>FR990106.1:5990000-7240000 GCA_905404275.2 Hedya salicella | reverse complement strand
GACGAACTACATTGGCTACTCAAAGATAATCTTGGCCTTAGACAACAGGGAACAAACACCATTCTTCGATTCAACGGCTTCCCTCTTATTATTTATTTAATCGTATGGCATAAAACAGTACATTTCAATTAATCGAAGTTTATACAACAGGTAAGTCACGAATTTATATCCACGGTATTTAGCCATTTATTCGCGTCAGTTGTGAAGGATACCAGGTATTCGGGGTTTCCAGGGTAGACTCTGAAGGCGGCATTCCTGTATTATGTGATGGACAGTTTGAGATACGGCGTAGCAGTCGCAGGTGGGTGAATCGTTCCAGCCGCAAAGATGTTTGAAATGTCCGCTTCGGCCGCACCTAGACTTCCCTCTAAACAGGCCTTTAGCGGGCAGGCGGTCAGGTTTCTCAGGAGTACTCTGGACTGACTGAGTTAAAATGGAAAATATTACACAAACAATTTTTTTTATACAGGGTAACTCCTAAGTTTCCAACAGGTCCTAGCTAATTTTCACATTCCGATTTTCCTCACGCAAGTTCAAATGATTCCCAAATAAATATTATAAATGTTAATAATTTTCAAAAGTTGTTCCTAAATTTGGAAAGTCAGAATATGAATGTCAATAAATTAGCTAGAAAACAGTAAAGCGAGTGGAAATCAACTCGAATTCGTATCGTTTTACGAAATTTCAAATAAATTATTAATTACTACGTATTATGCAAGTAATTTCGTTAAAATATTCAATTAAGCTGCCACTGAGAGTAGATTACACAAGTTTAACTTTCGTACATTTAATACCGTCTCAAGATTATTGCATTAGAATATACTTATACACATTAGGAGTGTCTTGGTTAGGTCTAAACTATTTTTGGTTCACGGATAGCTGGGTATCCACAGATGGTTATAGACCGCTTTTTACTTGACTGCGTTGAAGAAAAAAATTCCCTCCGCGAACGAAATGTTGGCGTAACAGTAAAATATGAGCATATACATAGACATTCAGACTTTTATCTAATAATTTTATGTTACTTTTGTAAATATATATATATAAACTTTCAAATAATAATGTGAAGTTCCGTAACGGTAAATAGGGACACATTTTCCCGTGTACATTAGACTAATATGAAAGTGGAAACGACTATGAGCAAGAAAATACATTTTTTAAACAATTCTTTCAGCAATGAAAAAAATGTTTTGTAATTGTATAACTAAATATCCACCCAAATTGTCCCAAAACCGTAACGAGATCGAGACGATCTTACATTAGTGGTCCTCTAGGGAGGACAAATTTGAGTAACGAGAAGCATAGATTAGGCCCTGCGGTGCTTTTAATAGAGGCAGGGAAACGTACTGATGAGGGTTACCTTGATGCGTGCCCGCAATTTTACATTAGATCCTAAGAGCAGAAAAGGCGGTTATTTTGTTAAATATAAAATGATTAATTACTATAAGGCACACAAATTCGTTCACTTTATATGGCACCGACTCCAAAATAACATTAATTGTATATACTGTATAGATTGAGTACACAAACGGTTACTTGTAAGTAATTTGAAGAAACTGAATTATGGCGTTATTTTTTACTTTTTAGTTTTTTTGGAGTCGGTTTTATTTTTTTGTTTAAAAGTTTATTTATTTTACACTTTTTAGTTTATCGTTACTTAAAAGTGTATCGCGTGACGATTCGAACAAGCCCAAACACGGCTAGGATACATTATTTTATTACATAGATCTGGTGCCTACCTTCCGGCTCCATCATCAAATCAATTCGATGGTACCATTCTCATCAGGAACATTTAAATTTATGACTATGAAGTTGCTTAGCTAAATTAATCAAGATATTTTGTCGCCACCCGTAAATCATTTATCATTGAGGAGTTCCGATGGCATTCTGTGGTCTTCTGCATCAGTTCCACTTCACCAATTTACACTTTCTGAATGCAAATGCTTATTATGTTTCTTATAATACCAAAATCGCTATATGTGTTCGCTAGTGCCTCGTGTATCTGACTCCTGGTGTGGGATGAGGTGCGATGAGGAATAACACAAGGTCACGGTTCCAAATGACTATATTGTCCAAGACACGATAATGTACAGACAAGTGATATTCGCGAGTTGCGGCGCAGGACTGGCTCGCATGCATCGAGTCACGTTTTGCTAACGATGCAATTGTGCCCTCCGGCACAGCAACCCCCTCCTAACAAAAAAAAAATGAAATTTCTAAGTTCATTTTTTAAATATTACAACTATAATTAATTATTACATTGGTTGTATTCGATAGGCATGTTATTCTTTTCATGCAGCTGCATTGTCGCTATAGTCAGCGTTACGACGCAGTTGCATGATATCGAATACCTTGTAACATTAGTAGGTGCTGATTGCGAAACAGTTGTTTATACAATAGGTATTGAAGAATTACTTACACTAATTATGTTGAAATCTTTACATTAGCTTCTCTTTTGGAGCCTTAAAATGAAACCATTAGGTATTTAAAACTTACATGCTAGTTTTACTGTTGGTAAGTGAACTGCTGTTGAGGAACAGGTCCTGGCGACGTTTCCTTCTGGACTCGTACCATTGCGAGAGGTGGTGTCGCTCTCTCGACCGTCCTCGTCACCCAGGCCCTTGCGCCTTTTTTGCACTTGTTCCTGATGAGGTATAACAGTAATAGTGTCAGCACAACACACATTACTATGGTACCTATCGCTAGGTAGTTCAGCTTCGATTCCACTTGGCCCGATATATTTTTTACTGTAGCGATGGCTATCGTGTCATGGGACTCTTTCTCCTTGCTTTGATTATAACCCATGTTGATACGTGATAAATATATAACTGCCGATTGTTTTCGGTTTAATCTCGTGACGGTCTCGTAATGTATGAGTTTTAACTTTATTTTTATCTTTATATAATGAATAAAGTGTGCTTGCTTTTCATTATTTTCCACATTTTAATTGGAACAATAACGAATTGCGGAAAAAAAATCATTATTTTGCATATTCTAGAATTGTCACGAAAACAATAGTTACGAAATATTATTACTTGCCATGTTCGCTAAAGTAAAAAAAAATACATTTAAATTACATTTACATTACTTACGTTTGTTTACGCTAGTGTTCTACTTAGGTGCTATTCCTAAGTAGGGTCGGGTCCACGTGATAATCATGTAAATCGCTTCCGCTTATGCGGGACTGTGAAACTAATTGTACGTAGGTAGGTATACTTATCAAACTAAGGATTATCTTACTTATTTACTTGGTAATAAACAATATTCTACCATACCTTCGTGAGAGCCGTACGAGTCTGTAAAAAGTTTACTTATCAGTTCACGTAGCTTAAAAACTAACTATTTCTATAGTAGGTATCCCTAAACGTTACAGGTCTTTTTACTACTCGTCCGCTCCTAGTTACATACGATGATGGTACTGGGTCCTTCGTGCGCGGACTTATAACCGTATTGCTCGCGTCGGTGGGCGGGGACGAGTTGTCCGCTGGTGCCGCGTCGCTTGCACTCGCACCACCGCCTGGTACGTTTAACAAGTAAGCTGGTTTCAGCCGATCGATCGAGACTCGAGCCTGCTTGTTTGTTAACTGAATCAAATATACTTTAGGGTTCCTTTCTAGTACTTTGTACGGTCCATCGTATGGTTGTTGCAGTGATTTGCGTACCGTGTCATTCCGCACAAAAACATACTCGCATGTACGAGGGTTGCTACTTATATATCCGGAAACAAAAAAACAAACAAACGTACACGGCTGAAAATAGTTTTATTGTTTTTCAAAGTATTCCCCTTGATGATCTATGCACTTTTGCATTCGCGTGAACCAATTTTTAAAGCACTTCTGCCACTCCGCCTGAGGTACCTCCATAACGTGTTGTTTGAATGCGTCGACAGCATCTTCAGCGGTCGAAAATCGTTGACCGCGTAATTTATTCTTTATATTTGGAAATAAATAAAAATCGTTGGGTGCCAAGTCAGGGCTGTACGGCGGATGACCCGTTAATTCCACATTTTGACCCTCCAAAAATAGAGTTGTTTCGCGTGACGTATGACAGCTGGCATTGTCATGATGAAGAATGATTCTTCGTCGCTGGTTAGTTTTACGAATTTGTTCAAATACTTCCGGTAAGCAAATGGTCGTGTACCACTCTGAATTAACCGTTCTACGGTTTTCTAGTGGCACTGTAGCTACATGGCCATTAATACCGAAGAAGCAGGCCACCATTTGTTTCAATGTACTTTTTGCACGAGTAACTTTCGTAGGGTTCGGCTCATTTTGAAACACCCATACCGTTGATTGTTGCTTCGTTTCGGGATCGTATGCATAGATCCAGGATTCGTCACCTGTATAGATGTTATAAACGGCTTTTGAGTCACCACGGTTATATTTTTTTAACATTTTATTGCACCATTCGACGCGAGCATGTTTTTGCTCATTTGTTAAGTTGTGGGGTATCCAACGCGAACAAATTTTTTTTACAGCCAAATAATTATGTAATATGCTATTAATGCTGGTCATAGAAATACCCAGAGTCGCCTCTATCTCGCGGTACGTAACATGTCGGTCGTCCATTATAAGTTTTCGCACAGCCTCGATATTTTGTTGTACAACGACCGATTTCGGGCGACCTGCCTTAACTTCGTCCGTAAGCATACTACGTCCACGATTGAACTCACTAAACCAGTGATACACAGTAGTTTTAGATGGGGCTTCATCACCAAAAGTTGAAGTTAGTTGATCTATGCACTGTTGTTGCGTTAAACCACGCCGAAAATCATAATAAATCATAGCACGAATATTTTCACGAGTGACTTCCATTCTTGCTGCGAGATGACATTTAAAACCCGTCAAAAACAAAACACGAGCGTTAATAAGGAAGAAAAAATATACCTTATATACTTAAAAAAGTTCAAATTTTACCATGGCGGTCAAATATGCTATTTAAGAAGATTGTAATCCCGGTTTCCGGATATATAAATAGCAGCCCTCGTATTCAGGTCCGGGTGAATAAATAACGTTCTGTTATCGCGCGCGGTCGTCGGTATTGGTTTGAGCTTGCGTATGTTATCGCGAATTTTTTTAACTAGCTCTGACGATTCCTTTGGTTCTGTATTCATTGAATTACTGAAAAATTGACCTGGTAACCGTAAAACCTTACCGTAAGTCATTTCCGCGGGACTTACGCCGTTATCGCTACGACCTGCTGCTCTCAACCCTAACATGACTATAGGAAGTTCGTCGATCCATGAGGTATTATGTGCTATCCTAGCCATAAGGGCTGCCTTCATGGAACGATGTAACCGTTCTACGATCCCGTTAGATTGAGGATGATAACTCGTGGTCCTTAGTTTATTGACCCCTAACAGCTTCATTAATTCTCTGAATAGGTTACTTTCGAATTGAGTTCCCTGGTCGGTAGTGAGTTTGAGTGGACAGCCGAATCTCACTATCCACGTCTCGAATATCGTTTTGGCGACGGCTTCCGCAGTCATTTCGACGATTGGAATAGCCTCAGGCCAACGTGTAGCTCTGTCAATCATAGTAACTAAGTAGCGATATCCTTGTCGAGACGTCGGCAATGGACCGACGATATCGGCGTGGAGATGATCAAAACGATCTGATTCCTCGAAACTACCTAATCCTGATATCGTATGACGATTGACTTTCGACCGCTGACATTGTATACATGCCCTAGCCCATATGCCTACATCTTTTTCTAAACCGGGCCAAAAGTATTTTCGCTTAACTAATTTCTTTGAGCTGCGGATCCCGGGATGATTTAAGCTATGCAAACTGTCGAAAGCTATACGTCTGAATTTTTCTGGTAAATAGGGTCTTGCTTCATTGGTTGACATTTCGCAAACAATTGGTCTGCTACATGTCGGAACCATTAATGCTTTTAAACTGATTTTACTTATTGCCGCGCGATCCCCATTTTGCATTGCTTGCTGTAGGTACTCGTCGCTAGATTGCACGACGGCGAGTTCCTCGAAATCAAGTACAGTAGGACAGCTTATCGTTTCGATGCGCGATAATGTGTCGGCCACGATGTTTTGATTGCCACTAATATGCCTAATGTCTGTTGTGAATTCGCTAATAAAGGATAACTGACGTGTGCGTCTAGGTAATTCTTTGTTGCTGTTTCCGAAATTTTGAAATGCGTAACATAGGGCTTTGTGGTCTGTATAAATTGTCAGTGGTCGACCTTCGAACATCTTACGAAAATGAACTATGGCTAGATATATGGCTGTGAGTTCACGGTCGTACGTGGAATAATTACGCTGGGCTGCACTAAACTTTTTAGAATAAAATCCTAGCGGTTGCCACGTATTGCCTAAACGTTGCTGTAACGTTGCACCTGCTGCGGTATCAGAGGCGTCTGACATTAGGGCTAGAATCGCGTCCTGCCGCGGGTGCGCTAACATAGCGGCGTTTTGGAGGCCGGACTTGCATTGTAGGAATGCAGCGTCCGCCTCGCTTGTCCACGCGATCGGAGTCTTATCTCGCTTCCGAGTATTAATTAAATATTTATCTAGCTCCGACTGGGCTTGCGCTGCGTGAGGAATATGAGGGCGGAAAAAGTTATACATGCCTAAAAAACGACGTAGTTGCTCTACGGTTTCAGGCTTTGGGAAATCTACTATCGCCTGAACTTTCTCCGCTAACGGTTTGATTCCGTCTTGAGAGACCTCATGTCCTAAAAAGTCTAGTTTAGCTTGACCGAAACTACATTTGGTTAAGTTTATCGTTATGCCGTATTTTTCGAAGCGTTCACACACTTGCCTGAGATGTTCTTTGTGCTGTACCTCATCGTCACTGGCGATGATTACATCGTCTAGGTAGTTGAATAGGAAGTCTAGCCCTTGCAGCACTGTGCTGCTCATGAACCTCTGGAACGACTGGGCTGCATTCCTGAGCCCGAAACTCATCCGGGGGAACTCCCATAAACCGAACGGTGTAATTATCGCCGTTTTTTCAACGTCCTCCGGTGCTACGCTAACACAATGATATGCGCGATTGATGTCTAGTTTGGAAAATATCTTTTTATCAGCTAGTATATAGGTAAAATCGTGTAACCTCGGTATAGGATAACGGTCTGGTTTTGTGATTGCATTTAACATCCGATAGTCCCCGCAAGGTCGAATTTCGCCATTCTTTTTTAATGTTACGTGTAATGGAGAGGCCCACGCACTCTTTGATGGCCTACAGATCCCTAATTCTTGCATTAGTCGAAATTCTTCCTTGACTTTTTTGTACCTATCGGGTGGTAAAGGTCTCGCGCGAGCGTATACCGGAGGTCCGGTTGTTTCGATGTGGTGTACCACGTTATGCGTGGGAGTTTCCTTGAACGACGGTGGCTTGGTTATTGCCGGAAAATGAGATAACAGTTCGTGATACGGATGGCTCTCAACGATCGTATAAATAGAAGGTTGTTTACTACTTACAGATACAGCGGTCACGTTCAGGTCTGTCACTCGGTCTATCAGCTTGCGTTCACTCACATTTACCAATAACTTGTGGTGGTTTAAAAAGTCTGCGCCTAGTATTGGCTGCTTAACGTCTGCAACCACGAAGTTCCACCGGTACGGTCGTCGTAGCTTAAAGTCTAGCACTAACGATTTCTCGCCATAAGTCTTTATTTCCGTCCCGTTGGCGGCAAACAGTTTATAGTTCGAGCACGCGTTAACACGAGTTTTTCTAGTAGCGGGTAAAACGGAAATGTCTGCCCCCGTATCTACTAGAAAACGTAACCCACTATTATGATCCGTCACACGAAGTCTATTGCCGGTTGCAATGGTGCAGACCTCCGACGGTGTCTGCACCAGGCTCACTAGTTTTCCGACGTTGATGGCTGCTTCTTCCAAGCACACGGCGATCGGCATTTCGTAGACGCGTCTCTAAATCGATAATGGTAGTAGCAGAGCCTGTTCGGGTCGTTCCGACGCCTAGACATGCTGCGCCCTCGCGACGCGGAGCGCGAGCTGCTGCGTCCTCTGCCGTAATTCCGCTGCCCGGATCGACCTCGCTCCAGCTCATTGACCCTGACACTGAGCTTCGCTATTTCCGCCAAGATTACCGCTGCAGTGTCGCTCGCTGCCGCTGCTGATGGCTTTTGCGTGACTTGGGCGATCTGTCCTGACCGCGTGGCCTCCGTCACGTTGTCCGCGACCTCCGCCAGATTGTCAAGGTCGGTAATCTGAGACGCCACCAGCACCGCTCGGACTGTTGTGGGCAGATGATTCTGCCACATGATGCGTACTGTATCATCGGGAAATTTGTCCTTTGCGAGATTCCGCATCTGTAACAGAAGCTGACTGGGTTTTTGGTCTCCCAAATCCATCTCGCTGAGCAGCTTTTCGATCTGCCTGTTCTTGGAGTCCTCTAGTATTCCGAGTAGCTTCGCTTTGAGGGCCTCGTATTTGCCCGAGCTGGGAGGTCTCGTCAAGAAGTCTGTGATGTTCACTATGACCTCCTTTGGCAGCTTCGACACCACTAAATCGAATTTAGCGTCGTCGCCCATCTTCTGCGGTGCCAACACAGCCTCTACCCGGATGAACCAAACGCGCGGTTGGTCCGTCCAGAACTCTGGTATCCTTGCCGTCAGCGACACAGCCATGACGTCCGCGGTTGCCGCTGTGTTGGTGTCAGTCATCGTTGTGATCCCCGTGTTGGTTGGCGCCGTCTGACCTTGGATTGCCACGGGCGGTGGTCCTGCGGTTGTTCCTTGCTGGTTCGGGTATGACATCACCTTCGCGTCTAACCTTGAGTGTTTCCGATATTCTCCAGTCGCGGGTCACCAATGTTCGCTAGTGCCTCGTGTATCTGACTCCTGGTGTGGGATGAGGTGCGACGAGGAATAACACAAGGTCACGGTTCCAAATGACTATATTGTCCAAGACACGATAATGTACAGACAAGTGATATTCGCGAGTTGCGGCGCAGGACTGGCTCGCATGCATCGAGTCACGTTTTGCTAACGATGCAATTGTGCCCTCCGGCACATATGTATGCCTACAATATTTGAGGAGTTCCTTCAATTTCTCATGGATTCCATCAGATCTTCACCGAAATTAAATGGGACTAAGTGCTTGCATGTCCCGCTTGGACAAATGCGCAGTCTTTATAGCGCAGCAATGGCCGACCGATACTTCTTTTGGCATTTGCCACCTCGCCAAGCATAACCCGCCGCGGCATACGTTATGGCTGCATGCGATACACATGCTCCAACCAACGCAATCGTCCCTATTTCAGCAGTACCAGCTGTGCGATCTCAAGTACCCTCGTCCATAACACTGTTTTTATAGTGTGGAATAGACTTAAAGGGCCATTGTTTGATTCATAATAATATTGATAATAATCCGTGGAGCCCTGACGCCCACCAATTGGTTCGGGCCCTGTCAAAAAGGCTCATAGACGCCACCGGGGACCACAAGGCTGGCTCGTTCCTCGCTCAAAGAATTGGCATATCAATACAAAGTGGGAACGCAGCCAGTCTAATGGGATCCCTACCCACCGGGTCAAATTTGGGTGATTTAATTTAAGAGTGTTTTATTTCGTTTTACTTTTAACCGACTTCCAAAAAAAGGAGGAGTTTCTCAATTCGACGGAATGTTTTTTTTTTTTTATATATGGATGTTCACCGATTACTCAAAGACTATTTGACCGATTTCAAAATTTTTTTTTTGGTTTTATAGAAGGTACTTTCTAGTTGGTCAAATTTGGGCGATTTAATTTAAGAGTGTTTTATTTCGTTTTATTTTTTGTATACTCATTTTATATGAATTGTTTTTTTTAGTATAGATATTTCGGCTGGATTAAAATTGGTTAACATGGTTTCGAGATATTGGCACTTTTACAAACTCGTGACTTTTGATACCCTATACGCCTATTGTCTACCGCATTTTATGTTAAGGCTCTATGTACTGTTTCTGTTGTTGGTGTGCAATAAAAAAATGTTGTATTGTATTGTACATCCTGCGTCAGTATGTCAATTGCCACCACTGCAAGTATGTTGTAAATCTGTTTTTACAAGATGTTACCAAAAACATATCCTATCGAATATAATTTGAATTTATTAAATGTCATGATCATGATGCTTTGTCGGTAAAAATATTAAAAAAAAACGAATTAAAGTAAAAATCAAAAATCACGAAAACCATGAACTTTTTATTAAGGTCAAATTTACTTAATATGGTAGCTTATGAGCTATTCTATCACCCCACTTCATTGGCGTTGCTTTTAGGGATATTTTGTATATGCTCAGTGTCTATAATTAAATAAAGCTAATCGTGTAAAAATCATAAATACATTTTGACCTCCACTGCTGAAAATGCTGCGGTTCTTAAGAAATAAATCACTCTCATACTTAGTGACGTTTTGTAGTTGGAATATTTAACAATACGATATTTTTTATTTGGTAAGTATCACTTTGAGCAGAAAGGTTATTAATTTTTGGGTGATGTGCACAATGATACATGACAGTATTGTTTATCTTCTTTATTACTTTGTCACAACTCTAGCTAAGATAACAAAGGTTCGTCACAGAACAATTAAGCAAAACAAAACAACATGTAATCATTCTCCTTCCTGTCCCCCTCCATCAATGTTGCCCGCTCTCTCCTTCGAGCAACCTGATTTGGATGCGTGGCGTATCGCCACAAATTATTAAGTAGTAGGTACCTTACAGAGCCGACTTCAAAGAATCTTCAAACACTTTCAGTGTCCATCTGCCTCAGGCTACTTTAATTAATCTTATGTAATCATGATTGTTTTATAATTACATCCCGACAGATGTATAACATGTGTTTCTAATTATTATTCTGGTCTAATCAAACTATAATTAATTTACGTTAATTGCTTGATATATTCGGGAGCAGTTTACTGCGCGAAGATAATTAATCATCAAATGGTATTGTGTGTCATTGATTGATTTGGGAGTTTGGGTTGGTTTAAAATATGAAGTTATAGTTAGCTAAGTAACAAAATCACGTAAATGAAGAATTTGGCAAGTTCATTGTTCGAAAAAGAATAATCTTACGATTAATCGCTAACTTATGTCTCTTTATTTTCATAAAAGTGAAGTTTTAGCAAGCGATTAGGAAAGAAGCGACGTTTAAATTAATAAATTTTGAAATATTATAAATAGTACAAGATTTGATTGTTATAACCGAATGGTTTTTAGAAAATACTATTACTATAATGGTTTCATTTATACTTTTGTTCATCCTTAACTGTCCTAAATAGCACAAACAACATTTTAACCCAAAATTAAGTAACAGCAATTAATCTTTTTAGTGCCACGTTGACAATTTCATACATTTAATTGATTTCCTTGCGAGAGAACACCTGGTATTGGTATTAAATGCATATGTTTAGATTAGAATGTTGTTTAACCATTTACGACAAGTAAAGATGAATAGAGTATATAAATGGCGCGATAGAAAAATTACTAAGCAGCCGTCATTAACTTAAAAATATGTAAGTGTGAGAGAGACAGATGATGTTTCATTATTGACCGAGCGAGTGCAGCGAGCGAAGGTCTCCGGTTCAGCTTGGGCAAAAATGCTTTCGTATGTCGGGCTGGTTGTTCTCGTCTCCAGATCGCATTACAAATAGGGTACATGCATGATTTTTTTAGGTTTCCTTTAAACAACACATAGGGAATATTCTAAATGGGGTGATGCCATATCTAACGGGCGCATCAATGAAAGCAATACATATCTATTAACCTTCTTAATCGTTAGTACTAATTAATTGAGTATCCCAGTGGGCCCGCCGGGGCTCTTTTGTGCCCTAAAGGTAATTACCGACCTGAAAAGATACGTCTTATCTTTGAGAGGACAGGCATTCCATGTCGCGTTGTACAGTTAATAAATAAGGAGCAATGACGTCACATTCAATGTCATAATTGCCTTAACTCAAAAGACGGTCCAATCTGTTGAAAAACATGACTAGTCGTCCAATGCTGGATAGGCCTGCCTTAAAAAACGCCACCTTGGCTTGCCATTTAAAGTTTCGGCCAAACCAGTGCTTAAAAACTACTGACGGTGCGTTATCGCAGTGACGTGACTTATGCGTCACGGTTTTTTCGCAGGCCTCCCACACCGAAGCTATATATAATTTGGAGTTTATATGGCCGTCGTGTAATATGACGTAATAGTAGATTGTTTGACAAGGGGCTAAAATAAGCCATATTCGGACGAGCGCACGAAGTGAGCGAGAACAAATATGTCTGAATGGCTTTTAGCCACGTGTTAAACACTCTGCTTTTCACTTCGACTGCGAGAAAATGACAAAGACATAACATTAAAATTGTATATTTCATGAAAAACTAAGAGTATCTATCTACAGTCTGAGCAATTCTATCAAAAAGCTTGGCCAATCTGATCAGGTTGGTTTGTTTGTTTTTAATTATTCGTAAGAAAGTTGCTGGCCGCAAGTTTTTTTCAGTGTCATAGAAATTTGTATGGGATTATATGGCTTTTTTTAAGCCTAAGGGCTAAATGTCAAATTAAATCAAATCAAATCAAATGATTGTTTCTAATTGGTAGTTTTAAATGCCTATATCATTGGTATTTCTTGGCAGATTTTAATTTTAATTTCTCTTTTGTCTTTTTGTAATTGCTTTTACGATATTTTGATATTTTGTTAAGAACAGCGATAAGAAAACAGGCATCTACCCTATTCTAAATTTTCCATCGGCTAACCGCTACTTATGCAGACGTCTCAATGTTTGACACCCTATTTCTAATATATCGTTTCCGCGATTATCACTCATTTAATTAAGACTATTTAGGGTCTATTCACTCCATACCATAACTCAGCGGCAAAAAGTGGTAAAGCGTGGCGTGGTTACGTGTGAAAAATTGTGCCGCAACTGCCGTGGTTATCGTTGTAGTGTGGTCTCAATAGACCTTTAAATGGATTATATCGAGTACCTATACTATCCCATTTGACCCAAATTCTAGTAATATGTTGTCTGTTTGACATTTATATAGTTATGCTTATAATTGAGATTGAATGTCAAAATGACAACTAATAGAATAGTGCCGAGCACTGACACATTTTAAGGTGCGTCCACATTTGTATCATTTGCCCGATCAGATCTTCGTCCCGTGGCATGATCACGTGTCACGATCACGCGTTTGGACGTTGCGCCGATCCGATCGCTCGAAATCCACGTTGCTACGCGTATTACACACTTAGATCGGAAAAGCGCGGCGTGATCGCCGCGTCGACAGTGAGCGTCCAAACAGCGCGATACGCAGTCATGCCACGCCACGGTGATCGTATACGAGCAAATGCTACAAGTTTGGACGCACCTTA
Source organism: Hedya salicella (assembly GCA_905404275.2). Lineage (NCBI taxonomy): Eukaryota > Metazoa > Arthropoda > Insecta > Lepidoptera > Tortricidae > Hedya > Hedya salicella. Next base: position 7,226,678 of record FR990106.1, on the reverse strand, counting down.
ACGGAATAAATGGGATACCTCGATCGAGTCTCATACTAATAACAGAAATAAAAAAAAGTGTTTACGACGTGAGTAACCGCCGATGTAGCCTAAATAATAATAAAAAATAAGTACCTACGCTTTTTTCAACAGGCACCAATGTATTTAATTATCCCTGTAACGAACATTTTCATGTATCAAAATACTTTATTAATAACAGCTTGCGACAAATTGGTTTACGAGGGAGGGCGATTTCGTAATTAATAGACATTTTTGAAACGTAATAAAATATTTAAATTAACTTAAATCTACAAGGCTGTTTTCGCACTTTTACAAGTTCGAGTTAGCGTTACCCTAGAGGAGAGCGTTATTGAGAAGAAACGTCTCAACAAAAAGCTCCAACTTTTAGTAAATGTTTGAAAAAGTAGCCTGCAACTTCTTTTGGGTTGCACCCAGGTGAATCAAGTCCACTTTTAGTTCCCTTAACTCTCCCAATTTCATTTTGGAGGATTAAGTAAAAAAGCATTAAGTAGTAAGTTTAGTAAACTTAAATAACCCTCTTGCACCTATGGGTGCATTAGGTTTATTTATGGTAGTTTTGATTTAGTCCTCTGGCTCACTGGGATGCCAGATGTATGGCAGGTCATTCACCTGGCGACGGTTTGGCGACGTCTAAATGTAAGGGTGACGTCGCTCGGCGTCCCAGTGAGGCAGAGGCCTTAATCAAAGCTACTCACAGGTACAGGTAGGTGTATTATTTGTGTGAGTGTTTCAAGCGTGCTTTTTTTTAAATTTTAATGCACTTAGGGTTACGCACAGGTGCATTTGGTATACTACTTTTACTGTAACTTGTTCACTCGAAATGTGTTTGTTTTGTTTAAGTTAAGGGTCAGTATCATCATCATATCAGCCATAGAACCTCCCGTGGTGGACATAGGCCTCCACATGGGCCCAGGGTCCCCGCAAACCTAACCAGACCTGGTTTACCTGGTAGTCCTGGTAGACCTGGCTGGTGGCGCAGATGGCCTCCCTACGCTGCGCTTGCCGGCACGCGATCTCCACTCGAGAACCTTTCTGCCCCAACGGTCTTCGGTTCTTCGAACTATGTGCCCTGCCCATTGCCACTTCAGTTTGCTTACCCTGTTTGCTATGTCATGTACGTAAGTTAGGGATGCTTTTATTATTTTTAAAAAATGTATATGTAATAAATAAGTCTACGACTGTAGTCTACTTCGATAATAACCGCCCCTCACCACAGGTAATGAAGGATCTCAATATCCGAAATGTCCCCGGACGCCGAGAAGGGTTTTCGATTTATTTTAATTAAACGAATTGGAAATACTCTAAATAGGAATTTATAACATTTTAACTGAAAAAGGAAGATGTTCTGTTGGTCATCCGCAGTAGAACAAAAGTCGTGGACATAGTTCAGATAGTTAGTTAGACTTAAACGCCAGTGGGCAAGGCACATTGCTTGTAGAACCGATGGCCGCTGAGGAAGAAAGGTTCACACAGGTAAGTACAGTTGCTGGACTTAAAGATAAAACTAATAAAAAGCTTGTAAAAAGCCTTATTTAAAGATAAAAGCTCAGGTATTTTACATAATTTTTCATCTCACCTGAACAATTTTTCACAAGCTTTGCGTTGTTTTTCTGTATTAAAAGTCCGTGTCCGTGCCAGCGAGTAAATCATAAAATTAGACAGACAGCCAAATGATAGCAAGTTGTAACTTTCAGAATTCCTCGGATTTTTGTTTTGCCAAAGGGAGTTGTGTAGAAGATTTTAATTGAAAATAATTCTGTTGTTTATTTTAATCTGATGTTTCACATATAAGCTAAATTAAAGTTCGTCGGGAGTTATGCCACTCAGCAGCTATGTCAACAACTTTATCTCTTCTGCAAATCTCTTCATTTCTGTGATGAAATATGATATGAAATTCAAAACCATTACCCATCGTTATGTACTATAAACTTTATATATAAAGTGAAATAATGATCGTTATTCTGTAAAAAGGGCACAAGGGCACTTTTATAAGTCTGAGTCTGCTCGCATTTCCCAAGAGGAGACCACTGTTGAGAAGAAACCCGAAACAAAGTCAACAAACTCAGCTTACGTAGTTTTTTCTACATAATTCTTAACTATTACAATATATTAGTCCTAAGCCTATCTTAAATATACCTTTTTAAGTATCAAATCTATGCATAGTTCTCACTGAAAACCTTTCACGAAATATCCAAATGCCTAATTGCGATCCATTTTAGCTAAAGATAAAATGTCGTACAAGGAGTTATATGCTATCTTTTATGCCAAAAAATGCATGCTGATTGAAAGATAAGCAAAAAACATCTGCTACACAAAACCACAAGGAAACGTTAGACTACAATATAACGAGCAGGGTACATTTTAGCAATGCTTTCAACAGGATTTACACAGGTAAGAGTAAGAATCACATAACGTAGTCCCTCTTAAACATTCTCTGTAAAGGGAACATGACAAACAATAGTGTACGTCAAAGGTGAGACACATATTAGGTTTTTCGAAATTGCAAAGCACGCTGAGAACTGTCCTCTATTACAAATCACAAGAATTAAAACAAAACTCTACTACAAAAGCATAGGATTCAGTTTGACTTCCTCCGGAATTCAAAATTTGTCTCGACTGAGCTTTTTGCCTCTAGCTACCCTTTTGTGGGTCTCGAATCGGAGGATTTAAAGCTTATATTCTAAGTACATTTAAGTGTCTTCAATACCGCATAGATGATAGATTTGTGTACTTGCTTTGAAGCGCGTTTTGGATTTCGGTGTTCATTTATTAGGGGAATACGAAATGATAGCGTTGAACTGGAGTTGTTTAATTATTCATTATAAGGTTTGAGCGTTTTGGATGATTTCCGGGGTTATGAAAGATACATTCGGGTATTATAAATAAAATCAATGAGCTTCGTTTTATACGTCTTTGAGTCGTAGTATATATATTTCCGTTTCATAGAGAGGAATTCAAATTAAAAATATAATCACAATATTAAAGACATATACTTTTGTATAAAACGGCCAAGCCATACTTTTTTACACCAAGGTGTAGGATTAGTAAAATTAGCGCTTGGGGGCTTCAAGCCAGTTGAAGCCATCATTTTAAGATAAGGTTTAGGGTCAGTAAAGTCAGAGCTTGAGGGATTGGCTTTTCCTGGGATATGATAACTTTTTTACAGCGAAAGAGTTACGAGTATGAGCTTGTGATCTTGGCTGCCAATTTTACATGAAATGTTTTTGGTGGGATCACACTTCTTTTTGTAAGTTGCCCTAGTTTTATTTTAATTTTTTTGGGCTGTTGCTTTTCTTTAGGAATTCTCAGAAAGAACGATTTAAGTAGTAAAATTTCTATAATTTTTTTTCGTCTTGGCGTGGGCACTACCGTGCACTCAGATTTTTTATAATTTGTATGTAAATTCTAGGCTCCATTCCAAATTTCAGCTTTCTAGGGCATCGGGAAGTATTTCAATTTTACTAGTTCCGTACCGAGACCCCCTTTTTAGGGTTAGGAGGGTAAAAGTCACAAATTTATTGATTTGACTATTCTTTGTATGTAAATCCTAAGCTCCATGCTAAATTTCAGCTATCTGGGTCATCGGGAAGTACTCTAGAATTTTGATACGTGAGTGAGTGAGTAAGTGATAAAATCGGCGTATTTTAGGTATCAATAAAACCTAAAGTATGACAGCTAGATCAATGAAATTTAGTGCATTTCACATTTTCCCCGACTACATCTTAACCTGTGAATTTAGGCTCTCAGGTGTTAAATAGGACGAAGCTGTGAGAGTTTGAAAATGAGATGAAACGTTTCGGGAAAAGGTAGGTAGTGCCCCGCTTCTTTTTTTTTCGTCTTGGCGGAGGCACTACCGTGCCCCCAGATTAAGTCTATATTTTTGAAAATAATTGCTCCGAAAATAACAGAAATTGTCTCAATATGGAGGACCCTATTGGGAGGGGGTCACAATTTATGCTAGTTGGTAATATTTTACCTTCTAACAGGAGGAGGAATAGCTGACACGATTAAGTTGCTCAACAAATTTTCTACGCAATCCCTGAAATACGCAGTATTGGGGGTTTTCACTGATCATCTGACGTCTTCATCATCAGTTCCACTTCCTATTCGTCTGCCTGCAACAATAAGGAGTTACATTACAATACAACTATGGGACCAGGGAGAGATCCGTCAATACACGGTTGTATTGAGATCTCAATAGGCTTGTGTCATAAAACAATATAATTAATCCGTCAGTTAGATTATCGGAAAATGTTGGACACGTATTTTAATTTTGTCAATTAAACAAAAAGATATGAAGATATAGCCCGTTAAAGTTCCCCGTGACGTCACGCCGTGCGACCGTTTTTCGCACGGCGTGATGTCATGCGTCCGCATTCACAAACTTTGACGCAACCCGCAACAAATATTTAGATTTTTTTATTTTATTTGAAAGCTGAATCCCCTTATTTCTTTCTCTGAATAGGGTAGTTTGCTGGCTAAAAGAAATATTATTCTAATTAGTCCGCCACTTAAATTATGAAAAAAAAAATTGGACACATTTTTTTTTCTTTTGTCAATCAAACAAAACAAGACAAAAATAAAGCAGGTTACCTTTGTTTTATCAAAAAAAATGGCCAAATTATCATTTCCCAAAAATGATTCGAAGAATTTCATTTGCCAAATAGTCGTTTGCAATTAACTTTTCGCAAATAATTGTTACGCAAACCACATGTTTGGCAAATGAATGTTTCGGCAATGACTCGCTTACCAACTCGTACTATGACCAAATTTAATTTAGTCAAATGTTTTAGTTGGCATAATATTCTTTAGGCAAAAAAATATTAGGCAAATGATTTGTATCGTCAATATTCAAATTATTATTTTTTAGTTCTAACCTAACCTACAATTCTGGTAGCAGTTTGTTTTTGTTATGGGTAGAACTGTCACCCCTAACAAAGGCAAGACTCAACATAGACCTTCGCGGCTCGCTCGCTTCGCTCGCTCGTTAGGGTCGCAGTTCAACCTAACACTCCTCCTCGCTTCGCTCGTCGTCGTACCTAACCTAACCCAAGTCGGACCTGCCTTAAGGTGATAGATAAGCTGAAATTATGGTTTATGAAGATATATCAAATTATTATTAGCTTAAACAATAATATATAAATAACCGAACTTATCTACCTCGCGTAAGCAAAATGTACATACTTTATTACTATCAAAAGTCATAAGAGGATTGAGGGTAACATTCATTTCAAATTGATTTGTTCCTGAAATGTTTATTTTTTGTTACCTACTTACATCTATCGTAGTTTATGTTTGTTGTAATAACATTCAACAGATGGTCATTGCTTCGCTTCTTGACGGTGGGGTTCTCGTGTCATTTGGAGATTTATAATGTCATATACTTGTATTTATTAATAAAAAAATTAGAAATAAGTACCAATATTTTTAAAATATATATGATCCTAAATAATATTGCCTGAAATCTTTATGTTGGAAAAAGATATAAACACAAATATTAATAATAGAGATATTTATGTTGTTTTGGAAAAAAAAATATTACCCGATACAAATCCTATTTTGGTCGTTTTATGTTTTGTCATAACAATTCATTTGACTAAACGTTTAGTGTCTAATGTTTTTTTTTTGCCTTAATAAAGCATTTCCTAAAAGATCAAATGTCTAAATGTCATTTTTCGTAGTAATATTCTGCTGATTGAAAATTTGACCAAATGAACATTTGCGTATTGTAATTATGCCAAAGATTGCATTGGCAAAAAAGACAGTTGCTAAAATTTGTTTGGGTAATGAAATTTGACCAAAATAATTTTGGTAAAACGACAGGATCCCATTTGTTGCACGTGGAAAAACTGACTCACTGACGATGACGGCAACCACAAAAACTGATTATCACTGAAAGGGAAGGCAGCTTCGGTTTCAAATTAGCGGGTTTCCAAGAACTAGGCGTAATTAAGGTTTTACATCGGTGCCGGCGGAACGCGGGCTGCAACAATGGCCGTCGCAGGGAAATTGCGATTGGCTCAAGCAAAGAGAGATATGGTTCAAAATAATAATTTTAGGCTAAAGATATTTTATTCATCTCAAAAGTAAATGACATTTCAATTCGATACTATTATAAAGATGTGAAAATGAAAGGTCTGTAAATTCAAATTCAAATATTTTATTGACATATTATCGTGTAGGTACATTGAAGTTATTTTCAAAGAAATAAGTGATACGGCTTTCAAACGCCTCTGTTCAAATTGACCAATTTGTTTGTGAACGGCAGAACGCCAATCCGGCCGCTGTGTCGTAAGCTCCTCCCGACGGTCACTAAGTTTCACTCATGATGTGATGATGAACGCCTGTTAAGTTAAAATGGTACTATTCATTGAAGAACAGCGCCATCTCTCTTGCTGTCATAATACTTGCTTCAGAAGCAACGGAACAGAGACGAAGCGTGATACGCATGTCTTGGAGTATGGCTAATGTGCTTAACATTTAAAAATAATACAGATACAGAGGACGCTACTAGTGCTAACTTGATTGTGTTCTAAAATTTCAAGCCGCGTACGTAAATTTGCGAGATAGCTTAAGGTGCGTCCACACTTGTATCATTTACTCGTATCCGATCACCGTGCGCTGGCATGACTGCGTATCGCGCTGCTTGGACGCTCACTCGGCGCGCCAATCATGCCCTGCTGGTCCGATCTAAGTGTGTGATACGCGTATCAACATGGATTTCGAGGGATCGGATCGGCGCAACGTCCAAACGCGTGTTCGTGACACGCTATCATGCCACGAAACGAAGATCTGATCGGGCAAATGATACAAATGTGGACGCTCCTTTATTTGGTCAGAGCACTTCTGCGTTATAGCAGAAGTAGGTTCAAGTTCTGCTTGCAATTTAGTACGTCGCATTGATTTTTCCTTTACGATCCAAATTTATGGTATAATAGTAATTTAAAAATGGTAGTCTCATAGTTTAACATTTATCAAATGATATGGGCCCAGGTTTGAAGTTGTCAGATTGGGGGGGTTGAGTTAATACTATAATGATATAATGATCTGATTAGGTGTTTCTGGGTTTTCCCTAATCCTTGCAACAAATGTTGGATCATATTGTATGTCTCCCAGCAAAGACTTCTCTCAATGGAACTGACAATTCGAAAGTGCTTGTATCTAGGCCGTCTTGAATAAAGGATATTTTGATTGATTGATTGAATAAACTAGGTAGTTGGACAAAACCCGATATAAATCAAGTCTGCAGCCACTACATGTGCGTGACATCTCACTCTTCTCACTACGAGCCAATACAAATAGATGGAGCACCGCTGTTCTACATTACATCATTGGGAACATGACTTGAACCCGATGAGATATTTACTTCGTCTCCTACTGGACATTGTAAGAGTTACTTACAATGTCTAGAAGGGTACATTTTTGATTCAAGTGAACTTCGCCTTGGCATTTCATTTTATAAACAATCATTTGCGCGTTTTCAAATTGAAATACTACTTACATCATACATTTAAGAGTCAAACTCTTGTCGGTGTAGCTGATGAACCGTGAAGCTGTTTCCTAATCGCCTTATCCTGAGCCACTTCCTCGATTTCCCTATACGACATGCCAACCTTTTCTATTATTTGTTTCATGTAGCTATATTGTGTGTCCTGGGTCTTCCCCTTTCTCGCTAGCCTTCCTTGCCTTTGCTTCGTTACCTTTCCTTCTACGGTGTTATTAATAAAACCTTCGTGTCGTATAAGGTGACCAAACATGTTCCGTCTCCTATTCTCCGTTTTTATTGAGCTCCCCCTTTACCCCACGCTGCTGAGTATTTCTTCAATTATGACTTTTTCCATCCAAAACTTACGTTACACAAAATACAAATCACTGGGTTTCATAAGGACTACAGCGAAATTAGTCAGTTTATAAAACAACAGAGGAACAAGCAATGATATAATATAAAAAGAGGTAGATAGGTTACCTACACGATAATCCACGTGTAAAAAAGGGCCAGGCTTACGCACACATAAATCTGATAATATTGCAATAACACACTAATCATAAATGTTTTTAGACGCTTTTCATTAAGTAATTAGTGCAAAATCTCATTATGCATGACGGCATTTTTGTTTATTTGACGCATAATCCAATATATAACAAAGAACTCTGTGCGCGATACTGAGTTAAGTTTTGGCGTAGTTATGGTGCGCTATTTTCGGAGCCCGTATAACCTATCTACCTCTTTTTATGTTATATCATTGGGATCAAGTATCAGATTTTAAGCCAGTAACTCTCGTTACCATTTAAAGACAAGTTATCGGAATAAATTTACTGTGTTAATTAAGAAAGATCGGTAGACTGTGTCACGCCAGCTCCATTCAATTTTTTTTACTGGTTCTATTTTCACCGCTATCGCTTATAACATAACTTGTACTACATCAAGCTCGTGGGAAAACACCAGGCGAGCTTTCATCTTTTATAACTGCAAAAAACTAGCATTACCATCATTAGGGGCTTTTTTAATTATTAAATGGCTAATGCAATGTTTTTAAAAATGGGAGTGTGGAAGAAGTGGGAAAATTTTACGATCATAATATATAGTCGGTTTGAGATTGTGTAGTCTGGCCAGGAAATGGTGTCACCTAGATTTTATCCCAATTAATTACAGGTATGGCAAGTATTTTATGTATTATAAAAACCGGCCAAATGCGAGTTGGACTCGCGCACCGACGGTTCCGTACAAACTTTATCTTAACCTAACCTAACTGGACAGTTAAGTTAAGTTTGCACCTGGTATCTATTAGCGATGGATACAAATGAGGTGCAAACTTAACGCAACTGGATTGTACAAAACTGATTTTTGAAAATTAAAAAAGATATGTATTTATTTTATTCTGTCTTTAGTATTTGTTGTTCTAGTGGCAACCGAAATACATCATCTGTGAAAATTTCAACTGTCTAACTATCACGGTTCATGAGAAACAGCCTGGTGACAGACAGACAGAAGCGGAGTCTTAGTAAGTAATGGGTCCCGTTTTACCCTTAGGGTTTGGAACCCTAAAAATAACATATTATATACCTACGAAGCTGCTAAGCATTCCTTATTAAACTAGCGATCTTTCAAATTTGCTCATCTTTTCCCGAGATTAGTCGCTGGTCAGACTCTGGCGTTGCGTTAGCCCGAGAAAATATTGTCAATTTTATTCTCAGTCACTTTTATTTTATCAACGTTACGTTTATCAATATTTTGATCCTTTATAATCCTTTTTCTTTGTGAAACTGCACGCGCCTGCCGAGTGAAAGCGTCAATTGTATAGCGCAGATAACTATTCTACCTTTGTTGGAAGAATGATACTTTTGAAAGTATCACTTTTGTCCCTACGGTAAAATAATTATCTACATTCTGTGTTGTCTGTCCGTGCACTCTATTGTAATCGAGTTGTGCAGTATGCACTAACGCCCGTGTTGATGACGTTAATGCAATATGCATTTGCGCTGGTCTCTAGTTTATTAGGTAGCTTACTAAGCTTATTGAGCTTACTATGAGACTGTCAAATTGTCATTTAATATATTTTATTTATTAGCTTAACCCTTTTAAATCTCACGCCGTTTATCTATTCCATACCCAGCATAGTAAATACAGTAAAGTTTATCTGTGTGTGTGACTTGGTAGCTAGTGTCACATGACATGAAAATTCAAAACAGTTGGATTATTATAAGATGGATAACTGGTTATTAGATACTTTTTACTCCACTACGGTAAAAAAAAGAGTTATGCCTTTTTGGTAGTTATTTGACATCCAAGAAAATGTATTCTGTATGTGGCGAGGCCGGTGTGTCCTCGTTCTGTCCGACCACTCTCCTGTCATCGAGTTGTGCAGTATTCTATGCACTAACACCTGTGTTGATGACGTCAATGCTAATCTAGTAGAAGTTTGTAATAAAAAATATACTAAGTACTTATTAAAAAGTTGTAAAAATGATTTGTCAGTCTGTACATTGAGGACAAGTATTAAAAAAATTCCATAAGTGTTGCGAACTATTTGAAAGTCACTGAAACGATGAATATTCTTTTTTCTTATTTTTGGCATGTGTCATTGTGGCCAAATAAATTTGAATTTGAACTATTTTTGGTACACGGGTAGCTGGGCAGCCACAAATGGTTATAGGATACTTTTTACTCGACTATGGTGAAGATAGAAAGAGGATTATGATTATTTTCTCCCCCGCTGACAAAGTTCTAGTAAAATATATAAATCAAATTTGGCAAATGTCTAACCAAAGTAAAATTTTAATTGTATAGATTTGCTTTACTTTATTAACGTCTTTTTCTTAAAATACTGTATATTTATTGATATTTCTGTTAACCAATGCATCGTAAACGGGTTTTTAACAGTCATCAAATATTTTTTATTTGGCGCGACAATGGACAAAATTTAATTTTTTTTGCCCCCGAATTTTATCGAACTATCTTATAATATTTGCAAAATTACGAGGAACGTATTTTATATTATTAAATTATTTTTATTTTAAGCCACTGATTTTAATAAAAAATAAACTAACTCATTCTATAAGGGCCTAAGCGCAATTCGAGGAAGAATAAGTTTTAAAAGTATAAAATATTCTGCATCTGTGGGTTCATTGTGACAAGTGTCATAACTAGAGATGGTGAAAAGCGTTACAATTCAATTTCAATCACTGTGACTCTCGTACCAGTTGTAAAATAATTACTGTGATTTTGTTACCCACGTCTAACCCTGACTTGCCACGTTAAAGTTACTTACTGTAATGTATTCAGATCATTATATCAATTTTATCGTGATTTTATCACACTTGTTGCTCACATAACCTACGTGAATTTGTAACCTTCCGTCGTGACAAGTCACAGTTATACTTTTCTAGATCACTGTGATGTTTTATTGTGTCGTTTTTGTTATGTTGTGCCAATATGACACGTTAACACTTTTTTATGATTAACAAAAAATATAAAGCAAAGGAATTAAATTTGTACCGCTTAAAATGACTATTTGCTAATAATATCCATTTTTTCAAAAATGAGTTATCCCAAAATTCCAATAATAATGTTAATGTGTTCAGAGAGCCCATATATATCCGTTATATTTCACGTTCAAAAAATGAAATGTTGTCCACCGCTGGAAATAAAATAATATGAACAATAACACTGTGGATCCTCTTGTGCAAAAGTACATCTGAAACTTGAAGCACATTTCGAAAAGAATCATGTATACAATCGGAACATCGAAGCAACACATGATTGAATTTAATATACGAGACTAGCTCAATCCGGGCAAATATCACGTATCCCCTGCATACGGATACATGGAAAATATTTTCGATTTTCTACGTCGTATTGTGAACTAGTAAGCGGATGTTCTTGAATACCGGAGATAAAATTTGCTTGAAGAAACTTGTACTTCTTTGTGTTTTGGCCAGAGTTCGCTTTGGCAGAATAATGTTGCACATAAATTCATTGGATACTTCGTTTCTATACTATGTCCGGCAAAATAAATTGAAATATCACTAACTAGAATTTGCCCGCAACTGGGAACAAGTCGGAACAACAGATTAAAGTTTTTTCCGATATCTTATTTTTTTATCAAATTGTTATTAATCTACAATTCATTTTTTAAATCTGTGATGACATGTGTAATGAATTAAAGCTAAATTAGTGAATGTATATAAATTAACTTTTATTAGTTTAGAATTATTAGAATAGAAGGCCAGCAGAAGATATAAATAACTATATTTTAAACACCCGACGTGACATTTTTACAGTTTGCTCGTAAGAATATTTTTTTACTTTGAGTGAAAAAAAGTAAAGTCTACATAATACATTTTTACTTTACTCAACATAAATAGTAAGAAAAATTAGAAAGTTAGCTGTTAATGTCATGTTATTATTTTATTTCACGAGTGCTTAAAAACACATCTAAAAACAATACGATGTAAAATTAAACCATTTATAAGATCGGAGTTCATATAGCGTATACTATTGGAAAAAAATATAAATGCCCGGTAAATGTATAAAAGAACACACCTTAATGATCCCAAATAGTGTTCTCAGATCTGATACACAGATACTTACTTAAACTTAAGCAATGTTCGTTTTTGCAGGATGTCGTGAAATATTTACTTTAAATCGTTACAAACCTATGTCAACGAAATGGGAAACATTTGAATACAACAACTACATTATACCTTTGTGTAGGTAGTTCCTCCAAGGTGGAATTGGACTGATTAATAGGCATGATGACGGAGAATGAAAATCAAAAATGTACGAGTAATTAGTTCGTCAGTTCAATAGTAAAAAAATATTGGATTTTTTGCTTTTTCAAAATAATTAAAAAATACTCTAATAAATTGCATTTATCTGAGTATTCTTTTATTCGCCACGTGACTCAATATATCGCGTTTATTTTTTGATTACGTAAAAAGAGAAAAAATACATCTCCAATATTTTTATGAATCTACACGATGGAGTCTCTCTCTTCCTAGCCATTATCTCACATTATGGTGGGGTCAGCTTCCCTTACTTTGCTCCTCCACTTCGCCCTATCCTGGATGTCGTCTTCAGATGCTTGACCCTCACTCATATCCTTTTGCACTACATCTTTCCACTTCATTTTAGGTCTGCCTCTGGATCTTCGATTGGGGATGGAAAGTTGTAGTGCCAGGTCCCCTACACAGTCGGATGGTCGTCGTTTTACGTGTACGTGACCATACCATCGCAGCCTACTACTCCTGTCGGACTAATTATTAAAATTTAGTCATCATCCCTATTGATGAAGGTGCGCTCCAGATGGAGCCCACTGGACCGATTATGGTCGCGATCATTGGCCGAGGCCTATGTCGTGGCGTGGCGTTAATAGAACAATCAACAATATGTTTGACGCCACGCCACTGAGCAGCGGACACCTCTTCACTGATGATAGTAGATTCAGGCTTAAAATGGAGTGACCATATTGAAGAACTCAGCAAGAGGTTAACCAAAGCATGCTTCGCAATATCACGTTTGGCAAAAATGCTCGATGGACAAAGTGTGAGAAATGCATACTTTGCCTACTTCCAATCAATCATCACTTACGGTATTGATATGTGGCGACAGGCGGCAGATAGGCAAAGAATATTCATTTTCAAAAAGGGCAGTCAGTATAATGGCTAGGGTGCCTTGGGATACGCCTGTCCGCAACCTATTTCGCGAGTGTAAAATTATAACGTTTCCAGGACTTTACATATTAGAGGTGGCTAAAATTGTTTGTAGGATTTTTTATGAATATAAAAAACGTAATCCTGACAATCGTAATGGAAATGATTTCCTCCCAAATAGACACAGACAGACTAAATCTGAGCAGTGTGTACGGTACATAGGCCCCAAGATATATAATAAGTTAGCAACAAATTGTAAAGAAATTGAAATGTCAGAAAACATATTTATAAGTAATTTAATGATTTTTTTGATAGATAATGCTTTTTACACAGTCATAAATTCCTAAATCATAATAATTAAATGAAATTAATGTAATTGTAGAAATACTAAATGAAATTATAATAAAAATAAGTAAATGTAAGTAATAATAATTATGTAAACCATGAATAATTGTAACTTGACTTGTGACTGTTGTTATCAATAAAGAATTGAATTGAATTGATAATAATGATGATGATGATAAACCTTTGCAATTTTAAATAGGTTATAGTTTTTTAATATCCTTGCTCGTAGTCCGCTATCAATTTCCTTATCTCCTTTCGATAGCAATCCATCAAAAGTTTAGATTAGAATGCAAATTACTTAGCATCCCATTAACTTGGATTTGCTTGCAAATGAGTTTTTATAAAAGTTATAATTGGCAGCGTATCGACGTGCGTAACTTTGCGATACATTAACACGGTAAATAAAAAACCGGCCAAGTTTGAGTTAGACTCGCGCACTGAGGGTTCAGTACAAAATATACGCCGTATATCTATGAGAATCCATGGTTAGCAGAGCCCTATAGAGAGTGATTTTATATTGGTTACTGACATTGACAGACAGACATAAAATTATACTGTTTAGTATTTGTACTTCATCTGTGATTTCAACTGTCTAGCTATCACGATTCATGAGATACACAGCCTGGTGACAGATGTACAGACAGACAGACGGACGGTCGGACAGCGGAGTCTTAATAATAAGGTCCCGTTTTACCCTTTGGGTACGGAACCCAAAAAATAGGCCAAATGCGAGTCGGAATCGCAAACGAAGAGTTTCGTACCGGCTTACGAAAATAAACTCCGAAAGACATCTTATTGTATACGGTCCCCATAGCCTTTAATTTTTTTTTTTTTTTTCTTTTTAACCGACTTCCAAAAAAGGAGGAGGTTATATGTTCGACAGTTTGTATTTTTATTTTGTATGTTCACCGATTACTCCGCCAATTGTGGACCGATTTTAAAAATTATTTTTTTATTTGACAGGATATACTCCCGAGGTGGTCCCATTGCCACCAAGTTGGGATCTGATGATGGGATCCCAGGGAAATCGAGGGCAATCCTCAAATTCTATAGGCACTTATAACGTTTTTCATATATTTTCTTAAGCTATTTAAGTATTTGCATATGGTAGTCATTATCTCATCATGGTGAGCTGATGACCGAAGGTACAACTCCTTAATAGTTAAGAGTTAGAGGATAATTCTTAAAAAAAAACATCTATTATAGGCAGATACGTTAAGACTGTCAGTCATATTTTTTTTAGTGTGTCCCTGAAGTAGTCTTCTTATAACCAAGTCAAGATTGGATGATGGAATATCAGGGAAATCGCGAGAAAACCTCGAATATTATAGGCACTAACAATGTTTTGTATATTTTTCTAAAGTTTTCCGTTGTTTTCCTCTGGTTGTCATCATTATGAGCTGAGCTGATGATGGAAGGTACAATGAACTAACCAACTTTTACATTTCTTACTACCAAAGACTCGAGATGCGTGCAAAGTGCCTCCTCAATCTTCCCATTCTGGGCTGTATAAAATACTTTATATCACTACTAAAATCCATTACTAAAAAGCAAAAACTAAAAATTTGTAAATAAAAAAGAACCGACTTCAAAATAAACTAAAAAGCCATAAATAATATTTTATCTACGGTACGGATACATTTGAATCACCTTTTGAAGTCGGTGCCAAACCTGAAGTGAATAAAGTTCTTTATTCAACAAAAATACGAATTACTGTGACTAAATATATGTATATGTAGGTAGATAATGACTAAAGGCTCGCCGCCGCGGTTCTTAATAGTAATAAATGAATGGTTTGGCACCGACTTCCAAAGGTGATTCAAATGTATCCGTACCGTAGATAAAATATTATTTATGGCTTTTTAGTTTATTTTGAAGTCGGTTCTTTTTTTATTTATATTTTTTTTATATTCAATGTTATTAAAATAACTCCAGTAATACGCATTTGGAAAGAAAAAAAAAACAATTGTATTGTTACGGCTCAAACGATATTACGATAATATATGCGTAAAATACTTTTTGTGTGGAGTCCGCCTCTAATTTTTAACTTTATTTTATTTTATTATCTGACGTTATATCGGCTAAATCAATACACTTTCTGTGTCAATTTCAAGTGTCTACCTACACCAACACATTCTGTGTATATTTCAAGTGTCTACCTACGGAGCTCCAAGACAGACAGATACGTACTTGTCAGAAAGACGAACGAAAGCCTGCAAAGGCCTAAGAATAGTTCCGTTTGTAACCTTGGCCCTTATTTTTTAATTCATAAATTGACCAGCACCTCTAGCACAACTGTGATTTGCGACTCTTTGTCGCGCGACAAAGATTGTCTGTCTCTTTCCTGTCAATACAATGCGAGAAAGACAGGTGCTGCTATATCGAGCGACAAACGTAGTTGAGGAGACTTGTGCTAGACTGGCAGCGATTAACCCCAGTATCACCAGATGGTAGGTGACTACGGGATTGAGGATGTTGGCTAAATCGTCAATAACTGGCCACTTTTTAATAACTGCCCCCCTTTTAATAACTGGCCACTTTTTAATAACTGGCCACCTTTTAATAACCGGCCGCCTTTTAATAACTGGCCACCTTTTAATAACTGGCCACCTGGGTTGGGTTGCCATAAATATGGGGATTTCGACCGGGACAAATGAAGCAAAAGTAATGTAAGTAGGTTCAAAAAGGGATCTTTATTAGAAAAATAGGTCACCTTCATATTTGTATATGTATATAGTTGAATCATCGAGAGCGTGGAATTGCATATGTAGTAGTATTGTTTGTTTACAGGCATTCTATATTTGAATTTTCTATGTTCTTGTACTATCAGCATACAAAGAGGTTGTTATATATATATATATATCGAAGAACTAAAAACAAAAATAATGTCAGTGTGAAATTGTCAATATTATTTACGTTGTGCGTATATTTTTACATCTGATTTGATTGTATTCTCAATTAATTATTGTGTCCGCCCGTACGACTACGAATAATTTCTATATTTAAAAAAAATATGGCTGTAAGTAATTTTGGTCCTATTGAGAGCCAAAGTAAGCAAATAATTTTCAACTGTTATAAATATTTTGAAAATGAACTGACGAAAAATTTAAACTTGCCTTACACCGCTGCCCAGTTAGTTGAAAAAGCTACAGGTGTTTGTCTCTCTACGGTTTATAACATTGTGACTGAGAGCAACAGCGAGAAATTCGCAACAACAAAGAAATTCACCTCCCCGAAGAATAAAAAGTTGCGTCCTTGTCCGTCATCAGCAGTAGACGATTTTGATCAGGAAGTCATCCGGAGAACTATATACAATTTTCATCTGTCCCATAAGCAATTTCCAACCTTAAAGGGACTCCACTCTGTGTTAAAATCCGATATAGATTACAAATTTGGCATTTCCACCTTACGAAAACAAATACATAAATTAGGATTTAAATGGAAAAAGACCGAGGACAACCGAAAAATATTAATGGAAAAACACAACATACGACGGCTAAGAATAAATTACCTTATCAAAATTGCGGAATATCGATCTCAAGATAGACCACTAGTTTATACTGATGAAACCTACATCCACACTTCACATGTGTCCGGAGAAGCTTGGACCGATGGAACAGAATTTGGTGTACAAAAACAAATCAGTACAGGCCAGCGGTTAATAATAGTGCACGCTGGAGGAAAAGACGGTTTTATTCCCAACGCTTTGTTAATATTTAAGGCAAACCAAAAAACGGGAGATTACCATGACCAGATGAACTGATGATGTCAACTACGAAAAATGGTTAAAAGAAAAATTAATACCGAACCTCAAACCGAATAGCGTACTTATCGTGGATAATGCGTCCTATCACAACAAACTTTTGAATCGTGCTCCAACGTCAAATTCTAATAAACAAGAAATGATGGATTGGTTGACAGAACACAACATTTCGTATAACCGGTTGATGTACAAAACCAGTTTGTATGAATTAATTAAACAAAATAAAGAGCGGTTTCGCGAGTACCACATAGATGCAATTTTAAAAGAACATGGCCACTCCGTATTACGATTGCCACCGTATCACCCGTCATTCAATCCGATCGAAAATATTTGGTCCATGGTAAAAGGATATGTAGCAAAAAGAAACGTTTCATTAAACATGCAAGGCATTATGAGTTTAGCAACTGAACGAATGAATACCATCACTGCTGAGGACTGGGAAAATATTTGTCACCACGTCGAAAGTGAAGAAAATAAATATCGATGTCAGGAAGGAAAAATGGATCAAATAACAGACAATTTTATTATCAATACTTGTGACTATAGCTCAGATGAAGAACATGATAGCGAATAAAAGAAAAAAACAGAGGACTACTACTTATTCCACTTCTTGGGTATGTCATTTTATTAAGTTAAGAGAAAATTATTCTCCTTTTGTTGCAAACGGTACAACCACTACAAATGCAATTCCATCTTCTCGATAATTCAACTATACTTATAAATTTAAACACCTTTACAATTCTCATACTACCCTATGCCTATACGTACATGGATGCCTATTTATCTAGATTCGATCTTTGATTTCGAAACCGGGACAATCTTTTAATTGCCAGGATACTGAGAAACCACGCTTTCAACGGGGGCATATATGACAACCCTAATTTAGAGGTAAAGAAAATTCATTTTGCGTTTGAGGTGGCCAGTTATTGAAGGGTGGCCAGTAATTGATACCTTATACTAAAATTAATACTATTGACCTAGAATTCATTTTTAGTATAAGGTGGCCAGTTATTGAACGGTAGCCAGTTATTGACGATATACTCTAACTCGCTGGTTCAGCGAAAACCTAGTCACTCTTGCCTTGAGAAGACCCAAATTATAATTTTCAGGAAATACGCACGACGGGAGCGAATAATAATTTCACTTACCACATCCAGTCTCGGCAATGCACATACGCTTTATCGCTTTTATTGATTATTCCTAAGGGACGTGACCTAGCATGAATGCGTTAATCAAAATCAAACCATAGCGTAATTTTGACCGAATTCTCGCTGGTTATAATCAAGGACCATTAAAACAAGAGGACTGTCAATATCAATACAAAAAGCTGTTACCCGATATGCACAACGCCATCTGTATGTAAGAATTATTATTTAAAATCATTAAAGTTTGCAAGCGTGATACAGTATTTATATAATACGATTTATTGATTATTCGCTGTTAGCTGTTTAAGAAATAATTGTTACTATACCTATCATGTTTCTTTATCTATAGGTAGGTACTAGATGAAGATATTTTTAAAAAATATTGTAACGGACTATTTGGAGGTCACTAAACGAATTTTTTTTTGCATGTTTGTATGTTTCGTTATGGCTTCATCACGCCAAATCGGCTAAACAGATATCAACTATACTTTTTGTTTTACAAATATCATGATAATAATCACAATTTTTGTAATTTATTAGTGGATCACTCTACTAGCGTTATTATTATAAACAAAGATCAAAAACAAACGAAAAAAAATTTCGACGATACTGGACTTGAACCAGTGTCTTGAGCCAGACCTTGAGACAG
Source organism: Hedya salicella (assembly GCA_905404275.2). Taxonomy (NCBI): domain Eukaryota; kingdom Metazoa; phylum Arthropoda; class Insecta; order Lepidoptera; family Tortricidae; genus Hedya; species Hedya salicella. The sequence goes on along the minus strand of FR990106.1, from coordinate 7,207,603 downwards.
ATGAAATTTTTTTCATTTGTTTCGGATCTTTGTTTATAATAATAACGCTAGTGGAGTGATCCACTAATACATTGCAAAAATTGTGATTATTATAATGATATTTGTAAAACAAAAAGTGCAGTCTCGATAATAGCGCCACCTCTCGCCGAGCAATGGTACCTGTAAAGGTATCTGCTCGGGGTGAAAGTAACTTCATAGTTCTGCACTAGGCGGCGCTAACGGCTAAAGAGTCGAATGCACCATACAGAGATCCATAAGCAAGAACTGATAACAAAATTCGTCGACTACTGGTATGGACGATTAGCTCAGATGGTAGAGCGTGCTGCCCCGGTCTGGATCAAGGCACTGGTTCAAGTCCAGTGTCGTTGGGACACGGGTATCCGGGTATCTCCAGATGGTTATAGGATACTTTTACCCGACTACTTTCAAGAAAGAAAGAGGGTTATGACTCTTCTCCTACATGACCGAAGTTGAAGATATTAAAAATAACCATTGTAACGGACAATATGGAGGTCACTGAATCGATTTTTTTTATTTTTATGTTTTCTTTGTATTTTTGTATGTGTCTTCTCGTTGTGGCTATCACGCTAAATCCGCTAAACGGATTTCAACTATTTTTGGTACACGGTATATCCACAAGTAGGTATAGAATACTTTTACCCTACTATCTGAAGATAAAAGGAGGGGATATGACTTTTCTCCAAATTGATATTTAGAATGGGGTGTATTTTAAGAGAAAATTGTGGGTGTATACAGATCCATCCACAATTTTCACGTAAATATGACCTGAAGAACAGTCTCCAGGTCGTATTTTTCAGTCAAAATTCGATAAAATATTCACGTGAAAGTTCGTATCAAGAACCAAGAGTCCAAATAATTTCATACTGTAACACGTGGACGGATAGAATCGAGATTTCATTTTGGAATTGATTTGAATAAGGTGCGTTAAGGTGCGTCCACACTTGTATCATTTGCTCGTATCCGATCACCGTGCCGTGGCATGACTGCGTATCGCGCTGCTTAGACGCTTACTGTCGGCGCGCCGATCATACCGTACTCGTCCGATATAACAGTGTGATACGCGTAGCAAAATGGATTTCGAGCGATCCAATCGGCGCAACCGGCGCAAACGCGTGATCGTGACACGCGATCATGCCACGCGACGATGATCTGATACGGGCAAATGATACAAATGTGGACGCACCTTTAGGGCAAGACATAAGTAGGGTGAAGTTCGAAAGGTTCGATTTATTTCAACGCCTTTAAGAGCATTTTCGATAAAACTTTAGCCTTTCCCATACTTCCGTCTCACCCCAATGCACCTTACACTAGTTCTATTCAGTTAGAGGTGTGGGCGTATCATGACGAAACTGAACTACTGACGTGGGCTACTATCTACTATAGCTTGGCAACTTCGTTTGTGCGTGACACTCCAATGATCCGGCGGGTTTTGTGGCAAGCTTTTATTGCCAAATGTATTTTTCTTTGAACAAGCGTCAACTATTTATTGAGAAGTTTTTAAAGAGCCCAAACTCGGTAGGATGGCATTATTTTGTCACCGTCGACCAGGCAGTGAGTCATCTTCCTGCTCCATCATCAGATGAGTTCGATAGTATCATATCTTTGCATTGTCATCGATCTTACATAAGTATGCCAATTTTTAGCTCAATCGGCAACAGGGAAGTGGGTCAAATTTAATTTGCAAGATTTGACAAGTACAAATATACATTCATATATTACAAGTTAAATAAAAGCTTATATGTCTACTAAAGTCATGCTAAAGAAACGGTAGAATAATGGACTTTTGGGCACGTTGACTGTTTGAATGGTTTCAAGGCTAAGCGGAATCAGTCACGTGTGGATCGGTTATAACAAAATTCACTGCTCCGCGATTCTACAACTTATGGAGTATAGATCACTAAGGATAACAATCTCTATATATATCAGAAAATAGTCCTATCAATTGAACATGTCCTATTATAGCCTGATCAGAAAAGGTTAAATATCTGGGTCTAATTATTGACGGCAATCTAACCTTCAAGCATCACATTTCGGCCCTTTCCGCCAAAGTAAGAAAATGTATTTACTTCATGAAAAAGCTTCGCGATTGTCCTACAGAAGAAGTGCTTCGACTCGTGTACTATGCGCTGTGTCAGTCAATGTTGCAAAAGTATGTGAGAGTCTGGGATAGTGCTGCCAAAATCACTCTTTTGCAAGTGGAGCGGGCGCAGCGAAGGTGATGCTTAAAAAACCGTTCCTACATCCTACGGACTCTACAAGGAGTCGAAAATCTTGAGTGTGAGGAAATTATTCATTTTAAATGCGGCTACATGAGCTCACGGTGATGATAAAAAATTGACAACTTACACTCACCTGCTGTCCAAACGTATTTTTAGAGTTCCTCTTACACACACCAGATCCGCATTCGCAAACCGATCCCCTGCTTACATGAATCTACGCATTTACAACAACATTTGCAAAATACACAGTATACAGCATTACACATCGGGAAAAGTAAAGGTGTTTCTGAAAAAGTGGCTTGTGTCCCAGTCCTACCACGACACAGAGGCTCTTCTTTGCGCCAGTCCATGTGACATCCACACAGACACACACACCTGTTTCTGTTATTAGTCACTAGTTTTTGCAAGATGTGAATTATTTCAAGTAGTTGCCTACCCTTTGTTTTGTACCTGTTATATTTTACTTTTAGCCCACATCAAATACTATGTAGATATAACAATAGAGGACTCCAAGGCCCCGAGATACAGGCTCAGCCTAGTTCGGGGACTTCGGGGTTGGCCGGGTATACCACAATGATTTGTTTATTTATGCGTTTTATGAAATAAATTATTATTATATCCAAAGAGTCCGTCAACAGGCGTTAAATGAGGGTTTTCTAAAATTAAACTTCTTGTCAATTAGACCTTACGTCACGGTGGCGCCAACTGCTGATATTACCATTTTACAAAACCCTCATTGGTGGCGTCAAAATAAGTTACCATAATAATGCCAAAAAAATCCATAATTGTATCGGACGGTTCCGCTCTTACTAATTTAATGCAATAAAATTATTTGATTTGATAATAGTACTAGGTACTTCCTACTAAAGTGCGTGTGTGTGTGTGTGTGCGTGTGTGACTACAAGTGAGTCATTCATTCATTCATTATTGAAGAGTGTGACTCTTGTTGGTGCAGTTCCCTCCAGACCTTTCTTCTTAATACAAGTTCCTTAACATCTTGGCACCTCAGGACGCCTACCGTTCTCTTTATTTGAATTTTGTTGTATTACTAATTATAATAAAGGATTGAATACTATTTCCATAAAAATGTTATGTAATTGACTTCATACTATCTTGCTACTCTAGCGCCATTCTGGACGGATTTGGAACTATTCTTTACTGCATTCCGCTGGACATTTTTTCAATCTGTTTCCTATATAAAATTGGCCTGCTTACCTTTTCTATACTCCATGCTAACAACGGTGAATGTTTTTTTTGTTATTTAAAAAAATGGCCGCGAGTCAATTGATCTATTGCTTTTGTCCAGCGAAACGAAATGGAGCCGCGAATTTTGCGGATTTTCATTTTTAAAACCAATATTCGTTCTAGTAATTGGCTTTAGCAATTATTTGCAGTTGGGTTTAATGGATATTGATGACTTTGTTGGATTTTACAATCTTTGTAAAATACCTGATCACTATTTGTATCTACAAATAGTGATCAGGTATTTTTCATTTAATTTAAACGTTTTTCACTTTCTTCGATTGCTCACTTTGTTAATTTAATCGCGTAAACTTTATTACCTCTCCTATTAGATACCTAGTTTAGTTTTAGACCCAAACGACTCATTTTCATTCATTGCGATTGTTATTGTTGTAACAGTAAAAAGATCGGAAGACATAGGCTAGTTGTCACAAAATCGAGTCGACTTAGTCAAAGTCATAATCATTTATGTATTTAGACATGTCATGTTATTTGGTATTACAAGCTCTAACGTAAACAGGGGAGGTCCAAAGAGTTACACCATCATTAGCCGTAGACCCGTTAACCATATAAACCCGATGAAAGTACTATGTTTGATTGTGAGACGAAACTATTGAATACACGTATAGTCCATTGTTAGTCGCACAACGGAAACTTTTATAGAAAATATAATTACGCTGCCTGCCTGCCGCATCTTTTGCGTTAAAGAAGAGGTCGCAGGTTAAAATTCTGCTTGCAATTTAGTAGGTCGCATTGATTTTCACCGTTACAATAGAACTCTGTGTTATAATATTACTTTGAATGAAAATTGTGGTATTGCCACATATTATGTACTAGCTTCTGCCCGCGACTTCGTCCGCCTTAAATTCGTCTATCGCGGATAAGGGTATGTTTCCGGGATAAAAAGTAGCCTATGTCCTTCCCCGGGACTCGATCTATCTCCATACCAAATTTCATCTAAATCGGTTCAGCGGTTTAAGCGTCAAGAGGTAACAGACAGACAGACAGACAGACAGACAGACAGACAGACAGACAGACAGACAGACAGACAGACAGACAGACAGACAGACAGACAGACAGACAGACAGACAGACAGACATAGATCCGTATTAACTTTAATGAAGAAACTGAATCAATATATGTTTTTTTTCTTATCCATACTAATATTATAAATGCGAAAGTGTGTCTGTCTGTCTGTCTGTCTGTCTGTCTGTCTGTTACCTCTTCACGCTTAAACCGCTGAACCGATTTAGATGAAATTTGGTATTGAGATAGTTAGAGGGATCTATATCGGAATCCCTAACGTCATTTGTCCTAATGTATCGTTTGTCCTAATGTATCATTTGCCATAACGCATTTTTTTTTGAAACCGTAAGCTTTTTAGGATTGTCATAAAACAAACCTAACCTAACCCAACCTAATCTATACGACGATCTTTTAAAAAATCCTGAAAAAATTACGGTTTCTGAAAAAAATGCGTTATGGCCAATTATACATTAGGACAAACGATACATTAGGACAAATGACGTTAGGGATTCCAAATGAGAGCCAGTTAATACACCTAGGCATAGAGTTATGCCGGAGACTGTCACTGTCTAAGATATTATGTGTGGACGGAAAAGCTATCGTTAGGGTGGGTTTCAACTGAATTGCACAGGATCAAATTCTCTCGTGTTTGTTTCAACAGCGAAACTGCTTGATTGGTCGATTTTGCACTGCTCAGCTTTTGTTCAGAGGAAATGCACCTTTACTGTCATAGATAAATGTTGTCAACATTTCACCAAGTAATATGAAATCGGCACACATTTTGGTCATTAACTATCAAGGAACCCAAAACTATGTTTTTTTTTTATTTTATACACCCGTTTATCAACAAATATAAATTCAAAATTCAAGCGTATAATGTATAAGTTCAAAATATATAAAATCAGAAAATATAATAGTTGATGTGTATAACAATCACAATGTATTTTCATGCTTCTCTGTTTGGCCCTATGGTTGACTGGTAGAGAATGCCTTTTGGCATTAAGTTCGCCATTTGTGCTTACTTTTGTTTTGTGCAATAAAGTTTCAATAAAATAAATAATAAATAAATGTATAAGGTATTGAAATAAAACAATTTAACGGATTATATCGCGTATATTATCTCATTTTAGTTCCCGACGTTTCGGAAGCTTTCCAGCTTTCCATGGTCACGGGAGGACCTCCCCGTTTTATTTCAATGAGTAATAATCGCGGAAACAGAAGAAAATATTATGTATAAGGTATGTTGTCCATAATGGTCAAGATACATTATTATAAAATGCATATGCTTACAATTCATACCTTTACAAAATATAATTTCGAATAATATAATCGTTATAAGGAATAACAATCGAAATCCAGGAGTACCTTTTCGATAATGGTCAAAATGTATACCCGGTTAGGGTGTAACAAAGGGTACTCAGGACTTAAAAATAATTCAACGGGTGTGGTGTTATTATGACACCTATTTCTTATGATTGTATCGTATAAAATACGCTATAAAAATAAGCGTGTTTTGTATTGGCAACTTTTTCCTAAACTTGATAATTATCGAGATACGGGCTCCGAAATCGGCGATGTTTTTTGGACTTACAAAAATTTCGACGGGTGTGATGACAATTTTAGATCAAAAACCGCAACTATAGGTTAGGTTAGGTTTGTATCGTGACCATGTATAGCGGAGCGAGCGAAGCAAGCGGAGAGTCAAAATGGGTAAAAAAACCAGCCAATGGGTTTTATAACTTTTATAACATACCATAAAAAATGACAAATAGCCTATTCTATATACGAAAAAAATATGGAGACTTATCAACGATAATAGCGCTATGTTTTGATACTTTTTTCCAACGGCATGTACGTATTTTGACGAGTGGATACTGAGGCTGCCCGCCTCGCGCTGATAGTCGCTCATAACTAAGATCATTCTAATTAACCGAAACATGTCGAGCAGTACTCGGCTTTAAATAAAATAAAAAATGGGATATTGTTGATGAAAAAGTTCGTAAACCAAAGTCTAATATATCTATAAGTCCTTTTGGCTTAAGATGTGCCGCCACAATAATGGCCGATACGAGGGAAATGGACAGGAACGACTTTGATCGGGAAATAAAAACGGACCGGTGAAAGTCGAATATCGATTGGATTAGACTTGATGCTGGATGTGACAAGAATATTAGACTTTTACAATATGCAATTGACGACGTGATAACGTCTTATAAATCGATGAACGCCAGCTGCACGCACGAAAAAGCATGACTCATTTGTCACGTTCCGCCTGAGCCGAGCGTGGTGCAAGCGAGAGCGCGGAGGCACGATCGGCCTAAGCGTTCGGCTTGTGACGCATCTATCTCTCTCTTCCACGTTGTCACGTAAAATTATCTATATACTTTACAGACAGCCAATTTTTATTAGTCCTTTTTTTAACGCCCAACGAACAAAGAGAGGTGTTACAAGCTTGATGTGTGTATATGTGTGTCTGTCTGTGGCATCTTAGCTCTTGAACGGATAGACCGATTTGGCTGTGGTGGAATCGTCCCTTGTAAGTTTAGGCTAACGGAGATTTTAGTGGCTAGAATAGAAATACTGCGTAACCTAACTTCATTGGGATTTCCAAAGAATAAAAGTCAGTCAAAGTTATTACTATTAACATCGTTATGATGTAGATTACGGTTCATAAGCTGTAGCTCTATGATAGATAAACTGACAGACAACGGATCTCCCTCCTAGATGTAGCCCTCGCGATCTTTCGACACCGGTCGATGAATTCTTTTGATCGCTCTGGGAACCAGTGGCATGCACAGGGTTTTCGGCCAAGGTAGACAGGTTTTCTGTGCCTATAAGAAGCCATGGTCGTCCAGGACTTCAGGGTTGGCCTGTATGGACCTATATGGACCGCACGCCACCTTTATTAATAATAATTATTTATTTTGTATAATACAATCCATATTTATTGTTAGTAAAAAATAGAAGAGCTTATATCTATGTTAGTATTGTCACTAATAATAATTAAATAAAGGTAATCATTAAATTATTGGACATGAGCCCAGGTGGAGTTTCTTCCAATGCTCAAACAATGGGCCGTCTACCCTATTAGCAATAACGGCTACGAGGCTGTTGCGGCTGCCACGGGTACGGCGCCACAGGGATGCGATTCGTTTGAGTATGATGCCTTGGAAAGTATCTACGCTTGCCTCAACGAACATCCCTGACGCACTACAGTATCGTGCTGCAGACAACCAACTCGTGAGACATCCTTAACTCAGTTACTTCACTTATCTTAATCTCCCCTAATAGGCTTCCGTTGGTATCCTTGCGGAACCCTACAAAACTGGTCACTCTTCCAGTTGCCGTCGACGCTTTGCAGTCACATCTATACGCAATGAATCCGTGTCAGTGGTATTTTATCGTCAATATTCCGTAAAGGGTTCGAGACGAGACGGTGTCAAATCATGCGGGAACGGCCGGAATTCACCTTTGTGAAGATTTTATTGTTTACTCATTTTTACGACCTTGTGCGGTAATGGGATCCAAGTGTGGTTGGATTATTTGATATGAACACTTATTGAGTTTTTTGTGCTGTCCTTTGTGGAATGTATGGGACAGTGATTCGTGTGTTAATACTTAAACATGCCACACAAATGGTTGTTTACTTTCATAATTTTCTAACACTTTCATCTTTCATTGTTTGAGTATGGTTTTTTGCATTCTGTATAAAGCGTTATACTTATATTTCTGCTTTTCTCTTTTTACTTTCTCAAGAATCCCCAAACTAACTCCACTCAGAAAGTAATCAAACATCCAAACAATGAAACCCACGCATCTTTCGCAATTAAAAAGTCAAGTAAATCCAACACTTTGTCCAACGATCGAACAGAGCCCACAGAAGGGCAAACTGAAACAATGCTGTAAAAGAAATTCGAGGTCGTTCAAAGAAAAACTTGCCATCATTTGCATGCCTTTGTTTGAGGTTATTTCTCTTAAAGGTACAAGTTCGTTGCCGACCGCACACAGCGACCGCGTGTTAGTGCTACATGGAATCGTGGAAATAGTTTATTAATTATTCTCGTTATTTATATTACTGTTAGTGCTACCTGTGCAACAATAAACTAACTAAAATCGTCAATTTTGATGGCAATGTCTCTGGGTGGCAACGACTCCAAGACAACATTAATTGAATATGTTGAGTTAAAAAGTAACCTTTTTTTTAATTTGAAAATAAATTCAAGCTTACTTTTTTATAGTGATAGTTTTGAAGTCAGTTTGTATTTTTTAGTAAAAATTTAGTTTATTTCTCACTTTTTAATAAATCGTTTCGTAAAACTTTAGCTTGTGACAATCTCAACACTTCTGGGATGCACTATTTTATTGCGGTGACCCGGTGCCTACCTTCGGGCCCCATCATCAGTTCGATGGTACCATTCTCATCAGAGGCATTTAAAATTGTAACTATGTAATAGAGTAAATCCCTTAACATTGAGGAGTTCCGGTGGCCTTCTGTGGTCTTCTTCATGAGTTCTACTTCATCAGTTTATACTTTTTGAATGCATATGACTTCTTTTTAAAAATACTGAAACTGCTATATAGATGCCTATACAATTTTAGGGTTGCCCTCGTTTTTCCTGGGATCCCATCATCAGCTCCTGATTTGGGACTACCACAGGAGTATTTATAAGTATACTTTTGAATAAATTATGAAAATCAGTTCACAATAGGCAGAAAATTCGGTGAACATACATAAAAATATACATAGGTGTGGAACATAGAACCTCCCTTTTGAAGTCGGTTTAAAACCAACAAACATATTTGGCAGTTGTAAGATGAACGTGACGTTTGTTTCGGCTGCAATCGTCGAACATACTAGAACCTAATTGATAGTAGAAGGAAAGGAGAAGCCCGCAACTTCGTTCGTGTATGAGAAAAAAGTCATAACCCTGTTTTCACTTCAGCGTAGTCCAGTAAAAAGCATCCTATAACCATCTGTAGATAGCCGGCTAACCGTGTATCAAAAAAAAACAGTGGAAATCCCTTAAGCCGTTTAGGCGCGATAAAGGAACAATGACTCCCAAAAAATAAAATTAAACTTTCATTGACCTTCACATAGTCTGTATCACTTAATTTTTTGAAAATACCTTCAATGTACATACATTTCATTTTAACAACTTTATAAACGTATAGATAATAACCAGTTATCCCCAATAAAAAGCTACGAGTAGCAAAGGTACCTAATTGGTAATGCTGCGTAGCTACAGAAAATAAACTGGAGTGTCAGGGCACTAAAATAAGTAGAGTACGTTGGTCGCCTTTGAATGGTACTTATTTGCACATTTTATGCAGCCAGTAAAGGTGAGAGTCGATGTTCGCGCAGCTAGCGTGTGACCTGACGTTTACAGCGATCGTGACCCGATTCTAACTGATAGCGGAATCCTGGGTTGCAGTACAAAGTTAATGTTACCGTTTATCAGGTTATTGATTTCATAGTACGTACCTGACATTAGTCGTCCGATTTAGGCTGCATTTCCACCAGGGATGTGCGAAGTAGCGGAGCTGCGAGGATGGATAGTGAAGATGTGAAACGGTGTAAGCGTTTCCACCAGAGATGTGCGAGGTAGCGGAGCGGTGCGAGGATGGATAGTGATGATGTGAAACGCTGTAAGCGTTTCCACCAGAGATGTGCGAGGTAGCGGAGCGGTGCGAGGATGGATAGTGATGATGTGAAACGGTGTAAGCGTTTCCACCAGAGATGTGCGAGGTAGCGGAGCGGTGCGAGGATGAATAGCGAAGATCTAGAATGGTGTAAGCGTTTCCACCAGAGATGTGCGAGGTAGCGGAGCGGTGCGAGGATGGATAGTGATGATGTGAAACGGTGTAAGCGTTTCCACCAGAGATGTGCGAGGTAGCGGAGCGGTGCGAGGATGGATAGTGATGATGTGAAACGGTGTAAGCGTTTCCACCAGAGATGTGCGAGGTAGCGGAGCGGTGCGAGGATGAATAGCGAAGATCTAGAATGGTGTAAGCGTTTCCACCAGAGATGTGTGAGGCAGCGGAGCGGTAGTACGAGGATGCATAGCGAAGATGTGAAACGGTGTAAGCGTTTCCACCAGAGATGTGGGAGGTAGCAGAGCGGTGCGAGGAGGCTTAGCGAAGATGTGAAACGGAGTAAGCGTTTCCACCTGAGATGTGCGAGGCAGCGGATCGGTACAACGAGGATGCATAGCGAAGATGTGAAACGTTGTAAGCGTTTCCATTAGAGATGTGCGAGGCAGCTGAGCGGAGCGAGTATGCATAGCGTAGCTGTGAAATGTCATGTATGCACGTGCAGATGAGCGGTGTGAGGACAACTCGCACGCAACACATCCCTCGCAACACATCCCCAGCACACATTTTTCCCTAGTTTTATGTGTACAAAAACGTCGCTTCGCTAAGGTGTTTCCACTAGAGCTGCGCTGAGCGAGGATAGGTAAATGAAGTGATTCTATTGTTTTTTTCAAACACATCCCTCGTTTGCATCCTCGCACATCCCTAGTGGAAACGCAGCCTGAATCTAAAGGCCCGGCCACGACAACCGACCGGCGGCGCTGCATGTGAATTCCTGATACATTGCGTGTGATGCTAACTAACTGCTGTGCGGTGAGCGTCTCGACCGCGCAATGAAGAGAGAATTGTTCGCCGCGTTGCTAGTGGCGCGTTGGCCGAACTCTAAGGCCATCTACTTATTACTAATTGTTTCTGTCAACTTAGGATATGTATCCAAAGCCATTTGTTCAAAGCATTTTGTTCATTATTAGCTCTTTGTGTTAATGTTTTTTATTGATTAACGGTGAAAAAATATTGTTTCGCTTACAATTAAAAAATACTATATCTTTTAATGCTTATTTTATATACTTACTTCGGGTCGAAAGTGTGTTGGACTCATGAATGTAGTGCCTTAGAATATGTTACACAATTTTCTTACTCCAAAGTAAGAAAAAACATGCTATTAAAAATTAACTAAAAGGTACCTTGCAACTTCGTTTGCGGAAGAGAAAAAAGTCAGGACCCTCTTTTTTTCTTTCGCGTAGTCGGGTAAAAAGTATTATATAACCATCTGTGGATTCCAAGCTACTCGTGTACTAAAAATAGTTGAAATCCGTTTAGCCGTTTTGACGCAATGGAGCCACAACGATACATACAAACTTACAAAAAAAAATCCGTATCACTATATTTTTAGAAAATACCTTCAAAACAGACATTTTATTTTTACAACTTTATTATAGTATAGATTAGGATAAACTTTGAAATGTTTTTTTATCCGCTATAATTAATGTTGTTAGCTATTGAAATGAATCTGTCAAGCATTGGGACGTTTACCTTAAGCAGCGTGATCAAAGTAATGATACAAAACCTGTGACCTCAAATCTGCATATTGAGGGCACTTCATCATATCAGCCCATGGACGTCCAATGTTGGACAAAGGCTTTTCCCATAGAAAGGAGGATAACAACCGGTCGTGCGACTCCCTCATCTGACCCATTTCCCGCGATGTTCACCAGATCATCGGTCCATCTTATTGAGGGCTTTCCACGCTGCGTCGTCCTGTACGCGATCGCACTGTCACGTAAATTTAGCAACTCTTTGAGCTATGTCGACGTCCTTGGGGTTTCCTCTTTTCTGATTCGATTACGCAAGCACACTCCGAGCATAGCTCGCTCCATTACCTTTTAAGTGACTTTGAGCCTTCTTATGAGGTCCATTGAGACCATGTATTACTCTTAATTGATTCAACTCCTTCACCCATTTAGCGGAGACTTTGAGTGCAAGTAAATTTCAAAGTTTGTTGCATTCATTTTGTCTTCATTAATAATACATAAAGGGCGGGCGCTGTACTGGGAAGTCCGGGAAGTCATCTAAAATGGTAATGGAAGAGAGGTTTTATTAAATATTATCTAATAGTTGCAAGCGTTCGGCTTTCGAAAACGCCGACATAAACTAGATAAAGTAAACGAGTGATTCTTGAGAATTCGACTATGCATCTCATTCACGTGTCATTTTTTATTGTAATAAATGTTGATTTTTATATATAAAATTATGAAAAACTACTTAATTACAAGCATATTTATCGAATAGACATCAATTTCGGTCATTTAAATACGTCGATCCAAGACTTTGAAGTTTAGCTGACACGTGAATGAGAAAAAGTGGCATGCAAATGATATTTTTATCATTCGCATGCCATTTTTTTCATTCACGTGCCGACTTAAATTCATGAACATTCGATAAAAATCCGGGGACTGCTAAAAGCGACAAGGTAAATGATAAAACTTGGTTACATGTGTTGAGATAAACGTTTTATTAATAAAAAACAAAGTACTTAAAATTCGTAAGAAACGTTAATTCAGTCTGCTGGTAACAATTAAATATATTACATTACAATTTAGCCCAAAATGTACATTTAAGTCTTGCGAATGATGGTATAAAATTATAAATATACTAATTAATGACAAACACTGATAATCAAAGGAAAATTACTTTTTTCTTCAAGAAAATATAAGAACATTATGCATTTGAGTGCTGAAAACTCCACGTGAATGGGATCACGTGAATGAGAAAAAGTATGTTTTTTGACGATTATGCCGAAACTGGTATTAATATCGGAATAACTGTTAAACAAGCACCTGCCGTCATTTACGTAGTTTTATTTTCACTAAACACTGTCATGCCAATTGTAGGGTATACATTTTATATTCAAATACACAACAATGAGAATTACAGTGAACCAAAGCCAATTAAATGTTATATTTACCTTCATAGCTTCTCGCTCCAGCGACGAGCTGCAACCTCTCCCCACGGTGTTCGAAGCCTTACTGACGCTCGTTCGGGGTGAGGGGCGGGGGCGTCGGAATATGTTATAGAGTGGGCTCAATACGTTGTTTAGGGATGCTCCACGTAAATGATAACTTAGCTCGGGACAAACCTCTTACATACATTAAAAACAAAACTACGATATACACAACAAACATATTTTTTCTTTCAAATCAATAACTTATAAACTAACGATTTGACGCAGAACTATACGCGATTTGATTCCATAAGTTGATCGTTTTGGGGAAGTTTGTTGACAAAATGGCGAAGGGACACTTGCACGCTCATGAGATTTTAGATGTTTAATATTGTAGTGCGGTTAATTCTACTTACTTTAAACAAAAAAAACACCGTGTCCCAGTTAGATGAGCTCGTAATTTAATGTAAAAAAATAGTAAGGTCAAATATGTTACTTCTACGGGTACTTTTTACGTCTGGACGGTAGAAAATTGGCCTTTCAAGAATCACCCTTGATCGTTTTGGAGAAGTTTGTTGACAAAATGGCGAAGGGACACTGCACGCTAATGAGATTTTAGGTGTTCAATATTTTAGTGTGGTCAATTCTACTTACTTTAAACAAAAAAAAAACACCGTCTCCCAGTTAGATGAGCTCGTAATCTAATGTAAAAAAAAAAGATCAAATATGTTACTTCTACGGTTACTTTTTATGTCTGGATGGTCAAAAATTGGCCTTTCAAGAATCACCCAAACATATCAGTTCTTGACGCCTGTGTTTAAATAATACAGAACATGCAATACGGTTATTTTTCACATTTACTAATCTGGAATTTTCTGGAATTATGTAATTTAATATGAATATTACACGAAAATTATAACTATACTAGAAGGCGCCAGGAGAAAAAGTCATAAACTCTCTTTTTTCTTTAGTATAGTCGGGTAAAAAGTATCCTATAACCATCTAGAGATACCCAGCTACCCGTGTACCACTAAGAGTTAAAATCCGATTAGCCGATTTTGCGTAATGAAGCAACAACGACCCGTACAAAAAATTCATTTTTACAACTTTATAATAGCATAGATATCTATCTGTCTTACTTTTTTTTTAATCACCAAAAACCATTTTTGAATAAACCGGTTTGGTTAAGTTTGCCCCTCATTCGATGAGACGCCATAGATACTACTGAGGATCAGCTTAATAAACTAGAGCGCCTTCAATATGTTTGTATACGGTTCATTTTCGGCTTACGTAAATATGACCATGTTTCTCATTTCCGTTCATAACTTAAGTGGCTTCCAATTTGGCTTCGCCGTAAGTCTCACATTCTTGCCCTCCTCTATAGCATTCTTTTTAACCCCGCTACCACTTGGTATCTTAAGGAGCGATTTAAATATTTGTCATCTTTACGATCTTCGCAAAATCATCTCTTTGCACCTGTTGCTTCTTCTTCCAAATTTCATAACACTTCTGTCACTTCTCAAGCGATCCGGATGTGGAATACTTTGCCGTTGGACGTAAGGTGTGCTAAATCTATTCCCGTTTTTAAGAGTCCTCTTAGGCAGCACTATTTATCGCTCCCTTAAACCGAGATGTCGATGTCGTGTAGTTCAGTAAATTTTTGGTTATATGTATGTACCTACTTGTGTATTATATATATATATATATATATATATTTGTATATATGTTTATTTGTATTTTATAAATTTATTTATTAGTATCTAGTATCTTTGAATTTATCTGTATTGTTTCTTTCTCTCTTTCCTTTTTCCTTATGGTTTTAATTTATGATTTGTCTCATCTTCTTGTGCACCATTTACTTACTCATTGGTTGTTTACTTTGCGCCATCTCTTCTACCTTAAGGTTGTCTGGAAGAGATCGCCTTTTAGCGATAAGACCGTCCGTTGTTTACTATTTCTGATACTGTTTTAGATTTAAGTTTCTGATGTTATTTTCTTTTGGTGTGCAATAAAGTGTATTGTATTGTATTGTATTGTATAATAGAGGCAAACTTAACTCAAGTGGCAAATTAAGTCGGAATAAGTGAAAGTTTGTACGGAGCCCTCGGTGCGCGAGTCAGACTCGCACTTGACTGGTTTTTTTTATTAGACATTGCGACGCAAAATTACTGTATTTATTTTCTTGTACAAAGGAAAATTAAACGTGATTTCGTGATTATTTTTGGTTGATTGTTTTGATTAATGAAAATAAATGTACGTTAACTATACATTTTACGCACTCGTTAACGCCCAAAATAAGAAAATGCTCCTACACTCCTCACTGTTCACACAAACATTTGTGATTTGAGTGACGTCACACGTACCAGCCGATTTGAATGGGTGAAAAAAATAAAATCGACTTAAAAAAAAGAAAAAAGTGTTTAGTATAGTTTCTGCAATTTACTTACAAGTAACCTTTTTTATGACAACCTTCACTACAACTAATGCTATATTTAGTGGTCGGTACCATCTTAAGAAACTTACAGTACAGTATAGGGAAACAAAGTCGCACCATAAGGGTTCCTTTTTTACCATTTTTGGTACGGAACCCTAAAAACTTAAGTAAAGCCCCTCTTGTATGTAGTAGTATACAAAATTGATATGGAACTTATGCTATTTTTCTAATATGGAACGTCAAATTGCCTATACGGATACGCTATTACTACATACAACAGGTGACTTACTTAAGTTTTTCACCTATACTAAAGTTGTTCCATGGTTGGCAACCGGCTCCAAAATAGCAATGGGTGACTATAAAAGCCCACCTGTCCAGGTGCATACGGCTTATGTGGCTGGCCCAGTCCCACTTGGGTATGGCGGTTTTTGCTCCAACGTCCGCTACGCCGGTAAGAAAATATTGCAAACCAAATAATTTTTCATCTAAAATTTGTGATAATAAACCTACAAAATATAGTTAGTACCTTACCTATATATATATATAGGTAAGGTACTATATTTATATTATAACTGACATAACACACAAATATACATAATAACATCTAATTACTTTTCCACGCTAGCGGATAAGATGGACTTTTCCTCGCAGGTTACGCGCTACATACTTAAGCATCTTTCCGAGCTAGTGAGGTGGAATAATATTGATTACTCTAAAATTCACTTACTTTTAATTTACGTACCGTCAGCCTCTAGGTGGCTAGCAACCTATTACGGATTGTCTCTAGGGTTATTATCCGTAGATGAAATTGGACGCATCCCAAGTTCACTTACCTAGAGGCTAATTCAACAATGTAAAGTACATATGTCTGAGAAATCAACAGTGTGTTTAATTTGGCTTTGTTGTATTTGCCACAATTTTATAAATAATAATTTAATGTGCCAGAATTGGTCATTCAAAAACCTATCAATCATTTATTTATTTGTAAGACATAGGTAAACACTAAAACAAATAGGTGGGGTGTAGGTAAGGTACAAAGGTGTTACATTGATAATACGAGTATATTGTAAGGTACAAAGGTGTTACATTGATGATATAATCGCTATGATTTGCCATGATATGGCATACAAATGTAGAAAATGGTAGGTTACCATTTCGTAGAATAAATAGGTTTAATAAACCGCTTGCAATTCTTATCTCAAAATTTGATAAAAATTATATAAGATCCTGATAAAACAATCAAACTAAGGAAATACGTTAAACGATATCTTACGTGTAGTCTTTTTTATGAGTCCTTAAAGTTGAGTAGGTAAGTCCATTTTTAATGTATGAAAATATTAATAACTAATTAATAGCATTGAATAACCCATAAAATGTATGGTAACTTTTGTTATGAAACCTTTACGATAAACTGAAGTTTTAACATAGCTGCAGATCAAAGTTCTTAATTTCACCATACAAGGTAAACCGTATGACGTCACTATAAGCTAGTAGGCTTTAGTATGAAGCTTTTTTTGGGAAAGTCCAAAAATGTTATTTGAACATTGTTGTATCTCAGGGAGTTTTTATGAGATTAAATAAGTTTTTTCACCAATATTTTTATTATTGACAGGTCGTTCTATAAGATATGACAGTTTACACTTCTATTGGAGATATCGTAATGCCTCGTCGAATTAGGGCTCTGAAGTTCAACAGGTTCAGCCATAAGTTGGATAAACGATGGGCGATTAGTAAACTTTATCCACAGGGCATTGACGCATCCAGATGGCACCTGGACAGTCATTTGTTTTATTTCAGATCTTCCCTTTGTAGTTCGCAATCGCAATGGATAATTTCATGCCCATTCGTTTTATAGATTAGTTCGTTCAGGGGATGTCATTTGGTGTGGTACTATGGGAGCGTGGACGCCCCCAGAGGGCAGCCCACGCTCAGAGATGGAGCTGCTCTGAGCTCGGTACCAATCTGTAATCTCTATCTTGAGTGTATCTAAAATGCCACTGTATTTTACTTCTATTCTATACTCCTCGTATTGCAAGAAAGTGCCTGCAACTTGGTTCGCGGAAGAGAAAAAGTTTTTTTGAAATATATTAAATGTAACTAAACACATTTAATTTTTACAACTTTATAATCTATACTAATATAAAGTTGTAAAAATTAAATGTCTGTACATTGAAAATATTTTCAAAAAAATGATTGTAAAGGACTATTTGGAGGTCACTAAGATGAAAAATATTTTTATATGTTGTATGTATGGATTTTTTGTATGTTTGTATGTGTCGTTGTGGCTTTATCACGCAAAATCGGCTAAACAGATTTTATAAATTTTTGGTACACGGGTAGCTGGGTATCTCCAGATGGTTATAGGATACTTTTTACTCGACTACGCTGACGAAAAAAAATCCACGATAAACGAATCTAATGCGGACAAAGTCGCGGGCGCCCGGTAGTAATATATACTAGAAGGCGCCCGGAACTTCGTTTGCGGAGGGGAAAAAGTCATAAACCCTCGTTTTTCTTCAGTTTAGTCCGGTAAAAAGTATCCTATAAATATATATGAAATCTGATTACCCGATTTGGCGTGATAAAGCCACAAGCACATATACAAACATACAAAAAATATAATAGCCCGTTACAATATTTTTTTAATATATCTTCAATGTACAGACATTTAAGTTTTACATATTTTTTACGCATTTAATAGTATCTTATATAAATAAGAGATCATTATTTCAGCTTAGAAGCTTAAAGCTCCTCTGTCCACACAAGTTGATCCCAGAGACTTTCAAAATTGGCGTTCTAAGATTTATTCGCAGGGGAGATCGCGTAAGGTGATCTCACGGGTCGGTTGTCACAGCGGCCATAATGGAGTATGAACCGGTGTCGAAAGATCTCGAGAGCTATATCTCCCTCCTAGACATAGCTCTCGCGATATTTATACACCGGTTGTTAAACTCATCCGTTCGTTCAGGTTTCTGTTATGGCCGTGTGTGTGACATCCAACCTGTGAGACTACCTTACTCGGTCTTCCCTATCCGTTGCCTTTATTTCAACTACAGAGTAGGGTACATGCATGATTTTTTTATCGCTTTTCTTAACAAAATATGAAAATACCGTAAAAACGATTTCAAAAAGTGAAACTAAAATTAAAGTCGGTCAAGAAATACGCATGATATAGGCATTTTAAACTGCTAATTAGACGGCGATTTGACAAAGAGGTCCGACATGTACTGTTACGTCTTAGTCCACTCCGGCCATATAAATAAACTCCATATTAAATTCCGTTTTGCTAGAAAGAGATAGAATGAAATGTTTTATGGCTTTACATCTTGGTTATTTTTATAGTTATTCGAAAAAATATTTTTGTCTACTGTTTGTTAGATGAATGAGCAAAAATAAAAAATCATGTGTATTCTCTATTACCGTAAGACACAATACCTGTACCTATACATTTCAGGTCAGTTACCTACTCATGTCAAATCCATTAAATTCCTTGATAGTGAGCGTTTTTGACCGTAACACAAGGA
Organism: Hedya salicella; assembly: GCA_905404275.2. Classification (NCBI taxonomy): domain Eukaryota; kingdom Metazoa; phylum Arthropoda; class Insecta; order Lepidoptera; family Tortricidae; genus Hedya; species Hedya salicella. The sequence goes on along the minus strand of FR990106.1, from coordinate 7,188,385 downwards.
CCAGAACTGTGATGGCTCGGCTACTAGAAGCAGATAATCTAATTCAATGTATAACACTTTATTTAACATTGATTTAAACTTACACGATCTTCACTCATTATTAAAACACAACAAAACGGGGCTTAATCGCGTATAAATATGATTTTATTTAATTACCTTTCGTTGGTAATTCTTCGACGTTTCGGACGTCGCGTCACGTCAATGGTATCGAAGGAACTGTTCCTTTTTGAACTGAATGAAGATCATATTTATGCGCGATTAAGCCCCGTTTTGTTGTGTTGTGATAAACACTTTATTTAACTAAAATAAGTTACTAGGTCAGGGGTCGGCAATCTGCGGCTCTATAAATTAGTTTTTTTTTTTTATCATAAAGTACTGTTTATTTTGCTATTTAAAAACTTTGAAATTTTGTAAATTGTAATAATGACTTTTGACTCAAAAGTTTGCCGCCTCCTGAAATATCGTTTTTCGCTTCTAATAATACATTATTTCAGGGAGCGGCTATTTGCGGTGATCGGAATCACTATAGAGAAGATGATAACAATTCTTAGAGTAGATTTACAAGACCTCCTTGATCTGTTCGTATAAGACAAGCACGAACGCGCCACCGGTGCCTCGGAGCACATTGGAGAAGACACCCTTGAAGAAGGCCCAGCAATGCCAAGAGCAATTGACTGACAACTTGAAAGACGTGTAGATATTGAGCGAGAACGTAGAGCGCTGGCGGTTCGGGCGAACTCGCAGATTCGCTCGGTGTACAGCTGCAGTCAAGATAACTCTTTTTAGAGCATACTGCACATGCTGTACTCGGGTGCTTTGTGGGCGACGGTCAACGGTCGCTCAGCTCTCTGCGCGTCCAATATAATAACGCATTCAGGGCGCTGTTGGGGCTACCACGATTCTGCAGTGCGTCCGCCATGTTTGCAGAAGCTCGAGTGGACAGTTTCTCTGCTGTACTGCGTAAGAAGTTGGCATCTCGTTTGACTGGAATTCGTGACAGTTCAAACAGCCTCCTGAAGACTATAGCTGTAAGAAATGAAGGCTCCATGATGCAACAACACAACACTTAATTAAAAACTGAATATCGCTAGCTAACTTCGAATACTAACACAGTTATAAGAAAATACTAACAAAATATGGATCTCGTTGTCTGAGTAAATATTTTATTATTATTATTATGTATGTCGCACCCGCTCACGGGACAATGGTGTCCCGGACCTTTGGGAGGGGTGCGCGGAGCCGAAGCCAACGCGTAGAGGCCCTTTCGACAATTTAATGAAATGTAAGGTGTACACCGCGCGGGTGCTGTTCCTGCCCGTATCATGGGACGCGCACAGAGACAGCACTCGTTAGATGCAAGAACTATTGGAGAGTGATGAGATCTAAATATTCTGGGTTATGGGATTGAAATGATGGACTAAATACTGGGCTATTGCTTGAGACAATCGGACGTCTACCAGGAAAAAGTGTCCCATGGCTAAAGGCACTGGTAGACGATGACTTGCCCACCGCTAGATGGGCCCCCGTAAATAGCGACACATATAGTGGCCTGAGGGCAACATCGGTGCGGAGGGCTAAGGACGGAGAGGTGTCACTGGACTTTCTACCGAAGCCAACTCGCCACTTACGTTCCACGTCCACCCTCGAGCATCAGCTCTAGCGACTCCACTCTGACCGGCCGGTTAAGGCAAGCCAGAGGTGGGGGTCCTGACCCAACACCTTCCGTCAGGGTCCCCCAGGAGCACTCAGGTACGTGGGGTCGCTACTCCCCAACAGCTCGCCACAAGCTGCCCTGCGTTGACTGATTGCCCTGGTGAACCAGCGGGCGGTGGGGTCGTCACATCCCTACGCCTTTATAACATAATTGCTTTTTAAATTATAGGGCTTATCTATTAGGCATTATTTTAGCTTCCGTTTAAAAGTGCTATCATCTATACTTTTTTTATCAATTAAGATTATTAAATACACAAATAGCTAAAATTAAAACACTTATAAACATTGGGAAGATCAACAATCTTGAGCAGTTTAAAATCAGCGTTGTATTGAGATCGAACATTACTGCACTGATGTAATCTGTTTTCCATTGACGTTTATTTTTAATTTAATGCTTGAGAAAGGTATCTTCCCAGATAAACTCAAAATAGCTCTAGTAAAGCCTTTACTCAAAAGAAATGACAAGGAATAATTAGGAAATTATCGGCCTATTGCGTTGCTGCCAATTTTATTATTATTATTATTATGTAGGATGCTCTTGTAGAGCATGTCGCCCTTGGCGCGGCCAGACTGCATCATCATGCGCATATTGAAGTACACGGTCCGTAGGCGCTATGGAAGCAGGACATGATACCGGCCATGTTGGTCACGACCTGTGCGACCTGGGTTCGGGCAGCATACGCGCAGTGTCGTAAAAGCTGAAGTAGGACGCGTATAACCTAATTAAATTGGCTTTAAAATATGTACTGAAATGACATAAAGTAGGTACAATAAAACGTCCCGTCTACTAACACTTCCACGACTAGACAATAAGCATCCTTAATAGTAAAACTTTAATAGTGCCTAGACGAAAATTTACAATCTCTATTAGTTTGGTCTTTAATAGCATTTATAATGATTTCCAGCAGATAGTAACAGTAAAATTTTAATTGTATTCGTTTTTATAGCTTAGAATGGCAGTAAATGTACGGATAAATTATCATTGAAATGCCACTAGGTAGCATAGGTACGATTAAGTATTAAAAATTGACCGCAACTTAGAATATAATAGAAAAAAAAAACATATAAACTGTACGTACAAAGATGGTGCAAATGTTTTAGTGAGTGTATCAACAGTTACCCTTCCGGGCAAACAATGTTTTATGCTCTTAAATTTTAAGACTTATAATCAAATTCACAATTCACTAACATAATTGCTTTTTAAATTATAGGGCTTATCTATTAGGCATTATTTTAGCTTCCGTTTAAAAGTGCTATCATCTATACTTTTTTTATCAATTAAGATTATTAAATACACAAATAGCTAAAATTAAAACACTTATAAACATTGGGAAGATCAACAATCTTGAGCAGTTTAAAATCAGCGTTGTATTGAGTTCGAACATTACTGCACTGATGTAATCTGTTTTCCATTGACGTTTATTTTTAATTTAATGCTTGAGAAAGTTATCTTCCCAGACAAACTCAAAATAGCTCTAGTAAAGCCTTTACGCAAAAGAAATGACAAGGAATAATTAGGAAATTATCGGCCTATTGCGTTGCTGCCAATTTTTCAAAAATTGCAGACCGGATTATTTATGACCAAATTTACAGCTTTTTCGAACAAGAAAATATATCGAGGGCTTCAAGCCATAGGGGCGTACAAACAAAACCCTTACTTTTCAGGAGACGAAAAAAACTTGATAACTTTTTTGTTAATGCACGAATTTTGCTATAAATTTGCATAGAACATTGAAAGTAGTTTTTTTTTGGTTATTTTCAACGTGGTTAATTTTGTGTAAAGTATTTTAAAAACAGAAATAATGTGTTTACGCCCCTTTTGCTTGACAACAATATTATAAAACCGCAACCTATTTTGTCAAATTATACTTGAGTATATTGGGCGTTTAATAAAAAAAAATATCTGTTTAATATTTAGTATAACACACACCTCGATTAATTAATTACATATAAATTAAATAATTTTACACCAATTGATTGTTAATTATAGAGATATTTATATTTTTTCGTATTTTTATACGCCTATATGGCTTGACGAGACTTACAAAGATAGTTCGTTTGATTTGGAGAGCGCATAGTAAAAATGGGCTTGATTTGAATTATTGGTTTTAAATTAATCCAGGTTTCTTAGGCTTATTTACAGATTGAAATGATGAACCTACAACGACACAAACAAATACGTAAAAATTAAAAAAAAAACCAGTGGCTTCCAAATAGTACGTTATTTTTTTTTACAGATATTTCATTTTAACAACTTTATTACAGTATACAAATTAAATAAAGCCTTAACGTGCGTCTTAAGTCATATCTAAGCAAAGAAATTGCTCCTGAGCAGGCTGGCTTTGTTAAGGGAAAGAGAACCCGGGAGCAAATCTTGACAGTACGACAGATTATAGAGAAAGCTCGGGACTTCAACAAGCCCACCTACATGCTTTGTAGACTTCTCTAAGGCGTTCGACTCTGTCAAGTGGCCAAAACTTTGGGAAACATTGACGGTGATAGGTGTTCCTAAACACCTGGTACACTTTCTGCGAAGACTGTATGAACACAGCACAGCCTCAGTGCGCGCAGATGACATCCTATCCAGCCACTGTCACCCCAGTGCAAGAGTCCGTCCGAGATGTATTATATCTCCACTTCTTTTCAATGTATACACAGAGCTCATAATGAAGATTACACATGAAGACTGGACAGATGGCATCTCGATCGGCGGTTTGAAGATCTCCAACCTGCGACATGCAGACAACACCACTTTGTTCGCTAGTAGTACCCTCCTCATGGAAGAACATCTTGGCAAGATGGAACGCGTTAGCCTTGACTTCGGATTTAGGATAAACCGGAATAAGACAAAAAATATGATTATAGATTGCATGAATAACAATTCTCCAGAAATTACACAAATTTCGATTTCGATTTCGTCCAGTCATACATTTATCTGGGAGCCTGAATCACGAACAACGGTGGATGCGTCGAAGTAAAGAGGCGTATGGCAATTTCTAAATCTGCAATGGATAAGTTGAGGAAAATATGGAGGAATCGCAACATATACAAAGCCACAAAAATCCGGCTAGTTCAGGCACTTGTATTCCCCATTTTCCTGTACGCCACAAACGTGGACCTTGCGGGAAGTTGAGAAGAAGTAGATAGACGCCTTAGAAGTGTGGTGCTGGAGGAGAATGCTCGAAGTATCGTGGACTGAATTCCGTACCAACGAGTCTATACTTCGAGAACTCGTCATCAAGCAGCGTTTCAAATCTTTGGTACAGTCCCGAATACCTGCTTTGGCCACGTATGCCGCCGGGGGGAGGTGACTATTGAGCGACTTGTGGTCCAGGGAAAGGTTGAGGTATAGTGTAAAGATCCACGGTCACTGGGTCCCATAATCATGTCAACGCGTAAAATATAACCTATATAGTTTCGTTACGTCCGTCTCTTCGTACATACCATCCTGGTTTGAGGTTTGTAGAGATTTACTAGAGGTCTACAGCGAGTAACTGATATAATACGGTGACGATACAAAACATTGACACGACTTGAATCTCAATTAATCAAAAACGAAACCGAAAGTCCTTAGCTATCTGCAAGATTTATGACATTTATGCATTAGTAAAGATATATAGCATTTTAAATAAAGGAAATGGCCTCTATGGCGCGACAAAATTTGAAATATATTATGTTATAAACTTATAAATTACTGTCGTATGTACATACGCCCCTTTGGCGCGTCACATTTTTGTTTATCGCTGTAGAAAGTAATAGGCGTACGCGTATACGTCTATATGGTCCGTCAAATATGCAAGACTGGTAGAAAATATTGCTGCTACGCCTATTGTACGCCTTTTTGGTCTGACAGTAATTTCTGGCTATGAATGTTACGTTATTTAATATTTTATTTATTTTGTCATGTAATCATTATCCTAAAATATGAAAAAAATACAGCATACGTAATGTTATTAAGCGATTACAATGACATTAAAAACGAAAAATCGCATTTTTGCGTATACGCCTCTATGGCTTGAAGCCCTCGATATTATATAAAGAACAGAATGAGTTTCGGAAAAATAAATCAACCATTTACGAACTAACAAAAACAATTACTCTAAACATAGACAAAAGGATTCCAATATGTGCAATATACATGGATTTAACGAAAGCATTCGATTTCGTGGACTACAACAGGCTATTAAAAAAACTGGAACGGTATGGTATCAGGGGAATTGCCCTGAAATGATTAAACTCGTTTCTAAGCAACAGAATGCAATGAACAGAATTTAAAAGACTATGCAAAACGACAAAAGAAGAGACTGCTTACTACTCGCAATTTAGATCTTTGTTGCGCAGTGTCCCACAAGGAAGTATATTGGGTCCTTTGCTATTTCTGGCCTATAGTAACGACCTACCAACATATATTCAGCACCCAATGGTATTATTTGCAGACGATAGTACGGTTCTCATTAAATCTGACAAGTTGCTTACATATACAATAAACGTTGACAAAACAAAAACTTTGCAGTGCTATCAATATAAATCAAATTCAATCAATCTTAATATTAAATATAACGATAAACATATACACACAGATATAGCCAAATTCTTGGGCAATCACATAGATAATCATATGAACTGGAAAGCACACACGGAATCATTATGCACACGAATAAACAATTTTGTTTTTTCGCTCAGGAGAATTGCAAAATTATCGGATCCTAAAACGGCATTACTGGCTTACCATGGGCATATAGGATCAATTCTGCGATATGGTTAATCTTTTGGGGCAACTCTACAAATAAAATACTAGTTTTTGTTGCCCAAAAAAAAATATCCGAGCCATTTGTAACCTAAAGCAAACCGATAGTTGCAAGTCATACTTTCAGGAATTGAAGATCTTGACACAACCTAGTCTCTATATTTACGAGGTAGCCGTTTTTGTCAAATCAAATCCAAATTTATTTCCACTGAAAATAAGGTCAAACTTTGAAAGTTCACGTTACAGGCATAAAATTAGAATCATTGCTGGCAAAACGGCATTGCTCCGAAATAGCATATTGGGTATGTCCTCTAAGATATATAATATCTTATCAGATGATCTCAAAGCCTTAGATGTAAACGCATTTAAAATAAAATTAAAAGAAGAGCTTATTGAAAAGGCATATTACACAATAGACGATGTTTTTATAGAAAAACTTCAATAATTGTAAGGATAATATTTGGTTGTAAATAATAATAATGTTTAAAATAGATAATGCTGTAAATAATCTAGTTATATTGAATAATGGCAATGATAATAATTTTCTATGAATAAATATTAATTTTAAGTAACTTAAATATAAAATTAAATATAAGAATTATACCTTGCAATAATTCTATACCCAGTTAAACCAAGTTTTCACATGCCTAACGGTAGAATATACAAGGAACCATGATACTATTTTGTAAGACCCCCAAAACGAAGAAACAAAATTGTTTATTCGCGTGCATAATGATTCCGTGTGTGCTTTCCAGTTCATATGGTTATCTATATGAATGCCGAAGAATTTGGCTATATCTGTGTGTTCTCTATGTTTATCGTTATATTTAATATATTCCTGTGAATAAATTTCAAATTTAATTTAACAAGTAGACAAAATTCTAGGGTATGTTATTTACTCGTATATGCATGTCAGAGTTTCAAAGAGATCCTTTGGTGCGTATGCGATATATATAGTCCTACATCTTTTAATGTTGTTATTATTACGTTATAAGATTGAAATGTCTGTAGTCTGTACATACAAACTTACAAAAAAAAAACGATTCAGTTACAATCTAATAGTCCTTATTACTTACTTTTTGAAAATTTGTTTAATGCCAATGTATATACAGACACTTAATTTTTACAACTTTATAATAGTATAGATATAAAGTATCATACCGATCAACTCTAGGTAGACATTGTTCACCAGACTCACCGTTAAGCATTATTATTAGCGACTATCCCTCAGGACATAAACGCGGACATTCGTTCTGGAAAAGATAAACGGTCCATTATGAAAGGTCTCGTCTAGAGTGCTCGTAAATGCTTTTACGGCATGTGGGTGTGTGGGTGCTTGCACTTCGCCGTAGTTGTCAATGAACTTATGATCCAATCCGAGACTAAATTCTGCCTCGGTATTTCGTGGACGTTCAACTTATCATGTAACCCCTACAGATATAAACTATAAATATAAACTCGCTGCATGCCCTTATTTAATTTGATGTTATTTAATATAATTTAAAATAATTTAATTTAATGAAATATTTTAACCTAACTATTTCTACATTTATATGCCATATCATGGCGCAACATAGCGATCATATAATCAAAGTAACACCTTTGTACTTATGTCTTACAAATAGGTCTATATCGATTGACATACAATTATTGGTCCTATCGTTGTGTCGCATAACGTCTTTTGTCCTAATAACGTATGGCATACACTTTGTTTCGCATATTTTTGATTGTCCGAAATTGTTGCTCCTATTATCGTTTGTCCTAAATATTATTTGTCCTATCGTTTGATGTGGCTAAGATTCTAATGTCAAATGATTAGTGTACATAATTGTAGTGTTCCTAATATTTAATGTGCTAAAATTGTTTTTACTACATGTCATTAAGCATAAATCTTGATGATTTTTTGCAAGCAGAGTTTTTAAACGTTAAAAGTTAACGCCTAGCAAAATCGCAATAGCAAATGCAGTAATAGCACGATTCGCACTATATTTGCCTGTCGCAATAATAACGCAGCAAAACCTAACCTTCTCAACCTTGTTGGTTCTGGCGTTTCGCTCGCTCGTTAGGGTCACAGTTCTACCTAACACTCCTCCTCGCTTCGCTCGTCGTCGTACCTAACCTAACCGAAGTCTGACCTGTCTTAAAGTAGACTACGTAGCGCTTCTGACTTCACGCCTATCATAGTTTAGTTTAGGTGCTGTAAGTGTAGCCAATTTAATAATAGGCAAAAGTTCTGGCGTTTCGCTCGCTCGCTTCGCGCGCTCGTTAGGGTCACAGTTCTACCTAACACTCCTCCTCGCTTCGCTCGTCGTCGTGCCTAACCTAACCGAAGTCTGACCTGCCTTAAAGTAGAATACGTAACGCTTCTGAATTCACGCCTACCATAGTTTAGTTTAGGTGCTGTAAGTGTAGCCAATTTAATAATAGGCAAAATAATTCTTAGTATAATTCATATTAGGAATAGTATGCTTTAGGTAATTCGATTTTAGAGTTATCAATATTAGGACAAACTTGCTTTAGGACTTTAAATGAGTATGCGCAATAATTACTAGGACAAACGAGTAGTATGCCATTCAACAGTATGCCAAACATTCTCGGCCAAACATTTTTAGGACAAAAAACGTTATGCAATCGACAGGCACCCCTTACAAATAAACAATTCGATTGATTGATTGAAAACCCCGCACCCGCTTACGTGTTGACATTTGGAATATTCTTTATTTTCGTTTAAGGAACAATGTGTTTCAATTTATCTGTTTGTTTGTCACTCGTTGGCCAGTAAGGAAACTGTTTTATGCTACTACTCCATCTGCGTCGTAACGCGTTAATAAAGGCGTTAAACATGACATTACACAAATGTGGCCAACAGTTTAGAGACCTAAAAGGGATGTGGCATTGTTAGTGACGTTCTAGTTAACTACACTAGTTAGCTCGGGTGGCGGTTTTTTCGACACATCAAAGGGTTAATAGCCTTTAACGGTGCAGTTCCGGTAATGTAGCCACAAGTTTTATTGTCCATTAATTAACGTGTAGTTTTCCATATTTACATTAACGTTAACATTAATGCAGGTGGGGCAGTAGCATTATATTGTGTAGATTTACAAGCATATACTCGTACCTAATTATGTAGTGTAATTAAAATAAAAGCTGTGAGATCCATTAAGGTTAAGGTACTATGTCATGGGGTTCCTTAAGACGCAAGTGAAGGTATCCTAAGTGCTTGTACCTGCAGCTGGCGGCAGCCGATCGCATCCGTCAAAGCGTTAAAATCGACTAAAGATCGGTGGCGAAACGGCGCAGCGACACGGTGCGGCGCGGCGGTAGAAGCCGTACAAGCGTTTAGTTTGTACGGCTGTTAGTTTATTCATATAAAAAAAAACAATCAAAGAGACTTAACTGGCCGGTTGAGTTAAGTTTGCCTCTGGTATCTATGGTGTCATATACAAATCAGGGGCAAACTTAACCAAACCGGGTTATTTAAAAATGACACAGACAGATATATGGTTATATATAATTAAATATATTTCCAGAAAATTTTGAGATGTTTCGCTTGGTAAACTTCGAAGATAAGGAGGGGAGGGGGGTATTTTTTCACATTTTCGATAAAACGAAATTTAAGCACCTTAAAGAAAATCATCGAAAATGTGCCAGCTGTAATTTTAGTCCCCCCTCATATAGGTTTTTTTTAGTAAATAAAAATAAATTTGATAGTGTTTCTTTTGCAATACACGTGCCGACCATGTTGATAAATATTTCAAATAGATAGTAAAGAATTTTTCGAGAAATGGCGCTCTAATAGTCAGACAGGCAGACAGACAGGGACAAGGGTTCCTTTTTTACCCTTTTGGTACGGAAACCTAAAAACTGTAAAAAGACAAGTCAAAATTCAGGATATCCTTGCTAAATTGGACATGGAAAAGGTATCCGTTTCACTTGCCACTTTAAATCTCGGTCCGCCGAAGTCACACGGCGTCTAATAAAAGGAAGGACTTGTATTATCAGACTGGGTCGGACACTCAGGGACCAAATCATTTCAATGGTAGTAGGGGTTGCTCAGATATTTCATTTTTCATTTCGAAACGAAGCTTGTGCAAAGAATATCGACTGTATCTGTTTTTCGTAGGCATCTAATGCCACCGTTTCACGGGAATGTTGATTTTATTCTATTCGAAATAAAAATTCTTTTCTCGTGAATCGCTTGTATCAGATACGAAGTTGAGTAAGTTATTAGCCGGAATGAGAAATTTAAGAGCAAAGTGGTATTTGTATGCATGTATGTTTGCGGAAATGAAAAATCGTGGTCACGTTTATAGGCATGAATAAACATTCCTTTCAATGCTATCCCGTTGGATGACTCGTTATTTCAGAAGAGCACATATTGCTTTATTTAAAAAAAAACAAACTCACATATTTCAAGAGCTTTTAATGTCAATATGGAAATCAAAACTAAGATAGAAAAGGATCAGGATACATAAAAAATTGGTTGTCTGTAAAGTCGGTTCACAGACGATAATCTTACGCGATAACGTGAAAGAGAGATAGATGCGTCACAAGCCGAACCCTAAGGCTGTTCGTGACACAGGAAAGTGACACTTTTTCGTGCGACAGCCGACGTTCATCGATTTATAAGACGTCATCACGTCAAAAATGTTAACGTCATATGAAGTAAAAATTGCTTCATTACATTAATTACAATTTTTACGAAGCTACATATAGGTGCGTACATCATTGTGGTTAACAAAAAAGTTAGTTCTTTTAGGTATTTAAAAGAAAGTAACCAAAAAACCACGTGACTTATGTCGATCCGCCAATCGAGGCAATCTTTTGTATCTGTGGTACGACGCCATTGGTTGAATTACCCGAGTCACGTATTTTTGACGTGATAACGTATAACGTCTTATAAATCGATGAACGCCGGCTGCACGCATGAAAAAGCTTGACTCTTTGTCACGTTCCACCTGAGCCGGTCGTGCAAGCGAGAGCGCGGAGCAAGCGATATAGAGACACGATCGGCCTAAGCACTCGGATTGTGAATTCATAAAAGTATACATTTTTTCATCAATGTTTTTTTATGACGTTATCACGTATTATTATTATTCGTAATCCAGATATTTATCTTTACCTTTTTTAAGCACCTAAAATAACAGACTATAAACCATGCGAGTTGGCAGTTGGGCAATAATACATGCCTTCGATTCCACATTCGATAAACTTTTAATGTGATCGATCCACTTCGATATATTCAAAATCTCACGAGACCCGAACTGAAAGTAGGTGAGAGGCAAACCGTGTAGCCGCTGTTTCGAGAAATATCAAATTTCTTTGCAAATGCATTAGCCTCGCAATAAGTTAGGGCGAAGAGCTCTACGGCAAATGGAAACGTCGAGAGAGAATATCATAATGTTGGTGATACTAAGACGTTTTTGGGGCACTTCACGAAACTGTCAACTTTTATTTGGCATGTGACGGCAACTCTCTCTCTCTTTCTGTCTTTCTTTGTGCTTGACGTATTCTCTACTGTTGACGTAGTCTTTAGAAACGCTGCAGTCCTCCAACATACATTTGTCCATCAGGATATGGCAGCTATCTAAATTATATCAAGTTGTAGTATCCTGAATTATTACAAAGCCACGTCATAAACTTATGCAAGTCAGCTTCCTTTAACATTATCAGCACTATCAAGACTTCCACCGCTGGAAATAGCCACCATAACCGGTCCTCACCGGCACCGGCCTTCATACAACGGACCTCAGGTCGTCGGTCCACTTCGTGGAAGGAGGGGAGCTTCTACGCTACATCTCCCGATGCGTTGGCACCACTCAAGAACGCAGCGCCATAAAAATAATTTTAAAAATACAGTAATTCAAGCCTCAGTGAATATACAAACAATTAAAAAATTGGAAAGAAAACACAAAAAACACCTTACTGCCATTATTTACGAAATGATACAAAAACTTTTGAAATGAAATGAAAACATCCCGAGTAATACTAATCACGGGTACGTACAGTCGCCGCCCCAGAAGTTAAGTAAAAACCGGCCACGTGTGAGTTGGACTCGCGCACAGAGGGCTGCTTCGCCGCCCCTGGCTGTTTGCCGCCCCGAACCATGGCCCCTTGGCCCTAGGGTAAATACGCCCCTGGGTACGTACCTAACTATTATATACCTAGACATATAAAATGTTATATATTATACCAAGAAATATATTTAGTTTGTTGCATCGATGTATGATGTCGTTACTATTATCCTATAAATAGTTTTTGTTGCAGGCGCACATGCTCGGCAGCGCAGGCGCACTTCGCCCCTCTCACTTACTGTTTAGTTTTGAGTGTAGGGGAGATCGAGGTAAGTTGTGAATATATTTACTGAAAGAGAGCTCGCAATGTCGCGCGTTTGTTAGTTCAAGCTTCGAGCTAACAAACGTGCACTGTTGCGAGCACGCTAACAGTTAATAGGTTCCAACAACAGACGATGTCACAACTCTCCTCGGTCTCGCCTACCCCAATTCCCAACAAAACAGAGCGAAGACAACCTAACAACTCAAGAATAAATTAAAAGTTTAAAAAAAACTACAAAAACACGCTTTACAAGACTTTTCTAACAAATCCAAACACAGCTATGATACGATGTTCCATCATGAAGTTCCAGTTCATATGTTCCGGCTCCATCATCAGATCAGTTCCACAGTACCATATTATTGTATTGTCGTCAGAACTACATACAGCTGCCAATTTTCATGACGCTACGATCCTTGGAAGATGGTTAAATTAGTTACCTTAGATTCCATTACATAGTTAGTTACATATAGGTCGACCTAATAAAAGCGTGTTAAAAACAAAGCAACCTTGGGCTCAACAAAAGCAATTAGCAAGTCCAAGGAAAACTTGGCAAAACCGAACTTGGGTCTACAGTGACAGAACTAACAAACCGGCTGAAAATTAATAATTAAGTCTCGTTTGCCCAAAGGTTCAGAACCTTTGATCCGTGGGCCGTCTTAGACCGTTTTAAGCAAGTTGGAGACCACAGATTCAATATTGCCGAAGATTACATGCACCGAGGCGCTTTCATTAAATTAAGGCGATTTGCTGTCTCTTGGTAATGATAGAAGTTATACGAGGAAGGCGGTAAAATAATCTGTTGTAAATAGATATGAGGTGTCTGTACATTGGAGATATTTATATAAAAACAAATGAAATAAGACTATATTATATTATAAAGGTCTCAAATTGAAATAATATTTTATTTTTATTATTTTATTGAATGTTTCATTGTAGCCACATCACATCAACATCTATCTATCAGCCATGAACCTCCACTGCTGAATATAGGCCTTTCCTATGGCTCTCCACAGGGTACGATCCTGCGCAGATCGCATCCAACAAACGTACGTACGTTTTCGACGAAATGGTCGGAATTTGGTCAAATTCCTTGGTCATATTATATGATAGCGCGGAGATTTGCAAGATGCTCCAGGTGGATCAAGGTTACCCTGTTTAGAGCCTTTAGTACATCCTTGTACATATGTATCTTCAGTATGTTGTATTTGCAACGGGCCTTTAAGGCGTTCCTAATCCCGTATAATAACGAATTCCGGGTGATAGTGGGACTGCCTCGTTTTTATCATCGGGGATGTTTGCGGATGCGCGCATCAAATGTTTTTATGCGACCATGCGCGGTCGTGCCGTATCTCTGGTGCGCCGGGTGCAGGACAGTCCCAATATCATTCTAAAAATGATAGCCGATAAGCCTAACCAAGCCAGATTATATGGCTTTCTTTTAAATCCTATGGGCTAAATGTACTATTTTAGTCCCGCTTCGCAAAGCTAATATTACCTTTTGAGCAGGAGAAGTGAAAAATACTTTATAAACGTGCCCAACGCTAACGTCCTTTAATATTGAGTAATAAGTAATAGATTATATATTTTTATATATTTTTTTTTATTACATGTAGCGGTTACTGTTACATTTAATAGAGAACATTCTGTGGAAATCTCAAGTGACTACCTACGTGTCACGGTTTAAGAGCGTAAGAGCCCTGCGACGGACAAACAGCGGGGGCTTAGTGATAGGGTTCTGTTCGCGTATGGAACCCTAAAGTGATATTTTTCGCACAATCAAGCATTCGGAACGCTATTCAGCCTTAATTCCATTGACAGTTAAAGGGCTCACTCACATCTCGTCGTATGTCACGTGCCGCCGGCGCAAAGAGATGTTCGACCTTTAGATTTTCTTTATACTTGAGACGCAGGAGTTAGATGGGATATTTTTTTTATGTGAAGGCGACTTACTAAATAAGTTCCTCAATTAACGGTAGCATGCTTTCTGTATCCATCAGCTTCTGGTGAAATTAATTTTTCAAAAACACGTAACGAAATCTCGTCATTACATGCGTTAAAACAGGCCTCAAAGTATCCCGTTTCGGGCGGAACAGCCTGAGAGACCTGTAAAGGAATTTTATATAAAATTGAAGGCCTAGGCCGGGAAGTATTTTCTTTTTCAACTTTTAATGTAAACATGGCGTCTGTGTCATGACATGATCCGACTAAACAGCTGAATTATATTTTTATAATTTTTTTTCTAGTGGCTGAATGGTTATCGGTCCTAAAATATCCGCGTTAATGCCTATTACACACGAACTGCTATTAAGAACACAAATCTGTATGGTTAATATATTGACGAATAAATTTAACATATTGTCTATACGTAAGTCACCAGAGACCATAGACAATATTTAAAATCCTCTGCATTCATTTTATTTATTATGGAAATTAAGATTCTTATTATAAAGGCCCTAATAGAGTCTACTCGAACGCTAGACACGTGAAATACGGACCTCCGAAAAAAAAACATTATGGAGGGATTAAAGAGAAAATTTCAAAAACTTTTGTAGGGTAGTTTTTTGAGTGGTGTATTTTTTTATTTCATTTCATATGTTTGAGAAAAGCACTATACATGCCTCTGGCCGTGAAAAGTCCTTGCCGGCTTCGTATCACTATCCTACGGTCGGCCGTCTATACCTACTCACCCGGCAAGTCCTTCTTTCCCGGCGTCTGCAGTAATGTACTATTGTCGCCAGTCTTGATCTTGTGAGAGGTCAACCGAGACAGCGATTTCTGTTTTATGATCTCTTTTGAGAGTGTTTACTCCTTATGTTCATCGGTTCTTCGAGTTCACCCAGCCTATTAACACTCCACTTTGCTTAATTTACCAACAATGTTAAAACTTAGGTTCTTTACTTTATGATTAATTGCTTCAATCCATGTGTAATCGTAAGTGACGTACGTTGAATCGTGTAGTATGGGGAATTTGCTGTTTCTCTTTGGAATGACGTTTATCAGCCTTATTTTTATCCTTAACCAGTCCGTTAAATGTGATTTGTGCAACCGGCTCATAGTTTTACCTTTCGATAATATCATTGGCACCCTTAGGAACCCCGTCTCGGCCTCACGTGTCTCCGGCGCTGGGGGACGCTCAACATCTTTATGTTTTCCTTATTTATGACCCGGAGGCACTAGATGTAATAAAATCATTCTAAGTGGAGGCGACTTTTCCTAATAAGTCGTCGCAGTTTTCCGTAATGAACGTTCTACTGATAACATCACCACTCGTACAATTATTGGCTGCCAAAGGGCTCTTGGCAAATGTCACGTGCCGCCGGCGCCGAGGGACGATGGACCTTTATGTTTTCTTTATGCACGAGCCGCTGCCAGAGGCGATAGATGAAATAAAGTCATTTATAGTAGATGCGAATTATTGTTTAACATTATTTAACCTCCACTGCTCCACTGCTAAACATTGGTCTCCGCATAGTCTTAATGAAATCGTTCTGAGCTAAACCGATTTGCAGCTTTTTCTACTAACTTTTAAACTAACTTGTATTTTAGTGCCAATTGTCCAAAGTGCTTGTACCTAGGCCTACTTGAATAAAGCATATTTTTATTTGATTTAATTTGTCAAGACCTAATTCTGAATAAAAAAAATACAATTATAGAGAAAAAGGCGCCTGCATCTTCGTTCGCGGAGGAGAAAGAGTCATAACCCCTAATTTTTTTCTTAAGCGTAGTCGGGTAACAAGTATCCTAAGTATAGCCATTTCCGGATACCCAGCTACCTGTGTACCACACTTAGTTGAAATATGTTTAGCCGATTTGTGCCTCCAAATAGAATATTTTTTTGAAATTATCTTCAACGTTAGAGACAATTCATTTTCACAAATTTATAAATAGTATAGATGTTATTCAGCTAACACATGGATGCATTTGATGGTACTTTACTTGTAACTCTTACTTCCTTTATCTTAATTAGTTCATCATTGTTCGAAAGTAATGTTTTCTCTTTAGCCTTACTTGAAATTGGTCTGTAGTGTATCTTATTTAATTTTAATGTAGACTTTGAGATACAGATTAGCTGTGTTTTAAACTAAAACGCACATTTTGGCTTTATCAACAATAATAAGGGTGAACGTTTTCGATCGTGTGATACCCGAATGTATACATTACTTTAATGTAACAGATAAGGGCGTTCTTATTTAGTGAAGGGCCTGTATTATAAAATTATAATTATAACCGAAATTTGGACCATGCTCTGTACTGGCCCTTGTAACATAAACAATCTGAACCTACTCCAGCTTTCAGACTTTTTTTAAAGGTACAAATCTTGTACTTGTTTAACTATCATACAAACTCACTAGTAACATTTAAATCAATTTTAGTTTTTGCCTAATAATACTTCATGTTTTTGGGAATCATGGGTTTCTCTAGTAGTTTGGTTATATATTGCAGTGTTCGATTCGTAAAGACTCGTGACAATTCCAGACCAGAGCCACTGAAACCTATTTTCTTACTATTCAGGGTTCACTTATAAGGGTCCAAGATGGCAAAAACGGTAGGTCCCTTATAGTTTTGTCATGGCCATCCAGGAACTATGTATACTTAATATATACCGATCCTCTCCCATACTAGTCGAGGTGTAAACGCAAACAATTGTGCATTTTAGCATTCATTTATTTATTTGTAACTTAACCCAAAGCTCCCACAATGCTAATTATATAAATAAGTCATAGATCCAGAATTACGATCATTCATTAAAACATACAATGATAACAAATGTAGAAACCAAATATATCATATTCGTCACGTCAAATAATTATTTAAGAAAATTTCAAAATGTTTAATTAATGTGAACCATTTGTCGGTGCGCACATCGGCACCCTGGACTTCTATCAGGAGAATATTAAGCAAGCCGAGGGCCTTGTGCTCGTGCTTCTAGCACGAAAGCATGCTTTTATTGAGCAAGTGCTTATTAGTAGCACGTGTGTCAACATTGCTATAGTACGGTCCAAAAGAACGTTCCGGTGAGGCCATAAATCATTAGGCCGGCCCCGCCCCTTTTACTACCTGCTTGTAGGGATGCGTGTCGCAACCTTCGCAGATTATCGATGGTGTTACATATTTATAATAATAATTAGTTATGTTAGTTTTGAACTTATTGTTAGGAAAAAAAAACACAAATACAGATTATAGTAAATTTATTATATTAAAACGAAATTAATATAAAACAACAAAACATTTTTATATTAACTTTTCAATCAATAACATTAAAAAAAATAACATAATAAAAATCAATGTAAATAAACTTAAAGAATAAACGTTACCTCTAATCAAGTAATCCATTTTTCTCAAAAAATCCATCCTGGCACACACAATGTCACTCCTTTCCATCAAATATTTGCGTCTGTCGTCGCTCTTTTGGTATTTGTAGCCTATTTTCTTTAAAATCCTCTTCATGTATGTTTTTCAGCATTTAATCCCAGGTATGGATTCCTTAAATTTCGTCAGTATTTTTTCAACGGTCGGATACTCTCCATTATCATAATGTGATGAAACGATGCGTTTCAGCACATTGACGTCGAAGTCGTCCAGGTTAGTCACAGGTGCCGGGACCGTTAACATCTTCCTTGGCGTAGAAGGAAGCCCTTCCTGTAAAACTTCTTTCTTGATTTTTGCGATGGTCCTCATTGTTACTCCAGAAATAAACGCCGTAATTTCTTGAGCTTTATTGATATTGAGCTGCGAAACTTTTGTCGGGTCACTTTTCAGTTTGTCAAAAAATGACAAAATGTTGTGCATAAGGCACCGAGTCTGCGTGTTAATATCATCCTTCAACTTCAATAGCTTCAGGTTAGAAAATAAGGTCTCCATTGCTCTACTGATAGGCAAATAATGATGTATTATCCGAGCAGCATTTTATTTTATAACATACAAATACCACGATAGCATTTTACTTATTACTGTTTAGAAATTAACATTGACCTATGATATATACTTAATAGATAACTAATTATCATGCATATCATGCTATAATAATTAGTTATCTATTAAGTACTCAATTAATAGCTCACATTAAATAATTAGGTCATTCCTTAATTACCGTAATTTTAAAATAATACTTAAACCTGTACTGTATGTATAATACTGTATCATCGAGCAAGCGTAATTCAACGACAAGCAATATCGACTTTAGCTACATCCTTGTTGACAGCTCGGTTTATTACCCCACCGGAACGTTCGTTTGGACCATACTATAGTAATGAGCATGCTTATTTAGAGTGTGCAAAAAATCAACCGACGTTTGATTTTTGAGCATGCTACCTGAGGTGCGGGTAGAAAGGGGCGTGCTCTGAGCGCTTCTGAACAGTCCGTACGTTTGCTTTGAGCATGCCTACACAAGCATACTTTTTGCTGACAAATGTGAACAGTTGCCGAGCATGCTAATTTTAAGCAAGCTTATGAGCATGCTTTTTTTTGAGCATGTCTGTCCGTACCTTTAGGCGTGGGGAAGCTGCGGGCGTGGTGCGTTCACCATGGATAGGGCGCCGGGATAACCATACGTATAGAGATGTATGTATAGGTCAATCTGATTCGTATTCTGTATGTGGAAAAGGATGAAGGGCACTCGTCTATGTTAGTTTTCTGCTGATTTTTGCAACTGAAATAATACTTGTTGTGGGCCGTAAGAAGCTAATTTAACAACGAAAAGAATATTATTTTGCATTACGGTAACAAAGACCTTATTTCTACTAGATATTAATGAATACATTTTTTCGTTCTAGGATTCAAGATACGTTTCAAAATGTATTCTTCAATATTTCTAAAGACCAATAAAAAGAGGACTGTCAATTGCCATACTTTGAATCCTGCCTCGACCGCAAAGAGATATTCTGGCAAAAACGTTAAACGATGTTATAATAAACAAAGAAACATGGTACAGTTACTGTTAGTTCGTTATTAAATTGTACTAATGAAATGTCTCTACATTGAAGATATTCAAAAAATATATATTTTAAAGAACTATTTGGAAGACACTGAATCGAAAAACATTCATTTTAATTTTTTGTATGTTTGTATTTGTTCGTTATGACTTCATCACGGCAAATCGGCTACACAGATTTCAACTATTTTAGGTGCACGGGTAGCTGGGTATCCACTGATGGTTATAGGATACTTGTTAACCGACTACGCTGGCGAAATTGGGCGCCTTCTAGTAATAAATAAATAGTTGTTAATATCGGGGAACGGCTCAGTCCTCTAGTTTTAATGGACTTTGATATTTCGTTGATTTAAGCTGAACATGCAACTCTGTTACCATGATGCAATATTCTTGTCAGCGCTTGGCTTGTACAAGCGACATCAAACTCGCCTGTACCTACAATATCCGTATACTCAGCTTCTACACACGCTGTCGACAATAAACAGGCCACGGGGCTGCTTCAAATTTCAAGTTTAAAAGGTGTAGATGGGTGCGCTTTTTCCATACAAACGCTCTTGAAGACAAATAGCGGCAACAGAAATAAATCATTTGTGAAAACTTCAACTGCCTAGCTATTACGGTAGATATAGCCTGGTGACAGACGGACAAACGGATGGACAGCGGAGTCTAGTAAAAGGTCCCGTTTTACCCTTTGGGTACGGAACTCTAAAAATGATGTTGTGTCAGTTAAAATATCACTTAAAGAAAAACCTTACTACCCTGGGCACTCATTCCCACATTGTTTTGGAGTGCTGTATCTTGTAGGTACTATAATTAAGACAGGTACAATATAAAGTACTTGACACGGGTTGTATACATTATTCTGAAAATTCGTTCATAATTCTGAAACTGTCCTGGGTTTAATTAGACACGTTAAGCAGCGGGAGTACCTGTTTGAGATCAGAGTTCAAAAAACGTTCTTGGAATTTGGTCCTGGAAAAACGAATCTATTACCTCATGTGACCCAAGGACTTACAGCTTCAGAGAAAATGTTGCCAGCATCTTTAGTATGATGCCACGAGGCCCTCTTTCAACCGACTTCCAAGAAAGGAGGAGGAGGTTTTCAATTCGTCGGAATTTTATTTTTTATGGATGTTCACCGATTAGTCGAAGATTATTTGGCCGATTTAATTTTTTTTTATTGATATAAAATACTTCCAAGTTGGTCCCATATAATGGTCCATCGTCAAGTCGGTGCCATCGTGTCACAACTCACTAAAATCGTCAATTTTACATATTTTTTATATTAATGGCATCGCCGCCAAAACGGGATTAATTGTGTATATTGTATAGATCGAGTAACCAAACGGTTACTTGTAAGTAAATTGAAGAAACTGAATTAAGCAGTTATTTTTTTTTATTTTTTTTTTGGAGTCGGTTTAATTAGATGATTAGAGTTAGTCTTTCTATTTTATAGGAAGGAGTTTAATGCAATTTTTATGTAGCGTTTAAGTATTTTTTTATGCGATTATTTATTTTACAATTAATAAGGTTGTAATACGTTTCTGTCAAAAAATATATTTTTGTGAGCTTTTATAGCCGACTGTACTTATCTTTGATCATCTATCAACTAGTCACCGAGACGATTCTAAAGAACCCACTCGGTAGGATTGATGACCACGTTCCTGCTCCATCATCAGATCAGCTCGATGGTATCATATTATAGTAATGTCACAAAACTTACACAAGTATGCCAAATTTTAGCTCAATCGGAAACAAGGTGCAAGGTCACATTTAACTTGCAAGATTCCACCCGAACCATACATAATGTACATTAAATAAAAGCTTTTAAAAATTAAATTTCTGTATAGTATGTTAATTATATGCGAAAAAGTATGAAATATACATATTTTTGTAAGTTACAATTTTCACATATCAAAACTAAAATTCATGTCCCTTAGCTACGCCGAAGCTGAACACCTCATTAGGGCTTATTAAAAATCTCTCCCTTACACAGACATTCACACTCACACACACCACACATACAACCAGGTCCATATAGGTACTCAGTTTGCACGGTGCACAATCAAAATCACTCATGGGATTCTCATTCATTTGAAATAAATTGAAACAGCGTAGGGTTAATTACTTCCATATGGTAACTGTAGACATTGACCCCACGAGACAGGCCTTGCCTAGTATGGAGGTCATAGAAAAATTATACTGTAACTCATTCTTGGCAATAAATGAAATTTTATTTTATTTATTATGTCATGATAATGTGAAATGATGACACATTTTTAAGTTATTAGATTTGACGCTCAAAAAATAGTTAGGTTATAAGACTTTACTATTAAATACTGTGTCATTTCTCTATTGTAATTTTCCCCTTATGTTGTGCAACAAAGACCATACTAAAACGAATCTTTTTTTCACAGTTTTTCAAACATTCGCACGTTTCCTTAGGTGTTAACAACTATATACTTTCGATGTTGACAGTTGTGGCGGCCATGTTGTTTTGGCGGCATCAATCATATCTGTTGTTTATTATTCAGTCATTGATGTCAAATAACCATGGCTAGTTCCAACGTTGACCAACGTGTCAAAATGATAAAACGAAGCGAACGACACAATGGACATTCTGCATGAACGGTTTGAGGGTAGGGTTATGTCTCGCAGAGATGAAGTGAATTGGCCATCAAGATCATGCGATTCGAAGCGGAATTTCCGAGCGTTTTAGACGCTCGGTTCAGTCGTCATTGTTGTCTCATGATTATCACCATGACGGAAAGATATGTCATGATAACTACCAAAGTAAACTCAACCTCGGGGATTGCTCTTCGGTTTGATACAAAGTTAATTCAGAATATCATCTCTTGTAACGATATTTGCTGACAATGACAAAAAAACAAACGCCGTTAAAACGCTGAAGATCGGCTCTTGACTCCTTGTTTGTAGGTTATCGATTGTCCCAGGATCAGCAGGCGGGTCTCTTCAATGAGTGTTTTGTCCTATTAGATTTTACAAAATTTGGTTTATTGCAGCTGATAATTAATTATATTACATTTATGAAAATTATGGTTTTGAATGTAAATTATATAAATTGTAGCAAGTATGAAAAAACATGTGCACTGTTGCGTCCGTGGTGGCAAAAGACAGCGGCTCTCGTCGAGCGCCCTCGCGGCCAGATTGGGGAGCTCCGTTCTCTCGCATGATTGTGGATAGATGGTGCTCAACGCGCTGATATGCCCCCGGCCTTGAAAACACCGGCTTTCAATGTGATTGTGATGGGGAGGCTCCTGCAGCCTCACCATCGACTTTTTTGTGGGGTTTTCTGAAGTCGCAGGTTTATGCCAATCAACACATGCCCTGAAAGTCAACATAACGCAGGCCATTGCTCAGATCTCAGATTCAGCTGGACCTATGCAGCAGAGTCATTGAAATTGGCCTTTTCGGATGCGTGCCACCGTTCGAATCCGCGGCGGACATTTGGATAATGTCATATTCCATATACATAATGGTATAAATGGGCCTTTCAAATAAAAATATAATTTCGTTAATAGGGTAAAGGCACCAGTGGCCAGCCAGGGACCAGTGGTCAGCCTTTTGAGTAGTTTATTGGTCGTTAATATCTGGTATATTCATTTTAACAAATTGCGAGTATTTAAATAGGAGCTCTGATTCCTAATTGGTCAATAAATCATGCGACAGGTGCGGTGTAGGATCGGGGGGAAGAGATATACTCGTTCATACAGGTGCTGTTTGTCGGCAAGAGCAGTAGTGCAATATTTTTTGCTGGTCACGGTGTTCTCTTAACAGGTATGAAAAACCATGTTTTAATGTTTGGAGTTATTAATTTTTGTTCGTGATTGGTTTATTTATTAGTTTATCTATTAACTTACATTGTATTTTAATAAAAGTATCAATATTTAACCTATTAATTAAGGGGGCTGGCTACTGGATATCACTTTTTTACAAAAAATCCAGTATCCAGCCTCCAGTGGCTGACCATTGGGTGATTTATTTTTTTATTTATTTTCGAGCCGACACAACCATTACTACCGTGACATTAAAATATTCAAATTTAGTTAAGCATGTTTAAGTCTATTTAAAGTAAAACCCAGTAGTCAGCCGCATTTGTAAAAACGGTTATATGCGGCTGACCACTAGGATAACCCAGTGGACATAAGTCCAGGATCCAGTACTCAGCCTTGCGTGGTACGTCGATGCGAAAAATATGTGTACACTTTTGGACTCTATCTCATTAAAATAAGGTCTAAAAGCGTATAGATATTTTTCGCTTCACTGTACATAGGTGTTGTTTGAATGATGGTTTTCTTATGCCTGTTACGCAGGTATACATGCATAAAATGTATGTATCTTGTATATTCAAATAATTGAGTATTAACTACCTAATGCGGCCACAAATACACACATATTCTGCAGAAAAACTCACTTCCGCCATGGAAGCCATACGAGGCGGAATACCGATTAGGCAGGTTAGCAGATCGTTCGGTGTTCCTCGAGGCACTTTACAAGATAGGCTCCATCTGCGAGTACCAGAAGGCCCAAGTAAAATGGCTCCAGATTCGGTTCTAAATAAAGCAGAAGAAGCTGCACTAGTGGACTGCGGTCAAATGTGTAATGAAGTCATAAGTGACCGAAAAATAATGGATCTATTAAATACTAGTAGCAGTACAAATGAAGACTAGATCTGCATTGGCGTGTTAGACCTACACCTACTTCCATAATAGATAAATCCATAGAAAATAACAAGATTAATAGATAGATATAAAAAAAAAATACTGTGATCCTTAGCTTGCAAGAATAGTTTTTGTTAAGTCCTGCCTGTTGGCAATTTTGTGTCTTATTATGAAAATTTGACATAAGGAAGAATAAATATTAGGAATAATATAGATATCATTGATTTTGATATAAATATATGTGATTTTGATCTCATTATATTTAATAGTTTATAAAGGCCGAGTACTGGTTACACCAAGGCTGCATACTGGATTTCGGAGGCTGACTACTGGAAAAAAGTACCATTTTTTCTTTTTACTTAATGATAGATTATTACTTATTTCGATGTTTTGTTTTGAATCTTTAATAAACAACTAATCTAACCACGTAATACGTTTATTTATCCGAGTAATCCTGTTGAAATGCCAACTGTTCAAACTTCAAAAAGGTGTTATTAGGCTGACCACTGGTGCCTTTACCCTATCTCACACACAGCTTGATTTATTCAATTTCAACATCGACCCACCCTATTTGAAAGACTCAACTTTAGTCAAAGCGCACAGTGCAACATGTTTCCTTATAGGTATTTTATACATATTTGCTACAGGTTTTGCAGCAGCGTATCGAAATCCGACGTGGACAATATCAACAAACTGCTAAGTTTCTTTTCGTGCTCCTTTCAATCCTTACTAATAATATAAATGCAAAAATCTGTTTGTTGGCTAGTGTCACATCCACGCGAAAACGGGGCAACGGTTGGCATTATCTTTTGCTTATAGAATAGAGACAAAAGAACAATTTTTATCCCATAAAAAGTGCACTATCCAGACGGATAAACAAAATAGTAAGCCATACAAGCGAAACCGCGGGAAAATCCTATATGTAGTAAAGTTACATTTAAAATTTTCCTGTCATTTGACTTTTTTTCGATAGTTGTTAACGCTTAGTACGTGTGGGTTCCACTGACGCCACCACGCACAGTTTTTTCAAAAGTCTAGTTGTTAATTCTTCCACCCGTCACAGACTAGGTGAAGCAAAAGTACCGCCGCGCCGTCCCCAATAATCGTTGATTGTTATCGGATAACTTTAGGTTCCATTACTTATTTAATAGATGCTGTCGAATTTTTACAATTATTTGAAGGAAATATTACGCTACATACACCAAACACACTTCGTAAAATAATTCTCTAAATATATCCATGTAACAACTTATAGTAGATATTCTATTTGGTAGTTTCTTTAGACGGCACAGTAAAATTGAAGGAACTAAATTACGATTATTTTTATACGACTTTATGTTTTATCTCCGTGATTTTTAAGTGAATTTCTTCACTAAGGAACTATGTTCATAAAATACAAGGATCTAATTAAAGAAAAAATATCAAGAGTCCGAGTGAATTTGAAGACAAGCTGACTGGGCCCGGTTAGGCACAAGGCACTGGTTCTTATCCAGTCTGAGTCATTATTTTTTTTCATTTTCATTTCTTTTTATTTGAAGAATAAATTACGATTACTTTATACAAAAATCTAACTTTATACAAGTATGAGTAGCGCGGCTAGGGTTTATGATTTTTTTTTATACTCACATTTGAATTTAAAATCTCTGCTCCGCTCTCAAATTGTTTTCTGTCGGTTGTTATCATGTACATAATAATATTTAAGCGCATGCTTATGAACATATTTTCGGAGCATACTGTTGCGTTCGCTATCAAACTTTCCTTAAAGCGCTGCAGGGTGTTTTTCTTATACTTTCTTTCTCAAGTTTTGCAGTATACTGAAATCCTAACTACGCCGGCACCTGAACTAACTGCTAAGTGGCTGCCACCTGGCTTGCACAAGAGTCGTTCCATAAACTTCTATACAGTCCCAACTTCGATTGCGATAGCTGTGGATATTTAACCTACAGTCGATAGAGAAATTCGGACCGACAATTCAACCGGTTTAGCTCAGTGGGAGTAACGCTGCCTGCGAAGCTGACTGATTCCGGGTTCAAATCCCGGTAAGGGCAAATATTTATGTGGTGAGGTGGCGCTAGCGGGAATAGTTTTAAAGTGATTCTAATGATCCAAAATATAGCGGTGCAGACGTGAGATTACAAATTAACTTAATTCTACACTTAAACTATTGATCCAGGTCGATCACAACCTTACGCGACCGCGATGGAAGACATAAGGCACTTGCGACACTTCACTTTACACCGATGTTACCGAACGAAGTGTGAATAAAATTGAAAATTCCTTCTTTAATATGTTCTCGATCCTATAGATCTATCTAAACGATCGAGTATCACTCTGGAATGTGTATGTTTTAATAGCTTAGACTATGCGCTAGACGATTCTGGTGTCGAAAATCCCTTGCTTGCCGTCCTTCAAGGCGATATTTTATGAAAACCGCGAATTTTGTAATAAATAGGCACGTTTTCTTTGGTCTTCCCCCATTTTGATCCAGTTAGCGACTGAGTATTACGTTCAAATTTTAGCATCTCAACCACATAGTATGTGTGTATATGCTGCACCTTTCAAAACTTTGTTGCTTGTGGTCTTACTTGGTGAAATTGAACGAAATATGAATAAAATTGTAAATTCTTCCTTTTTTATGTTCTCGACCCTATACATCTATCTAAACGATCGAGTATCACTCTGGAATGTGTATGCTTTGATAACTCAGGCTATGCGCTATATGATTTTGATTTCGAAAATCCCTTGCTTGCCGTCCTTCAAGGAAATATTTTATGAAAACAGCGAATTTAAAAAAAAAGGCACGTTTTCTTTGGTCTGCCCACATTTTGACCCAGTTAGCGATTGTGTTTGACTTTCATCTTTTGGCAGTGTAAAGCCTATGTGTTTGACTATACATTTCTTTTTATTATTTTTCCTTAACTAACCTTATTCCGATTTTGGCTGCATTGAAAAGTTAGCGGCCAAATATATTTTATGTATGTATTTTTGATTAACGTGATGTTTATGTTTTTTATCTTGTACTGTTTATTATCTTGTGTGACTTTGCTGTGTTTTTAGTGCCTTTATTCAAAAGGTTCTACAGTAAAAAAATATTGACTTCTCGATTTGGTCGGGTTATAGGCGGCCGCTAACTTTGGCCGCTAACTTCACACCGGTGTGCTAAACTAGCAATTCGTTAGAAACTCATATGTTTGATTGCGCGCTACAACAACAACAACAATTCTTTATTGCACACCAACAACAGAAACAGTACAATAGAGCCTTAAAATAAAATAGGTAAACAAGAGGCGGTCTTATCGCTAAAGAGCGATCTCTTCCAGACAACCTTTGGGTAGCGGAAATGACATAAAATAGCTACAAATGAGTAGGTGGTGAGATAAGATTACATATAATACAAAAATAAATAAAAACAAACATAAATATTATACATATACATATACTATACATACATACTACTATAAATCGCGCGCTAATTCGAGTTACGCATTTTTTTTAGATTGTACGGCTTTACACTGTTAAATCCCATATGAAGCGAACTGTCAAACTGACGTAAGTAAGCGTAATCCAACTGAGACACGAACTGTGACTCAAAAAACCAAACGTGATTCAAAAGGGATCCGTCAAAATTGCGACGCCGATTGCAAATTTTACGCTGGATATAAATGCTGTCTAAATAAATGTCTGATATGAACGATAGTTTTCTAGTTAGAAAGAGAATAAAAAAAAATATGAGAAAAGGATTTTTTGGAAGAAACTTTTAAGTAATTTTTATGGTGACCATATAACATAAGCGGTGTTATGTCATTAATTATATAGTTTTGTAATTATCTATGTAATTATTTAATATAAAATAACTGCAATATGTAAGCAATTTCGTTCGTTAAGTTCGCTATGATCTTCCATTTTCATTGCAGAAATATTTTTAATCCAAGTACCTACTAAACGTATCGTCAAATCTTTGTTTTCCAATTTTATAGTGTAGTCGGTTACGAAAGTGTTAATAAAATGTAAGGGGTACACGCATAGATGCTGTTCCTCGTGTCATGGGACGCGCACAGAGACTGCACCCGCTAAATGCAAGAAGTACTAAACATACTAGGTTATGGGATTGAAATGATGGACAAATAAATACTGGGCTATTCCTTGAAACAACCGGGCGTCTACCAGGAAAACCTGTCTCATGACTAAAGGCATTGTATAATTTACTTATTAGTAAGGCGTAGTCAAAAACTCGTTATCCTGTTTGACACAAATTCATTCATTATGTAACTGAGCCTGTAATACCCGTGTGATTTGAAGCCTTTATTAAATCGAGTTTCATAGAGCCTTATTATCTTCTTACACGTAATACTCTGTCATAATCTACATAATATCTCACGTTTATACCCTCTCGACTTTCGCATGTCATTAGGACACACTAGAAGGTGCCCGTAACTTGAAATAAAAAGCCATAACTCTCATTACTTTTACGAGAAAATGAAACAAAAGTCGTCCTTAGGAGTCTTACTACGACTGTTTAAGATTGTAAAGATCTTCTTCTGTTTCCACGATGATTACTCATTGAAATGAAACAATTTAACGGATTATATCGCGTATATTATCTCATTTTAGTTCCCGACGTTTCGGAAGCTTTTCAGCTTTCCATGGTCACGGGTGGACTGAGAAATATAAAATGAGATAATATACGCGATATAATCCGTTAAATTGTTTTATTTCAATTGTAAACATTTGTTCGTCTGTTTTGGTGCGATGAAGGCACAACTAGTAACTATATTCCGACCGACAGGTGGCGTTATAGCGGCAACCACTGACACAGACTGTACATACATTTTAAGCTGATTGTGCATCGAGCTGATTGATCGATGTAATTAGAATATTCAATGGCGTATCATCATAATCAAAATATTGGAGGGGGTCACTAATAATGAAATATGTTGAGTAAATTACATTTCTTGTACAATTTTAGTTTAATGAAACTCATTTTTTTTATTGGCCAAGAATTGCTTAATATTTTCTTCTGTTTCCGCGATTATTACTCATTGAAATAAAACAATTTAACGGATTATATCGCGTATATTATCTCATTTTAGTTCCCGACGTTTCGGAAGCTTTCCAGCTTTCCATGGTCACGGGAGGACTGAGAAAAGATGTATTTTCCTCTGTCAAAGTTACAATTTGTGCAAACTACCCATTTTTTTTGAAAAAACACAAATAAAGGTGTACATACATGCCAGATGGGCCTAAGCTGTAAAGACAGTTACACATGTGCCAGAAGGGCTTAATTATTTTATTCTAATAATTTACCAAGCAGCATTTCACAAATGAGGCGTACTGAGGAGAAAAGAAACGCTGCAAAGAAAAACTCCCAGGCTACCTCATTACTAATTATAATATTTTAAAAACAGAGACTATTAAACTACTTTAAACAGATAAGATATTTTACACCGTTCGGAAATTAAGGTTTTGCAGTCCTGTGTCTCGCTTGTTCCTTGATGAGATGTATTACAGGATCCCAATTAGGTGGTAGTGACAATCCATCTTCTCTATTGAAATTAGGATGCTTTTTAATCTCAATAGCCTCGCGTAGCATCCTGGGAAAATATCTTTTTTCTTTGGCAAGGATAGAAGGTTTATCAAACTTAATTGAGTGGTTTGGTTTGTCAATGACATGTTCACAGACTGCAGACCTATTACACCGACGGTGCTTGACATCTGCTATGTGCTCCTTCACCCGGGTTGATACACTGCGTTTCGTTTGACCAATGTATGAAAGACCACACTCGCAGGCTAGCTAGCGGGTGAAGGAGCACATAGCAGATGTCAAGCACCGTCGGTGTAATAGGTCTGCAGTCTGTGAACATGTCATTGACAAACCAAACCACTCAATTAAGTTTGATAAACCTTCTATCCTTGCCAAAGAAAAAAGATATTTTCCCAGGATGCTACGCGAGGCTATTGAGATTAAAAAGCATCCTAATTTCAATAGAGAAGATGGATTGTCACTACCACCTGCTTGGGATCCTGTAATACATCTCATCAAGGAACAAGCGAGACACAGGACTGCAAAACCTTAATTTCCGAACGGTGTAAAATATCTTATCTGTTTAAAGTAGTTTAATAGTCTCTGTTTTTAAAATATTATAATTAGTAATGAGGTAGCCTGGGAGTTTTTCTTTGCAGCGTTTCTTTTCTCCTCAGTACGCCTCATTTGTGAAATGCTGCTTGGTAAATTATTAGAATAAAATAATTAAGCCCTTCTGGCACATGTGTAACTGTCTTTACAGCTTAGGCCCATCTGGCATGTATGTACACCTTTATTTGTGTTTTTTCAAAAAAATGGGTAGTTTGCACAAATTGTAACTTTGACAGAGGAAAATACATCTTTTCTCAGTCCTCCCGTGACCATGGAAAGCTGGAAAGCTTCCGAAACGTCGGGAACTAAAATGAGATAATATACGCGATATAATCCGTTAAATTGTTTTATTTCAACAAGAATTGCTTGTTTTATTTTATCCTATGTGACCATGGGTCATACGTAATTTCAATCGATTTTGCTTTTTACGATGCTTGCTGCTGAATAATATTCGTGATGCTTCACTTTTCGTTTGACACAGAAGTCAAAAGAGCTACATAGTATAGTGGTGGCCGCTTAGAACACTTTTTAATATTAAAGATAGCAAACAGTATCATTATACGGATACCGATTTAATTGTTTAACCACTTTCAGCGGGAGGCAAAGTCCACACACGTACACACTAAGAAAATATTACAAAATGCAATAAAAATCACATACACTGACAATTTATCCATTATTATATTATATTATATTAAGTTATATACTTTGGCATAGGGGAATGCGTCAGTTGTCAACCATCTCCAGTAGCTACTAACGCACCCCTAACCTACTGTATTTAACATTTTCAATAGATTTGTTCTCAAAAATAAGAGAAGTAAAGAGCAGTGCAGTGCAAATCACGAGTTAAAATCTAATAATATAGTGCAGCGACAACTGGATATATAGCGGGCTATTCAGTTTGCGGTAGATATATCGGCTCTTAGGGTATTGAGTGTAAATCTTTAAAACTGCTAGAATATTCTGGTAGATTGCAAAGTAGCGTTATAACCTGTGAAAAGAAGTAAGTCTTAACTTTCGTTAGACTTGTGAACTACATTCGGAAGATATCGAAGTCAGTACACTTTAGTACGGAATTAAGTATGAAAAACCGGCCAAGAGCATAATGGACCTGGCTCAGTGTAGTTCCGCAGCCTTTCATAATTGTTTAACTTTTGGCGTATATTAAATGGACGTGTTGGATCAAATTTTCTAACAGTAACTAATTCAAATTATATTTTTTCTACTCGTGAATAAGAACTCTGCGAATCATAATAAAAGGCATACTTGTTGGATTGGAACACTATACTCTATTGTTTATATTATATGCCACTGAACTATAATCCTTATATTATACAACTCCGCACAGAACCATAATGAATTTCAAAAAAAGAACGTAGTGTTTTTGCAATTTTTATTTCAGTTATGGTTCATTTACTGTAGTTAATGGGTTACTAGTAGAAAAATAATCGTATACAATAGTTATATAATTAGCGTTTTAAGTCTCGTACCTTAATTAGGCCACTCAGCACTGAAAAAGCATACATTATTGCATAATATACTAATTATATAACTAAACCTGTTCCAAGACGATAAGGATGCTTATCAATATCAACTGCAACTAAAATTGCTACTCGGCTACCTTTTATAAAAGGTTTTAAAGAAAGCTTCAGAATAACCGTGCTCCGATTTTAAAAAACTTTGCAAGACCGAACAAGGGTTATCAAGTGTCGATACGAAATAGATAGTTGCTTTGGGAAATTCAGTGTTGGTATTAGGTTCAATTGTGCAGCATCGCACGTTTGTAAGAGTGTCTAAAGAAGCTTTGTGATTCAGTGGGGGTGGCCCCCTACTGAGTTTTATTTTATTTATTTTCTTTATTGGGGAATAAAACAGACATAGACAGAACAGTAATAGATGAAAAGATATCTTAAGTTCAGTATAGCCTATATCGTGACACAGATCCCACCGAAATTTTATGCAAGTGAGTAAGGTGGCATTGCCATAAACAGCACTGGATCAATACATTACAGAACTTTATAAACTGTATATGAGATCATACTGTATAGCTGAAGGTTATGTAGAGATAAGACGATACAATTATTAATTTAGGATATTTAGCACATTATACATTGAGATCACGAGAGTACACTTCTTGAGAATGTATATAATGACAAATAAATAGTTTAGAAGTAGCATGAGCATACTACAAAAGAAGGTTTGCTTTGCGCTTCAAACTGGCACGCTTGTTACAAAATAGTTGGTCGCATTATAAGTTGGGTTCTTTAGTTAGGTAACTAAGGTACTTAAAAATAGGTAAACGAAAAGAAGGTAATTGAGCCAGTAGCGGCGTGCAAAGTACTATGAAAATTGAGTAAGTAAGGTTAAAAAGCTACTACGAGGTATTATAGTTAACACCTTGCGAAATAGATGTCAACCAATGAAAATTTAACAGGGAAAGAGCCATAAAACAGTGGGAAATTGAAATAAGTATTAAATTGAAATGTGGAAAATATATCCATAACAGTGGCAGTTATCGTGGTACGTTTTCCACTAATAGCATCGATTTACTGTCGGTGAAATGCTATAATTGATTCGCCGGAGCACGAATCGGAGTGTCGAAAAGCGTACACCTATATCGCATGATATGACAGTGATTGCAATCTTTTGTTTTCGAATGCACCTATACAATAACTATAAATAAATAAATAACACATGGACAATCTTACACAAATCAACCTAGTGCCAAACTAAGTAAAGCTTGTACTATAAGTAATAGGCGACGATATACATAATATATAGATAAATGATAATACTTAAATACATAGAAAACATCCAAGACCCAAGAACAAACATTCGTGCTCATCACACAAATACTTGCCCTGGCCGGGAATCGAACCCGGGACCGCCAGCTTTGTAGGCCGTTGTTCAACCCACTGAGCCTTACGTGTCGTGTATGATTATTTATTACTCACCACTAAAGCAACAGAACACAATAACTACAGAGTATAATAATATACGGGCGATTTTTTAGTCGTAAATCAATATGTTACTTTCTAAGGTTACTCACAATGACGATCAACTTTTAGTGTGAGATCAATTTCCTATGAAAAACATCCAAGCTTCAGTTACAGATATTAATGCTCATCACACAAATATTTGCCCTATTTATTTAGTAACACGCAATAAGAGTTTATCTACAGATAATTTTATCGCCCAATAAGGATCTATGCTTAATAACAATTTCCAAAAGCAGATTTTCCCATGTTAATGAATTACATGTGAAATCCTAGGCGGTATTCTTAACATCGTCTCCATTATTGAGATTTCAAATAATTAGGTCTGAATAATTGATAAATTCAAGCGTTTCTTCAAGCGGAATTCCACGATCAGAATCCATATTAATCCATTAATGTAATTAAATCTGACATTAAGAATTCCAGTAACATAATCCCATGACGTCACATCCCGTTTGCATGACGCGGGCGACAAGTCTGTTTTTGCTTATAAATAATATAAAGTATTCTAAAAATAATTTCCAAGATCCTACAAAATCCAAATTCTCCTAAGTTTAAAGCAATTATATGGAAGCCTAGACGGTATTCTTAACTTAGTTTTCATAACTCAGATTTAGAATAATTAGATCTGACATTATAAATTGAAGTAACATAAACCCTGCTCACATTATTTCGGCGTAAACTTCTCCCTGATGGGTGAACATAATTAATCCTCTGGATTTGCGGCGCTCGATTGCGCCGGTGTATTTTTAACGAAATTGGGAATAAAGTTAGTTAAACTTTTAAAAGGATGGAAGTTGAATTTGTTCGCCCAAAGCGGAATAAATTTTGGTTAATCATTGAAATATTGATGAAATCGGTAATCATTATTTTGATTGATTTTTAAAACACCGCTACTTTTGTTTTAAAAGTATTGTCATCAAAAATGTTTTATATTAAAAGCTGGCCAAGTTTGAGTCAGACTCGCAGACAAAGGGTTCCGTACCTTTGAAAAAAACATGTTTCATGTATGGACCCCTGATTCTTTTTACTGTTTGTTATTATGGCGGTCACAGTAATACAATATTCAGTGAATTTTTCAAATGTCTACCTGTTACGGTTAAGTCTTAGAGCTTAGAGCTCTATGACAGACTGACAGTTAAACAGAGCATCGGAGGCTTAGTGAAAATTGGGTTAGGTAGTAGTGTTATGTCTCTACTTTAAATTATGTGCAAAACTTTACATCTGTCGGTTCGTTCCTCCGTTGTTGCGTGAAAGAAGGCCAAACAAATATGCCAACACACTGAGTAATATGATTTTCTCTTCGGTTCCACGATTTTCACTAATTTAAATGGAACAATTTAAACAGATTATATCGCGTATATCAACGCATTTGAGTTCCCGACTTTTCGAAAGCTTTACAGCTCCCGTGATCACGGGTAGACTGAGAATGAATATACTTTTCCTTGTCACAGTTTCAATTTGTGTAAGCTACCCACTCTGAGAAAACAAATAAAGGCGTAATGTGTGACGATAAATACACATGTATCAGAAGGGCTTAAATATTTCATTTTATTTAAAAATAATAATGTTATTAATAATCAGGTAATCTGGTACTTTCCTTTGCAGTGTTTCTTTCTTCCTCATTTTGTAAATCGTAGATAGTGTTTTTTATTCCTCCAGGTTTTCAATGGTGGCACTTATGTAGGCACATTATAAACTTTGCCATCTGTTAATTTAAATAAATAAATGAAATCGTTATCTGGACATTTTCCATTAAAAATGTTTTTTTTTTTTTATATTTCTACAAATTATAAATTTAAACAATGTAGCGGTAAGTTATAATGAGGTAATAATAATGAGCAATATAACAGTAGATTGTAAGGTTTTATCCTGATATCCGATATGATAAATTGTTATTTGACGTGATTGATTTAATATTGATAAAATGTATGATCACTTTTGACAATTTAGATTAGAAATATATCGTATTATTGTGTATTTAAATTCGGATATACTAATTAATTTATAATGAAGACTAGTTCGCTCCATCGACGGTTACCTAAAAATACGTTGTCATGGCGGTGAATTTGTTTATGATTTGACGTTGAGACTAGGAGACTAGCTTGTAATTAAAAATGGTAAGAAGAAGTGATTTCAGTTTAAGACTGTGAAATGGTTTCAAGGATACAGGTGTCTCGTGAGTATACCTGAGGTCATTAGGACCAAAAAATGTTAAATGTACCCCAGGGAAATCCAGTTTAGTTTTAAAGATATCATCAATTTTCATGTAAACTATTTATTGTGATTACTAAAGTGGATTAAACTCTTATGGTCGCAACGTTGCCACGTATGTTTCCAAGTGTCGTGTCGCTATTGAAAGACTTCAAAATTGACAGCTACCACTCACTAAAGTCATTCTTTTTTGGAAAAATAATCGTTACAATTATATGAAATTACCATTATTAAAAGGGAAAATTTTCATAGAGAAGCGAAAGCTTTGACAGAGGAAAATATATTTTTTCTTAGTCCACTCGTGACCATGGAAAGCTGTAAAGCTTCTGAAACGTCGAGAACTCAAATCCATGCTAATATTATAAATGCGAAAGTGTGTCTGTCTGTCTGTCTGTTACCTCTTCACGCTTAAACCGCTGAACCGATTTTGATGAAATTTGGTATGGAGATAGTTTCAGTCTCGGGAAAGGACATAGGCTACTTTTTATCCCGGAAAAATACCCTTATCCGCGATAAACGAATTTAA
Source organism: Hedya salicella (assembly GCA_905404275.2). NCBI lineage: Eukaryota > Metazoa > Arthropoda > Insecta > Lepidoptera > Tortricidae > Hedya > Hedya salicella. The sequence continues at coordinate 7,152,107 of FR990106.1, read as the reverse complement.
GGCGGACGAAGTCGCGTGCAGAAGCTAGTGAGATAATATACGCGATATAATCCGTTAAAATTGTTTTATTTAAAAGAGAAACAAAAGTTATTAATTAAGGGTATTTTTTCGGGATAAAAAGTAGCCTATGTCCTTCACCGGGACTCAAACTATGTCCATACCACATTTCATCCAAATTGGTTCAGCGGTTTAAGCGTGAAAAGGTAACAGACAGTCAGAAAGACAGACAGACAGACAGACAGACACACTTTCGCATTTATAACATTAGTATGGATATGGCTATGGACATCTACGAGATAAAAAAAAAAAGAATTTGACTTGAGTTCAAATTACATTTTTTGGTCCTAATGACCTCAGGTATACGCTGGTAAAGATATTTGGGTTCCCCACGAGACACCTTGTATTGTTAAAAGCGTTACTTGTGTTTATATTTCACGAGGTGTATCTTTCTATATAAGATCTAGCACTCTTTGTGAAATTACAGAAAGGTCGAGACAACTAATACATTTAAACAAGAATTTCAATTGGGGATACACGCACGCACCACCATCCTCTCGCAGAACATCAAACATTTGTCACTCAGTAGGTACTACCCACGTAACACATCTCACTCAAACTACTACTAACAAACACGTACTAGCAAACACATCTCACTCAAGGGCTGAGGCGTGGATTTAAAAGGATAAGGATTTAGATTATTGTATTCGGATTTACAAGGCTTATCAGTATCTTGATACAGAACTGAAGGAAACAACAATAGTTCTCGTGACGATGATTCGTTGCCTGTATTTACTAAAGCGAACACTCGGCGAAGTGCGCGGTATATTCTGTTTGCAAACCCGTCGGCTAGGACTTGATTTGTAGAGCCTTAGGCGAGCGATCGTTGAAGTTTAGGATGAGACGTTATAATACATCTGAAAAACATGTTAGTACTGTACAAAGATTGTTTGAGAGTCTAGTCACAGTTGTAGGCTACCAACCATTTAAGGGGTGAGGATGGAAATTATTGTCGCGTAGGATGATGGCGGAAAAACGCGGCAGGGATCAGTCTGAACAATTCCTCGGAGCACTCCCCGTTATACAAACGAAAGGAAATGCAGAGCAAGGAAATCTCTAGGCAGTGCCAAGGTGTCAAGCTGATCTGAAATACGCTGACAACATATGTGGGCTTGTTACGAAGCCTATTTTATTGGCGTATAATTGGTTCGTAATAAGCCCAAATACAAATTAAATACCACTATTTTAAGAACTGTTTGCATTAAGGGGGTGCATCGAAAATTTAAGCTAATTTTTAGTGAGATTTTTGTTATATCTAGTACTTTATAAACCAGGCTGGTTTCCAGATACGTGTTTTTTGACTCTATAAACTATGTTTGTTTAAAATTTTCTCGATAGAAAAGAAATCCGCAAACGCGTTTTCATTTTCTGGTTTTTCTCTAGTTTGTAAAGATTACAGATTAGTAAGCGGCTAAATCATGTAACAATGTCATTCCTCCCTTTATATTTTACTTCACTAACTTAAATGTTAACAAAACATAATAATATCTTCGAGTTCATTGTATTTTTACATCTGCTTTCTCTTTTTTAAGTGCACGCGAGCAATAAATGCGTCTCTTATTACAAACTCCGCTCATTGGCCGGCACGGGGGCCGGGCGTGGTTTTTCCTTGGCGATGCAGGCCCTCATATAAAAATTAGATGATAGATTCGGTTGATCTACAAGGTTTATCAGCTGTCTACGGACTCAGAACTGGTACCAACAATAGTTCTCGCGGCGATATATCGTGTCGTGTGTGTCGTATTTACTGACGCGATCATGCGACACACTCGGAAGTGCGCAGTATATTCTGTTTGTAGACCCGCCGGCTAGGATTTGGATGTATGTTACTCGTATTTAGGGATTTACTTCAAGGTCCAACAATGTGTATTTGACATCTATCGAATAGAATTTTGATAGACCCTTGTCGGTCTAAAAAAAATGCAACTACCTCGTTGCTCAGTTAAATATTTATGCTGAGATCCTTCTGAACTGATTAATACAAAATTACCCGTAATTTTGTATTAATTCTGTTGACGAAATTTTTGTTCATGAAAATTGAAACTTATGAATGTCGTGAGTTCCTCTCAAAATAAACTAGATGATGGCAATTATAAAAATATACAATCTTGCGGGAGAATCCTATTCGATTTCCATTTTCCATTTAGGTAGAATCTTTACATTGCTTTTTTAATCTTTATTTCTAGTCCAGAGCCCTCGATGGCTTCGGTTCCTTCCATGGACTTATACATAAAGTGTGATTTCTGTTACGTTATCACGTAAGAATGACCCTTTTTATTTCGGCTAAAGGGCTTGAGCTAATGTATAAAACGGCCAACCGAATATTTTATAACCCCAGGCAATTTTCCAGGCCGAATGTACTAATACGGTGGCGCGTTACGGCCTATAATACATCACAGTTATTGGCAACCGTGAAATGGCATCGTGAACGCTGCCGTTAAATAATGCTCTCAAATTGACGCGTTTAATGCGATTAACGATGTTTCGGGTAAAAGATTTTTTTTTTTCTACTCCTATACTTTTATCCGTCATTTACATAGTCGCTAATACAATGACACCGATAATAAGTCGGCGGAAACTCTATGCTCTATGGTCCATAAAAGCACTGCTTAGCGTGCTTTTATAGTTCATACATTTTTCATAAAAGCACTGTTTACCATGATAATAACAATAACTTTTTTTTTAAGTAAGGCGTCAGGCCTAATTAAGTATAAAGTAATTACAGCGGTACCAACTTATTAAATCAATATTACCCAAAATAAACTCAAATTTATAAACATTGTATTATTATTATGTTATTTACTATTCTATGTAAAAAAGCCGGACTTAATTATGTCTTAATTAACATTGTTTATTAATTTTAGATTTCTTCATTAAACTAGACAGTTGGTATTACTAGCGAGTGCAAACAAATTAAAGAGATAACAAACCATAGTCATCACACCACAAGCGTGGTCATTTTTGAGTTCCCACCAAAAATGTTAACTTTTTAACTTCCGAGTTTCTATTTGAAAAAGAAAAGACAATAAAAGCTAATTAAATATTTTACTGAACCAGATAAAGTATTGTTTCCATAAATAAACAAGAAACTGTACTTACATAGCATAGTTTTGTTTTATTACCCTTTATATTATTACGCGTTTTAAGACCCTTCTTATACAACAGTTGCATAGAATACTATAATTTACGAAAAAATTGAATTCTCATCAAAATTGCTTCGGCTGATATTGTACAATACCCTAAATGCTAAATGCACGCATAATATGCAAACAGTCAAAATGTGCATAAGCAAAATCTGCATAATGATAAATGTACATCATGAGTTTATGACAAATGTACAGTATGCAGATTGTACAAATAATTATGTAAATGTACATACCTACGACCGGTTTGGCTCAGCGGGAGTAACGTTGCCTGCGAAGCTGAAGGTGCTGGGTTCAAATCCCGGTAAGGGCAAATATTTGTGTGATGAGAATAAATATTTGTTCCTGAATCTTGGATGTTTTCGATGTATATAAGTAAATGTATATTTAATTTAATCGTCGTCTAGTAATAACATAAGCCTTGTGGGAATAGTTCGATTTCTGTAAAATTGTCCTGTAATATTTATTTAAGTATATGTTAATTATGATGAGTTTATGACGAATATGTGCATGCAGTGTAAGGACATTTTGCATTTTGTACATTTCGCGTATCAAAATTGCAGCTAAAACTATGTTAAATAAATGTATAAGCATGTTTCTACATTTTAATACTTCTTCATACGTACGTAGCTCTTATCGTAAATTCCTAGAGTGGGCCATCGAGTGCAGTTTTGACATAATGGGGTAGTTTTCTGGGTAAAGAACGTCAGTTAGATTATGAAAAAATATTGGACACTTTGACGCGTTTTATCTTCGTCTTTTTTTGTTTAATCGACAAAAGAAAAAATACGTGTCCAATATTTTCTGATAATCTAAATAACGGATAAATTATATTTTATTATGACACAAGCCTATTCGTGAAAGATATTTAACAGCAGCCCAGTGAAGTGCGAATACGATACGTTTAGGACATTGTAAAATGTTATTGTGTTAGTGAACTCAACAATCCCGACGGAAGCCGCGTCGGTGCGGTCGACAGCTATCGCAGCCCACGGGTCAATGTGCAGATTAGTAACATATTCATCGACATCATTTCAGGCATAGGACGTCCACTGCTGGACACAGGCCTCCCTAATATGCTTCCACGTGGGGCGGCAGCGAGTCCCCGCATCTTGTGGGTGGCTGTTCCACGCTGCGCTTGCCGGTATGCGGACTCCACTCGAGTAGTAGGATCCCCTAATAAAGTTCTCGAGTAAAGTCATGGCCGTCTGGGCAATAGCCTCAACGGCCATGTTCTGCGAACAATGAGCTCCGCTCATTGACACTTTAGTTTGCAGTAACATATTAATCGTTATTACTATTATGAATTATCATAATCTACAAATAAGTGAAAGGGGTATTCTTAAGTTAGTAAATCGTTTTTTTTATTTTTTTTATAAGAAAATGACCGTGAGATTTAGACATATTTAGATTTCCTCTACAAAATAGCATACACAGTTTAACTCTGGCGTCCAAAGCAATACCCTGAAAAATGAGCTTTCGATCCCATCGGTGATGCTCAAGGGCATACAGAGAAGATTAGGTGATATCACTGGTGATGCTCATGGCCACACAGAAAAGCTTAGGTGATCCCACGTTGGTGCTTATGGCCACACAGAGAAGATTAAGTGATCCCAGCGGTGATGCTCATGGCCACACAGAGAAGATTAGGTGATCCCACCGGTGATGCTCATGGCCACACACAGAAGATTAGGTGATTCCACGTTGATGCTCATGGCCACACAGAGAAAATTAGGTGATCCCACCGGTGATGCTCATGGCCACACAGAGAAGATTAGGTGATCCCACCGGTAATGCTCGTGGCAGCCAACGTGTTAATATTATTCTTAAGTCTTCGTCATGCACGATTTACATAAACCAACATAAGTAGCTAATTCAACCATTGATTTGGTACATTAGCCTTGATTAAAATAGCGTACAGCTATTTATCAAGTAGATTAAAGCGGCAGCCGTAAATGCAGCCAATTTACAAATTAACATTGCTATATGCCGTTTACGGTTGACAATTCACCCCTTGAAATAGCTTTGTTCGAATCCAATCCATCAATTTCGACGGTTGGCGCGAAGCGGAAAATTGGCTTAACACCTCACTGGTACAGAGTCAACTGGTGTACAGACTAGCCTCGTCGGAACTGAGGTTAAGCCATCTTCGTTTTGTAGAGAACCGGTAGCATAAAATATTGGTTTAAAACACGATTGGCGTGTGGTCCAAAGGCACTATTATCTCAACACAACAAAACGGGGCTTAATCGCGTATAAATATGATTTATTTAATCACAATAGGGAATATGCATGATTTTTTATTTTTATCTTAATTAAAAGCTCAGTCATGTAAAAAACAGTAGACACAAGTAATTTTGCGAATAACTATAAAAATACCCAAGATATAAGCCATCAAACATTTCATTGTATATCTTTCTAGCAAAACGGAATTTAATATGGAGTTTATATGGCCGGAGTGGACTATGACGTAACAGTACATGTCGGACCTCTCTGTCAAATCGCCGTCTAATTAGCAGTTTAAAATGCCTATATCATGCTTATTTCTTGGCCGATTTTAATTTTAATATCACTTTTTGAAATCGTTTTGCGGTATTTTCATATTTTGTTAAGATTCTATCGCTTGATAGAAAAATTTCATGCATGATACTTTGATGCTATTCTCCGATATTTCGGATGTCGCGTTACGTCCATGGTCTCGAAGGAACTGGAGAGGCGGGTATCAACATCTCCTAGCCGCGCGAGTTTTTCAATCTTCCCGCGCTTGGTGTTGATCACCAACGAAAGGTAATTCAATAAATCATATTGAAAGCGAAATACCGGTCAGATTTAGTTACATTTATTTTACGAAAATTATATTAGTGAATATGTAAATAAAAAGCGTAAAAGTAAATGTACTTACAATTATATTGAAAATGGTACATCTTACCTTAGACAACTTATCGCACTACCCCACCTTTATATAATATTGGTTAGGAATCAGCAAAAATTACTCGCTGGACGTCCTCGAACAGAATGTACCGACCTTTTTCTAAGATTCCGCCATTTTTGTGGCATGAACTCGCTGTGTTTTCTGATTGGTGCTTAGTAGACCAACTAGGATTTGTACGTCCATAATTTCGAAGAAACTGGCAGTTTGGTGGTAAAGCAACGTCGGAAACTTTGAAGAATTACCGATTTATGAATTAATTTATTTATTTGTTGCAACCAAATGCAACGATCTTAATTCTAAATACAGACACCCTGGTAGGGCGTAGCAATACTTATGCTCCTACATCCATTATTTTTAATTTATTAATATAGACTAATTTACCATGGCATCTTTTAATATTGTTTAGTATTTACTTACAACTTAAGCTATGAGCGTACGTACTAATTTATACATGACTAGAAAGTGCCCGCATCTTCGTTCGCGGAGAAGAAAAAATCATTACCTTCTTTTTTTAACGTAGTCGAGTAGAAAGTATCCTATAACCATCTGTACATGCTTAGCAACCCGTATACCAAAAATGAATGATGAAGCCACAACGACACATACAAATATTATAAAAAAAAAATGTTTTTCGATTCAGTGACCTCTAAATAAACCGTTACAATATTTCTGTTGAAAATATGTTCAATGTATACACATTTAATTTTTACAACTTTATAATAGACTAGCAGCCGCGCGCGACTTCGTCCGCCTTAGATTCGTTTATCGCGGATAAAAGGTATATTTCCGGGATAAGAAGTAGCTTATGTCTTTCCCCAAGACTCGAATATCTCTACCAAATTTCATATACATCAGTTGAGCAGTTTAAGCGTGAAGAGGTAACAGACAGATAGACGGACACACTTGCGCATTTAAAATATTTTACTAATTTAAATGTGAAGCATATTACAAAGATTTCAAGTTCCTAGCGTAATAACATATTTACTGTTCAAACAAATTCTCATCCCCTTTTTCTTTCATACATTATGTTATTACTATGTCCTATTCTGATATAATTATAATTAAATACATAACTAGAAAGTTTCATAAAATTTCGTCCAGTAGTTTTTGAGATTAAGTGGAACTTGCTTGGTTATGATGATAGAAGTATGTATGTACATACATACTTTCACGTTTATAATATAGTAAGGATAAAGAAGTAAGCATAAGGATGGAAAGGATTTAGTTCCGTTTTCTTTGTTGTGATACAGTTTAACAGCACATTCAGCACCCCAGGCCAAAAATAAATATGTTCCAACCCAACAAGTCTCACTGTGGCATCAAAATGAAATTCATCAATAAATGAAATGACGTCAATGACAAAGCTTATTACTTTGGGAAAATGTATCGGCTCTGCGTCATTTTATGCATGGATGGAACAATTTTAATAACTCTGCGGATGTGAATATTTTGGCTGCCATTTCGTTCAATAGTATAACGCGGGCAGGCATTCTCTTCTGGATTTCATATTTTCCACCGGTTCCCTGAAGCATTTCACTACGATGTACAATCTCGAGTAACGAGCCTTTAGTTTATTATGTAAAAAATCGCGAATTTAAGCTTCATTTGGGACGTATTGTGCAAAAAATATATCTGGAAATGAATGCAAAAAGACGGCCCAGAAAAGATGCGCAGGATCCTAAGTGGACAGACAAAAGGTCAACAAAATCTTGTAGCACAACTTCCAAATGTGATAGTCATCGTCTATCTCTTTCTCTTGAATATTATGCGAGGAAGACGGGTGATCCTACACAGCGACAAGCCACTATTATTGCACATTTAAATTATTAATAATAGGATTATTATCTATATCTAACGAAATCGTGACCTTCAATTTTTTTTTTAATAAAGAATTTAAACGGATAATATCGCTTATAATATTATCTCATTTGAGGTCCCGACGTTTCGGAAGCTTTTCAGCTTTCGTGGTCACGGGTCGACTGAGAAAAGATATATTTTCCTCTGTCAAAGTTACAATTTGTGCCAACAACCTTGAGATAACAAACAAAGGCCTGATCTGTAAAGACAGTTACATATGTCCCAACAAGGCTTAATTATTTTATTTTAAAAATAAATTATTTTTCACAAAATGAGGCTTAATGAGGAGAAAAGAAACGCTGCAAAGAAAAACTCCTAAACTACCTCGGTGAGGACCAAATTTTTGGTAGTTAAGGCATTTATTTCCTTTGCCTAATTTGAATTGATTCCGTTGTGACACGAAATTATTCATACCTTTTATATGCCAACGTCAGTGTCACAACGGAATCAATAAAAAATAGGACAATGAAATGCCTTAACCCCACCTCCTAAACATTAAATCGAAATTCCTGTTTATTCGCCGTCCACAGATTAATATTAATTTCTGCTTAGCGGCTCAAATACAATTATTCGTCAAGAGCTCGTGTTGGCCGCCTGACGTTGTCGATCGCACAGAGCCATCAATCCCGCCGCGGTTCAGCGAAGCGACAAATGAGTTTGACGCATTGCTACTACTAAATAAAATGTAGCGGTAGAAATTATTATACAAAGGTATGTACTAAGATGAATACTTCCTTTACTTTACGGGGAGTGCGCCGAGGAATTGTTCGGGTTGATCCCAGCTGCATCTTTTCGCCATCGTCCTACGCGACAACATTTCCAACCTCACCACTTAGATACTTAGATGGTTGGCAGTCCACAACTGTGCGTTTTTATAGAAATTTCCTGCCCCGCACGACTGAACTGTGGAATAAATTCGGCAATTTATATGCAGTATTTCCGGACCGATGCGACCTTCAAGCCTTCAAGAAAAGAGCGTACTCCCACCAGAAAGGCCGGCAACGCACTTGTGACTCCTCCGGTGATGCAAGTGTTTATGGGCGACGGTGATCGCTTACCATCAGGCGACTCGTCTGCTTGTTTGCCGCCTACGTCATAAAAAAAAAAAACTTAAAAAATATAATTGGAACACATGTTAATAACAAAACTAGAGGGTGCCCGCAACTTTGCTCGCGTAGGAGAAAAAGTCATAACCCGTCTTTTTTTCTTGATCGTAGTCGGGTAAAAAGTATCCTATAATCATCTGGAGATACCCTGCTATGCGTGTACCAAAAATTGTTGAAATCCGTTTAGCCGATTTGGTGTTATGCTATGAAGCCACAACCACACACACAAACATGCAAAACATAAAAAAATCGTTTCAGTGACCTGTAAATAGTTCGTTACAATACATATTTTTTAAATAGCTTCAGTGTACAGAAATTTCATTTGTACAACTTTATAATAGTGTAGATAAACAATTCTCTAAATATTAACCCTATGAATGACTTCACGATAATGTAAAATATCTGAGACAAACTTGCTCCTAAATAAAATAAAAAATCTGCAGAAGACATCTATAAGGTTGTAAAAATGAAATGTCTGTAGGTACATTGGAGATATTTGCAAAAACTAAGTGAAACGGAGTATTTAAAAGTCACTGAATCGAAAAATATAATTTTCTTAAACATGCAATGAAATGTCGTCATTACGTGCGTTAAATCAAAGTATGACGTTTCGGGCGGATCAACTTGAGAGAACTGTAAAGGAATTTCATAGAAAACTGAGTGCCCAGGCCGAGAAGTTGTTTTTTTTTATTTTTAATGTAAACATGGCGTCTGTGTTCATGAACAGATTAAACAACTGAGTAATCTTATTATTTTTTTCTGTTGGCTGAATGGTTATCGGATCAAAAATATCCGCGTTCATGCTTATTACATACGAACTGACATTAAGAACACAAATCTGTAAGGTTCATATGTTAATTAATAAATTTAAAATATTGTCTATACGTAAGTCACCAGAGACCATAGACAATATTTAAAATCAGTTTGTATATAACGGCCCTGATTTTTTTTAATTATTTGGAGAAGCCTGGTGTCCTGCGGGCCTATGATGGTTGCGTTTGTCACGCGATAAATAAACGACATAGCTGCCGTCACCTTCTGACACGTATGTGTGTGCGAGAGTGTCAGGCGCGTTATCGTATCATTTATCGCGTGATAAACGCGACTATCATAGGCCCGCTGCAATCAACGTCTTTCGATGATAATGATAATAGTATACAATTACACTCTTTAGTGGAAATAACTAATAGGAAAGCAAAATTAAAAATTACTCGTACCTCGTAGGTCTCTGTGTAGGTGTGACATTATAATTTAGGTACTTATTATCACGGTAGATTACATATAAAGCTTAATCATTCTTATCTGCTTTATTGCTAAAGGTATGCTCGAATGCTGATTAAATTAGTGCCACAATATGATTTCGTTCGAGTTATCTTTGATTAGCATATATGTTAGTTCGTGATCAGGGTACAACCGGGGGGTTACAACCAAGGCGGATGGGAGGAGTGAAGATGTCGAAATTTTGCCATAGCACGCTTTGGTTCGATTAAGACCGCTATTACCTAGTATTGAAACGTGATTGCATACATTTTGTTTCATAAAAATGCTCAAAGTTGCTCAAAAGGGAAAGAAGTGAAACAATTTACCCATGCAAGATCACAGAAATGAAGAGCTTCTCAGGAGAACCAAGATCGCAGACATGGATTTAAGTGGCAATGAGCAGTGGAATCCATCCTCTGGCGTGCTCAATTTGCCCGTTCGCAACTGGATAGTCAACGGAACCGGAACTTCGACACGAAAAGAAGAAAATTACTTCTAGGACCAATGGCCGCTGGGGCAAAAAGGTTCTTAACTGCATAACAAGCAGCTCAGCCCTGATAACTCTGGGTGGAAAGGCCTCAACAAGGTCAGCCCACGATCTGGTCAAAAAGCCGTTAAATGAGTGAGCCGTGAGTGCACGACTGGCCTCAAATTCTTGGTGGAGACTTGACGTGATCGTTAGTGTCTGTAATTGGCATGTAGGTATTTTTGTTCGTGATCTGGCAAACGGCGAGTGGTACGCAACCGGGGCAGTCTTGAGGAGTGTAGACGAGGCAGTGATCTTGAGCTATGTCTCTCCTTACGCTGGTCAAGGATTAACAGGACCAATTAATTAATTGGTAATCTGGCAAACGGCGAACGGTTCACAACCGGGACAGTTAGGCGGAGTGTACGCGACGCAGTTCTCTTCGCCATGGCACGCGTGGTCTCTGCACACGTTGAACGAGGATTGGCAGGATCTGTAAGCTGAATAAAATTACATGAATTCTGCGTAATCCTTGCCTTCAATGATGAGTCAAGTAACTGCTTGCCAAATGTACCTGCTACCACTATGGAGTCACATCCCTATACTGTATGTACATTTTTAATTGTAACTTTGTCCTTTCGTTTTGTAAGCAGCCGGTGAATATATTAAACAGAAAGAAAATAGTACTATTTTGCCATATCGAACATACGAGTAAATGGCCGGATTGAATAAATTTTCATGATCTAGGTTCAACGCTGGTATCGCTTGTTTGCGCTGACAAAAGTTGGAAAACAAAAGTTATGCCTTAAAGCTATTCTGAGAAATGAAAATGTCCATGTTTTTGGTGTATAAAGGACGAGAAATTATACAAATTGACGGTGAAATTATTGGCATTAAAGTCTAAAAAAATTACAACTAATAAGTCCTTTGAGTTGGCATGCAATAGAAATTGTAAGCGAAGTTTCAACAGCACGTAAGATGATGAGATGAATCAAAATTTTCCCATAAAACTGTATCTGTCTTATTATATATACAGGAACCTTAACAAATTACAAACTGGCAATTTACACAATTTTAAAAACATTTTAAACGGTCCTCAAGCGCCGCAACTATGCAACATAAATAGTGGTTGCATGTTTGAGCCGTTAGGGGTTGAGACCCTGGGGCCCTGGGGGGAAAGCGCCCACAGGGTGTTTAAAGAGTGCAACCGAAGATTGGTGGAGTCGACACGTGACCAGAGGGCTGGCTCATATCTCGTACAGCGGATCAGCATTGCCCTTCAACGTGGCAATGCTGCCAGCCTTCTGGGCACGTTGCCAATCGACGGCGATCTGGGGCATTTTTTTTTATTTATAAGTAATCTTTACGTCTAGTTTTTAATTTCGTCTAGTTTTTAAAGTTTAGTTTATTTTAATTTTAGATTTAGTTTTATTAAGGTAGTTTAATTGTTTATTATGTACCTGCGGGCCTATGATGGTTGCGTATGTCACGCGATAAATAAATGACATAGCTGCCGTCACTTTCTGATACGTACGTGAGTGCGAGAGTGACAGGCGCGTTATCATATCATTTATCGCGTAATAAACGCGACCATCATAGGCCCGCAGGTCATTATATTCGATAAAGTTTTTTTTTTAATAATACAATTGTAATTCAACAATCCTCTACGTTTTATTGTTATTTTTTGTCCTACGGTAAAGGTTGCAAGGCTGAAGCAAAGAAACACACAATTTCATAAACACACACACAAATCGTATTAAAACAATCGTTATCGTTTTGAATCCTTATAGAATCTTCACCATGTAGATATGTTCAAACTTTTAAATCCATGCGATTAAGTAGTAGAAGCTTTAACCTAAATAAACACGACAATTAAAGTAAAATCCATCGTCAATGCGCCAAGAACGTCTCAAAGGGGCGAAAAAGTGTCTTTATCGTTCCTTGTCGCCTTCGTTTCCTCCCTCAACTTCCATAATTATTTATTTCCCACAGTCCGATAATCCGTTTACCAAGCCCCTTTATTTTACTTCAAGCAATAAGTCATTCAGCTTACCCGTGAGCAGTAGGTTTTAAATGCCCGGGAAAATTGAAATATTTTCCTCAAATGGTTTCGAAATTTTCTGTACATTCATTCCGAAAGGTTTCGTAGATTAATTGCACGTAATACCGTCTGCACGAAATTTTCTATGAGCTGTTTTAACAAGCTCATATCTTTTTTTCATGCTCAGTTTGAAATACAAACTTTGGAGGATGTAGATACGGTTTCTATTGTAAGTTGAAGTAAAGATGTTATACGGGGTGATTGTGATTAATAAGCATTCGTTTGGAAATATGTTTTGTGGAAAGCGGAATGCAAAGCGTGAGATTCGGGAGACAGTTCAGATTGAGAATTAATGTTGGATTAGGTACGGGGTTGTATGAAGATTAAGCATTTTCATGTCTGAGTGTGAGGAAGGTTTTGGGAGGGATTCGATTCGTGAAATCCACACACGTTTGAACGAAAACATGTTGTGTATGTTAAATAAACAATATGTAAATGGGGCTAGAGCAAAATAAATATTGGAACAATCTTTAGTATAGATAAAACCTTATAATAGAGATGATGACTATAATTCATTATTAGTCCGTCAAGGAAAATATTACAGAAGTTTTTTTTTGTTTTACGTAATCAAAAAGTAATGTCCATACATTATTAGTCATACATATTGAGTCAAAACGTCGCGTGTACCTAGGCGAGGTATAGTTTATACCGAATTATGATGTCACTAGCCCCTATCCTGGAAATCCCGCATTAAATTAAAATAAATTATTATCGTTAGTGGTAATAACCACTCTTAATTAAGTCCTCCGACGAAGTTTAGGTAAATATGGACTAAGTACCTACTCCGACCTTTGACTATTAATTAATGCTTTGGTTTTACTGTAGTGTAGTCTGTGTAGTACTTACTATCGATACACCAGCCATCCATGCAGCAGCCGCCGCAGCATTGTTCGTGATCTGCGCACTATTAGAAAAAAATATATACCAGAGCGCATATTTTTAACAAGTTATTATTTAACTATACATTTGTATGTAGGAGAAAATTGGGATCCTTCGTACACGGGGTACGTTCGTACAATAGTAATTAATATATATGCATTTTTGCCTAAGATATATTTTTTTTTAATAAAAATACGAATGTGTCCGTATTCCACTTACTTAGTCTATTATTGCATGAACGTGCCCCGTGTACGGAGGTTCCCAATCTTCCCCTATGTTTATATATAAATCAAAGGAAGATTTGAATCACTTTCCGGGTACCGATTGAGCTGACATTTGGTATTCCGACATAACTTTGATCATCATACAATAATATGGCACCATGGAGCTGGTCTGATGAAGCATTTGGAAGGTAGTCATAAGAAATCTATAATAAATAACGCAATAGTGCCGAGTTGGGGTTCTTTAGAATCATCTTGGTGAGAGAATTAGTTGATGGATGTTTAAAGAAAAGTACAGTCAAAAATAAAAGCTTGTCACAATATTAAATTTTTGACACTAACATATTCTTTTATTAGTAAGGATATGGAAGTTTTGGGCTAATAAAGGTTGGACAACGAAACAAAATGGGATAACATTTTGTCATCATTCTGAAAAACAAACCTGATTGCATTATATTATTATTGCTTAAGTCAAGATGAGAGTTATATTTAGTTTGTTATAGTTTTGATTTTATCAATTCACATAAAGATTTTTTTATTTTACCAGGGCGCATGCCCATGTATCATGTACCAACTAAACGTGGTGCTTATTTTACCCACTCAGAAGAGTATTGTATTTCAGAAGTAAGAAAATATTTAGGCTAAAAAATCTCACCGATTTCCCGCCAACCCTGCAATCCTGCGCAGCCACAACCGCGATCATGCATAATACTGCTAGCCAACACATAATTCTGAATAACACTTTTACCACAATAATCACACTGGAAGAACAGACTTAATGCTGTAACAAAATATTTAATGTAGCAGACATTATCAAAATATAAAGAAGTTTATTAAAAACAATTAAATATGTACTTGCAATGAAATGTACTGTTTTCTAAAATTTTTACGAAAAATATTTAAAATTGTTACTAGATGCGGTCAGCGCAGTGTTAGAAACGTAAACGCGCAAATTGCAGCGGTGATGTGCTCATGTGACTCCTGCGCTTGCGCGGCCTTGCCTATTGTAGAGTTAGTTCAGGTGCATTACGTATTGCGTAGCGATGGTATGAATGAATAGTATTTGCCTTCGCATTTTGTCGGATTATTCCGTAATTTGACTTTCTGTGACAGTTAGCTCGGGTAAAAATTGTGATAAAACTTATTCGGCAAAACTTTGTTCACTTCATTAAAACGCGAAGACTATAGTAGGTTAATGGGTACAATATAATACCGATACTTAAAGCTATAACTATTCACTGGCTTTCGGTAACTGTAGTTATCAATCACCAGGAGTAAAAGTCATAACCCGTCTTTTTTTCTTTAGCATAGTCGGGTAAAATGTATCTTATAGCCATCAGGGAATACCCAGCTACCCGTATACCAAAAATAATTGAAAGCCGTTAAGCCGATTTGGCGTGATGAAGCCACATCGACACATACACATATACAAAAGATCCAAATCGAATATTTTTCGATTCAGTGTCCTCCAAATAGTCCATTACGATTTTTTTTTACAACTTTATAAATTGTATAAATATTAAAATAGTTTCAAACCAAAATCACAAGCAAAAGAGTGGGTAATAAAATCGAAAATCATTATTTAATGTTCATTCATATTTTCTTTTATACAGGTGAAGTCAGATTCTACAGGTGAACTTTTCAAAAATGTTGAAAAGTTAACGGCTGTAGAGTTGTTGCAAAATATCTTCGGATAAACATTTAATTGTGAATATCATTAACTTTTAACATCATCAAAGGGAACAGAGAGTTTATTCAAACGCATAATATTCAATTATCAAAAAATTCTTAACTTAAAAAAATACATATATTTGAGAAACCTAACCTACACGCCTCCACAAATCTACTGATAATTTTACCTAGGTCACTAAATTAGATTAGGTTCAATTAAGCGATTTGAAACTTTATGCGAAACATTACATTTTCAACACTATCTGTGTGTCTTTTTATGTTAAAATATCGTGAATTGTAGAACATAATAGGTCACATTCGCATGCAATGCATTGTCAAATCTTGCGACACAGCAATGCAACTAAACTACCTCTTTTGTGTATGTTAATGTATGACAGTCAGTAAATTGTTGTCCACGCTATGACTTCAGTAGAAAATTTCGACACCGTCATATCTATGCAATGTAAAAGGTTAGTTAAGATGCTCTTTACTTAGATAATATGTCAAGCTCCATCGTATATAAATAAAAAGCCATATGCGAGTCAGAATCGCGCACAATGTGTTCCGTACCATAGTAGGAGAAGTTGGGGAACCTCGATAAGCTTTTTTTATAGTACTTAAAAGACGTTGGGATACAATGGCAGCTATGAACATACACATACACTAGTCAAATGATTATCTGGCTTCGTTTTTAGACATACATTTTCTTACAAATATGATCATAACATTTTTTTACGGTAAATTTTCTGTAAAATGGAATACTCGACTTGGCGGGCGCACTGCTGTGCTCCCAAATATGCCCCATATGTGAAATATGAATATGTATTGACATATTCATATTTCACATTCAAATATGTTTAATAACCACCTAAATTGCGTTTATAAATCACTCTCATCCCTTATTTACATAATTAGGTCTGAGTTTCATTTGTCGTTTTCAGCAAATAAGCTGGTTTTTGTATTATTTTTAGAGTTCCGTAGCCAAAACGGAAAAAACCCTTATGGTTTCGTCATATCCGTCCGTTCGCCCGTACGTCCGTATGACACAGCCATTTTATTCAAACCTACAAAATTTATATTGATGTAATTTGGAGGATAGGTGTCTTGTATAAGCCGCTACTTAGTTTGATAGTTAAAAAATAATAAAATATATTTCTAGGGGGGCCACTGCATACATGTAACCGAAACTAAAAATAAAACAGCGAATATCAATGTGTGGCACTTATTTCGACAGTTCTTCTAAAAACACTTCGAGATTTCTGAAAGTTTTTTCAGAATTATCCAATTTTTGATTTGGAGAATATTTTCCGAAATATTTGCTCCGAACGAAGCAAAATTGTATTCCGCCCTCCCCCCCGTATTTTCTAAATTGTTTCCAACGTGATGGGACATACCGTTTTTAAGTTGTTACCAAAAAACTGCGCTTCTCAGCAAAAGGATGTAAGTGCCGGGGAGATACGCTCTTTTGTTACAGTTTTTTTTCATACCGTATTTTTTTCATCTTCAACCCTTCATGGGCGAGTCCGTCTCGCACTTGGCCGTTTTTTTTTCCAGCGTAGTCGAGTGAAAAGTATGCTAAGTATACCTATTTGTGTATGCCCACGTACCTGTGTACCAAACATATTGGAAATCCGTTAAGACGATTTAGCGTTATAAAGCCACAAAGCACATCATACAAAAAATAAAATATTTTTCGATTAATTGAGCTCCAAATAGTCCGTTAGAATATTTTGTTTGAAAATATCTTCACCTACACTTACATTTCATTTTTACAATTTTATAATATTAGATAAAACGATATGCTATCGAAAGTGCTTAACATAACTTCCGGAGCGTCGAAGGAAAGGGCGGACCTTTTATCCGAAGGGTTCACATCTACAGCCTTTTAGAAATCTGTTCACGTAATGGAAAATAAAATTGAAAATTCTGATATTGGATGATCGTAAAACCGGACAAGGGTACGCCTATTGAGGTGTGTCGCTAGGTCTAATCTTTGTTTGTTTTTACCCTGTAAAAGTGTTATTTAGTGGGGTCGTTATGCCACGAACAAATGAACCATTAAAGTACATTTAATGTTTTACGGGAACGTTTAATCGCTTGCTGATATTAGAATGCTGAACAATACAATTTGTTTGTTATTGTTGGGAATTGGGTTTTATTATTAATTTACTTTGAATTTGACTGATATATTTGGAAATAATTTTCATTGTTCACTAATTATAATTCTAATCACGTCTGCTGCAAATATAAATTGGCATTTTTTTAAAAAGAGCCTTTCAAAAAATATTTTTCTAACTAGCAGCGTTGTGGTCCTTATAATAGGACTCAAAGTGTCAAGTTTCGGGTGCGGCGAGACGAGAGGTGCATAATAAAATGTCATACAAAATTGAAGGTCTGCAAAGCGACCTTTTTTGTTTTAATTCGCTATACGCGCCACCAATGAGGCGGCAAATGGAACGGGGAAGTAGGTAGGTATATTTAAAGAAAACGTTTTGGTGAGAAAATTACAGATTTTTCATTGCCTAATTGATTCGATTTCAACGATTGTTGTTGATTTTTTATTTCATTGCATGTTTGACAAAAGCACTAACATGCCGAGGCATGAAAAAGGATTGCCAGCCTCGTATCCCCATCTGTCTGCACTTACTTGGCTGGCAATTCCTATTTTCCCGGCCTCTGCAGTAATGTAGTATTGATATTGTTACGTTTTTTTACATTTGACTTTGTTACACAATGATTTTTACACAAGAATTAAAATCAAGTCCAGATGAATCAGAAATCGGACATAACTAATGTCAATATGTTTATACTCCGATTGCCGTGAGTTTTTCCGATCCAGGGGTCTATTATAACAGTCGCATTTGTCCAGATAGTTATAAGATACTTTTTATCCGACTATGCTTAAAATGAGGGGTTATGACTTTTTCTCCTCCGTGAACGAAGTTGCGGGCGCCTTCTAGTATGGAATAAAATACTTGCTTCAGAAAGCTGTCACGTGCAATTGTGGTGTCTTGCACTTAGTCCCAGACAACTAGAGTACCTCTTCTCGTTCGCAAAGCTGGTACCTTAGGTAATGGATTCGGAGTCCTGTGTGAATTCTATACGAGTTTCATTTATTTTGTTTAAAGTCTATTGAAGGATGCAAAAAAGTGGAAGTAGCGAAGAAGTGTAGGTAAGCGAAATTATATTTCTTGGTTAGTTTTGCAGACTAACAAATCGCTCGCTGTTTTTTATTTATTTCTGAACTGGGTAGGTTACACTTTGGTTTCCTTAACAGTAATCGGATGCAGTGAGGGCAGCGCAAACCCACAAACGAGAATGCTCGGGAATACCCGCGAATATAATAAGGATGATCATAATCTTGAAATTCGAAAATCCATAACCCTGTTATTTGCATCGGCGTAGGCAGTTAAAAAGTATCCTTTAACTAGGTATACTCTTACTTGCCAGAATTTCATTTGCCCGAATATCATCTGCACTACTAACCAACGTTTCTCATAATTTCATATGCCATACTCATTGTTTACCATATAAATCATATGCCAGAATCTTTGTTTCCCGTACTATCAATTTCAATAATCCAATTTTCCATAATCATTGTAATCCATAACAATCATATGCCATTCAACTTAATTGTTCGAATTGTACAAAATGGAAAATGGGTCCAAAACCGAAAACTGTAGGTTAGGTTAGGTTTGTATTGTGACCAAGTATAGCGGAGCGTCAAAATACTTGCATGCTTTGCTTGCAACTGCGACAAAATGGAAAATGGGTCCTAAACCGAAAACTGTAGGTTAGGTTATGTTTGTATTGTGACCAAGTATGGCGGAGCGAGTGAATCGAGCGGAGCGTCAAAATGCTTGCATGCTTGGTTGCCTGCTTTGTTTGCAACTGCGACAAAATGACAAATGGGTTCAAAACCGATAACTGTAGGTTAGGTTAGGTTTGTATTGTGACCAGGTACAGTGGAGCGAGCAAAACGAGCGGAGCGTCAAAATACTCGCAAACAGCGAACTATTACTCAAGTATACATTAGAAACAATATCAGTTGCAAAATCCACTGCATATACCAACGTGTTAAAAACACTTACCCACACCGAAATACTGACAATTTTCGATCGCTTGCAGAAATATCATAGCAAATGCATAGCCAGGATGAATTCGGAAAGAAACAATATTTAGTATGACGTTTGAATATTCTATGAAATAATATAATTGCACTTAATTATATGGAATACAATACGTATGGTATTCGATTCATTCTGGCATCTAATATTCGAGAATACAAGAGTATGTCAAATAACTTATCTAGTAAATGAAGCATTCGGGCCACTGAAATTCAGGCAAATGAAACACGAGCAAATAAATATCATTGCATATGTATGTCGGGCAAACAATAGATAACCCTTTAACTAACCTAGTATAATTTGGTTATCCTTCCCGCTCTGACGTGCACAGGGTTTTTAGTAAAGGTAGGCCGTTTTTCTGTGCATACATGGAGCCATAGTCTTTCTGGGCAGGCAGTGCCTCTGGACCTATATGGTCCGCACGCAACTGACTTACATAGAGACACATGCAAACATAGAATAAATAAAAATATGTATCGATTCCGTGACCCTTAAACCACCTGTTTTACTTACTTTTATCAAAATATATTTAATCTACAGACGAATTTTAACAGTTGATAAAATACACCTATCCCCATTTATTTAAGTACTATTATAAAATTTTATAATAGTACATAAAGAACTGGGGATAGGTGTATTTATATTTTAAGGAATTATCTTCCTCAAGAAAAAATCCAGCACTCTGCCACTAAAATTGACATATTGACAGCCTCCCTAAGCAATGTCCGTAAGTGAAACACGAACAAAACAAAACAAAAACGAATATCGACGGAAATCAGGGCCGTCCCACCTGTCACACAGTTAACAGACAACGGGAGATAAATTTTGAACAAACGGAAAAATAACGGGAATTACGAAATCAACGGACAATAGGCCATTATGTGGGCGAAGAAAAAATAAATTATGTCTAACAATGCTCGGTGACAGCCCTAGTGTCTCCGGCTGTTCAGCGGAATGAACTCTAAACTTCATAGGCGTTTACAACATTTTTGAAGTTGATTCTATACGCATTTGATAGTATATGACTTAAGCGCCATTTGGTGGTAAGGTGTTTTAACGAGATTGGTCAGTTTAGGAGTGAGGTTTTTCATTTCCTAAATCTTCGTATCAAAAATATGTCTTCAAATATTACAGAGGTAAAGATGGCGAAGGTGAATCCATTAAATTGTCTAATATAATATTTACAACAGTGACGACTGATTTTGAATGCTGTAATTTGATTTGCCATTAACATTCGACAGAGCGTGGGTCTCCTACCAAAAATCTAGGTAAGATGGCCTTAGCTGATTAATGCAGAAGGCGTTTGACTGTTCCTTGTGGAAATCTTTAGGGGAGACTTATATTCAGCAGGTTGGCGTCTATGATTTATGTTATGGGTATCAGGTGAGATAATCACTAACGTCTCTTAAGAGCAATCGCAAAGTGAATTTCAGCCACCTTAGAACAGAAGGGCTCCGCTAAAAAAGTTTAAGTAGATAAAAGCGGATGGCAAGATTCAAGCCAAATATTAGCTGGCTACGTTTGCCGATTATCACAGCATCACTAGGTTTGCTCGCATTAAACTAACTAGCATTTGATGTTTTACGAAAATTTTGATGTTTTACGAGACGAGACGAGACGGGAGGCCGCAGTCCAATCAGATGGTCCAATCAAATCCGCTCAAAATTCAACAGCAAGCTACATGATGGTGTCCTTGACGCCAAGAATAGGCAAAGATGGAAGAGCTTATTCAAAAAGAAAGTGATTCTCCAATGGGGAGAATTAAGACCCTCAGTGATGATGAACAAGACGAGAGGAGGACCATTCCCCGAGTTACTGAGAATTGTGTGTGAGAGATAGAAGTCGCGTATATGTTTCCCATACAAACTTCTATCCCTCATTTCACCCCTTTAATGGATGTTTTCCGGGATAAAACTATCCTATTTCCTTTTCAGGGTCACAAACTATCTCCTTCTACTTCTTTGATTGACAGTTAGCTGACATGGAAACAACACATAGACGAAATTTGTAAGCACCTAAGTAAGTCAGCCTATGCTCTTTACAAATTGTCATTAGTAGGCAGCCGTGAAGCCGCCTTAGTAGCTTATCATGGGCTCGTTGCTTCAAAAATCAGATACAGCATTATTGTTTGGGGTAACTCGGTAAACAAAGAGGCAGCTTTCAAAGCTCAAAAGAGATGTATAAGAGCCGTATGTGGCCTTAATATAAGAGATAGTTGTGTTCCTCTATTTAAATCACTGAACATTTTGACTTTGCCATCGTTATATATACTTGAAGTAGCTGTTTTTGTCAAATATCATCCTGAATTGTTCTGCAAAGTATCACAAAGTCGGACATTCCCAACACGCTCCCAGTATGAGCACAAATTGCAGAGCAAACAAATTAAATCGGCATTAATGCAAAAAAGATTTTTTGGAATGGCGCCTACAATATTTAATAAGGTAACTATAAGGTAACTATATTAAATCTCTTAATTTAAGACAATTTAAACTTCAACTATAGTACTTAATAGAAATTTTTTTTTTACTTAGTTAAAGACTTTTTAAATGCTTAATGTTGTAGTTATAATAGTGAATTGTAAATTAAAATTGAATTATTTAATGTGTAAATAAGTATTTGTACGCCAATCTGGCAAAACATAGAGTTCACAAGCTTACTTTAACACCTGTTTATACTCAAATATGTTTAAGCAAATAAATGTTCGCTCTCTCTCTCTCTCTCTCCACAACCAATTTAATCCACACTAAATTTCGTGAAAAGACAACAGACAGACGGACGGAGCTACTTCCACATTTACTTAGAGAGGAATAGGTGAAATCGGTCACGTAACATATTCGCATGTCACATTTGTGCTAGAAATACAGGTGATAAGAGCTTATAAAATCGATCCGCATACCGGCCTTCACCACTCATTAGTGACGTACAGCCCTCGTAAAGCACTCAGACGTTATAAAGCAATTATAGCGCCACAGCTCATTGCCGCAGCTACTTAATTACCATGTTAGACACTTATGGGGTTCGCTCTTGTTGGAACTAGGGATTCGTACCGTTTACCGAGAAATCGCGTGATATTTGAAATATACAAAGATCTTCAACCCAGGGATCGGAACCGGTATTTTTTCAAACTCCTAAAATACACACTATTTCTAGAATGTTTTAAAACTGTATTGAGGATCAGAGAAATTAATCACAAACCACCTGATTCAAGTTCTAGAATTATTTAAAATATACGAAAATCTCGTTATTTAATGAAAAAAATAAATCGTTATTTCGGATATTTTGTATGAAAAAAATACCGGTTCTGATTCCTGCTTTAGCCACTCAAGTGCTTGTGATTTTGGTTTGAAGTCTATTTTTGAATGGTGGCAAGTACAGTTGCAGAAAGCACTTGAGTGGTTTGCCCGTACTGGTGTTGACCTAAAAAATGCTGGCTTAATGTCGTAAGGGATGGCATGTGTGCGAATGGGATTCCGAACCGACCGTGCGTAGTGGAGAAGAAAAAGCCGGAAAGCGGACTCTGGACTCCGAAGCAACAGCTGAGGACGCTAGTAGGAAAACGCTCAGATGAAAGAAAGAGAGAGAGATAGCGAGCTTTTTTTTCTAAATAATTCTTAACTTTTACAATATCAGTACTTGGCCTGTCTCCAATATGTCTTTTAAGTAACTATGTCTTTTAACTCTATGCGTAGTTCTCGCAGAAAACATATTAAAACGTATTTTGCTATACAAGTACGTAGCGTAACTGTCTTTGACGGGTCTCCTTCGGAATTTCTAATGTGATTTATTCTAATGTATCGTGTGTCAAAATATATCGTTTGTCATAACGGATTTTTTTCAGAAACCATAAATTTTTCAGGATTTTTTAAAAGATCATCGGTTAGATTAGGTTAGGTTAAGTTTGTTCTATAACAATACTGAAAAGTTTACAGTTTCGTTAAAAAAATGCGTTATGACAAACGATACATTAGTACAAATGACTTTAGGGATTCCGATATAGATCCGTCTTTGACACACAAATTAACTTAAAATACACATGAGCAGAGCAAGATTTCGTCCTCAATGTGGAATATCCAGTGAAATATCAACCGGCCCGAAGACCGACCCGCGAGACAACCTTACCCGGTCTCCCTAACAGAGCAAGCCTTTAAGCTCAGTAAAGAACATTCGGCGGGAGAGTCAAGGCCAAAGACACCCGGTCCCGTCATTGCTCATTACTTAGCGCCATTACTGTTCTCCGGGGGACAGTTCTCAAATGAGCAAGTCATGTCCACTGCGCTACTTACGACAATGAGTTCGAAACTAAGTCGATTTAACATTTGTTGGTTTGTCTGTTGCTCGCATATTGCAAATGGGGTGACAATTGAGACAAACTTATTTAGAGTGAAAGACAAAAATATAAAATATAAATAAGTATTATGGGACAATCTATTAGTACTCGAGTGAGGCACTTATTGTATTCTAGTATTGAATTCTTCGAACCATGTGTGTTACGTTGGTTTTTTTATAGATCTCTTAATTCCTTAGATCGTGTAAGACTGAAAACTCGCCAACAGACAGACAGACTGTGCCCTCTGTGTACCGAACCATAAAAATTACGTTATTTATGGCTGAATGCACGAATTAGTACACAAGGAAAACGGAAGGAAGCTCAAAGCCATTTAGCATAAATTTGCATACAAAGTTGGCCCAGTAATGTTGGTACACATGACTGAGGGCGCATTTTGTACCGTTTGAGCTAAATTTTTAATGGCTCGTTATGTTTTGCCGGAGGCAGTGATTATAAAAATGTCAGAATCGCGACCCTTTCTGCTTTCAAAATGGTTGGATATTTGCACGATTTATTTCAGTAAGGATTGTTCCAGGGGTATTTCTAAAATGGTATAATGTTGCACTTAGATAATTTGAAGTAATGACGAACATTTCTCAAAACCATATAGGGTCATTTAAATTACAAACACTTTG
The DNA here is from genome assembly GCA_905404275.2 of Hedya salicella. Lineage (NCBI taxonomy): Eukaryota > Metazoa > Arthropoda > Insecta > Lepidoptera > Tortricidae > Hedya > Hedya salicella. The sequence goes on along the minus strand of FR990106.1, from coordinate 7,127,325 downwards.
TCTGTAGTACTTTGAAAATCAGTGAGTTTTAGAATTAGTAAATTTTTCATCAAACTGGGCTAAATAGACAACGTTCTAAAGAAGGGCTATGTTAAGTTCTTTAAAAATTTGCTAAAATGAAAGAGATAATTATGAAAGTTTCGTAGCAAGTGGATAGAAGTGGCATTTGGCCTACCCCTAAAAAGTGTGTATATAAAGTTTCACCCCTAACGTAAAATATTTGAAATTTGGTTATTAGATTAACAAAACACCACTAGACAATATAATCCTCAAACTTTACCGTCTGGTGCTGGTTTGTTGTATTTGCATCTGTAGTTTTTTTGGAAAGTGCATGAAAACATGCACAACTTATTGTCACATTTAACCAAGAGACTATTCCGCGGAAAAGCATAGGAATCCAATAATCTAATATGGAATTCCGCAAAGTAACGCCGATCTATCAATGATTTTATAGCTTTTTTCATATTTTTCCTTAAATGGGTCAGTTCATGTTGCACGTTATTACCCGCGAGACCTATGGGGAAGAGCGTCAAATTGTCTGTGCTTAATGAAATGCATTGCGACGTAAATAAGCTACTACGTAATCAACTACGTCATTACGTCATTAAAGGAAAGGTGCAGTGAATTTACTTCAGTGCATTAGAGATACTATTAATACTGATATGAATGATTTTGTTTGTTATTTGTTATATTGTCTTTGTGCAATTCGGGCAAAGCATTTTTAATCGACTAGTTTCTCAATTCGTCGGAAACTTTTTTTTTATGTATATTCACCGATTACTCAGCGACTAACAGCCCGACTTCAAAACCTATTTTATTGTTTGAAAGGAGGTATCTTCGGGTTGGTTCCATAAAACTTTAGTAAAGATCTGATGATGGAACCCATGAGGGCATTGACATAACGATTTTGGCATTAAGAAACAAATTAAGCATTGCATTGCATTCAGTAAATATAAATTGGTGAAGTGGAACTGATGACCACAGAATGTCATCAGAACTCCTCAATGATAAATGACTTACGCGTGGCGATAAGGTATCTTGAGCAACTTCACTGTCACAAACTTAAATGTGCCTACCTTCTGGCTCCACCATTCTCATCAGGGAGAACGGTGGAGCCAGAAGGTAGGCGCTAGATCTCCATAAAAAGTGTGAAATAAATAAATTTTTAACAAAAAATAAAAACGACTAAAAAAAACAAAAAAGAAACTGCATAATAATATATATATATTGAATTCAAAAATGGTTAATTGTAAATAAATTGAAGAAACTGTATCATACAGTAATTTTTTTCATCATCATCATCATTTTAGCTATTGCACGTCCACTGCTGGACACAGGCGTCCTCAATAGATTTCCACATGGCATGGGACGAATAGAGGCGACCGCATCCAATATTTTTTTAGTTTTTTTTGTAGTTTGTTTTATTTTTTGTTTATTAGCTACCAAATGTTATGATGTTTTAAGCACGGCAAAAACAAGATAAAGAGAAGTATACAATTACGTCAACAACAATGTTTGCGAAGTAGAGTTACTTAGCTTGTAATTCTAGGCTTCATTGCTCGAGCATAAAGGTAATATCAAATAATGGCACGTGTCTTCTTCAAATTACTCGGTAACAAAACTCCTACGACATATACACGTTAAAACACGTCTTAATAATATAAATGGGGAGTGTTTTAACGCTCGTTATTCTGAATTATTGTTTGTGTAAACAATTAACGAAGCTTCACGTATAATTGAAGGTTTGAGTGATAAATGATTGCGGGTAAGCGATGGGTGAAAGATCAAAGTAACGGAGGTAGCTCGCAGGATTGTGAAGTGAAGTGAAGTGGAAATGGCCATGTAACCCGGAGAACGGATGGTCGTTGGGTTAGTAAAGTCCTCGAGTGGCGACCACGCATAGTAAAGCGCAGCGTGGAACGGCCCTCGACTAGGTGATGGATGGATGAAATCGTGAAGATCGGGGAGTCAGTGGATGCACAGGGCACACTCTGTGGTGAGCTATAGGAGAGGCCTTATGTTCAGCATTGGACGTCCGTGGCTGATCCATAGATAGAAATGATGGGTAGACTTACACAGTAGCTCAACATTTTAAATTACCACTTCTATGTATATTTAACACATCACTGGGGGTATCTAATCTTCGATAAGATATGATTGAGGACACTCGGAACCAAACGTGCGAAAAGACTATTAGCTCGGTACTTATTCAGTGCGCGGAGGTTCTTCATCTGCCAAGCTTGGGGTTGCGGCAAATGCGACCCCAGGCTTGGCAATGTAATAAATAAATAAAATTTGCGGATAGACAACGCAGGCTCAAATTTACTAATTAAATAAGTCCTTTCAGTGTGTGTTCCTATGAACAAGTTTATCACTATTAGTTGTGACAAATACTCGTTAATGGTTTGCAAAATATTGCAGCCTATAAAATACGTTAAGTAACGATTGGAGCACTGCACTATATGGCAGTGAAACGTGGAAATTGACACAAAAATATAGAGTGAGCATTCGAGATGTGGTGCTAGAGGAAAATGGAAAGGATCAGCTCGGAGAAAAAATCGAATGAAGAAGTACTAAGAACGGTACAGGAGAAAAGATGCCTGTTAAGAACCATAGAATACAGAAGAGGGAAGATGATAGGGTACTTGATACGACATGACGGGTTCATTAAGAACATCATAGAATAAACAGTTGAAGGTAAGAGAGGAAGAGGAAGACCCAGGCTACTTTGCACAAGTAAAGGAAAAAGTAAACATCAGGTCGTACCAAGAAGTAAAGGCAGTTACTCCACCGACAAGAGAATAGCTCTTAAGTGAAATGCCGATGATGAACGACTATTTATTTATAAGCCATACGAATAAATAGTGATAAATATTTGGATGACTAGAAAATCGCAACAATTAGTAACTTGTACTACACAACGCATGTCTGTAATCGCGGATGTCGTACGACATTGTCATTTGTCGCAGCCACAGCCTCCATTTTCCTCGTGAGGTTAACGGGCACGTGGTTGATTCCATGTCTCTCCGGTGAACTCTGTAATGATTGACGACAGCAAAGCCTCTTTGTGGTCGTTACTTCACTGAAGATTATTATTGGTGGCCTTATGTTTGGAGAGTATGACTTGCTTTCATCATTTTATTGGTTGCCATCGGTACCATATAACATGGTTTGACGTTATTTTCCTTTAACTGGTCCCCCTTGTCATAGATCTACCACGTACCAAACATGGGTGATTCCATGTCTTTCCTGTGAACTGTGAAATGACTGACGAGAACAAAGCCAAGTGAAATAAAAGTCAGGTGAAGAAGAATTTTCTGCAAGATGGAATCATGGATTGCGACAATTTTTGGACGAAAAGTGAGGCCAAAAATTCAAACAAATATGTTATCATATGAAAGGGCTCAACTTGGACATTCTTAAGATTTTTTTTTACTGCGGTTACATTTTGATTTAAGTAGGAAAATGTGAAAAAAACTTTGCTCCTTTTTTTCCCAAGTTTACTAAGTAAAAATTATCTATAATTATATAAATTAACCTTAGTTCTCGTATTACAGGAAAATTAACGGCCACTGGAGCCAACAAGTTCCTGAGTGGCAACTACGCTCCGGAAGACGCAACGAGGATAGCTTCCCCACAAGGTGTACTGACGGCGAGGACCGTTAAAACAAGAGGACTGACAGTGGCGGGGCAAGACCTAAATTTGATGTGGGCAAGACAGATTTCGCGAGGCCCTGTTCTGTGGTGACCGTTTTTTTATTTTATTCTCGCTTTGAAGCAATGCATACATTTCTTTGAGGCGCGAGGCCCCTTGTACCGCGAGGCCGTAGGCGGTGGCCCACGTCGCCCACGCCTTACGCTGCCACTGCTGACACTTGCCATAGTTTGGATCGTGTTCCGATCGCAAGGAGATATTCTGGCAAAAACTAGATGGCGCTTAAAAACTAAACATTTAACGATGTTATAATTGAAAAGAGATATATGGTATAGTACGAATTAGTTCACAAATAGGTTATAATACATAAATACAAACATTTAAATACTGTGTCACGCTTGCAGAGGTGAATAATTGAAAAAAAAAAATCTTATGCATAGATGGCGTTACATATCGAGGAACGGCTTTTTGTATGGAGATGGTCAGTGCTCTTGTTTTAATGGCACTTGACTAACTGTGAGGGTGGCTGGAGTCCACTGGATGCTTGCTGGCAATTTGACACTAACTTTGTTTTGATAAAATTGTTGACGTTTAAGTTCGTGGCATTAAGTTCGCCATTTGTGCAATAAGTTTTCTTTTGTGCAACAAAGATTAAATAAAATAAATAAATGACGGTTTAGAAAAGTATATTATTTATTTTAGTATATATATTGTGTTTATGCATTGTTTATGTATCAGTTAAGTACAGACACAGTAGAGATGATCGATCATAAAGATTTTCCTGTTTCGTGAGCCGGAGTGGGTTCCCCTCTGGCTCTAACTAGTTTAATAGAGGTATACAGGGAAGAGTACTACAATAATAGTTAGCCGTTAATTAGAGGGTACAATGTGCCCCAGGCAACTATTAGCAAGTAGAGGTCGCATTACTTTGCCGGAAACTTTCGCCTTTCGCGCTATTTATTGTGTTTTTTGACCAAGTCGTTAATTAAAGGAACAGCCATGCTAGACAATGTTTGGTTGGTGACAACGCGTGATGGAAGTAAAAATTTAGAGACCTAGTAAGTTTAAAAGCGTATCAATATAACCTTTTTCTCTATAAAACAGTTACCTACATGTGCAACCTTTATTATGTCGCTTATGAGGAGGTAGCTGTCGCTCCCGTCGGGCGCGAGACATGTACGATAACGTATGTGCCCTACCTTAATGGACGCTGTTTAAAGCAAATTTTATGAGGTGTAAAGAAACAATGATATGACATTAACGAATACTTTCGTATTTCAACCACATAGTGCGTAGAGGATAAATCTGGAGAAGTTAATCGTAGTGGGAAACACGAATGGTAAACGAGCTCGAGGCCGATCTCCAACCAGATGGGCTGATCAAGTTGAAGGACTCGACTTCCTCCAAGTTTTGCTCAGTAGTAAGAGACGCTTGTCAGACAAGATGCGGGAAAATAATCCAAGTGTAAACTACCCGATGGTGACCACAATCCTCATATGAGAAAGATAAGCGAAATTCAGAAATAAAAAATGTGACATTTCCGCATTTAAAGATCACCAGGTCTAAATGAGTCTGAACAGGCCAAATACACCGTATGCATCCACATAGGTGGGCTAAGAGAGGCACACATTGCAGGCATCCCAGCCCCAGGCATCGTTGCGGCCGGCCGAGGTGGAGATGGCGCGATAACTTTTATGCATGATGATGATGATGTTATGCATATTGCCGTGACTGACCAGATATCGCTTTGGATCGAAACGTCCGCAAATCTATGGGGCAGGCAGCCCAGCAATGAGACAATACGTAGTCATAATCATAGTATTTATTCACAAACACTACAGGTTGTTTTTGAATACAATTTTACTTAAAAAAATATAGTAACTAAAAAAATAAAAGCAACGTAAACAACAAAAAGAGCAAATGATGCCGCACAATATGGTACCGTGAGAATATTTAGTTCTTTAAAACAATGTCTCCACGAAACCCATGGAGGTAAACGAAACATAGTACGGACTGCTCTTTTTTAATTGTAAGCGCTCTATTATTATTATATTGGAAGCTGTAGTAGCCGTAGGTTTAAGAAAAAATACATTAAAGAAATAGAATCAATATTTGAAGATGTCTATCTCCAAACTCCAAAGTAAATCCCTTTGTGCAATAAGTTTTCCAGTGCTCCACAACTTTCTCTATAACTTTTTGCTTTGACTATATTAAACTAAATCCACCACTAATTTTAGAGGATTTCGGCGAAGCTGTCTTTTGGAACAATGGAATTATGGAATATAATTTTCTTGTTCCACCCATTTCAGGGAACAATGCACGGAGCCTTCAAAGAGTTAATTAATGAGTTCTTAGTTTTTTGTCGGATTTTGTAAGTAGCTGTAAAACATTGTGGTAAGTACATTTTCATTAACTTTAGTGAAAAATTTTGGATGTTTTTGCGACTTATATATTTTTTTGTCTGAAAGTATTAGGCTAACAAACCTGTAGGGTCAGCCCGAACAGGTCTTAGTTACGTTAGGTATTTTAGTGGTTCTTTTAAATTAAAGGTTTTCAGACACAATTGTTGAACATTTTTTATGAAACACTTCAGTGTTTTCTTTTGTGATATAGATACTAGGACTAAAGCGCAAAAACTAAATACCTCTCGCTCATAGTTTACACCAGGGGCCCGTTTTATTTTATTACAAGTGGAAGTCTCTTTTTAATTCATATTGTTGAAAAGAGACTTCCGCTTGAAATAGTTAGAAGCTTTTTAGAAACGGGCCCCAGGAATTCAGGATTCACAACCATTCGATCAGAGAGGTTAGATTCGGTTACGTGTTGTTGCATATATATTGATTTTTATTACTAACTTACTTAACTATCAAACTAAGTAGCGGCTTATACAAGACACTTTATACTCCAAAAATACGGATGGATGGACATGACATGACGAAACTACAAAAAATCCATTTTTGACAACTGTCAAGTGTCTTCAAAATATCCTCATTCGACGTTGCAGGGGTTGAAAGTGACCTTTTTCACCCTTTCAATAGTTCGAGGGTGAAATGGGTAATTTCACCCAAGTTAAACACTCTACTTTTCATTTCGAGTGTAAGGAAAATAAAAAATAATCATTATCATCAACGAAAAGCTTTTATTTTAATAATATGACGTAACTCAATTGTCTTCGACTCTGTGGCTAATCGTAACAATAAAATACTTTCCACCTTAGGGATGGAAAAGCTATGTTTCACCCGGCTACCCATGAAAATTAAACTTTCCGAACAGAAGAGATGAAAAATAGTAAACATATTGAAATAAAACAATTTAACGAATTATATCGCGTATATTATCTCATTTCAGTCCTCCCGTGACCATGGAAAGCTGGAAAGCTTCCGAAACGTCGGGAACTAAAATGAGATAATATACGCGATATAATCCGTTAAATTGTTTTATTTCAATGAGTAATAATCGCGGAAACAGAAGAAAATAATAGTAAACATAATTGTATATTCTGGATAATATTGAAGTAAGTCCCTTGAAAACTGCACACCGTTGTGAAATGCATAGCGTTATGCTTTGCAGTGTAAATTTCTAGCGTAGTTTGTGCCCGGTGTTGATTATGGAGCACGTTTTCTAATCGCTATGTGTTCTGAATACCCGTAACGTAAATATTTGAAAAGTGATGTAGCATAATGAGGCACTGCGGCATAGTTTATACAGAAAAGTAGATTTTATGAAATATAATGTAACCTTAATAAAATGCGAGGCGTTACCTTTGTAGGGGTCCTACTGGCTAAATTCGCTATCATTCATCACCTGTCTCAGTTATCAAACTAATATTTTTAAAAATCGGATGGCAGAAAAATATAGACTTTGCCATACCTTACGTTACTTTACCAACATAATGCTATCCAGAGTTAAAGTAATTCTTAAATACTTTTTCTTCATACTACTTAGATGCCAAACAAGCGTACGGCCTGCTTGAAACTAAGCAGTCTCTGTAGCCTAATATGGACGCTTACAACGCCAGAGGTATTACGTGCGTGTTGCCGATCCTTTAAAAACCTATTTACTTCGCTTTTCTCTTAAAGAACCCAACAGCACGCCTTTGTGAAATGTAACGGTTTTTGCTTTCCACTGCGAAGTTCTAGCATAGTTTGTGCCTGATGTGCATTTTGCATTTTGGAGCACGCTTTCTAATCGCAATGCACTCCGAATACTGGCAATGCGTAAATATGTGCCAAGTGATGTAGCATAATGAGGCGTTAAGGCATAGCTTAGAGAGCGAAGTAGGTCTACAATTAAAGTCTAATAATTAAAGTAGGTATATAATATAATTATTTAAGTACTCATAATCAACTAAAATGTATTATATATTAACTTAAGTTAACAATAGTAAGAAATTTAACAAGCTAAATTTACTTCAGGCTCAATCAAAGAGACCGGTCAAATTATCTCTATTTCATTGATCTCTTTGATTGAGCCTGAAGTAAATTTAGTTTTTATTTTTTTATCATTGTTAACTTAAGTTAATATATATAAACAATTTACTTCATGTATAAGATATTATATAAACTATAATAAAATAAAATTATGATACATAGAGCCCTAGTTCTTGTAAAGAAAATAAATAACCGATAGCCGATTATAAAAAAAAAAACTATAACCGATTATATAATTCGGCCGAAATAACCGATTTCATCGGTTTCGTCTATAACCGATTTGCATTCCCTATATAATATCTTCTATCTATACTATTATAAAGTTGTTAAAATGAAATGTCTGTACATTGAAAATATTTTGAAAAATATAAGTGAAGCAGACTATTCGATATTAAAAAGAAAAATATGTTTGTATTTTTTTGCTTTTTTTTTTATGGCATAGGGGGGCAAACGAGCAGACGGGTCGCCTGATGGTAAGCGATCACTGTCGCCCATAGACATTTGCATGAGAGAGGAGGAGTCACAAGTGCGTTGCCGGCCTTTCAGATGGGAGTACGATCTTTTCTTGAAGGTTTGAAGATCGCATCGGTCCGGAAATACTGCATGCGGCAATTTATTCCACAGTTCAGTTGTATGTGTCGTTGTGGCTTCATCATGCCACAACGGTTAAACTGATTTCAACTATTTTTGGTAAACGGGTAGCTGGGCATCTACAGATGGTTATAGGATATTCTTTACCTGATTGCGCTTCAGAAAAAAGAGGGTTATATATTTTTTTCATCTGCTGACGAAGTTGCAAAATTTTGCTGAAATAAAAGTTTGATGAAATTCAAAGTAACCGTAACACAATGAACAGCGTCAGTTATCTTTGTATCAAGCGTTTTGCAAAAATGTATAGATTACATAAACTGTTTTCTAAAAGCGTTAATTTTTTGCGTTTTTTCTAGTGGAATTGTTAGTGCTTTCGAACCTGATACAGGAAAACCCAAAAACTCAACCAAAACTACCGCTATCGGAACTACCAGATAGTTTGAGAAAATCTTTAAATTACATGACCTATCGTATTTATTAATAATTACTTTGCTACAAAATTTATAAAAATTATGGTCGTGAACTTACAAGAATGATTGCAAATATTAGTTCTCATACTTACGAGTGAGTGCAATAACCGACGAAATTTCATAACCGATTAATATATCGGTTATGAAGATCAATAACCGGTTAATCGGTTATAGCCGATTAGATTAGATTTAGATTAGATTAGATTTATTTATTTCATGCTAAAATAGCACTATAAATTTGCTTAGTGTCCAAGTTACACGTATTTAAATCATGATCGTCAACATAAGTTAGATAATAATAAAAATGAAAATATTAACAATGTCAAATGTGTAAAAAATAATAACAGTTATAATTAAATCTCATCTTTTAATAAGGATCGTCATTTAGTTTAAAAATACAATAATAATTATAGAATACAAGTCAATCAGTACATAGTGAAATAAAATAATTTTGTTCCAATGTCAGCCACACAAAACAATTTGAGATACACTATAATAATATTCAAATCAAATTACATCTCCTAATATGGATCATCATTCTAAACAATATCACACAAAATTCAATGTCGTTTCGTTACAAAATATATAATTATAACATTAGCTCCATGTACTCATTTAAAGAGTACACAGGGTTTTCCAACAAAACGTTTCTCAATCGACGCCCAAATGTTTCGTCAGACGGCTCGTTCCTTTAATCATCGGGTAAATGTTCAAAGTAGGTCGGGCCGGTGACACGCGGGTTCTTGCCTGAAAGTGCCATGCGACGAGGAACCGTTCTGAGACGCCCGGTAGAACGGAGCTGTTTTCCCGTAACAACTACGCGCGCGAACTGGGAAATGTTACTTCTTACAAATGAAAGTATCTCAAACAAATATTGCGAGTAGCGTGTCATGATGCGTTCCGATACGAAGAGTTCTTTACAGGGTTGTTTAGGTGTGGCTCCAACAAGTGTACGGATAGCTCGTGCCTGAATTATTAGAACTATTTCAAAACTTTTAAACTATCATAGATATAGGAGACTAAATACGGCGGAATATGCTGTAATTGCCTTACAAATGAAATGTGAACCTTTCTCAATTGATGATTTTAAACTTATTATAATTATTATCGTCACATATATTTGTAAATTCAGTTTAACACGGACGAAGTTGCGGTTTTCTTAATTTTTCGTCATATAAATTTGAACGTTACTCAATGGAAATCGCGTTGAATATACTAAAGAGTTTAAAATTTTGACGCGCCGCGTCGTTTCGAATCGATAGGACATATGGAAGCAGGTAGTCATATCCCCTCATCAACTATTAAAGAGCTGATGATCTTCAAGCGGCTGAACAGATTTTCATGAAACACGGCTAAGAACACTCGAGATAAAATTATCTATGACACAAAAACTGAACGAAAATCGTTTAATCCGTTTGGGAGTTACGATACCACAGACACAAGTAGCTGATCATCATGAGACCCTCATTTATTTAATCAGATAGCAAATGCTGCTAAACATGAACATAACAACAAAATTTGGAGTTCCTAGCTTCAGTATTGGCCGAGATCCAGTCACTCGTTCCACTAAAAGCTGAATATCTTGGAGACGAGTGCTCCGATTTTCATCAAACTAAGCTAAGAACACTCTCGATAAAATTATCTAGAACACAAAAAAACCGTACCCAAATCGGTCCATCCGTATGGGCGCTACGATGCCACAGACAGATACACAGATACACAGAGTCACAGAGTCACAGACACGTTAAACTTATAAAACCCCTCTTTTTTGGTCGGGGGTTAAAAATTACGAAATCTATTAATAATCAAAAATTATAACGTACATTTGTATTTAAACATATTATAATAATTAAAGTAGGTATATAATATAATTATTTTAGTACTCATAATCAACTAAAATGTATTATATATTAACTTAAGTTAACAATAGTAAGAGATTTAACAAGCTAAATTTACTTCAGGCTCAATCAAAGAGACCGGTCAAATTATCTCTATTTCATTGATCTCTTTGATTGAGCCTGAAGTAAATTTGGTTTTTATTTTTTTATCATTGTTAACTTAAGTTAATATATATAAACAATTAACTTCATGTATAAGATATTATATAAACTATAATAAAATAAAATTATGATACATAGAGCCCTAGTTCTTGCAAAGAAAATAAATAACCGATAGCCGATTATAAAAAAAAAACTATAACCGATTATATAATTCGGCCGAAATAACCGATTATAACCGATTTCATCGGTTTCGTTTATAACCGATTTGCATTCCCTATTACGAGTAGATGGCGCTGTAAATATTGGGGAGCGGTTTTTGTATGGCAGTTGACAGTCAAATTTGTTTTTTTCATCCATATTAATACTAATTTGAAGTGTATTTCAATCTACTTTCCTTAACTGACTATGCATCAAATTGGTTCTTATTGGCAGAGCGGTGTTAGAGCGCATATTAACTAGAACTGATAGGGTTGGACATGAAGATCCTCCTATTGATCCACAAAGACGAGGATTCGAATGCGATATGACATTGCAATATCTTCAAATTAACGCTATCATTAACCTCATAGCAAATAGGGTAAGCAAATTGAAGTGGTAATGGGCAGGGCACATAATTCGAAGAACCGATGGCCGTTGGGGTAGAAAAGTTCTGGAGTGGAGATCGAGTGCCGGCAAGCGCAGCGTGGAGAGCCACAAGGTAGTCAGACGACTTAGTTATGGTTAGGGGGACTCGCTGGATACGGGTCGCCTCTATCCGTCTGATATGGAAGTCTATTGAGGAGGCAGATAGGTCTAGCAGATAGGTCCTTTGGCTGAAATGATGATTGTCCTATCTGTGGTGATTGGCGAGAAACTCCCAAATCCATACTAATATTATAAATGCGAAAGTGTGTCTGCTTGTCTGTCTGTTACTTCTTCACGCTTTAACCGCTAAACCGATTTAGATGAAACTTGGTATGGAGATAGTTTGAGTCCCGGGGAAGTACATAGGCTACCTTTTATCTAGCTATATTTATATAAACGAATTTTAGGCGGATGAAGTCGCGGGTAGAAGCAAGTATATTATATGTCTTGGAAATCAGAGGCAACCGTAATACTTATTCGAAGTGTATTTCAAACTACTTTTCTATCTTGACTATGCATGAAAATCGATTCATATTGGCGGAGCGCATATTAACTAGCAAGTAGCTACTGATAAGGTCGAATATGAACATGTTTATTCCCATAGCTACGAGCAGAAATATGACTCAAACTTTGCAGTAACATGTACGTGGAAAATTTAACATAATAACGAAACGTTCAATTACAAGCTATAATAAATAATTCAGATAAATTCAGCTAAATAATACATTTATAAAAACCGGTGTAGGGTTCCGCAGCCGTTATAATACAAAGAATGCACTACAGATGAAAAACTACGATGCGCAAAATTGCACCAGCAAAAAAGTGTATCTTCATGGCATTTTTGTAGCGAAGTTGTAGGTATAACCGAGAAACAAAAAAATGCCTATTTTTTAAAAAGTCGTTACAATTACTTTGAAGGTTCAATATAAAATCGACTCTATTTCAATGGATAATAGATTACGAGTGCAGTAATAGAACAATGGCGTTCGTGATGGCCTTGCATTTATACCATTCTCAGGTAACAGGTAAATACCAGGGGTGGCCACTGTGGCCAGTTGTCTATTAGTGCATTTGTAATCTATTAATTTTTACAATATGGTCATTTTGGTGTTTGCGATTATACACACAATGGCGTTGTTCCCTACAAGTGGAAAGGACACCACGAAATCCAAGTAAATTAGAGTACGTACAAACATTTCGTATTTGGCGACGATCTGACGTAATTTCCTAATTTCAAAACAAAATTCTCTTAGAATAAAATAAAATGTACTTTCTCACAATCGGCTATGCCAATACGGGTTCGAAGAATCAGTCGATCGCTATTAGATAAAAAGATCGTAAAACACAATGAATTACTTGTAATGCCAAAGTAAGTTAGATTATTTATACATCTATACTATTATAAAGTTGGATATGGCGTTGAATAAATATGTTTTCAGTCTTTATTTCTTTCAAAAAAATGTTTTGCGATCAGTGACCTTTAAATAGTGCGCCACAATCATTGTTTTGAAAATATGTTTAATGTATAGATATTTCATTTTTTCAACTTTATATATCGACGGCAAAAAGCGGAAACGAGTAACCACCAATTGAATCTATAGGCAGCCGTTTTTAGATTTTAGATGAGGATTTAATCTCTCGATTTCGATTTGTTAAATTTCTCAGATGCCAAATGAACGTAATCCAATATGTGACTTCATTAATCAATCTTTTTGGCCAAAGCGTCATTAATCACGCGAGTGGTAGACCAACCGTATGATAAAGACTGAATTACTTATTCTTAGATAAAAGGTCTCTGTGTCAGTAGGATGGATCATTTATACTTTTTCCTGGTTTTGTCAAAGGGCACAATTGGAAAATGGTGCCCGCAACTTTGTTCGCAGAGGAGAAAAAGTCATAACCACTCTAATTTTCCTCAGAGCAGTCGGGTAAAAAGTATCCTGTGGATAACCAGCTAACCGTGTACCAAAAATAATTGAAATCCGTTCAGCCGATTTGGCATGATGATTTGATGATGCCACAACGATACATACAAACATACAAAAAATCCAAAGGAAATATTTTCAGTGACCTCAAACTTTCTAATAAATATCACTTTTTAATAAATATGTTCATACTACCTACAGACATATATTTTTTACAACTTTATAATAGTATAGATAATTATTTTTTGAATCTCGAAATCGATAAAATTGTGAAATGAGCTTGAAATAAGCATAAACATGAAACGGTAGTAACTTCTACCCAAAGGGAATCCGAACAAGAATCCATTGAAATCAATTCATTCGTCTGAAAGTTACGGTACGATAATACCTACCAGACACAGGCTGTCAAGAACATTAAGCATAAACTCTCTGTTTAAGATATTAAAAAATATATATACTGTAGCGGACTATTTGGAGGTCCCTATATGGAATCTTTATTTTTTTTTTATATTTGTTTGTGTCGTGATTCTTTCTCACAGCTTCATCACGCTAAATTGTCTAAACGGATTTCAACTATTCTTGATTTTACGAGTAGGTGGGTATCCACAGATGATTATAGGATATTTTTATCCGACTACGCTGAAGAAAAAAATCGGGGTTATGACTTTTTCTCCTCCTCTTTACTGACGCCAAAATAAGGCTAATTGACCGAGTAGGAGAACGGTTGGTAGTAACGGTAAGTAAATTAAACAAACTGAATTATGCAGTTATTATTTTACTTTTTAGTGATGTCTTTTTGGAGTCGGTTTTAGCAATATTATCAGTCCTAATGTAGATTGTTTTACAAAACTTATCTTACGAGCCAGGAAAAACAATCTTAGTCCTAAAATCGCTTTTTAGTCGCGAGTTAGACTGCTTTTCACTTCGTATGTGAGAAGAGAGCAAAAGATTATACTGAATTTTCTATAATATTAATCTATACTATTATAAAGTTGTAAAAATGAAATGTCTGTACATTGAAGATATTTAAAAAAAAATCATTTTTTGTCGAGTCAACTTAGAAATAACTTCGCCATGGTATAATAACACATTTCTGGGCATTTTCGTAGTATCACTTATTTTAGTCATTGTATTTTTGCTTCAAAACTATGGCCAGTACTTGCAGAAGTTGCATTACACGGAAAAATAAGCTATATCGTGTTCAGCGCATACTACCTTAAATTGAAGTAGGAAATGGGATAAACCTTTATGTAAATTTACCGCAAGCCCTCTATGAAAGCTCGTAATCAATATTCAGCATCCTCTCCTATTGGCAAAAAGTAGGTCCCGGCATACAAATAGAGTGGGAATGGGGTACAGTGGTGTCCCTGATTGGAACAAACCACGAGATAATGGAGGTTTTTGATGTTAAACCGAAAACTTGAATTAAACTTTTTTTTGTACACATTGTTTACTGATAGTAGTAGAACCCTTAGATTAGATCCTCTTTACTCAGGATCTCTTAAGGATCAGGGCCTCTTAAGAAAGCTCAGTCACTCAGCCAGCTATGGAAAGGGCTACGCTCGGGATCTCTACGAGATCGAATCAGACATGAGGAGAATCGTAGACGAACCGTGGTCACCGACATAGCAAACAGGGTAACCAAAATGAAGTGGCAATGAGCAGGACACCATAGTTCGAAAAACCGATGGCTGTTGGGGTAGAAAGGTTCTCGAGTGGTGACCGCGTACCGGCAAGCGTAGCGTGGGAATTTTACCGATAAGGTTAGGGTTACGGGGACTCGCTGGATGCGAGTCGCCTCTATCCGGCCCATGTGAAAATCTCTGCGCAGACCTGTGTCCAGCAGTGTATACTATGGCCGAAATGATGATGATGTCGATGACTCAGGATCATCTTCTACCATACAAGGTGACCAAGCATTCTTTAGCAAAATTTACTCCTTTACTCATCTTGATTCAATAGTATGGTTTAAAAGGAAGTTTTTTCTCTGTTCTAGCGACATTTTATTCATTCCTATATTGCCAGTCAGTCAGGTAATGTAGACTACGTATTGCAGTTTGTGCTTTTATTTTATTTAATACTACTATCCTATCCCATCTATCTATTCTATCCTACTTCCACGTTATATTATCAAATCAATGATCCGTATGTAGAACTATTTTTAAAGTACCATATTCGTCCTTATGCATTGATTTTCATGATGAAAACTAAGAATAATGACCAGATTTTACGAAGTTCCTATAGAAACATTACCTGTTTACAAATAAATAGCTTTATCGCAAGACAAAACGAGGAGTCATCGCGTTTAAGGCGATGCGTCGAAAATTTAAGCTATTTTTTTGTGAGATTTTTGTCAAATCTAGTATATGAATCAACTGGTTTTTAGATGTGTTTTTTTACTATATAAACTATTCAGTGATGAATGCGGAAACATGTTTGTTTCCTCCATAGAAAAGTTATCCGAAAACGCGTCTTTTTTTCCGTTTTTTGTCTAGTTTGTACAAATGACAGATTAAAAATGGCAAAATTTTGTAAAAATGACATTTTTCCCTATATCTTTTACGTGATTAATAAAACATAATCATATCTTCGATTTCATTGTACTTTTACATCTGGCGCTTACGCTTTTACATTCGGCGTTTAGGGCGTGGTTACTATGACTATGCAGGCACTTAAAATGTATTTTTTTTTGCGTTGGCAAACTTGACTCTTCTGATGTCGCATTACTTAGGTTGCAGAGGTGACGCATCTAGTCACCGATCGCGGACGGTAATGATGGGCTTACGGACTTAGTATATAGGTAGTAGGCAGCTATAATTATTACTTCAACCAACATGACTGTTCCACAAAATCATTGCTGATAATAGAAGTAGGCTTAGTTGAGTTCTTTTATGACTTGCGGCACAAATCCTTGTCGAATTGATAATCGAGCGCCACGTCAGCTCCGCCGATATTGAGTAATATCTGTCTAACCTTAGTAGGTTGCACGTGATTCATCCACTTCTAGTCACCGAAGAAGAGACGGAGAGTAATGACGGGCTTACGAACTTACTATGTGGGCTGTACTATATTGTAGCTATAATGATTACTTCAATTGACATGACACTTCCTCACAATCATTGCTGAAAATCGATGCAGTCTTAGTTGAGTTAATTTATAACTTACGGAACACCAACCCCTGTAGGTTTGATAATCCAGGGCCACGTCAGCTTCGCTGATATTACTTAGGTTGCACGTGACGCATTCACATCTAGGCGCCGATTGCGGAGGGTAATGATGGACTTACGTGCTTTACACGCCAATATTGTAGCCACAACATCCCACATAACATAAACCTACTGCGATTTTATTCCGCCTAACGCGCAAAACTAAGTTGTTTCGCAATTTTCCGCTAAGAAATTGGAGTGAAAGAGATAGCTGATGCTACAAGTGAAAGAGACGTAAATATAACTGAGCCTCTACTTGTTTCCAATTAAGTTAACTAAATATAACTTCAGAACAATAATAAATCCACAGGTATTGTATATTACCTACTTGTGGGAATATTACCGGGAACATTGGGAATTTACTGGGAATATTCCCAAATAGGAAATGTGCCGTTAGCAAAATACCGGTGTAACAGTAATTTGTTAACGGCATAACACTATCTGTGCTTATATGGAGCCGTAGTCGTTCAGAGCTTCAGGGTAGGCAGTTTCTCTGTGCCTATATGGAGCCACGGTCGTTTAGGGTAGGCACTGCCTTTGTGCCTATATGGAACGCACGCCACTATTTGTTGACGATGAAACTCGTAAATAGTAGGTACAGTCGGCCAAGAAAATGGTATACCCTGTTTTCGATTCTATTACTTGTGTATTAAGGTTCTAAGTTCTTCAACTAATTTCTTAGCTGACCGCACTCTCGTAGAATTTTACAGTCTTAAACATTAATTCCAGTTCCTAAACGAGGCATTTACAACTTTTAGAAACTAGGTTGTATGCTTCTAGAGGTTTTAAAAAAAAAATAGAAACTGACGCACATGACGGCAAATATCCCAGTTAAAACATTTTTTTTTTGCTAAGTAAAAAAACTTTAAATATTATCGCCATTGTTAACTAACAGGTCAATAATATCCAGGCGTAGAACGATTCGCATCCTATATATCTTTCAAACACGTTTAAAAGTATTACATGCAAAGACAATTGCAGTTAGTCGCATTCTGGAGAAAGAAAGAAAGAAAACATATGTATTTAACGCCAGCATAAACAAAAATTACAAATAATAAAAACAATTGACAACGCTGAAAGGGGTCACCACTCAGCTTTATGCCGCGGCAAGCCGTGACACTGATTTTCGGTGGTGCCAGGTAACTTAAAACTAATTTATACCTACCTAGTTTAATATATAAACCTATATATAATAAACTAACTAACTATTTATAGTGTAGAAAAAAACTCCCATCTTCTCGGTAAAAAGGAAAAATCTAGTTTTGACCAACATTTATTCCCAAGATAAAACGAATGTTATCATACAATTCACTTCGAATAAAGTTGGGTAAAGACGCCATAAAACGCCGGGAATGACTCTTTAGGACAAGAAAACGTGCTGTGATACATTGTGAACATTTCTAGCTTTACGGAATGTCTTGTTTGCGTAGATGTGCTCGCGGTAACGGAAAATTTTGCAAATAACACACACTGAAGTGCGGAGTTGTTTGACATACATTGAGTTCAGTAGCTCAGGTTCGGCTAAATTAAATATTGAATTATATTCACTTTCTGAGCGTGATTATGATTATGATTATGATGATTATGATTATGATTATTATGCTTAAATTTAAATAGACAAAAAGGAAAATTAACTCTTAATACAATGTTCTTTATTAATATATTTTTTTTATCTGTATTGCATCATGTGAGTACAATATTCTTATTGTATATACGAGAATGTAATGTCATACTTGTTATGAATATTTCAGATGATTTATAAAGCATTCTTGTGGCAACGTCTTTAATGGAGACCTTTAAGCCGATCCGTTACTTATTTGACTACTGTGGCCTGGGGTCCATATAGGCACAAAGGCACTGCCTACCCTGAAGCCATGAACGACCATGGATCCATACAGGAACAGAGAACCTGCCTGCCCTGACGCCTGAACGATCATCGTTCCGTAGAAATACTGCCTACCTTGGCGAAAAGCCTTGTGTACGCCACTGTCTGACTAGGTAGCAAACTCCAAGTCAAATGGGTTTTAGTGCTTATCTGCACTCACGTCCCAGATCTTATGTATGTTCCATTAACGAAATGGTAAAGAAAGTTACTAGACTGGGCATTAATCCGCAATAGTTCTGAGATGAGGATTCGTCGTGCATTCGAATGAAGAACTTAATTACCCTTAAAACGATTTCAAAGGTGTACGTGCATGGAATGTTGAGTATGAATGGCTCATGCAATAGGGTTTCCATTGAGAATTTGCCACGTTAGTAATGGTCATCATCTTCAGCCTGGAGTCGTTCACTGCTAAACACAGGCCATCCCTCACCATACCCGGTCCTCAGACTCTTCGCAACAAACCGCTTCTCGCCAGTTTTTTCAGGCCGTCGGTCCACCTGGCTGGGGGTCGCCCCACAGTCGTTCGAGATCTCCACTCCAGAACCCGTCTTCCCATCAACCATCGGCTCTTCGATAAATATGTCCCGCCCAATGCCACTTCAATTTGCTTTTTCTGAGCGCTTTGTCCAATGACTTTGAACTCCAACCATAGCTCTCTGAGTAACCTGGAATATGTGGACGAGGCCTTTTGTAAGAGTCCACGTCTCGGCCACGTATGTATGGACCAGAACTATTACAAATGGTAATTATAAAGTATTTTCATAACTTAGTGCGGGTCGCGTCAAGTGAAAATAATGAGCTCGGATAAAATGTAATCGTAAACTCGACTTATCATTTTTGCTGCCAAGCTTTTCGTAAAGCTACGCACTTTCTCTACATACGGGGCTACGCGTCTAAAAGCACAGCGCCCGCTAGGCGGGTTCCTGGCGGTGAATGTGTTAAACTGTTATCAAATATCCATTACAAACATGACTTGGAACTGTTTGTTTACCAACAACATGGCGTCTCGCGCCTGCCGGCGGCGGCAGCCATTATAATCTCCTTTTACTGTGACAACTGCGATGTGTACTTTAATAATGTGGCTATTGATCAGAATAGTGGAATTATTCGTTTTGGAGGTAGTTTTTAGCCCTCAATAAGTATGGAGGTGTGTTTTAAGTTTACGGATGGGGCGCAGATTCATACACAGGTATATGTGTCAGCGCCTCAGAGTAACTTTATCCATGTGGTCTTAGTCCGCGACTAAAATAGGGCAATATTAAAAATGTTACTTGTATATCTGTATGAGTGTGTTTGTACATGGCTGTGTATATCAGAACTGTTTTAAAATATCCAAACAAACATGACTTGGAACTCTCCGTCCGCCAACAAAATGGCGTCGTCCCGTGCCTTCCGGCGTGCGGCGAAAGCCGTGATCTCGCTTCCGGCGACAGCTGGAGTATGTGCATTTAATAATGTAGCGATTGATCAGAATGGTGGAATATTTTGTTTTGCAGGTGGTTTTTAGCCCTCAATAAGTATGGAATTGTTATGAAATATCCAAACAAACATGACTTGGAACTTTCCGGCCGCCAACAACATGGCGTTTTACGCCTTTCGGCATGCGACGGAAGCCGTGATCTCGCTTCTGGCGACAGCTGCGAGTGCAAAATATGTGTCGATTGATCAGAATAGTGGATTTTTTTTTTGGAGGTAGTTTTTGCCCTCAATAAGTATGGAGGTGTGTTTTAATTTTACGTGTGGATCTGTGTGTCTGTGTATATGTGTCTGCAATGTACCTTTGCCCAGACGAAAATAATTCATACTAATCCATACTAATATTATAAATGCGAAATTGTGTCTGTCTGTTTGTCTGTCTGTCTGTTACCTCTTCACGCTTTAACCGCTGAACCGATTTGATGAAATTTGGTATGGAGAAAGTTTGAGTTCCGGGGAAGCACATAGGCTACTTTTTATCCCGGAAAAATACCCTTATCCGCGATAAACGAATTTAAGGCGGACGAAGTCGCGGGCATAAGCTAGTCTTAAATATGTTACGTATGTGTCTGTGTGTTTGTGCCTATATATCTGTGTGAGTGTGTCATCACATATCTGTGTATATCTCGCTTCTGGTTACAGCTGCGAGTGTGTGCATTTAATAATGTAGCGATTGATCAGAATGGTGGAATATTTTGTTTTGAAGGTAGTTTTTAGCCCTCAATAAGTATGGAGGTTTGTTTTAAGTTTACGTGTGGATCTGTGTGTCTGTGTATATGTGTCTGCAATGTACCTTTGCTCAGACGAAGATAATCCATTCTAATCCATACTATTAAGACTAATATTATAAATACGAAAGTGTGTCTGTTTGTCTGTCTGTCGATCTGTCTGTTACCTCTCCACGCTTAAACCGCCAAACCGATTTGGACGAAATTTAGTATGGAGATAGTTTGAGTCTCGGGGAAGGACATAGGCTACTTTTTATCCCGGAAAAATACCCTTATCTGCGATAAACAAATTTAAGGCGGACGAAGTCGCGGGCAGAGGCTATTATTAATTATGTTACGTATGTGTCTGTGTCTTTGTGCCTTTATATCTGTGTGAGTGTGTCATCACATATCCGTGTACTTAGATCAGAACTGTTATGAAACATCCAAACAAACATGACTCGGAACTGTCCCTCCGCCAACAACATGGCGTCCCGTGCTTTCCGGCGTGCGGCGGCGGCCAGGATCTCGCTTCCGGCAACAGCTGCGAATGTGTGCATTTAATACCGTAGCGATTAATTTTTAGCCCTCAATGAAATGAATGTAAAAGAGGTGTTATAAAATTAACACGTTAATCTATGTGTCTATCTGAGTATCTCCCTATCTCTCACAAACAGTAAAAATATGATGACACTCTCTAGCAAATCGTCTTCAAATCTCCTCCTTTTTCATTTGTCAGCAATCTCGCGGCAACAACGAGAGCAAAAATATTAAAAATGCATCCAACACACAACTTAAAGTACATATCTTTTTCCTGGTAGTAAATCAGATGCATCGTACCTTACAAATACTTTGAAATTCATAAAAACCATCTTCAAATTAAGAATCCTGATACAACTGGAACCAGCTAAAAAAATCAGGACATGCAATGAAAAATAATTATCCATATCTTTTGTGATAAAACTCAAAAGTAAATGTAGTTGCGTGTCTCCTATTTCATTTAAAAAGAAGCTCGTGAATAATTGAGTCATCTCGCGACAACAACCAGAGCAAAAAAGGTGACACTGCACTGCGTCATACAACTTAATTACGGAAAGAAAATCTTGCTGCATTTTTAATTTATGCTAAAAAGACTTAATACATTACTTTCTGCCACGTGCCACTTTCCAGAAGACTGGCGAAGAAAATTAAGTAACTAATTTATTGCAAATCTATTTCAGTGAGTAAAAGGTAATAATATCGGAGGAATATAATTTAAAATACGTAGACATAGTTCCCAGGATTACATGATTCAAGTGGCAATAGGCGGGCCATGTAGCCCGGATAGCGGGTGGCCATTGGGGCCGTAAAGTCCTAGAGTAGTCCTAGCATACAAAAGCGCAGCGTGGGACGGCCCCCGACTAGATGGACAGATAACCTCGTGGAGAGTGGATACGGTCTGCACAGGATCGCACGCGGTGGCGAGCTATAGAGCAGTGACCTTCAAATAGTCCGCATTAATAGTACGGCCATTTAATATTTACAATTTTATAAGTTTTCATATACTTACCTATAGTTTATTGCCCTACACCTCCCACCTCCCAGACAACTCAATAATTGCTAAATCTTGTTAAGCTATTATTATGATAAATAAGCAGGCATTTGTGAAAATACTAAATTAATAGTTCGCTAGACTCTCACTGACAATAAACTAGATGTGCATGACGCATCTCTTTTATAACCTTTGTACCATTTTATACAGTTTTTCTTTATGTTTTTTTTACTACTTTTGTTTTCTAAAGTCTTCGTTTTTTTAGTTATCATTAAAATTCGTATCATAACATGAACCAGCAGTTTTTCTTCGAGCCACATTGTTTGGTCCTTCATCCGTTTGTTGTGTAATTTAGTTATGGTACGGACCCGCGCGACTACTAAAACTATGGCATCGGGTAATGTTAATAAAGGTAAGACCGTTGCGGAGAGGGAGCTGGAGCCGCCGCCCGCGCCCACCGACCCTCACGCCTCTTCGGCACCCGCACCACCGGCGCCTTCCCACCCCGTTAGTATGGTGTCCTCTCGCTCTTCCGCCACAGTTGTGGCCAGACGGTTAGCAGCGGATGCGCAGCACGCGCGCCGCCTCGCCGACCTGGAACGACAGACCGCCGATCTGGAGCTCCACGCAGAGCTCGCCGCCATCGAGGCCGACGCGAGTGAGCGCAGTTCTAGGAGCAGCCAGCGCATAAACACATGGTTTAGTAAATCCGAAGTAGAACGCAATCGTGACACATTAATGTGTGATAATGCTTTCAGGCCTACAGATCCAGACCCTGAGGCACACGTTGCGCCCCTTGCGCTGCCAGTGACAGCGCCCCGAGACCGCGGCGCCGTTCCCGTAGCGGCCCGCAGCAACGACAGCAGTGCGGTGGTTCCGCAGCTTATCAATTCTCTTCAAGTGTTAATTGATGGTGTTAATAAAGGCAATAGCCACGGAGTAAACAAAATTCCTCTGGCTCGTTTGACGGAAAGTCCCACCTAGATTGGCTTAGCCTAAAAAAGGCGTTTCAGGAATATTTGCCAACGCTCGTCCCGAGGCGCGGCCAAGGAGAAGTACCCGGCATTTCTGTTGGCGATTTGGTGCTCGTGGCTGACAGCAACTTGCCAAGAGGAGCCTGGCCAAGAGGGCGAGTTACAGCTACGTTCCCGGGCCGCGGTGGCATTGTGCGAGTAGCAGATATCGCCACCGTGGCAGGCATTATGCGGCGACCTCTCCGGAAGCTGGTGAAGCTGGTGGCTTAATAAAAAAGGGAGGAATGTGCATGACGCACCTCTTTTATAACCTTTGTACCTTTTTATACAGTTTTTCTTTATGTTTTTGTTACTACTTTTGTTTTCTAATGTCTTCGTTTTTTTAGTTATCATTAAAATTCGTATCATAACATGAACCAGCGGTTTTTCTTCGAGCTACACTAGAAACACCTACGTTTCTAGGGTAAGCATCTTGTTACAAAGCAATAGACTTAATAAGCCTAAATAAGGTGTTCGAAGATTGTTTATTTAGGACTATCATAATTATTCTAGAATTGAATCTGAGTATCTTTACTTCAGATTGAACTATAAGTAGATTAAATAGAGGTCAGCGTTATCGCAGCCGATCTCAAACACGATGAACAGATATCTTAATTAATCGTCTACGATGTTTCCACTTTTTGAAACAAAACTTACTGTATCAGTGCATTTTCGAGAAACCAATAACATACACGGTGCCTACAAGGAATCCGAAGATTTTAACCACGCCTTCTTTAGTTCATTAGGAGCAATACAAATCTAGTTTTGTCGATTTTCGTACATAAATATTGAATCACTTTCCCTGCTCTAAGAAAATTATATCCCTTTGAATAAAATGGCAACATTAAAAAAGATGACTATGAGCTGTAGCTGTCACTTTCATGCCTGTCATTGGCGATAACGACGCAAAACTTGGCAATATACGTGGTAATGTAGCGTTCAAAAGAGCTTTATGCACAGTAATCACCATAAATAGTTTACATGAAAATGTATAATACAACAATGACTCGTTTAAAGTTATTAAAGTGATTAGAGTAATAAAATATTAGCGTAAATCATCCGTAAGCGTTTTGACACTTCATGAAAAGTAGCTTATTTTATCATCTTCCAACCCTTATCGTACTTATGTAGGGTCGGCAAAACATGTTTTCTTTCATTCATCCGTATTATTCGTCATTTCAGCGCTTACTCCTTTCTTTCTTGTGTCCTCTCTCACACAATCCATCCATCGCGTTTATGGCTAACCAATCGCTTTTCGTCCTTCGACATTCATTCCTAACATTTTTTTACCAATATGACGTTCATTATGCGAATAAAAAGTAGCTTATTTGTGCTCTGAGAAATCTATCCTATGACATAATGTCTTTTTAACCGACTTCCAAAAAAAGGGTTCTCTATTCGACGGAATGTTTATTTTATGTTTTTTTTTTTATGGATGTTCACCGATTACTCGAAGACTATTTGACCGATTTCATTTTTTTTTGTTTTATAGGAGGTACTTCCAAGTTGGTCCCATATAATTCTAGAGAAGATCTGATGATGCAATCCACGAGGAATTGAAGGAACTCCTCAAATATTGTAGGCATACATATGGCGATTTTGGTATTATAAGAAACATAATAAGCATTTTCATTCAAAAAGTGTAAATTGGTGAAGTGGAACTGATGAAGAAGATTACAGAATGCCATCGGAACTCCTCAATGATAAATAATTTACGGGGGGGATAAGATATCTTGATTAATTTAGCTAAGCAACTTCATAGTCACAAACTTAAATGGTCCTCATGAGAATGGTACCATCGATTTGTTTTGATGATGGAGCCGGAAGGTAGGCACCAGATCTATGTAATAAAATAATGTATCCTAGCCGTGTTTGGGCTTGTTCGAATCGTCACGAGATACACTTTTAAGTAACGAGTAACTAAAAAGTGTAAATAAATAAACTATTATGTTGGAGTCGGTGCCATCGTGTCACAACTTTACTAAAATCGTCAATTTTCAAAATTTTTCACATTCATTATATGGAACCGACGCCAAAATAAGATCAATTGTATATACTTGTATAGATTGAGTATACAAAAGGTTACTTGTAAGTAAATTGAAGAAACTGAATTATGGCGTTATTTTTTAACTATTTAGTGTTATTTTTAAGTCGGTTTTATTTTTTCGTTAAAAAGTTTATTTGTTGTTTAATGTGAAAACATCACCATCACACAATATTTTTAATTTACAATATTGATACAAAGATCTAAATACAAAAAAAATTAATCGCGATCCACGGCAGTCTAAGCCGCAATCGAACCAGCGTCTCTGTTCTAGAGTCTGATGGTTTCATAACGCTGTTCCGGTATAACAGAGACGCTGGTTCGATTCTGGCATAGACTGCAGTGGATTGCAATTAATTTTTCTTTGTATTTAGATCTTTGTATCTATATTGTAAATATGATATTACAATACAGCGGTTAGGTATATTAAGTCTATAACACCTTCGTAGAATCCTCTTTAGAACTATCAAGCCCTTGTTACAGCGGTCACGTAGATGCTTACTAAGCTGCAAGTTTCTGAGAAACTATTTTGAGCAGCTAAGTAAAATGGCGTCCAATGTCAAGTTGTCGACAATCTGCGGCAAAGTTCCACGTTGGAAGTAACGGTAAGTAGTTAGAACTTTGTCGCCCGGAATTACAACGCAGTTTTCGTGTCGATAATTTTTTCTGAACTCTGTTCTACGGATTAAAGTTTTATTTTAAAGAAAAGTGGGAGATTCGATTTTCAAATGGTCTTTCTCTGCACTGTTGTTAACAGTTAATTGGCAACATTAAGTTTCTCAGAGACGTGCACCTAGTATTTTATTCTCGATATAATAATGCAATATAAACGTGCATTATTTTTAGATAGTATTGTTTTAAAGATATAGAAGATATATTGTTAAAATGTTGATGTGCAATTTTTACCCCGAGTTTCCGCTGGGAAACTGGAAATACAATAAAATTTGCTTTTCCGCAGATTTGATCTTACTAGTTTTTTTTAATGTTCTTAAATCCTTATTCTCAATCAAAGTTTACTTTAAATTAATTATAAAAGAGTATGTGTTCATTTTGAGAGCCTTAAGGTGCGTCCATATTTGTATCATTTGCCCGATCAGATCTTCGTTCCGTGGCATGATCGCGTGTCACGATCACGCGTTTGGACGTTGCGCCGATCCGATCGCTCGAAATCCATGTTAGTACGTGTAACACACACTTAGATCGGACCAGCAAGGCGGACAGTGAGCGTCCAAGCAGCGCGATACGCAGTAATGCCACGGCACGGTGATCGGATATGAGCAAATGATACAAGTGTGGACGCACCTTTAGCTGTTGTAATTATGTAGGTATTTAATTAATTATAGTGACCTAAACTTATTAACTATAGAAAGGAATTTTAATAGCTAAGTATTCAAAATGAATTATAAGGAGGTGGCTTCAAATGATGATATTAGGGTATTTTTTGTAATGTGATAAATTGATATTAAGCCCAATACTACTTAGCTATTCTGTATATTATTAAGCATGAAGTGTTTATTGCAAGCTTGAGACAGCATCGATCATTTGGCATCCTTTGGAATCGACTTACGGGTTGCTTATAGAAAAAGTTCATATAGCATTTCTACGGTTTTTATTTAAGAAAATGTATGGGTATTACTTTTTTCTCTACCCAACTAAGTATCTCCTTGGGACCGTTACGTTTTGGAGGTGAAACGTACGGCTTGCTGATGTTTGCGTGTCGGACCCTGCGTGGTGACTCTGGAACGTGGAACTGGTGAGTCTTTTTGTGCGACTGCACGTACCGGACGTCTCCAGGATAACCCTCAGACAGCGCTGACGTGATCTCTTGACAGTACCAGCGGTGCGCATCACGTCGCACAGGAACTCTTCGCTTCTTCGTGCTTGCGCAATGATGAATGCGCTTTTGGCATCGGCACCGGAGTGTGATTTGGTTGCGTGGCGATGGACGGCTGTGAAAAGTGAATGCCTGAGACTCTGTGAAATTATGGATTATGCTAGGTCTACTACTGTAAAATGTAATTAGAGTGTTATGTAATTTACAATACTTTGTGTGATTGTACGAATGTAATTTACTAAGTTTATGTTTCATGGTGCTTTGGATTTTACTGTCAAGTCATGTAAACACATTTGTAAATAAATAGATAAATTGTAAATAAGTTAGAAATAAACGTCAAATGTTGCTACTTTCTTCCACTTCTTAAGTCCGGGTAAGTTGGTCCTGGGTGTGTTGTCAAACAAGGTTTGACGCATAGCAATCCATTGGGAAAGCGATTCTACTATCTATTCTCTATTAAGGCACTCTCTTCGTGGTCAAATTAACATGTAAATCGACCCTTTCGCGACAGATGCCCGAAGCTCCTCGATTTCTAACTTCGAGAGTTTATACACAATTTGCAACTTTTCCCTTTTAATTCCAATATCACCCCGGGTCATTTACATTTACTTTTGTCCTCGAACATTTTGTGTTAATTATACATGAATCATTCAACTGTTGGTAGTTGGAAACTGCTGTATTATTCGTACACCTGTTACTAGACTGTTTGTTATTGAAAATAAATTTGTTTAGTAGTTAAGTTACCTCTTTCTATAGGTCGTCTTATTTTGGATTTAGATTTTGATATTATTAAATATGAGATGATGGGTCCAACGACTAATAGTAGATTATGTGTCTGTTATATAATGAAAGGCATCAAAATACGAGTGTGGGTTTATGAAACGAGCCGACAGGCTCGTTTCATAATAACATCACACGAGTGTTTTAATGACTAATTATGTACAGTTACATACACTGCTTTATCTAGACACATATTATAAGCTCTCTATGATGCGTGCAGAAACCGCATGTTACGACCGGCATTGCCGCATTGATCAGAACTATTAGCAGTAATTATTTTTAAAATAATACAAAAAAGAAATGGGAGAAAAGCAAATTATTTATTATAATAATAATTATTCACTGTTTGAATGGTGCAATTATAGTAATGCACTGGACCTGCTTGGACATTAGTAGCATCTGGGTCAACGCTTGTAGATGTAGTTGGCAAGTTGATATTAATCACTTCTTTTTTTTGTATGGTATTCAGAATTTTATTTGAAATTTCAACCTTATTTTGGATTGAGTCATGAATGTATCCTTCAGCTACAGTTGTAGAACGCAGGCCACCATGGCGTTTCAGTGCCGTTATGTCACCCCCTCCATCAACTAATATTGTGGCAGAAGTTCTGCGGAAGCAGTGCCCGGTGTACATTTCAGGATTCGGTAAATTCAAATATTCAGCAATAGTTTTGCCAAGACATCCAAATTTGTTGATACCAACTTTTTGTGCTCTACATTTACCAGCTACATATTTTACAAAAAACCACCAGGCTCTGTGCATTGATTTGGGCGTAGTTGTATGTATTTTTTAACCACATGACAATAATTGCCTGTTATGGTCAAAGCCCGGTTGGTATTAGTTTTGGTGTTACGAATAGTAACAATTATGGTTGATTCAAAGTCTTGAACATCATTGAACATAACACTGTATAATTCCTGTCTCCGGCAAACTCCAGTAATCCCAAATATTAATCCCACCTGCAATAATGACATACAAAGATTAGAACCGGTTAAATTCTAACAGTCAAGAAAAATAACACTTTTGATGCACATGAAAATTGCTAGGTAATAAATATGGAAAACATGTTACCTTTGTCATAAGATACAATTTATCCGGTGCTTCTGTCAAGAACTTCTCGATTTCGTCCGGTGAAAACGTCTTGGCTTTTTTAACTGTATTTCCTTCGTTTTTTCGTTTAAGAAAGGTAGTTAATTTACAGTATTTGCAATATCTACATTGTGTTTGATATTTAGGGTACTTTTGAGCATTGAATAGAAAGTCCACATGCTTGTCGATTTAAATTTAGTGGACAACTCTTCAAAATACGCCAATAGTACGTTTTCAGACAGAGACGACGTATTTTTCCCCATTCTCCATTCCATAAAATCATGGTAGCTTTTTTCGTACTGCTTCCTTGACTTTGCTGGTAACAAGTCATTAATAACGGTCGTTGCTCTGTCGCGGATATTAGGTGGCGTCTCCGAAATATCATGATCACTATCTTTATCGCTCATTTTACAAATGTTGCGATAGTTAGGTCATAAGCAACAAAACAAACAAATTTTAGCAACAAGACAAACTGAACGTAAAATGGCGGTAAATATAAACTTTTCTCAAGCATGTCACGTGACCATTGTTTTTTTTTTAATTCAGAGACAAACTAGAGTCGGGGCCCCAACTGTCATATCGCTCGATATCAAGTAACGTGCGAAATATGTCAAAATTATTTGCAGTTGACATTTAATTTCGAATAGAACGTCATTTCTATAAATATTAGAATTGAGGTCAAATCAATTTGCTTTGTTTTCCAGATATGTTCGAAATTCGAATGTAATAAGAAAATCGAATTTGATGTTATTATTACGCACAGATGAGAAATGTGTTTTAAGAAAACAGTTTATCTTTAAGCTAGTCGTAATATGCAGATTTAGTACGCATCATAGAGGGCTTATGATATGTGTGTAAATAAACGTATATAACGTATACTTATACTATGTTTTATTTACTTTTATTAACCAACTATCTTCTGCCAGCGACTTCGTCTGCCTTAAATTCGTTTATCGCGGATAAGGGTATTTTTCCGGGATAAAAAGTAGCCTATGTCCTTCCCCGGAACTCAAACTATCTGCATACCAAATTTCATCTAAATCTGTTCAGCGGTTTAAGCGTGAAGAGGTAACAGACAGACAGGCAGACAGACACACTTTCGCATTTATAATATTAGTATGGATATTTCCACGCGTCATTGCGTAATATTTATGTTTAATAAAAAAAAGCAGCCAAGTGCGAGTCGAACTCGCCCATGAAGGGTTCCGCAGCCTTTTATACAAAAAAATGCACTACAGATGAAAAAAAATACGATATGATAAAAAACACTAACAAAAGAGCGTATCTCCCCGGCACTTAGGTCCTTTTGCTGAGAAGCGCAGTTTTTTGGCAATAACTTAAAAACGGTATGTCCGATCATGTGGAAAATAATTTTCGTTGGAAGTATTTATTGAGTTTTATATTTGTAATTTTTTTCATATTTTTTGAACATACCGTTTTGAAAATAGAGGGGAGGGATACAATTTTTGCTACATTCGTAGCGAATATTTCGCAAAATATGCACTAAATAAAAAATTGTTTTTTAAAACAAACAAAAAGTGTTTTTAAAAGAGCTGTCGAATGATGTGAACTACATTGATATTTGCTGAAAAAAATTGTTTCGGTTTTGGTTACATTTATGGAGTGCCCCCCCTAGAAATCTATATTTTTTTATTTAACTATCAAACTAAGTAGCGGTTAACACACGACACCTATGCTGCAAATTTCATCAATGTACATCTTAAAGTTTGTGAGTAAAATGCCTGTGACATACGGACGGACAGACAGACAGACAGACAGAACCCTAAAAATGGCATTTTGATATTGTTGTTCACGTAGTATAATTGATTGTATTGACAAACGTTGAGGTAAACGTGTGACGTGGAGACCGCGTGTTGGTAAACGAAGCATCTTAGGAAGTCTTAAGACTATAGGAGCTAATATTCCCATGGTAGCAAGCGATAGGCGATGATGATACAAAGTGGCACAAGGTAAAGGGACCTAAGTTTAGCACTGGACTGCTAGATGACAATGATAAGTATTGATGAATGTTCATAGTAAATTAGACGACTTATATCATTACATAAGTCACTAGACTTATGAAATAATAATAGACTGCAGTTGCTTCTCCAGAGTCGCTATCAAAAGCCGGTTGCAGTTTGTAGTAGCAATAAGAAGATAATTAGGTACATAATAGTTCTAACAACACTAACAAAACAATACAAAAGAAAAATATACAACCCGCAACTTAGTATCACCTTAAAAATATCATTAGTTGTCCAAGGAAGTGGAGTAAGTTTTATGGCGGTAGACACCTCCGCTCCGCCGCAAAACCGCGACGCGAGTTCCGCAGCGAAACCTGGCCACACACGCCGCGTCCGCTGTAAGCGAAACCGCCAGTACGTTAGCGGCAAGCTTAGTGAAATGTCGTCATCGTCAGAGGGAGAAAAGTTTTTCTCTGGTCATTAACTTTGAAAAGACGAAGAATCTGGGTGCATGAAATTAATGAAGAGAGAAAAAGTTAGGAGAAAACAGATTATGCAAAGAACTTGAGTCACGAGTTATTTATATAGCCAGGATGACTAAGTAACTAAATTAGAGATCTATTGCGGACCTCCTCGATAAATTTTTCAGTAAATTTTACTGACATTTTAATAAAATTATACGTTTCGCCTCCAAAATTTTGTCGATTGCGACAGATCGCGCGCGAAACTAAATGCGAAACAAGCAAAAAGGCGAAACGAACACGGAGATGTAGCCGACATCGGAGCAGATCGGCGGATCAGTGCGCGACAGAGACAGTGCCATAGTTAAATCTTCGCGTTAGAACAGGCA
Source organism: Hedya salicella (assembly GCA_905404275.2). Lineage (NCBI taxonomy): Eukaryota > Metazoa > Arthropoda > Insecta > Lepidoptera > Tortricidae > Hedya > Hedya salicella. The sequence goes on along the minus strand of FR990106.1, from coordinate 7,095,250 downwards.
AGTTCGCCAGAGTTCCGCGCGCCCTACAAAGGACAACCTGGGCGAATCGGTCAGCGGTTTCGCTACTACAGTTTCGCGGCGGAGGTGTGCTACCGGCATTAACAGTTAATACGTTCACGACCGCGAACCCGCTATGTAGGCACTCTGCTCTTATAGTAACTATTCGCTGCATAGTAACTATTCGCATTTTCTCATGGTGTTATCGACTAAGCGTTAACGCTAATGTGTGAACTAGCTACCAGAGTCAGATGTGGTGTAGTCTGCGAAAGAAAGGGTTCTCTACTTGAGCGTTGCCATATCATACTCACGTGCAGCTAGCTTTCTCGCTCGCGCGCGGCGACATAAAGCTTTCGCTATGATCAAAACAGAGAGAGAGAGAGTCAAATCGCTTTTAGTTCGTCCCTAATGTACCTGTAAGTACATGTTCCAGATAGCAAAAATATATTGATCCGTCAATCAGCTTTTCGAAAATGGTCTAAGAAAACTAAACCTAGGGTAAGACCGATCGAATTACGAATAGTTTATACGTCGGGTCTATGCGTCATAATTATAGCAGCGACGAGTTTCAAAGCGCTGTGTTCGAGGATGATAGACATTTCGCGAATAGCAGTACAAAATTACTTGTCCTATTATTTATTCTGTGTTACTGTTACAAGATTTATTATCATTATAATTTTAAAACAAACTTTGTTAAGGAACTTTCAATTTCGTACGCTTCCAGCTGCTCTATAAATAAAAAAATAAAATAAAAATTATTTATTTCAGACCGTTTTGATCCATAGGTTGTTAGTAGTCTATGGCGGTTGTGTTTTATTTCTGTGTTACGGCTATGTGAATGATGAAATTTATGTGATATTTTAATATTCAAGTTTTATTTCAAGATAATTATGTTATTAATTTGATTAACACTATCAATTCCTGTAGTGCCTCGAACTTGCTAAATTGCAGCGCCATGTTTTGGAACCAACCTAAATATAAGTACTAATGTACTACCACATGATTATAAATGCAATACATTATGAATGAATTACGTTGCTATAGTTTTATTATTTTGTTGACTGTTGCCTTTACTTTTAAATATACGTATATCTGTGTAAGGATGCAATAGATGTCAATGAGCCCCGAGAGTAAAATTAAAACTACGAGTAAATTGGCGATGTTACAATTCCTACGGTTAATCGTACACGGAATGTTTTTAAATTCAAATGCTAAGGGTTGTACGATGCGTGTACCGGGTTAATGTCATTATTTGACTTTAGGGTTAGTGCAAAGTACACCAGTACAGGCATCGTTGCAAAAAATAATGTGCATCTTTGTTGATACATACATACATAAAATCACGCCTTTTTCCCATTACAGGGTAGGCATAGACTACCTCCTTCCACTAGCGACGGTCCTGGCATACTCGTACAACTGCGGCTTCATCAACATTCATTAATCTCTCTATTTTTCGCATCCATCATCTGACATCCTTCATCTATTTATATCATTCATTCCTCCCCCTTACATTTAACGTAGCAAAGCGGCTCTCGGCTTTGTAGATACTGATGTGCAAATTGCGGAAACTTTCCAAAATGCTTAAAAATGGTCTCAAGTCTATGAGATCTTTTTTAAGCATTTTTAGCATATAAAAGGTCTTAAGTCTAGTGTTAACTTACCTGTTTCAAATACTTTTTTAATCATTATTTGTAGATATTGCCATCTCAAACAAAAGACAAAGTTTAACAAAAGGTTACTGTGGCGTCCTAATAAACGCGCGAAAGAGCGCTGGCAACATTGTCACACGCACAAACGACGGACGATGGCAGTGTTGGGCGGTCCTGAACACAAATAGATAAATTATTTGTGTCATTTGCAATATCCCCGATATGATCAAGTGGCGAGTAAAATAAAGTTAATAAAATTATGTGCTAAGAAAATGAAAACGTGCAATAAAGCATTCTAAGTTAATGGTGCAAAATGAAATTTGTAAGAAATAGGTGAAAAAATACTCTAAATTAATAAACTCAATGCTTAAAGTAAAACAATTTAACGGATTATATCGCGAATATTATCTCATTTGAGTTCCCGAAGTTTCAGAAGCTTTTCAGCTTTACATGGTCACGGGTTGACTGAGAAAACATATATTTGCCTCTGTCAAAGTTACAATTTGTGCAAACTACCCACTTTGAGAAAACAAATAAAAGTGTACATACATGCCAGATGGGCCTAATTTGTAAAGACAGTTAGTAACACATGTCCCAGAAGGACTTAATTATTTTATTTTAATAATTTACCAAAGCAATATTTCACAAATGAGGTGTACTGAGGAGATAAGAAATGCTTAAAGGTTTGTGCTAGTATCAAAAACGATTTGATTTTCGAAAGTGGTGGCTTTGCGCGCACTCGGCGCTGGCTTTTCTTCAACTGCATTTTTTATATTTTAACAAACCGTACACGGAGCGTGTAGCCGCCATAAATTAATGTTTAATTACACATCGCTCATAGTAATTAATAACTCGTCGTAACTTCAAACTCGGCTGCGATTCAATTATACAGTTTACGAAAATTTGCGGAAACATTTTGTTGCTTATAATATAATTTTGTGTGTTTAATTTTAAATACTTAAACTCGAACTTTATCAACCTTTTCATGTGGCTTCTTACCGAATACAGGCCAATGTTAGTACAATATAGGATTAACTCTTGACCGTATTTGTATTATTTTTTTCTTCTAAAAAAATAATACAGTAAAAAGAGAAAGCTGTACGATTAACAGACTAGAATAACGCACGGTTTAATTTCTAAATATCAGGACAAATTTGAAACATATCGAAAGGAAGACGAACCACTTAACATTTTACATATTAATTTTATGAAAAAGAAAGCTGCACGATTAACAAATTACGATCTCGTTAGACCATTAAGTTATAGTAGGAGAAAATGTTGAACATACCACATGGAATTCAAAAAAGGTGCATATCGACTAACCTAAAAAATCGGCCAGATACGAGTCAGATTCACAAAAGAAGGGCTCCTTAAGTTTTATTTACATTATATGTTATTGTAGCAGTCCTGTGACAGACAGACTTACAGCGGAGGCTTAGTAATAGGATTCCGCTGGTACCTTTTTATTTTATGACATAGGAGGCAAACAAGCAGATTTCCTGATGGTAAGCGATCATCGTCTCCCATAGACACTTGCATCACCAGAGGAGTCACAAGTGCTTTGTCGGCCTTTCAGATGGTGACGCTTTTTTCTTGAAGGCTTGAAGATCATATCGGTCCGGAAATACTGAAGGCAAGTTTGGGTAAGACGCCCTAAAAAACATTAGCGGAATATTGAACTCGGCATGAAAAAATTGGAAAATCTGAACGGCGTTGTTGTGATTATCTACTTTATGATAGTTTCGAAGTGGTCACAACATATTTGTCACAGTTAGGTATTACAGTTAGGTGACAAGCATGTCCATTGTTGGTGTCTTAAAGGATCCCTTGCCCAACTGCGCGCAAAAACTCGTGAATATTTCATGAAGGATCCTAATTTTGACATTAGGTAACCGGGTCCTTTGCATCCTGTAACCACAATGTGAAACATGTTTTACTATAAATGTTTACGAGACGTATTACTAAATACTCACATGCCTTTCTCGGCATTAACATCCGGTTTGAAAAAGTATCATGAACATAAGTTAATTTGTCAAATGGCACAACACAATTTGTCTACTTCGCACCGTATTTAAGCAGAAACAAAATTATTACTTGTATGCTAACTCAGCAGGATTTTCTACGTCTTAATTGATATATCAATATCGATACCTCAATTTAAGATGCAAAGTCCGATATTGCGCTTCCATGACTACCCTTAATGGACTATCTTTGGCAGAAAATATACAACTCCACATTTATGGCCTAAATTTGTTCATAACAAAATGAAAACGAAAATTAAACATGGCAAGAAAACTCCCAAACTACCTCGTTAATAGTTATATATTTTTTTTCTTTTCGTGATAACTATATACTCGTAATCTGGGAATAAGAACTCCGCGAACCATACTAAAAAGGGATACTTTTTTAGATTGGAACAGTACTCCATATATACTCTATGGTTTATATTATATGTCACTGAACTATACCTATATTTTACAACTCCGGTCTCCGCACAGAACAATAAAGAATTTCAAAAGAAGAACGCAGTGTTTTTGCAATATTTTTTTTAGCTATGTTTTATTTGCTGTAGTTTATGGGTTACTCGTAGAAAAAATATTGGATACAATAGTTTTATAATTAGCTTTTAACGCGGTACTCGACTGAAAAAGCATACATTATAATATAACGATTGCATAAAATACAAAAACACCAAAGTCTCTACTAAACTACTTTTGTACAAACGACATTTTATTTTTACACCGTTCAAAAATTAAGGTTTTGCAGTTCTGTGTCTTGCTTGTTCCTTGATGAGATTTCTTTCAGGATCCCATCATCTGTGTGTTTCTCTCACTTTGCAACCAAATTATAATATACAGTGACAGATTTCCAAAATAAATTATCCTACACGAGAATTTGTACAAATTATGTAATAAGTAGTAATAGATTGTTTTACAATATTGCTCGCGCATTCCGTGTCTAACGGCTTCCCCAGTCCGCAACTATCTCTCTACTTTCTTCGCTGCTAACGGAACTCGCTGTCGACTCTGACAGCCCTGCGTATCTTACACACACATTTACGCGTATACAGACGTCCTCGTACGCACACATTCACATTGATATTCAAGATCGAGTTTTTATACGCTGTGTCCGCCGAGTGGTAATAATAATATTCCTGCAATAGCATAACCCATCGAGCAACTCTTGTAGTTAATAGTATAGTATATTACAGCAGAGGCCGGGAAAAGTCATTTCGTGGATGAGTATGGTTTTATAGAATAGATACAAATCCACGAAATGAAATTCCTGCCGAGGCATGATTACTGCTTTTCTCCAAATATGCGAGGAAATTTGACATATGTTTATGTAGCTTATTTTCGTAAAAATAACACGGCAGACAATCTTTGACAAAATGAAATTCACGTTCCCGCCTTAATTTTTTTTAGGGATATTAAAGTCCAAAGTTTTGGGTCCGAATTGTATATTTTATTCTACATAAAATATAGTCATGAAAATGAATAAACAGAAAACCCAGAGGAATAGTTAAAATAAATATATGCATTATTACTTTTAATTGAATCGGAAATTCCTAAACGCAAAACATTTTAAAAAACATACCTTTGACACAAAATATTTATCAGTCCCAGAAGATCATTAAGACTTCATAGACTGTATTATGATTTGGACACAATATTTTTTCTTTTGCTATTATTATTGGCATTAACCATGCATTAACTAATAGCAGAAAACAATTAAAGTTTTTTTAATCTCGGTTTTTGTACGTTACTATTGGTCAGTTGGCTGTATGGGGAATTTTCAAAGTCTTGGATGAAATTAAAAGTAAAAACCTGCACAATAATGTACAATTCCCAGGCCTGCTCGGGAAGTAATGCCACTTTTTTTTATTGATTATCGTATCAGCGTATATAACGATGTACTTCGCGGTGTGTTTTTAACTTTTTTACTACATTAACGGGTACATTTCCGAGCAAGTTTGAGAAAATCTTATTTCAAATGCCAAACAGTCAGTGACAATTTTAAATTTAATACCTAATCAATACATCCAATTTTTTTTCTCATCCTCTATAATTAATTGAAAGAGATTTAAGCTCATAAATTTGTAAACGTTTATCATTTGGGTCCCGCTGTTACAATATTGCAGAATATGCTATGAAGCTGTGGATATCTAATTAAAAGTTGATTGATATTTCCAGCTGACAGCTTGATTTTAATTATTTTCTTTATACATGTCATTACTACAATCTTGTTAAACGAACCATTATATTTATACGCCTATAGGCAAGATATAGCGAGCTTTGCCATTCCATCATCAACTCTATACCCATGTTTCACAAATAAATGTATTCTTATTCTTCCCTAGCTATTACTCTAGTAAAAGTACTGTAATGTTGTTCCGTAATAAAACGTGAAATTTATAAAGTTGCCTTAAACGAAAGGCTCGAAGCTTCATTGCCTCCGAGGCCGGTATTATAAGACTTTAATTAAGATGCCTTGAAGAGACTGGGAACAAAGGTATTTTCGTTTCCAATAATTTCAAATCGGCTCTTCGCTCTATGATCAATTCCAGGAAACAAAATAACACAAATATTAAACACAATTGTTTACTCGATGATCAATTCCAGGAAACAAAATAATATTAGGAAATAAATGCAAGACGACAAATCCTACTGAAGAGTTTCTATTTGTGATGACTAAATGTACAGTAAGGGAAACTGAAATACGTACCTTTTTAGTTCTTATAGGGTACATGCATAAAAAAAATGTCGTTTTCTTAACTAAATATCAAAATACAGTAAAAACTATTTCAAACTGTGAAATTTAAATTTAAATCGACCGATACATACGCAAGATTTAGGCATTTTAAACTACTAATTAGACAGAGAGGTCCGATATGCACTGTTACGTCATCGTGCACTCTGGCCATATAAACTCCATATTAAATTCTGTTTTGCTAGAAAGAGATAGAATGAAATGTTTGATGGCTCATATCTTGGACATTTTTTTAATTATTCGAAAAAAAAACTGTTGTCTACTGTTTGTTACATGAATTAGCTTTTAATAAAGCAAAATTAAAATTTATGCATATTCCCTATTGTCGTTGTGACAAGAGTGAAAAATGCATGTTTTAATTTCCCTTACTTTACACTAAATTAGAAAATAATAAGTGTAAATGTATAAATAATAAATGTATAAACTTAAAGTACCTACTCATTTAAATAAACCTTATTTACTTAAATTCAGTTTTTTTTTTAATAATTATAAAATCTATTCTCTTAGTCCAGTTTTACTATCTGCATTTGTGACGTCATAATTTTTTCGTTTGAGGCCCTGACGAGACTGACGAATTGATAGGGCTGATTTTGAATATTGGTTTTTGTCCGATTTATTCTCTATAACGCCATAAGTCAGGTTGAAGGGGTTTATCCTAGGCACTTTCATAGTCCATGTGCCTTACGTAGTGCGTAAATCCCTTTCCCTATCTCAAGAACTGGAAAGGTCTAGTCTGTCGTACCCAGTTCAGGTTCCAAAATCATGACTATAGTTTATGGCGTTCCTAAATTGAAATTTCAGTTATTGGCTCAACCTGAGGATATTTTTTTATGAGAAACCGATTTCATTGACGTCATAAAAATGGGCCTACTTCTTTACTACCTTTCCTTTATATTACGTCTAAATAAATAAATATAATTTAAAAATAAAAGTACCCCATGGGAGCGAGACCGTTAACAATTTTTGAAACCATTGCTGCGCTCAAAAAATAATATTTGCTTAAGCCTCGGAGCTGAGGCAACCTGTAGGTACTTTTTGCGCTACGCGTAATTGTAGTGCGCCGCCCCTGCTTTTAGTGTTGTTTTACTATTTACAGTATCTCATAAACTTTGCCTAGTTTGCATCAGGCAGTTTAATGCTTAATTGACGACACGTTAAGCTCAGTTGGTTGCACAACCGCCTACGAAGCTGGCAGTCCCGGGTTCGAATCCCGGCCATGGCAAGTGTTTGTGTGATAAGCACAAATGTTTATTCTGTCTTTGATGCTTTTGATGTATTTAAGTATTGTATATCATCTTCACTATATCGTCACCTAGAACCCAATAGTACCCATAGTACATACATACAAGCTTTACTTCGCTTGGGATTATGTCGATTTGTGTAAGATTTTCCTTTTAATTTGACTTATCTCGCCTGACTTTAATTTCAGTTTTTGACGTTCCAAACTTAAATTTTCAGAGATCAATGTAAAGATTTGTGTTTTATGTGAACCAATTAGATTGGCGTCAAAAAAATGTAAAGATGTTCACTACTGACTTCTGATTTGCAACTTTATCTTACCTCTTTTTTATTTTATTTATAAAAAAAGGGACACTAAATATAAACTAACCATACACTATCCTACTAAGCGATAGACTCTCTATTACAAAAGATAGTATTTTTATTGCAAAATCTGCACTGTTCCTTACCCTATACTTAGTTATGCTCATTTTTAAAACGGTCCGATTTTACTACGGCGATGAATTACGCTGTCTCGCTTATATTTTTCTCGTTAAAACGGGACAGCATGAAAATCTATGCACGATTTTATAAATGGGACAGGGTTGGGGTGAAAAAGCTCTTATATTGATGGAGATTGACTTTTTTATGACAACGCCGGTTAAACGAGTATTATAAGGAGGGGACAATTTTAAGTCCTTTTATTTTTGTAACAGTTACTTACGAGTAACTGTTATGTTATATAGTAAGGTTTTCAAGGACAGACATTATTTAAAATGGTTGACGTTTGTAACCACCAAGCAACGCAAAGCAATGAAATGAAAATAACCATGTCTTTAACTAGTAAATGATAATATCTATAATCAATAAGTACAATCCATATCCATACGAATATTATAATTGCGAAAGTGTGTGTCTGTCTGTTTGTTACCTCTTCACGCTTAAACCGCTGAACCGATTCGAATGAAATTTATGGAGATAGTTTGAGACCCGGGGAAGGACATAGGCTACTTTTTATCCCGGAAAAATACCGGGCAGAAGCTAAGTACAATATAATAACTCTTAGTATAGAAAACAATACATTAAAGGCGCGGTAAACAACGATAATACATAGAACGATAGGCGGTCTTATCGCTAAACAGCGATCACTTCCAGACAACCTTTGGGTAGTGGGATCCATAATCCTCTTTTTTGTTTCAGCGTTATAAATAATCCTCTTTTTTACCCAATTACGCTGGAGCAAAAAGAGGGTAATGCCTTTTTACTCCACCGTGAACAATATTGTAGCCTCCTTGAAATTGTACCTATATTTCTGTTCGTCTTATACCTCATAATTTATTAGCCAACGCTGCCATTAAAAGCTTGGCTACACTTACGCCTTGGCAATAAATGGTAGGTATTTGCTAGGCTTCTAACCGCCAGACTTATTATTACACCACTGTAGTGACAAAATATATAAGAATCAGTAGCACGGTAGAGTCAAATACAAAGAGATATATCCACTTTTGGTCCTTATAACAAACTGTAAAAAAAATATCACGTATTTTTATACCTATAAGAAAAGAGCAAACTCCCACCTGGAAAACCGGCAACACATTTGTGACCCCTATGTTGTTGCAGGTGTGGGCGACGGTGACCGCGGTCTGCTCGTTTACCCCCTATAGCGTAAAGAAAACATAATTTTTCCGGAAATTTTATTTTTGTTACGAGCTTTATTTCCGACTGTACTTTTCATTAACATCCATCAACTACTGACTGATACAATATAATAAGAAAAACCCAGACTTGGTAGGTTTTTTTTTTATGGCATAGTGGGCAAACGAGCAGACGGGTCGCCTGATGGTAAGCGATCACCGTCGCCCATAGACACTTGCATCACTAGAGGAGTCACAAGTGCGTTGCCGGCCTTTCAGGTGGGAGTACGCTCTTTCCTTGAAGGTTTGAAGATCGCATCGGTCCGGAAATACTGCATGCGGCAATTTATTCCACAGTTCAGTCATGTTTGCGTTATTTTATCAGAGAGTTCCTATGATCAATATACCGCCTTGTCTACCGTATTTTATGTTAAGGCTCTATTGTACTGTTTCTGTTGTTGGTGTGCAATACATAATTGTTTTATTGTATTGTATTAATTGATCACATAAACTTACTTAACAAAAGTAGTTTACCTCTGCTAATTCGAATGTTACTGTCATGTTCTATATTTCTGTGTATCTGAGGTGTGCAATAAAGAGTATTTGTATTGTATTGTATTGTGTAGTGAATATTTAACAGATATAATAGCATTAAATTAAATAATTCATACATAGAGGCGTCACTTTGCGGATTTCCATATTAGATTAATGGAATATAGTTACTTTGCTTTTCTACGAAATAGTGTCTTGGTTAAATGTGACAATAAATTGTGTTTACACGCGCATGTTTTAGAGAAGATCATACTGTGTCTGGTGGCGATTTATTGTATTTGCATGCGTATTTTTTTGTGGAAACTGCATGAAAATATGCGCATTTCAACACAATTTTTTGCCACATCTAACCAATTACTATTTCGTCGAAAAGCAAAGGAACTAAAATCCATTAAGTATTAAATTAGTAGAGATCTATCGGCCAGTTGCGATGAATAATGGAATAGGTTCGTTCGACAATCTATCTAATTTGCAATAAGATGACAATGACGAATCCCCAAAGGTTTGTAGGTATATTATGCAAATAACACTTAAATAGATTTCAATTCACGTTTTGAAGCTTTCAAAAACAAAATAAATAAGCCCTTTATTTCTTACAGAAAAACATAACAAATTGTTAGTTACTAGTAATTAAAAAAGACACAATAATTGTTATATCTTAACCTAAGTATTTGTAACAAGCTGGTCTGCAAGAACCCCTTGGCGGGTAAAGGCCTCCTCCAAAGATGACCATGTGTCTGTACTGTGCCACCTCGTTCCAGAGCGAACCGGCTGTCCTCTCCTACTCGTACTCACTCACAGAAAGAAAATATTTATATACTTAATTGGGTCAGTAATCATAAAGTATCTGAAATAATCAAACTAACAGTTGGGGACATTAAAGAAAGAAAAGAAAAGACAAATATATTTATTCCATAGAAAGCACACACAGACAGGACATCATTTGCATATAATTAATTCTATTTTTTTTAGTTAATTAGGTGAATTGTCTGCAATGGGTCCAGCAATGTGTGCGTTAAGAAAAAGGCTCCGACTCAGCATAATGTTGCAGTTCGCGAGCAAGGCAAAACTGCAACGCTGTTATTCTGTCAACAAAGCATACAAACGTGTAAAGACCAGAATTAACCCGAGGGTCGTGAAGTTGGAGTCTCGATACAACGTCAATTTTAATTCCTTCGCGATGGGAGTTCCAACAGACAATCTCACGGCCTATACAAAGGAAAACAGTTAGTCGAAAAAGAGGTGTTCCCGCGTTCGCGGTCGGCTGACCTGAAACATCGAACTCGCGTAACAGACCCTGTTGAAAATGTGACCTAGGAGTTTAGTTTATTTTTATTGTTATAAATTAAAACTTATAGTCTACTAGCTTCTGTCCGCGACTTTGTCCGCCTTAAATTCGTTTATCGCGGATAAGGGTATTTTAGCCTATGTCCTTCCCCGGGACTCAAACTATCTCCATACAGAATTTCATCCAAATCGGTTCAGCGGTTTAAGCGTGAGGAGGTAACAGACAGACGGACAGACAGACAGACACACTTTCGCATTTATAATATTAGTATAAGGTATTTAAATATGGGCATTTTAACCTAAAATAAACGATTTCATTAAATAAGTTTCTCAGATTTGTGCATTTTATATTTTTCCCGATACACATATAGTTGATATAGTTTATTTTTAAATCGTATTGTTTTTTAGATATATTTTTTTAAACTTTTGTCGTGGCATTTGTACAGTTATCTAGTATGAACATGGACTTCCGACCGATAGAAAAAGCAAACCGATAGCATCTATCTCGTTTTAATTACGGTTCATCTATGGAGAGAATAGAATTACTTTTCAATGTGTCTGTGTCAGTAAAAAAAAATCAAAATTGCTAAACGAAAAATGGGATTTATTAAACAAATATTTTTTCATTGTGAATCATGGGTTTTTTTTATAGGTATATAAAACTTATTGATGTTGTTCAGCAATAACGTTTTGTGTTATTTTTGCCTAGGATCATAATGCATATCATTCTATTACATTTGCAGCGGTTTATACAGTTTTTCGTTATGTTTTTACACTACTTCTGTTTTTTGATGTGTTTAGTTTAAAATTGTCATTAAAAATCGTATCATAGCTTGAACCTGCAGTTTTTTTTAAAGTTATAACTACTCATTACGACATCTTCAGAGCACGTTTCAGCTGAAAAAGGAGAAGTAAGGATAAATTAAACTAGCAAACAAAACTATTGATAAAAAATGCCGTCTAAAAAGACAAATTGAAACCCAAATTTGTACTTCTGTCGACCTAAAACGATTGAAACTGAGAATCTCGGTAGATACCGGAATTCAGTGTTTATCACAAGAAAGTCCAATAAAGTAATTACGTCAACTTCGTCGAAGGGAAGTTTTCGTTTCTAACAGATAATTATTTCGGCTCGAAACACGACAAAGGATGTTACGCTGGGGATAGACTAAGTTTGTCGACTATACACGTGGATTCATATACTATTACAAAAGAGGAAGTTCTCAATTCGATGTTGGGGTTCCGTAGTCGTCAAAAATATGCGACTTAGGCTGCTTGATCACTGGAGCGGAGCTGTGCTTTGCGAAATTAACCAATGACATTCCATAGATTCAAATTGGCTTGTGTGGGTTTCAACATGCAGCTACGCACCTTGATTGATCCATTTTGTACAGCTCCGCTCCGCTCAACTCCGCTCAGCTCCCGTCTGCTTCAGTAGAGAGACAACCTTAGGCAGTGGACTGGATGCAGCAGATTTTTTGAATTTTTGTATGTGTGTCATTGTGGTTTCATCACCCCAAATCGGCCCAAAATGCCAGCCAGGCTATCCGTGTATCAAAAAAAAATTAAATCCGTCTTATTTCATTTTTTTTGGTACACGGGTATCTGTGCATCCACACTTGGTTATTGGATACTTTTTATCCTACAACTTTGAAGAAAAGAAAAGGGTTATAGCAACTTCTAGTCTATTACATTATTGTTAATAGAAGGTAGACACATAGTAACTAGTAGGTACATTCCAGTACTATACATATATATGCATGTCGTTGTACAAGTAAGTCTTAGAAGTTGTTTTCAAGAATATGCAAAATAGGGTACAGTATACAGTTAAAAGCTTAGATCGTTCGAGTCGAGGAAAATTTACAAAATCAAAATCGCTCGCAACTAAATTCAGTCTGACAGCGGTTTAGTGCGCAGTTACCAGTAATTAGATCACCGCAGGCGTTTCAGCAACTGATATGCGATGCTCATACGTGTCTCTATAAACATATACAGTATCTACTACTAAATTATAATTTAGGTCTGATATTAACTGTATTATGTTTAATAATGCATTGCTTTGGTATCAATTTGACGTAACAAATGGGCTTTCTCTGAGATATGTTCGAGACATGATCGTGATATCATATGACTAAGGACCATATTATGTTCTTTTAAAATAATCTTCATCCCTCTATTTATGTCTATTAGACATTAGCAATAAGCACACAATACATTTTATGCACATAATAAAATATGAAACATATTTCATTACAAAATATGGTACATACACATGTTCCATATTTTAATGTAGACACTAGGCATCATAGCCTGTCTTGTTAGTAATAAAAAACATACAACACTGCGTGATTGTGTATGCCTGTCCGTGTAAGTTTAGAGCAGCGGTTCTCAAACTTTTTTGGCGCTACATGTTTTGGTCCTTTCCGAGACTCCAGTCTTTTTTTTTTAGAACCTGACTTTGAACTGGATAGGTCTGGCTAGACCTCCTGACCAGTAATTGGATTCAGTGGGGGGGAGCGCAAACCCATAAACGGGAAAGCCATCCGCGGCCACTTAGAGTTGGGAAGGGACGCACTATGAAAGGCTTGTGCCTTGTGTGAACTGCGGAGGTAGGTTGAACCGGAACCATTCAACCTCAGTTGGGACTGGGTAGAGAGAGGTCTTGTAAGACCTCAGTCATGAGACATGAGTGGACTGCAACGCTGCCCTTTTCGCATTGAGCGCACTGAAACATGTCGAGTAGTACTCCGCTTTGGGCTCATGTAATCTAAATTAAGTGACTGTTCATAGTAGACTTGTGTTAAAATCCATCAAGTCACATAGGTTGCAAAGCGTGCCAAAGAAATAGACATTTACTAGAAAAACAAAACCGCTCTGACGCAGTTGGTTAAAGAACGTTAACCCCCGACGGGAGTGTGAACTCAGCTTAATCACGAGGCATTTGAAGGCTATCTTTCCGTTTCATTGCTCCCGGTAATGAATTCTTACAATTGTATCGTTATTTATGTTGAAGTATTCCGATCGTTGGGAATGTTTCTAATCTAATTTATAGCTGATATCACATCTCTATTTTTCGTTAGGGGTTAAAGAAAGTGGCACTTATCTCCATAGATCAAACAGTGACAACACGATGCTTAATTAACATAACCTATAACGGTGTTTATGCAAGGGGACGTGTAGTGTATGTGTGTTTTATAGTGAAGTAGGTACTCGTAACATGCCTAGTAATTAGTTTCATGAACCTATATTAGTACTACACTAAACGCTTTTGCTTACGAAGGCAGTTAATGGATTAAAAACATGCGGGGATGGACTAATTAATAAGTGTACACAGCACAGGAATAACGACCAGCGGGTATCATGGTTGCCTTTAAAGTGCCATACACGGGGAGGACCTAATTTTTGGCAAGTAGTTAAGGCATTTCATTTGCCTAGTTTTAATTGATTCCATCGTGACACTAACTTTAAGAATAAACTACCAGCAGCGTTTCACAAAATGAGGCTTACTGAGGAGTAGACCCCGTGAACACGAAAGCTGAAAAGCTTCTGAAACGTCGGGAACTCAAATGAGATTAATATACGCGATATAATTCGTTTAAATTGATATTTTTAAACGGGTGATAATCACGGAAATAGAAGAAAATATTTGTTTTCAATGACTAGTTATCTATATTATAAAGTTGTGAAAATGAAATGTCTGTACATTGGAGATATTTTCAATAAAATAAGTGATGTGGACTATTCGATGGTCAGTTTTTTTTATATGTTTGTAAAAGGATTAAAACTATTTTTGTGAACTTACTTAAGAAAATTAAAAAGTTATGATTTTGTCCTACGAACGAAGTAACGGTCTCCTTATAGTCTATACAATACAAAGGTGTAAAAACGGACCGTCTGTACATTGAAGATATTTAAAATTTCCATTCCATTGCGTTGGTGAAGAGCTTCGGAGATATTACATGTCCTTCTCTCACACCTCTCTGCAACGGGATCGCCTCCGTAATCTGGCCTTGTACTCGGACCGAGATACTGGCGTTGTTGTGATTAGAATTTTCACTTTGATACCCAGTTATCATGCCTATTGTAAATCCCTATAACTGACTTTTCGCCATACCATTATAGTATTTTATGCAACTGTTGTATAAGAAGGGTCTTAAAACGCGAGTGGCGTGGGTTGCGATGTGAGCCTTGGCGAACATCGCAAGTAAATACGCCACGAGCGTTTTTAGACCAGTTATACACCGTTGCATACAATACTTTTTCTACGACTACTTTTAAATAAAACAAAATTAGGGTTTGTATGTACAGTTTGTTTATTTATGGGAAGAGAAGATACTTTATCTGTTTAAGTACAATATTGAATAAGAAAAAAAGAAAGAAGAAAGAATTTTAGTATTTATTTAACGCTTATTATCTTTTCAATGGTAACTTGGAACTTAAAAAGTTACAATTTTTGGTGGGAACTCAAATATGACTTTTGTCTATGGTTTGTTATTTTTTTAATTTGTTTGCACTGAATAGTTATAATGCCAACTGTCTAGTTTAATAGAAATATCTTTAAAATAATTTGATAATTAAAACAGAATTGATGATGGCTTTGTTATATACAATAGTAAATAACATAATAAAAATACAATGTTATGGATTTTTGTATTTTACTTTTTATATATTGTAAAAAACCTACCCGAAGATTGAAAATAAATAATTATACAATGTTTAACTTGTAAATTTGAGTTTATTTTGTGTAATATTGTTTCTTAAGAAGTTGATACTGCTGTAATTACTTACTTAATAATTAGAACTGAAGCCTTACTTCAAAAAAAAGTTAATGTTATTCAAAAAAAAGTTAATGAATCTTGGTAAACAGTGCTTTATTTATTGAAATAAAACAATTTAACGGATTATATCGCGTATATTATCTCATTTTATATTCTTTTCCGAAACGTCGGGAACTAAAATGAGATAATATACGCGATATAATCCGTTAAATTGTTTTATTTCAATGAGTAATAATCGCGGAAACAGAAGAAAATATAGTGCTTTATTTATTTATTTATTTATTAGGTCCGCCAACAGCGGTTACAATCTAACATTGTTACAGATTCATCTATGTAATGCTTAAAGATTTATTGCACAGCCAATTATAGGCAAACACCACATGCATATAATAAGTTTAAAATGTTAATTGACGGATAAGAAGTATTTATGTAGTTACATGACGATAGTAATTACAGGAGAAAAATGGTTATTGGAAATTTTTGACAAAAAGAAAGTGCTGGTAAATTTTAGTTAAGAAAAATTATATCAGTCCTGGGTGCTGGTCCGGAACCTGACCAATGGGTCGAAATGGATGTCACTTGAATTATGGTTTTCATTTAGCAGTCTGCTTAGACGGGGGACTGGTGAGTGTTTTCCTAGTACCGTTCTTCGAAAAAGGGGTGCAAAAAGCTTCACTCTGTCACGAGGATACCTATGAGGTATTTTCAGATTAAATTTTTGCAGTAGCTGGGGGCAATCCATCTGGTTTCTGAATAATTTATGTATAAATGTCAGATCTAAGTTGGTTCTGCGCTGCGACAATGATTGTAAGTTGAAATATTTCAAGCGGTCTCTATAAGATACTACTTTGCTTTCAATCCCATACGCACGAGCCAAGTACCAGGTGAAGCGTTTTTGCACCCTTTCAATTCTTAAGTTATGTGTTGCAAAGTGTGGACGCCAGACAACACTGCAGTACTCTAAGATGTTGCGGAATAAGGTGAAATATAGCAATTTTTTGGTGTTAGGTTTGCGGAAAGTTTTACTGTTTCTGATTACAAAACCAAGCATTTTTGACGCCTTTTTGGCTATGGTATCGATGTGTGGTATAAAAATCAAAAAAATCAAAAAATCAAAAATGTTTATTTGGTAAATTATACTTAGTTGGTACATAGTAAAGTGACCGGCCCCTCCTGGTAAGTATGACAATACTTGTGTTAGGAGGTTCCGCTCCTCCCCGGAGTTGTTATATAATAAGTTACAATCACAAGTAGGTATAAAAAATGTTAATGAGTTGGTATACGAGTACAACTTTAACATAAAAGGAACATTAATTGTTCCTAAGCCTTTTATTTACTTATATCTAGATCTAAACAAAGGAAAATAAGTGTGTGTGTGTGTGTGTGTGTGTTTGTATGTATGTGTGTGTGTATGCATATAGTATGGTTGTGTTTATCACTTTACGTTTGTTTTAATAGGGTTACAAATAAAGTTTGTCAATTAAGAAGCAGTTCAGTGTCTTCGTAAGTAAGTGTGTTTAGCCATTCTGTTACTTTCTTGTTACAGTTCAATTGATTCATTGGATATATATTTAACACTTTGTTTATTTTATTGTACATTGACGATGACATTGCAGAATATTGTCTTTTTGCAAACAATGACTTAGTGTAACATCTAGGAGCTACAATATGGTTTAACCTACGGGTTAGCAAGGAAGGATTAAATTTTAAAGTTTTATGTATTTTTAGGATTGTTAGTAAGATGTACAGTTTTCTCATGGTTAGTATATTATTATGTGTATATAGTTCATATGTTGGATGTCTGAAGGGTAGTTTATACATTACTTTGAGAAGGCATCTTTGCCCTCTCTCTACCTGCAGAAATTGAGTTTTGGTAGCACCACCCCATACTACAATACAGTAAGACATCACAGATTGCGCAAGAGTTTTATATAACTGGTCCAGTAATGATTTATTGGAAACATCTCGTAGTATTTTAAAAATCCAGGTAAGTTTTCTTATGCGGTTGTTAATAAATTCAATGTGTGGATGCCAGCTTAGCCGTTGGTCAATAATGACTCCAAGGTACTTAGTGGATGGTAATTTTGTAATTTCTGTACAGCTACAGGAAATAAGGTCAGTAAGGTCACAACAATGTAATTTCAGTCTTAGTATCGGATCCGGTTGGGTTTTGATGTTTTTCGTAAAGCATATATAATTGGTTTTCTCCAAGTTTAGCGTAAGGAGATTGGACTTGAGCCAGGATGAAATCTGTTGTAGACCCATTTCAGCACAGTCAAAGAGATTCTGCCAAGTATTTGCTTTAAAGACTACAGCTGTATCGTCTGCATACGAAAATACTTATCCTTTGGTGATGTTGAGGTTAGTTAGGTCGTTAATGTAAATCAAGAAGAGTGTGGGTCCTAGGACACTGCCCTGGGGGACTCCAAGTGTAATTTCCTCTTCTTGACTTACATAATCACCAACCTTTACCCTTTGTGTGCGACCACTGAGATAGTTTGTGAACAGCTTTAAGGGTATTCCCCGGACTCCCATATGTTCAAGTTTTTGTACTAAGATGGCAGGAGAGACAGTGTCAAATGCTTTTTTTAGGTCTAGGAACACCGCCATACACTTATCACCACTGTCAGTGTACCGGGTTATCAAAGAAGATAGAGCCAGGAC
Source organism: Hedya salicella (assembly GCA_905404275.2). NCBI lineage: Eukaryota > Metazoa > Arthropoda > Insecta > Lepidoptera > Tortricidae > Hedya > Hedya salicella. The sequence continues at coordinate 7,076,701 of FR990106.1, read as the reverse complement.
AGCATCCTCCGTCGACCTGCCATTCCTAAAACCATATTGTGATTCCGATAGTATTTCAAATTTGTTAAGGTACGATTTAAGTCGGTTATTTAGTAGTTTTTCCATTATTTTAGAAATAGCAGGCAACACGGAAATGGGCCTATAGTTATTTGCACTGTCTCTCTCGCCACCTTTAAACACAGGAGTTACAATGGATTGTTTTAGGGGACCAGGGAAGACGCCTTGCGCAAAACAAAGGTTGGCTAAGTGGCTAATAACAGGGACTACAAACTGTCTAGCCATCTTAAGAAAAGTTGTGGGTATACCATCCCATCGAGGTGCACTATTCGATTTTAGACTCATGATAATATTATCGATCTCTAAGGGGTCAGTGTCTAAAAGGACAAAAGATGAAGGAATCGTTTGTGTAGAATTCGTTTTTCGAGTTTCCGCCGGAGAATTCAGGAGTATGTTTTCGGCAAGATTCTTACCTACGACTGAAAAGAATTTATTTACATGGTTCACAGATTCCGATGGAGACGATTTTGAACTTAACAACTGCGTATTTTGTGTTTTTATGGCTTTGTAATGAGTTACTTTCCTTATGGCTGTCCAGAGAGCCTTAGGGTTCTTTGCAGATTTACTGAGTAGATCTCTATCATATTTTTGCTTGAGTTTTTTAGTTAATTTGTTACAGAAGTTGCGGTACCTCTTGTATGTGACACGAAGAGTCATTATGCGGGTCAGAACGAAGTTTTTTCTGCATCTGGTTTCTGTTCCTGATGCATCGCAGAATTCCAGGAGTGATCCATGGCTTAATGTTGCGTAATTTATTCGGAATATTGGTAATTACGCTACTTTCATCTAATGACGTTACGAGTTTATATATTAATTGCTGTGTGACGAAGTGGGGATCTACACAGAAAAGAAGATTTTCAATATTTTTGTTTTTGAGATTATTTAAAGCCACATTATAGTCAATTTTATTTATAATTTTAGGGGTCATGTTCTCAGTTTTTATGTGCTTAAGTGCTAATAAAACGGTTTTGTGATCAGTTATAGATGTATTCAGTACGGCAATATAGGTATCAGAGTCTTGACAGCCCTTAAGCAGAAAATGATCGAGACAGTTTCGCTCTCTCGTTGGGTGAGTATGTCCAGGTAGCAGGCCCTGAGTAGATAAGGTGTCAAGGTAAGTATGTCTATTATTAACTTCTTGAGAGGGCTCTTGTTCACGTGGGATAAGATTAATATTTATATCGCCTGTTATTATGATGATTTACACGATTTTATAGATTTTAGGTAGTTATTGAGGGAAGTTATGAATTTAGATGCATTATAATTAGATGGTGACCTATAGATACCCAATATAATATGATTATTTAATTTTAATTGAACACAAGATGATTGATCAATTCTAACTTCAGTGACAAATGCCTTTAAATAATTTTTATAATAAAATACCACGCCGTCATTTTGATTTAAATTATATGTAGATGCAAAAGATGTATAATTTTTCAGTTGGGGAATAGGTTTATGTGAGGTTAAACGACATTCAGTCAAGATGAGAATGTCTATGTCAAAGTCTAAAAGAGAGAGTGATGAGTGAAGGTTAACAAAATTGCCATAAATGCTTCTTACATTCTGCGTTGCAACAGTTAAGTCTCTGTTAGTAATTTGTATATGTTTTTTTAAATCCTGAATATCACATACAAAAGAACGCGCAACTTCCGTATCATCAATTTCATCAATTACATTCGGATGTATCTCCATTTAACGAAACTAAAATGAAAAATAATGTTATCATAAATAGGTATTTTATTATATTTATTTTAATATGCAAAATATGAATATTTTGTATGTCTGTTAGGAGATGCCTCATTTTAAGCAGTAAATTGGTACAATAAATTATTAGTTTATTTCCATAGCTGTACACAAATGTCCAGATAAGACTACAAACGCGAGCTGTAAAAATATGTTTCTGCAGGTGTTTAAGTGTTATAATTGGTACATGAGAGATGCAAAATAATTTATACGAGTATATGTAGTTTATAATATTGTGTAGTGGTTCCTTGTTTGTAAATAGAGTTAGACAACAAAACAGAGTCATGACATGGTTAGTATTGGGGATAAATAAGCTTATTTGTAGCTCTAAAGCGATCACACGGTTGAGGTTTAATAATAACTTAAAGTCATTTAAAGTGTTATAACTGGTTTTCATATCACATACCATTAGTCAATTTTCCATAGACAATTGTTGAACCTGGGCCTCGCTGTGTACGGGTATTTTCGGCGAGTTGTCACTCTTTCTCAGATATACGTTTCCATAAGAGGTCCAGCAGAACTTGTAAAGCCCAGCTTTTTTCAGGTCGCGGGCCAGAAAGAGAAGGCGTGACGCCTTAGGTGTGAGGTGCTCCGATACATAAATACGAGTGTCTCCCGAAGTGAGGTGACCCAGGTGTTTCGCTTGAAGATTTTCTTTATGCTTCAAGTTAAAAGCCTTACATTTCTTGAGTATATCATTCTTGAGCAAAGTAGAGGATGTTTCTACTATAATAGGTGTGCTTGAAGTGCCATCTTTTTTACTAGGTACTCTATAAATGTCCTTAATATCGGATCTGGTGAAAGGACACTCAATTTTTTCTGTCAAGCTGACAACCATGCTAATTAGCTTTTCTTTTGTTTCGTCCGGCAATTTAGGGACATTTTTTATTTCTATATTAGATTTTCTAGAGTTTCTTTGTAAATCTTCAACCTTGTTTTCTAGCAATGTAATATATTTTTTGTCTTCATTTTTTTGTTGTTCCAGCGTTTGAATTTTCTTAGTAAGTTCGTCGCATTTTTCGGACAGAAAAGATACCGAATTTTCTATATTGCGATTTGTTTGCTGGATGTCACGCAAGGTGTCCGAATTTTTCTTAATTTCCGGAAGCTGAGTCGCGAACATTTCCTTAATTTCTTCCTTTAAATTGGTAAACTCCATTGTGTTCTCGTCCTCCCGCTTTCTTTTGTGGCGTGCCGCCAGGTTGACGTAGTTAGGTGGTGTCGTATCATTATCCCCTAGTAGCGCGAGGTCCGACTCGGACATAGATTTCTCATTCAACTGTGACATTATTGTACTAGGCGGTTATGAGTTGAATGGATGCGCTGTTAAGACTGCAGAGATAACCCACACGCTGAATGCACACGCACACACGCGCGCAGTTAGCACAACTGGTTTAGATAGTGACTCACGCGTCGCGCCGGTTCTGCGTAGTAATATCCTTAGACGTATGCACTCCTAGTATTTGAACTGTACTTTTGAAATATATTTTTAATTTAAATTAATAAAAATAAATAATCGTTTAGTCTTTATGCACGTCTAATCCTTGCGGAGTTCCGGGGGAAGAGGGATAAATGTTAGTTTCTTATCAAATATAATTCCCAGGTCTTTAATTTGCTCAACTTCCTTAATTTTTGTGTTCTCTATAGAGTAAGACGACGAAATAATGTTATTGTTTCGCGTAAATTTTACATGGTAACATTTATTTGTATTTAGATTCATGCCATTTCTATCGCACCATAGAATTAATCTATTGATATCTGCCTGGAGTAGAAGTGTATCATGTATCGATTGTATAACCTTTGCAAATTTCAGATCATCTGCGAATAAAAATGGCGTGGAGTTCTGCATACATTCTGGAATGTCGTTGATAAAAATGTTGAATAAAAAAGGCGCTAAGTGTGATCCCTCGGGGACTCCGGATGTAATGGTTTTACAGTTTGATCGGAATCCATTTACTACAACGTAGAAAGCCCTATTTTCTAAGTAAGACCGTGTCCATTCTAGAAAAGTTCCTGACAAGCCGTAAGCGGATAATTTTCGTATTAATATACGATGAGAAACACGGTCGAATGCTTTGCTGAAATCAGTGTATACGACATCCGCTTGCTTTCTTTTGTCGATTGCTTCGGATAAAGTCTCTACAAATGCCACGAGATTTGTATTTGTAGAACGAGCCGGTACAAAACCATGTTGATGAGTAGTCAGGTATTGTTTAATGTGGTATTGGATAATAAGACATATGAGCGATTCAAATATTTTTGAAATTGTACTAAGAATGGATATAGGTCTGTAATCACTTACTAAGCAGTCATCGTCGGACTTGAATATGGGCACCACTTTAGCAAGTTTCCAATCGTGCGGAAACACCCCAGACCACAAGGATGCATTAAATATTACATACAGTGGTTCAACCAGGCTGGGTGCGTATTCATAGATAAAGAGTGGGGGTATCTCATCGGGCCCTGCACCTTTATTGACGTCGAGGCTGGATAGTTTTTTTGCGATCATTTCGCGTTCTAGTGTTACCTTTGACAGTATTTCTGTGCTAACGTCTAGTATATCAGTATCTTAATTAGCCGAAGTATCATCTTTGCTATACATTGTAGAAAAAAACGTTGCAAACATGTTGCAAATAACAGATCCATCGGTTGAGGTGGTAACACCGTCTGTCATAGCTGCGGGGTAATTACTGGTGCCACCGCGCTCAGCTTTGACAAAACTCCAAAAGCATTTAGGATTTACAGATATGCCTAATTCGATTTTATCTATCTAGGAGTTATAACATTCTGTTGCATATTTAGGGCATCTATCCTACAGAATCTTAAGAGAAATTTATCTAGTGAATTTTTATATTTATTAAATTCTATCCTGTATTTATTCTTTGTATCGAATCAAGTTATTATTGAACCACGGTGGGTACTTATAATTTTTCTGTTTATTCTTGAACGGTACATGTGTTTTAATGATATCTCTAATATTTTCGTAAAGTTTCTGCCAGTCGGTTTCTTGTAGATATTTTTTTATTGTTTCGAAGTTAGTCTCCTAAAGTTTGGGATTACGTTAACGGTATTATTTCTTAAGGTGTCTTTTGTTTGGTATGATATATTTACGTTAAGTGGGGTTGATAAGGATCGATCTTAGTGAGTATAGTGCTTTTATGAAAAATGTATGAACTATAAAAGCACGCTAAACAATGCTTTTATAGACCATACATAGAGCATAGAGTTTTTGCCAACTTTTTATCGGTCTCATTGTATATGACTTAGCGACTATGTAAATGACTGATAAAAGTACAGGAGTAGAAAAAATAAATAAATGGCTGGAATTATATTTACGCTGTAGCACGAGCCTACTTTGTGAGCACAATTTCATAATGCATTTCATGTTCGGAATCGTGCAAAATGTAAATTTACCAATTTGTAGGCAATGAGGTCCAGAGGCACAGCCTCGATACAAGGCCTCAATATTTCTATGATGGCCTTCAACTTCTCATCGAAAACCGGAAATACAAATGGTCATATTTATGTGGATGCTTTATTCTTGTGTCATAAATAGAAGGAGCCCGCAACTTCATTCGCGGAGAAGAAAAAGTCATAACCCCTCTTTTTTTCTATAGCATAGTCAGGTAGAAACTATATTATAACTATCTGGAAATACCCAGCTACCCGTGTACCAAAAAGACTTGAAATCCGTTTAGCCGATTTGGCGTGATGAAGCCACAAAGACACAACAAACAAAAAAATATTTACTACAATGACCTCTAATTAATCCGTTAGGATCATTTTGTTTTAAATTATACTTTTTATAATTGTATACATAGATATTGTGTGGGTTTACGAACATAATTTAAATAATGATTATCGGGGTTTCTCAATAGTGATATTGTTTCGTGCATGGTTAAACAGTTTGATCATGATTCCACTTGTTCACAATCCACAACGTGTCGTGTGTATTATAGTGTTCACCTACTATTATACAGTTTTAGTTTGTACATTGAAGATATTCAATGACATTCGCCACGCCAAATCGGCTTAACCGATTCCAACCATTTTTGATACACGGGTAGCTAGGTATTCACAGATGGTTATAGGATACCTTATATCCGCCTACGCTGAAGAAAAAAAGAGGGGTTATGGTTTTTTTTCGCCGTGAACGCGGTTGCGGGCATCTTCTTACTATATACTAGAAGGCGCCCGCAACTTCGTTCGCGAGAAAAAGTCATAACCCTTTGTTTTTTCTTCAGCGGAGTCGGGTCGGGTTTTCTAGCGACGTTTTTTGACAGCTATCATCCCAGTACATTTACGCTTTCGCGCCATTGCGATTGTTCTGGGATGACAGCTGTCAAAAACTCGTTGCTAGAGAAATTCAACTGTAATGCTCCATATTGGAATTAAGTTGTCAAGGATTGTGCTATTTACCGTAAGTAGAAATTGTTTTCAACAAGCTACTGTGCCGGCCCTAAGCATTTGCACCTACGCTTACCTCTAGGCTCACCTTTCGCACAGTCTCATTAAATTTCTAACAACTTGTAGGCGTATCAAGACATTTTTGCATCGATCAATCAAAATCAAGTGTCGTCGAGTCAAATCACGCTCGCTAAAATATGTGATGAAATATGACGTCGGAGTGGTAGGTGATTAAAATGTAACTTTATACCCGAATAGTACTCAGGATCCGCAAACAGAGGCAAGCCTGGGGTAGGGTTTCGTACAGGAGCGGTAGCGAGAGTGATTTTATAAATACTAATCCTTTAAGAGCGTATCTCCACGACACTTACGTCCTTTTGTTGTGAAGCGCCGTTTTTCGGCAATAACTCAAAAACAGTATACCGATCATGTTGAAAATAACTTTCGTTGAAAGTATGTGCTTCTTAAGTTTTATCTTCCTAATTTTGTTCATATTTTTGGACATTTCGGAGCGATTATTTCCGAAGATATCCACTAAATTCTCAATAAAATTTTCGAATCCTCTAAATGATTTTAAGAGATCTGTCGATGTATGTGCCACACATCGATATTTGCTAATGTTTTATGTATGAAGTGCCCCTCCCCCCACATTTTATTGTATTATTAAACCATCAAACTAAGTAGCGGCTCACACAAGACACCTATACTCCAAATATTTAATCAATGTACATCGTGTAGTTTTTGAGTAAAATGCTTGTGACATACGGACGGGCGGACGGACATGACGAAACTAAAGTGTTGTGGTTGTTTTGTACACAACACAAGACTAAAGTGTTGTGGTTGTTTTGTACACATTTTACAAATACACAAGGTTTGAGCCTCCCACTAAGCATTTAATTATGCTTGTGTTAGGAAACACCGCTCTTCTGTAACAAGAATTGGTAGCAAACCATTTTAAACTAATTATAGATACAGAAATTATAGGAAAATGAAAATTACTTAGAGTAGGTACAATTTATTACATATATATGCAACAGCCACTATCGGAATCCTTGGCGTCGATATATCGAGTGAAGTCCAGTTCCGCGGCCATCTAGAGGGTAAGGCCAAATTAGCCTCTAAGAAGCTCGGCGTGCTCAACAGATCGAGACAGTATTTTACTACCGGCCCACCTCCTACAGCTTTACAAGGCACAGGTCCGCCCGCACATGGAATACTGTTCTCATTTGTGGGCTGGGGCTCCACAGTACCAGCAGGTCTCCCTCTAGACCGCATTCAACGGAGAGCGACTCGTATCGTCGGTTGCCAGCTTATTACAGATCAGCTTGACTCCTTGGCACTGCGTAGAGATGTAGCCTCGCTCTGCATTTTTTATCGCTTGTATAACGGAGAGTGTTCCGAGGAATTGTTCGGGTTGATCCCAGCTGCATCTTTCCGCCATCGTCCTACGCGACAATATTTCCCTCCTCACCACTTAGATGGTTGGCAGTCCACAACTGTGCGTTTTTCTAGAAATTTCCTGCCTCGCACGACTGAACTTTGGAATAAATTGCCGCATGCAGTATTTCCGGACCGATGCGATCTTCAAACCTTCAAGAAAAGAGCGAACTCCCACCTGAAAGGCCGGCAACGCACTTGTGACTACTCTGGTGATGCAAGTGTCTATGGGCGACGTGATCGCTTACCATCAGGCGACCCCTCTGCTCGTTTACCCCCTATGCCATAAAAAAAAAAAAAAAATGTGTTTGTGTATTATCTCTGTGTGTATGTGTCTTTATATTTACTTTAAGTGAGACGGGAGTAGTTCAGTCTTATCATTGGTTAGGTATTTTATCCTTGTTATTAGAGCCTTTTTAGATACACAGGGCGGCACATTTAGATCGGTTCGGCATACCAAAATCTCTTCTTAGGAATCACGCCATTGATTTTAGTAATAAGGAAAATGCAATCAAAAAACAATGCATTTTATTCATTTTAGACATCATGTTTTCTAGTAACATATACTGCTTAAGACCTATACAATCGATATCTAAGTAAAAATAGTGTTAGCTTTATTTTTCAAAACGTCCGGGTTCGATTCCCGAGCTGAGTACACGTTTTTTTAAATGTATCAATGCAGTTTTTCTTATTACTAAAATCGATGACATGGTTCTGAAGAAGCGATTTTCGTATGTCTTACAGTTTCAGACTTGCACGTACTGACCGATCTAAATGTGCCACCCTGTATATACTGAATTATAAAATAATAAGGAGAACTTAAAAGCTAGTACACATTTTTAACTGCAACGTGTTACGCAAGTTCGAGGTACCCTATAGCGGACACGCCGTAACATAACATAACTCATTCCGGACAAAATTCTTCTCTTTTATATGAAGTTCTCTTCTATAGAAGTTTAAAATGAGAGACGTTTCTAATTATAGTTTTTAGTATACCTACGTCATTAGAGTAAAGTTTATTATATTTACTTCGGATACGCTATCAAATCATATCAACTAGATGTACATTGAAAATTTTAGAGAGATATCAATGGTCGAATCGACTGGTATGATTACTAATAAACATAACAGTTATCTTTTCGGTCCAAAACTTTACTGCGTTATTACAAGGTTTTGATCAACGAGTATCGCTAGTGAATATGGGATTCGGGGAGCTGTACGCGCGAGGATGTCGCTTATATGATATCCACGCGTTTTATATCACGTCGCTTATGAATTGGCCTGTATCTCAGATAATATGGGAACAGGTAGCAGTTGCCCAAATCATTCAAATCGAGCTTTTGAGGGCCTTCCACCTTGCACCTCGTTGCTGGTAACATAGCCATCATCGTCAGAACACTCTTCCATGCATGAAAGTTGTCATTGTTTAAAAAAACGAGCCAAGTGCGAGTCGGGCTCGCGCACCGAGGGTTCCGTGCATTATACGCTACATAAATCTATGAAAATCCAGAGTTAGCAGAGCCCTACTCCTAAGCAAAATGTACACGGTGATCGATCATTTTATATTGGTTACTGACATAGACAGACAGACATAAAATTATACTGTATTTAGTACTTGTTGTTATAGCGGTAACGGAAATACATAATCTGTGAAAATTTCAACTGTCTGGCTATCACGGTTCACGAGATACAGTCTGGTGATAGACGGACAGCTAGACAGACAGACAGACAGATAGACAGACACCCAGACAGATGGACAGCGAAGTCTTAGTAAGAGCCAGTTTATGGTGTTTGAGTGCGGTCGCAAGAAGACAGTGGAAGTTCCCGCCATTTGCCTCAATGGTACCCCTATGGGGAGAGTAGACCATTTCAAGTACTTAGGCCATTTGATCGCGACCGACCTCAAAGACGACCTGGATATGGAAAGGGAACGAAGGGCTCTGTCGGTCAGGGCGAATATGATCGCACGCAGATTTGCAAGGTGCTCCAAAGAGGTAAAAGTTACATTGTTTAGGGCGTTTTGCACCTCCCTTTATACTTGCAATTTGTGGGCGCGTTACACGCAACGGGCCTATGGGGCCCTTCGGGTCCAGTATAATAATGCGTTCCGGGTGTTGATGGGACTGCCTCGTTTCTGTAGCGCATCAGGGATGTTCGCGGAAGCGCGTGTGGAAGGTTTTTATACAACCATGCGTGCGTGCGCCGCATCCCTGGTGCGCCGTGTGCGTCGCAGTCCCAACAGCATTCTACGCATGATAGCGGACAGGTTTGACTGTCCCTACATGTTACACTGTGAGGGATTGCACTCCCCAGTCAGTGTTGTCTTGTTTTAAATGTAAGTTTTTGACCTACTAACTCTTTAGTTTGTAAGTTCTACTAATACAATATGTGTCCATGGTTACACGAAATAAAGATAAATAATAATAATAATAATAGGGTCCCGTTTTACCCTTTGGGTACGTGTAACCTTAAAAATTGTCCTTTAGATAGCTTACCGCTTTTCGCTTGTGACTTGGACTTCGGATGTGGGAGCGGCAGTCATGTTTGAGCAGTACTAATTGCGGCTCACGCTGCTCAAACAGCTCCCACATTAGGATACCACTGACTTGTAGCGTTTAAATATCCATCTAGAAGTTTCTAATCTTATCAGCTACGTAAAGGGCAAGTGCTACTGGATCTCTACGCTTTTCACAGAGCAACCATTAAATAAAAAAGACAGTTGAATCATGATCAAACTGTTTAACAATGCACAAAACACTATCACTATTCAGAAACCCCAATAATCATTATTTAAGTATGTGCGCAGCCACACACTATATTTACACTATTTTAATAGCTCAATTTTCTATTTTTTGAAAATCGGCACGTTTAGTTCTGCTGGAGTAGGCATTAAAATATCTTACAGAACTGAAACAGAACAAAAACCAGCGATCAAATATAAAATCGGCCAAGTTCGAGAATTATAGGCTACAAACGGCCGTATCTATAATATGTCAAATCAAATCAAATCAAATCAAAATATTCTTTATTCAAGTAGGTCTAGTTATCAAGCACTTTCGAAATGTCAGTTACATGAGAGTGAATGTTTGATGGGAGAAATACAATATGATCCAACATTTGCTGCAAGGATTAGGGAAACCCAGAAAAACCTAATCAGATCATTTAACTTAAGTGTAATATTATTGATAAAATCATCATTTTTAAAATTAAAATAATCAATAAGATAAATCCCAAAAGGATTGTCAATAAAAAATAAATAATCTAGAATGTGTCTAGAATAAAATTCTAAATGTCAGAGTATATAAAACAATTAAGATTAAAATAATAATAATACCTTAGGTATTCGTTAAAATAATTATTTATATACCTACATGACGCTATAATTTACATTAATCCCACGCGGCTTCATCATTCATGTAGTCTTGTGTGCTATAATAAGCTTTAGAAAATAATTTTCGTTTCACAATATTTTTGAATTTACCAATAGACAACTCAGTTATGCTGCTAGGAAGTTTATTATAAAATCTCACACAGTTACCCATGAATGATCTCCTTATTTTATGGAGCCTAGTAGCAGGCACCAGTGTAAGCAGTGTAACCAGTGTAAGTAGTGTCCAGTGTAAGCAGAGCCCTACTCCTATGAAACATGTAAGCGGTGTTCGATCATTTTATATTGCTTACTGACATAGACAGACCGTCATAAAATTATACTGTTTTTAGATGTTGTTATAGCGGCACCAGAAATACATCATCTGTGAAAATTTCAACAGCTATCACTGTTCATGAGATAAAGCCTGGTGACAGACGGACAGACAGACAGAAGATTCTTAGTAATAGGGTCCCTTCTTACCCTTTGGATACGGAAACCTAAAAGCACTTTAATCAAGCGTTGAGAGCGGCTCTGTTAGAGACAGGCATTAATCACACCTTTTTTTTATTGTACTGTGAGCATCATAAATATGTAGGTACACACTAAGGTGTTAAGGTAGGTACTAAAATCTATACCTAATACATGTTTATGACGATGACTGATCAATTCCGTATAATAAGAACTACGAATGAACACAGGTATAGTAAAAACGGTACAAGGGTAGAACCTATCACTTCCCATGCATTAATATTAAAATGTTCTTTTACTTTAAAACAGTGTTCAGTTGGAAGCTCGGCAGAGAACCAACCCTAAGAGATGAAGCAAATAACATTATTAACAACGTAATCAGCAATACTTAGGGGTCTTCTAGAAGATTACTACGTGCCGACGAGTCAAAGCGATGAAGACTGCTTCTATATCCCTGAGGTCAATACTGATGTTGCATTATTCTTCAGAGGACAGTGCGAGGGTATCACAGGCATGGAAGGATTTGATGTTTCTCAGGTATGTAGGTTTTGGCATTTTGGACTTCATCATCAAAACACCAAGCCTTCAAGAAAAGAGCGTACTCCCACCTGAAAGGCCGGCAACGCACTTGTGACTCCTCTGGTGATGCAAGTGTCTATGGGCGACGGTGATCGCTTACCATCAGGCGACCCGTCGTCTGCTCGTTTGCCTCCTGTCATAAACTTATGAGAAAAAAACTCGAACACGTCTAAAAAATATATAATTTTCAAGACTTGATCATATCTAAAACGCGAGTCAGACTCGCGCACCGTGGGTTTTGTACAAAATATATGGTAAAAACTGCCGTATCTATGAAAATCCAGTGTTAGCAGAACCCTACACCTAAGCAAAATGTCCGCGATGTGGGGTAATTTTATATTGGTTTAGATAGACAGACATAAAAAATCTGATTTTCAAATGTATTTCGTCGATTGTGCTATAAGCGCTCTTACCTTCATACCAAATTTCAAGTTTCTAGAACAACTAAAAAGTACCCTATAGGTTTTCCATACACGGTAATTTGTATCACCTTTTGTAACACCTTTTTAATTACTGTATCTTTGCGTTAACTTGGAAGCTTGATTTTTACTGCTTAAAAAGCCGCAAAACATACTTATGTTGAAAATTTACTTAAATACTTATATGAGGTTAATTTTAACTTATTGTATTAGCTGGCTTCTCGTTGATACATCCACGTATTCCTGAGAAAACGGGTCTTGACAGACAGACAGACGGACGGACAACAAAGTGAACCTACAAAGGTGTATTTTTTTGCTTTAGAGGTACAGAACCCTAATAAACTAAATCCAACCGAACCACCGGAATATATAAATGTTGAAAATTCTAGAAACGTGGACCACAGCCACTCTGCTAAAAATATAGTTGACCATAGACCATTTATTGATCATATAAGAACCATTGAAGACAGGTTTTACGGCATTACAAAGTGACTTTCGTCTACGTTTCATTACACTTGAGTAATAGTTGACTTATACTTAACCCAAAACTTGCGTACCTACGTGCCAAAATTACCAGGATCTATTCAAAGCCAACCCTCTATTGTGCGTTTGCGGGAGACGGCAAAAACGATAAAATCCCAGTAATTTGAAAGCTCCCAGATCACTGGGACGTGGCACATAAAACAAAAGACGTTCACCGAACCGCCGGAAAAATAAAGTTCGCACGTAAAATTAAGGCGACCGAGTGAAAATACCCTCGGGGTCAATGAACTATTAAGTGTGAACTATTTCATTCATTCATTTGTTACGTATTGTATTTATTTGAAACATCAACACAAAGACTAAACCAGATCTTAGATTCAATGAAATAGAGCCATTAACTGATGCCCACTCATCAAGACTAAACTTGTAAAAATGAAATGTCTGTACATTGAAGATATTTTCAAAAAAGTGATTGTTACGGACTATTTGGAGGTCACTAAAACGATTTTTATTTAATTTTTTTTTGTATGTTTGGTACATACCAAACGTACGACACATGTCGTTGTGGCTTCATCATGGAAAATCGGCTAAACAGATTTCAATAAATTTTGGTACACGGGTTCAGATGGTTATAGGATTCCTACTTTTTATACGACTACACTGAAGAAAAAACGAGGGGTTATGACTTTTTCTCCCTCGCGAACGCAGTCGCGGGCATCTTCTAGTATTTTATAAAATTTGCGCCAAAATATCGGCAGACATGACTAGGGAACCCAGAACTAATAATAATAAGTCTCACAATCAGATGAAAAAATAAATAAAAAGAGAAAGATTTGAGAAAGTCTCATACTCCCATGGTGAATATTTCGTTTCTGTTTTGGTGCTACTTTAAAGCACTGGGGTCGCATTCGACTTTGCTAATAGATATACAATACCAATCCAATAACAATGAGATGTGACTATTTTGGTATTCCAGTGGCTCAAAAGTACCAGTGATATCACTTTCGTATCGCTAAACTCATATTCTTCAGATATTTGATTCGATCGACTTATGCATAATTGTTTTCAACGCGAACTGTCAAACTGCCGTAATGAGCAATCCAATCGCGATTCTAACGTCATATAATTCAAAAACCAAATGTGATTCAGAAGATGTGTAAAAATTGCGACTCGAATTGCAAATTTGACGTTGGAATACCGAAAATCACAGAACTTTATCAAGATAGAAGGAAAGAGTTCGTCGATTTATATAAGAACCGAGCGTGTAACATTTTGCGTAGGTACTTTGACGCCACGAATGTTATTTAGTGATGGGAAACATAAGCCGCGCGAAAACAATTCAAAAGCATCGATTCACAGATCGATTAGAACACGGCACTGATTCTATACACAGTTACCACCACCACACCGCACCGCGGCCCCACCGCTGTCAGTCACAAATAAAAACAGTCGGATAACAACATTAGAAGTGAGAGGTCGTGTTGCGTGCGCGCTGCGCGGCGAAGTCCAGAACATCGGACCACTGAAATATTTTTCTATATATTTATGGGCATCCGATGTTTGTCTTCATTGTGAAAAGAAGGACTTAAATATAAACCTTTATTCGTGTGAAGACAAACAATTTACTCGTACATAATTGTCATTCAATTATATTACTCAAGCTATTATAAGTGCATTTTTATCGATTTAAAATATCGATAAGAACCGACCGAGGAAATGATAATTATTAAAATATTATGAAAAGAAAAAAAACTCAGAATTTCAAATCGAAATATATAAATGTGGGTAGGTACCTACCTAACCAATATATTGCGTTACATTTGTTAGTACCTACTATTTACTCTACCTATTATCTGTTGCGCAAATTGTAATATGATTAAGATACAATATACAACGCACGCACGCATGCACATTTTTTAAAATAATATTTAGCCTTATGTACATGTGTACCTTTTCATCATTTGACCTCATCACTACATCAATAGTCGGATTAGCTGTACTGATTATCGTCGGTACTTTGATGGGCCAGTAAAGGTGTCTTTGTAGAAATGAATAGAACAAATCCTGCTGATCTTTGTAGGAGATCATTTTTTACGACCAGTTGCTTCACTTCAATACATAAATTTTTAATACGAGAAACATTCGTAAAACTGAAATAAAATTGCAATATAGAAGTAACCATAACCTGCTTGTTAATAATATTTGCTTTGCACTACGTACCTACATTATACAGTTACATCTATACTATTATAAAGTTGTAAAAATGAAATGTCTGTACATTGAAGACATTTTCGAAATATTGATTGTTACGCACTATTTGGAGGTCACTAAAACGAAAAATATTTTTTTGGATTTTATGTGTGTTTGTATGTGTCGTTGTGGCTTCATCACGCAAAATCGGCTAAACAGATTTCCATAATTTTTGGTACACGGGTAGCTGGGTATCTCCAGATGGATAAAGGGTACTTTTTACCCGACTTCGCTGTCGAAAAAAAGAGGGGTTATGACTTTTTCTCCTCCGCGAACGAAGTTGTGGGTGCCTTCTAGTAATAATCATTTTCTCTGCTTTCAAAATCGATTTTAACCGAGTAAGAAAATCGCAGTCTACAGCACTGGGGTACAGCACTATTCTTATTTTTGACAGAAAAAATGAGAAATTGACCTTGAACGTAACTCGTCAATTTGAATAGCATATTTTTACATCGCTGGTTTTGAACGCACGCCAAGTCTAGCTTGCAAACTTGTCCGGTTCGAAGGACCAAAGAGATGTTTGGTTCGCACCATTCACCTTTTAATTATTGTCGGATTGCTTGATATTGAAAGAGTTTGATAAGGTTTACATAAAAGTTTATTGTTACAAAACTACTTCTAAATGAGTCGCAATGATAATGAATCGACGGCTGAATGCAGACTGACGCGGTACGCGTTTACCAATAATATGAAAATGAACGAGTATGCTGACTATGCGCTTTGTCAGTAATTATGTGCGGTTTGAGACCGTACAAAGCCGCAATGGAAAACTACCGTTGGACACACAATCGCCCGCTACTGTTTTGACGAAAATAATAAAATAAATTGTTTTTTAATTCATCACACATATTTTGGGACAAATAATACTTACCGATGAACGGAAATACCACGATTAACAGCTCCAACTTTATTGGTAGTATTTGAACAGTTAATTATTGAACAAAGAGTCATTTTGTTTTTTAAACCTGACGTCGCACGCAGACCGCGGTCGGGAGCAGACTGATGTTCGTGGCGAGCAAGTCCGCTGTCGGGGCGAGTTTTCGTTTAATACACTCTTTCCTTCTACCTTGATAAATTCTGTGCCGAAAATAGTCATATTTTATAGTTATCGCCATACTAACTCTTTTAGTGATGACACTTCACATAAAGTGAAATTCCAGCCCTGGTCAACAGATCGTCATGATTTCTTATAAGGATAAATGGCTCCAGCAGGTTACGGTACTCCTTATTCAGGAAAATTCACCGTGCATTAATTAATATTTTGTTCGGTTTTTATCCCAAACTATAAGTTAAACGTGTTTACGACGCGACAGCGACGGAAAAAACGTAGTTGAAATAAAATTGGCCTTGAGGCCGAAACACACCGGATGCGTGCGCAGCACGTGCACGTGCGCGCCCCTTGCGTGGCGTGCACGTGCGCAGCGGTGTGTTATCTCTTAAGGGTATTCGTACTTTACAACGCGCACGTCTACGTGCACGCCACGCACACGCATCCGGTGTGGCTTGGCCTTAATGGTTTAATGATGAGCATTTTTGCAGCACTACACGCATCGTGTAGCCGTTAACATTTGAAAATGCGTATGTTGAGAAAACTTACTACGTGCAGAGCGCCTGTTCCTGATCGTTAAATCAAAGTCTTATTTTGAGCTCTATAGCTGAATTTCGGAAAACACAATTATTGAGATTAGCCCCAGTACAATCTGATTAGGTAATAACAGAGCTGGACGGATTTAGAAACGGCCTGAATAATCTGATAATTGCTTTTGGCTCGAAATTCAGAGGATTTAGTCCACTGAAAATAATAAGTTTATCAGAAAAGCGATGTTTCAAACATATGCTTCAGAATATTTGATGGTATGGTTTTACAAAATTTTATTCGATACTAGAAGATGCCGCACAAGTTATACGCTACAAACGGCCGTATCTCCAGAAATCCAGTGTTAGCAGAGCCCTACTCTTAAGCAGAATGTACGCCGTGTTCGATCATTTTTTATTGGTTATTGACATATAGAGACAGACATAAAACTATACTGTTTTTAGTATTTGTTGTTACGAGTATAGCGGCAACAGAAATACATCATCTGCAAAAATTTCAACTGTGCAGAGAAACATGCTGAGAGACCCTCCGGGTGGGCGGGAATAGCCTCCAGGAGCGGGTCACCGACCCTCTGCCTATCCACATCCCTTCGACCAATCCCCACCCCTCCCGCACGGTAACCCCCACTCTACTCTAATCTACTCTGTTGCCAGAGAGCTCGTAGAGGGACCCCTCAGGTGGAGGGTCAGCTTCCAGTAGCGGGTCACCGGCCCTCTGCTTATCCGCGTCTCTTCAGCCAACACCTCCTCCCACCCGTCATCCCCACTAATCTGCTCTGTTTCCAGAGAGCTCGTGGAGGAACCCTCCCCTGTCAGGTTATTGGCCACCAGCAAGCAATGGCCATTGCTTGCTGTTGTTTCCAGTGTGCACCGGCCCAAGTCCTACCCTTTCACCCGGATCAACCGGATCAAGGTGAATTGGTAAAACTCGAGCACACGAGGAGGTTACCTGACTTCGCAGCCCAACCTGGGCCCAATGTATACTATTTTAAAGTTGTAAAAATGAAATGTCTGTATTGACGATATTTAAAAAAAAAATATTGTTACCGAGTATTTGGAGGTAAAAAATTTAAAAATATTGTTTTGATATTTTGTAGTATGTTTGTATGTTCGTATGTGTCGTTGTGGCTTCATCACGCCAAATCAGCTCAACAGATTCGAACTATTTTTGGTACACGGGTAGCTGGGTATTCACAGATGGTTATAAAATAGTTTTTACTCAACTGCTGCAACGCTGAAGAAAAAGAGGGTTAGGATTTTTTCTCCTCCGCTGACGAATTTGTGTCGTTGTGGCTTCATAACGCCAAAATGGCTAAACAAAAGACGAATTTTTGGATAGCCTGGTTGCGTTAAATTTGCACCTCATTTATATGCAATGCTATAGATATCAGGTGCAAACTTAACTCAACCGGAACCGGCGGGGTTATTGCCTAACGAAATTTTGACACTTGGTATCCGAATCAACTGTCATAGCCCATACAAAATCATGACACTCGATTGCAATTGGGAGCGTCAAACGCGTTAGGCAATACGGGGGCGGGTAATATAATCATGTTAGGGTAAGTGAAAGTTTGTACGGAACGCTAGGTGCGCGAGTCGGACTCGCACTTGGCCGGTTTTTATTACTTCGACTTACTAAACAAACTTAATACTATATTTTGTTATTTTGCTTATTATTGTATTATTTAATTTTAATGGGCTATTAATTTAAAGCATGAATCTGAAAAGCAGCGAATTAAATTTGCAAAATATTGCTAGTATTTCTTAAAGATATCATATCAATTATTACCGATAACGTTATTTTTAACATGCATATAATACTTATATACATTAATAACATAATTTTGTGTTATCCACAGACAAAGTCAGAAAATATGTAATTAGAAAGAACAGCATGAGACGATAAAACTTATCCCTAAATTCTTGCTAATTAATTATTAGCTAAGTTACGAACTTAATCCAGCCGTTTCATAAAAACTGGAAAAGTAATATTTATTACCAAAAAAGTTTACTGGCAACACTGAGCAATTCATTCGATAAGTGCTTTCGGAAAGTGATTTACACAATATGCTTCCAACTACAAAATAAGCTTTGTTATTAATGGAAATTGTGCAAGCTAAGACCACTAAAAATACCACTTGATCGATAAAAACCCCGACAAATTGAAAAAAAAAAAACCGGCCAAGTGCAAGTTGGACTCGCGCACCGAGGGTTCCGTACGAATTTTCACTTACCCATTCTTTATTACCCGATATCGGTTGAGTTAACTTTGCACCTAATATATATAGCATTGCGTACAAATGAGGTGCAAACTTAACGTAACCGGCGGGGTTATTGCCTAACGAAATTTTGACACGTATCCGAATCAACTGTCATAGCCCATACAAAATCATGACACTTGATTCTGATTGCGAGCGTCAAACGCGTTAGGTAATACGGGGGCCGGGTGTTCAAATAGGTCTTTTGGAAATTAAAAAAAAGCTAGAGACATGGCTATAATTTTTGTGTAATTTTTGTGTTTATTTATACAAATTGTGAAAATTTTCGTTCGGTAAACTTTGGGGATAAAGGGGGGAATGGTGTTTTTTTCAAATTTTCCGTAATAAAACTAAATCTAATCACAATAAAAAAAATTGTCCAAAAATCAATTGATCAAGCCCTTTCATATGATACCCTATTTGACCCAGTAGCTAGACTTTTAGCTTTTGCTCCCCCTCATATTCGTCGTATTTTTTTGAAAAGAAAAATATATTTTTCAATATTTCCTGTGCAATACATGTGGGCTGACCATACTTAGAAATATTTCAAATTTGAAATAGATAGCGTAAGTAGTTTTTGAGATATGGCGCTATAATAGTCGGACAGACAGACAGACAGAGTCGCACCATAAGGCTTCTTTTTGTACCTTTTTGGTACGGAACCCTAAAAACTGATATATCAGTTACTGGATTACAGTTCCTTTATTTTTCCGCAAAATATTGTCTTGGTTAGATGTGACAATAAATCGTGCTCATATGTACATTTATATTTTCATGCGGTTTCCACAAAAATAAAAACGTCTTCAATTACAATAAACCACCACCACACAGTATAATCCTCGACAGGTGTTTGCAACTATCTTTACGATTTTGTGCATTTATAATATCAGTAAGATATAATCCGTTACAGTACTGTATATCGCTCGTAGAACCGATACCGCTGGGGCAGAAAGGTTCTCGAGTGGCGACCGCATACAGGACGACGCGGCATGGGAATACCCTCAACAAGATGGACCGATGAACTGGTGAAGATCGTGGAAAACTGTTGGATGAGGGCGGCGCGCGACCGGTCGTTATGGAAATTCTTGGGGAGGCCTTTGTCGAGCAGTTACAGTATGCCAAGTATATGGACGGGTATTTCGTCTTTAAAAATAATCTTATTAAAGAATCAAATAGGGTACATGCATGTTTTATTTTTATCGCTTTTCGTAACAAAATATCAAAATACCGTAAAAACGATTTCAAAAAACTAAATTAAAATGGGCCTAGAAATACGCATTTTAAACTACACACGACACAGAGATCCGACATGTACTTTTACGTCATAGTGTGTACTCCGGCCATATAAACTCGATATAAAATTCTGATTTGCTAGAAAGAGATAAAATGAAATGTTTAATGGCTTATATGTTGGTAATTATTAAAAAAAAAAAAAAATTCTCAACTGTTGTTACATGAAGAAGCTTTTAACAAAGCAGAAATAAAAATTCAAGTATTTAGTATCATTTCAATAATGACAACGACAGCATAATGGTGTCTTTGTTTTTTGCATTTCATATTTTCGTCACATATGTTACTAAAGAACCTTTGTCTTACGATCTACTTTTCAAATGGTTAAAAAAACGTTTCCTTATATATTAAATCTCCCAACCCAATTTTTTCCTCCAGTCAACTCCATCATCACGAAACACTCAAGGCCCAATTTCATAAACCCACCAACACCAAATTATCCTTTAGATTCCGCCTATCCATCGTTAGATGTCATAAATTAATCCGCCATTAATTACAATAATCAATTTAGATCTAGGTTTAAGCCACAGAGCATCCATCTTTACCTGATCCGTCGCGTTTCCTAACTTACTTCTAAACCTTTTGGTATAAAAGAGAGACATTGTAATTGCAGGATCTTCTAATTCTGGTCCAGCGACTTCAATTTGCATAGCATGATTGTGAAGGCTCAGAATTTGTTTATTGGGAATAAGGTCCGCGACTTTCAATTTCACTGACACTAATGGAATTACTGAGTGCTGTCGGGTATTGGATTTATGTAAATTTTTCACTTGACACGCTTTGGGGTTAAATTTAGAATACGCCTTTTTGCCTTCAATTTGAGGCCGTTTAAGTCGCCAATTCTCGTTGCGCGTGATTTAATGTAGTGTTAATCGATTAGTAAGCAAAAATTGTTGAAATAAAACAATTTAACGGATTATATCGCGTATATTATCCCATTTTAGTTCAAACGAAACGCAGTGTATCAACCCGGGTGAAAGCACATAGCAGATGTCAAGCACCGTCGGTGTAATAGGTCTGCAGTCTGTGAACATGTCATTGACAAACCAAACCACTCCATTAAGTTTGATAAACCTTCTATCCTTGCCAAAGAAAAAAGATATTTTCCCAGAATGCTACGCGAGGCTATTGAGATTAAAAAAGCATCCTAATTTCAATAGAGAAGATGCATTGTCGCTACCGCCAGCTTGGGATCCTGTAATACATTTCATCAAGGAACAAGCGAGACACAAAACTGCAAAACATTGATTTCCGAACGGTGTAAAATATCTTATATGTTTAAAAAAGTAGTTTAATAGTCTCTGTTTTTAAAAATATTATAATTAGTAATAAGGTAGCCTGGGAGTTTTTCTTTGCAGCGTTTCTTTTTTCCTCAGTACCCCTCATTTGTGAAATGCTGCTTGGTAAATTATTAAAATAAAATAATTAAGCCCTTCTGGCAAATGTGTAACTGTCTTTACAGCTTAGGCCCATCTGGCGTGTCTGTAAATCTTTATTTTGCCTGAAACACAGGATACTCCTAGTTCAGGCGCGTAACATTGTTATCTAATTATAAGTATGTTTAGCCCGTAGTCTTTACAGCTGTACTATGTTTTAATAAATTTTATTATTATTATTTACTTATTTATTTAAAATCTTAGGGTAGGTTTTTTACAATATATATATATATATATAAAGTAAAATACAAAAAGCAAATACAACTTATAAACACATTATAAAAAACCTAACCTAGGGTGCCGCCGGCAGCGGGGCAGGGCTCAAGCTACCGGTGGTTAGGGCTGCACAGAGAGGAACCTCCTGAGAATGCGGGCCGTGTCCAGGATTACTGCCTTCTGTATCTGACCCTTGATCCAGCCATCTAGCGAGAGTCTCTTAAGATGTTCGTTGAGACTCTTCGCTATAAGACCGTTTGCCGAAACCACTATCGGGACAATAATCGTCGAATCAACATCCCACATGGCGGTCACCTCGTGAGCCAAGTCGAGGTACTTGCTGAGTTTGTCCTTCTCAGCCTTCACGAGGTTCTCGTCATGTGGAATGGTGATGTCGATGAGTATTGCCCGGCGCTTAGATCGATCTACCAGCACGATATCAGGCTTATTGGCTACAATAGTCCTGTCCGTGATGATAGATCGATCCTAATAAAGCGTGGCACGGCCATTTTCAAGAACTGGCATCGGTGCGTACTTATAGTACGGTACCTCAGACCCCACAAGACCGTATTTAACAGCAAGTTGATGGTGAATAATTCTGGCTACTTGGTTATGTCTGTGCAAGTACTCGCTGTTAGCAAGATGAGAACAACCGGAAATTATATGCCTGAGTGACTCTCCGGGACGGCGGCATGCCCGACAAATGTCGACCGTACCGTCCTTCAGGATATACTTCCGGTAGTTGTTCGTCATGATAACTTCGTCCGCAATTGCACAGGAAAAACCTTCGGTTTCCCCGAAGAGATCGCCGAAACGTAGCCAGTTCACCGACGCGAGCAGATCTACATCAGGCCCTGTAAGGGCCTTGTAGAACCGCCGTGTACTCCTCCATACGTCCTTGCGGTCTACAGTGCTAAGCACCGTTGGTCTGCGCCAGTTCTCGTTTGCCAAGAATAGAGGGGTGAGGCCTTTGTCTACTGCCACTACATCGCGATGTATCCCACACTCATTGTTTAGGAAATACTCCCTGAGACGGCACACCTCGCGGTTATGGAGGTCCTTGGCATTTAAAAAGCCACGGCCCCCACACTTGCGTGGGATGTACAGTCTCATTACTGACGAGCGTGGGTGTAGCATGCGATGTGTAGTGAGCAGCATACGGACCCTCCTATCCAGGGCGTCCAGCTCAGTCTGGGTCCACCTTAGTATGCCAAAGGCAACACTGAGCAATTCATTCGATAAGTGCTTTCGGAAAGTGATTTACACAATATGCTTCCAACTACAAAATAAGCTTTGTTATTAATGGAAATTGTGCAAGCTACGACCACTAAAAATACCACTTGATCGATAAAAACCCCGACAAATTGAAAAAGAAAAAACCGGCCAAGTGCAAGTTGGACTCGCGCTAAGAGGGTTCCGTACGAATTTTCACTTACCCATTCTTTATTACCCGATATCGGTTGAGTTAACTTTGCACCTAATATATATAGCATTGCGTACAAATGAGGTGCAAACTTAACGTAACCGGCGGGGTTATTGCCTAACGAAATTTTGACACGTATCCGAATCAACTGTCATAGCCCATACAAAATCATGACACTTGATTCTGATTGCGAGCGTCAAACGCGTTAGGTAATACGGGGGCCTGAGCAAGGGCATCACCCAAGCGTTGAAGGCGCGCGCCTTGTTGTCACCCGACAAAAGACTGTTCAGTACTTTTGTCAAGCGGCAAAAAAAACGCTCCTTCACTGCCTGTTTAATGTCTCCGTCCGCAATACTCAATGACTGTGACATACCGAGATACTTGTAGGTTTCAACTTCGGAGAGAGATTTGAGAGACATTGTCTCGGAAAGCTGTAAATTCGTTGAATTTACGACTTTCCCCCGCTGTATATGCATGATCGCACACTTGTCTACACCAAACTCCATTTTGATGGCACTACTGAATGGAGCCACCATTACAATTATTATTATTTGTTTTTTTCAAAAATGGGTAGTTTGCACAAATTGTAATTTTGACAGAGGACAATACATCTTTTCTCAGTCCACCCATGGAAAGCTGAAAAGCTTCCGAAACGTCGGGAACTAAAATGAGATAATATACGCGATATAATCCGTTAAATTGTTTTATTTCAATGAGTAATAATCGCGGACACAGAAGAAAATATTAAGCAAAAAATTGTTTCATGAGAGTCAAATTAAAGCCCAATTATACCACGCTCAGTTAAGGCCTGTTTACACTTTGACTACTGATTATGTCTGGTATGAGTTCATCAATTGTCTTCTTGAATTTAGTAACAAATGTAGAAACTCTCCAAAAGCGTGGCGTCAGGAAAATTACAGGGGAAGCCGAAGCGTATTCATTAACTCATATTTAAAGAAAAAGGCTAAGTAATCCGATGGGAATCGGGTTATATACATGCCACGCCATTGAAACTCTCACTAATCACCAGAGCTCGAATTTTCGAACTGTTATAGTGAGTTCGAAAATGCCACGAAAATTCCGGGCTCTAGTGATTAGTCAGAGTCACACAGTCTCACTTAAAGACTTTTTAATATCGTTACAATAAACTCCAAAGTAACTTATCGTGTCATGTATAAACCTATTAGTAGCCACTCTTGTTGCAATTTCCTACAGCTAAATATACGAAATGCTTCGAAATAAAATAAGGTTCAGTGTTCAGTGATAAGACTGATTATCGACAAGACATCTCTGTCTCTGCAATATTTTTATACTTCAATGTTTTTGAGTATAGGTGTAGGTATGTATTACTCGATTATGCTAAAGCAAAAAAAGATGGTACTTACTTTTATCATCCTCCGTAAATTAAGTTGTAAGCACCTTCTTGTACAGGTATACAAAAAATCCCTAGAAACACTTGAAAATTCAGACTAATATCCTAGAAAAACAATTGAACATATTTCGCATTTTCGATTTCGTGAAAAATATTTAGCCATACTAATATCATCAATTCGAAAGTGTGTATGTCTCTCTATGTGTCTGTCTGTCCGTCTGTCCGTCTGTCTGTCTGTCTGTTACCTCTTCACGCTTAAACCGCTGAACCGATTTGGATGAAATTTGGTATGGAGATAGTTTGCGTCGCGGGGAAGGCTACATAGGCTACTTTTTATCCCGGAAAAATACTTTATCCGCGATAAACGAATTTAAAATGGACGAAGTCGCGGGCAGAAGCTAGTATCTCATAAAAACTTTGGTGTTAATGAGAAATACAGGAAAATGGTTATTACTTACATAAGTACTTACGTAAATTGATTCCACTTTTTAATTAATCTCGGAAAAATCCTGACTTTATTGTCTTCTCATAATTTCGTCTTCTTATACAACTCTTCAAAGTTCTTTTTAATTACTGAGAGTAATTTTTTCGTTTATTGCTGGTATACAATTGCCATATTTATTTTACCGCGTCGGCCATTTTGTTTACGACCTATTATAATTTTCCAGAAACAAATTGCTATTTTTATTTCGCCTGTTATTGGAATTATTATAATGAATGAGGCTTTGAATCGTTGTGGTTCCCAGCGTTTCAGAGAAAATTAGGGAGTGAAGATAACAACTTGTACTTCATGTGTGTCGGTGCATAAAAATGGGTGACACGAAATAATTACAAATATGAGGCTCAATTCGTTTATTCCTAAATGAAAGTTGGAATACAATTTAAATCTAGGGTCTCTAGGGACTGGACTCTGGAGGGTAGCCGCTTGTGACGGTTTAATGTGGCTAGCACAGTTCGGGACAAAGGTCGAAAGCTCTTTTTACCCAGGTCCAGTCTCTATACCTATGCTAAAGTTTTCAACACAGTTTCTGAATAAGGTTAAACATTAAATATGTTGGATACCAATGATCTAGGCATTAAACTATATCTTAAATTTTAATATATAAATTTTGTTCTAGACTTAAGCAGGAAAAGTGCCTGGTACAAAAATAAGGAAATTTGACCGACCTCAAGTTCCGTAGGAAAGTGCTTGGGAGACTCGTGGGTGTTGGGTGTACACAGCAGCAAGTAGATTGGCTGTCAGACTTCTCAACCAAGAAAGATGAAGAATTATCCGGCGCTCACATCCATGTAGGCGGTATTTAAATAGCGTTCATATTTTCCATAAACTTTGCATATAACAAAAAAATTAAGATTCTTAATCTATCCAAATATATTTTTTCTTAAACCCAACAGGCTGAAAGAAGAAATAACACTTCATTAGACATCAGAAGAAGCTGACTGTTACAAATATTATCAAAAAGAAAGATATCTTATCACGCGCCTCCAAGGCAACGCTTGAAGCCACATCGTGCGTGTCAACCAAACCCGCGTAATTTACCGAAAGACCAGAAGGAGGTTAAAACCTGAAGAATATAGTGCAACTGAATCCAAATACACTGCTCAAACGGTTCAATAAATCTCACCAGAAATCTGTAATGCGCTTCCAATAAGACCCTCCGAAAGGGTCATGAATAAAAATAGAGGAGCGCCTGGACGGCGCCCTCATGGCTGGTCTCAAATCCGGAAAGAGTGAAGATTTCCACTTCCAATCGTTCACTCAGTACAAAAGGGTTATCACAAATTTACCACATAATTTCCCGAGGATTAAACACCACTTCCTGTGGTGGAAGACCTTAAGAGAACCCACGAAATTACTCTAACCATCGTGTTGGTAAACAAATGACAATATAAACTTTCGAATTCAGCAGCACTTTCACTTTATTCTTTAATTTTCCTAGATAATACAAACTATCAAAACCTCGAAATCGTAAACAAATATCATAGTTAACTAGAAAATCACAAATTCCCTGAAAATTAATTATTACGTAGTAACCCTCATTTAATAACTTCCATAAATTAGGAAATGAATCGACCGCAGATAATCCAAACGTTGAGACAGCACTACCAACTCAACAACAAAAAGCAAAAACGGAATAAAACTTGAAAAGTCACTACGTGACAGCTTTTGGGCTTGTTTGTAACGAAAATGGTTTCTGTTGTAGGCAAATTATATTTATCTATCTAAAACAAGCGTAGGATAGGATAAGGGTTGATACACAAAGCACCCAATTAAGACTTGAAAAAAATATAAGAATACCAGACGGTGTCCGCCACTTCGTGAGCGGAGGAGAAAAAAATCATTAACCATCTTTGTTTTCTTTAGCGCAGTCGATTAAAAAGTATCCTTTAGCCGTCTATGGATGCCCAGCTACCCGTGTACCAGAAATAGTTGAAATCCGTGTAGCCTTTTTGGCGTAATAAAGCCACAACGACACGTACAAATAAACAAAAAGTCCAAATATTTTTCGATTAAGTGGCCTTCAAATAGTCCGTATCACTTTTTTTATATCATCAATGTATAGACATTTCATTTTTACGGTTTACTAATGTTTGGCAAAAAATGTTGACCAAAGTATCACATCGAAAACCTTTTTCCGAAATTTTTATTTGGAAAAAACTTCGCAATTTTACAATCAGCAAACCTCTTTTTTGGCAAGTGATTGTTTAACAAATAATAACATGGTCATATTCTATTTTCCAAACTTTTTTTAGAAAATGTATCGTTTGGCATGCAAGCAAGCATTTTGACGCTCCGCTCGCTTCGGTTGCTCCGCTATAAATGGTTAGAATACAAACCTAACCTAACCGACAGTTTTCGGTTGTTGACCTATGTTCCATTTTGTCAATTGTGTACCATCAGCCACACAGTTAACTGACCATTAGTAGACCTTATTAACATTGGCATAAAGTTTACGCATGGTTACTTAAGTGTTGCTGTTTGTACATGCAAGCAAGCATTTTCACGCTACGCTGTACATCGTCAAAATACAAACCTAACCTAAACTACAGTTTCCGGTTTTTGACCCATGTTCCATTTGTCAATTGTGTTCATACAAGCAAGAATTTTGACGCTCCGCTATACATGGCCAAAATACAAACCTAACCTAACCTACAGTTTTCGGTTTTTGCCCCATGTTCCATTTGTCAATTGTCTACATGCAAGCAAGCATTTTGACGCTCCGCTTGCGACACTCGCTTCGCTATACATCAGGTCAGAATACAAACCTAACCTAACCTACAGTTTTCGGTTTTTGACCCATGTTGTGCATTGTGTATATACAAGCAAGCGTTTTGGCATATAATTTTATTTATGATAAAATAAAACATTTGCTGGATAAGTATTTTGCTTAATGAAATCATGAGGGAGCGAACCTTAGCCAAATGATAATTTGACCAAATGAATAAAATGCGTAAGGTAACTTTGCTAAAGATTCGTTTGGGAAAATAAACTATTGCGATAAATTATTTGGGAAGTCATATTCGGGAAAAATAATTTGCCAAACGGTAGTACACCCATTTTTACAGCTTTATCATAGTGATATCAGGAATATATCGAATTAAATTCAGATGGCATTTGCGGACAACCATGCAATTGCTTATACTATTGCTTAATGTTTAGTTTTTTTTATGTGTAATTATTGCAATAGGTAGATACTCACAAATAATGAAATAAAACGCGAAAAATAGCCTTCTCAAAATAAAAATTGAGTATTTTATAGAAAATAAACTAATAGATTGCAATATGGCTTGTGTTTTGAGCATCAGACGACGATATATTGAATAGATATATTAACTTATACTAGTCATAGAATACATCCCAGACCCAGAAACACATAATTATGCTCATTAAACAAATATTTGCCCTTATCGGAATTTGAACTGGGGAACGTCAGCTACGC
Organism: Hedya salicella; assembly: GCA_905404275.2. Lineage (NCBI taxonomy): Eukaryota > Metazoa > Arthropoda > Insecta > Lepidoptera > Tortricidae > Hedya > Hedya salicella. The sequence continues at coordinate 7,047,953 of FR990106.1, read as the reverse complement.
AGGAAGCGTCACTCCCGCTGAGCTAAACCGGTCGTCTATTAATTCGCTTCTATATTCACGACGCTTCTACAGAACGTAAGTATGTAAACGTTCTTTAGTAGTACGTAAATAAGCAAACTTTCATACTTTCGCACTGAATAGTAATTACTTTTAAGTTAACAAGTGTTGCTCACGGCGAAAATGTAAGGCAAGCATAGCTGGAGGGGAGTAAGATTATCTCAACTTGAAAAGTTGTATAAGAAAAGGGACTTATTCGCGGTTAGGTCCTTTTGTCTATGGAGGATCTAAACACCGCGCGTAACTCAAGCTACGCAATTATACAATGGTTAACCGTGAGATATTACGTGATGATTTTATAAATGAGTTGTTAGAGTATATAGATGGTGAAGATCAACGTGGCACACTCTGGTCGTGATGTACTACTTCTTGTTTCTTAGTTACCTAGTTTTAATCTTTACCATAATGTTGCACGCGTTGTTTACCTTTAAGATATTGTTGCACTATTCTTGAAAGAAAAATAAATAAATAAATATTACGGGACAATTTTACACAAATCGAACTAGTCCCATGGTAAGCTCAATAAAGCTTGTGTTATGGTTACTAGACGACGATATAGAAAAGCACGAGAACTTATTGTTATATTGGTGTAATTTTCGGTGAAACTTAAAAAATTATAACATAAATAATGAAATATCCATATTAATATTATAAATGTGAAAGTGTGTCTGTCTGTCTGTCTGTCTGTCTGTCTGTCTGTTACCTCTTCACGCTTAAACCGCTGAACCGATTGGAGTGAAATTTGGTGTGGAGATAGCTTGAGTCCAGGGGAAGGACATAGGCTACTTTTTATCACGGAAAAATACCCTTATTCACGTTAAATGAGTTTAAGGCGGACAAATCGTACGTTACGCTGGAATGCAAAAACTACATAACAGATTTGCGTAAAGTTCTGCAGTAATATAGCTTAGATATCAGAATAGGACATAGGCTACAACTTTTGAGGGTATCCATTCATAAAAGGGTATTTTTTTATCAATAAATGGAAAATATGACCTTTTATTCATTGACGTTTTCTTTTCTTGATAACGAATAAACAATTGGTAACCTAGCAACAGTCATCCTATCAACACGATTAAGCAAGGAACACACCTTTCGTATATGACGTATCATACAAGTAAGAGTATTTCTTTATATAGCCGTATAATAGCCCAGTGTACATTTGGATTTGCGATCATCTCTGAATGATTAACATTTTGTTACAAAAATATGGTTTATGAATAAGATAAATAACATAAAACGAGTTCTTCTTAACAATAAATGGAAAATAATAACATTTTGTTAACTGAAAATTTTATTCCGAAGAATTTTAAAGAAATAATTGCTTTGAAGCCAATATGACACGTTAGTACCTGTTTGCGTAACTGGATGGCGTTTGTTGTAATCGCTTTTCGTTCTTTATCTAGATAAAAGGACAAGTCCTGACTGATATATCAACGCAGAGCCAAAACTACTGAACATACAGACTTGAAATTTTTACAGTAGACACTATTTGTAACATAGGCAAGGTACAAGTAAGGATTTTTGGAAATTTATCCCCTAACGGGGTTAAATTGGGGTTGAAAGTTTGTATTGAATATCTGTAATTATTTGAATTACTGTTATTATATTTCTGATATAAATTCTTCACTTCAAACGAAGAAAACTAATTTCAGCAGTTTTGGAAATCCATCCCTTAACGGTGTTTAATTGGGGTTGCGAGTTTGTATGGAATATCTGTAATTATTTGAGTAACTGTTAGAATATTTCGCGTATAGACTCTTCATTTAAAACTAAGAAAACAAATTTCAGCATTCTTGGAAATTTATCCCTGAAAGGGGTGAAATAAGGGACGAAAGTACGACGGCGCGTAAAGGGTGTTGTGAAGCGCTGAATTGAACTTTGAAAGATGTTAGAGGGAACGAAGTTATGATGGGTGGAGTCACTATGTTGTTAGCTGGAGACTTTCGTCAGACTTGCGCGAGGAACTCGAACTGATGAAGTTCAAACTTGCATGAAGGCTTCAAATATTTGGCCTATAATCAAAAAACTCAACCTTAAAATAAATATGCGAGTGTACCTCAAGGGCGATATTTCCGGTGGAGAATTCTCCGACCTTCTTCTTAAAGAAGGAAATGGAGAATACCCGAAACTGAGGGGAGGGTTACAATTCCATCGGATCTCGCCGTAGTTGTCCGGACCATTGACGACCGAATCTCTCAAATTTACCCACATGTTCAAAATCTACACAGCAAGTCCACGGAGTGATTGTGTGAATGAGCGATTCTGAAACTTAAGAACCACCAGGCTTCCGTTTTTAATAAAATGTTATTGGAGTCGTTCGAAGGTTCAGAATACGAACGCAAGTCTGTAGACTCGATATGTAGTGGACACAGATGATGGCATTAAACTACCGCGTAGAGTTTTTAAATGCACTTAACCCACCCGGCCTACCTTCGCACATAAGGGGTACTCGAGTAATGTTGTTGCGAAATCTCAATCAGCCGAAGTTGTGCAACGGAACCAGGCTGCGTGTGAAAGCTTTACATAAAAACGTTATAGAAGCCATCGTTATTACTGGCTGTGCTCAAGGCGAACCTGTGTACATACCCCGGATACCATTTATACCCTCGAAATACCCATTCGAATTTAAATGGGTGCAGCTCCCCCTTAAGGTCTGTTTCGCGATCACGATCAATAAGTTTCAGGATCAGTCACTGAAAATAGCAGGAATAGATCTTAGTAATAGAGCTTCTCGCACGGCCAGTTTTACGTAGCTTGCTTGAGAGCAAGTTCCCACGCAGCTTGGTCGGATCTGTTAATGTGGTATATATAAAAATACAGCAAAACCTAACTAAAGTTCCATATTATCAATAGTTCAATCTCAATTGTTCAATTACATTTGTATTTTTTTTTCAAATTACAGCTATATAACAAAATTAACGTGACATAACCTATTGACAGTCAATGCATAGCCTAAACTGCCAACGGTAGGAATACGAGCATTGAAACACATATTCCGTTAGAGATGTTAGTAGAGGCGCATTAAAGAAGGATTTTTTGAAATTCGAGCTATAAGCGGACGAAGTCGCGCGCAAAAGCTAGTTTATTTATATGTTAAAAAGTATGTGCTGCCTTTGTTAATAATTTGTCATCATTCTAAGTCGCAATAAACGACTTACATTTCATAAAAGTGTTTTAAGGGCCTCTACGCGTTGGCTTGGGTTCCGCACACGCGTCCCAACGGTCAGGGACACCATTATGATTGTGCGACATACACACAATTAATGATCTGTAATATTAATTATTTAATTGGTTTTTATATAAATTAATCAATTAAAATAACAATTAAACCTAATAATTGGTCATCATTTTGAAACCCGTAAGGTTACATAAGGTTAATTTTGTAATAATTTGGAAAATTAACAGTTTCAGAGATAATTGCTATTTTGATAACGGGAATTTGATTCCCGTACGGTATCAGTGGGTATAAAAGAGCAAAAATCATCTACTGATGAGTAAACGAATAATAATGGTTTATTTGATATATATAGCAATTTTTCATATGTGTACTCGTATTTTTCATATTTTATAGGGGGCAAACGAGCATAAGGATTGCCTGATGGTAAGCGCTCACCGTCACCCATAGACACCTACAACACCAGGGGAGTCACAAGTGTGTTGCTCGCCTTTTAGGTTGGAGTACGCTTTTTTTAAGGTCGCCTCGGTCAAGAAATACTGCCGGCGACAATTTATTCCACAGCTCATTCGAATTAAGAAGATTGAAAAAGTGAAGATTTCTACAAGGAAAAGATTATAAGGTATGCCTATGTATGTAATCCAATAGAGAGGCATGAATTTATTATGTTAATGTTAATGGTAAACTAAAAGCTAAACGATTACGGTTCAACAGGATAACCTTTCAATTTTTTAAACGGAGACTTGTGTTTATGCTTTGGGCGTAAAAAAAACACATATTGTTTGTACGCATTATTGGTCATACTGCTACATTTTTAAATAGACGTATTACCAGCGAGCAATCAATAAAATAGTAAGTGACTTTCTTTTTTTATAAATTATGTTTTTACCGTATAGATTCTAAGAAAAATATGTACATATGTTAGTCTATAAGGTATTTATATATATGGGCCTTGTAGCCTGAAATGAAAGATTTCATTAATTCATTTTCAGATTCAAACCTCTGTCTCTGACGGCTCTCCGGGCCGACACGGGTGACTCACAGATACTCAAGATTTCTATCTAATACGCCTAAGAGAGGTTTGAAGCGACATCTACCTGGTTCGAATTATATTAAACCCAATTATCTTAAGCCATGGCTAAGATCACTCTCGATCAAATCACCAGTCAAGCACAAAAAAAAAAACATCGGATTATCCGTTCAAGAGTTACTATGCCACAGACAGGTACACAAATACTTAGAAACACAGGCACAGATACACGGATATACCCGTCAAACTTTTATCACCCCTCTTTTTGTCGGGGGTTAAAATAATACATTGTGCACCGTGGGCGGTAGAGAAGGAATTACAAACGAGAGCACGTTGAAGCCTGAAGCCGCAGGCTGAGGGCTTTAATGACTCGAGTTTGTAATTCTGGTACCGTCTGAGTAACACACAATGTTTTTCATCACACTCGTGAGGAAACTAATATATTATTAAGTCAGAAAAAGCTTGTTACTTTCAAGTGTCACAAGTCGCAACATTGTGTCATAAAGTGTCATTTCGTGATTGGTAGAATCTCATGCCATAGATAACATTAACAAAGGTTTCGTTTTATTTCGTTCGTCCAACAAAGGTTTCGTTCCCAAACTATTTTCTAATTTTGTTGCACACAATCTTTTACGTGAATTAATAATTGTAAAATAGTAGAAACAAGCTATTTTAACGTATTTAACTATAGCGTCGGCGTGTATTTATTGATATTACATTATGTATAATTCAAATTTGTTGGTTTTGACTAATTCCGTTCGGTGCCGTTCTAAACCTGGCATATTAAAGTAGTAAATGCAGTAAAAAAAAAGAAGTCATTACGCACATGGCATTAATGGAATAATAAAAAGCCCACGGTTTTTAATAAGACCTTGTCGCTCGTTTTTCCTGCGTGTAATGACACCGTTTACGAACAAGTATGATGAAAAATATGTAAACACTATGATAAAGAATACCTTATGATTGCATCGTGTCACCTATATGCTCGTACGATAAATACCTGAGGTTTGAGTCATTGTCTATTGTACCGCCTTAGGTATGTAATAGCTACATGCCCCGCCCATTGCCACTTCAGCAATCCTGTGAGCTATGTCAGTTAGTTCGGTTCTTCTGCGGACATTCTGGTTCTATTACGGATGGCCGTTGGGCAGTAAAGTCTTGGAGTGGCGACCACGCATAAAAAAGCTCAGCGTAGAACGGCTTACGACTCGGTGGAGGGATGCCCTCGTAAGAGGCCTATGTTGCACAGCAGTGGACGTCTGTGGCTGATAGAGTAATAGTAGGTAGGTATGTAATGTTCTTTTTGTATAAAGATGGCGGTCTCTTTATTGTGTAAATCAAGGACGATTATTAATCGTCCTTGATGTAAATGGACAAAAAAAAACAACAAGAAAACTACTCTGAGATTCAGACATATTGAGATTACATTAGCGGTTACACGCGTCGTATAATTCGGAGGATCTAATTCATAAGACACCAGTGGACCCCAATGCTGTCCTCTGTGTGCGAGAGTAGTACAAATCTCGGCAAACTTATTGAACAAAAATGGCGGATCTACGCATGTGCATTTGTACGTAAATATTGCGCAGTCAAGGTTATGCTCAAGAAATCTACTGGCAACTATATCTTCTAAACCACTTTCAGCCAGAAGGCCATGGATGGGAATTAAGACGGTTTTCAGAAATAAGTCCATCAATACATCCTACCTTTATTCATCATATTGGTGGATTGGGATTGTCCTACGAAAGCGTTAAGCAAACAAACGGACAAACAGACATTATGAAATTATGAAACAACACGTGTCAGGATGTGATTTAGAAACACTAGGTATAGTTGGGGTTGAGGGGATTTGATGTAAGTGTCTCCGAGCAAATCTTGGAGGGTGTTTAACAGGCTTATAGTTCGCGTTTGTGGCAGTACGTACATTAGCTACTCATTTAATACTAGGAGGATTGGGCTGTTAACTTCAAGTGGTAAAGTCAAATATGCGTGAAAACTCAAAGGTTCAAGAATTATGTTCTTATCGTAAATATGATTTGGCCAGTCATATCACGATATGCTAAATAGAAAATAGGGCAAATCGAGGTGAGCCACCAGCTCGACGATATTCCTAGTTAAGTACCACGGCGCATCGTAGGTAGGTTAGGTTTGTTAAGTAGCTTCAGATGCCCTAAGGGCAAACCGCCTAGCAATAGAAGCACCGCAAAGCGGTGCACTATCAAAACCACCGAAAAGCGGAAAAATTTAGTATTTGGTTTCGTACACCCTACATAATCTAAACTATGCGCAAATGTAGCTAAAAAAGGTTTCGCCAATCTTTTTCTCTACCGTGACGGGAGATACTAGCTAAATCATGTAATGGCGGCGTTTCATGAAATGCCTAAGAATTTCATGGTTTGACCAATGATTGGGACCCAAAGGGTACCAACGGGACACTATTGCTAATCTGACCATTACAGAACTCAAGTTTTAAACTACAACACTTGCTACTTGCACATAATTTCTGTTGCTATGACCGCTATGTAACAACATTATGTACCTATAATAAAAATAAAATAAAGCCTAAAATAAAAGGGGACGTAGAAGGTTGTCTCACAGGTTGGTTGTCAAAACTGAACAAATGAATAAGTTCAGCGACTGGTGTCAAAGGTCGCGAGAGCTTCATCTAGGAGGGAGATATACGAGTAGCTGTCGCGATCTTTCGATACCGGTCCATTATGATCTTACCCGGTCGCCCCCATAGAACTATTCATGTGCAAGTCTGAGTCGCACTATTTTTTATTTCCAATTGTTCCCAACTTCAGATATAAAGTTTTACAGGAAACAATACTATTTAATAACAAGTTTTTTCTTCTAAGTACTTCTTAGAAGTGTATTCAGCATTCAATGAATTGTGCGCGCGATTCATTTGCTCCTTTTTATCACGAAATAATGGATGATTATTTTCCCACATGTGCGACAAAAAATGTATTGTACGGTACAATAGCTGTAAAACGTTAATTTTGCCGTCTGTTCACGTTTTTACACGTGAAAAGACTGAACAAATCGTATCATTGCGTAAATACGCTCATTTAATTTCCCTGATTCAAGAAGAAAATTTCATTTCCGTTTTATAAATGGCGTCTCCACTTTTTCTTAGTTTATTTTTAGCACAAATGGTATCAATTAGGCTTCAGAGTACAGGGAGTCGTAGGAAATTTACCGTTATGACAAATCAAAAAGGTATTCTTAAGAATTTACTCTTGGAAGCTTTGACCCGAAGTAAAAACGTGATTGTAAAGCGAAAAGTGGTCGTCCCAAACATACATGGCGGCAATCCATACTTGACATCAAAAACAAAAAAAACCGGCCATAAGATTTTTTTTTTAGTTTCGGTAACATATATGGAGTGCCCCCCCCCCCCCACCCGTAGATTTTTTTTACTTTATTATTTAACCATCAAAATAAGTAGCGGCGATAAGACATCTTTATTCCAAATTTCATCAAGTTAGATGAAGTAAATAGAATTTCATAGAGTTAAATGCCCGTGACATACGGACGGACGGGTGGACATGACAAAACTGTAAGGGTTTCGTTTTTGCCATTTTGGCTACGGAACCCTCAAAAAATAAGGAAGTCTTGTAGCGAAATCAAGCTCCATCTAGGGGACACAGGATCGTATCATAAGTCAAGTAAGTTAACTTTGAGCCTTCTCATATAAGGTCCATCGTGAATAACCGAGTATTAGTGCCATAAGTCATCACTGGTCAAAGACTCATCTTCAGGCACTGCGGGATATTAGCCGAAAAGATACTGCCCAGGTCAATCCGCTTTGACGATGGACCTCTTTTTTGAAGTTGGGCCTACTCAGCTAGACGGTTTGTCCTATGTAAGCATAATCGTCCACAACTGCGAGTCTAGCCTAGTGCTGCCCCGTGTACAATTAAATGTACAAATTAAAATCGAGTTATGAACTCTCATAAAATTCAACTAGGTTCGAAATTCAAAAATGCAATAATCACTCTGGGCGTCACGAGGCTAGTCTCTGATTTTGATCTCTTAAAACATGTTTTGATAGGAGTATAAAATGATATGGTGCAAGATTTTTCACTAAACAAGCTTAATTTATCCATAACTGGCTCAGTGAAACGTAATACAATTTAATTAAGGGAATTGTAACGTAAGCTACATTATTTCTCTCGTGACATGAAGGAAACGAAACGTTTGCTCGTGTTTCGCTGGCGTTATTAAAAATGTTAAGCATTCTGAGATCTGTTTACAAATGTTTATGGAATCACAAATGTGGTTGTGAGTAATATTTATTTATTATTGAAATAATTACTTAGCATTACAGTTAAAACCAAGGCACTGTAAACTGTAAAAAACAAAAACATATAGAAAAACTTAAAAACTAGTTCGATTTAGGCGACGTCACTCCGTGCGCCACCACAAATGAGCTGAATGCACGTATATGTTTAAAATCGTCACTTTTCAATATTTTACACATTCTTTATATGGCACCGACGCCAAAATAAGACTACTTGTAAACGCTTACTTGTAAGTAAATTGAAGAAACTGAGTTATGCAGTTATTTTGTCACCTTTTAGTTTTTTGTTATCAGTTTTCTTTTTTTATGTTAGAAGGATGGCAAGCATTTGACTTCCATCTCACGTGATGATGGACGATGAAGCCGAGGGTGGATTCACTCTCGTCTTGAAGAGATCCTTTATATTGTTCATGGAAAAGGTATGCTGGGAGAGAGTATCTACTCCGTATTCGTCCTAACGAGGAATATAAAAACAAATCGCTTTGTTCGAGTCGGTGTTATATCAACAACATAAGGGTGTAACCCAAATCCACGTCTAGTCCCATAGTGACGAAATGGAGAAGGCTTTATGTATTCATGCAGTCCCGCCGCACTCTCCCCGAAATGTATCCTGTAAAATACCGCAATTTATATGAACGTTCCGGACTTTTACCTAAAATCCACAAGTATCTCGACAAGAAAGTGTTGTGTTGAAATTATGCGACAGTTAATAATCCTCCTGTGCATGTTGGAGAAAAATAATATCGAAGACCAAGTTATAAGAAAGGCACTTTTTCCATTGTGGAGCGCAAGCGCAACAAATCAATTTAATGACACTATTTTCGATTGTTGTTCGGGAGTAATTAGTGGGCACGTGAACTAATCCTAAAAATGGCGTAGATCAATTTGGAAGTCGGGTAATGACTGGGTGGACGAATGGGCCCGAATCACGGACATCCAAAATTAGCGATTGCTGAATGGCCTCTTAGGTTTGTTTCCAAGTTCAGTGCACCATAGAAACTACTTATAAATAAGTGGTTATAGTTAAGTATACATTTAAGTGTAGTTGGAATTACTTTTCTGCTCTAGGGATTAAAACCACCACTTTATTCTTGTCCCGCTATGTAGTGCCGTAAATATTAAATACTTTTCAATTGCAAAATTTTAATAAAGATCTTTCTAGGCCTATACCAGTGAACACTACTCATAACTAATCACATTTTTTACACACTAGAAGGTGCTCGCAACTTCGTTCGCAGTGGAGAAAAGACTCATAGCACTTTTTTTTCCTTCAGCGTATTCGAGTAAAACTTTTTCGAACCCATCTGTGGATGCCTAGTTAACTAAGTATTTACCAACAATAGTTGAATTCCGTTAAGCCGTTTTGGCGTTATGGGACCGCAAAGTCACATACATCACACTCACAAATAATGAATAATAATTACTTTAGATGAATGACCTTCGTGTTTGTGTTATATTGTTACTACCATGTTTGTGTTATATTGTCATTGTTATTAAGGTGCTTCCACACTTGTATCATTTGCTCGTATCGGATCACCGTGCCGTGGCATGACTGCGTATCGCGCTGCTTGGACGCTCACTGTCGGCGCGCCGATCATGCCGCACTCTTCCGATATAAGTGTGTGATACGCGTAGCAAATGGATCGGCGCAACGTCCAAACGCGTGATCGTGACACGCGATCATGCCACGCGACGATGATCTGATACGGGCAAATGATACAAATTTGGACGCACCTTTAGGTATTGAGGTTGTTTGTCTAGTAAAGCTCTTAAAGCTTAGCTTAAATGTTCATAGTTTTTATGTATACTTGCTGTGTGTGCGCGTCGTTATGCGCGTTGTCACTTAACTGTTTCATGTGCAATATCTATTCGTGAGTTCCTGTAATTGGCTCTATACTTCTATTTAAGTTTCTATTTGTACTGCATTAGCTGTTGGTTCTCCTACAATAAATAAATAAATAGTCCTTTATTTTTTTTTATATTTTCAACGTACAGCCATTTTATTTCTACAACTTTATATTATTTTAGATCATAATATTGGTTATCAATTGCAAAAAATACAACCTATTTCATTACTACGTGTCATTTTCTGTGGCCGCCGTCATCTTCCTTGTACGTACGAACCTTGATTAAGGATGAATTTGGGCCATTTGATTGGACGCGACAAGGGACTGACGGCCTCTTATCTGTCTGTTGAACATGAAAATAATACCTTTATTGTAAGCTTTTGTTTCTTTATTCTTTTGTGTTTCCATATCGATTGCCGTCGTAATAAACAATATCAGTTAATCTTATATTATTAGGTTATTTAGAAGGCGATGTTATTAGGTTATTTAGAAGACTTCAAGCTGAAGTATGAATGTTATTTATTTATGTATTTAAACATTATTGCACAAAACAGAAGTAAGTAGACATGGCGGACTTAATGCCTAATGGTATTCTCTACCAGTCAACCATAGGGCCAAACAGAGATGCAAGAAAATGGTGCAGTGGGAAATCATTCAATACTGAGAGCGTTAATGTTCAGCATGATTAAGAAAGAAAAAAATCCACACATGATATTTTTTATAGGAGATGAATGGAATTGACAAGTACTATGCCAATTATTGAAATTACGATGTCAAAAAACAACACAATACTCAGACTAAGAAAAAAAGATAGACATGACCAACTTCACTCGATACAAATACAAGCAACTCATGTGTGTGAAGTTGATTTGTCAATTTAACAAAGAAAGATAGTGTAGTAATAAAACGGCGACTAAAAATACCTAAATCTCAATATTTAAATAGTGTCTGTGTCACGTTTGCAAACTTGAATAGTTTTAAAGAATAATTTGTATACATAGATGGCGTTGAAAGTATCGAAGAACGGCATTTTGTAATGCGATTGACAGTCCTCTTGTTTTAATCTCCTTGATGCTACATATTGGACCCGTGAATCTAGCAAAGCTAATTGCCACTTGAATATCCGCTGCAAACCGTTTAGATACGGCTGAGTTCAATAATAATTTTCGTGCAGAAATGTACGTGACATCAAGAGTTGAAAAGGTAGGGATGGGACGCATCATACAATAACATATTGGGAAGGACAAGTAACAAGGTGCAAATATGTGCTAACTGTAAGGTATGATTGAGTGCCGGGTATCGAACGACGAAGACAGAGCGATGTCGAGAAGTAACTAAAGTAACGAAAGCTGTCCCTATCCCTACGTGGAATAATAAGTAGAAAGAGATAGAGTTAGAGAGAGAGAGAGAAAGTATACCTAAATAGCAGGTCATCATCAGAAAAAAAAATCAATTTTTCTTAGTAATTGAAAGTAATGGTCTTCGACAATAGGGATGACGACAAAATTTAATTAGTCCGTATTGTAGATAATAAAAAAATATTGGTCACATATTTTTTCTTTTTTGCGTTATCATGAAAGAACGGAGATACATTGAGTCAAAATGCCGCGTGACGTCACCGTATGGTACAGATTATATCTAGTAGTGACGTCACGAGCCCCCAATCCTAAACTTTCGACTTTCTGCGATTTATTGCAGTATGTTTTGATTAATTTGAAAACACAAAAGATGCGTCTTCAATATTTTTTTTATTATCTACAATACGGACTAAAGAGAATTTTGACAAGGCTCACGCAAATCTGCTTCTAAATACAAGGTTATTTTTACTCTCGTTGTGCAGTTGCTTCGAACGGACAGCGCTTTCCTGCTCCAGGTCTAGGTCGTCATTCTGCGACGCTCCAGGTACTTAAATTGTGATACTAATTGCTAAACGAACGATACGAACACCACTAACATTGAAAGGACAGGACTGTGACTGGCCAGGATGCTGTAGAAGCGTTTGCGGAGTATTTTGGCTCTGTGTTCCACAACGAGTTACCTAGGCTAGATCCCGAGGAGGCGGCGCGAGAGAGCGCGGCGCGAGCGTGGGGCGCGCGCGACGCGACACGGGTCGCCGTCGACGCCGTCGGCACCGGTGACCTGCGCCGGGCCGCCAAGCGCCTCAAAGCCCGCTCTTCGCCTGGGCCTGACGGGATACCTTCGTTTCTGGTAAAGGATTGTATATCTGCACTAGAGTTACCACTGTTACACATATACAACCTTTCCTTACAATGTGCCGTATACCCTTCGTGCTGGAAACTGTCCCGGGTAACGCCGGTGCCTAAGAGCGGCAAAGGGTCTGACGTGTCAGAATTTAGGCCTATTGCCGTGTTGTCGGTATTTGGTAAGTTGTTTGAGTCGGTTATAGACTACTCCATTACTCGACAGGTCACGGTACAATTTAGCGACGCTCAGCATGGTTTTCGTGCAGGCCGGTCGACTACAACAAACCATATAGTTCTGGTCGATTATATAACTGAGGCCATGGATGCCCGTATGCAAGTGGATGCGGCATATTTTGATTTTAAAAAGGCATTCGATCTTGTGGATAATGATATACTACTGCGTAAATTCGCGGACTTGGGTTTTACACCCAAGCTCTTGCATTTCTTTGCTAGTTATCTGCAAAATCGAATGCAATATGTTAAATTTGCAGGATTTGAGTCGCGCCCTTTCTATACTCGTTCCGGCGTCAGTCAAGGGAGTACCTTAGGGCCTACTCAATTTCTGATAATGATAAATGACTTGCCAGATGTCGTCAGCACGGCTGGGTGTCTAATGTTCGCAGATGACATTAAACTATACCATAGAATAGGCGACGACAACGACAGACTAAAACTACAGAGTGACATCGACGCCATAGCTGACTGGAGTGAGGATAACCGACTGTACTTTAACGTATCCAAATGCGTTTCTGTTACCTTCGCCAGGCTGCGCTCGCCAATTGCCACCACCTACACCCTTAGAGGTGTCACACTGCAGCGAACTGATGAAGTACGTGACCTGGGACTGACTCTAGACAAACAACTGGACTTTCGCCAACACGTAACAACGACATGTAAGCAGGTGTCCAAAACTCTGGGGTTCATCATGAGGATCGCATCACAATTCTCTACTGTACGGGTGGCAGTTATGTTGTACGTTGCGTATATCCGTAGTAGGCTCGAATTCGGTGCCGCCGTGTGGGACCCCCACGAGAACAAGTATACCATTATGCTAGAGAGAGTGCAGAAAAAGTTCGCCAGGTATATGTACAAACGATTGTATGGATATTATCCGTTTTTGTACCCATCACTTTTCGTGTCGGGCATGGTAGGGTTGCACACTCTCGAAGCGAGGCGTGAACTACTGCATATAGTGCACTACTACGACCTTTTAAATAATAAAGTCGACAACCCATCGGTGCTGGAGCGCATGGGGCTGCTCGTGCCGGCTCGGCTTCCGGCGGAGGACGCCGACGGCGGCGCAGTGGCGGCGCGAAGGCGCCGGCGTCTGTTCGCGGCGCCTGCCTCCCGCCCGCGCACCCGGCGTGGCGCGAACGCTCCCACATCCCGAGCGATCGCGGTTTTAAACCGCATCACAGTGGACGCTGGGGATATTGACGTATTCGCCGATAGTCCAGGTATCTTTTATCGGAAGGTTCTGGCCTTCCTGACTTCATGTACATATTGATATGTTTTAAATGTGTACCTACTGCTAGTTGTTAAATGATTGTTTGTAGTTTTTCATGTAAATGTTTTGGTATAACATACTGTGAATTTACGTGTAAATTAATAAATAAATAAATAAATAAATAAATAAAAATAAATAAAGGTAGTACTATTTCGTCGGTTTTTGTCCCGTGTTCACATTTATTTGCGTTATAACTGAGGCAACGTAATGAGCAGCTCACATAGTTCGAAGAACCGACACAACGTGGGTTGGGGTAGCCAAGGTGATCGGACGACCTGGTATGATAAAGCGCATTACGACTTGATGCTTACAAACTGTCTGGCTATGCGCAGCTTTTTAAAATTATTCTTTTGACAGCAAATTCAATATTATTTAAAATTCCACACTCGAACACACGCTCGAGATTGATTCAATTCTGAGCTTCGGACCTGATCAGATGTCGGTCTAAGTCATCTTACTCATAAATAGTATTTAAAAATCCTTAAGCCTCAAGCATAAGTCCTTTATTCCAAATTCTAGTGGTTCGAGTGATTGAGTCTGTTCCTGATTGATTTAATTTGAACATAAAACCATATTGCTGGTCTGTCACTAACAACATATCTTAATTTATAATACTAGGCACGGAAATATAAGTTTATAAATATCTTGTAGTTGAATACTTAACTGTTTAAAAATGTAAATTAATATGTAGCAAAGGCCTGTCCTCAGGTGCCTTTCTTTTCCTTTATTAAAGGGTGCCCCTTGAAATCTCGACAAACTTTTCATCGAATTTCATTTCATCGAAAACGATTCATAGAATATTCAGTATTAATATTATCTTTTGGAGTATTATGGCTTCATCAACTATTCATTACATATTATAACAATTATTAGAGCAATGATATAAGGAATTTTAAATGCTTAAAATTACATTTAGTAGATTATTTTAAAGACAGAACATCAAATAATTTATATTATTTCATCGACGTATTATTATACAACTAATTCATTTCATACTTAATAACATATTTTAAGAAAATAATAAAAAATAAAACAAACTGAAGCAAGTATAGACAACTTATGTTTCAATTCAAGGCTTGTATTCATCTGAAAAATAATATAGATATCATTACTATTGCTATATTAGGTTAAGTTGATTCGCTCCCTGAACAGTAGGTTAGGTTAGGTTAGAACTGCGTCCGTAATAAAAATAATCCGCTCCCAGAACAGTAGGTTACGTATTCTACTTTAAGGCAGGTCAGACTTCGGTTAGGTTAGGTACGACGACAAGCGAAGCGAGGAGGAGTGTTAAGTTGAACTGCGACCCCAGCGAGCGAGCGAAGCGAGCGAGCCGTCCTGGTCCGACTTGCTTACGATACGACTTTATGGCGGGTCCTATTTTGCTATAAAATAAGTAAGTATTGAAATTCTATTCGGCATGAATCTAGTTCTAAGGCAGGTCTGACTTGGCTTAGGTTAGGTACGACGACGAGCGAAGCGAGGAGGAGTGTTAGGTTGAACTGCGACCTTAACGAGCGAGCGAAACGAGCGAGCGAAACGAGCGAGCGAAACCCCAGAACAAACTTCCGCCTAATAACTAGAATTGCGTCCCGAACAAAAGTAATTCTCTACTAGAAAACTAAGTTGAAAAAAGGTAGTCGATTTTCTACAATGTAAAATTTAAAACAAAATATGAAATAAAGATCTGCGAAATAAAGTATATATATAGTAAATAATATTTCTACAGATTAAAAATAGGTGTAATAAAAATACACCATTTAATTGTTCGATGTAATGAATATTCGATCAAATGAAAAAATGCGTATCGTTGACTTTGAATTGAAATTCGATTAAACGTTTTTCGAAATTTCAAGGGTAAACCTTTATTAAATCCTATACTTCAATCAATATTCTGACCCTGGTCTCGTGCTCCTCTCGTTAGGGTGGGGGGGGACTCGCTGGATGCGGGTCGCCTCTATCCGGCCCATGTGGAAATGTATTGAGGAGTTTTGTGTCCAGCAGTAGACGCCCTATGGCTGAAACGATGATGATGATGATACCTGAGGCCATGAGCCTTCACGTAGCTCTCACAGATGGTCATCAACCTTGTAAGCGCACAGATCGAAGGGCTCAGAAGCACCATGTCGTCGGAATAGCCACAACATAGTATAGTCGCTATAGTCACAACACTACACCATCGGAACTTTAGCAATTAGCGACACTTGTACCCGTGTCCCGTGAATGCTTTAACATGACGCATTTGTATTAATTAGGTGCCAACTTGGGAAATGATTATTTCAAACTGTTGGCGGATATACTCGTGGAACTTAGCTGAAACGGGTCCCTGGACGTAAATCAAAGTTGTATGATGAAAGTGTTTTTTCTGTGGCTTAACCCCTCGTATGCTTAAACATGGATCCGTGCAGAGCATATAAACTCTAAGTTAAAATCTCATTCAGCTTCAATTTGGTAGGCAAATTATTGACATCGCATACGAGGGGTTAAGAAGCCTATTTTGTTCATGTTTCAGAAATAAATAGTAGCTTCTCAATGCCGCACTCCAATTCTACATCATGATAATCAATCATATTAATCCCCGTGACAAAAAAACAGACGTATACGTTGCTTCGTTAGTGCGTTATAGCAGGATAAATGAATGAACCACTAAATCAACAATCATACTTTCGAATTTATAAGGAAACAAGGGTCAACATAAAGATAAGGTTGCGAGCATATATACACAATGTTTATTTTTAAAAACTGGCCAAGTAAGAGTCGGTGTTCCTAAGCAAAATATTTGCAGTATGCGGTCATTTTATATTAAGTACTGACATAAAGAGTCAGACATAAAAATTAGTTTTCAGACTATTCCCATTCATTGTGCTACAAGACCTACCTTCATGGACGGATAGACGGACAACAAAAAACATAAGGGTTCCGTTTTTTCCTTTTGAGGAAGCCTAAAAACAAAACATATCAAAATACAAAGCCTATCGTAAAAAAAGCGGGATTATGGTGATCCTTTTGGCATTTCAGTTTCAATTGTCAATGGTTACTAAATGTGAACCCTGAACTTTGATCCCCTTTCCTCTTATAAACTTCAAGGCAAAATTTCAAAAGTCCTGAACAACTAAGATGTGACATTTCTTGTGGGTATTTACATTTACCCGCAGCCCACATTAAACGGAATTAAGAATCCCATGTTTTACCTCGAGATCTAATTTTAACCCAACGGTAGTTTTTTTAAATGGTTTTCACTTCTTGGCGATTTTAGCAAGATTAATTTTATGTCTCCAGTGTCGACGTGAAGACATAGTACACGAGAGCCAAATGTTTGGTATTAAAATGTTGGTTCTGATGAGAGGATTTGCCAGGGAACCAAAAACATATATCCTACCTGCAAAGCTGACGGCCCTAGTTGCATATACTGGTAAAAGCAAATGTATAAACAATACAATACAATATATGTGATGAGCACAAATATTTGTTCCTGAGTCTGAAATGTTTCCTTCATACTAGTATATGCCTATATATATCTATAATAATATCCTCGTCTACTTCTCATCCATAACACAAGCTAAATGTAACTTACCATGGGACTAGTTTGATTTGTATGAAATAGTCGCCTGATATTTATTTATATACAAAGTTTCATCTAATTCAATCCAACGCTATTTTTTTAATTACTGAATAATAAACATTGAAGAAACTCATATTTGCCTAAAAACTTGTGAAAAATGATATTTGGAAGATATTTTGGATGTTGTATGTATGTGTTATTTAGCCATAACACACCTAAACGGCTGGACAGATTTCAACCATTTTTGATACAATAGCTATGGATATCGGAGGATATTTATAGTGAGTGATAGTTATACTTTTACCGACGCTGAAGCAAATAGGAGGGTTATGATTTTTTTCTCGGTGCTAACATGGTTGTGTACGCCTTCTAGTTTATAATATTAACAGTATTTCTTTTATGCTCGGATAACTTGTTTTATCATTATCTGCATCCATGTAGTGATTCATGTCAAGATAAATTATATTTATAAGACTTGATTTGTGAGCAATCTCACAGCAGAAATCTGTTAAAGAGGAACATTGAAACCAAATGAAAAATAAACAATCCCAACAACAAACAAAAAATCCAAACAAAAAACCATCAAACAATTTAGATTGCGCTTTTTGTATCGGCACAAAGTTTTATGCAAATTGGGTTAAATGTATTTCCGAACAGGAAATGGATGTTTGGATGAGTTTGGGGTGAATTCACATCAATTTCACATAATTCGGGTATCATTTTGGTATAATGCCTCTAACTTTTGTCAAAAACTTGGTGTTACGCATCTTCCAGCTCGTAAAATGTATCGGTTGGTAGATACAAGAATTGACGTTTTCAATGTTATATGTAGCATATAGAGATGTCAAAAGTAACTATTCAGGACACATATATACTTAATTATGAGTTGAAAGGGTAAGTTCGTTCCTATCTGATGTAACTAGGCCTACAAACTATTTTAAAGAAGCAGGTTTTTAAAAATATTCTACATCTTTTTTTCCGCCTGTGAGCAATGCTACATTACCAAATTTTGCACATGTACTTTAAACACCTTGGTCTACTAACTGATAGGAAGAAACTTAGTCTAATTTGTGTAATACGGAGTTTAAACCCAAAATCAACTTTCGCCTACGACATTTCTACGATGTCAACATACTAAATATTTGATCAGTGTAAATCGTAGGCGCTTTAGCAGTGAAAGCGACGTTGCGTGCTCGCGCTACGCCACGGCGGCGCGGCGTGCGCTTACGACGTTGCCAGCTCGCTTCCATCTATCCGTAGCGTAGCGATAATGTTTTTGAATTCATTCCGTCAACTCATTGCGTTTGTGTTGTTTTGATGTGTTCTATTCTACGATTTAGTACCAGTATAACAGGGATGATGACTAAATTTTAAAAATTAGTCCGTCTTGTAGATTAATAAAAATATTGGACACGTATATTTTCTTTTTTTTAGTAACCCGAAAAATAAAGGCGATACATTGAGTCAAAATATCGCGTGACGTCACTCTTAAGTACAAATTTTACTTAGGAGTGACGTCACGAGCCCCTACTCTTAAAGTTAAACGCGATTTATCTGTGTATTTTTTATAATTATCTAAAAACGAAAAATACGCGTCCAATATTTTTGTATTATCTAACTGACGGACTAAATAGAATTTCGATTTTCACACCCCGTCATCACGCCTTTATATCGAGGTGCTCTGTGTTTATTATTATTACGAACCGGTAGTCTTTGAGGCGTTGTTTATTTCGGGGATTTGTTATGTTGTTTTTTATGTTATTGTTTGTGTTATTTGACATTGATCTCGGTGTTTTGTGCGGCGTGAGTCGCTCCGTGCGACGTAATTACTTGGAGATTCTTGAGTCCCTAAAACTGGGGAACAAGAACGGTGGCGGTGGTGGTAATGATACTGATGGTGGTGGTAGTGGTAGTGTTGATGGTGATGATGGTGGTGATCGTGGTGGTGGTGGTGATGGTGGTGATGATGGTAGTGATGGTGGTGGTATGGTAGTGGTGGTCGTATGATAGTGGTGGTGTTGATGGTGATGATGGTGGTGGTTCTGATGGTGGTGATGGTGATGATGGTGATGATGGTGGATGGTAGTGGATGATGGTGGTGGTGGGGATGGTGGTGGTGATGATGGTGGTGACGGTGATGATGGTGGTACCATCACCATCGCCACCATTATCACCATCAACACCATCATCATCATCATCATCATCATCATCATCACCATCACCACCATCACCACCATCACCACCATCACTACCACCACCACCACCACCACCACCACCATCATCATCCACTAACATCCACCACTGTCACCATCATGAACATCACCACCATCATCATCGTCTTAATAGCAAGATGCCCCCTGCCACTTAGGTCTGGCAACTCTCTGATATGACGTTGAGACGATAATGGACTTTGGTTATCTTGAGGATCTCCTCTTTTTTAGGGTTCCTCCCTACCCAAAGGGTAAAACGTGATCCTATACCCAAGACTTCGCCGTCCGTCTGTCTGTCTGTCACCAGGCTGTATCTCATGAAAGTGACAGTTTAAATTTTCACAGATGATGTATTTCTATTGCCGCTATAACTAAAAATACTAAAAACAGTATAATTTTATGTCTGATTGTCTATATCAGTAACCAATATAAAATGATCGAGCACCGCGTTCGTTTCCCTTAGGAATAGGTCTCTGCTAACACTGGATTTTCATAGACAGATACGGCCATTTGTAGCGTATATTTTGTACGGAGCCCTCGGTGCGCGAGTCCGACTCGCACTTGGCCTGTTATAATTCTATTAATATTGATATCTACAAGAAATGAAAGCTTTCGACGTAAACGTCTAGTAAACGGGCTTACAGACTGGCTGATTTCTTTAATATTTACAGAATCATCAGTAAATTCCATTACACTCACCTTTGTTATTCGGTAAACAGCAAATTGTGACTGACGCCCCCTTGTAATGGCAGCATGCAAAATTCAGCGAGCATTTTCATTTTCTTTGCCGTGGGAATTATATATGATGTTGTTTTGATATGTTACAAGCCAACTTCTTTGTCTACGACCTTCCTACGAACGTCTTTGTTTACGACCAGAGTAAATGTACCTACTATGTTGACTTTACCCAGAAATCAGGGTGGGTAACTTAGTCCAAAATTGAGGATGTAGGGGTACCTAATCTTGTAGGATGAAGGCCTCTCGTTAGGAACTCCACAATGATCAGTAAGGCGCTGTGCTCATTTAATTCAAAGCGTGGGAAAACGCCCTACAAGGTAGTTGGTTTGATACGTTATAAAAAAACTAGAAACCCTAAAATACAAAAGAACTCAAGCCTCGTTTCTCTCGGACTCGGAGTTTCTTGGTACCACCACACACCGCCTGAAGTGAAGGAATGCATCGTACACTGCTTAAAGACCGCTTCGACCTCAATTTGGAATGTTTGCAGATGTGTAACTCGGCTATGGGAGGGGAAAATTGGCGGCGAGATTATCCCGGGCTCTCCAATTAAAGGATCTAATAATTCTAAGCGAGATTGGTGCTTAAATAGACTTCGTACTGGGCACGGTCGCTGCGCCTAGTACAAACACCGCTGCGGGTGGGTGGACTCTCCTGCCTGCGCCTGCGGAGCCGAAGAGCAAACCATCCAGCACATCATCCACGGCTAAAGTAAATGTACTGTGTTGATTTCACTTAGAGGTCAATGAAGATAAGTGTGTTTGCTCAAGTGTGTGAATGTTGGAGTACCTAATAATCAAAATCACATTAAGCGTGGGTGCGAGCAATGACCGAACGCGCTCATATGGTCTAGGAGAGGACCGAAAGGATGTCGAGCAGTTCTCAGCTTTAACGAGTATAAATAACTGTTTCTGTGAATTATATACGTATGTATGAGATTGTATTTTATAAGTTAAAATCATCATCACATTAACCGAGCCGTCCAAGTTTTGGTGAATAAAACTTCGCAATTTGGGAAACTTGTCGACAGTTCTTCGTTTTATAGGACCTTGCCTTAAGTGTGGACAAGAAAGTATTTGTTATTTGAAGACCCCGTATAAAATATCAAAATAACCCTTCTTGGCAAAGTTGAATCGTGTCACGGAGTACTGATGAAAGTGAAATAGCGGATCCTAGTATCTGATATAATTATCAGAATTTTGATATTATACTGTTTAATTCAAATTAACAACTACTTATAAAATTATTGCTTTAAACAGTTTCCATTGCTTATGTGGACAAATTCACAGTTCCATTGCCCGCCAGACCGAGAATTAAAAATATTGTATCTCCATACAAACTTCCACCCCCCCTTTTTACTTCTTTAAGGGATGATTTCTGGGATACAAACTATGTCCTTACTAGAGTTTCAAATTATCTCCATACCAAATTTCATCTAAATCAGTTCAGCAGTTTAATTGTCAAAATGTAACATACAGACACAGACAAACAGACTTGAGTAAGTGTCCCATTAATAATATTATTAAGTATCAATAACTTCTTTCTTCACCCGTAAGCTAAACTTAGTTCGTTAGAAAATCCGAGATACACTTATCTGAATAATATTATATATGAATATGGTTTTGAAATGAAACAACTATGATAGGGGGTAAATTTCCTTGCAGTAAGACATCGAATCTCGAAAATGATTGTTATTATCTACTTGGAAATGAACAGATTTTTACTTAATAATTTAATATAATATAATAAATAATGTACTTACTCAAACAAATTTTTATTTCGTTCTTATAGTCGTCAATACCTAGATATTGAGCGGGAGCGCAGGGCGTTGGCTGTAAGGGCAAATATGCTTGCCCGCAGGTTTGCTCGATGTACCACAGATGTAAAAATTACACTTTTCAAAGCTTTTAGCCAGTCATTTTACTCGGGCAGCCTGTGGGTTAGGTACACTAAAGGAGCCTACAACGCCCTGCGTGTTCATTATAATAATGCATTCAGAATGCTGTTATGTTTGCTGAGGCCCGCACGGACGGTTTTCTAGCCATTATGCGCAAGAGAATCGCCTCGTTGCTAGGTAGACTCAGAGAGAATTCCAACAGTATCCTGAATGGCATTGCTGAGAGATACGACTGCCCAATTCTACATCATTGGATCAGTCAAACGAAGGGGGTTGCCCAATTTAGAAATAAATAAATAAATAATTTGTAAGTTTGTTGTACGTCACTAACATAGGTTAAGTACTACTAACACTCTATGGATGTAAAAAAAAATAGTCGGAAATAAATAATAATTATTATTATTAATACAATGTACCTAATATATGTTTTTGTATATTTTGACGAAACGTTTGGCTCAGTGGGTTGTACAACGGCCTACGAAGCTGGCGGTCCCGGGTTCGAATCTCGGCCAGCGCAAGTGTTTGTGTGATGAGCACGAATGTTTGTTCCTTGGTCTTGGATGTTTTCTATGTATTTAACTATTATAATTTATCTGTATATTATGTATATCGTCGCATAGTACCCATAGCGCAAATATGTATTTTGTGTCCACAAGGCATCAATCGCCGATATATAGGGAATTTCTCATGTGGGACAAAAACGTCTTCTCCGTAGCATCGTTGCTCTCCTGCCAGGGAGCCCAGCTCTCAAGACACCTCTTGTCAAACAAAACAAAGTTTCACTCTCCATAACGCCTGAGAGCTTTCGTTGCTCCAACACAAAGCTTTACGTACTAAAAGTTTAGACCTGTCATCCTTAGACTTTGCAGGCCTTGGGAACTAAGTAACTAATTTGTTGCGGGTTTTATCGATTCTTCAAATTGTTTATCACTTCGTTTTAGTCGTGATTGTCGTCGAAAAGTCTTGATGTTGCAATGAAAGTCAGTCTGGTTTGTAGAATTCAGAAAACCCTAATATTTTTTTTTAACTTAAATCGAACAACAAAAGAGACGTGTTATAAATTTTATATGTGTATCGATCGGTGCAATTGTGAGTGTTATTTGTGTGGCTATTTATGGCATTTCAGTGCTTGAAGAGATATACCGATTTTGATTTTATCATCAATAGCCAAAAGACGTCTCCCAAATAATGCCACCATGGCTGGTCCTGCGCTGCCCGCATCCAGCAAACTCCTGCTACCTTCACCAGGCCATCACTTCATCTTGTAGGGAGGCCTACCCACGCTACGTCTTCCGTTGCGTGAACGCCACTCGAGAACTTGACGTAGCGATGGGCGACTTTGAATGTTTCTATTCGAATCATTCGATATTTAAGTTCATTCGAATTATTCGAATAGTTGAGATTCATTTGAATGAAGTCGAAACTCAGTGAACTTTCAGAGTATGAGCTCAATAGTAGCAAAAATAATTTTGGTCATGTCACGGTGACGGGCGGTGGCCACGGTCGACCGAAGATTGCCCGAAACGATTCGAGTCGAAGCCGAAGATACACGCCACGCCATCGCCAGCGCCGCTAGTATTATACAGGATGATCAATCCAAATGGGTCAGTAGGGAGAACTCAGAAACTATGAGAGGTAGCGAAATCTGTTCTTAGGAACCATGGCGTCGATTTAATAACAATGGCATTCCAATTTTTTTTTACTCTAGAGAGAATTAATCTTTGCATCCAGGAAAATGGCTACATTTTGAACATTTACTTAGATAAAATAATTATCTTACTATTGATTTTTTCTTTCAATTGTTTAAACAAGATTCCATATAAAATGTGTTCCTTGTGACTTATGATTCGCACTATCAACAATAACAACGAAAAAACTTGCAGAATTTATAACATTGCTTACAGAGATTTTGACCAGGTTTTATTCCCGGTTATGTATGAGTTAAAAAAAATGAATGTCATTATTTTTCAATCTAAAATCGACGTCATGGTTCCTAAGAACAGTATTTCACTATCTCTCAAAGTTTTTGACTTCACCATACTGACCCATTTGGATTGATCATCCTGTATAGTATAATTCTACTAGTATCATTCAAAGTCACCCATCGCTACTTAGCGATGATCGCCACATCATACAGCAGTAGAAGTCGAAACTCGAACATTTATTCGACTGTAGTCGTGTGTACACTATTATTTCTAATTTCTAAAATCTTTCGCTATCGCCCCTTTTTAACTTGAAGGTTCTACCGGCCGTCGGTTCTACGACGTACCCTACCTAATGCCACTTAAGTTTTGTTATCCTTGGGGCTATATCAGTTACCCTGGTTATTCTACGAGTTTCTTCATGTCTGATTCGATCTCACATTAAGAATCTTCGAGCATAGCTATCTCCTTTGCTGTTTATATGATTCATCGTGAGCGATCACGTTTCAGTGCCGTAAGTCATCGCTGGAGACACACAGTGATCAAATACCTGAACGAAAAGATACTGCGTGGCCTCACAAATGCTGTTCAGCCGAGTCGGAATCGACGATTAACCTCTTTCTCGAACCTACCTAGCTAGACAGTTTGTTCCAGGTATACATAATCATCCACGATTTCGAGCGTAGAGTCTCCGATTTTCACCGGGCATTGTTGAACATGGGTATTGAACATTGGGTATACAACCCGCTCGAAGGCTAGAGCTTTCGAGCGGGTTTTCCTAGATCATTGTACATCGCATTAAAGTCCTCCAAGGTCTCAGCCAGTACTAAATGCCATGATTTTAATTTAGTTTTTTGTAGTTAAAAAGTGAGTTTCACCGATTTGTTGCTTACCTAATAAGATAAAATTGCGTTTTCAACATTCTACTTTCAAAAATTTGGACTGGACATTGGTGAGTTTGTCGCTAACTGAGTCAAGCCTCTTTATTTCTGATTTATACATCATATTCTTAGGTAAATGTCACAGTTCTCGAAACCGTCCCATTAATTGAAACCTTCAATTGTAATTACAATAGTAATGCAAATTGTAACTTTGACAGAGGAAAATACATCTTTTCTCAGTCCACCCGTGACCATGGAAAGCTTCCGAAACGTCGGGAACTAAAATAAGATAATATACGCGATATAATCCGTTAAATTGTTTTATTTCAATAGTAATGCAGTTGAATTCAGGTGTCAATTATTGGAATAAGGGTGGCAAACATTGGAGTGTTTTTAACCCTACTCGTTATCCACGACTTCAGCTACAAGCCTTGTTATGTAAAAAAAAATAAAAAAAAAAAATATCAGGGACAATCTTACACAAATCGACCTAGTCCCAAACTAAGCAAAGCTTGTACTATGGGTACTAGGCGACGATATACATAATAAATAGATAAATTATAATACTTAAATACATAGAAAACATCCAAGACCCAGGAACAAATATTCGTGCTCATCACACAAACACTTGCCCTGGCCGGGATTCGAACCCAGGACCGTCAGCTTCGTAGGCCGTTGTACAACCCACTGAGCCAAACGTGTCGTCGAATTGTGTAATGTAAATAGCGTGTATTCAGGATATTATGAGTTTATCCTGCTTATTTAAATAGACCCTTGAGCAATGACTACTTCAGTGGGCGTTCGTTTTAACCGACTTTCTTGAAATAGATCGACATTCAAGCACATTATTGCAGTGACGTATCGTGGTGGCATTATTGCGTCGCAATATAAGCGTTGATCGCAATTGAGGGGGCATTTTGCGGCGGGAACCTAAGTTATTACTAACTGTGGCTTACAAAAAAACATTTGAGTGGGGAATGGATGAAGATTTTCAAAAATCTTGAAATTTTGTTTATAAGTATGAATAAGCCTCCTTACCAAAAAGATGAAAAGGTGTTGGTGGGCCTATATGCCCGCCTTATACGGTACGGTAAGAATAACGTACATTTACAGCCATTTTAATCGAATATATCAATGCTGCCTTTGCCGTACCGTATAAGGCAGGTATATAGGCCCACCAACACCTTTTCATCTTTTTATTTTTTTTGAAGCCACAGAAAAATCTGTAATTTTTTTCCAAAAATATGGAGGCGTATTCCTACCTATAAACAAAATTACAAGATTTTTGAAAATTTTCATCCTTTCCCCATTTACTAGAATTCGTACTTAGTATTTGTAACTTACCCAGTATTTATACACGTTGTCATGTCGCAATAATCAAACATCGCATTGAACTCAAATCTAATTTGCCTACATAATCTTCTATTTAAATAAGTAAATGTTTGTGCATCACTTCAAAACGGGTGTTTGGCTATTCTTTTTTTGTGTTTATAATTTGAACAAGGTTTTTTGTAAAAATATATTTAATTAAAAAGTAGATTTTGATAAATCTCCATATAAGAAGTGACCCAGTGAGTGAGACAAAAGGTATAACGTAGATCTGCAAAAATATGTTGAGTAGATGGTCTATATTTTTTTGAGTTCTTGCCTTAGCTTTGAAACAAAAAAAAATTTTTGCCGTTTTCAAAGTATCAGCTTTTTTCTAGATGTGTCTGAGGTTTTTTATCGGTTCATCTATTATTTGTTGTAGTAACCTATTGCGGTAGAATTATTGCCTGAATATCGTGAAATTAGTAGTAAATTTTTAGACATATTTGGTTATTTAGTCACCTTTTTCATCGGCGTCTTGTTACTTGATTTAAGCCGGCGAGTACGTTGCGTACGGACCAGTTAAACTTCTAATATTAGGAACTCTCAAGGAGTACAATTGTTTTAAGGTAGGCGCTAAATAGTGCAATTCAAATATTTTTGTATATGATGAATTATTCCAAAAACTAAAAGTTTATCTGTACGAGACGTATAACACGTGCAGAACCGGAAAGCTAACGGAAGATCAGTTGAGATGCTTGTTACTAATGTAATAGAGTGAATGTTTTCTGTCACTGACCAGA
The DNA here is from genome assembly GCA_905404275.2 of Hedya salicella. Classification (NCBI taxonomy): domain Eukaryota; kingdom Metazoa; phylum Arthropoda; class Insecta; order Lepidoptera; family Tortricidae; genus Hedya; species Hedya salicella. The sequence goes on along the minus strand of FR990106.1, from coordinate 7,020,506 downwards.
TAAAGACGCTGACGAGTGCTTCACTTAACGAATGTGCTCATAGAGCTCTGGCCAGAGGAAACTGGAGGAAGATTTTGCAACGCGCTACCGCCAAAACGCACGAGTGACCACGACTGCTCTGCCAAGAGCATACGCATAAGAAGAGAAGAGATTGACTCCTATTTCATCATCATCATCAGCCGGAGGCCGTCCACCGCATAGGCCACCTCCAAAGAACGCCAGCTTGGCCGGTTTTGCACCACCTGCCTCAAGCGGGCTCCCGTTACCTTGAACAGATCATCAGTCCACCTTAACGGTGTCTATTCGCGCTGTGTCTTTCTGTATTTAAGAATCACAATTCAAGCATAATCGGCTCCATCGGCCACCAGTTGTACGAGCCGTATGCCAACTGCCACTTATTACTTATTTAGATTACAGAAACGTTTACTCGCGCTGTAAAAGCTTAGTAGGTACTGTTCGAAATGGTTTAGTTCATTCTTTTTTTTTTCTTAATAATATGGGACAATTTTACACAAATCGAACTAGTCCCATGGTAAGATCAATAAGGCTTGTGTTATGGGTACTAGACGACGATATGTATATCGGCGCGATTTCCAAATTTAGAAGAATTATTAAAATTATGTTATGAGTTTTAGGAATGTAACGGAACGCATGCGGTGGTGACGTACACTGGGCCGACCGAGCAGCACGGTAACGAGGCGCAGGTACTGGTAGTGAAATGCAGGTGCTGCTTACGATTGCTGCACCTGTTGTTTGTGTAGCCTGCAGGTGCCTTCATCACCGCTTACGTTCTGTATAAAAGCGCTCATCGGTCCGAACTCAAGGCATTCTTGATCGGACTGTTAGAGCGCAAGGTTTTCTTAGACTAAGCGTAACCAATAAAAGTATTGTGATTACGAGTACTCTGTTGTTTTAGTTAAGACAATGGACGAAGATAATGATGGTGGACACCAGGACACTGGCGTCTACCATAATCCTTTGGATACACAACTACCTGACCCGACATATATAATAGATATATTACTTATATATATAGAAAACAACCAAGACTCAGGAACAAATATTTATGCTCATCACACAAATATTTGCCCTTACCGGGATTTGAACCCAGGACCTCAGCTTTTCAGGCAACGTTGAGCACACCACTGAGCTAAACCGGTCATCATAATATTGAGAAACTTAACAATGAGCGTGTTTGGTCATTGCTTGCCTCGTACTGTGCCAGGCTTTTGCTATGTGATTAACTGTTTTTGTAATAAATATGTCTCAGTCGTACGGTAGATTTCGAATAAAAAAATGTTTTTTATGTGTAATGTATGGGTGATACTCTATCTGTAGTAGAAACCACTCATAAAAAAGTTTCCGTTTTAAATGTACAGAAAAGTAAGGGCAATCTGTTAACAACAATTCATTAGGAGCCATGAGTGGGAGTGGCAGGGTTGTTGTGAAGGGTCACTCTGAGTAACTTTTACTTAGAGGCTAACCACTAAATCGCAAAAAAATAAGCTGTTCCATACATTTCGGATAATTAGCTATAGATTAGGTATTAATTGACTCGTTTTTAGCTCATTTTTGTACGCGATTTCGCGGTTGACTTTATAGTAAACGTTAACCCTTCCCCATTACACCTGACACTCCCGCTCAAAACTTCTGAATCACCTTGTATATTCTGCTCTACAAATCAGGGTAGTCAATACATGTATAATACTCATCGATTTCTACGCAAACATTATTCTATTGTGGGCTCTGATCAGTGGCGTGCACAGGGTTTTTGGCCAAGACAGGCAGATTTTCTGTGCTTATATGGAGTCATGGTTGTTCAGGGTAGGCAGTTTCTCTGTGCCTAAGTATATAGAGCCATGGCCGTTCAGGGTAGGCAGTGCCTTTGTGCCTACATGGATCGGACGCCACTAGCTCTCATATAGCTGGCTAGGCCGAACTTATTTTTAAATACTCTGTTGCACGCGTAACAGTAGAACTGGCCAGCTGGGTTGTATGTGAACTTAGGAGGGCTTAGGTTTTTCTTTAAATAATAAGTGTATACAGTCCTTTGGTATAGTTTATTGACAGATTGACAGCGAATTGCACATATTTATCATCGATTGACATTTAGTACAAGGCCTAACTTTGTGTACACATTACAATTAAAAAAATATCCTTAATTTAGGCAGTATTTATTAATCTAATCATCCTAAGATATTAATGATAACTTACAAATAATTTAATTCTTTTTCGAAAAAAGTGTTTCTATCAACGGGCTCACAATTCCTTTAGGAATTAATTGATGTAAACACTTTTTTTATCACATTAATTTTATGTACACATAACTACTTATACTAATTTATTTACATAGGTCGTATACTCACTATTTTTTTATTCTAAAACGAAACAACATCGCAGTTTACTAATAAAGCTTTTTTACATTTTTATTCAAATACAAGTTTCATAAGTTTCACAGGAAAACACATAAAAATACGACCTATAAACATTAAACTTCGTTTTAATTTCATTCGTTTTAAATTGATTAATTTATGGAACAATGAAAGGCAATGAGTTCATCGACAATTTCGTTCAGTTCTCATAAACGGTATAGATTTCGCATCAAAATGATTGTTTTATCTCAATTTAAAATGAGAACTTCATGTAATATTTAAAACTGCACTCATATATTTCTTTAACAGTTTTAATAATTGGGTCATTCACTACAAAAAAAACTGTTCCAAATTAAAAAAAATAGCATAAGTTGTTCCCGAAATATAGCGCTGTAGTTTCATATCCAGATAAGTGAAATTGAATAAAACGCAAATCTAACATCAAATTCTCTTCAATGTTACATTTTACAAGCTCCATGTGAAACATTCACGGTCTTCGAAATACCTGCAACAGAAAATTAAAGGAATTATTCAGGAAATTAAGTAAGAAGTAGCAAGTTAGTGGCAAGTACTAAGTTGCATCGTTAACTTTATTAATAGGCGAGTTAGGGGTTTCCTGTTGATAATTTCTTGTGAAACAGAACTTAAATAATTTGTTTCAATTTATTTGTTTACATTATGTTGTGATGTTTTTGAAATGGCAATGGCAATAGGTTTTTTGAACTAACTATGCGAAACTTTTTTTAGATTTTCTGTGGGTGGAAGATATTTAGATGAAAAATACTAGGAATGTGTATATTACTTAGAAAATAATAACTATCGTCTCGCAACCAAAATGCTTCTGATTTAGACCTAGTGATAAGGGTAAAATAATAATAGATATCAAGAAGTGAGCCAAGCCAAAATTTTCTTATCTCTAAACGACTTAAAAAAAAAAAAAAAAAATTATCAGCATTTCAGCTATAGGACGTCCACTGCTAGACTCAGGCATCTTTAATAAACTTCCACATGGGCCGGATAGAGGCGACCCGCATCCAGCGAATCCCCGCAACACTAAACAAGGCGTCCGGCCACCTGGCCTCCCTATGCTGCGTTTGCCGGTACGCGGTCTCCACTCGTGAACCTTTTTGCCCCATTCTTCGAACTATGTACCCTGCCCATTGTCACTTCAGTTTGCTTACACACATCTCCTCATTTCTGATTCGATCTCGTAGAGATATCCCGAGCGTCGTCATTTCCATAGATCGCTGAGTGACTCTGAGCTTCTTCAAGAGGCCCATAGTTAGAGACCGCGTCTCGGCTTCGTGTGTTAATATGGTATACTTATAATAGTGTATGAAATATTTCCTAGTAAGTGTGAAATTATGCAAAAGATGACATTATTGACTGTGCGTTAACCAAGGTCTTCATTTGAGTTTGGGGCATAATGTCTGATCGGATGTTCTCATCAACAAGTCACATATCTCAACTGATTTTTTGAAATTTTGTGAACAGGTTCGATAATTATATAGCATTTTTGTAGATTCGTATTTGGTGTTTTTTTAATTGCGAAAATATGAGGGTTAAAAGACTTGAAGTCTGCAGGTCACAGAGCCACTTGTAATTATTCTTATAAATAATTCTGTATACAGCCAGACCTCAGTAGTACAATCCAATTAACTGCTATAAAATCAATATCTCGACGACCCAAGTTTATTTTGCAATCTTACATCATCATTGCCTTATTAATATAATTCCCATTACGATCAATTGGATTTATTTACAGAATTTCGTCTGTGCTTTAAGTCTGTAATCAAATGGAGCGAAACATATTCATTACTAGAAGGCGCCCGCAACTTAGTTCGCGGAGGAGAAAAAGTCATAACCCCTCTTTTTTTCTTTAGCATAGTCAGGTAAAAAGTATCTGGAGATACCCAGCTACACGTGTACCAAAAATAGCTGAAATCCGTTTAGCCAAATTAGCGTGATGAAGCCAAAACGACACATACAAACATTTCATTTTTACAACTTTATAATAGCATAGATTTGTTTACTTATTAGATGGAATGAAAATTTTAAAGACACATTTACTGTATTTTTTTGTTGCCTCTTGAATTAATATTTCGTTATTTTGTAGGAGACTTGTAAAAAAGGGTTATCAACTTTTTTTTCAGAATAGTGACTTTATGTTTATCTAACTTAGAATCTTTTTTTACAACTAATAAAAATAACATGCATTCGGCCCCCCTATTGCCTAACGCGTTTGACGCTCGCAATCAGAATTAAGTGTCATGATTTTGTATGGGCTATGACAGTTGATTCGGATACCAAGTGTCAAAATTTCGTTAGGCAATAACCCCCAAGGTCACAATGGCAATTCGCAGTTATCCAGTTCTCCATAAATTATTATGCGTCTGATTTATTACGTGTATAAATAGAAAAAAAGCTCCAAAGTTTATTGTAAGTCTCTCTTGTCTCATTTAAAAGCATTTTTGCGTAATGAAATTCCTCGGCAGCTAACACACATTTTTCAAGCGTAAGCCACATACGCAAATAAACAGAAATTGGTTCCTGTCGTAGATTTCCATTAGGGCAATCTTCGTCCATAGTCAATGGAAATATATTAAGGCAATCAAACGCACACATTATCATTGGAATAGCTATCAAATAGGTACGCTATTACGTAGTTTGAAAAGTCTTATGCTATAAAGTTGTAGAAATGAAAAATCTGTACATTTAAGCTATTTTCAAAAGAATACGGTCTATTTGAAGGCCACAGAATCGTTTTTTTTTTTTTACTTTTTGTGGCATTATCACGCTAAAACTTTTTGGTAGTGTAGCTGGTCATCCGCATATATCGCACTCGGTCGCCTAAAAAAATAGAGTTAAATTGATTTTTTCTTTTGCGCTGACTAAGTTGTGGGCGCCTTCTAGTCTATGCCTACTCTATTATTATAAAGTTGTAAAAATAAAATGTCTGTACCTACATTGAATATTTTTCAAAATAAAACGATTGTAACGAACTATTTGGAGGACACTGGATGGAAAAATTATTTGTATGATTGTATGTTCGTGTGTGTCATTGTGGCTTCATCGCGCCAAATCGGATAAACAAATTTTAACTATTTTTGGAACATGGGTAGCTGGGTATGCACAGATGGTTACGGTTATGGCTTTTTATCCAATTACGCCGTCGAAAAGAAGGGGAATCGACTTTTTCTACTCCGCGAATCCACATCTCCTAGTTATAAATATTCATCTAGTGAAACTTATAAAACTATTACCCGTCCGTCTGTTTGTTTTAGTCTAGTATGGTTGTCACTTTTATCGCGTGATAGATAAATGATAAAGCAGCCGTCACTTCCTGTCAAGTATGTGAGTGCGAGAGTGCTTTATCATTATGATCAGCTGTTCATAATGCTACGAAAGAAACGCAAACAATGAGCGCCGGACCCCCGAAGTGTGCACTTCATCAGATTCTAGACATACTTTTAAAAAAAACCGGCCAAGAGCATGTCTTACCATGCTCAGTGTAGGGTTCCGCAGCCGTTCATACAAAAAAGTGCACTACAGATGAAAAAGATACAATATGAAAAAGTGCACTAGCAAAAGAGCGTATCTCCACGGCACTTACGTCGTTTGTCTGAGAATCACAGTTTTTTGGCAATAACTCCAAAACGGTATTTGCGATCGTGTTGAAAACAATTTTCGTTGAAAGTATTTATTAAGCTATATCTTTGTATTTTTTTTCATATTTTTGGACTGGTTGGACATACCGTTTAGAAAATAGAGGGGGGGGGGGACGCAATTTATGCAACTTTCGGAGCGATTATTTCCGAAAATATTTAATAAATCAAAAAACAATTTGAAACCCCAAGAATTTTTAAAAGACCAGTCAAACTATGTGCCACACATTGATATTTGCTTTTTTTTTCAGTTTCGGTTACATGTGTGACCACCCTAGAAATATATTTTATTATTATTTAACTATCAAACTAAGTAGCGGCTTACACAAGACACCTATATTCTAAATTTCATCAATATACATTCAGTAGTTTTTCAGTAAAATGCCTGTGACATACGGACGGACGGGCGGACGGACATGGCGAAACTATAAGGGTTCCGTTTTTGCCATTTTGGCTACGGAACCCTAAAAAGGAAAACATTAATCTCTCCGTCACTGCAATTCCGTACCGTTACCGTTTTATAAGCGGCGGTGTGGTCGCACCTTAACGCGAAACTTTGGCCGGACCCTCGAAGTGTGGCCATAGCATGACCAATAGAATAGGCAATATAAATGAATTTTTATTTTTGCTTTATTAAAAGCTTTTTCGTGTAAAAAACTGAAGCCAAATTTTTTCAAATAACTATGAAAATAACCAAGATACTCACGAGCATTTAACTCTATCTCTTTCTAGCAAAACAGAATTTGAGACGCTAAAAATGACGTCCTCTTTAAAAACAATTTATGATCACTGCTTTTGGACCGAGCCTATTACAGCATTGATGAGTTCATAACGACAGATCACTGTCGTTACATGGACATTTAATTAAAAAATAGGAAATAATAAAGGTGAAAAAAATAATTAATGAATTAAATTAGTATTAAGATTAATAACTAAAAATGTATGAATTTAATGATAATGATAATGACGTGTAAAATTGTATTGCTTTTTTACCGATAAATACTGTATTCTGTATTCTGTCATATGGAGTTTATGTAGCCGGAGTGCCCTATGACTTAACGGTACATGTCGGACCTCTGTCAAATCGCTGTCTAATTTGTAGTTTAAAATGCCTATATCATGCGTATTTCTTAGCCGATTTTTATTTTAATTTCACTTTTTAAATCGTTTTTATGGTATTTTGTTAAGAAAAGCGATAATAAAAAATCGATTCTGTGACCTCCAAATAGTCCGTTATAGTCATTTTTTTTTCAAAATATCTTCAATGTACAGACAGTTAATTTTTACAATTTTATAATAGTATAGATTTTTTTGTCTCACGAAATGTATCTTTAATATCTTTATATTATTGAGATACTAAAACATTGTTCAAGTCTGAAAATGAAAATACGTTTTCAACTAAAAACATATTAGGTACACAGATGATAATTATTTTGTGAATTATCTTTTGATCCTTGTCAGAGTATCTAAAATTTTCGTAATAATTAAGACGATACCCTCATTTAATTTTCTCCCAAAAGGTCAAGTTTACATAATAATTTGTTCCTCAAGCAGCCACATGCCATTTAAATGAAATTTCACCATACTACTTAATAACAATAACATTCCAGCTAGACTTTTTTGCTTGAATTTTATTCCTACTAAGACAGTTGTACTTGAATGGGCATCGCCAGATCGGCAAACCCTAAATGTCTAGCTTTTCGTAAATCACGATAAGAACGCTTTAGAACAATTTCACTTTTAACCCTTGCGCGATAAATCCGTTACAATAAATATATCCACAGTATCTTACTCATAAATGGCATTATTGTGCTCGTAACACATTTTATTGCTATCCGCAAGATTTGTTCTTGAAGCGAATTGTGAAAAAGTACGTTCGAATGCTTGGAAACTGTGGGAATGACAGAGATACGGATTATTGTAAATGTTCCTTTTTATGAGTTGCGAGTCTCTTGTGAGGATATTATGTCTTATAAATAGAAGTTAGTGTCTGATGTTTACAATGTACTAATATAATTAGCAGAGGAAATGAGATCAGAGACTAGAGGTGGGAATTAGAGTTGGGTAACTATAGAGTTTATTTCACTCCAAAGGATTCCAACCCAGACTAAACTAGTCCTGAATATTGCACTATTTTATATCGAGTTATATATTACAAAACAGATTTATATAAACGCAATTGCAAAAGGAACACAAAACAATAGAAAGCTGCGTTCATCAATATTGTAAAACTTAGCATGTCTTTGTTCTCAGTGTGCTCTTAACTTAAAGATTGTAAATATGTTGCTTACCGGTTAAGCTACAACGTTGACACGATAGGCTCCTTATCCGATGTAGTTATAGACTTATCTACGAACATGTACATATTAACACAGTCTTCGCTAGGACTTGGGTTGTCCTCAGGTTTCTCATCAGGACTAATGTTCTCATCGTCCTCGTAGACTTTCATCTTATCGTTGAAGTCCATTTTATATCTAACTGAAGGCATTTTATTTACAGTTGACGTTAACAACGACTCTTGTATCGTGTTCTCATTACCATTGCAAGTCTTTTCTGATCGAAACATGTCCGTTCTCTCAGATGCGTTGCATTTTCTCTTAGGCTTCTTAGTTACTAATACTCCTAAGCAAGGGAGAATCTGCTTAAACTCTTTGCGGAAGTTATCATTCAACCACGCGTAGAGAAACGGGTTATAACAGGTGGAAGACATTGCTACAAAATGCGCGAAAAAGAATAGGATCATATAGTATCTCCAGTTTTCTGTCAGTGAGTAGAAATCGCTGCTTATATTCACCAAGTTCAGAGGAAGCCACGAAAGACCGAAGATAGCCACCATAGCTATTAACATTCTATTTGTTCTTCTTTTTCTTTCCCGTTCAGCATCTTCCTTTTTACTATTCTTACTCCCTGGCCTTGATTTTAATCTATCATTCAACTTGACACTAACGCATGTATAACAAAACGCCATTACTATAAATGGCAACACAAACTGCATAATAGTAGTTATAGCTCCAAAGGCTTTGCGTATCTGATCTGAAGGCCATTTCTCCACGCAGTAAACATCTTCTAAAGCCATATAATAGCCATAAGGGAATGTAACTGTTAATGCGAAGACCCATATCCCAATTATCAGACCTATACAGGTGTTAATCTTCATTCGCGGTTTAAATGGATATATTATCACGAAGAACCTATCTATAGCGATAGAAGTGAGCGTGAGGGTGGATATATAGACGCTACAGCCCTGTGCGTAAGGCATGATGTGGCATAACAGTCCTCCGAAAACCCATCTGCCTAGGAAGGTGTAGAGAGGAGTAAATGGTACGGCAAATACGCACAGCAATATATCGGATAATGCGAGGTTCGTGATGAATAGATTAGTGACAGTTTGCATGGCTCGGTTTCGAATGACAGCGTAACATACTAGGGCGTTTCCAAAGATACCTACGATGAAAATGAGAGTGTAAGCCGTACAAAACACTGCTTGAATCGCTTTATCGTCGATCAGATCAGGTGGTCGTGTCGCATTCGCACTTTCAGTAAAACTATCATTGTTAAACGGGTCTTCAATCCATTCGGTCGTCATAATGCTATCTTTCTAACTTGGCATCACAAACCTTTTAGGTTTGTTGCTACCATTTCTGTTTGATTCGCTGAGATTAAATTTTTTTGCAGGTAAAGTCAGTTTCATAGTGTTTTTATTTGAATGATCAACTTCTATAGGCATCTGCGGAGCATGATGATTCAAAATGGGTCATTTTCTTCAGTTCTTGTGACTTCATTCATGTGTTTCGGGTTCCATAACCTGTAACAAAACAATGAAATGTATTAATAAGATGTTTTATATTATAAAGTAGTTAAAATTATAAATCAAAAGCTCGAAATATCGATTATAAAACGTTTACAATTCAATCCATTTTTTCTTAGTAGTCATGAATGATGTCGAAATTTTTTTAACCATATCCAGTGATATAAATGATTTCATTCCAACACCTACTGACTTGTCCTGGCAAGTTTGCTACTCAATTTGGATAAATTTACACCCCCTTTTTAACGGTGTCATAAATATTAATTGTAAAATTTGGTTATTCTAAATATTTTATGGATCAATTAGTTGATGTGGCAATGGGCCAGGCAGTTAAGCTTCGAAGAATCGATAGCTTAAAATGGCGTAAAGGGTCTTGGATGTTAATTGAATGATGCGTGAATCGGTCTGCCAAAAGAGGTACCTGCTTTAGTTCACGGATGGAATAGATGGGTACGTTGGGATTTATTTTAATAGCTTACTGTCCAACTTAACTATAACTTATAGTTAAGTGGGACAGTACGCTATTAAAATTAATAGCTTACTGTCTATGGAATGCAATCGGTTAACCGATTTGTATGAAATAACCGTCGGTTTCGGTTAAAACCCGGTTTTTTCCCATACTAAAAATAACCGATTGCATTCCCTATTACTGTCCAACTTAACCTTACATCACGCTTATAGTCTATAAGCATGATGTCAGGATACGATAGTAAGATTGTCATTCGTCCGTCAGCAAGAGAATAAAAAAAAATCGGACAAACATTTTTTGCTTTTTCAAATTATGGAACACAGATAAATCGCTTTAAAGTTTAGGAGTGTGAGCTCATGACGTCATAACTAGGTACCTATAAACTGTACCAAGGCCTGATGTCACGTACTCAATGTATACCTTACCATTATTTTTTGCTTACGTAAAGAAGAATTCTCCAATATTTTTTACTTATTAATCTACATGTCGGAATCATAATTAAAATGTTGTCATCATCACTTTTTTGCCAGCGTTAAGGTTTTAAGCCAGGGTATGATTTAATATAACCTTTTGGACTAACGATGATGAACAATTTGTTTATCTTTTTTTTACTTAAAAGCCATGCAATTTATTAATATATGATAGGCAAAGATTACAAATAGTTGGGTCGCTGCTCAGTTAAATGTTGCCCGAGGTAAATTAATTCAGCTGACAGCTTGACGTAATTTACTGACTAATAAGTAACAGGAGTCACCGTAAAATTACATACGTGCCTACAGACAGGTATACAGTAAATTGTGGCTACATTCGTTTATTTGTTCCGTTTTCGCGATACAATAATGTTAGGTTCCTACCTACGTTAACAGGTTAAATACACATAGGCATCTAAAACATTCGAGTTTACTTATATTGTAAATACATATAAGGCGATACGACTTATCGTAAGACTCAAACCTTATTTTTTTTTAAGTAAATCAAAGTATCTATAAATTATGTGTAAATTAGTTTCATCGCCCAGAATTTATCTGCTTTGCCCTAAGGTTGACTGATAGAGATGATTTTGTACGATGAGTTTTTCTTGTGTGAAATAATTATTAAATAATTAAAATATTGTATTTTTACCCGACTGCGGGACGCAAAGGAGGGTAGTGTTCAGTCTATGTATGTATGTAAGTTTGTTTCTATCTGGCCTAGAGTGCCAGATAGACTAAGCGTGGGCCAATTTTGATGATTCTTACGTTATTCGATTCGACTTAATTGTCCGAATGTCATTTAAGACATGAAAATGATAAAAACTCATAATGGCGCCGCCAGACGCCATATTCTGAAATAAAGAAAATATTAAAATCGACGTACTATATCGAATGGGGTATCATTTTGAATAGATTTGAATAGAAATTTAAAAATCATTATTAGGTTGCTTTTTTCATTTTTAATTTTGAATGACCAGTTAGGAACTATAACGATTTAAAGCCGTTCTCACCAAATTTTCATTTAATTGCAATAAATCTGTGCAAGCTTCTCAATAACCGCCACGATAAAGATTGCGAAATTTAATGACCTATAATTTTATCTAATAAGTAAAAAATACAAAAAAAACCCGACCGCGTTTTTTTTTATTCTTTAAAAATTATACTTATCTTTTTCTTGTAATAATAATAGTTCTGGTTCCGCGATTATTACTCATTTAAATAAAAAAAATAACGTATTATATCGCGTATATTATCTCATTCGAGTTCCCGACGTTTCGGAAGCTTTTCTGCTCTCCGTGGTCACGGGTGGCCCAAGTAGCAATCAAATGTCAAGAATGAATGAATGATTTATTTATTTACATAAAATATGGTACAGTAGATGTTACATATAGATGTTTCACATATTATGCCGATGGTGCGACGTGTAAATATGCACGACATAAACATATTATTAATTTAAAAAATAATAATTATCTAAAGCAATCTGCAATTATAATGTCAAATTAAATGCTACCTTTACTAATAAATAATAATTAGTCAGTCAGTATTACAATTGATTATTACAATGTCAATAAACTATAAAATATACCATGTCCCATTTAAAAATTAAGCAACCAGCTAATATTCCATAAATCCAATTAAATACTACAATTTTAACAGTAAATTACTATGTCCTGCTTATTTGTTAGATTCTAATGTAAGGTACTCTTTCACGGAATAAAACAATTGTCCATTAAATAATTATTGAGTTTTGTCTTAAGACTAAAGAGATTACATGATTTAATATGGTCGGGTAGCTTGTTATAAATTAATATTGCTGAATAATAAGATTTTTTTATTTATTTCGATAAGGACGCCTTTGGGACATGCAAATTATGTGCGCTCCTCGTACGTGCATTAAACATCTCTAATTTCGTTTGTTGTTGTTTTACAAAAGTACAAGCGGCCATTATGTATAGGCAAGGAAGAGGTAAAATACGCAGTTTATTAAATAATAGCTTGCATGAGTCTCTATAATCGACACCGCATATGAATGAATGAATGTCTTTATTTGCTTAAAAATGTGGTACAAAAAGTTGGTATAAAGTATCATGGTCACACACATTCCACCAGAAACTGGCATGCAAAAATTATCACCTAATAACGTGATTATTAACATTTAATTACAATTTAATTATTAATATACAATGTATGTCAAAATTACAATAGGTATATAAGATAGGCATTTAAAACGTTAAAACTAATTATTTAATAAAATGTCAATTGAAATCTTTAAAATAACCAAAATATATAAAAAACATTCTTGTATCAGCCAGTTCCTAAGTTTACGCTTGAATAAACCTAGAGATAAATTTTTGATGTCATTATGCAAACGATTAAGAATGTCAATGGACTTACAGTATGCGTTCGTGCTGTACAATTGTGTCTTACGGGCAGGACCAACGAGACGATTTGGGTACCTTGTATGAAAATTGCATGTATCTTTACAGGTTTTGAAAAGTTCTGGGTGAGTCTTGACAAATAAACAAACTTCATATATATAGATACATAGCACAGTCAATAAATTCAGTTGTCTAAATAGCGGCCTACAAGATGTTAAAATGTCTACGTTACAGATCGCCCTGACGCACTGTTTTTGTGGCCCTGGCGCGTTTTACATGGCTTGAATTTCCCCAGATGAGAATGCCGTATCTGAACAATGAACAAACATAACCATGGTACGCCAGAATTGCGGTCTCCTTGGTGCTAACCTTACCTAGTTTCCATAGAGCATAAGCAAACGAGTTAATTTTGTTGCATAATTTATTAATATGCTCGCCCCAGGAACATTTGTCATCTAGGCAAATACCTAAAAATTTTATCTGATTTGATTCTGTTATCACCTGATCTGCGAAAGTTACGGTCAGTTGTTGCTTTTTACCATTTCTATTTATAAACTGGATAAATGTGGTTTTATCTATATTTACTTTTAGATTGTTTCTATGTAGCCAGTTTATTACATCAGCGATTTTATTATTTATGTCATCATTATACGTTATGATATCACTACATGGTATGACGATCAATAGGTCATCCGCAAAGAGGATACAATCAAAATTTATCGCATTGGGCAGATCGTTAATACACAGCAAAAAAGTTGTGGCCCCAGGATACTCCCCTGTGGTACACCGACTTTGTTTACTTTCGTATAAGACCTAAAAGCTTCAATGGTATTGACCGTGTTAATTTGAGATATTTTTACAAATTGAGTCCTAGAGTGCAAATAATCTCTGAGCCAATTATTAACTACGCCTCTGATACCGTAGAGCTCACATTTAGCCAGGAGTGTCTTGTGGCACACATAATCGAAGGCTCGACTTATGTCAAAGAAAATGGTCGTTACTGATAAACTCTTGTTCAAGTAGCCTAGAATCTTATTTGTCAGCGAGAAGGCAGCTAGTGACGTTGACTTGCTCTTTTGAAATCCAAACTGTTCTGATTTCAGTACATTAAACTTATTTAAAAATGACAATAGACGTTGATGAAACGCTTTCTCAAATATTTTCGAGATGACAGGTACAAGCGAGATTGGACGGTAGTTTTCTACACATTCTTTGCTTCCTTCTTTGTGAAGTGGTTCAATAAGAGCTAGTTTTAAGGGCTCCGGGAAAACCACTAGTGAATGACAAATTAACTAAGTAGCTCATGACTGCAGACTTTATTTGCATCCTTTTAATATTTTAGTTTGGATTTCATCATGACCCGCTGAATTAGTATGGTTTAAAGTGTCAATCAATTTGAGTATTACATTTTCATCTGTCGGTGCTAAGAACATATTACAATTAGCATTATTACAATTGATAAGCGAGATATCAGGCTTTGGTGCAGGTTCATTACTTAAATTCGTCAGATTTATATAGAAATTATTAAAATTATTTGCAATGTCAGTAGGATTACTTATAGAGCTACCGTCGACAACAAGCTTCTCAATGTTTGTCCCACCTATGTTGCCAGTGGTCATGTTTTTAGTTACATCCCATGTTGCCTTACATTTGTTATGAGATCGATGTATATAATTATTATTCGTCAATTTTTGAGCTTGGTTTATGCAACGCTTGAGAAGCTTAGAGTAATTGTTAAATTTCAGTTTACTTTGTAAAGAGCTAGCATGATTTTTGGGTGTCCTGTAATAGCTAAAGCGTAATATTCTTTTTGTTTTTACCGTTTTTTATGCCTCTTGTAAACCTCGCACTATTTTTAGGCTTTAATGCGAACCGTACTTTGTTAACTGGGAAGTATAACTTATAAAATAGCGTAAATATATCATAGAAGCTATTGAATACCAGTGACGCATCATCTTCAACGTACACATCTGACCATGATAATCTACTAAGGCAATCGTTGAATTTTTCAATGTTCTCTAAACTGTAGTCTCTTTTATAGCGATACAAATGTAGGCGTGGTTTCTGTATGTTTAAGACACTAAACGTTAGGGTCTGGGCAGTTTCATGATCTGACAAACCTAAATCAAGGACCTCACCTCGCGCTTCTGAAATATTTGACAATATTTGGTCCAGACATGTATTTTTACGAGTGGGGCAAAGTACGTGAAATTCAAAATTATTGCTTTGGGCAATTCTTTTAAGTTCAGTCGAATTCTTTGTAGTCTTAAGTAGGTCTATGTTGAAGTCTCCAGCAATAATAATTTTATATTTCAATTTATGTTTAAGCTTACCCATTAGTATTTCCAATTTATGTAGAAAACATGGTGAGAAAGCCGTTGGAGTTTTGTAAATGCAAATCACTAGACACTTTATTGACTGTATCTCTATGCCACAGCCTTCAAATATGTAGTTTTCAGCATAATCATTTACAAGAGATAGTTCTCGTGATTGGATGTGGCTCGCACAAAATATACAAGCGCCACCTCTCTTTTGGTGCGGCCTAGAGTAAGACGCTGCCAGCCGGTAGCCAGGCACGAAAGTGAAGCATAATACGTCAAGCTTCTTATTGTTTTCAACTAGTTCGTCTAGTGTTAATTCTGGTAATTCTCTTCTGCTCAAAAAACCCGCTATATTTTGGTGGAGGATAGAGAAGTTACTTTGAGGGAAACACGAACCATTTTTTTGTTGAGTTGATTGTGATGTTCTAGCCCGGATACAGCTTTTCGGGAAGTATTCAGTAATGCATTTCTGTATCAATGAATTGCCCTCATTGCCAACACTCTGCTATGAGTATTTAAAATTGTTAGGAATAGTGTATTTATACCGCTCCTTCACATGTGATGTTTGAGCCTGACTGTTCCGGTTATAATTCTTAGTTGGTTTCAAATTGTTGTAACTTAAATATTCATTCGAATAATGCCGAAACTCGATACGAAAATTAATCTTAGAACATAGCTTATACTTAAAGTTTACATTATAGATTATGTCTGAGACGTCTAAAAACGTACAGTTGTTAAAAATTTTACTGAGCAGTTTCAACGTGCTATTCAGTTTGTATTCATTTAAATGTATACTTTTTTCCACACCAGCAACAATTATAAAAGCTTTAGGGCGTAAATTTTTATGAACGCGCTGAGCTCTGCAAGTAAAGCTAACGGATTAGAATCACATTCACCTATATTGATAATAATAACATCATTGCAGCTAGTATTTAAAGTTTCCGGTGATTTCAGTATCTCATCACAACGTGCGTAAGATTTGATAGTGGATGTTACCTCGTATTTCTCATATAGCGTATTTTGCCTTGACTTCAATAGTGTGATCGCGAGTCCTCTGCTTTGTACACCACCGAGGATATATATTTTACCAGATGAGTTTTCGCAGTATTCTGTTATGTCTTGCCCGTATTCAGTACTAGATGTGGGAGTGGAAATTGTAGTTGGAGGACTTTGTGGGGCTTGAACAGATTTTTCTATTCCAAGGTCCAAATTTTCACTGTTGAAACCCGTTGGGGAAGACTGCTGTTTTTTCTCACTTGTGGTTTTTGCTGGTTTTGTGACTTTAGACGTAGATTTACATATTTCCTTAAGCTGTTGTATTTGCCGGTTGCATTCCGATAACTGTTGGTTTAGTTTATTGTTGTCGACTAAAAGCTTAGTACTATATTTATCAGCGAATTCGAATTTCTTTTGCAGTTGTGCTATTTTAACCTTTAATTCTTCAACTTCATCCTTATAATTTATGGTCAAATCTGGGCAACTTTTGTTGAGCGTGTCATTTCGAAGTACAGAAGTATCGAATTCTTCATCGGTAAAAGAATCAAATGAATTATGCACAGGTACATAATTTTTTCTTCTTACCGTAACGTTGTCTTCAGAGCAGTTGAGGTGCTGGATCTTGGATGAGCTCTGAGGTAGGGGTGCAGGAGATGTTTTAGAGGGACGATGGAGGTTTTGTGGCCTTTCTCTACGTAATTATAGTTGTACTCGCTTTCTTTGGTTGAACTTTGTGCCTACGACATTTAACACAAGCCCATGGAGCTTCATTATCCATCTACTCATAAAGTTTTTCTGAGTGTGTACAAATTAGGTCATAAGAAAGTCCACACAGAGAACACTGCAAAAATGTTTATCTAAAATGGTCTTCTTACAATGAGCGCATGCCGGTTTGGATGCCATTTTTTTTTAATATTAGTTAATTAATATGATTGACGGACTGAAATGCAGCAAGCATAAGGTTCGTATGCACTTCTTTTGAGCCTTGAAAGCTCGATCGACGTCTATAGAGTTCCCCCAGAGCAGAAGACCATATCGCGGAACTGAGGATACGTAGGCGTGGTAAGTACTCAGTACTCTTAAAAAGGGATTGAAGATATCTAGAAGACAATTAGACAAATTCTTGCTGTTGTCTTGGCTTAAACCATTATGTCCCTGAAGATATTATATACTTTAGACGACACTGATTTTGTAAGGTTACTTTAGATAAAGTCTAGACAAATTGCATTTGGAGTAGTACCAGTTTAGAGATATTATACTTAACTTATACTAAACGCCGAATTAGTGTAGTTCTACTTAATACTTAATGGTATTTTATAGAATCCTTAGTTTGATTTAGTGAATGCAAATTGCCGTCCAATTTATGGTAATGTTTATGCGAGAAAAACCATAACCTTATGTAATATTTATTCAGTATATCCTGTGTTTAAAACGAAGTCTCACTCATCGCACTGCTAACGTTTGAAGCACTTGGTCGCTCACAGTTTGACGATATTTATTATATTTCAGAACACACGATCTTTTTATTTTGATTAATTCAACCATTCCATTAATTGGTTATAGTTTGTTGCAAAACGTCCCGTTAAAGCCATTTTCACTTAAACTTGATTACATTTAGTAAAAACTGAATACAATGGTCTTGAGTGAGGCAATTCTAAGAGCTTGGTGTTACAATCGTCTTAAGTTTATCTACAAAATCAGTTTTTACTTTGCGACTCTAAACTGATTCTTGAATTATACCATTGAGTCTTAAGTGAGCCTTCAAATAATCTCAGTTGAGTAAATAACGCATATTACTTAATTGTAGACAAACTTAATACTAAATAGTTTTTATAATACTTAACTAGGTTTTAGGTATTCTTAACTTGCTAAAGAAGCGGTAGCCTAAAACTATTTAGTTTTTAAGATTAAATTTACTTAACGGAGTCTTTTTGAATTTAGCTAATTCTTATTTTAGATAAAGTTTAGATATTTAAGATTTAACCACTATTCTTGTTTCCTACTTGGGCGGGAACTCGATTAAGATAACATACGCGATATAATCCTTAAAATTATTTTATTTAAATGAATAATAATTCTGTCAAATCACAAAATCTCAAATAAATGTTAGAACAAGTTTCGAGGTATCAATTAATAAGAGTATAATATTAATATTAGAAATGTGTACATTTTAAATGTTTGAAAAGTTAAAAACAAATATATTTACGTATCTAATTTTTTTGCTTCTTACGTATACGAGTTGTAAATCTTATTACGTCCATGACATTGACATATATGAATATGGTCTGAAGTTATGCAATTGACGGTACGAGCCTTAATGACATCATTACTTAGCATGTCCATCGTTTCCATACCTCATGTTATAACGTTTGTGAGCAAATTAGTAAGATGTTATATTTTTTTATTTTATTTTAAAGGTGTCATTTTTTTATTGCCTTTCGGTCATGATTCTAGATTTAAGTGTTCCTGTGTCCTGAGTCTACAGGAAATTTCTTCTGGAATCTTCAGGTCTAAGATAATAATATTAATCTGTTTCCCTTAACCTGAATTGCGCACATTTTGATACGTCATTTTCCTGAACGTTATGCTCTCTAGCAAACTGATACTTTATAGTAGTAATATCAGACAAAATAAATGTACATGCTTGTATGGCAAGCATTCCTTCCTTTTTTTTCTCTCCGGTAATATCCATAACTACAATACATTTAAGAACCCCGTTGAAAAAAGGACTATTTTAAGTCTAACGTGTGTATCTATGTGTCCAACAGATTTTGATGTAGTTTTTTTTTGTTTGAAACTTGATGTGAGGGTGATGTTAACTATGATTATTTTTTTGGGTATGTCCTTTAGCCGATAACTTACCCTTATTTAGATACCTGTTCGTATATATACTTCGTTTTTTTTAGTATTAGAAAAATTATAAACAATGTTGACGTATCCTTTTATTGAAAAAAAATTTCGAAGAATAAGTCACAGCAAAATGTAACAATTATATAATTGCTATATAGCAAGGATGGTAATTTACATTATTTTGGTTTCATAAGTCATAGTGACTATTTTTTGAAAGCGTATTTCAATAAAAAGATCCGTTCAGATTGTTTACCCTTTTTCTAATTCTAAAAAAAACTCAGTATAGTGGAGCGCCATAAAGGAGCAGGTCTGACCGAAAAGTGTCGGATTCCGGCGTTTCCGCGGCCGGTTAGTTGACACTCAGAAGTCTCGTCACATAGCTACGGGCGCATGCACGTCGCATGTGTAACCCATACATAACGTACAAACTAACATACATAAATACTGTCAGTTTGTCTATCCTCTTTATATTTGTTCACTCACTTGCTCAAAGGTTAACTGAAAGAGATCCCTGCTGGATAAGTTCACCTTTGTACTTATATCTTTTTAGTTGATTGCACTTGTAACTAGTTACTACTATGTACAATTTATTTATTTATTTATTTATTTATTTATTTATAAGTATATTTACACAGCATTACAGACTTAGAGCTAATTCACTGTGAAACTAAAAGTAAACTTATACTAACAATTAGATAGGGACACTAGTTATCCTGTCATCCATCAACTCACAGTGACTCAAACACGCATTACACACAGCTGTCCATCGCCACGCAAACAGATCGCATTCCGGTGTTGACCTCAGAAGCGCATTGAGTAGCGTCAGGGCCCGGAGGAGCGGCGAGTTCCTGTGCGACACAGTACGAGCTGCTGGCACTGCCAACAACGCGCGCGTACGGGGCCGAAGCGTGATTCGGGGGACATCCGGAACGTATAACCTAACTAAACTATTCACTAGCTCGAGGCAATCAGACTCCCCACGCAGCACACGGCAGACTAAGGTAAGCAGACTGAAGTTGCGCCTCGCTTCTAGAGAATGGAATCCCAGACATCCGAGAAGAAACTTTGTAGGGTACAAGTACGGATAATATCCATAGATTTTTTTGTATAGAAATCTCAAAAAAGTTTTTTGAACTTTTTCCAGAAGCAGGCTGTAAGAAGACTGGCAAGGGTTCCAGACTATAGCGGACGACTCCAATTTACTCCTTACTAGAGCATTATATAGTTGTTTTATAACGGTCGGGTCGTGAAAATCTCTGGCGTTTCGCATAACAAAACCTAATCTACGAAAACCATCGGCAGCAAGAGCCCTAATATGATCGTGGAAGGTTATACGAGTATCAAAGACTATACCTAGGTCCTTAACAGAAGAAACCCTGTTGATTGGCTCCGAACCTAACATATATTGTGCACAAGTGGGAGCAGTCGTACGACTGAAAGTGCACACACAACACTTAGACCCATTGAAGTAAAGTTTGTTAACCACACTCCATCGGAACACAGCTGCAATGTCCTCTTGAAGTGTGTGGCAATCCTCGACTTGCTTTATTCCGTAAATTAATTTTAAGTCATCAGCGTAGAGAAGACATTTTGCATTCTTAACCACAGATTCAAGGTCATTAACCATAAGTCCAAATAACAGAGGCCCCAATATCGAACCCTGACTGACACCAGAACGAGTATGGTAGGGAATTGACACAAAATGGCCGTGCTGAACAAACTGTTGTCGATCGCGTAGATAACTGGCAAAGAACTTAAGCAGATTTGGGGCGAAACCAATACTATCAAGTTTTTGAAGTAGGATATCGTTATCTACACGATCGAAAGCCTTCTGAAAGTCAAAATAAATGACATCGACTTGAATGCCTTTGTCGAGGTACTCAGAAATGGTGTCCGTCAGAATTAATAGGTTCGTATTAACCGAGCGGTTCTCCCTAAACCCATGCTGAGAGTCGCACAAAAAAGGTTTTAAAGGTGCAGAAAGTGTCCGATGGAGGATAGATTCAAACAACTTGGCAAGGGTAGGAAGAATGGCTATAGGCCTATACAATAAAGTGTTTACATACATACATCTATACTAATTATAAAGTTGTAAAAGTGAAGTGTCTGTACATTGAAGATATTTAAACAAACATATCGTAATGGACTATTTGGCGGTAACTGAATGGAAAACATTTCGTTTTTTTTTTATGTTCGTATGTGTCGTTATGACGTCATCGCGCCAAATCGGCTAAACGTATTTCAACTACTTATGGTACACGGGTAGCTGGGTATCTCCAGATGGTTATAGGATATTTTTTATCCGACTGCAGAAAAAAGAGGTGTTATGACTTTTGCTTCTCCGCGAACGAAGTTGCAGATACCGTCTAGTATTGAATATAGTACAAAAACATAAACACATGGTTCAACAACTGGCGAAGTGTGACGCGACTTCTGGCTGTCAACTTACCAGCCACAGAATCGCCGAAATCGAATACAACACCATACAGCAAGAGCTCCTTCTTCATAAATGTCCACAGCTGGGCAGTTGGTACTCTCACCACAAATTAATTGAAGTTCACGTTATGAACGTTCCACGCTCAAAGAGCTCTTCACCAGTCTTCACCCGCAGACACTTGAAAATCTGCTCAGTTTTTGCTAAGTAATGCAGTCGAGACCATGGACAGAATACCATGGACAGCAAGGCGCACCAATTAGTCAATACTTTCGGAGCTCAGGGTAAAGGCACGACTATCCACAATTTGCGAGCAACGCTTCTTAAGTATTTCGGCCCTATAATGAGGACGGGAGACGAAAGTTTGGAGAGGTTAATCGTTATTGGTAGTACTGAAGGCAAGAAAGATCACGTGGCCGATCCCTAGCACGATGGACTGACCAGCTTAAAGACGAGGAGCCGTCGCAAAAGTTTTATGATTCAGTGAGGAATGCGATGGACAGGAATCGATGGCGGGCGTGTATTCGTGCCCGAATGACAACCACCAACCACGATCATCAGTCATGCTAGATACGACTAAGAAGAAGAAATGCAATCGAGACACATTTAAGGGTGAATTGAAAAAAAAAACAGTGTACATTTCAAAAGATTAAAATGTCTACAAAACTAAGTAAAAAAATGTATAAAATATATTTTTTTGGAGTTATATTTAGTCTCTGCTCGGGATCTTTCTACGAGATCGAATCAGAAATGAGGAGATTCGTAGAGACGAACCAAGGTCACTGACATAGCAAACAGGGTAAGTAAACTAAAGTGGCAGGGCACATAGTTTGAAGAACCGAGGGCCGTTGGGACAGAAATGTTCTCGAGTGGAGGACCGCGTATCGAAAAGCGCAGCGTGGAAGGCAACCCGCAAGGTGGTCGGACGACCTGGTTAGGAATGCGGGGACTCGCTGGATGCGTGTGGCCTCTATCCGGCCCATGTGGAAATCTATTGAGGAGGCCCGTGTCCAGCAGTGGACGTCCTATGGTTGAAATGATGATGATGATGGTATTTATTCAAGATACAGTTTTTTACAGTGTCCATGTAACATTGATAAAAGTTTTCAAAAATGGCATTATTGAAAAAAAAAAACATATTTCTTCTGCCATACAATTTACACCTACTTGTCCTCCACCATTTTGCCCTCACTACACCACTCGCTAAACAAAAAATCATAATTTTGATTTTTGAATGATGTGGGCACAACATTATTTAGAGTGAGATAAATACGATAACAGTGTCGATGTCGTAAAATCTCTTTGCTCTGAAATTACCCAGCCTTTGAGCGACTATTAAAAACACAGTTTTTAAAACGTTACTACAAAGTTGTTTTTACGCTACACTACAGATTTCAGCGGTGATGTTGAAAAATAAAAATCAGAAGTGCACTTCTGAAAAGCATTTGCTCGTACCGAATATATGGAGTCAATAATTTAATTGGCTGTGGCAAAATGCATGTGAATATTTATTGGATTGGCTGTTTTATTCCAATTCGAGAAGGTGCCCGATCGTACATTACAAAAATTACATATTTGTAACAATATAATTCAGTAAAAAAATCAAATCTTTTTGAACAACAAAACTTTATTGACGTGATAACGTCTTATAAATCGATGAACGCCAACTGCGCGCACAAAAAAGTGTCACGCCGTCACGTTCCGCGTGCAATCGAGAGCGCGGAACAAGCGATAGAGAGGCACGATCGGCCTAAGCATTCGGCTAGTGACACATCAATCTCTCTTCCACGTTATCTCGTAAAAATATCGTCCGTAAATCGACTTTACAGACAACCAATTTCTTTCGTAATTATTCGAAAGTCCTCAGTACTGCGCGTGCGTGTTTCCTGATAGGGCTCTCAATCATGCGAAATAAACAATACCAATTTTGTATTCGTCACCATCACACTTATGCACAACTGTGCGTATGGGAAATACTCGTCAAACCGTGGTAATTTTTCTTAATTAAGTTAAGTACCTAATTTTTTTTCGTGGTATTAGTTGAAAAAATTAAATGTCTGTATATAAAAGATATTTAAAAAAAAGTCATACGGACACTGAATCAAAAACATTTTTCTATTGGATTTTTTGTGTGTTTGTATGTGTCGTTCTGGTTTCATCATGCCAAAATGCTTAAACGGAATTCAACTACATTTGGTACATGGGTAGCTGGGCATCCACAGATGGTTATAGGATATTTTTTATCCCGTAGTCGGATAAAAAATATCCTATAACATAATCCTAAGAAAAAAGAGGTTTATGTATTTTTTTCTCCTCCGCGTACGAAGTTCATTCTAGTTCACTATAATTGTACCTACTTGTCACTCGCTATAATCGGTACATGTGAGTCAAAATTTCCCCCACCGTTATCGGGAAAATCCAATTTCCTTTGACGCAAATATGTATTTTGAGCTCAGGTAATCGGGAACTCTAGCAAAACAACGATGTATGTAAATACGCTGCTATATTAACATCAGTCATTCTCCTTCCACAGCCTTGGCATCGAACTGACAAAGAACATTGATTTGTTGGACGTGACATATGAAAATTACTTTTCTGAAACAAATGTAATCACGCTTACAAAAGATTTTAATTCAGTAGCAGATGGTTCTATATTATAAAAACGTTCGAATCAAAAGTGATTTTGGCAAAGTACTGTACTTGTAATACTTAACTATCCTTTTTAGGGGTCCACATGCATTTTGTTCAAAAACTACAAGATGATTCTTCATACATGTAACAGTCAAAATTATTTTAGCAAACATCAACGGCACATATTTCGGCATTGTTTCGAAACTAACTATAGTCGTTACGAGTATTATAAGGACAGAGTCATAATTATATATGATTATGTATTATAGGTTACGGGGACCATACAAATACCTAACGTGTGTCTTTGTTTTTGGGATAACCTGCGTACGAAGGGCGACTCGCTCTTGACCTGTTTTTTGTTTTTTTTATAATTTCGTTGGGATCGAGTCTTCTATATCACTGAGTACATTAGCATCAGGCTATCAGCGTAAAGGTTTTAAATGTATTAACAGCTTCGTACACAAAAACGTTTCGATGATAAGATAAATCGGGCAGACAAAAAAATATTTATTGTGTTTATCTTTCGATTGATACAGACATGTTGCAGTGTGAGTACCATTTGACTACACACTGCCAATGAAACGCATAATATATTGTACTTCTTAGAGTATTTAACCTTTAGGAACGGCAAACCGTATCCTTAATAAACACATTTTTCATTCACTTTCAGCCGTAGACAAGAGAAACTCTATGTATAAGTATCCCATATTGAAAGCTCTCCCTTCATAAAGGGGAAAATAATCATGTTATGGATTTGTGCTTCTTTCATAGAATAGGACTAACTGATTGATATTGTGACTTATTCCAAGATAAAATTGTACATATAAAAGACACCATTTGACAGTGCGAGCTATATCGTGTCTTGGCAACATTTTAAGTGAAAATGTTTTTGGTGGGATATTTATATACAGAAATGCTTTATTTCGCCAATACCCACACATTTTAATTTATTTACTGGTATTTTTTATCGTGTAATTTAGCAAAAATATGTCCCATTTTTAGCCATGCTATAACTTTCGCGCCTGTCGTGCCCATTTCCACATAATTATAATTTTAGAATTATATCAAAATAACTTATCTATTTATTGTCTACCGCAGCTTATATTAAAGCTCAACTGTACTATTTCTCTTGTTCGTGTGCAATAAAGAATCGTTGTATTTTGTTTATGTATTTATGTACATTATGTAGGTGCGGTTTAATCTGAATCAAACAAAATTTAAAATGCGGTGTTCGTTTATAAACTTGGACCGTTAAAGTCAATGAAACATCCTAAAATATAGTAACATCATAAAACACATTAGTATCTGATAAATACGTGATTATAAAATGTTTGCATAAGATTTAACACCAGCTCTAAAATGAGTCAAATGAATGACGTAGATATCGACCTTAAAACGTTCTAATGTTGTGACGAAAATTGCATCATTTTACGACTGATTATAAATAGTGATAATATTTATTCATAATATTACTTATCTTCTGTCTAATTTAAATTCACAAAAACTAACACCAAGCAATTTGCGCATTCGAGGGCTGCTACTTATGTCTCCGGAAGAGAATAAATAAACAAACGTATGCAACTAAATAAGTTTAGATTGTTTTTCAAAATATTCTCCATGATGATCGATATCGTTTGCGTAGGTATGTTGATATCAAGTTTTAAAAGACTTATTCCACTCTGACCGAGGCTTCTCCAAAACGTGCTGTTTGAACGCGTCGACGGTTTTATAACGGGTCGAAAATCGTTGGCCACGTAATGTTTTTTTTCATTTGTAAATAATTAAAATTCATTGGGTGCCAAACGAAGGCTGTACGGTGGATGACCCGTTGACATCAAGCATTGTCATGTGAAGAATAATTTGTGCGTCGCTGGTTGTTGTTACGTATTTCTTAAAATGCTGCGACTGACTGCGTGGAAGCAAAAAATAGGGTTTTGACTTTTTCTTCTCTGCAAGCGAAGTTGCGGGTATCTTCTAGTAAAACATATATATAGTAAGTAGGTATCAGTAGCGCGTCCATATAAGCCGATTCCCACCAGGTTACCAAAGGCTTGTAACCACCTTTTTCTTTAAATAAATATGAATAAATGAATACCTACGCTTCGGCTTCCCTTGTAATTTTCCTGACGCCACGCCTCTGGTAGGTCTACCTTAGAAGATGCGCTTACTTTTTTTTAAGTTGGGTTCTGCGCAATGATGTTGTATAAAATTGGTTCTATTCATAAGATATTTTTGAATCCGTGTTTCTTGTACTCGAAGGCACGACGAGCAGTCGCACAACCATCCGCGCGCAGCCGGGTGTGGTATCAGCTTCTCGGCGATCAAGGTTCTTCAAAGCTTACTAGTTGAGCTGAAGCCAAAATGAAGAAAGAAGACACCGCGATTTTCTGGGCTTCCTCCACACCTTCTTCTACGTCCACGCCGGGTCGAGGTACGCCTCCCCGGGGCACGAAGAGTATCTGCGGGGGGCTCAAGAGGTGCTCGCTCCTTGCCCATGTTCCAGTCCACATTTCGAGGCACAGCGTGGGGCGATCTCAAGCTGGGTTCCCTCCACACCTTCTTCAACGTAGCAGCCTAGCCGTCCACGCCGGGTCGAGGTACGCCTCCCCGGGGCGTGAAGAAGATCTGTAGGGGGCTCGCCCTCCACCTGAGCTCCGAATTTAAGACTGGAGACCAGCGCATTAGTGTGTGCCGGAAATCATACCGGGGAACTTCAATGTGCTGATGCTATCAGGCACTTCCCCTTACATTTTTCCCCCGCCTCGCTCCTTCGGAGCGTGACGCCACTTCATCACCTCTAAAATGGTCATATCACGACCAGAAGAGACAACAAGGCCACTGAAAAAAATATATATTTTGAAGTCGGTTAGAAATAGTATCGAGCCAGGTGTACGATTCAATTCAATAAACCATGAAGTACAACAGACACGGGCAGTTTCAAATTTACATAGATCCTTACAGTGAAGCAACAATACGCGAAAGTCGTATAACATTGTTAACGGTCGTTGCATTTCAATGTTGTTTGCTTAAACAAGCTTATTCACTTGGTAGCTTCTAAAGATGTAGCAATCCCATTTCTATTTAATTCTCTAACTTTCGAACGATACAGCTTCTATAGAATCTCATTACAAACATTAGGACTCGTAAGACAAATATGTTGTTAAGTATTATCATTATTAAATTTTGAAGACGTTCCTAGTCGGGAGAGTAGAATGGCAAACGACTTCTCATGTGTCTTTCGCACTATAGTGATACGAAAGAAGTACGTAATGTTTCTCGCGTGATAGAGTACTTGCACAATAGGGTAACTGTTCTTACTTGGCTGAGATCAAATCACCTCTTTTTAGAGTTCCATACCCAAAGGGTAAAACGGGACCCTATTACTAAAACTCCGCTGTCTGTCTGTCTGTATGTTTGTCTGGCTGTCACCACGCTGTATCTCATGAACTGTGATAGCTACACAGTTGAAATTTTGCACAGATGTTGTATTTCTGTTGGCACTATAACAAGAAATACTAAAACCAGTATAATTTGCTCTCTAGGTCTATGTCAGTAACCAATATAAAATGATCGAACACCGCGTACATATTAGGAATAGGGCTGTGCTAACACTAGATTTTCATAGCGTATATTTGGCACGGAACCCTCGGTGCGCGAGTCCGACTCTCACTTGGTCGGTTTTGTCATATCTATTTGACAGTGAATGTATCAGTATGCCATCTCCAGTGCTTCAATGCTCTAATCTATTGACAGAATAGACCAACGTCTGTGTCATGCGGCACTCGAACAATGGTAGGTGACATTAGTTCCATTTATTCTGGTCACGCCTGCTCTTAAGAAACTACTTATACAACACCGGTATACATAATTATAGTTTTCGACATGAAAATGTGTAAGGCCTTAAAGTAGTAGTTATAGTATACTATCTTTTGCCCGCGACTTCGTCCGCGTATAGCTCGAATTTCAAAGAATCCTTCTTTAGTGCGCCTCTACATACATCTCTAACGGAATATGTGTTTCAATTCTCGTATTACTTTTTTATATGCTTGTAATTTGAAAAAAAAAACAGATGTAGGTAACTGGACAATTGAGATTTAACTATTGATAATATTGAATATTAGGTAGTTTTTATAAAAACTGAAAAAATATTGCAGTACTTCTTTAAATACCACTAACTAAAATAAATGGCTTCTAACAGTTAAATGAAAATATCCTACCACTTCCCCCCACTTCCTATTTAAACTATTTAGGACAATAAACTTTCAACGAAATTAGTTTTCTTAGTTTTAAATGTACACTCAAGAATCACACGTTTCTCATACAAACTGTTACCCCTTATTTCACCCCTTTCAGGGATGAATTTCCCAAAATGTTGGAATTGGTTTTCTAGATTATTAATAAAGAGTATATACGCGAAATATTATACTAGTTACCTATTCAAAGAATCACAGGTTTTCCATACAAAATCTTAATGCTGAAATTAGTTTTCTTAGTTTTAAATGAAGAGCCTGTCTGTCTGTCTGTTGCCGGGGAAGGACATAGGCTACTTTTTATCCCGGAAAATACCCTTATCCGCGATAAACGAATTTAAGGCGGACGAAGTCGCGGGCAGAAGTTAGTAGAAGATAATTTTGCAACTATACGCTGGTGTTATGTGTATTGATTTTACCATTAACTATGTAAAATCATTTTTAGGGTTCCGTACCCAAAGGGTACCTACGGGACCCTCTTACGAAGACTACGCTTTCCGTCTATCTGTCCGTCTGTCTGTCTGTCTGTCTGTCTACGGCGCGATAATCGTTATAGCTAGAGAGTTGAAATCTTCACAGATAACGTATTTCTGCCTCTATAACAAAAAATAGTAAAAACAGTATAATTTTATGTCTATCTGTCTATATCAGTAACCAGTATAAAATGATCAAACACCGCGTACATTTTGCTTAGGATTAGGGGTCTGCTAACACTGGATTTTCATAGATACGGCCGTTTGTAGCGTATATTTCGTAGGGAGCCAACGGTGCGTGAGTCCGACTCGCACTTGGCTGAAAGATGGTACTGTGCAATGTGTGGCAATTAATTTATTGTCGTTTAATTTTGTTGTAATTATTAAATCAATTACCTATTCAATTAAATATATTGATATCCGTACCCCCTCTTCTAAACTTAGACTTAATTTGGCAAAATCTTCTATTGCTTATTTATGTCGACACGTTTTAATTTTAGCGCTATCTGTTAGTTTAGCAGGATACTCGATACTCGATAGTCGTATTAGTCGTAGTACATATTTCAAAGAAGTTTGCACCTCCTTCTTAAGTAGCGCGATAAGATTTAGGTGCAAACT
This sequence comes from Hedya salicella, assembly GCA_905404275.2. Taxonomy (NCBI): domain Eukaryota; kingdom Metazoa; phylum Arthropoda; class Insecta; order Lepidoptera; family Tortricidae; genus Hedya; species Hedya salicella. Next base: position 6,990,765 of record FR990106.1, on the reverse strand, counting down.
TAACTCAATCGAGTGTAGTCGCTACCTCCCCTATAGAGGTTGAATGTTTATAACGTATAACCTGGCGTGGGTTTTTCTCGATAGATTAGTAAAGTTTGCATCAAAATCTGTTCAGCCGTTTTCACGTGATGTGCGTACAAATAAACAGACAAACAGATAAACAGACAAAAATTCTAAATACTGTTGGAATGTAGGTATGTACAGTTACTCCATCTAGCGATGACCATCTGCATTCATTCTTCCTATGCGGTCGCGATACTGTATAAAACATGACATTTCAATAAAATAATAATATTTCTTGAATTCGTTTCATGCGTGAATGATGATAATTTTTATGATGCAAAAATTACGCAAATTATTAAAAATAAAGAACGAAAAAGTGTTTACAAATAACGCCATCCAGTTACGCAAACAGATACTAACGTGTCATATTGGTTTCAAAGCAATTAATTCTTTATAATTTTTGGGACTAAAACATTCACAGTTAACAAAAAATGATAATTTTCCGTTTATTGTTAATAAAACGCATTTTATGAATGAATACCCTCAAAAGTTGTAGCCTATGTCCTATTCTGATATCTAAGCTATATTTACTGCAGAATTTTGCGCAAATCTGTTATGTAGTTTTTGCGTATTAGTGTAACATACGATTTGTCCGCCTTAAATTCATTTATCGCGGATAAGGGTATTTTTCCGGGATAAAAAGTAGCCTATGTCCTTCCCCTGGACTCAAACTACCTCCATACCAAATTTCATTCGAATCGGTTCAGCGGTTTAAGCGTGAAGAGGTAACAGACAGACAGACAGACACACTTTCACATTTATAATATTAGTATGGATTTAGCTTGTTTTTATTTTGTTTTGAGCAAATCAAAATAAAAACTAGCAACATCCTGCTTCAAGAACATTTTTAATTAATTTTAATCACAAAACTATTTTTGTAAAATTAAAAAGCACAAGTACGACTTAACTGTCGATTCGAATGGTAGTATTAAAACGAAATGTTCTACCGAAAACGGCTTACCGGGTCGAATCGGTACAGGCGCTTTATGAACTAGGTATCTAATCGAAACCTCAAATCGAGCATTTAATTCTTCAACCAATCGCTTAGTTTTGAAAGAAAGATAATTTTATTTCGCAGCGATAATAGGTATATATGACATACAAGAGAGGAAAAAAAATGCGTTGCGTGAAAAAGGAGTCCACTCAGCATAATGCCAAACCACCAAGAGTGATTTGACGGTGGTATTACGTGGATCCATAAATGTTGTATGTGTATTGCCATCTACCGCCAATTTCTGTAGCCTTTTAATATTAATAACATTCACTGTTCGCTAAAAGAAGTTTCTGCCGCAGTAAAATTTTATATAATGTCAATTTGTATTTGCAACACGAAAATACAACACAAACTTAACACATAAATCAAGAACATCGCAACATATTGCCCAATATGCGTAGTAATTTGAAAAAATTTTTCAACGACACCCTTTTATAAAACTTTATTTTTAGTTCCACTCTGATATATTTTTTAAACAATAAGAATCCCAGTACAAGGGAACGTAACGCGTTTCGTAAATGTTTGATGTTTATTCGAGCAATTTTCACGCGTTTGGGAACGCGATGAGCTAAGGGAAAATAAACGCAATTTGGTCGCAACTAAAGTGTTATTTGGGTCATTATTGGATTATATAGACAATCGTTTATTTGTTACCCAAATACGACAAAGGGTAAGGGTTATAATTTTAGCAGTCTTTGTACGACATATGTGAGAATATTTTGAAAAAAAATAAAACCAGGTATCCATACTAATCCATACTAATGTCATAAATGCGAAAGTGTGTCTGTCTGTCTGTCTGACTATCTGTTACCTCTTCCCGCTTAAACCGCTAAACCGATTTGGATAAAATTTGGTATGAAGATAGTTTGAGTCCCGGGGAAGGAAATAGGCTACTTTTTATTCCGGAAAAATACCCCATTTAAGGCGGACGAAGCCGCGGGCAGAAGCTAGTAGTCATATAAGATTCTATGTAACACAAGTCTTGTGTTTCTGTGTTTTTAATGTGAGAAGATCTCAACAGAGTATTTCAGGTGGGCCTTAAGATGAACATGGGCAAGTCGAAGATCATGGGCCTCTTAAGGAAGCTCAGAGTCACTCAGCGAGCTATGGAAAGGGCTAAGTTCGGGATATCTCTACGAGATCGAATCATAAATGAGGTGATCCATAGACGAGACAAGGTCGGCGACATAGCAAACTGAAGTGGTAATGGGCAGGGCACATAGTTCGAAGAACCGATGGTCGTTGGGGTGGTAGGTTCTCGAGTGGAGATCACGTACCGGCAAGCGCAGTGTGGAAGGCCACCCGCATGGTGGTTGGACGACCTGGTTAGGTTTACGGGGACTCGCTGGATGCGGGTCGCCTTTATCCGGCCCATGTGGAAATCTATTGAGGAGGCCTGTGCCCAGCAGTGGACGTCCTATGGTTGAAATGAACGTGTAAAAATTAACACCACATTGTTATCTATTGTGATATAGAAACAGGTCAAAATGCAAAGAAAAATACGATTGTTTACCAAGTTTAGTCATATGTTTGTTTATTTGTTCTATTTCGGATACGTAAGTAGCGGCCCACGTATGATCTTAAAGGTCCTTCGAACAATATAGCGCAAAATGCTGTGTGTTAGTTTCTGTGACTTTCAATTAAGAAGATGGGTTATTAAATATTATCAGAGGTGGTATGATAAAAATTTTGTCACAACATATGTATAACCACCGTAGTAATGAAATATTTAAATTGTACTTGCTTATTTCAATTAATAATTATCACATCAATCTATTAACTCGTTTATACTTAATCCGCTAAAATAATACTATAGGCCGGACATCCGGTGGCCGGATATCCTGCTATCCGGTCGACTTCACCGCCGAATATCGAGTGTTCGGGCAAACATTTATCCATTGCATCTCTAAATACAAGCATTGCAACTAAAATAGAAAGTGCATGTGAAATAGACGGTTAGTTTTTTAACTGCTCTGAAAAAGTGAAAAAGGCGTAAATATATATCCTTTTGAGTTCATTTTACACTGGTAAATCAGTTAGGATTACCAACGGTAGCGTTTCTTTATAAATATATACTAAGGATCCGCGAAGTCGCGAATCTTGTCCGACTCATGTCCGCTGCAGCTTAGACCTGCTTGAAATGAAGTTGGAGCCTTTGTCAAAATCATAATTCTGTATTATGATATCGTCACATGCTAGTATCTCGTCACTACTTAAAAAAAACTTAATATGAAACCAACTCTGGGGGAAAGGTACATAGCAACGGCCATCAAACTACTACATTTTTCTTTGGAGCATCATAAGATGATTTTTTTTTTTAATAGTGACGATATAGCATCATGACGTTACTCACTAATATAAAAGGCTCAATCAAAGTCACTAAAAAGATGGGCTTCTTCTGATGGGTTAGAAAAAAATCATAAACCTTCTTTTTTTCTTCAGCGTGTCGGGTAAAAAGTATTCTATTACCACCTGGAGATACCTAGCTACCCGTGTACCAAAAATAATTGAAATACGCTAAGCCAATTTGACGTGATGAAGCCAGCAGAAGACGACACGTACACACATATGAAAAATTCAAAAAATATATTTTTCGTTCTAGTGACCTCCAAAATTTCAAATAGTCCGTTGCAATTATTTTTTGAAAATATATTTAGTCTACAAACATTTATATTTTACAACTTTATATTAGTATAGATAGATAATTACAATCCTATATTACTTTATTGCACACCATTTGAATGATTTAGTCGATGTTTATATAAAAAAGTGCAACAGTGGAGTTAGCAAAGCAAATGTACTATTTTTCGTACTTATGTAATAATGACATGGTATATTTTGAATGTTGCAGACATTCATACACACACACACAAAACATCAACACAATACCTGCCATTCCAAACTTCTTAATTTCTCTAATATATAACGTATTGCTCACCTATCTGTTGTAACTTTGTACTTCCTTTTGTTATTATGACTTAACTTCACTTTTTTATTTTGTTAATGTAGTTAAGCACCCTATCTCAATGCGTCTGTTACCGAATTGTTAGTTTGTACGTGATAAACCTATAAAATGTAAATCCGTAATTGGCCAATGTTAAACACATATGTATCCGTTAGTAATAATTCTGTAATTTTTGGTGTGGATTTTATCTCAATAAAATAATAAATAATAATAATGTTATCAATAAAGGATTATGACTATGTATGACTATGGCTATGCCACTACGGTTCGCGTAGGAGGTTATTGTCCGCCCCATGTCCGGTGCAGGCCAGACCCGGTTGGGATGACGTTGGCTGAGCCCAAGCTAAAGTCATTATTATGACGATTAAATCATTACAAAGCATTTACGAGTGAAAGAGCTAAATATAATGTCATTAGTAATCTATACTATTATAAAGATGTAAAATTGAAATGTCTGTACATTGGAGATATAAAAAAAATAGTTATTTGTTATGCAAGGCTGCAAAGTTGTTATTTGGCGCGAGAGTGCTTGAATTGAAAGCCGAGTAAGCGAAGGGATCTAAAATAGATTCCTGAGCGTAACTAGGCTTTCAAGGCACGAAAAGCCAAATAATTTTGCATCAGTGCGAAACACTTAACTTTTCTCCTCACTTCAGCGAGGAAAATGTGAGATGTAAGAAAAACTACGAAATTTTACAAACTGATTATTTTTTATTTAAGACTAGTGATATTGAACCTACGAAACACTCTCATAATAAAACAAACTACTTTTAAACGCTAGATAAAACAAACTTTTCCACGCAGATTTGACGCTGTAAATGGGCTTCCGAGCGAGTGAGGTGAAATAAATATTGTAACGGACTATTTGGAAGTCTTTTGGAAGCCACAACGACACAAACAAAAGTACAAAAAAGAAAATTCTTTTTCGATTTAAACCTTCAAATAGTCTGTATCACCTATTTTTTTAAAGGATCTTCAATGTACAGACATTTTATTTTTACAACATTCGTTTATCATTTGGAGATAAATAAAATCATGGCCTATGTCCATAGAAAACTTAACAAACATGTAATAAAATATTTGTGTCCTATTCACAGTTCTATTTGAAAGGAGACATAAACAATTAATAGTTTTGACTGTAAATATTTTTACATCGCAATTAATTTTATAGATCTATAAATCAACTGTCAATGCCATGGGTTATGAATAATGGAACTGCCAAAATAAAATAAACAATTTGAACAATAAAACTTGATGATGGCGCCATTGTTGAATCAGATTTTAATGATAAAGTAATACGTGTTTAGGTGGAAGTCCCCTAAAGAAAAGCTTAAAATCGAAATAACGGAACAAGCATATAATATATTGCATAAACATATTCAATAACATTAATTAAATTTTGATGAAAAAAAAAACGCAGTCTCTACAAGGAGCACCTAGTACCGGACGGACTTTTTTTAGGTGCCAATGCACCGGATGTTTAAACATCTAACACAAATCACATCTGAAGGCATCTGAACATTATATTATACTATGAATAGCAATTTAATATTAGTTTTTTCCCATACCTTTTCTACTGATCCTTGAATCGATCGCGTTGTTAAATTCCCAGGTATATACGTCTGTTCAACGCTAGGTGCCGTCCGGCGTTAGGAAACTTCCCCCTACGCTTTTTGTACTTATTCAATAAGTACAAACTGTCAACTGGGGTTACTTTGAACAACGGGGTAACATTGATCAATAATTTTTAATCTATAAGAAATGTGTTTCGGAACGCGTTTTTGACATTTTATTGTTAAGGTTGGTAACCTCGTTAAATAAACATCTTTGACGCGTTCAGAAATACACTCCTTATGGTTTAAAAATTAATGATCAATGTTACCCCGTTGTTGAAAGTAACCCCAGTTTACCGGTACAGTTTTTTTCAATGGAGCTCAAATTAGAAATGACAAAATCTGCAGGGAATCCAACGAGTACTTTAAGCTTGAGTGGCAGTGGGCGAGCCACATTACTCGCAGAACCAATGGCTGCTGGAAAACGCTGAGTGGAAAACTACCTAGACAGTGGGAACACATCAATATGATAAAGATGACCTGGTGAAGATCGTAAGAAACCGTTGGATGAGGGCGGCGCATGACTGGTCGTTATGGAGATCCTTGGGAGAGGCCTTTGTCCAGCAGTTGACGTCCTTAAGCTGATATTACAATGAAAAAGATGTTAAACGTCTGCTTAAATCTAAAAGAGCGAAGTGAAATCGTGGAGTAAGATATGCTTTTGCCGGAATATACCTATATCAACATTTCGGAACACGAATTGGCTGGTGACGTCACGACCCGATTAACGTATGATCGCTAGTTTTATTGCTTGTTGATACACGTATGTAATCGCCGATAGCGAGTTAACGTGTTTATTAAATGATTGTGAGAATCCTATCAATCATACACTTGGCTAGTAGTGTCTGTTTGGATAGGTATAACCGCCAACACCAAATAGTAATATAATTTCATTATTTTAATTTAAGCAGTCACCACTCGGGGTTTGCCAAAGGGCCATAGAGCGTATTAGGTTTAAAACGAATGGATCGAATTCGCACCACGCTACCCTCCAAGAGCAAAATCATTGACGTAGCTCGGAAATCGGCCAAGTTGAAGTGAGACTGGGCTGGTTGTATCTGCCGCATGACGAACGAGTTGTGGGCCAATATCCACAAAATGGAAATCCAAAACAAAAAAAATAATAATTGGTCCACTATTGGCGGAGTAATCGGTGAACATACATAAAAAAAATACAAGCTGTCGAACATAGACTCCTCCTTTTTTGGAAGTCGGGTAAAAATGGCTGTAAATGTACTGTTATTTTTGCCGTACCGTATAAGACGGGCATATAGGCCAACCAACACCTTTTCATCTTTTTATTATTTTCTAAGCAACAGAAAAAGTCTGTATTTTTAAAAGGCTTATTCCTACCTATAAACAAAATTTCAAATGGTGTGCGGCGTCGGAGAAGCCGTGTTCATCTCCCGCATCCCCCTCATCCCGAGCAACTTCCCTTTCCGCTTCAAGCGCCTACAGTTCCCAGTGAACGTCTGCTTCGCCATGACCATCTACAAGTCGCAGGGGCAGACACTGCGTGCCGCCGGCGTGGACCTGTGCACGGGCTGCTTCTCGCACGGGCAGCTCTACGGGGCGTGCTCGCGCGTCACCAGCTGCACGGAGCTGTTCGTGCTGATGCCCACCGGGAAGACTCACAATGGGGTGTACAAAAAATATTGTAAAATGTCAACGCTATGTAAATATACTCTACATACCAACTCTTGGAGTATGTATGTACATATTTAGTTGTGCATACATAAACGTAACTTTAAAAAAATGTAAATACTTGGCCTCACGTTTTTGATATCTATATTGACCTTTCCTCTAATCTTACTTCTAAATAATATTAGACCTAAATTAGAAAGTTTGTTAGAAAGTATGGATTTCTATGTGTTCTTACTTTTACATGCTTAGACTGATTTGACTGGAGAACCGTTTTGGATGATATTTGTCATGGACTTGATTTGGATAAGGACGTAAAAATAGAAAAGTGGTGCTGTATCGTCCGATGTACACCTACTAAGTATACCTATACTCTATGTCTTTTAAATCACGTCAAAAAATTTAATAAGGGCGAAAAACTATTTATTTTGGTGTAGTTTTATTTAGTGTTAAATGTATTATATTTTATCTGGACTCTACTTCAAGTTAGCCACCAGGGGAGAGGGATGAAGAAGCCGCTTACTGACACATACCGCATTCCACGCGGGCGGAGCCGCGGGCACAGCTAGTATAACATAAAATAGAAAACAAATGGCATCGAATTTTTATTTATTGTGGTAAACAAACAGCCATCACAATATAAAATAAGCAATGTATTTTTTTATTTTTACATACCTAATTGGCTCGCCCACTTTTGCTCTATTTGACCTAAACAACTTGTAAACAACCCGAAGTTCTTTGTATAAAATATAAAGGTCAAAAAAGAGGCTAATAATCTACCCATAACAAAGCATTACCGCCCAAGTGAGAAAATATTGTTTTGCTATTTATAGATAACAAGGGGGCCGTAAGATTGAAACCCGAGTCGGTGCCAACAGATCTCTTGTTACTGTTAATAACATACTAACATTGTTTTTGTTCGTTCACTACAAACTTACCTTTGCAGGCAGCAATAAATACAAATTCTCTTATCTGCGTAGCATTACTGAATTTCTTAGCAGTGGTAAGTAAGAGATAACACCCAACTGAATGCTATAAATTTTAAATAAGAATTCCGCATATTATTCAGGGGTATCAAAGGGACTTTTTACCTCGAGTGGTGAACGCGTACATGATGATGCAGCGTGGGAAGACCAGAACAAGATGGACTAATGATCTGATGAAGATCGCGGGAAACGGTCGCGCGACCGGTCGTTATGGACATCCTTGGGAGAGGCCTTCGGCGATATATAATAATGATGATGATGAAAGGGACTATGAAAATATAAACTCTCTAACGAGGAATAGAATCCTCATACAAAGGATTTTTGAAAATGAGTTTTCTAAAGGTAAATTGAGAATTTGAGAGACAGTAGACTAAAGTTTGTATGAAAGTATCGTCGGGCATAATCACAAATCTAAAAAAGTGTCAGCGACTGAGTTGTAGGTCGGTTTCGCATGATATTTATTCATTAGCATTTAGAAACATAGATTTGTACAGATTCTGTTATTTATACTATTATAAAGTTGTAAACTGAATCCCACCAAAAACATTCTGTAAAAAACTAGCCAAGTCTCGATGGAGCTGTCCGACGTCCAACCGTCAACGATTGGTGCAATGGTGTCATGGAGCACCTGGTTTTATACCCTTGTGTACCCTTCAACAGCCAAGTCACACAATATTAACTATAAAAATAAAAAAAATCGCAGTAAAGAACCTTAGACTTGGCACGACTTTGTCTAGATTTCATTACTTTTTAGAGATAAACAAGCAGCTCCATCGAGACTTGGCTAGTTTTTTACAGAATGTTTTTGGTGGGATTTCACTTCTTTTTGTAGAAACGTGGGCATAACCCTTCGATTTTGGACATCACATGAAGCGGCCCACCAAGTTGAATATTTTTTGTAAAGGCGGTATGTCGATCTCTAATAGTTTGGTTGAGCTCTTGTGTTTTCTAATCAGGGTCACCAGGTACTCCAGATGATTATCCTAGTTTGATAGTTATCCCTTTATGTCGCTATTAAGCCCTAACTCTGTACCAAATTTCAGCTCTCTGAGTTTATGGGAAGTACTAGTTCTATTCTGATGATCATGAGTGAGTGAGTGAGTGTCATAAATGCGAAACTTTGCTTTCGCTTAACTTCGGAACTAAATGACCTACAGACTTGAAATTTTGGATTTTAAGTATGTGATTATAGCTTACCGGATGACGAAAATTTCTGCGTTCTGGTCTTATCCAGAGGTTCTCAAATAGGGGCCTGAAAATGCGGCGAAATGGTTCCACTTTCGTGCCCCCTGATTGACTGTTAATTGAAGTCATTAAACTTAGTAAAACGGACTGACTAATTTTCAGGTCACGGTCAAAAAATAATTTGTACTTTTTGTCTGATTTGTGTCGTTATGGCGTCATCACACCAAAACGGTTAAACGGATTTCAACTGATTGTGATACACGGGTACCTGGGCATCTCCATTAGATTAGTAAAGATAATAGTCGTAAAATAAAGATAAATAAATATCTAGGGCAGTTAAATTCCGTCTGGTAGACGTCACATAAGCTAAGAGGGAAACGAAGATGGTTGCCTATGTTGTCGGTAAAAGTAAGTTTGCAGAGGGTAAGGGCCATGTGGGCCGCTATTATAATGTAACTGACGTGTTGACGTTACGTCAGTGTGTCTGGCACTTGACGGCACAAGGTTAGTATATTTACGAGCAGCGATGTCACTCTGAAAATTGACGTAAAACCGCCTCCAGTGTAAGGGGATGAAGTCAGGAATAGAAAAATAAAAATAAATAACGCGAGTTATTTAATGTGTTTAGTGTATGCCCGCTAGCTTAAAACTAAATCTATTAACAAAAGTTACAAAAGACAGCCGTCATTCTTAATTTAAATCCATCATCTACTTTTGAAATACTCGCCTGTCTGTCTCGTATATTAGCGTGAAGGATTTATACCTTTACAGGTTTATATAACCGTACATTTTTTAAAGGGTCAGCAACTCGCACGTAATGTCCCTGGCATTGCAGGGGTCCACGAGCTACGGTGACTGCTTAAATCAGGCAGGCCGCATGCTTGGCCACCACTCAAAATAATGGTACATTTAAATAAAACAATTCACGCGGATTATATATTGCGGTCGACCCCGTGAACTCGAAAGCTGGAAAGCTTCCGATACGTTGGGATCTCAAATGAGATGATATACGCGATATAATTCGTTTAAATCGTTTTATTTAAATGAACCACTACTTTTTGAAATAAAACAATTTAACGGATTATATCGCGTATATTATCTCATTTTAGTTCCCGACGTTTCGGAAGCTTTCCAGCTTTCCATGGTCACGGGAGGACTGAGAAAAGATGTATTTTCCTCTTCTCAGTCTTTCTTTTCTCAGTCCTCCCGTGACCATGGAAAGCTGGAAAGCTTCCGAAACGTCGGGAACTAAAATGAGATAATATACGCGATATAATCCGTTAAATTGTTTTATTTCAATGAGTAATAATCGCGGAAACAGAAGAAAATATTAACCACTACTTTTTTAATACTACTGAGTGGTGAACAAGCATACGGCCTGTCTAAATTAGTAGTAATTTTAAATAAAAAAAATCACTATTTTGCTTTTTTATATTCTATATTTTTTTTTACTTTTATAAGTTTTGATATGTTTTCCTAAAGAACTACGCATTGAGTTTATACTCAAAACATATATTTAGGATAGGCGAAGTGCAAATATTGTAATAGATATAAGAGTTATTTCGAAAAAATTACTGACTGTTGAGTTTGTTTCGGCTTTCTTCTCCTCAGTGGTCTCCTCTTGGGAAACGCCGTAGTCAGACTTGTAAAAGCGCCCTTGTGGCCTACTTACAGAATAAAGATCATTATTTTATTATGTCATTAGTCATAATCGCGGTAATAGAAGAAAATATTAAGTAGTGGCACATGTTCCAAATCAAATTTAATTTAATTTATTGCAATCATCTGTTACCCATAGATAAATACTTTACAAACCAACATTTATAGTTTCATAAAATTCTAAACATAAAATGTCTGTACATTTAATACATTTTGATAAAACCGGCCAAGAGCATATCAGACCATGCTCAGTGTGTAGGGTTCAATAGCCCTTCATACGAAAAAATGCACTACAGTTGGAACAAAATACGATATGAAAAAGTGCACTAACAAAAGAGCGTATCTCCAAGGCACACGTCCCTTGGTTGAGAATCGCCGTTTTTAGGCAATTACTTGTTACGGAATGTCAATGTATAGCGAGACAGTTAGGACACGTCATGTCCCGTCACTTGTTACCCCTCCCGTATAGCGCTCCCATACCTCACGGACAGACTCAGTTAAGCGCTTGCAACGTCTTTCGTAATCACGCCCCAAATGCGGAGCCGGCCAATAAGCGTAATTTGTAATAAAGGACGCAATTATTTCTCGCGCGCATCAAAGAAAGAAAAAGCTACATGCTTTGGGTTTTTGGCGTAAGCGCCAGATGCACAAAAGCACAATGAAATCGAAGATATTATTATGTTTTGTTAACATTTAAGTTAGTGAAGTAAAATATAAAGGGAAGATAGACATTTTTACATAATTTAGCCGTTTATTAATTTTGACGATCGGTTTGGCTCAGTGGGAGTAACGTTGCCTGCGAAGCTGAGGTCCTGGGTTCAAATCCCGGTAAGGGCAAGGGTGTGATAAGCATAAATATTTGTTCCTGAGTCTTGGATGTTTTCTATGTATACAAGTAATATATCTATTAAATATATCGTCGTCTAGTACCCATAACACAAACCTTATTGAGCTTACCATGGGACTAGTTCGATTTGAGCAAAAATTGTCCCGTAATAATTTTTATTTATTTATTAATCTGTTGCTTGTACAAACTAGACGAAAAACAGAAAATGAAGACGCGTTTTCGGATAACTTTTCTATAGAGGAAATTTTAAGCAAACATGTTTTTGCTTTAGGCGTTGAATAGTCAAAAAAGACATATCTGAAAACCAGCGTATTTACTATACTAGATTTGATTAAAATCTCATTAAAAAATTGCTTAAATTTTCGATGCACCCCCATTAAGCGTTAGACCTATAAATTAGACAAGTCCGCTGTGCGTCTGACGCTGATACACATTTTGCGAATACGATAACGGGGTCTCAGGGGATAACGTTCCTATAGTTGTACTTTAGTGTCCGATTATAAACCTATATATACAATAGGTGTAAACTAGGTACAGTGAGCGATCGATAAAAAAAACCGGTTAAGTGCGTGTCGAATGGCCTGTCTATACCTAACCTAAGTACATAGAAATGTTAGCGCCTATGCAAACCGCGTTTTTTATTCCATAGATGCATACTGACTATTGTGCATATCGTGTTTGTTTCGATACACACGCGCTTTAATAGCGCGTTTCAGAAACGCAGTATGCCTATATATGCCCGTAGTAAACTGTTAGCCATTTTAAAATGATACCAAAGAAAACACATGATTTAAAGTACGGTGCTTTCTTCGCCCCAGCATGTATATTTTAATAAACTTGAGTCAAAGAAACTTGAAATTGTTGAAGGGCTGTCTAGAATGAGTCTGTTAAGCTGCCCTAGTGGGTTTATAATGATGACGTCACTTCAAGAAGCTAGTAGGTCAAAAGAACACTCAGAGGTTGGCACTTCCTCTGTAGTCCAATCCGGATACCCCCGCTCCCCTTTATTTTATGGACCCTGTTCCAGATCCGAATAATCCGGATCTTCGATACAAATGAAATACGTATTAAAAACCCCACATATCTATATCCATTAGGCACTATAGTACCACCGCCGGCGTAAAAGCGAGCAACTATTGAAAATTTTCTCGCCCAACTCGCTCAAGAAACGCACAATAGATATAGACTCCGTGTCAATAAAAGAGATACATATATGCGAAAGTGGTCGCCAGCAGTGTCAACGGTCAGTGATGAACTATGAATATATCTCTTTTACTAACACGGGATCTATATCTTTTGTTCGTTTCTTGGGCGACAAAATCGCCGATAGCTAATCGCTTTCTCGCTCTTGGGGGGACCAGTGCCTTAACTATGTCGACTACTTCTCGTTTTTACTCGTTTGCCTCTACATTACATCATCATCACATAGGCCTCCCCCAAAAACGCCTTCGCTACCTTGGCAGGTCCTGCACCGCCTGCACACAGCGAAGTCCAGCGACCTTCATCAGAAAATCAGATCACCTGGTGAAGGGCCTACACACACTATAGTTGGCGCATATAGCGTAACAAATTAGTTGGTGATGAATGTGCATAACTTTATAATGTTGCTCGCAGGTGCTGTTTACAGGCTCCGTTACGAAAAAGACATATCATTGTATGATATTAATTGCACTTCAGACCTTATGATCCCTGAGGCAGACTCTTTTCTCGAATTAATTAAAAAAAAAATTTTCACCGAAGGGACTTTGGCGTTCGTGCTTAGCGTACTACTGTAGGTACGCTAACTACTAAATAAAACAATTTAAACCTAGGGCAATGTAGAACTCTTGCACAGTATTACCATAACATCAAGGCAGCGTATTTTCACTTTGAAATGAATTAATTTGTCTGCGATAAGATACTACAGTGGCCTCAATTTCATTCCAAATGGTTGAAAACATTTGGTCAAATTTGAATTACAATCTTAATATTATGGTATTATTTGATCAAAAAGTGCCAAAAACACTAGCGACATCCACCTGCTGTGTGGCTAGGGATATTTTAGCTGAAATAAAATTTATGAAAAAACATAACAACATCCATAAAAAAGAAAAATACAAAACAACACTGAGCAAGCTAGATGCCCTCAACAAGTACAGTTCAAGTTCAGGATTGATTAATACGGCCCAGCTATGATTACGTTATCTATGGGAGGCTTAACTGACATAAATATTATGACCGATGATGTTGATCACGTATTTATTAAGTAACTAACCTATTAAATATTTAGCTATTTAGCGACCTATTAAACAACTAAAATTCTGCTGAGCATTTTAGCTGAGATTCTTAAGAATCGTTAGAGTGCACCAAGAAACACGAATCAGAAAAGTTTTTTGCACCAAAAGGTAAATCATAACCACCAAGTAAATCATACTCCTAAGTAAATTTTGCAGGGTGCCCTGTTAATGATTGGTCAGTACGGAAAAGAGTCGTTACGGCCCTTAAGCGTTTTTCATAGGCTGTTTAAGCGCCCGCCGAGCACTTCCGCGAACAAAAGGCCTTTAATAACCCTTAATAAATTGTGGTAAAACCGGCTTACATATAAAAAGCAAATGTTGCGCTTAAGGTAAATATTGTTGGAAACAGTTTGATTTTTCGGTCCATTTGTGGTTTATGGCTGACCGAGATTATTATTTGAACAACAGTTGCGACGCGTAGAGCAATTTTATTTTGTAACATAAAAGCTGTTAACGGAATTGTATGGTTTTAAAATTGGAATGAATTGGATGTGAATGGAGATTGAACTCCACATAATTCGAAAAAAACATTCAAATTTAATTTCAAAATTCCGGTGTTTGTAAAATATGATGTGCTGAGGGATTTTCGGAAAATAATGTTAAGCCTATCGTAATGAAATGTCGTTTCTCCTATATCAAATATATATTTTCCTTTAGTATACTAAAACCTTGCGATTTCTGAATGGTGATATAGGAGAAACGATATTTCAGACATTAATATTGCTCCAGTCGGAAAATTAGTTTTGGTAAGTATAAATAAATGTCATTATTGAAAAAAAAAAATATTCAACGAGAGGTTATTGTATAAGAAACATTTTTTTGTCACTGTTATGATAATTTATACTAAGGCTTAAAATATTTTTTAAATGTATAAATAAATGTTCTCGTCACTTAAACATAATAAATTGAGTACTGAAAAGCGCTTTTCCAAATTCCCTTCAATTTTAAAAATGGCTTCCAACTTTTTAATTAATAAATATTTATTCGATAATCCTGAGCATTAAGTATGCTGGCAAAATTAGGGTGGAGCATCCATTAAGTATTCGCCTGACAACTTAAGTTTAATATGGGTCGTTTCACTTTACTTTTCTTAGAAATGTTTTCACTGTTTTCCCTGTTTACGTGAAAATTTACATTTATTTTTGGCTAAATCAGTTAATTTGGTTATTTTATATAGAAAATGAAGTCTAATTTATATTATGCTTGAATTGAGTGCATAGTTTTTGAAACGGTGCGCTTGTATGTTACAAAAAAACTTAGAAATAAATTAATCTACTCAAGTAGTTATAAATCTGTCTACTCATTTTCGTTAATATAAAATGAATAAGTTCGTTTGTTTGTCATGCTTTGATGCAGCCATGGATCAACAAATCGATGTAATTTTACGTAAAAACCATTAATCTGTGTAAAGCGCTGATAATTTTCAAACGGTTGGACCGATTTTCTTAAACCATACAATAATACTTCATCGAGAGCGTTCTTAGCTTTTGATGAAGGATTCTTCCAAGCACAAACAGTAACTCATAATAGATTTATTCATTCAAGCGTTACAACCACAGACAGACAGGCAGATAAACAGATGTAAATTTCCGAAGCATAAGCATATTTTCGAACCGTGGGTGAAAAAAAAACCTACTTGAAAATAAATTTAAAAACATTTTCTTATTCAGTTATCTGTTGGCAGTGCTGAGTTTTTATTATCCTACTAAAATAAAACATATATAATGTAAAAAAATCAAAAGCCTCTTTTTTTCTTCAGCATAGTCAAGTCAAAAGTATACTATAATATCTGTGCTACTCGTGTACCAAAAATAGTTGAAATCCATTTAGCAGGTTTGGCGATTTTCTGTATGTTTGTATGTGGATACAAATCGCTCATATACATCATTTATTTTTTGACATTTCATTTTTACAAACTTTATAATAGTATGTATTATATTTTTTACTAAGAAAGGTGTTATCAATTTAACTCACTGCATATAATAGAACCTTATAAATAGTACCTCAGTACCTCAAAAATAGCAAAGAATGTTTATGTACATGATACATGAAGCAAAACAAACCATTTTAGCGTTATTCTACTTATTGAAATAAAACAATTTAACGGATTATATCGCGTATATTATCTCATTTTAGTTCCCGACGTTTCGGAAGCTTTCCAGCTTTCCATGGTCACGGGAGGACTGAGAAAAGATGTATTTTCCTCTGTCAAAGTTACAATTTGTGCAAACTACCCATTTTTTGAAAAAACACAAATAAAGGTTATTCTACTTGTGAGTGGAAAACAAATTCTCAGAGAACTATTATATATAATGGTGACCTTTACGCACTTTGAGGAAAAATCAACTTTATTACGTGTGCATATATTTTGTTTTTAAATTAGCCAAAGTTGATATAACAGGTAAATATGGGGAGATTTGTGTTTCATATTAATAGGTTTATTAAGGATCCTTTAAAATACCGAAGAAAGAGGTTTAAATTGAGGTTGAATTAATCCCGTACCAAATGAGAGCTTCCTTTTAGATAAAATACGAGTATGTTTGCAAACCTTTTTCGCTTACATAGGTTGAAATGAATACGGTTTGTTATACTTTGTAATCTGTGTACTTTTGATGAGACCACGATGAGGTGGAATTTTTGGGGTTTTCATTGATTTTCGCTAACACATTGAATTTTACGTCCTGACTAACAAATCAAGCCAGTATTTTTTATGACCTTTCAAAAAGGTCGACATGAAGTTCTATTCAGTAAAGTTGAAATATTCGTTGTGAACACGTGTTCTATTCAGAATACTCATAGTTACCAAAAGGGTGGAGAGGATAGAATAGCAAGCTATCAAAAATATCATCTCATTGATTGTGTCTTTTGTTACATTCATTCATAATATGAGTTACCTTGGTCCAATTTTATTTTCAATTCATCGAGAGACCGGTTAAGAATAGTAGATGAGATTAGATATATTTATTTCTCTTTGAAAATTACATGATATCTTACATGTCCTAGAAAATAGAATGAATTCACAAAAAGATCGTCAGTTATATAGAATTATAAATATTATAGTCATATAAACAAAAACACACAATAAAAACAAGGGAAAATAATATTCATAGTCAAAAAATATTCATTACAATCTAGATTAACCTAATCAACACAATGTCATAAAAGAGAAATAAAAAGAAAATAAAAAATAAAAATAATTCCATAATCATAATAATATAAGATACCTGCAAGAATAGATTCAGTTAATACAAAATAATAATTGTTATGTCAACACAAATTTAAAACAATTAAATACAATGTCAGGAATTTAATACAATGTCAAAAATTTAAAAATAAAATAATTAATACAAATTTTAAATTCAGAACTAAATAATTATTTATTTTCTAATTATTCTGAAACAGAAAAGAGGGCTTTTGATAACAAAAATTCCTTTACTCGGCGCTCAAATATTCAATCCGACGTCTCGTTTCTGAGGCTGGCGGATAGACGTCCATAGAACGTCGGGCCTATTACGCGCGGGTTTTTGTCGAGCAGCGCCTGCCGCCGCGACATGCAGTAATCGCCCCGTCTGGCGGGTTATTCTGTTAAGAATACTGGCGCGCTTGAACAAATGTATATTTTGTCGCGTATACGATTATGACTTTCGCATACGTACAGAGAATAGTGTGTCATGATTTTATATTCTTTGAAAAGCTCTGCACGAGTGCCTCGGATTTACGGCTGCTATAACGCAACAGTAACTAGTAACATGCAACTTTAAGCATGGTCGGTAAGTTTTCCTGCAGTTTTTTTTAATGAGTTGTGTTATATCATATTTAGTTTCTCTTTACAACACACGACACGTCCATCTCATCTTTTTCATCATCTTTATTACAAAGGACCATTAAAACAAGAGGAATGACAGTTACCATACTTTGGATCGTGTTCCGATCGCAATGATTTTCTGGCAAAAACTAGGTGACGCTTTAAAAATAAACTTTTAACTACATTTGTGACAATTGAATAAAAATACATCGTTTAGTAACAATTCGTTCGCAAATAGCTAATAATAAATAAATCGTGACATTTAATAACTGTGTCCCGCTTGCAAAGTTGAATAATTATAAAAAAACATTCTTGTACTCGTACATAGAAGGCATTGTACATATTGGGAAACAGCTTTTTGTATGAAAACGGTCTGGTCAGTCCTCTTGTTTTACTGGTCCTTGCAATTATGAAGTTTATTTTGATTTTCAGGTCATCCAGTTTGAAGTACAAGTCCTAAAAACATCTTACGTAAAAAATAATCTTAACCAAACGTAATCAAAGGAACTTTCAGTCAAAAGAAGGATACCTAGATGCTTTGTGAACGTTCTTCAAAATTTAACCCTGAGTATGTTAAATTTTATATCATTTTGTATGTATTAACTAGGTGCTTTCAATATTTTTCACCAGGACCTCATAAATGACACGCTTCATAATTGTATCAAATCTAAAAGGTTGAGCACAAAACAAACTATTCATAGTTAACTTTGGTCGAGCTTGCCCTTCATTTTGCTTCATTCACACCGCGAGCAACCTTGAGCCAATTCGATTCATTTTAACAGAAATCGGATCATGGACGGTTTATGTGTTTTTAGGGTTCCGTACCTCAAAAGGAAAAAACGGAGCCCTTATTAGGATCACTTTCTTGTCCGTCCGTCTATCCGTCTGTCTGTCAAGACCCTTACCTCGGGAACGCGTGGAGGGTATCAGGTTGAAATTAAAACTATATACTTAGGTTTACGGTCTCTTGAAGAAATCAAACTTCTAAGTTTACGTAAAAAAAAAGATACGTCCGTTTATGCCGCAAAAAACGTATATTAAGACACTTTTTGAAATTGATAGGGTACTTCCAGTTGTTCTAGAAACTTGCAATTTGGTATGAAAGAAGCTCTTATAGCACAATCAACAAAATAAATCTAAAAAACTATTTTTCTTATGTCTATGTGTCTATGTCAAAAACCAATATAAAATGATCGAGCACCTCGTACATTTTGCTTAGGAGTAGGGCTTTGCTAACACTGTATTTTCATAGATTCCGCCATTTGTAGCGTATGTTTTGTACGGGACCCTCAGTGCACGAGTCGGACTCGCACGTGACCGGTTTTTTAAAGTCTGAATGTAGTTTGTGTGCTCCGTTTAATGTATTATTTAGTAAACTTTTCAAATACCCTTTTAGGTCTAGTATGTTTTATTCTCCTTTAAATGTAAAACGGCCCTACAGATTTTAAAAACAGTCATAAAAATGAAGCAACATAATATTAATTATAAGGTATTCGGAATAAATGGTATAAAACAAATGAATACAAATCAAATAGGGTGGTCAAAAAAACAAAGTTCTGAATATTATATCTTCACAAAATTATTTTTTGTCCAAAACCTACTAAAATAATATACCTATATTATATTTATCAATTTTCAAATGAATCTGATGACATTTAGAGGATACTCTAAAGGTAACAATTTCGGTATTGAAAATTGTATGTAACGCCTTTCAACAATCATTTTTACTTAATTATGTAGGGCGAGGATCATGTAACTTTCTAAATTGATATTTTCACAACGCAACAAATCGGGGCTTAATCGCGTATAAATATGATTTATTTATACGCGATTAGCCGATTAAGCCCCGTTTTGTTGTATTGTGACAATGAGTGAAGATCGTGGAAGTTTAAATCAACGTTTTGATATTTTTGTCTACTATTTTTAAAGAGTAATTCCTTACATCTTTTTCTTGTCTTTTCAAAAATGCATTTTGTATGGACATTACAAATCGGCTCATAATTTAATCGATCTAAGTGACTAGTAAATCATAACCATTTAATTATAATATGGTGCAATAATTATAACTTGATAAGAGACCAACATATGTAGCCTAGATTCAACATACTTTTTTTCTTCTTATAAAATGGACCAACACTTGTCTCGAGAACATAAAGCTTAAAAAAAAAATCACATCCAAATTTATCGTTGTAAGTAAAATCATTGTGTTTCTGTAAAAGTATCTAGGCGTAAAGCACCTATCAATCTCCGTGGCGTTAACAAAAGTCCTACTTTTATTTCGCCCTAGAAAAACAAACCAATCAGAGCTGTAAAAATCTTACTTTACCTACTCCTATTGGTATTTATATTTACGTCTGTAGGTACACGAGGAAAAAAACCGGCCAATTCCGAGTCGGACTCGCGCACCGAGGGTTCCGTAAAAAATATACGCTACAAACGGCCATATCTATGAAAATCCAGTGTTAGCAGAGCCCTACTCCTAAGCCAAATGTACACGGTGTTCGATCATTTTATATTGGTTACTGACATAGTCAGACATAATAATATACTATTTTTAAAATTATAGTATTTTTGTTATAGTGTCAACAGAAATACATCATCTGTGAAAACTCCAACTGTATAGCTATCACGGTTCATGAGATTACAGCCCGGTGACAGACAGACAGACAGACAGACAGAAAGCGAAGTCTTAGTAATAGGGTCCTATTTTACCTTTCGGGTATGGAACCAAAAAAGGGGGAATCTTTTTCGACAAGTTTTAGTTTTAAGAGCCCTATCCATACTATATTCTTTTCCCGCGCGTGTCAATATTTATAAGATTTTTTGTTCAATATGTTTGATTTTTTGACTGAATTATATTGTTACAAATATGTACTTTATTGTTATGTACGATACATGATATTAATAATTCAAAGATACTAAGAAAATCTTTTTTACGATACATAGTATTAATAATTCAATAATAATGAGAAAATCCTGAATCCACTGGCGGTTACTACAGAACAAATTAGAGGCCGTGGTGTAAACAAGGAATATATGTATTTCGATTGTGAAGAATAATTTATACGAGGTTTTGTTAAAACTACTATTTAGTTAAAATATTTACAGCTTTAAAATTCGAGTAGTCTCCGTAATGAGTTTGCGCTACTCTAACCGATTTTTTGCAAGCTTTTCCCAGTTTTGGTGGTCAATAGAAACCTATATACTTAGGATAGTGCCTAGCAAGCCTTCCTTCTTTTTTCTGCAATATATAAGAGAAATACTTTATTATTTGAAGTGCAGAATTAACCCATACCGGCGGGTCATTTCTAAATGTACAGTTTTATGTATTTTTCAGTTTATACTCAGCCGTAAACGCGCCACTGAGTGGAATCAAATAAAATCTTATATTGCTCATAAACTTGAGGCTATATTTTGTCATATTGCTACACATATTCAGAAAGTGTTCATCGTGCTATATATATATCACTTTTATAGTTCCGTGAGGAATGTACGAGTATAAAATTAACTTTCTATGTCCTAGTGTGTTTTATTTCAAATTCTAGTTTATAATTAAATACGTTTACTTAAATTTTATTTAGCTTCGATCAAAGGACTGAACATGCCAGCTCAAAATACACAACTTAAAGCGTGGATTTATGTTAATTATCAGTCTGTTGATGATTCTGGAGTTAGTTTGAAAAATTTAACGTATGTTTTATCAAGGACCAGTAAAACAAGAGGACTGTCAATCGCCATATAAAAATCCGTTCACCGATATTTACAGCGCCATCTATATATAAAAAATATTTAAAATTATTCAACATTGCAAGCGTGACACAGTATATGAATATTATGATTCATCATTCTCTTCATTTATTTGGGAACTTAGGTATGTTTTTACAATAAGAATATACAAAGTAAAATAAATATATAAAGCGAATGCAAAATATAAACACATTATAAAAAACCTAACCTAGGGTGCCGCCAGCGGTGGGGCAGGGTTCAAGCTACCAGTGGTTAAGGCTGCACAGAGAGGAACCTCCTGACGATGCGGGAAGTGTCCTCTTGATATCTTTATCTATAATATTATAAAGTTGTAAAAATGAAATGTCTGCACATTGAAGATATTAAAAAAATATATATTGTTACGGACTATTTTGGAGGTCACTAAAACGATAATTTGTTTTTTGGATTTTTTGTATGTTTGCGTGTTCGTATTTGTCGTTGTGGCTTCTTCACACCAAATCGGCTAAACAGATTTCCACAATTTTTGGTGCACGGGTAGCTAGGTATCTCCCGATGGTTATAGGATACTTTTTCCCGACTACGTTGTTGAAAAAATAGGGGTTGTGACTTTTCTCCTCCGCGAACGAAGTTGCGGGCGCCTTCTGGTATTTATTATTAGCTGTTTATTAACTAATTGATACTGTACTAAGTTTCTTTAATCAATTATGAAAACTTGTTTGGACACCCCCCTTGCACAGTAGGCGCAATGCGCATATACTGACTCTTGTTTAAATAAATAAAAAATAAAAAATAAATATTTCAGACAGCGTCCATATTTATGTTAGTATATAATTGTACTTATGAAAAACTATGTTAGTAGGTAACAGATAATTACTTAATTTAGGTATCTGCCTCCTGGGACACCAGGCGCATGTGTGTGTACTCGTGCCCAGTGTCTCTGAATGGGCCAGTCTGGCTTCTCGCTAATGACCTTCAGGATGGTGTTGGTACTCCCGTTCACTCTGCGCATGATTGACGCAACTCGGCGTCTGACTACGGTAATGAACCCGTCCGTGCGCGCATGCGCAAACATCGCAGAGGCGCTGCAGTAGCGTGGGAGCCCCAGCAACACCCTGAAGGCATTATTATATTGCACTCGGAGTGCGTTGAAGGCCCGCTGTGTGTAGTTGACCCACAGATTGCACGTATATAAGGTTTGGCAGAATGCTTTGAAAAGAGTATTTTTTACCTCAATACTACATCGCGCAAATCTGCGAGCCAACATGTTACAGCGGACCGCCATCGCCCTCCTCTCCCTCTCTATTTCTCTGTCATCCTTTAAGTCCTCAGTAACCACATGGCCTAGGTACTTGAATTCTTTAGACCTAACAAGAGCAGTACCGTTACGACGTACAGGCGGCACAACCGTCACCTTGCGATTTCGAGGTTTAAATATTACAAGCTCGCTTTTTTTAACATTATATAAGAGTCCGTGCAACTTCGCATACTCTTCACATATACTCAGTAATCTTCTGAGTGCTGTGATCGATGGGCTGAGCAACACCATGTCATCAGCATAGCTTATACTGTTAACACAGTGGCCGTCAATGGAGCAACCGACACCGGCGGCGCTCAGCTCATCGATCAGCTGGTTAACATACAGGCTGAAAAGCGAAGGCGAGGTCAACCCCCCCTGCCTCACTCCGCATTGCAGCACGTACTCCTCAGAACGCTCATTAAGCCATTTGACCTGGTTAGTTTGGTGTGCGTACCAGTGTTTAAAGATATTTACCAGTTCCCCCGGTACACTGGTGGCGTTTAGTTTAGACCAGAGAATCTCATATCTAACTAGGTCAAGTGCCCTAGAGAGATCTAGAAAAGCTGCGTACACAGGCGTGTTCCTATCGGTGTAGTACCTGACGGTATGCTTGAGAGACATAATGGCACTTTCAGTTGATAGCCTGGGTCTAAACCCGAACACATCATGTAAATGAACGTGTTTTTTAAGCTGTCTCTCAAGCAGGCCGTCAAGCACTTTAGCTGCAGTTGTAGCCAATGATATCGGCCGGTAGTTGCATTTGTTCGAACGTCACATGTTCTATTTTTAATTATCGGCACCACGATCGTCATCATTAACCCACTGGGCAGGTATGAATGTCTAATACAAAGCGTATATAGTAATCCTAGCAGCCTGGGGAGGTGTGGCCCAGCATGTTGAAAGTGTTCAATGCTGAGGCCGTCGTGTCCGGGTGATTTGCCTCTTGCCATACCCTTTATTATTGAGGCGACGTGTTTAGCTGTGACACGCTCGGATTGCTTAATGCTTCTCGGTTTTATTTTATTTATTTATTTAATCTTTATTGCACACAAGAAAACTTATTACTTATTACTTTAGTAAGTATATTTATATAAATACTACTACTAATAAGTAAATAATATACTTACTTAAGGATAAGGTTTTTGGACAGGCGCTGTCAGTCCAATTATTGTTTCTGTAACAAAGATCGATAAAGATATATTATTATTTATTAACAAATTTCTGAACCTAAGCGTACTAAAAATTATGCACGTCGTATATAAGCCATGCCATCATGAGAAAGCGTATCGTGTCGATCTGGAATCATATAAGACGTAGTCCCAACAGCATTCTAAACGCGGTCGCTGGGAGATACGATTGCCCTATACAGAGGTTCTGGACAGAGCAGGTTAAAGGCGCGGCCCAATATGTAATATAATAGTAATAAATATGTAATACTAACCCTAAATATAAGAACAGTTACTAATACGCTATGGACTGTATTTTATCCGAAATAAAATTTTATTCATTCATTCATTCATTAGTTTTTTTTTAGTTTTTTAGAATAGACAATATTATACCAAAACACCGAATACACAAAGAAAAATTAAGTAGTTTAATAATTACCGGTTATAAAAGCTTCTTCAGAAACTGAAAATCTAGAACCCGCTTTTAATCGCTAAGCTGGCATGTTTCTCTCACAATAGCCAGTCAAAGAAAAGGAACGTATGCAAGCTCTCTAACAAACGTGATAACTTAATCCCATGTCCGAATTCACGCTTGTGTAAGCAATTTAGTACCTTGTCACATCACCAGAATGTATGGAGCTCCAAACTTATGTACCTAACAAGATAAAGCGGCAAGGTACTGTATTTACATTCAATCACCTAAGCGTTCGTTGCCGGTGTTGATTCAAAGCCAATTCACTGGGATTTTTATTAAATTGTCACCCAATTATCTGAGAACTGATGTTGAGTTAACGAGAGCGATTGTTGAGAATCCAGAATGATATATTTGTGTGTTAGTAGGAAATGTTGCGCTGTTATGCGGGTGCGAAACGTGGAAGGTAACCAAGCTCATCTTTCACCAGCTCTAAGTTTTTGCCAACCCATGTCTTCGTCGAATACTCGAAATCTACTGTTCCGAGAAAAATCTCAAATGAGAACCTCCAAACAAGCTGCCGTGGAACTCCGATCGACCAGCAGATCAAGCGCCGCAAGTGGAACTGGATTGGCCACACACTGTCTAGTAAGCATGATGGATTGGAACCCCAAGGAAAGCGAAGAAGTGATCGTGCCTAATAAACCTGGTGGCGATCCATACTCAACGAAGCAGCAAAGAAAATCGGGAAGTCATGGAGTTAAATCAAAAGGGAGGGTCAAGACTGATCGGGAGATGAAGAGTCACCGTGCAACTGGCATCCGAGAATCTTACGATTTTTACAGATCTGCAATTTGTTAAAATAAAGATATCCAAAGGGCAATAGAGTGAGCTATATTCTGAGTTTCCTTGCAAACCTGGAAATAAGGAAACCAATACTGGAGACGTGCGTACCAATGGCGTGGCGTCCATATAAGCCGATTCCCACTAATGCATTTCTTCCGGAACAAACTTTTCAGGATTGTTATAAAACAAACCTAACCTAACCATTTAACAGGATAGCTATAGCATTTAAAAGGACGATGCCTTAATATATCCTGAAAATTGTACAGTTTCAGAAAAAATGCATTATGCCAAAAGATGAATTATGATGAAGGTCACCGCTTCGCTTTATCCCTTGTTTTTCCGGCAACGTAGCAGAAGAATTGTTTACTTGCAAACAGATATCGAAGGCCAAATTCGGGCCTGCGTAACCTGTTATGCAATTCAATATGGTTTCTATTTCCGATTATACTACTTCAATGTCAAGACTTGCCTACATTTCAATAAATCATACGGATCCATCGACACTGCTAGTAAATAGTTTTTCAATCCATTGATGACGCCACAAAACTGTTTTTGGACTCTGTAGTGGGTGAATGAAATTCCAAACGGTTTAATAATAAAATAACAAACTGTAAATCTATCGCGGACTATCGAAACATTTCCTTGTTTTTCGATGGCTCAACGAGGTTTCTCTACACAAAACATTGTGTAGAGAAACCTCGCAAGTTTCAAGTAACATACACTTTTAACTCTTGAAAGCAAAGATTTCTATAGGTTTTGCTGTGTTTTATTTGAATTTGTTACACTCTTTATATTGTAAGTATATGCGCGTAGTGATTGGATGTAGAAACGTCTTTCATATACAGATTATTCTGTATAGACTTTGAACAAAGGGAGTTTCATCGTAATAAATGAAATGAAGTATGTTCAACAAAAAATAATTAGATTCCGCCCATTATACCCAGATAAGCGTGTACTAAAAATAGTTGAAATCCGTTTAGTTATTTGGCATGATGAAGCTACAACGACACATACAAAATATAAAAAAATATTCTTGATTAAGTGACCTTCAAATAGACCGTTACAGTCGTTTTTATTGAAAATATATTCAATGTACAGACTTTTTATTTTTACAACTTTATAATGGTGTAATAGTTATCGTAATCGTGAAATTACTTGTTACAGAAGTCCCCAGGATTACCCTAAGACCGCGTTTGCGCCCCCTATTGGCAGTAACACCAGCGCGCACCGTCCCGCATAGTAACTCGCCGCTCCTTCGTGCCCTCGCGCTGCTTCACGCGCTCCCGGTATCTGCGCCACAGTGTGAGCTTCTTGCATGGCGATGGACGGGTGTTTGTAAGGAATGTCTGAGATTCTTTGAGAAGATGGATGACAGTATATTTTGTATTTAATTTTGTTAATGTACCCTAATTTTACAGTGTATTGTTCATGTACTTTAATGCTGTAATACAACGACGTGGTGGAATAAAAAGCTTGAAAGGCTCTGTGTCTCCACACGCCGCATATTCAATCACTCTACTAAACCGAGCGAATGGGAACGGTACAGTAGAGCACTGACTGAATATAACAAAGAGATCAGAAAAGCCAAAAGAGCGTCTTGGCGAAGATTCTGCGAGAATATCGCTCAAACACATAAAGGAGCAAGAATTCACAAAATACTTGCCAAGACACCTACTAATTATCACGGTCTTCTAAAAAAACCAGATAATACCTTTACGACCACTGAAGAGGAGACACTAGAGCTTCTCAGGGTAACCCACTTTCCTGGGTCGTACACCACCAGTAATACGCAATTGCACGCCCAAAGGAGCAATCAGGTCCACAGGGTACACAATACAGACTGGAATTTGACTGCAAACATATTCAGACCAAACCAAGTTAAATGGGCGGTAAAGAAATTCAAACCATTTAAATCAGCGGGAGGGGACGATATTTTCCCAGCGCTACTACAACAAGGGAGCGACCTCCTCCTCCCGCATCTGGTAAAAATATTTCGGGCAAGCTTCGCCTGGGGTACTATACCGGAACAATGGACATAAGTCAAGGTACGTTTCATACCAAAAGCAGGAAAAAAGGACTACTCTCAGCCTAAATCCTTCAGACCTATCAGTCTAACATGTTTCCTACTAAAAACAATGGAAAGAATAATTGATCAGCACATTCGAGCGAATCATCTAACGGAAAGGCCACTCCAACATGCTTACCAAAAGGGAAAATCCACAGAAACTGCCCTATTAGATCTGGTCGACAAGGTGCAGAGGACTCTACAGGATAGGCAATCAGCTCTATGTGCGTTCCTAGATGTGGAAGTTGCCTTCGATAACACACCCACAGAGACGATTCTTAGAGGAATGGTATCAAAGGGCGTGGACGGCACAACCAGCAGATGGGTTCAGAACATGCTATCTAATAGAGTAGCAACCCTGACCCTAAATGCAATCACACACGAATTCTACACCACAAGGGGTTGCCCATAAGGAGGCGTTCTATCACCACTACTGTGGACCCTAGCGGTGGACCAACTCCTTACATTGCTTAAAGGCTATGACTATGATGTACAGGGTTACGCCGATGACCTAGTAATCATAGTCAAAGGCCCATGTCTCAGCACAATTTCAAAAATAATGCAAGGAGCTCTCAAAACCATCAATAAATGGTGCAAAGAAAATGAGTTGTCAATCAATGCCAACAAAACAATAATAGTACCCTTCACAAGGAAGAGGAAGCTCGACAAGCTCAAACCCTTAGAGCTTAACGGGCAGACTATACCATTTTCAAAAGAAGCCAAGTATCTAGGGGTTACACTTGACCTAAGGCTTACTTGGAACACAGATATGACATACATAACATAATTCAAAAAGCGAAAATGGCAATGTGGACATGCTGTAGAATGGCAGGAGCAAGATGGGGGGTAAGACCCAATATTGCGATGGGGCTATACACGGCAGTCGTGAGGCCTATAATCACATATGCCTCCGCCGTCTGGTATGCCAAAGCCAACCAAAAAACAGCCATCCAAAAACTAAACAGCCTACAACGCTCTGCATACTACAACTCAAAAGACCAAAAACCTGCGCAATAACAAGAATCCTGACAGGTCACTGCAAACTAAATAAGCACCTGTTTCAAATGGGTATGAAACAGGACGCAGTATGCAGATTCTGCCAAGAGACAGAGGAGACTGCAATGCATATCATCTGCTCCTGTGGACCACTCATGAGGAAAAGAAGTATCTACCTAGGGCAACATGTCGTGCCCCCGGAAGAGATACAACATTTCACTGCCCAAAGAATTTCGAAATTCCTAGACTCAACGGGCCTCAGTAGTGAACTCTAATAAAGGGCTGCCACAATAGATCAAATCTGGTCGAGGCGGCATACAGAAGGCCCACAAATAAACAATAATAATAATAATGCTGTGTAAATATATTTATGAATAAATAAAAAAAATAGCACTTATAGATTATTTTAGTTACTAAACTCATGTGTCAATCTTCAATAGCTTAGTGCTGTCTATCAATATTTATGCCAGTAATATATAAATATGACTTGTTTCTAATGATTATTAAAGTTATGGCATCACAATTAAATTAGGATGTATATTCCTGATAATCGAACACAATTTGAATAATTACCTTCAGCGCTAAGTAACATTAGCCAGACTAGTTTGACAGTACTATGAACTAAAATCAGACGTGTCAGTCACTAATTCCATCAGTGTTACGGATGCATCCAAAAATAACTGGGCATTTTAGAACTATGTATCACTACTGCGCCCGCGTCTCAATTCCAGCTACTGAAAGTATCAGCTGCATTGAAGGCTGCCTGGTATTTTCAACTTAGTTTTATATGTAAATTCGCACACGTCACCGTTCCGTTGGAATTGAAAATTTGGCCTTATTTTACATTCATGAACGTTTATACTAATCGACATTCTATGACACATCTTGTACACTAAGTACGCCCAAACCAATGCTTAAAATACGCTGACGGTCTGTTATCGCAGTCAGACTTACGCATCATGATTTTACCGCATGCCCTCCACATTGCTGCAGAAAAAACGCTGTCGTTGCGATTACGCAGCTGAATATATAGAGAAACCGTAACGCATCGAGTCACCACGCATACGCAGCATTAAGCTTCGGTGTGGGAGGCATACGTGACGCATAAAGTCACTTCACTGCAATAACGCACCGTGAACGTATTTAAAGCATTGGCTTGGGCGGACCTTTAAAATATCCAGCTACCTTACAGGGGTTATGAATACAAGAAAAATCTTAATAGCGCGATTTACTTTTACTAAACACTGCGAATGACTTTAATTAATAGCTAACAGCGCGATCTCTCAGTAGGAATAATCTTTGTTCGCTCATCACACCAACAAGGCTGAACAGATTTTAATATATTTTTCATCACACTTGTTCGTAAACGGTGTCATTACAAGCAGGTAAAACGAGCGACAAGGTCTTAATTAAAACCGTGGGCTTTTTATCCGCCATGGGCGTAATGACTTTTTTTTTAATTTTTTTGATTGCATTCACTACTCTAATATGCTAGGTTTAGGACGGAACCGAACGGAACTAGTTAAAAACAGCAAATTTGAATTACACACAATGTAATATCAATAAATACACGTCGACGCTATAGTTAAATACGTTAAAATTGCTTGCTTATAATATTTTACAATTATTAATTTAAGCAAAAGATTATAAGCAACAAAATTAAAAAATAGTTTGGGAACGAAACCTTTGTTAGACGAACAAAAAAAAAA
This sequence comes from Hedya salicella, assembly GCA_905404275.2. NCBI lineage: Eukaryota > Metazoa > Arthropoda > Insecta > Lepidoptera > Tortricidae > Hedya > Hedya salicella. The sequence goes on along the minus strand of FR990106.1, from coordinate 6,960,511 downwards.
ACGAAACCTTGAGAATGGTTTCGTTTTTTTTTTGTTCGTCCAAAGGCATGAGATTCTACCAATCACGAAATGACACTTTATGACACAATGTTGCGACTTGTGACACTTGAAAGTAACAAGCTTTTTCTGACTTAATAATATATTAGTTTCCTCACAAGTGTGATGAAAAACATTGTGTGTTACTCAGACGGTACCGGAATTACAAACTCGAATCATTAAAGCCCTCAGCCTGTGGCTTCAGGCTTCAACGTGCTCTCGTTTGTAATTCCTTCTCTACCGCCCACGGTGCACAATGTATTATTTACACACACAGATACTGGATGGTTATGGGATATAGAAACAATAAAAAAGTTGCGCCTTTTTATAATATTCAGTCGATATCGTTGTTTACTAATTCCACACAACTTTTAGAAAGATACTAAAAGTTTTGTGGAATTAGTAAGTTAGATAAAAAATATACAAAATATATTAATTGCGTCTCTTATTGATTCCTCCCATTGTAAAGGCCACTGCGATTTAGGTTAGCCTTAAGATTAGTCACTAAGTACCAGCGGTAGCCAAACAGTGATATTGTTGAGGACTTATCTATAATATTTATAGGTTTAAGCTCGACTGTCTCACCCATAAATAGCTCGTCTGATTAATTAATTTTGTCCAAAATTATTTGCGGACTGGGTAGCTTAATTCCTTACCAAATGACGTTATTATACACCGTGACCGTTAATAACCCGAAAGATTTAAGCTAACGATACTACAACCTAATAAGAGTATATAAAGTTACGTAACATATAGTCCAAAAACTCATAATTAAGGAGATATTAATTATTAACAACAAATCAAAAGTTAAAAAATCTCCAGTGTACCACACCTTAAGGGCGTGAGCATGACGTAGCCACCTACTTCTTTTACACGTAGATGCACTAACTGTATGGTTGTTAGCCAGTTTCATAAAGAAGTTTGGTATCTATCTACAAAAAATTTTTACTACCGAAAATATTTTCATCACGAGATAAAAGGATACAACATGCAACTAAAATACAGTGTAGTGTATTAATCCGAATAATTATAATATCTTATCTTACATACTTCAATCTCAAGTAGCTTTTTTGTTATCACTGAGAATAGAGATAATTAGGTTAGTTCTGTTCTAAATCGCGAGAGTGGTTCTTCTTATAACTGGCTAGTTTGAAATTGCTTGTCACTGAAATGACACATTACAAATGATAACTAATTGTCACGCAAGATAAAATAACATTGAACATTTTATTGACTGTAATAAATAATATTCGCTATGCCGCATTATCCTTCGGCTCATTTAGCAGATATCCACTTTGTGTACGGACTTTGTGATGAGAACTCGCTCCAGGCAGTCGCTGAATACCGAAGACGATACCCAAACCGTCGTATACCTCACCATTCAACTTTTGCGGATGTACATCGACAGTTTCGCGAAAAAGGGCTTGGAAAAGTTCACAGAGAAAGAACTATAAATCTAGATGAACAATCAGAGAACAGAATAATGAACATCATAATAGAAGACCCAACTTTGTCATCAAGAGCTGTAGCAAGAATGGTCAATGTTAACTATAAGCTCGTATTAAGGCTATGAAAAAGGTACGGCCTGCATCCTTTTCACTACAGGAAAGTACACGGATTAATTAACAATGACGGGCTAGCTAGAGTTGCCTTTTTCCAAAGGATGAATCAGAAAGTAGTGGAAGATCCTGGATTTCTAAATAAGATATTATGGACAGATGAATCGTTGTTCACGAGAGAGGGAGTTTCTTATTCCCATAATCAGCATATGTGGTTAGAAGAAAATCCCCATGCGAAAATGGAAAATTCATACCAGCACAAATTTTCCGTAAACTTGTGGGCTGGTATTATTGGGAATAAAATAATAGGTCCCGTCATATTTCCAAATAGACTGAATTCTCACAACTATTTATTATTTCTAAATAATGAATTAAACGACCTGCTAGAAGATGTCGATTTGGAAACCCGACGAACTATGTGGTTCCAGCACGACGGATGCCCGGCCTACTTCGGCTTGGATGTTCGTAATTGGCTGAACCAACAATACCCCGAGAGATGGATCGGCCGTGGGAGCGAAGTTTCAGCATGGCCTGCCCGGTCACCGGATTTAACTCCGCTAGATTTCTTTCTATGGGGAACTCAGAAAGATAAGGTTTACTCCTGTGAACTCCAGAGAAGAGTTGTTAATAAGAATTCAAACGGATTCAGAAAGAATCAAGAACACTTATGTTAACTTGAATCATGAAATCCGTTCAAGATTGTACATTTGTGCTGAAAACGGCGGTACACATTTTGAAAATCTAATTCATTAAATTACTCGTAATAAAAATGCGTAACTGTTTCATGTTGTTGTTTATTTTACTGTAGGTACAGGTTAGCATGATCGCTGTTACAACAAAGTCCCTATCCTGTATGAGGTAAGAGGTAAGTATGATGTAAAAAAATAAGTAGTATGATTTCCTTCGAATATTATCATGCCTAACAATTTATGGTTGTGATTGTTAGTAAAAAAAAAGATACCTAAGACACACAGTTTCAATAATAATGTAAGAGCACTTTAATGTCGTAGCACCTAATAAAGTTTGGATACTTAAGTATTTGTGGTATTTTGTGGTGCCAATAACTAAAAATAATTTGAACACAAACATCGTGCTAGACATAACTTGACACTTCTTGTCATTCATGGAATACAAGTCACGCCATTCGCCTTTAATCATATGATTTGGGAGCGATTCGTGAAGTGTCATGCTCGCTCTCTGTTCTTCAACTTGAGATTCCCACCTAAAGGCTTGTTCACAAAAAAACGGGCATTTAATAAGATTTAATTCGTACTGAAATAGTAATTTAATTAAGACACATAACTAGACCCATGTTGATATAACATTATTTACTCGTACAGTCGTCAAAAATATGTGGTTTAAATCTTTCGGGTTATTAACGGTCACGGTGTATAGTAAACTAACCATCTATCATTGGACCAAAAATGGTTAATTTGTCCAGCCGTTTTGACATGATGAGGACACAACATACATAAAAAAACACAAAAAAACGATTCTGGCCTATTATTCATAGTAATGGCCGGGTTAAAACAGACAATACATATCCTTTGTAATAGCCGGGTTAAGCGAGTTAGGTTTGTTTCGAAGCTTTATTATATTCATCATTTCTATATTTGTATGTTCTATTTATTTATAAGAACTGTGTTCATATTAAGTAATGATTTTGTTTAAAAGGAATTCAGAGAACAATGATGAGCCCCTTAATATCTAAATTAACTAAAATAAGCAGATGTAATACGCTTTCTATAATACGCTTTTTGTACGAATGGACATTTTTGTATCAAATATTTTGTGAGCCTGCCCTGAATAAATATCAAATGATTAAAAGTATTTACATTATAATAATACCAGAAGCCAGGTGCATCTTCGTTTGCAGAGGAGAAAAAAGTCAAACACCTCCTTTTTTTTTCAGCGTATTCGAGTCAAAAGTATCGTTAAATTATTAGTTACGCGAGTACTAAAAATATTTAAAATCCATACAGCCGTTTTGACGTGATGAATTCGCAAAACACATACAAACACACTAAAAATAAATGAGCCACAGATCGCAGGTTTATTGTCCTCACCTTCGGCTCGTGCGAAAAGTAACTGATATCTGGGACATTGTTTATTTTACTGACCCATAAGTATCATCATCATCATCATTTAAGCCATAGGACGTCCACTGCTGGACACAGGCCTCCTCAATAGATTTCCTCATGGGCCGGTTAGAGGCGACTTGCAAGTTTATAGTTGTATACTTAATGAATAGTGACCAGTCAAAGTAATTACGATGGAAATATTTCAGAAACTGACGTAAAATTTTACATGTAACTTCAGTCTTCAATTCAGAAACAATATAAATGTTTCTTCAACTTAATTTTTTCACAAGTTAAAGAAATTATGACATCTTCAAGCAATTATTTCGGACCATTTAGTAATTGTATAAAGTCCAGTTGCACCAGGAGATACAACGTAAAAAAAGGATGGGGGAGAGCGGGGCTCAAGTGCCGATACTTATAAAATACAAAACTAAGCTATGAAAATAGTATAGCACACACATTTAAATAATGATTATTGGAGCTTCTGAATAGTGATATTGTTTTGTGCATATGCAGGTTTCTTACCAAAACATTTTTATGACATCGATCGGAACGGAACAACTAACCCCGTAATAGGGCTGGTTGTTCCATCATTTCAAAGACAAACTCGTACTTCAAAACTTAAATATCAGTTCACCCACGCTTAAAGATTGTTTTGTAGTTGTTCAAAATATGTCATTATTTTTTTGGTAAAAAAAAATCAAAGTCAAGAATATATTATTTTGTGGGGTTAGTTATTCCGTCGGTGTTGATTTTTTTCCTTAACTACTATTCAACCATAATAGAAGCAACTAAAACGACTCCTGCAGTAGCATAGTATCATAACGTTTCGCGACAAACATATAATCCCGTATATTTCAATTGGAGGTCTAATTTACATTGGAGGTATACAAATTTTAGTACAAAACAAATCCAGTACATTTAGAATATTGTCCCTTTGACAGCATAAATCTTATTACTCTACGAATGTAAAATGTTCAAAATACCGAGCGAATTTTTTTACGACAAAGCGTTCTGTCGCGGTGTTAATTTTGGCAAATGTCCGCCGTAAACGGTTTACTCGACTCCAGTAATGGCGGGTCAACCGACGTGGCCGATCACAAAATAAATAATAACAGAAGAGTTGAGAATCAGTCGTCACCAAAAAAAAAACTTACACCAAACCATAGAACCGGCACACTGATTGGCCAAAGGAACAGCATTGCCAAACAGTGGGAGATTGTAACCGGTCTCATGGGCACCTTACCGCAAATCAAACACTATAGAGAACAAAGTGTGCGGACGAGTTCGTTGATCACAGAATTTGAACAACTGAAGATGTAGTAAAGGTCAGCTTATCATAAGATTAACTGAATAGATTTTAAGACCAAAAGAAGTTAACTAATAAAACATTGAGCCAAGTGCGAGTGAAGGTGGCGAATCATTCCGTACCACCATAATCTTTATTTTTATTATTGACGTGATAACGTCCTATAAATCGATGAACACTGGCTGCACGCACGAAGAAGTGTCACGTTCTGATGTCACGTTCCGCGTGCAAGCGAGAGCGCGGAACAAGCTGAGAGCCACGATCGGTCTAAGTGTTCGGCTTGTGCTTTCAAAAGTATGCAGACAGATAGACACCGATAGTATTAGAATTTAATTTTTTCATTTCTTTGGGTATGACCCTGAAAATGAATTCAAAAAATTACATAGCGCGTCTTTGTTGAAAATACTGTAAAGTGTTTTAGCGCATGTGGATACCAAGATCTCTTCTGCGGACAGTTGTTTTGTGACGTCATGTTTCATTGCCGTGTCAATTGCGGGTGTCACTGCGATGGAAATAAATGAAGCCGTCCATCGGTGGTATTATACAATATCAGGAGTAATGGAGTAAGACGAGTGCGGTTTTTCGGTATCTCTGGTAAAGTTTATTAATGTCTTAAGCTGTGGCATTTTTCTTTTGCCTAAATGAACTTAATACTGGTGTAAATTTCGGTCAAACGTTTCAGAATTTTCGGTACCTATTACGAAAGCTTTTCTTTCTGTTTGCCTCTTTTGTAGATTCAAGCGTTTCAACCGCCTTACTTCCGTGGACGCTTTTGTGTCGATGTGTTTATACATTTTTGTGTGATTTTGAGCTATATGGTAGTGACATGTCGGACCTCTAAGAAATATTTTGAAATCCCATTACAATCGACAGGTATTTCGCCAGTAAAGTGACTACAAACATAATGTGAAACAAACGCTCGAGTAACTGAATACCTCACTGCAGCCGATCATCTATCAGTGCATCCTTTCTTGGAACAATATCCCATAACTATCACTATTTCAAATCAAAAAATAACCATATATAGATCTCGCTCAAATACTTCTTCAACAAACATCGCACGTTTTCAGTATACACCGGTTCAACGTTTACAAATTCGTTATCTTGTGGGGTGCCATTGACGTTGTTACGTTGTGGGCCATGGTCATAATTCGAAAACCTTTGTTTGCTTCTCGACTCTCGGTTTTTAAAGATGTATTGATGCCCAGGCGAATAGTCCACAGCAGTGTCCCGTTGCTCAAAACAACCTGTGCGAAAGACTTCTTGTCTTCACAATCGCTGAGGATTATGACTTCTTACTTCACTCTTTATTTTTAATTGTCTGCCTCCACCGCCTAGTGGACGGCGGCGCTGACAGATAATTATAGCTGTTCAGTGATCTTGTCCAACCATCTCTTCGGGCTTTGCCCTCTGGGTCTTTTACCTCCGACCGTTCCCGTCACTACCAGTTCTTCCATGGCCAAAACAACTCACTAAATGGTGTAAACAAATCGAAACCAGGCTAGATGTTATCTACTTTGAGTTTTTTAAGGACTGCCTTAAACAAAATCCTACCGCGAACCTCAAATGATTTCGTGTATAAATAAACCTTTGCCCTCTACAAATTAATTACTTCGACAGTGCTTCTGTGACAATATTTGTTTCATAAAATGTCCCCTGGGACCGCCGACTCCGTACCTATATTAATTATTTTGCGAGACATTTCCTCTTTTATGGTTTTATACTTCAATGGAGAAACTTTTATTATTCATCATATGTTAATCTCATCAAAGTAATATGTAACGTCCAAATCCCTTTAAATAATTTAATAAAATAAGGTAAACATTGTTTTTAATTATCGGTTGAAAAACCTCCACCTACGTCGTTACAAAAAAAAAACAAAACCAGAATTTACAAATACAAGCCATATATTTTAATATATCGAACCTGCGATCTTTTGCATACTAAAATATTGTCTTCTTTCTTTCAGTCAATTCAATAAATCTTAAGTCTTCAAACGAAGAGAACAGAGTTCAGTCGAGGCTCGAAAACATTAATTACAAAAATATAACTGGTTTTAGAGCGACAAAATATACACTTCTGAAAAAACCGGCTTAATTTTTTTCTAATCTTATGATTAGAAATTACATTCTACTTTGCAAAAGAATTTTAATTTTAGTACCAATTACTTATACGCGAGTGGGTACTCATTCTAGGATTTTTCTTAATTTAACATAAAATTAAATTGCTCCGTATAATTATGACAAACTGGACTGTTTATTATTATTATTATTTTATGATGAGGAAGTTTAGGTTTCCCTCGTGTCAAATCATTTTAATCTAGACAAGCCTACTGTTAAACACAAGATTTTGTATTGCAGATACCGTTCCGCCGATCGTTCACAGGACCCACAATGAAATTGGACGTCTAAATCGCCGGCTATTTATACAGCAAATAAGTAAACCCGTTTGTTCTCTGAACTTCGTAATCGATGCTGGAAAGTCAGACGATTGATTGCTTTCTAAAGTAATATCTAAGGAAGTCTTAAGAACAAATATTCAATCAAGAAACATTTAAGACTTGTTGTTTTCGTTAAATGAAGCTAGTAACAGAATGGTCTATTGCTAAAACAATTAGGGGATAATTTTACAAAAATCTAAGTAGTCCCGTGTTCAACTCAATAAAGCTTATGTTATGAGTACTATTCGACAATTTACTTATATAATTTATACACTTTTATAGAGAGGGGACATCAAAGACTCAGAAATAAATATATATCCTCATCAAATATTTACGTTTACTGGCATTAGAACCCGGAGATTGTACCCAGTTTTGTTTTACAGTTTATTTTGCTAAGGTGAGGGTTATTTCTCTTTGAATTAAATTACGGCCCTAGATTTTTTTTAAATAAGCGTATGGCTTGCCTGATGCTAAACAGTCATCGTAACTGGTCTACGTGCCTCGGTCCTATGCCTCAGAGCGAGCAGCCTCAAACTGAGGTGGTTTGCCTCAAGTCGAGGCTGCTCAGCCTGAGACTGCTCTAATGGATACGCGGCGTAAGAGTTACGATATCACTATATTAATAATGAAATATTGAATAAATACAAATCCTATGAATATGTCTGATATAATTGTCAATTAAGGGGCTCCAAGCGTAAATGTACGATTTTTCATGGTTTTTGTTGCCAAACTAACTTTCGAAATATGGTTTTTATGATAATTCAGTTTCTATTTAACACTTTCTTGCATTCAAAAATTTGAGTATATTTCTATGTGATTAATTATGGATTTTTACAGAGAGGTATATAAAAGTAAAGATTGCGTTCCTAGTCTCTCAATAAACCTTTGATAGACTAAAATCTTATGTCTAATGGTTCATTATGAAAATACCTAACTTGCTACGCAAGCAATTTCTTCTCAAAAGTGGCAAAAACTGGTTTTTCGTCGTAAAAATACCAAAGTTTGATGGCATTTATATTGGTTTCGGTGATTCTTGGAGATAAACTGAAACAGTATATTGGTAAAGACGGCCGCTATCAACATGGTGAGATATAAACAACACAGAAAAGCGAAGAGCTACAGATCGAAGGTCATTCAGAGCTGTAAGCGCCTTAAATAATCTCTCTCTCTCTTTCTCTCTCTCTCTCTCTCTCTCACACACTTTCTCTTCCTAGCTAGTATGCCATATGGTGGTGGGTCTCGTCTCCTCCACTTCGCTGTGTCCTCGACATCATCTTCGAATACCTGACACTCAATCACGTCCTTCAGCTCTACAATCAATCAATTAAATAGAAAGAGAAGAGTAGAACTAGAAAGTGTATTTAAAATTATACGTAGGTCAGAATTGCTTTTTATCTATGAATGGTACAAACAGCATCAAATAGTGTGTAACATCCAAAACGCAACACATTTTTATTACTATACAAGCTTCTGCCCGCGACTTCGTCCGCCTTAAATTCGTTTATCGCGGATAAGGGTGTTTTTCCGCGATAAAAAGTAGCCTATGTCCTACCACTGGACTCAAACTATATCCATACAAAATTTCATTCCAATCGGTTCACCAGTTTAAGCGTAAAGAGGCAACAGACAGACAGACAGACAGACACACTTTCGCATTTATAATATTAGTATGGAAGTATGGATAGGCACAAAGATTTCTGACGATATATTTGGCGCTCTGGCTGTTATACACTATTTGACGCTGACTACAGTACCTGCTGAGTACAGTACAGTACCTAAGATTCAATAAAATCCATACTAATATTATAAATGCTAAAGTGTGTCCGTCTGTCTGTCTGTATGTCTGTCTGTCTGTCTGTCTGTAACCTCTTCACGCTTAAACCGCTGAACCGCTTTGGATGAAATTTGGTATGGAGATAGTTTGAGATCCGGGGAAGGACTTAGGCTACTTAAATTTAAATACCCTTATCCACGATAAACGAATTTAAGGCGGACGAAGTCGCGGGCAGAAGCTAGTAAATACATAAAGCAAACGCTTAGACGAGACCTATAATATTTCCTTTTAATGTCGACAACTAACAAAACTGTTCTCGTGTTTGAGCAATTGAACATAAAACGAACGGAATATTTGGTTACTCCGGCATGTTTATCGCTGCAGTCTAAAATCCTCCTAATCCCCCTAGAGATAATGCTGATAAGAGGTATCACACGTAAGCGGAGTTTAATAAAAAACGCGTTGAATACCCTTGATAAGCGCACCATTTTAATTTTCGCACATTTTGGAGGAGCTCATTTTGCAGAATAAAATGATTTAAGATGTTGCCATAAGTGTTATTCCTGACTTAGCGTGGTCACATTATATTGTCATCACTTTGTGAAATTAGCAAGACGGTTTCGGTTGGTAGCAATTGCTGTTGCCATTTTTAGAAAACAAAAATTGTTAAGTATAACTAGGGTCTATTCTTGTTCTTATTTTGAAATTCAACGAGATTAGAATGCAATATTTAGTTATAAAGCACTATCAGGTCAACAGCGTTAGATGGGCAAACACTATCTAAGCCATATTAGTTGAAGTGTGGCGAGAGATAGGGTGGGCTAAGCTCTCCTACCCTGTTTAAAACGTTTATATTAATGGACTACTCGAGGCGCTCAGCAGATTGCATGGTGGCTGCCACATTGATGACGTATGTCTCAAAAATATAAGCCGATGACATGGTTCTGGTGTGGTATTAAGAGGTTACTGATGGTTTGTGAGGCATACACCACAAGACACGGCTTTAAATACAACGTGACGAAAATTCAGTTTATGGTCTTTGGGGTCAAAAAAATTCATTTCATTGACCTGCAAATAGTCCGTTACAGTATTTTTTTATAATATCTTCAATAAAATAAAACTTTCTATTTACTTTTAGTATTGAACGCTTCAAGGCAGTTCCATGCGTCATGGTTTCAGATGGACTCTCGCGGAGTATAAAGTGTAGTATAACTAAATATTGCATTTTTATCTCAATGAGTTTCGACATAAAACGACCTCGGAAGTTAGAACGGTTGAAACATATGTAAATACGTTTTTTTTAATTCCACATATCTGTTTTACCAACGGAAGTCCGGGTGATTGTCCAATAATTTGTACGCAAATATTTACTAATGCTACGGCCAGACTTAAAGGCGAAGATTCGTGTTCGCGTTGTCACGATAAAATTTCGTGTTCGATCCATGACGAAGTGCTTGGCCACATCAAAAAAAACTTCACTAGGTCGCGATAATCTGGAACGTGAAGAGCGCGAAGTGTAAGCCCATCGCACGAACTTTGTCGCGACAAAACCCTTTGATGTGCCGCAATTTACCGACAGAGCGGCGCGAAGGGAATTTATATTCCTGAAGATGATTCGCGATGGGACGAATTGTTTGGCCACACGTGTCGCGACAACGCAAATCTTCGTGTTATCGTGATAGTGTGGCCCCAGCATTACACACATGGATGGTAAAACAAGTGAACTATCAATCGCCGTACAAAAATCGTTCCCTTATATTTACAACGCCATCTATGTATGCAATTTTTCAACATTGCTACTACGTGGTAAGTTGCTAACTTCGTGTAACTCCAAGGTACATTATTTTACTATTGTAGCTTTGTACTAGCTAATTGTTGCACTACTCTGTTTTTTTGTTCAGTTATAACATTTTTAATGTTTTGTTTAAGCGCCATCTAGTTTTAAAACTGCTTATCTTGCGGTCGGCGCACCAAAGTAAAGCTGTTGGTGTTGACAGTGAAACATCAAAATGACCATGTATTCTTATCTATGTACCGTGTAAATTCCAACACTTGACATTGGCAGAATGGTGTTTTGTTGCACAGTTCTCATAAAAGAAATAGTGAACTGAAGTGAACACGAAGTGAAGTGACAGTCCACTTGTGTTTTTCTTCCATGGAAAAAATGCCCCTCTTTTGTTATGCGTTGTACGCTTGGAGTATTTAGTAAATACTCTAAGGTTGTACGACTGTATCTGTACGTCTGTCTATCTGTGTGTCATTGTCTTTCTGTGGCATCGTAGGTAGAATGAATGAACTGATTATAAATTTTACTTTATGTTTGAAAGGTGACTTCATCAAGAGTGTTCTAAAGTATTCAAGAAAATCTATTCGTAGTAATTATCGTCATTTTTCTAAGTGACGTTTTTTATCGGTTTAAGTAGTAATTGTTTGTTTAATGACATCTATAGAATAGAACAAAGCTTTATTCAGGATAACACATCATAGCATATTCACCATGACAAAACAGACAATACAATGTAAACGAGAGATGTGCACCTAAAATGGTCTCCACTCAGCAAGCCGTTGGCTTGGTTTAGGTATACTACTGCGAACGGCGCTGGTTTTCTGTTGAGCCAGAATCAAGCAGTGTGGAGTAAATCGGTCTTTCTCGAAGATAGGTCTTTGTAGGTCAAAGAAGAGATACAAAAGAATAACTGAGAATGTGTTTTTAGGAGTCTGTCAAAAGTTGATCTGAGTTCTCGCGAACTCGTGTTATGATTACGTCATAAGTAGATAATATTTAGAATCGTGGTTATAGTGTTTTGCTGATAACGTTACTTTGGCACGCGTTGAGAGGAGGTCAAGCGCTGATATGATTTAGTAGGTACCTACGAATATGTATGTCTGTGTTATCACCTACTCTGATTTAGCTCTGGTCCCATCCATGATTCGTAATTCATATGTTGCTAAATCGCCTAAAAAGAAGACTGTAACACGTGCACTCTAAGACAGGTATTGTGTATGACTATACATAATCTGTTTTATTATTATTTTTTAAATGAATTAAGAAAAAATTGCTTGTTTTAAAAGTAAAATTACGACATGATTTGTTTTGTATATTTTTTTTAACCGATTCCCAAAAAATGAGGTTCATAATCCATCGGGGTCTTTATTTTAAAATAAAGGAATGAAGAAAAAAGTGCTTGTTTTGTATGTTTGAATGGGGTACTTTAATTCATGGGGCGAGATTAGTCTGTCATGGACCTTGATTAATAAAAAATATTGGAGACTTATTTTCATTTTTTTATGTAGGTAAACAAAAAATAAAGGCCATATATTTAGTCAAAATGTTGCGTGACATATGTCCATGAAGTCACGAGAGCCCACTCCTAAATAAAATTTAATTATTACGAGTATTTTTTATTAATTTGAAAAAGCAAACAAATCATATAAAATATTAGGAGTGCCACAGGGCTCTATCTTAGGGCCATTTCTATTTTTAGTTTATATAAATGATTTACCATCTATAGTAGAAAATCTTTGTGATATAGTACTATTTGCTGATGATACATCATTAATTTTCAAAGTTGACCGGAAAGCAACAGACTATGCCAAAATTAATAGTGTACTAGTTAAAGTACTTGACTGGTTTAATATTAATAATCTGGTATTGAATGCTAAGAAAACGAAATGTGTTAGATTTGCTTTACCGAATGTTAGAGCAGTGGATTCTACTATATCGCTCAATGGTGAATGTTTAGAAATGGTGGATAGGGCATTATTCTTAGGTATAACACTGGACAAGAACTTGCAATGGAGTCCCCATTTAGCAGTACTTGCAGGTAAATTAAGTTCAGCAGCTTACGCTATTAGAAAAATTAGACAATTGACCAATGTTGATACTGCTCGCTTAGTATATCATAGTTATTTTCATAGTATCATGTCATACGGTATTCTGGTTTGGGGCAAAGCAGCTGACATACAAACACAAATTTGTGTTACAAAAAAGAGCGATTCGTTCTATATATAACTTGAACTCCCGTGACTCCGTAAGAGAACTTTTTAAAGACATCAACATATTAACCGTAGCGTCCCAATATATTTATGAGAATATTATTTATGTTATTAAATACCTAGTCTTTTACTAACAATTCAGATATCCACAATTTTAATACTAGAAATAAAAACAAAATCGCTATTAGAGAGTTCCGCGTTCGTAAAGTAGCCAATACATTCGTAGGCCAATGTATACATTTTTATAATAAGCTACCAGATGATGCTTTGAAATTATCGTTTCCAGCTCTCAAAAAGTACTTAAAAGAGTCCCTAATGGCAAAGGCTTATTATAGGGTAGAGGACTATTTAACAAACAAAAATGCATGGCCCAAAACAGAAACCAAATAATTTCCTTTTACCGGGACGCGGTTCTTATAAGGTGGCATATCAAACGTATGTAAGAAGTTTTAAATAAAAATCACTATTTTGCTTTTTTATATTCTAGATTTTTTTTTACTTTTATAAGTTTTGATATGTTTCCTTGAAGAACTACGCATTGAGTTTATACTCAAAACATATATTTAGGTTAGGCTAAGCACGAATATTGTAATAGATATAAGAGTTATTTCGAAAAAATGACTGACTGTTGAGTTTGTTTCGGCTTTCTTCTCTTCAGTGGTCTCCTCTTGGGAAAAGCCGTAGAGTCAGACTTGTAAAAGTGCCCTTGTGGCCTACTTACAGAATAAAGATCATTATTTCATTATTTCATTATTATTATTTATGATCTAACTGAACTACTAAATAGGTAAAATTTAGATTTTCGTATCCATTTTTTCATTCTTATTTATACGAGATCTTATTCCTTATACGAGCTAATACCAGAATGTGAAGGCTTACCAAGATTAATTCTAGATGGCGTGACCACAGCGCAGTGACTTATAATACTTATAAGGAAATTGTCCATCATATTGTCATTGATGATGATTTATATACATGACACAATTTACTTAGCTTATTTTTAAAATAACTGTGGCATTTTGACAGTAGTCATCCCCTTTGAACGAACTCAAATGGCATTAGCAGAAACCAGTAAGTAAAGTTTGCCAATGCGGTCTCCGTTAGATGGCAATAGTTAAGTATGATCAAAATTGATTACATTTTATATAGCGTTGAAACCCATCTTTAATAGTGCCCACAGAAAATGTTCACATTGGTATTATTTTAATTTTATTTACTAATTTAACAATTTATAAATTACCAGTCGAACAAAAAAGTCTTTGCAATTTTTAACATATGGGCATAGACGTAATGTTTTAACTACGGTAACTTTCTACATCTCCATTAAAGTTAGAATTATCTCTTATTATAATTATATTGTTATGTATTTATTTTTTTCCTTTTTTTGACGCCTAGACATCCTATCTCTGATAGTATAGGTTAAGTAATGTATAACCTATGAGACCAGGAGACAATGTATACATTTCCCTGTAAAGTCTAATGTAACTGTTAGTAATGTTTCACGCTGTCGTGTAAAATTAGGCCCAAAGTCCATACCAGGATTTGATACAGGGCAACTAACTGACCCTCAACTCTGATAACTAGGGTTCAGGGTCAGTCATATGATATAAAATACAGTCTACAAGCACGTGTCTTCATATCACAATATCAGTAATTAAATTAAACTTTTTTAATGTGTGTTTGTGGAAACTGCCGGACGGAAGGCAAAATCATGAACATCCTGTACACTCATGGCACCGCACCGCCGAGAGCGAGCTACTAGCCGTCGCACTGAGCTGGAGCGAGGCCAAAAGTATTACTGAGGATAGTAAGGCATGACGTGAGCTTATGAAAGCCCCCTGGGGTACTTTCGGACAACAACAGCAATCTGTTATATACTGAATGTGGTTGACAACTAGTACCTTCATAGTTCGAATAATACTAATACACCTTTATCCCTTGGGAATTCACGGGTATCGGTAGCAGAAACGTGACGGTTTTAGGCAAACCTCTTAATACGCCTTAACTTTTGTCCCTAAACCTGGCATACATAGTGAATCCCATTAGTCATTCTGCTTGCTTGTTCTGATCAAGATGTGGTCGAGCGTTAGCGGAGCGGAAACATGAGCAAAGAGAAGAGATAAGCGTAGTCAAGTTAGGGCACACGAATGTGACAATTTACGTGAAACACGTGTGAATCTTCACAGCTGACGTGACGTTTGTCCCTTACAAATTCGATAGCTAGCTTTTGACCAAAACTATGATGCAACTGCTAGTTGGAACTGCTGCTTACGTGGCAAATCAGTGACATAACATATTTTTTCATGACGTCATGATAGGTTTTAATGTTAAACCATTTTTGTTCATAAACTCACAGAATATTTTCGAACAAGAGGCTAAATTACCTCACATGTATGAGTGTTCATGCAAAGTTTAGCGTATTTTTAATAAGTGTAGACTAGTGGCTATATATATTATTGAAATGCTTCTCGATTTTGATACATTTGGTGTGGTGAGGTTTAGTATTGTAAGATTAATACATTTATCTACATTTAACATCACGAAGCCTAGTTAATGGCAAAGCTGACAATGAGGCCTTTATTTTATTACCAGTTATTTATCTAAAAACCTATATCTCTAGACTAAGTCTAGTCTATCCGTATTTCTTAATGTTTTTTAGCCCTATTGACCCGCTTCTCGCAAGACAGCAGCCTTACCCACTGAGATAACGTTAATCCATAGGACACGTCCGGAATCAAATGACGGCCGATGTGACAATGTGATCTAATTTGTTCGTGTATTGAATAGCGATCGAGGCTGGGGATTAAGTCAAAATGTACAGTTACGTATGTGACACGTAACTGAAAATGGAGGATTATATGAAAAGGATAGAAGCCGCATTGCTCACTTAAACCAGTCGGGCTAGAGCAACTCTTCGCGATTTCTCTCGCCACGCGACATATGTAGGTAGCACCATTCTTCTGTCCCGCACTCTATTGCAAGGAAAGTTCCGTTCGCGGGGGAGGAAAAACTAATAACCCTTTCTTGTTCCAGCATAGTCGGATGTTTTCTTGTACCAAAAATAGTTCAGCTCTGTCCAGTCCCATTTCGATGTGATTTTTCGTCCGCTCAATGTTCATACTATTTAATTCAATCGTAGATCGTGCTGTTAAGATTTTTCTTGGATTTATAACCCGTGCAAGGCATTTGGATTTTTTATTAACAACATAATTATAATTTCAATATTATCGATAGCGAATAACTATTTACGAGTAGTCAGCGATAAATTATTCGTTAATTATCTTTACCTCAAGAGTAGCTCTAAATAACTCTCAAGCTTTTTAGCTCAGTACATTACTCTTAGTTTTTTATTACAAATAATACTATTTATACTATCTCCAAAAGTCTTCTGTTGCCAATATTGATTCTTTGTATTCGTATTTCGACATCAAATTATTTCGAATATGGTGAAAGTTGACCGCAAAACCCTCCGCATTTTCGTCACTCTTTTGAACGTAAAAGAAAAGCTTAGTCATAAATATCACAATCTTACGACCTCGCGTCAATCGGGAAAAAACGGCTTCCCATTTATAACCAGAAATGTGAGCAGTCATGGACATTTATCCCGATTTTTATACTTATTCACAAGTTTGTTCACAGGCAGCTCAGTTCCCTATATTCAAAGAATAGAAGTAGCCCGCAACTTCGTTCGCGGAGGAGTAATAAGTCATAACCCTCTCTTTTGCTTCAACAAAGTGAGGTAAGACTTATCATATAACCATCTGTGGATAATGTACCAATAGTTATTGAGATAGATGGATAATTGTTTAGCCGTTTCGTTCTTTCTTTTTTTATCTTTTTTTTTCACAAAATAAAAAAGTCAATGGCTGTTGTGAATGTTAAGTTGTAGAAATTGGTAAACCCAACTCTTTTAGTAATGCTTACGTGACATGCTAACTTTCAATTTTCTTAATTTCTATCCTATCTTTAAAGTTTACAAGTTTTTATATAACTTGCCGTATTTGGAAGTCCTTAGGAAAGCCCTTTATTCAGCCATGGGCAATTAATTTCCTATCGCCCTATCCATTGATATCGATTCATCCTGATACGGAAGCTGTTAAACCCTACTCAATGTATAACAGAAACAGACGATACAGTCAGTTTCTGCAGAACGTTCCTGTCACGACCTTATCAATGCGTTTCCCGCCGTTGAACTGTTGTCTTTGGCAGATCTATTATTATATTATTCTAGTATTTACTCGCGGTTTTGTCTGCGTTGCCGACAACTGAGTAGTGTGGTTTAGTTATTGATTAAAACTTCCATCCATTTTACCTTACCTTACTATGGGATGATTTCAGATATAAAAAGAACTATACACTCTATGACTTTTCCAGGGACTCAAACTTTCTCCATTGTCAGTTTGTCCTCTGTAAAGCTATGATGGGGCAACAGATTAACTCGTACTTAAATATTTACTCGTATGGATTTTACACTGTATTTAAATGAATCATCAGGGTGATTATGTTTCCCATCCATTGCCTTAATGTTCACAAATTACCAAAATGCATTCAGCTGTGTTAGCTGAAACTAAACTGCATTTAATGTTGACATTGTTACCGACGGTGCGATTAAATGGGACCATTCAACCGTTTGGTTCTCGTTTGCCTTTCGCTAGTGAACTAATGAGATAGAAACAGTTTAAATTGTCATAAAATCTGTACATTAATCAGAGGGTTGCACATAGCAGTCACTCACAAAATACCTATAAATTATACAGAGTGAACTGTAGTCGTGAATATTTTATGATAAAAAGGGGAACTGAAAAAAAACCCTTTCTTATATTTTTACTCCTGTAACTCCTTCATTTGACTTAATGTATTTTTTATGAAAGTAAAAAACTTTCGTCATTAAAATATTAAACTAAAAAAAATAAACCAAAGCCCATTATATTAATTAGGTTAGTGTTTAAAAAATAAATAAACAATTTTACATACGAGACAGGCTTCGCCTAGTTAAGGGGCCAGTGCAACCTCAATTGTAAAATCTTTAATACATTATTGTCATTTTGTTTTACTACCGAAAATTGTTTTTAGGGTTCCGCACCCAAAGCGTAAAACGTGATCCTATTTACTAAGACTTTGCTGTCTGTCTGTCTGTCTGTTATTCACCAGGCTGTATCTAGTGAACCGTGATAGCTAGACAGTTGAAATTTTCACAGATACTAAAAATATTAAACAACAAATACTAAAAATATTAAATTTAATGTCTGTTTGTCTATATCAGTAACCAATATAAAATTATCAAGTACTGCGTATATTTTGCTTAGGAACAACTAGATACGGCCGTTTGTAGCGTATATTTTTTACGGAACACGCACTTGAACTTATTGTGTTTCCATATAACAAGAAGTTGAAATTTGATGAGCATATAATTCATACAATCAATATGATACATATATAATATCAAACTAGATTAAAAACAAGTTCAAAAAGTGAAATTATTGAAATTAGCCTGGAAATACGCATGATTTTTAACAACTAATTAGAAAGCGATTTGACGGAGGTCCAAGATGTACTTTCATATTGAAATAAAACAATTTAACGGATTATTTCGCGTATATTATCTAATTTTAGTTCCTGACGTTTCGGAAGCTTTTTAGCTTTCCATGGTCACGGGTGGACTGAGAAAAGATGTATTTTCCTCTGTCAAAATTATAATTGTAACTGAGAAAAGATGTATTTTCCTCTGTCAAAGGTCGGGAACTAAAATGAGATAATATACGCGATATAATCCGTTAAATTGTTTTACTTCAATGAGTAATAATCGCGGAAATAAAAGAAAATATTATGTACTTTTATAGTGCACTATGGCGATATAAACTCCATATTAAATTATATTTTGCTAAAAAGAGATAAAACGAAATATTTGATGGCTTACATCTTGGTAATTTTATAGTCATTCGAAAAGAATATCTCTGTTGTTTGTTATATGAATGAGCTTTTAATAAAGCTGAAATAAAAAGTCATGCTTATACCCTATTGGGAACCAACTGGAACCGATGCCTGGTTTAAATATTTCCTTATATTCTTCACCCTGTATACATTTTCCCTTCTATTAAAGCACAGGTCCCGTAAACTTTACGTAACTATTTGTTTTATGCAAACTCCTAAATTGCTGACTGACACGAAGACGTAACTTGTATAAACCTGTCAAAATGGACGTGGGTATAAAAGGAATCCTTTGTTTAGTATTATGTTAAGTGTTGTAAGACATGTTAAGAGTTATAATAGTAATTACTTGAGCTTTCATTTACAGCTCTGTTCGCCGATACCTACGCGTATTTCACTAATAATATCTGTTAAAAACCGTATTTTTATCAGCCTATATTGAGTGTCCCAATCTGGGCAAAGGCCTTTCATACATCTCTAAGAAATTTTGATTCAATTATTATGTTTAATGTATTATTCACTTTGACCCCTAAGAGACCTAATACATCTCAGTAGAATTCAATCAAATATTTAATTTCATTGCATATCGTGACGCCTAGAGACCTTATACATCACTGAGAAAATGATTAGTTTATATTTTACATTAACATTAATCTGGATAATCTCCTCTGCGTGCACCAATTATAAATTAGTTACAACGCACTTGTAAAAGTTTTAAGTATAATTAAGACAATATTGTAATAGTTAAGAATTATTTTGAAAAACTGACTGACTGCTGATTTTTTTTCGACTTTTTTCTTAACAGCGGTCTCCTCTTGGGAAATGCACCAGAGTCAGACTTGTAAAAGTGCCCTTGTGGCCTACTTACAGAATAAACAATTTGAATTTGAATTTCCTCTGAATCTCCACGACTCTCGATCAAGACCTTCAGCTTGTTGAGGAACGCGCCCAGATCGTCCCGCCATCTCCATCTAGGCCTGCCCCATCTACGTTGCCCATTTAGTCACCACATTAGCCCTTTCCGGGTGCATGCGCCAGACTTGACCGGCCCAGTTCCACTTTAAGCACACAAAAACCCGATATTACGGAAACAAAAAACGGCCAAGAGCATGTCGGACCATGCTCAGTGTAGGGTTTCGGAGCCGTTACTACAAAAAAAAGACACTACCGATAAAAAAATACGATTTGAAAAAGTGCACCAGCAAAAGAGCGTATCTTCATGGCGCTTAAGTTATTTTGTTGAGAAGCGCAGTTTTTTGGCAATGATTCCGGCAAGGAATTCGGGTAAGGTTACCTTAAGACGGCCATACTCGTAACAGAAAACTGAACGAATGAATAAGTTCATAGACCGGTGTTGAAAGATCACGAGAGCTTTATCTAGGAGGGATTAATAAATCTCGCGAGCTTTCGACACCGGTTCATAGTCCATTTTAGTCGCAGTGACAAACAATAACCCGTAGTGAGACAAGCTTACCCAGTCTCTTCGAGCTATGTTTTTCTTTAGAGTGGACTTAGGGCGCATTTACATATAAATCCGTTTTTAGTGCGGCCCTCTTGCAGAGCCATACGCTTCAAGAGTCAGGCTCGCCCGTAACAGATAGAACAGCCCCATTACATATCTTCGTATTAATTTAAGAAAAACCAAAATAATTTATTTTAAACAGAAAGTTGACAAAATTACAAACTTAAAAGTAGCATATAAGGATCATACTGTTGATGAAACGGACATAACAAAATTCTTAGGATTAAGCTTAGATAGTAAATTAAATTGGAAAACTCAAATTGACATTATATGAAAAAACTCAATAAGTACTCATATGCTTTATATCGTCTTAGTCAAGTAGTTAACCAATCCACAGTTCTGACTTCTTATCACGCATACGTCACATCTACATTACTATACGGCGTTATTTTTTGGGGTAGTGCGATAGACAAAGATTTAGTATTTAAATGCCAAAAAAAAATGTATTCGAGCCGTCTGCTAAATCTAAATCCCTCAGAATCATGTAGATCGCATTTCGCTAGAGTAAGTGTATTGACATTTCCATCACTTTACATATACGAGACAGCTTTATATGTAAAGAGCAATTTGAATCAGTTCGCAAAATTTAACAGTGTTCGTATAGGATAAACCACGAACCGCATGAAACTGCTCTATTTGATAAAAGTATATTTGGAATGGCGCCTAAAACATTCAATAAACTATCAACTACTATTAGAAATTTGCAGGAT
The DNA here is from genome assembly GCA_905404275.2 of Hedya salicella. Taxonomy (NCBI): domain Eukaryota; kingdom Metazoa; phylum Arthropoda; class Insecta; order Lepidoptera; family Tortricidae; genus Hedya; species Hedya salicella. The sequence continues at coordinate 6,939,156 of FR990106.1, read as the reverse complement.
ATTCAAATGTTTAAGCAATCGTTGTTTAAATTCTTAATTAAAAAGGCGTACTATTCTACTCAAGAATTTTTAATGGATAATAATGTTAATGATAATAATAATGAATATTAATGAATTTTGACTATTTTTTTTGTATTATGCATGCTACACTCTAATTTTGTATGCCTTTCGGCAAAACATAGTGTTCCTAAGCGATTTATGAAACACCCCTGTACCTACCTATGTTTTACAAAGTAAATTATTCTTATTCTTACTCTTACAAATTACAACCGAGTTACCCTTTAGACCCACAGCCCGTAGTTTTGCTATCTCTCTCGCGTCCAATTTTTCTTCTCTCTCTACCCTGTCCCAACACAGCTTGAACAGGGTCAACCCACCTCCACAGTTCTTGTGCCTTGCGCACTACGTTTCACCCCAACTTTAAGTGGCCGTGGGTGGCATTCCGGTTAGTGGGTTTGCGCTCTCCCCACTGAATCCGATCACAGGTAGGCCAGACCTATTCAGTTCTAAGTTAGGTTCTAAAAATAATTTTACTTTATGAGACTGACTCGGTTTTAAGACTCGAACAATTTATATTGATTAGAGAAATAAAGCCTATGTCAACCTCCAGACATATAAATAAAAACACGTTTATCAGTCGGTCTGTTACTTGAAAGGATATTTTCTTCTATGCGCCATAAGCTTCACTTGGTTTACTTGAACCGTTATTTTCTCATGAAATAAATGAATGCAATTTAATCAAGTGGACATGTACATAGCTTCAGTGGATTGTGAGTCACCGCTCTAATAAGTTACGAATATTTCATGTCGATTTTTGATATTGTGTTATAAAATGAAATAATGATCTTTAGTCTGTAAGTAGGTCGCAAGGGCACTTTTACAAGTCTGGCTCTACGGCGTTTCCCAAGCGGCCACTGAGGAGAAGAGAGCCATTTCTTCGAATTAACTCTTATATCTATTACAATATTTGTACTTGGCCTATCCTAAATATATGTTTTGAGTATAAACTCAATGCGTAGGTCTTCAAGAAAACATATCAAAACTTATAAAAGTAAAAAAAATATAGAATATAAAAAGCAAAATAATGTTTTTTTATTTAAAACAACTTACATACGTTTGATATACCACCTTATAACAACCGTGTTCCGGTAAAAGTAAATTATTTGGTTTCTGTTTTGGGCCATGCATTTTTGTCTGTTAAATAGTCCTCTACCCTGTAATATGCCTTTGAGAGTCCCAAATGGGGACTCTTTTAAGTAATTTATGAGAGCTAGAAACGGTTATTTTAAAGCATCATCTGGTAGCTTATTATAAAAATGTATACATTGGCCTACAAATGATTTGGCTACTTTACGAACTCGGAACTTTCTAATTGCGATTTTGTTTTTATTTATTGTATTAAAATTGTGGATATCTGAATTCTTAGTAAAATACTCTCGGTTCTCAATAACATTTTTTTTTTTATTACAGTTTATAAAAGTCGTGGGACTTGACCTAATATCGTAAGTGCTAACTTTTTGTATGAAACAACGTTCGATATAATTTTCACTAGTCCTAATATCATAACTAAAGTTGTATGCCCTATTTGATTGCTAGAGCTAAAAGTCATATGTTCTTACAATGAATTGTACTAAGCATCAATTATAGATTTACTAAGAAGATAGATATATTAGGATACAATTTTTTCAGGCTAACGGCGGGGAACCATTAAAGTGGCTGTTCTATTTTGCGGCTAGTTTAAAAAGCTTTGCGTCTCGACGTAGGTAATTCCCTTTAGTTTGTAAGGAAAAAAGGAAAATGATCCTTACTTTACAAAGTGATTTTCTTTGTTATTGATATTTTTTACACCTTGTAACTATATTGTATAGTTTCGTTACTATAAAAGTAAGGAACATCGATAAACATTGTTATGTTTATGTTATATTCGAAGTATTATATTGTATTAAAATACGAATAGACCTAGTTCGTGAGGCTGTATGGTTTGTGATGCTGCTGCAATGGCAACTGGTCACCTATTTCGTCGCGCTTGTGGTTTAGTGGTGAGGCTACTAGACTACTAAGTCGATGGTCGAGTATTCGATCCCCAGCCGGTACAAAACGTTTTCCATTCAAACCGGTCGTCAAGCAACGCATTGGAACGGTGTAAAAAAACACGTTACCCTAAAAAAATAATCTAATAAAAAAACCGGCCAAGAGCATGTCGGGCCATGCTCAATGTAGGGCTCCGCAGCCGTTTATACAAAAAAATGCACTACAGATGAAAAAATACGTAATGAAAAAAAAAACACTAACAAAAGAGCATATCTCCCAGGCACTTACCTCCTTTTGCTGAGAAGTGCAGTTTTTTGCAATAACTTAAAAATGGTATGTCCGATCGAGTTGAAAACAATTTTCGTTGGAAGTAATTATTAAGCTTTATAGTTATTAATTTTGTCATATTTTTTGAACAAACCGTTTAAAAAATATAGGGTGGAGGGACACAATTTTTGCTACTTTCGGAGCGAATATTTCCAAAAATATTTACAAAATTTTACTTTCTGTTACGTGTATGGAGTACTCCCCCCCCCCGTAGAAATATATATATTTTTTATTTAAGTATCAAACTAAGTAGCGGCTTACACAAGACATTTATGTTCTAAATTTCTACAGTATACGTCTTATAGTTTTTGAGAAAATGCCTGTGACATACGGACGGACGGATGGACGGACGGACGGACGGACATGACGAAACTAAAAGGGTTCCGTTTTTGCGATTTTCCATATTTTCGCATTAATAATATGATCGAAAATGGAATCTAGTTTGAGGCGGCAAAGTGCCATAGTCGATGTTATAAATATTTAAGTCACCGAGCTCTGAAACTGATATTCGAACGTTTTTAATGCACTGAAGTGTCTAGCCGGTAATAGACTACACTTTATTGCATTATTTTATCGAATAAAAGCAAGTGAGTACGTACTACGTACTCTAATTGTATGGCAACTTGATGGTGATGGTGGTGATGGTGGTGGTGGTGGTGGTAATGCTGATGGTGATGATGATGATGTATGAATGCAGTTTTTCTTATTACTAAAATCAATGACATGGTTTCTAAGAGATTTTCGTATGTCTTATAGTTTCACTTTCCCATACTGACCGATCTAAATGTGCCAGCCTGTATAAAAAAAATGATTTTTTATTTCATTGCATAAAAAAAGCACTAGGTATACAAGTCTTTGCGCGAACAGGGATTGTCCGCCTCATATCATATAGCTACTCGGCTGGCAATCCCCTATTTCGCAGCCTCTACAGTAATGTACATAAATTAAATTGGGTTATGCATATAGGGTGAATTTTAAATGGTGAACTGAAATATTATTCTTCAAACTTCTGCATACTGATTTAGAATATTTGGTTCTATAATGGCAATTAAATAACATTTAATGTTATTTTTAACCCATAAAGCCTTTCCGGTCTCACACACATTTTGTTTTGGTCACCCTACTTAGCTTGTAGTGAGACTGTCATTCGTTCGTCAAATTCTCACTCATGAGTTATGATGAAATATATAAAGGATTTTTTTTCCGTAAATAGATTTTTGTCTCTTTGCCCTGATTATCACTCGGGCCGGTTAGGACTTAAAAAATATTTCTGTTCACGATTTCGGATTCACCCTGTATATTATGGAAACTTTACAGTTTTACAATTTCTAGCATCGACCCCGCCGGCGGGGGCAACAGGCCTGTAGTTTCTTATTCTTCCCTAATGTCCGATTTTTTCTCGCTCTTTACCAAGCCCCAAGTTTGATTGAACTAGTTCAAAAAATCTCCGCAGTCCTCTTGCCTTGCACCCCCAAACTCACAGTGGCTGCGAGATTGGCGTTCCCGTTGTTGGGTTTGCGCTCCCCCTACTGAATTCGATTACTAGTACCTACCTAGCCTGACCTACCCAGTTCAAAATCAGGCCCTAAAAAAATGGGTTTGGTGTCGAACTGTGAAACGTAAAGGGAAGTGGAGCTACAATGCTTCCGAAACGTCGGCAAACCAAGAGGTCCATTCTTGTATTTAGATAATATAGCGATTTGAGAGTGATAAAAGCTGCTTTCCATTCCAGAAAAGCAAAAAAACTGTCGCCTCGGGCAAGTCGGGCAAGATGCCGGAAAAAACCTAGTTGCCGATACATTCTCGAGGTAAAGTAAACATAGTCCGGAGTGCTGATACTGTTCCATTATTTGGAACTTTGAACCTTGATAAAACGAAATACAGGTCAATTAATGTGTCGATTATAATTATCAAATTGCGACGTTTACCTTATATACAGGTTGACATCTAAGATGTGATACAAAATGTTACTTTCCGAAGCTACTCACAACGACAATCTACTAGAATGAGGCCAATTTTGAAATCGTAATAAAAAGATCGAAAAGTCCATACATAACCCGAAGCTAACCGTAATCGGTTATTATGGTGTACGTAATATTTTCTTCTGTTTCCGCGATTATTACTCATTTAAATAAAAGAGTAAGTGAGTAATGGAGTCCACCCGTGACCATGGAAAGCTGAAAAGCTACAGAAACGACGGGAACTCAAATGAGATAATATACGCGACATAATCCGTTAAATTGTTTTATTTACATCAGTTATATTATAGGTTCAACGCAAGAATCTGCATGAACATGACGTCCACAACCGCAGCAAATGGCGCGTCATGGTTAAGAAAGCCGACCCCTTGTGACCGGGAAGTGGCGAGGCAAAAGAAGAAGGTTATTATAAGTTCAATTTTTTTAATGATTTCGATGTTGGTCTCTTACTAAAATTTTATCGTAATTTTGAGTGGAGTCGGAAAGTAACATTTTGTGTCACGTCTTGGATTGCACCTTGTATTATGTAAAAACTCTGTAATAAAAATTGTGTTCGAAAGTAAATAAAGTTAAATTGTGCTTAAATTGTTTGGCCTTTTGATTTTATATTTGGTCAGCAGGCTGCCCTTGTGACCGATTACATAAATAAATAAATATGTATTAGGAGTAATTTTACCTCAATAGTCATATTATCACAATAGTCACATGGTATGCTCAATAAGGCTTGTGTTATAAGCACTATACGGCGAGATGTTAAATAGATATATTTACTTATAAAACACTCAGTAACAAATATGTATGCTCATCACACAAATATTTGCTCTCACCGGGTTTTGAACCAATGGCAGGCAGCGTCACTCCCGCTGAGCCAAACCATTATATACTTTAGCAGCTCAGTTACATTTTATAGCCTCAGTATTTATTGCTGTTCCATTAAATACCAGCCATTTATTATTTTACCAACGCGAAAGTTCGTTTTATGTGCTCATGAGCTATTTGAAGGAGGGATAATTTAATTCCCGCTCATCATAATTAGGCTTACGCCGCGGGCTATAGGCGTGATATGACTTGCGAAACCTTCAGCTAAGTGGATTATCGTGAAATTTGTAAAATCATGTTTCTCAATTTGAATTCTAGAAACCTCAGTTATTATTAAGAGTTTTTTTTATAGAATGTAGCCTAGTTCGTTAATTCAGCCTACTGACTAGGGAAGTTAGGCAGATGAAACCTAGTGGCTAGGGCACGTAAGTGCAGCCTAATGGCTAGGGAAGCGTAAATATAGCCTATTAAGTGGCTGAGGGAGGCATTAATGTAGCCTAGTGGCTAAGGGATGCGTAAGTAGCCTAGAGGCTAGGGAAGCTTATTCAAGCTTAAATATGTAGCCTAGTGGCAAGGATAGCGTTAATGCAGCTTAGTGGCGTAAGCGTACAAGGAGGGCTTACTCCAAATCAAATGGGATATACAGCAAGGAAGAAGAAGAAGAAGAGTGGCTGGGAAAAATTAAATGTAGCAACTGGGAAGGGTAGCGTAAATGAAGCATAGTGGCTGAAGAGGCGTAAATGTAGCGTAGTACCTAGGGAAGCGTAATTATAGCCTAGTGGCTAGGGAGATGTAAATGTAGCCCAGTGGTTAAGAGGGGTGTAAATGTAGTCTAGTAGCTAGGGAAGCGTTAATGAATTCGAGTGCTTAGGGAAGCTTAAATGTAGCCTAGTGGCTAGAGAAGCGTAAATGTAGCCTAGTGGCAAGGATAGCATAAGTCCAGTATCATGGTTCAGGAAGCTTAAATGGGTGCGTCTCACAAGATATAACAACAAAATATATAATTTCATATTAATAACATTCACTAGACATAATGAACGTTAGCTATAACATCAAAATCAATACTTTTATAAGGAATAACAATCAATTGACATAATACTTACTTTATATAATGTTTTTTTTATATAACACTCAAATTTACTAATTCTAGTTCTTATAACCTACATAACGTATAACAATCATACATACATAACGTATAGCATATTTTTCCCCAAGTATAAAGGTTGAACTCCTTCCAAACCATAAACAAAATTAGATTCATTATATTAAGGCCAGTCCGATTTGAATTAGGTTAGGTACGACGACGAGCGAAGCGAGGAACAGTGTTAGGTTGAACTGTAACCCTTACGAGCGAGCGAAGCGAGCGAGCCGCAGTGGTCAATATCGAGTGGTCGAAAAATTCTACTCAATTTGACCAAGTAGGCGAAAACAAAATATAGTCTGGATTAGATGTTATGAATATTATACGCTTTAATATTTATATCAATTGGTATTATACCAAAATAACGTTATACTTTACGAAAGTAGATATTTTGACATTATATCTTCGTTCATTATATCCAGTGAACGTTATACTAAACAAGCTTATACAAAGTGAGCGTATATATTTTGAATGTTATATGATAAGTCCTTATATCTCGTATTACTTACCCCTAGGCTACATCTACGCTTCCCTAAGTTACTAGGTTACGTTTAAGCTGCCCTAGCCACTAGGCTACATTTACACTTCCTTATCGACTACAATTAATTTACGCTTCTTTAGCTACTCAGGTACATTTACGCTTCCCTAGCTACTCGGCTATATTTACGCTTCCCTAGCCACTAGGCACTAGGCAGCATTTAAGCTGTGCGTAAATGTAGCCTAGTGGCTAGGGCAGCTTAAACGTAACCTAGTAGCTTAGGGAAGCGTAGACGTAGCCTAGTGGTTAAAAGGGCCGTAAATTGTAGTTTAGTCGCTAAGAGTAGAGTTAGCGATACCTATCTACAAATGAGTAGGCCAACTCAAGAATAAGTCTACAGATTCCTGTCGTTATACGAGACTAAACGGAGTTATCGGGGTCGCTTTTTACTCTAAGGAACAACGCATTGCATGCTATACACATTAATTAATGTGAATGCATAACCTTTCCTTTAATTGAAGTATCACTAAGTTCTCCAAGTAGTGGGCGTTTGGGGTGGGTAAAAAACGTCATAAATCCATGACCTCTTTACCCACTGGAACAGTCCCGTCAGACATGACAGCATTAATGCCGCCTTTAAATGGCCTTTCGAGTAATTAACTTCACTCAGTCACTCATCTTAATTCGAATTCGTCACAACCTAATATTTAAGTCGGCTTTCCTTATAGCTTTAAACCACTAGAGATAACAGGCCGTGTCATTACACGTGTGTTGAGGTAACCACGTACAACACACTACGGAAATATTTCTATTTTTACTAACGCACACAATATAAAAAAATAAAAAAACCTGCAAACAAAGTGTGTGAGTGCTATTCACACACATAAAAATTATTGTATACACTGACCTGCGGGGTTATTGCCTAACGAAATTTTGACACTTGGTATCGGAATCAACTGTCATAGCTTATACAAAATCATGACACTTGATTGCGATTGCGAGCGTCAAACGTGTTAGGCAATACGGGGGCGGTTCTATAGAGTTCCGTAGCCAAAACGGCAAAAAGCGGAACCCTTATAGTTTCATGTCTGTCCGTCCGTCACTTTACTCAAAGGCATTCTACTTCAAAACTGCAGGATCTATATTCATGAAATTTGGAGTTTAGGTGCCTTGTCTAAGCTGCTATTTAAAATTATGGAGTGCCCTACTCCATACATGCGGCAAACATCAACGTGTGGCATATATTTCGAAAGTTATTCCATAAAGACTTTAATGTTTCTACACAGAAAAAAATGATTAGGTGCACATTTTTGGAAATAATCGCTCAGAAAGTAGTTTTAAACCGTGTCCAAAAATAAAAAAAAAACACAAAAGTAAATAAATGCAACAAAAAATCTTCCTCGTATGGCTAAAACCTGTGATCTGTGACATTATTGACCGAGCGAGAGTACACGAGCGAAGTGTCTCCGTGTCAGCTTGGACAAAAATACTTTAGTATCTATGTCCGGCTGTTTTTCTTTACAGGCAGACTTTGTGAGTAGGTTCAATAACTAAATTGATATTTTAGTTCTTGATTCAGTTTAAGGTGCGTCCACACTTGTCCATCATTTGCTAGTATCCGATCACCGTGGCGTGGCATGACTGCCTATCGCGCTGCATGAACGCTCACTGTCGGCGCGGCGATCACGCCGCGCTTGTCCGATCTAAGTCTGTGAAACGCGTAGCAACATGGATTTTGAGCGATTGGATTGGCGCAACGTCCAAACGCGTGATCGTGACACGCGATCATGCCACGGGACGAAGATCTGATCAGGCAAATCATACAAATGTGGACGCACCTGTATGGATTTTTTCAGAATGGCAGATATATGGGGTTAAAAGACTCACGAGGTTTCACAAATTAACGCCCTAGCTAGATGTGGAATATAAGTACTATTAAGGCTCGAGGGAACGTAAGATATATTTAAATTCCAATTAAGTAGAATTCCGGTAGATAATTTATAATTCAAATTTTCGAACGTCAATCCTAACTTCATCGCAATCGAATTAAATCGGAATCCTGGAAGGATACCCATTGAGCCCAATCGCTTAGCTACTGTCCTAATCTTTGGAATTGTACAAAGGATTAGTTTCTATTTCAATAAAGCCTTTTATAAGGTCTTTATTTTAAACGTCTTGTAACAAATAAGTAGTGTCAAAATTTTAAGACTTGCTTACTCTCTGTAGCTTGGTTGGCAGAGTGTGCGCCCCAGCAAGGCACAAGGCACTGGTTAATGGTTTTTAGTTCTTTGCTTTTCAGCGGAAAAGCAAAGGAACTATAATCCATTAAGAGTCCCCAGCAAGCTCGGCCGAATTTCACCTTCCCATACAAACGGAGTTTCGTTCTTATTTTAAAACTACGTGTTGGATTGTAACAAAAATTTGCATATACAATGATATAGGCCTGAAACTAGTTTATATGTCAGCAGTTTATAAAACAAACGAAATACAGCAAGAACAAGAACCGAGCTTACTGGGGGCTCTTAATCTAACATGGCACTGGTTCAAATCCAGTCAAAGTATATGATTTTTTCATTATTTAGACCTTTGTATTTATAAGAATAATTTTAGTGAAGAAATTCCCTTCGACAATCATGAACATCGTGATGGTACAACATCATTATTTTCGTAGAAATGCAATGAAAATAGTAGTTTTTCAGTTTCAGCCAGGACGCATAACCCATATTATGGATGTTTTTTATGTACTCGTATTTCAGTATAAGAATTTATCTATATATTATGTATATCGTCGCCTAGTACCCATAGTACAAGCTTTGATTAGTTTAGTACTAGGTTAATTTGTGTAAGATTGTCCCTGATATTTATTTATTTATTTATTAGATTAGTGAATAATTGTTCCTTTGCTATCCTTGAGAATTATCTTTAAAACTTTCTAATTTGCATCTTGATTCGAGCAAAGACCTTAAATTATGTAATACAGATTTTTTTAATAGGAATGTTAAATATTACAGTTTTGAGATCAATATAAAATAGCCTAAGCAGAGATAAAATTTCATTGCGATCCACTGTATTCGAAGCCCGAATCTGAACTATTAGAACATCATTGTGCCTACCATGAGCTGAGTTTACGATCGGCGCTAGCGAGTATCTCGTATCGAGAGTCAATGCACCTCTCTCACACGCCATCTTCACTCTCACATGTCATCGAGCGCTCGATACCTACTCATTCGTGCCGAAGTTATGGTAGGCGCACTGATCGCTTGTGATTTGCAAATAAACATGTAAGTACCTTACGTATTGAAACGTTACTCATGATCTATGTACCATTAAGTCTTTGAAAACCTTTAAAAAGGGTTACACCACAATACATTCGATGGGAATTAATTTTTCTTTCTACTTAAATCTCTGTATTAATATTATAATCAAAATAATGTGATGGTTTCATATAAAAAAGCCCCAAGAAGTTTCCCCTCTATGAGTTTAATTTTCTTACCAGCCAGTGTTCATTTGAAGACAGTACTGTCTGTAACGAGATGGATAGATTAAATAAAAACTATTTCGAAAAGTAACTATGATTAAATTGATCTATATAAGTGCTGTTTTCTTGCCAGCCAGTGTACGAGATAAACCCGATATCTCCAGTCGACTTGCCACCAATAGCAATGCCAAATAAATCTACAGATATTATAACGTTTATTTGATGAAGATTTGCGAACCCATTATCGCAGTGACTAGATTCGGCATCTAACCTTCACACTTATATCAATGCTTAAAAGTTTTTTGGTTTCGAAATAACGTGTTTTTTTTGGATAGAGACAGAATATAGACCAAAGACTGACATAACATACTTTTATCCCAAAACTACATAATTTTGCAACGGATACAAAAATACCTTGACAGCGCTACCGAAAAACCGTGGAAAAAGCGTCCAGAAAATGCAGAAAAATATTTCGTTCTATAATTAATTGTATCATTTGCTCGTATCCGATCACCGTGGCGTGGCATGACTGCGTATCGCGCTGCTTGGACGCTCACTGCCGGCGCGGCGTTCACGCCGCGCTTGTCCAATCTAAGTGTGTGATACGCGTAGCAACATGGATTTCGAGCAATCGGATCGGCGCAACGTCTAAACACGTGATCGTGACACGCGATCATGCCACGCGACGAAGATCTGATCGGGAAAATGATACAAATGTGGACGCACCTTAAGATTTTCTCGTACGAGTCCAAATTTCTAGCTAGTGAAATAGACCAGATGTTCTTAGTCAATTTGTCACCAATATCTAAGGCAAATAAATCTAGCGATTATTTGACGACGTATTGCCAATCCATTATCGCATTGGTTTGTCATCTAACCCTTACAGTGTGTTTGTTGATTTTTCCTTTTTCTAGTTTTGAAACGTGGTTTTTGTTTAGAGAAATAGAGAAATAATATGGACAAAAAAGAGTGACGTTACCGATTTATATTCGGAAAACTACTCACTTCTCGAAATAAAAGAAATCCCTTACCGCACCAGTGAGACTGTCGAAAAAGACTTTCAATCTTGCATACCTAAAAATGCTTCAAAAACAATTATTTAATAGGTACTAAAAGGTGCGCAATAGCGTTAGTGGAGTAGGCATAAAATCTATAAAAAATCCTCTTTTTTTCAAAAATTTGGTATCCGTTTGGCCGTGATGAAGTCACAAAGACACATACGGGTAAGGCGGCGGCCCGGGCGTTTTAACCGCCGATGCTTTTGTGTTACGAAATATTAGATGCATTCCTAAAATTATAATACATTTGTCATTGTTATATATTTTAGTTTTTTATGTTTCTATAAACATCGAAAAAAATCCAAAAGAAGTTTTTTTTGCGATTTAGTGACCTTCAAATAGTCCGTATCAATTTTTATATGCCATCAATATACAGACATTTCATTTTAACAACGTTGTAATAGAAGAGAAGTACGATTCTCCCGTTTATATAAGTCCCGTTTTCTTGCCAACCAGTGTACCGTGATAAACCAGATATCTATCTCCAGTCGAGTTGTCACCAATAGCGATAGCAAATAAATCTAGCGATATTGACGTTCATTCGAAGACGTATTTGCGGATCCATTATCACTGCGCGCGGCCACTAATTTGTTTACTATTGTTATACTTTGTTTACGCAATATTAGTATTATCTGTTATTGGTTAGCACGACTATAATGCGGTATTTCCAAGTGCCTAACGTGAATAACGATATCTTGACATTTAAAGAGCGTATCAGAGGCGTCCATATAAGCCGATTCCCGCCGGGTTGCCTAAGGAAAGGCTTATGACGATCTTTTTCTTTAAATATGAGTTAATGAATACGCTTCGGCTTCCGTTGTAATTGTCCTGACGCCACGCCTCTGTAGCGTATCCACCATTGATTTGTGTGGCGTTTACGCTCTCTGAGTCTAAAGGTATTGATAAGGGGTGTGAAACGTGTTATTTTAATGTGTTAAAAGTTCCGTGATTTAATAAGTTTACTAGTTACCTTAAGGAAAATATTAAAAAAATAAGTTCGCGCAACGATGAAATTTTCCACTTACTTTAGTTTGTTTGTGTATTCAACGATTTTAGAGATTATATTCTTAATAGAGATGATGACTACATTTTAATAATTAATCCGTCATGTAATAAAAGATATTGGAGACGTATTTTTTTACGTAATCACAACAAAAGTGAGTCAAAATGTCGCGTGATTTCTTTCCTAGGTACAGACACACTGCGTACAAACTGTTTTGTAGGCGCCGCAAACCCCACTCCTGATGTTTAAAGCGCTTTCTCTGAGTATTGTTTTTATTAATAAGAAAAAACAAAATATCGTGCCCAATACTTTTAATTTGTATCTAATAGGCTGATGCTGGGGTATGAAAATCGAATTCTAATTAGTCCATTCATTAGATAATAAAAAGAATTAGACACGTTTTTTTGCTTTTTCAAAATAATCAAATAAGTCGCCGATTAATCGCATAACCCGCATAACAGTTTAGGAGTGGGGGCCCATGCCGTCACGCGACATTTTGAATCAAAGTATCGCCATTATTTTATGATTAGGGGAAAAAGAAAAAAAATGTCTCAAATATTTTTTAGTAATCTACAAGATAGACTAATTATTAAAAGCCATCATCCCTATTGACGGACTAAGTACAATTTTGATTTTCGTTCGCCGTCACAATGCCTATTTCAGCTTTCTTAGACAAAAGGTTCATGAGTTTGTGTTCTTAACGGGGGACTCAGGTCATCCATTTTTCTATTACATATTACTAGTTTCCAGTGACTTTCTCTCGCGCAATTTGGCTCATCCTTCTTTCTTTCATCCTTTTATCTTCTCTTCTTCAACATATTTTTTTCTACCTTCTTCACCATCATTTCAGCCATAGGATGTCCACTGCTGGACGCAGGCCTTCTTCAATAGATTTCCACATGGCCCGGATAGAGGTTACCCACATCCAGCGATTCCCCACAACCCTAAGCAGTTCGTCTGACCACCTTGCAGGTGGCCTTTCCAGGCTGCGCTTGCCGGTACGCGATCACTACTAGAGAACCTTTCTGCCCCAACCTTTTTTTACCTTAAGGTATATGAATTATAGTTCTTATTCCACCAATCTGGTTTTCGTATCGATCGTATCACTCGGGTTACGGAGATAAGATTAGACAACAATGGGCTACACCGCAGCAATCCAGTTCTCCGGTCATTCGAGATGCATCTCTTTTGTGAAATTGCGCTGTATGGATGACATGTGGTCACATAGATGAAATATTGATTAGACTAACTGGAATGAAATTCAAAATTGGGGCCCTAAGCCATGCTACGTTCACGTTTTTACGTTTCGGGAGGTCTTTGAGAAGTGTAGTTTATAATACAATACATCTATACTATTATAAAGTTGTGAACATAAAATGCTTGTATGTTTGTATGTGTCGTTGTGGCTTCATTCCGCTAAATCGGCTAAACGGATTTCAACTATTTTTGGTACATGGGTAGCTGAGTATCTCCAGATGGCTATAGGATACTTTTTACCCGACTACGCTAAAAAAAGGGGACTTATGACTTTTTCTCCTCCGCCGAAAATATTTATTCTCGTGCCTTGAAAGCCTTGTTTCGCACAGGAATCTATATTTGAACGACTCGTATCGCTCGCGGTTCAATTTTACATTCCCTCACTTACTCAGCTTTCAATCCAAGCACTCGCGCCAAATAATAGCTTTGCAGCCTTGCATATGTCTATAGAAAATCAAAAGTAAAGACTGTAGTCTCATGTTTTGCAACCGAAGTTTGCAAAACATGGCTTATGATGAACTTGTTGAATATTGCAAAAAAATAGGTTTGCATCAGCAAATCGTGAATGTGTCCAATAAAATTCAAAATGTAAGAGAAGCATTCCGCAAAGAACTCAAAAAAGTCACAGATACAGTTACTACTGAACCGAGGATAAAACTTTTGTATATGATCGCATTCCACGCGCCGGTGCAAAACCGCGATCGAAAGTCCAAAAATCGTTTCCACGCACAGTTCGGACTGCGGGCAGGCAGAAATCACAGATTTAACCGCGACCCAAACCATGGCCACATTTTATCGTAATTAGCGCACGACAGTTTGATCCGTGGTTAGAACCGACGGCCGGACCGACACGGTACTATCCTCAGTTCGGAACGCAGTCCCAGATCCGCAGTCCGAACGTTATGATGTACAGGCCGCTATTGACTTGATTCTAAAATTGTTGCAGTCCCTCTTATATTCAAAAACGGCAATGTATCTCGTCTTCGTCTTGAACCTCGTCAACGTCTATAGTGTTGCTTGCTGGTATAAGGATGTTGACAGGAACAGATTTACTTACTACACCGACTTTAGAACTTTCATAGTTGGAAACTAGCTTAGGTAAGCTCCGTGACTGCAAACTATAGTGAGGTAACGCAAATAACAATAATGATACAACTAGCTTCAATTTACTTTCAGATACGACCTTTTGGGATTCGAAGGGCAAGATTCTTATACCTGGGTTAAGACAATAGCCTACCTGTCACTTCGATAAATATGAAGAGTATATTTTACACCTAGTTACATTTACGTTATTTCTATAGGTTAGAAGACAATATTAAATTAGTCATTATCACAACACAACAAAACGGGACTTAATCGCGTATAAATATGATTTATTTAATTATATAAAATTAGATGCAGGTTGTCCTGTTCGTGGAAATTTCGAAGAATAGATACTTTTTTTAGAATCCGAACTTTGTGTTACACTATGGACTCATCGACCCCGCCGGTGGAATACGACCTAATTCTTAGTCTACATAATAAAAAAATCATCTTTACATATCAGCTTTAATTACCTGTTTACAATTTATTTGGTACCAAACGCATGTACGGTCAAGCGTAAAGATGAGTAAACACCACAAAATCTCATAAATATATTGTCAAACCTTATTACTATAGGACAGTAAAGTTGGTGTGTACATATTTTTGAAACTTTTGGTGTGTATTTTTGCCCGACAGATATAAACTCGCACTGATCAATAATCAGAGTATAAACATGTTCAAGGGTTTGAGTTGATAAGTCTGGCCTCTTTATTTTCCTAGAATAAATTACAAAATGATAATTTGGATGAAAAGGGTATTGGGGACATAGCCCACCCAAATTTAATATTTTGAAATTACAGGTACTCACAAAACTTTTCGATACGTATCCCGGAATGTTTTTTTTTTTGCAAATATAGCTTCGAATGCGTGGATTTTCAGCCCAAAGATTATATATATATATTATTAATATTTAAATGCTAGGCTTAATATATACATGGAACATAAAATTACGCGAACACGTCCATTTTCCGTCGGTGTTGGTATTTATTAAAATCCATCTCACCCGCTACGCTACGAAGTAATAAAACATTGTACATGTACATGCCAGCTCAGAGTACATATATATACATTTTTTTAGGACACGCAAAAAAAATATTTCCTCCTCTGCTCGTACTAGTATTTACCAAACTTTGCGAACGAGATACCAGAGACCCTTTCACGTGGGATTTGTTCAAGATATCACATCAGTATAATTATTATACCTGTATATATAACAATAGGGATATAAGAGGGATGTTGACTGTACTCAAAGTGGTATGTAGTAGTTTTTATGATGCAAATCCTAAGAAAATATTTTGAGTGCGATACCTTACGTGTAGCTTGTTTTATGAGCCTTTAAAGTTAGGTGGGAAAGTCTATTTTAAAGTATATAATATTAATATATAATAATACCATTGAATAACCCATAAAATGTATGGTAACGCAAGTTTTAACATAGCTGCAGAAGAAAGTTCTTAATTTCCCTATAAAAGGTGACGTCACACCGTGGAGTTTATTTTGATTGGCGCAATATTAAAGTTGGCTAATCATACTCGTATCACTGAAGTGCTTTTTTTATAGTATTTTGTATAAAATATTCGCTTTTTACCAGCACCAAATGTATTTCAGCCTCTAACATGAAAAAATAATTTGAAATTCGAATTTTTAGTGTTTAATATATTTATTTGTTTAATTTGTTTTCAGTTTGTTTGGTAGGTTCACGATCAAGAGTTTTTTAAAAAGCCAAAAAAAAATATTCAGTGACCTCCAAATTTTTGAAAATATCTTCAACTGAAATAAAACAATTTAACGGATTATATCGCGTATATAATCTCATTTTAGTTCCCGACGTTTCGGAAGCTTTCCATGGTCACGGGTGGACTTCAGGACAATATACGAGGGCTGCTATTTATATATCCGGAAACCGGGATTACAATCTTCTTAAATAGCATATTTGACCGCCATGGTAAAATTTGAACTTTTTTAAGTATATAAGGTATATTTTTTCTTCCTTATTAACGCTCGTGTTTTGTTTTTGACGGGTTTTAAATGTCATCTCGCAGCAAGAATGGAACTCACTCGTGAAAATATTCGTGCTATGATTTATTATGATTTTCGGCGTGGTTTAACGCAACAACAGTGCATAGATCAACTAACTTCAACTTTTGGTGATGAAGCCCCATCTAAAACTACTGTGTATCACTGGTTTAGTGAGTTCAATCGTGGACGTAGTATGCTTTCGGACGAAGTTAAGGCAGGTCGCCCGAAATCGGTCGTTGTACAACAAAATATCGAGGCTGTGCGAAAACTTATAATGGACGACCGACATGTTACGTACCGCGAGATAGAGGCGACTCTGGGTATTTCTATGACCAGCATTAATAGCATATTACATAATTATTTGGCTGTAAAAAAAATTTGTTCGCGTTGGATACCCCACAACTTAACAAATGAGCAAAAACATGCTCGCGTCGAATGGTGCAATAAAATGTTAAAAAAATATAACCGTGGTGACTCAAAGGCCGTTTATAACATCTATACAGGTGACGAATCCTGGATCTATGCATACGATCCCGAAACGAAGCAACAATCAACGGTATGGGTGTTTCAAAATGAGCCGAACCCTACGAAAGTTACTCGTGCAAAAAGTACATTGAAACAAATGGTGGCCTGCTTCTTCGGTATTAATGGCCATGTAGCTACAGTGCCACTAGAAAACCGTAGAACGGTTAATTCAGAGTGGTACACGACCATTTGCTTACCGGAAGTATTTGAACAAATTCGTAAAACTAACCAGCGACGAAGAATCATTCTTCATCATGACAATGCCAGCTGTCATACGTCACGCGAAACAACTCTATTTTTGGAGGGTCAAAATGTGGAATTAACGGGTCATCCGCCGTACAGCCCTGACTTGGCACCCAACGATTTTTATTTATTTCCAAATATAAAGAATAAATTACGCGGTCAACGATTTTCGACCGCTGAAGATGCTGTCGACGCATTCAAACAACACGTTATGGAGGTACCTCAGGCGGAGTGGCAGAAGTGCTTTAAAAATTGGTTCACGCGAATGCAAAAGTGCACATAGATCATCAAGGGGAATACTTTGAAAAACAATAAAACTATTTTCAGCCGTGTACGTTTGTTTGTTTTTTTGTTTCCGGATATATAAGTAGCAACCCTCGTACGCGATATAATCCGTTAAATTGTTTTATTTCAATGAGTAATAATGCGGAAACAGAAGAAAATATAGTATCTTCAACGTACAGACATTTCATTTTTACAATTTTATTATAGTATACGATATAGATTAATAGTATAGAAGCTGTAAGTAAACAAGTGAAGGATCGCTTCCTAAAGGTGCGTCCACACTTGTATCATTTGCCCGTATCCGATCACCGTGCCGTAGCATGACTGCGTATCGCGCTGCTTGGACGCTTACTGTCGGCGCGCCGATAATGCCGCACTCTTCCGATACAAGTGTGTGATACGCGTAGCAAATGGATTTTGAGTGATCGGATCGGCGCAACGTCCAAACGCGTGATCGTGACACGCGATCATGCTACGCGACGATGATCTGATACGGGCAAATGATACAAATGTGGACGCACCTTAAGATAGAAGTACTATTATATAGGATACCATACGAATTACGAGTAGATATTGCTTATAAATTCTGTACGGTAGGCTACGCCGCTGGCTGAGAGCCTAATGTGAACATGTTCTAAGTTGTAATAGCGGTTTACTTAGCTTAATCAAGTCTCCAGGGCGCAGCTTACATCGTCGTTGGAACAAGGAATTTAAATTTTCATTGCGTTTTCTTTAGACGTAGTTAGTTTTTGCAAACATACAATGGAGCGTTTTTTGAATTATTGCTTCAATATCTCCCAAGTGGAACATGATTATTAAAAGCACTACATATTTTCTTCTGTTTCTGCAATTATCATTCTAAAAAGTTTCCGAAACGTCGGGAACTCAAAATGAGATACTATACGCGATATAATCCGTTTAAACTATTTTAACTACATACGGTGCTTTTTTTATTAAAACAATTCGAATTTTTCATATGTTTTATACAGAAATAGCGAAGAACTTTTTTTGACATATTTTTTAAGTTGTTGCAAAAAAAATATCTTTGTTTTATCGAACTCTAAAATCGATTATCCTGAGTATATCATTTAGCTCAGTCCAGTTTACGAATGAACGAAAGAAAAATGACAAAAAAAGTGTGACGTCGCGTACTCGGCTTACAGCACTGCAAATAAACGTAATTTTAAACTATCATCGGGCACGTGATGGAAGCGTTTCTCAGGTGATAGAAAATTATATGATAATTATATGAGTATATGATATAAAAGTTATTTATAAGCAATATGTTGTCTGAAAGTAACGAGTGCTTTGTTGGAGTCCCAACATACAAAAAAATAAAAAAAATAAGTTACGTATCACTTATTTTTTGTGAAAATATCTTCACCTAGAAGATATTTTTATATACTTCGTCAGCGGAGGAGAAAAAAATTATAATTCTCTTTTTAATTGTGCGTAGTAGGGTAAAACTTACCCTATAACCATCAGTGGATACCCATTTACCCATGTACAAAAAAAGTTGAAGTCTGTTTAGCCAATTTGGCGTGATGAAGCCACAACCACACATAGAAACATACAAAAAATCCAAAAAAAAAAAAAAATGATTCAGTGATCTCCTATATTTTTTGTAATATCTCCAATATTACAACTTACATTGCATGTTACAACTTATAGGTGTACAGACGTTTTATTTTTACAACTTTATAATTAGATAATAATTCATACAAAAATGTGACGATCCGGATGGAAAAATATAAATAATCATAATCATAATAATCATAATCATAATTTATTAATAATATAAAATTACATGTCAAGTACAATATTATTGTATAATAATCAATTTTTCAACGATTAAATAGTTCCTTGTGATCGTAGAACGTCTGCTCGAGAAGCCAGTTTTTGAGTTTTAATTTAAATATGGATGCACTTTGTGCAGTAACAATGTCCCTTGGGAGGTGGTTGTACACTTTGCGACCCATGATGTGTGCTAGTTAATTAGACTTCGCGAGTCTATGGGGCACGGGGGGTAACTTTCCGACGCGAGCGCCGCGGGTCTCATATCTTCGCGGGGTGTTATCCTTAGGATTTGCATCCACCTCCTTACTGCCACCTGCAGAATCAGCAGCGATGGCAGTGTCAGGATACCAAGTGATTGAAAAAGTGGTCGTGCAGAGTTGGTATGAGGAACGCGCGCTATCGCACGTATGGCACGTTTCTGGAGGCGAAAGGCCCTCTCCCAATCGGCGGCTCCCGCCCACAGCCCGATCCCGTACTGCAGGTGCGCGTGCACTGATGCAAAGTAGCATGCTCGGACCATATCTGCTGGTAATATCCGCGCTAGACGTTTTAGGGCGAAACATGCGGTTGCCAGTTTGTTGCACATTTTATCGATATGACCGCTCCAGGTGAGGCCTCTGTCTAGCTCAAAACCGAGAAATGTTGAGCTTAATAATATCCGGAATAAGGATTCGGAATAAATCCGGAATGAAATAATAGTACATGGCATCATGTATATACCAGCCGGGAAAGGCTTGCCGGGTGAGTAGGTATAGACGGATAGTGATACGAAGCCAGTAAGCTCTTTTCACGGCCAGAGGCATGTATAGTGCTTTTCTCAAACATATGCAATGAAATAAAAAAATACACCACTCAAAAACCTACACGATAAAAGTTTTTGAAATTTTCCCTTCAATCCCTCCATATATATTTTTTTTACGGAAGTCGTCTGTATTTCGCGTGTGTAGTGTTCGAGTAGACCCATAGGGCCGTTATACACAACCTTTATAGTTAGAATCTTAATAGATATAATAAATAAAATAATTGCAGAGGATTTAAAATATTGTCTAACTTATACATAGACAATATTTTAAATTTATTCATAAACATACTGAATCATACAGATTTGTGTTCTTAATATCAGTTCGTGTGTAATAGGCATTAACGCGGATATTTTTGGTCCGACAACCATTCAGCCACTGGAAAAAAAACAGCTGTTTAGCCTGTTGTGTTCATGAACACTGACGCCATATTTAAATAAAAAATTAAAAAATATTACTTCCCGGCCTAGGCCTTCAATTTTGTATGAAATTTCTTTACAGTTCTTTCGGGTCGTTCCGCCCGAAACGTGATACTTGGAAGCCTGTTATAACGCAAGTTATGACGACATTTCATTGCATGTTTAAGAAAATACATTTTTAGTGTATTATGTTCGAAAGGACGTAAGATATACCCCTAAAGTAGATATTTAAAAAAAAAGGTGGTGGCACTTTTTATCGCGTGATACACAGAAAGAACGGTCGCATCTCGGTCGACCAGTACACCGTCGGTAACCCTACTGTGAACATGTCCTAACTTGTGATAGTGGTTAGCTAAACCCCCAGAGCGACGTTGCACGAGAAATTTCATACTGGAATTTCAATTTTCAGCGCCTTCGCTTTTAGCTCCTTAAGGAAACTGTTTATAAATATGAGTTTATTTTTGCTATTTATTACGTTAATGTTTTAAAAATGTAACAGTAAAATGTAGCGTGTGTAGGGTTTCGCAGCCGTCTAAACGAAAAAATACACTACAGATGGAAAAAAAACTATATGAAAATGTGCACTAGCAAAAGAGCGTATCTCCACGGCACTTACATCTTTTTGTTGAGAATCACTCAAAAATGGTACATTCGATCATGTTGTAAACAATTTTAGTTGAAAGTATTTACTAAGCTTTATTTTTGTGACTTTTTTTTTTGACATAACTTTTATTAACATTAAATGACAGTTTAAGCAACTTTCGTAGCGACTATTTTCGAATTTATACATTAAATCAAAAAAATTGTGGCAGCCTCAAAATGAATCATAACTACTGTCGAAATATGTACGTACACGTACCACACATTGATATTTGCTGAAACATTTTTTTTTCAGTTTCGGTTACATGTATGGAGTGCCTTTCCTAGAAATATTATGTTTTCCTATTTAACTATCAAACTAAGTATCGGCTTACACAAGACATACTATATACTCCAAATTTCATCAATATACAGTTACTTAGTAGTTTTTGAGTGCCTGTGACATATGGACGGACAGACGGATAGACGCACGGATGGACGGACGGACATGACGAAACTATAAGGGTTCCGTTTTTGCAATTTTAGCTACGGAACCCTAAAAATACGATATGAAAAAGTGTACTAGCAATAAAGCGTATCTCCACGGCACTTGCGTCCTTTTGCTGAGAAACTCACTTTTTTTTTGGCAATAACTCAAAACCGGCCAAAGGTGCGTCCACGTACGTATCGCGCTGCTTGGACGCTTACTGTCAGCGCGCCGATAATGCCGCACTCTTCCGATACAAGTGTGTGATACGCGTAGCAAATGGATTTCGAGTGATCGGATCGGCGCAAAGTCCAAACGCGTGATCGTGACACGCGATCATGCTACGCGACGATGATCTGATACGGGCAAATGATACAAATGTGGACGCACCTCAAGAGCATTTTGGACCATGCTCAGTGTCCCTACACTAAGCATGGTCCGACATTTCATGGTTCCACAGCCGTTCATACAAAAAAATGCAGTACAGATGAACAAAATACGATATGAGAAAGAGCGTATCTCCACGGCACTTACGTGCTTTAGCTAGAAGCGCAGTTTTAAATTGGTTGAGCCGTTTTTAAGTTATTGCCAAAACTTAAAAACGGCTCAACCAATTTTATGCGATTTTTGGAGCTAGTATTTCAGAAAATATATTTTTTTAATCCTTAATGTTTTTAAAATAATTGTCGAAGTATTTGTGGTATTCATATTTGCTGAATTTTGACGTGATGAACATAGAAACCAAAAATAAAATTTAATATTGTTCGATTCAGTGACCAATTCGAGCAGTACGTTTTCCTTATATTTCTATAATGGGTAATTTCATTGTATACAGACCTTCTATTTTTATAACATTTGAAATGTAAAGACTAAGATGTCTAATTTAAGACCAGTACGGTATTTGTATAATAAATAGTCTAAGATAAGTAGATATAGTCTAAGTACAGTATAGTATGAATAGTCTAAGATAAGTAGTACGTATCTCCGGAAGCTTCAACTGAGATAAAGATTATGATAATATAATCAGACATTGCACGATACAGTATGTTTACAATGTATCATCTAAACTAAGATTATTGATGTGAACTATATTCTAGTTTACAAGTCATCTTACAATATATACTGAAACAATAATATTGCAGAACTACTAGTATTTACATTAGCTAATTAACAACTTTCTTCTGAGGTATATTATAAAACGAATTCTTAATAATATGAATATTACTAAAAAAAAATATTCCCATGTCATAAAAACTCTCAGAAGTAAAATTTAAAAATCACAAATTCAAATTCAAATATACTTTTATTTCATTGGTTATTTCATTATTACACTTAAAACATGTCATTATTGAAACAAGAAGTCTTATATCAATTTTTTCTCCTCATCGTCGACTTTAATCCTCAATAAGAACTTCATGGATACTTTTCAATGTCGGATACTCTATGGCACTTCCAACTGAACTGATACATTCATAAGCCAACACTTTATTTTATAAGCGAACACTTTGAATGCACTATAATGATTTCAAAAATAGAACTATGGTTGCGAAAAATTAAATTTCTTTGTTTAAGGAGACTCGTTTTAATGCAAATATTTTTAAAAAAATCTCTCCTTTTAAGAAAGTAAAATCTTCATGGGTATTTAGCCGGGTGCAAAATAGCTTTTCCATCCCTAGGGTGGAAATTATTTTATTGTTACGATTAATAGCCACAGAGTCGGAGATAATTAAGTGACGATGATGGTGATGATGATGGTGATGATGATGATGATGATGATGATGATGATGATGATGATGATGATGATGATGACGATGACGATGACGATGATGATGATGATGATGATGATGATGATGATGATGATGATGATGATGATGATGATGATGATGATGATGATGATGATGATGATGATGATAGTGATGGTGATAGTGATTGTGATTGTGATTGTGATTGTGATGGTGATGGTGATGGTGATGATGATGATGATGATAATGATTATGATGATGATGATGATGATGATGATGATGATGATGATGATGATGATGATGATGATGATGATGATGATGATGATGATGATGATGATGATGATGATGATACCTACTCGTAGAAAAAGTATTGTCTACAATGTATATGTAATTAACTTTTTAAGTATTGTACCTTAATTAGGCCATTCAGCAAGCTTCGTGGCCTACACGCGGTACTCGACTGAAAAAGGATACATTATATAATTGCATAAAACACTATTTACAATTAATTTTATTTGGTATGAAATAACTTGACAGATGAGAGATTTTATGCTATGTCCACGGATCTTTATCATTAAGGTAAGATGACGTGTCATAGTACGCCTTTTTGACTAATTTGGGTTTTATAAATTGTTTGAATTTATTAATTGACATGTTATATGCATCTTTAGGTAGCCTATTAAAGTACCGCACACATGTGCCGCTAAACGACCTGTTTATTCTATGGAGCCTACTACCGGGCGCAGTTAGATCACATTTTGGACTTTTCCAAAAAACGCTTTATACTAAAAGCCTACAAGCTTGTGATGTCACACGTATGTCACCCTGTATGGGGTAATGAGGAATGGATGAAAATTTAAAAAAATCTTGAAATTTTGTTGATAGGTAGGAATAAACCTCCTTATTGCCATAAAATAATTACAGATTTTTCTGTGGCTTAGAAAAAAATTAAAAGATGAAAAGGTGTTGTTGGGCCTATATGCCCGCCTTATACTACTATAATTTTCATCAATTCCCCATAAAGAACTCTGTTCTGCCGCTGTGTTAAAACTTGCGTTTATCGGAACAGTTTCATAACAAAAGTTACCATTATTCAATGGTATTCTTATTAAATTATACATACTTTCATACTTTGAAAATTTACTTTTTCACCCAACTTAAAAGGGTCATAAAACAAACTACACGTGTGGTATCGAACTCAAAATGATAAACGTAGTTTTTTATTTTGCTTGTTTTATAAGGATCTTATTCTGAGCCGCCTTATGAGTCCCATTGTCTCATGTCTCAGTTCCGTAGGTCATCACTGGCAACGTATAGGAAAGCGCAGCGGGGGACGGCCCCAAACTAGGTGGACGGCCCCTGACTAGGTGGACGGATGACCCCGTAAGGGTCGCGGGAAGCTGGTGGACGCGGTCTGCGCAAGACCGCACCCTGTGGCAAACTATAGGGGAGGCAAAATCAGATTAGGCAACATCCATATTATTATAGTCATGATGGAAAAGCCGAGTACTACTGAACTAAAATATGTCAAGTGGTTTTCTTATGTCAAAAAGTGTTTCCAAAGGTTGTTATTCCTTATAACTATATTTTATGCTATTTATTTTGTTAACTCTGTTAAGATATGTTTTTAGACCTGCCGGATCATATTTTCCATTGATCGCCGCTTTTTAAATAAAGATAAAAAAATACTAATGTGCTGTAATCAGACAATGTCTCACTAGTTTTCTGGTTAAAATATATTGAATTGATTCAAATAATTAAATACGTTTAAAAAAAGCTTTTCATTTCTACCTTAATCGGGAATTGAAGCCGCGACTACTAGCTTTGCATACAGGACTTCTTTCGATTAAGTAAACCACATCGTTCATATAGTACATATAGATACAATTATTATATTAACATACATATACTCGAGGAAAAAGTTAGAAGAACGACACAAAGCATCGCTCTTTATAAACGTTCCTTTTATGTTTAGTCCCTGAGTGTATATTTTAATATGCTATATTAATGTATTGCCTCAAAACAGGACATTTTTAACGCTGGACATCTAACGTCATCCGCGGAAAATAGCATTGGTCGCGGTTATTAAAGTAGCTATTAACGAATAAACTAAATAGCAAAAACGTGTATATCTTTTTGTAGACTAAAGTATATCCTTGTCATTATCGTAAGATACGAAAATGTTTTCAGGATTTTTAAATTTATAAAAAGAGTCGCTAGGAAAACACAGCGATTGTTTAAATTGTAAATATAATATAATTTACGCACTTATCCGGTTTTGTCATATTCAACGTCATAATGACAGTTAATGTTTTCTTTGTTTTATAATCCAGTCAATATTTATTAATATTATTTATTGCTTTTGCGTTCATAAAATTCTTCGATTTGAACATCACAGAAATTATCCTAGAAATTATTCTAATTTATGCCAATTCGAAAAATACGCAATATATAAAACCCAAATATATTTTCCTATAGCTATATATATTTGTATATTCAATCGAAAAACAAAATGAAACTTCATCAAAACTTACCAAAAAAACAAAACTCCCTTCCAAAACTTTCCAGCCAGCTGTTCGTTCCAGCCCGTCTGGTCAAATCGTCCACAAAAACTACGCACTGATTCGAAAAAAGAATAATTTGGAGTTCGAAATTCAAAAGAAACTTTTTAAATTGTTCCCGCGTCGGTGGGCTGGGGCGTCGGTCGTGCGTTCGCCGCGATGCTCTGAGACTGACTGACATAGCAGTGACAACGCTGATACGGGCAATCTTGACACAAGAAGTTTGAATTGGTGTGATTGAACTAAACGACATTGATTAATTGATTAAAACAATTTCTGAAAACTGATACTGTTAGCTGGTACGTACATAGATAGCGTTTATGGGAGATTGTTCTAGGTCCAAATCTCGAAGGAGTATTACATATTTAAACACGAAAAACGTATGCTTTCGTGTTAAAAAATTAAATGAGTTTTTTTTTCAAACAAAAAATAATTGTTTGAAGATTTGTATTTCATTTCTTATTTTATTTTTAATATTGTATAACAGTAAATTAGGGGTAAACCAATACATTTTTCTTGATAAAATAATATTTATCTTTAATTTAAAACATTGTCTTATAACTTCAATAAAGTTAATGAATATAATGAACGGTAATGAGCCATTGTTTTAATTTTATTGTTCACACAGTTCTGTTTTTTTGCTTATATTTCATGAGGTGATTATAAAATGATTTTCTCAGAACATTTAAGATAACCAGCATTTGACAGAGTGCATATCATAAGTCGTAATGAATGATGCATTTCATCATAAATCTGATGATTTATAACGATTGATGTAACATTTGACGTATGACTGCAAAAATGCAGTCATACGTTACATTATTTTATTGTGAAATGCTGCTTGGTAAATTATTAGAATAAAATAATTAAGCCCTTCTGGCACATGTGTAACTGTCTTTACAGCTTAGGACCATCTGGCATGTATGTACACCTTTATTTGTGTTTTGTCAAAAAAATGGGTAGTTTGCACAAATTGTAACTTTGACAGAGGAAAATACATCTTTTCTCAGTCCACCCGTGACCATGGAAAGCTGGAAAGCTTGCGAAACGTCGGAAACTAAAATGAGATAATATACGCGATATAATCCGTTAAATTGTTTTATTTCAACTTTATAATAGTATAGATACAGATTAGTGTTTACGAAGTAATTGTTACTATACCTATTACATACTAGCGGCCGCCCGCGAGTTCGTCCGCGTAAATTTACGGTAAAAACAGAGATATGAATGAGGAAAACTTTTTTCTGTCAGTTGTCCGATGCTGTTAATGTTGGTAAAAAGATACTCAGAAGATATTCAGCGACCAATTGATTTAGATTGAGAAAATGGGGATATTGAATATTATTCCTTAAGGCAATACTGGCACTTTTAATTTTAACGCCTGCTAGACTATGAAACGAAGAGACCGGTGAAGTTCCCAATACTGGCCAAAATGAAATGTCCTAGAAGGTACCTCGGCGTTTCAAAAGGATAGTATTTTATGGCGTAGCAAAAAAAATGTTGTCTGTTCACGAACGATAATTTTACGTGTTAACGTCACAAGAAAACCGGCTTCATAATTGTATTATGACACCTATTTTTTGTCCCTCCCTCCCTCCCTCTCTCGCTCTCTCTCACTCTCTCTCTTTTTCTCCCTATCTCCCTTCCTCCCTCCCTCCCCTTCTCCCTCTATTCCTCTCTCCCTCTGTGCCTTCATAT
This sequence comes from Hedya salicella, assembly GCA_905404275.2. Classification (NCBI taxonomy): domain Eukaryota; kingdom Metazoa; phylum Arthropoda; class Insecta; order Lepidoptera; family Tortricidae; genus Hedya; species Hedya salicella. The sequence continues at coordinate 6,911,347 of FR990106.1, read as the reverse complement.
AGTTCTCTCTCTCTTTCCCTCACTTCCTCTCTCCCTTTATTTCACTCTCCCTTCTTCTATTTCTCCCTATCTTTCTCCCTCTCTCCCTGCCTCTCTCCCTGCCTCTCTCCCTGCCTCTCTTCCTCCCTCTCTCCCTCTTCTCTCTCTCTCGCTACCTCTCTCACTATCTCCCTCCCTCCCAAATCTCTCCCTCCATTTCTCTGTCCCTTTCTTTTTCTCTCCCTCCGTCTTCGTATTTCACTTTAATAGTTCAATAATTAACACATAACCCACAATCTTTTTGCAATTTCAAGTTCCAAGTCCAAAGATTTTAAGTTGCACATACAAACTTCCATTACTTGTTTTACCTCCTTAGGGGATGAATTTAAAAAAATCGGGAATATAAGTTTCTTGATTTTAAACAAAATTTCAAGTTTTTCAGTCCAAAGATTTAACGTTTCCCATACAAACTTTCATCCCTTGTTTCACCCACATAAGGGATGAATTTCGAAAATCTAGAAAATAGGTTCTTTGAATCTAAACCAATAATTTTATGTTTCACATACAAAGTTCCATCCCTTGTTTTCCCCCCATAGGGGATGAATTTCGAAAAATCAAGAAAATAGGTTTCTTCATTTTAAACACACAATTTTTTTACGTTTCAAGTTTCCTATACAAACTTTCATCCCTTGTTTTACCCACTTAGATAAATCAAGAAAATAGGTTTCTTGATTTTAAGTACACAATTTTTTCACGTTTCAAGTTTCCCATACAAACTTTCATCCCTTGTTTTACCCACTTAGGGGATGAATTTTGAAAAATGCTTTCTTATCCCTAGCCTACGTTACAAATGTAACCGACTGTTTGACAAAACAATTTTCTAGCGTTAGTAGTTTCAGCTATCCGTTGACGAGTCAGTCAGTCAGTCTGTCAGTCAGGACTTCTTCTTTTATATGTAGATAGATAGATAAATACAAAGATCGAAATAAAGAAATATTTCAAGACTTCGACAGGATTCAGTCGAAGTTTAGATTTGTTTCCTTATTAAGATCTATGTATTCATAAAAATAGCAATTCTATCTGTTCAATGTGATTGATGCATGAAATATAGTTGAATAGAGGGCTTTTGCTATTAATCCCAAAGAGGTTTTAGAGTCCAATCGCATGCAGTTTAAACAGGTCAAGATTTTCAACTTTAAGAGAGTTTTTGTTCTCATAGTTGTTCAACTAAGAACAAAAACCAAACAAACACAACATTTATCATGTCCAGCTATTTTATTTTTCTAGTTGTCTTCTTACTTATTAGGGTTGTGTTTTTGGCCATTGCGACAAATTACAAAGTCACCTTCATTTCTGACAAGTTCAGTCTCTCTCTCTCTTCCCAACTATGTATCCCAAATGGTGGTGGAGTCAGCCTTCCTTATCTTCCTCTTTCACTTCGCCCTATCCCTGACGTTTTCAGTACAACGACTAGTGTTTCTCACAAGATCAGTAAGGAAAGGAAATTAAGACCTTTTTCGCTTTTGTCACATTCACAATAAGGACTAAAGAGGTACGTTTTTCAGTTTTTCACTAAACAGAATGAGAGTGACCGATATCGTATATTTAAAATGCAATAAACGATCGTAGACCCATCATCTGCAGGAAAAAACCGGCCAAGAGCACGACAGTCCATGCTCAGTGCAGGGTTCCATAGAAAAAAAACCGGCAAAGTGCGAGTCGGACTCGCGCACCGAGGGTTCCTTACAAATGTTTACTTACCCGAACTTTATTACCCGGTACCGGTTGAGTTAAGTTTGCACCTGATATCTATAGCATTGCATACAAATCAGATGCAAACTTAAAGCAACCGGGTTGTTCAAATAGGTTATTTGCAAACTAAAAAAAAAATTAGCTAGTTAGAGACATGGCTATAATTTTCGTGTAATATTTATGTTTATTAATACAATTTGTGAAAATTTCAAAATTTTCGATTGGTAAACATCGGAGATAAAGGGGGGAATGGTTTTTTTTTCACATTTTCCTTAATAAAACAAAAACTAACCACAATAAAAAATAAAAAAAAATTGTTCAAAAATTTGCAGGTCATGCCCTTTCATATAATACCCCATTTGACCCAGCAGCCAGACTTTTAATTATTACCCCCCCCCTCATATTCGTCGTTTTTTTTAGGAAATATTAATATATTTTTAAATATTTCCTGTGCATTACATGTGGGCTGACCATGTTTATAAATGTACCAAATTTGAAATAGTTAGCATGTTGTTTTTGAGATATGGTGCTTTAATAGTCGGACAGACAGACAGACAGACAGACAGACAGACAGACAGACGGACAGACAGACGGACAGACAGAAAGAAAGAGTCGCACCATAAGGGTTCCTTTTGTACCTTTTTGGTACGGAACCCAAAAACGATGTGAGAAAATGCACCACCATAACAGCGTATTTTCATTGCACTTACGTCATTTTGTTGAAAAGCGCAGTTTATAGGCAATAATTCAGAAAATTGTGCCACACGCTGAAGCGAAAAATTTCGAACTTTGTTAAAGCAGATTTAAAGAGAAAAAACCTTTGAGTATCCCAAAATGTTGCAAGGAAAAGTCTTAAGTGCGTTACGTTCATAAAAATAAAAAATCATTCATACGGAAAATCATGTAACGAAATTAAAATGGAAATTTTTGGGATATAAAAAGGTCGAGACATAAAAATAGCGATAAAGTGCGGTAGCGTTGATAAAAATAAAAAAAAATCACATAAAAATTTAATCCTTGCAGCAAATGTTGGATCATATTGTATTTCTCCCAGCAAACATTCACTCTCATGTAACTGACATTTCGAAAGTGCTTGTAACTAGGCCTACTTGAATAAAGAATATTTTGATTTGATTTGATTTGATTTGATAAAGAACTGAAAGTGAAAATTTGAGAAATATTTTTTTGTAGGTATGAGGTTTGAATGAATTAATAATGATGAGAATGATAAGCAAAAAAAAAACAAATTTCTTAACAAATACGTAAGTAGCGGTTTATACAAGACATTTTGTAGTTTTTGATTAAAATGCCTGGTGGCGGGTGCTATCTATTTCGCATATTTTTTTATGGCCGGAAATGATTTCGCCGAACAGGTTTCGCATAATTTGATTTCGCCGAATGTTCACCTTGAATCATTATTTGTCCGAATCTAAATTCGCATAATTTAGTATCGCCGAATTTTAGTTAGCTGAAAAGCGTCTCGGTCCCAGCGAGAGCAAAGAGTGGGCTATGGAGAGCCGCTTTGCTACGTTAAATGTAAGGAGAGGAATGAATGATAAAATAGATGAAGTATATCAGATGATGGATACGAGAAATAGAGAGATTAATAAGTGTTGATGAAGCGGCAGTTGTATGCCAGGACTGTATCAAGTGGAAGCAGGTAATCTCTGCCTACCCGCCCCGTAATGGGAAAAAGGCGTGATTTTATGTATGTATGTATGAAATTTCAACCTCTAACAATAAAAAACTGCTGCCAGTAGAGTAGGATAGGTTAGCTTAGAATTGCAATCCCGAACAGAAAATGACTGCGGCCAAAAAAGTAGGTTTTCGGCATTAAAAAGTTACGCGTAAAGACCATTCGGCGTAAATAGATTTAGCGAAAACAGGAATCAGGGTAATGAAAATTATGCTTATAGATCTTGCCTATTGTGATTATGCAATATAGAATTATGACAAAATAATATGCGTAAATAAGGTGAACGGCCTGTGACTTACGGACAGACAGATAAGACAAAACTATAGTTTTACCATTTTGACTATAAAACTGTACAAACGATTTGACTATGGTAAAGCAATAAAACAATTTAACGGATTATATCGCGTATATTATCTCATTTTAGTTCCCGACGTTTCGAAAGCTTTCCAGCTTTCCATGGTCACGGGTGGACTGACAAAAGATGTATTTTCCTCTGTCAAAGTTACAATTTTTGCAAACTACCCATTTTACTTCCGAAACGTCGGGAACTAAAATGAGATAATATACGCGATATAATCCGTTAAATTGTTTTATTTCAATGAGTAATAATCGCGGAAACAGAAGAAAATATTATGGTAAAGCAAATTCTATATATTTAAAGTAGAAATGATTTGTAAAAACGTGATTGGTGAATTTAGTCGTTAACTCGCCAATGATTTATTTCCGACGGCGACGGTTAAATTCAGCGTCAGGCGTGATTTACGATATTTGGGTTGTACTTACGCCGGATGCCTATATGTTTTTTTATAAATTTTTCATTCGTTTGAATCAATTACGTATCTGACTTATTTGTGAAATGATTGCTTCGACTTTATAGTTTTTTACGTCGCTCCGAGCATATTGCTTGTTGAGTCTATAGTGTTATGTATTCATTCTAAATATGATATAACGTAACACAAGAGTGACGACACTCCATGTTTTTCAGTAGCTCGCATAGATAACACAACACCTCCGCCCTAAATGGATGCACGGAATGTTACGTCGAGTGCAGTTAAAAGTTATTTTAGTGTACATTTTATATTGAAAAACGAAATAGAATAACCCCCGACAGTGTCGAATTATTATTAATGGTTATTTTCTCCTATCATAAAACAGACAAAATGTCATGTGCGGTGTGTGCTGAGCGTACTCTGTGGACTCCGAAAAATAAATTGTATCTGTTAGTATATAATATTATAAAAAACTATAATTTAACAAATACGATTTTCTAATAAATATATTTTTCATTTGGGTCCGTTGTTTTTCTATTTCATAACTATCGATATCGATAAAAATGTTTCTAACACTAGTAAGTTTCCGAAAGACTTATGTTTTGCTTCGAAAATTCTGATTTGTATTAATAACATTGATTATGCAACAGCAATTTTTTCGTTACTATTTTAACTGACGACGATGTTTTCTGAGACACTGTGAATATTAACGATATCATTATTCACCACAAAATTGCAGGTTAAAACAATTTATTGGCCAGTTTAAATGTCCACACGGCGTCTGACAGTACATTTGGTTTATTAATTTAATGTGGAACAGTTTCTTAAGAATCTTCATTGAATATTTGAGTCAGTATAACACTGTAGGTACTTAGATTAAGTATTTAGTAGATATCAAAAGGTTATGTAAAAAGGCAGTTTATGTGGCTCTGAAAAACCAGCCCCTTATATGTGCCAAATATATAAAATGCCGGATAGTAGACGATATGTTTGTTGGCAAAATAAAAATAAAAATGGTATATGTAAATGGTAATTGGAATGTACCATTTTTGTATAAGGTTTTGGTAATTCTAAAACCGTTTCAAGGAATTGGTTTAACAAACCGCTTGCAATTATGAGATTTCAAAAACATGATTTCTGGGATAAGTTTTTTTTTTCTTTTTATGACATAGGAGACAAACGAGCAGACGGGTCGCTTGGTGGTAAGTGATCACCGTCGCCCATAGACACTTGCATCACCAGAGGAGTCACACGTGCGTTGCCGGCCATTTAGGTGGGAGTACGCTCTTTTCTTGGAGGCTTGAAGGTTGCATCGGTCCGGAAAAAGGTACTGCAAGCGGCAATTTACACCAGAGTTCAGTCGTGCGAGGCAGGAAATTTCTAGAAAAACGCACAGTTGTAGACTGCCAACCATCTGAGGGTGGAAATACTGTCACGTAGGACGATGGCGGAAAGATGCAACTGGGATCAACCCGAACAATTCCTTGGAGCACTCCCCGTAATACAAGCAAGTTATTTTAATTATGACTTTTATTTGTCCTTGTCAAACCGTAGTACAGACGACAGTCAGCAGTGACGTCATTCGAAATATCTCATGGTTAATAAAAAAATATACTAACTCAGCCAAATTTCAAAAGCATAAAGTTAGTGTCTTAGAATAGCCGTTTTGATGAAAAAATTTAAAAACAAGGTAATTATTTTTTGTCTCATCCTAATTGTATAAAACATGTTGCCAGTGCAAAATATGTGACCCATCCTGCTTAGCTGTTTATATAAATAAATTAATTAATATTACAGCACAATTTAACACAAATCGAACTAGTCCCATGATAAGCTCAATAAGGCTTGTGTTAAGAATACTAGGCGACGATATATTTACTTATATAGATAGAAAGCATCCAAGACTCACGAACAAATGTTAATTATCATCACACAAATATTTGCCCTTACCGGGATTTGAACCCAGGACCTTCAATTTCGCAGGCAACATTACTCCCGCTGCACTAAACGTTTGGTCCAGGACTCGCTATACACCCTATATTTTTAGTGTTGGACATCTTATTTTTCCTAAAGCAGGGCAGATTAAACCACATATTATACAATTATAAAGTTGTAAACATGAAATTTCTGTACATTGAAGACATTTTCAAAAAAATATTGTTACGGACTAAATGGAGGAGATATATTGATTGGATTTTTTGTATGTTTGTATGTGACGTTGCGGCTTTATACGGCAAATCAGCTGAACGGGTTTCAATTATTTTTGGTACACGGGTAGCTGGGTATCTCCAGATGGTTATAGGATACTTAGTTTACCCGACAACTTTCAAGAAAAAAAGAGGAGTTATGACTATTTGTCCTCCGCAAACGAAGTTGCGGGAACCTTCTAGTCTAGTATTATGAATAAAATTGTGCTCCACTTTCTTATTTTTAGGGTGAAAACTAGTAAAGCGGGCTTACTTGAATAACAATAAAAAGTTTCCATTCCCTTCACTACACTGGGGTTTCGAAAACAAATTTTCCATACGAATGAGGTGGTCATTTTCATTTGCATAAAACATTTCAATAACAACTTGCTGTTTTCAGAGGACTGAATAATCATTTTCTTAAACAACATAATAACGGCTTCCAAGCATTTTCGTTTCTCATAATTTATGCATCGTTTCGTATTCATGCATTAAAATTTTACTGCTTACAAAAGATTTTGCACGAGTATTTCTAATACAAGCCAGATAAATGATTCGGTTTTATTTAACAATATATTAACCACAGTAGGGTATATTACGGTATACAGGGTGTTGCCTGTAACAAAAGCTATAATTTTTGCCAACTTTTTTCTGTGATAGGTATATTATAGTACGACAGTACGACCTCTTAAAACAAGAAAAAATGGTGATAAAACTACTTCAATCTCATTAAAACTCACCGAGATACGACAAGACTAACTAATATAAAATCGCGTACACTCAAAGTGATAATATCGCCATACGTTTTATAAAATAGGTAAACAATTTTGTTTTTTAAAAAAATCGCAAAAGATGCTAATACCTAAGTCATGTCTTTCTATTTCAAGCAGAGACTTAAGGAGCTGATCATGATCATCGTCACTGAGTCATCATCATCACTGAAGAGATTATTTTGGAATGTTTGTATCTTCGTATGTGTAGTTGTGGCTTCATCACGCCAAATCGGCTACACGGATTTCAACTGTTTTTGGTACGCAGATGGCTGGGCATCCACAAATGGTTATAGAATACTTTTTATCCGATTACGCTGAAGCAAAAAAGAGGGTTATGATTTTCTTCCTCTGCGAAAAAAGTTGCGGGCGCCTTCTAGTATCATATAATTCGTCGCAATATTCAAAAGCATTAACAACATCTTGTCGGATGATAAATAATCACATTGAATAGGTGTCATCTCGAATTTTCGGCTATTCACGGCGCGACATCAATGCCTCAGTCCAATTAGGTCGGTGATGATCTGAACTCAACAACCTGCAATTAAAATTAATTGCAAGCGTACAGACGGTATCAAAATACCTATGTAAACCTATTTAGATGAAAGAATACTGGGAAAATATGCAACAGCCAGTGTGACAATAGTAGATTGGTAACCAAGGGTTGAAAGTGACCCATTTCACCTGAGATATTTTATGATTTATAGAGGTATTAGTTTTTCATCTCTCCTGTTCTGAAAGTTTAATTTTCATGGGTGGAAAATAGCTTTTTCCGTGTCTAAGCTGGAAAGTATTTTTTTTATTGTTATGATTGGCCACAGAGTCGAAGATAATTGAGCTACGTTATATTATTAAAATAAAAGCTTTTGACATCTAAAGTCAGCTATACATAAAATGACGTGTTTATTACGATCTATGTTGATTTATATTAAAATAATAATTCGTTGGTCTATTTTATAGAATCTGCGTGAAGTATTTTATTTTCCTCACAGTCGAAATGAAAAGTAGAGTGTTTAACTCGGGTGAAATTACCCATTTCACCCTCGAACTATTGGCCAGATATAAATACTGAACGATATATCACGAGACACAACAACATCTCTATGAATTCGGTACCATTATTCTACTACGTCAAGAATCTACTATTTAATGTTTTTAAAAACTGTAGGTAACGACCAGCTTTTCAATACTAAATATTCGCGTTCTCATAACTGCATGATATAATGATGTAGTTATGTGAGATAACGTACTAAATTACACAGTACAGATCCGGCAGAAGGGCCAGGCGCCGGGTTGTCTCCCGATAAACACGGTTCCATGGATCAATGGTAGAACATGAAACATATGAAGGAGGATTTAATATATAGATGTAGATAAACTAGCATCTGCAATAATGCGTAATTAGGCCTTAAAACTGTGACGTGTGATCTTATTATGAAACCAGCTCGGCTCGGTTCTTAAAACCACACTCGAATTTTAAGGCCTGTCACTATGTATCAGTTGCATAAAATACTATATCGCATACTAGAAGGGGCAACTTCGCACGCGGAGGAAAAAGTCATAGCCCTCTTTTTTTGGTCAGAGTCGTCAAGTCAAAGTACCATATAACCATCCTCGGATGTTTAGCTATCCTTGTACAAAAATTGGCAAAGATTAATTCAGCCGTTTTGACATAACGATAGCGTAAATATATTCCGACCGAGAGATGGCGCTGTTATCGATGTTCATGCTATTTGACTTTTTCTTAGAACACGCTGTAAATATTTTTCTTGTATTCGTGACCGCTGTAAGGCACCTACACTCTTTTTGATATATTCGGTAACGAAGGAAAGTCTTTTAAGCATTGGCCTGTGATTATCCCGTGTGGTTCATGTAGCTGTGATTTGCTTTGTGCCCAAAAACCAATGTTTGCTCTGGTAATATATGCAAGCAGCTGGAGTGGTATATGTCGGGAATGCTTAGAGTGTTATGAGGCGATGAACGAAAGTCGTAGTTCTAAAGATGCATATATTGTTATTTTTTGATTTATCGATAAACTGTTTATTTAAAAATCTCCATTTTATACATATTGTAATTCACAGTGATATCGTTTTTACTGTTAGCTGTGTAGTTATTTGCTAATAAAATATAATATATTATTTGCCATCTTGTTGTATACCTACTACCTACCTATTTTGTATGTGTCTATACAAATGGTTGTCGCATATTTTTTCTCAATTACGCTCAAGCGAAAAAGAGTGTTATGATTTTTTTTATCTTCAGCAAACGAAGTAAGTTTACAATTGACATTAATTGATATATTATAATATTTTTCACTTCTGCTCAAAAAGTACGTCATATTAGCTTCGCGAAGCGAGACTAAAATAGTACATCTAGCCCCTAGGGTTTAAAAGAAATACATATAATCCTATACAACTCTCGGTGAAACTGAAAAAAAAAACTTGCGGCCAGGTACATGCCACTTACGAATAATTAAAAACAAACAAACCAACGTGATCAGATTGGCCAAAATTTCTGTTCGAATTGCTCAAACTGTACTTTTTATTTTTCATGAAATGTACAATTTATATGTTAAGTCTTTTTTTATTTTCTCGCAGTCGAAGTGAAAAGCAGAGTTTTTAACACGTGACTAAAAGCCATTATGACACTCAGATATATTTGTCCTCGCTCACTTCATGAGCTCGTCGAAATAATCACTTCGTGTCATAATGGCTTATTTTAGCCCCTTGTTAAACAATTTACTAGTACTATTATACCGATGGCAGGAAACTCATTGGCTGTGGACGTAGATTTGCATTGGCACAGGTAATTATCGTGTGTGGTTGGCGTAGCTGTGCTCATTTTGCTATGAAAGCTTTGTGCCCGAAAACCAATGCTTGTTCTTGCATTATATTCTGTACTATTTGAAAGACACATCACGTTGTATCCTTAATATAGCTATTTTTAGTACACGGATAGCTGGGTATCCACAATATTTATAGGATAAACAATGACAATAAGACCATGGTTATAGGATATATTTTCTCAATTAGGTACGCTCAAGCAAAAAAAAACTTAGGAGATATTATATAGACCAAATAAGGGAGAAAGTAGATGGCGTGTCGTATCAAGACATCAAAACGAAAGCTGAAGATCACCCACTACCAAAAAGTTGTTTGGAAGAGATCGCTGTATGGCGATAAAATCACTTGTTGTTTACTCCTCCTTGAATATATTGTTTTCTGTACCTGAAGAGTTAGTGTATTGTATTGTATCTCTCTCTCTCGTATATTATATTTTATAGCTACGGCCGGAAATTCATTGGCTGTGGGCGCAGATTTGAATTGACCTGTAATTATCCTCTGTGTTCGCGTAGTTCTGCTCATTATGCACTGAAAGCTTTGTACCCAAAAGCCAACATTTACTTTGGTATTTATGTAGTACTTTCCATCTCGTTGTTTACTTGGCGACAAAAATACGGTTTGTTGAATATGAAATTTTGAAAATAAGTATTTTTTGTCCATGATTAATGCATTTGCAATACCTTGCAAACTATTAACATATTTTATATTTTAATTAATTTCGACTTCTACATGTCAAGTTCACTAGGCGACAGTAAGCCGGGTGCGAATAAAATATAGAAATAGTAATTTTGAAATCAAGCTTTTTTTTGCTTTGTTTGCGTGTCCCACTATTGGACTGCCTCTTCTCTTTTTCCCACTCGTTTTGATGCATAATCCTGCCACTTGACAATAAAACTTAAGTCGCAATAATTTAGTTGCATTAAATAACTTTTGTTGTTGACTGTACAAAAAAGATAAAAGTCGCAATGTCGGGCAAAATCGTTATTTTATTTGCAAGAAGTTTAGTTAAGTTATTTGCAAGTTAACAATAAAATTTAACTTAAGCAGTAATTGATTTGTTATTGCTAAAATCAAGGTTCGCCCAATGCTTAAACTACGCTGACGCTTAAACTACGCTATAGCAGTGCCGTGATATACGCGTCACAAATTTACCGCATGCCCTCCACGCCGCTGCTCAAAAATCGCAGACGGTGCATTAACACAGCTGAATGTATAGAGAAATCATGACGCATAAGACGCGTCACCATGTATACGCAGATTTAAGCGACGTTGTGGGAAGCATGCGTTAAAATCGTAACGTATAACCTCACAACACTGCGATAACGCCACGTATTTTAAGCATTGGTTTGGGCAAACCTTAAAGCAATAACTAAGTATATTTTCAATCGTTCCATTTAAAATATTTTCTTAATAAGGCTTTTAGTGTCATTAAAGTTTATTTTTCAGCCAGTACCTTAAATTTGTAATTTTACTTTTTTAAAGTTATAGAAATTTTCGCTTAAAAATTACCTTTTACAGAAATCAAAACTAGCAGAGCGCCCGCTAGGTGGGTTCCAGGCAGTGGATGTGTTTCTCACCAATCTTATTCCAATTTTATATAGAGTTCACTCCTAACTTTTAAACAAGTGTGTGAGTAATTCGATAGACAACTTCACTAATATAATTAACCGCACTTTTTTACTATCGACGATTTCCCCACACACTCTATCTCTGTCCTTGGCTGTGCGTCCCAATAGTGCTGGGTAAGGTGTATTGAGATCATTTTTGTTTGATGCGGAGCTATTTCGAAAATCACATATAAATCAAATCAAATATAAATAACCTTAAGATGGTATTATCTAATTATAAGTAGTTTTTCGGAATTACCGAAATGTATCGTAATGCAACTTATACAACCTTTCTTATTTTCGTCTTCCACTTCACCCTTTCCTTAAGGTCATCTTCAGAAACGGACACTTTCCACACATGTTCGAGAGATTATTAATCAGAGTAATTCATTTGTTAAAATGAAATCAGGTCTATGAAATTCCTTGGAATTTATTCAAAACAAATATGAACATTCAATTAAACAGTCCGGTAAACCCAACATTTTTATAATTGGTAACGTTGTCGGATAAAAAAAAAACCATTCTATCTCTCGACACTTTGCTCAGCAACCTGTAACTAAGTAGAGAAAACAACCAAAACGAGGAACAAAGGGATTCATTACGAAGAAGTGCCAGCAATTTGTTGGATGTACAATTACTAGACAGAACTGGGTTTGTGTTCCATTTATCTTCGTGGCAGACAGAAAAGTAGAGTACAAAAAGACCAGTACTTTTGTCCTTAAAATCTATAGCAGTCCACTGTTCTGTAGGTTTTAAAGTGTTATAAAGAAAATAAAAAAAATTTAAGGTCAGGAAAATACCGGGGTAAGAGAAACGTGGTAAATGTGATACCGAAAACTGACATAAGTGTCAATGGAAATAGAGTTGGGCCAATTGCAGGGTGTCTCTTTCCCCACGAAAAAAATATGTATCCCTTACCCCAACTGACCTTAGTCATAAAAAATAAACGGATATCAGGGACAATCTGACACAAATCAACCTAGTCCCAACCTGAGCAAAGCTTATTTTTCATTTTTTGCATGTTTTTATGTGTCGTTGTGGCTTCATCACGACAAATTGGCTGAACGGATTTCAACTATTTTTGGTACATAGAGAGGTGGGTATCCACAGTTTTCTCTCAACCACACTAAAGAAAAAAGGAGGAGTTATAACTTATTCTCCTCCGCAAACGAAGTTGCGGGCACCTTCTAGTATACACGTATACTCACGCTAGGATACACAAAGACTAATACACTGAATGCCAGATTCTAAGGTCCTTACACACTTCTTTCGCTTCATTTACATCTATGCATCTCTCCATACAAGCTCGTCTGTTGCTGGTACTTCTCACCTGGTTTTTTTTTCAGTATCTGCAATTTGGTCAAAATAGACTGACAACCAAAGAGTATTTATGTCGACAAAATGCATGGAAGAGTCGGAAAAGAGCAGCCTCAGTGTATCTCGTCCAAATTGCAAATAAAGACTGCAGTAAAAGAAGTTATCTATCTATCTATCAATCACTGACGTCCACTGCCTGAACATAGGCCTTCCTTTATAGCTCGCCTTCCTTCCTTTTCTTTATAGCAGGGTGCGATCCTGGGCAGACTGCATTCACTGACTCCCCGCAACCTTTACGAGGTCATCCGTCCACCCAGTCAGAGGCCGTCCTACGCTGTGCTGTCCTAGGCGTGGTCGCCGGTCCAGGACTTTACTGCCCCATCGGCCATCCGTTCTCCGGGCTGCATGGCCCGTTCATTTCCACTTCTTCGATGCAATCCTACACAATAATCTATGTCGGTTACTTTGGTTCTTCTGCGGATATCCTCATTTCTGATTCTATCACGAAGAGAAACCCTGAGCACAGCCCTTTCCATTGTACTTTGCGTAACTCTGAGCCGCCTTATGAGTCCCATTGTGAACGACCATGTCTCAGCGTAATATGAAATTAGAATGGCTTTGAAACAGCTTAAGATCAATAAATCACCGGGTGATAGTGGAATTACGATTGAACTTTCGTGAGCGGGTGGAAAACTAGTACTCAAAGTCCTCCAGAAGTTGTTCGGTTCCGTTGTACTCGAGGGCGCGCTGCCTGAAGCATGTAATAGGAGCGTGGTGACATTGTTCTTCAAGAAAAGTGACAAAAGAAGTTAAGCTGTCATGAAATGCGTTTTATTAACATGCAATGTAAATAAGCTTCTACTTAAAATAGTTTTTTTAGCATTTACTCAAGACCGCATCGCTAATATTGTAATGGATCTGATTGTTGAATCCTATTTCCATTGGAAGATTATTTTTGCCAGCAAATCCCCCAGTCTCTCTGTCACGTAAATTAAAATGAATTTAATAAATCCGGTGTCAGATCGCGTTAGAAATGAATCACTTCGTTACGAAATTCGACGCTAGAGGGCGTTGAATATGAGGTTACGGTAAATATAAATCGGTATCGGATTGCGTCGTGTCAAGGGTACAGCTGACATCTGTCAAATCGGGAAGTAGGGCGCGGGTTATAACGCTTTTATGTAACGGGCTATGGTAGGAATGCATTTGGTCAGTGAGTGTACATAAATAAATTTATTATATGGTCTCGTGATTTGTGTTTTAGGGTTCCATACACAAAGGGTAAAACGGGACTCTGTTGCTAAGACTCCGCTGTTCGTCTGTCTGTCCGTCTGTCACCTCATGTACCGTGATAGCTAGACAGTTGAAATTTTCACAAATGATGTAATTCTGTTGCCGCTATAACAACAAATACTAAAAACAGTCTGTCTCTCTATGTCAGTAGCCAATATAAAATGATCGAATACCGCGTAAATATTCTTAGGAGTAGGGACTGGATTTTCACAGTGATACGGACGTTTGTAGCGTATATTTTGTACGGAACCCTCGGTGCGCGAGTCCGAATCGCACTTGGCCGGTTAATCGAAGTCTTTTTTGGATTATTATTTAAGCATTTCAACTGCCTTATTTTCGTGGGTACATTATCTCGCTTTCATATATATAATTATGTGTCTGTGACGTTTATGCATGTTAAAAAAAAACTAGTAAATAATAAGATTTGATGTTTAAGTTGTGAAGATTTTTTTCTAAGTGACACAACATGATCGTTCTATGTACGAATATTTTCAAATTGACATTGATGAAAAAACTAAAACTACAACACTGGAGTGTCAAAATGAGACAACACTAAATTGAACCGTTTTCTACACACTTGATATTCTTACATAATGTGTACATTACTGTAGCCACTGTAATAACTTGTTGTTATAGTGACTTTAACAGCATTTTAACAAATTGACTTAGGTATGCAGTTATTTTTAGTTTTGTTATTTAGTTTCGGTTTAATTTTTTGTTAAAAAGTTATTATAACACTGATAAGGATAACCTTTTTTGGTAATGAAATAATGCTTTGAATAATATTTATTTTATAATCACGAACGTGACATGCGTACGAGAAGGGTAACATATTAGCATTTTTTTGACGCGTGCTCAACATAAATTCGCAAAATCAAAAAGCAGAGGTCCACTGTTTTGATAACATTCTAGATTTTAATCGCGGAAACAGAAGAAAATATTCTAGATTTTACTCATCTTAAAAGGTTATGGCCTAATTCTACAATAATTTATTAGTTATTTATTGTAGATTACATTTGTCAAAATTGACCATTTGGTAGGCATCGACAGGTACAAGTAGATACAGTATTAGTCTGTCAAAAAATATCTTAGTTAGACTCTATTATTCGTCAATAAAGTTGAGAGAAGATATTTTTAAATGAACTTATCGTGTATATTTCTTAGCAGTTGACTCTGCCCTAAGCCTTTCAAATTTTAGTCCACAGTCACACAACTATGATCCAAATTAGAGTCCACAATGACAGAACTAAGATGGGCCTAAGCTGTAAAGACAGTTACACATGAGCCAGAAGCGCTTAATTATTTTATTCTAATACTTTACCAAGCAGCATTTCACAAATGAGGCATACTGAGGAGAAAAGAAACGCTGCAAAGAAAAACTCCCAGGCTACCTCATTACTAATTATAATATTTAAAAAACAGAGACTATTAAACTACTTTTAAACAGATAAGATATTTTACGGAAATTAAGGTTTTGCAGTCTTGTGTCTCGCTTGTTCCTTGATGAGATGTATTACAGGATCCCAAGCTGGTGGAAGTGACAATCCATCTTCTCTATTGAGATAAGGATGCTTTTTAAAAAAATAAATGCCGTTAAATTGTTTTAT
Organism: Hedya salicella; assembly: GCA_905404275.2. Taxonomy (NCBI): domain Eukaryota; kingdom Metazoa; phylum Arthropoda; class Insecta; order Lepidoptera; family Tortricidae; genus Hedya; species Hedya salicella. The sequence continues at coordinate 6,895,527 of FR990106.1, read as the reverse complement.
TTCAATGAGTAATAATCGCGGAAACAGAAGAAAATAAATGGTTAATTGTTTAGCGGCTTTCTTTTCTCTTAAGGTGCGTCCACACTTGTATCATTTGCTCGTATCCGATCACCGCGCCGTGGCATGACTGCGTATCGCGCTGCTTGGACGCTTACTGTCGGCGCGCCGATCATGCCGTACTCGTCCGATATAACTGTGTGATACACGTAGCAAAATCGATTTCGAGCGATCCGATCGGCGCAACGTCTAAACGCGTGATCGTGACACGCGATCATAACACGCCACGATGATCTGATACGGGCAAATGATACAAATGTGGACGCACCTTTAAGCATAAGTATCAAAACGCTTGTGTATTTTTTAATGACTTCCCTTCTATCATACGTATAAAAGAACTATACTCACAACATGCGTGTCATCGGGATAGATATTAGGAATTTCAATAAGTTTTAGTGTTTTTATTTAAAGTAGTGGAACACTCGAACTCAATATAAAGGAATTATGTTTAACTAGACTGTGCCCACAACTTCGTCAGCGGAGGAGAAACAAATTATATCCCTCTTTTTTCTTGAGCGCCGTTGGATAAAGTATCCTTATCATATAACCATCTATGGCTGACCAGCTACCCGTGTACCAAAAATAATTTAAATCCGCTTAGCCGTTTTAGCGTGATGAAGCCACAACGACTTTGCCTTAAAATTTGCTTTCCAAATCAAAAATGAAATCTCTGAGGGCCTACTACGAAACCCGAAAAACGAAGTTCGTAACGTGCTGTCCCTCTCGCTCTCATGTTACACTGTATTTGACTGAGCGAGATGGCGCCATACGAACTTCGTTTTTCGAATTGCGGAGTAGCCCCTCTGGTGTACTCAGGGGCGTATTTTGAAATTTAGCGCCGTGGGCCAATAAGTTTCACCGCCCTAGAAGTTAAAGTTTTTTAAGAGTAGGTACTTTGAGCATGTACACCTGCAAAGGTAGAATCTTGGTGAAACAATTGTCACGTATGTTCATATGCTCGTGTAATAATATTCATACGCAATAAATAAAAAATAGAAGGAAAAAATCCGGCCAAGTGCTAGTTGGACTCGCGCACCGAGAGTTGATACGCGGCCTTTGGCTGTTTGCCACCCCGAGCGCAGAGGCGTATCTACCCTACGGCCAAAAGGGCCATGGCCTCTTTGGCCGTAGGGTAGATACGCCTCTGGCCGTACTACATTATCTTCTTGAACGTATAGGTAAAATCGGACACTTTAATTCTGCTTAAAATTCAAGGTGACAGTATACTTTTACTAGCCCAGTGAGGATTATAGCTATCATAAAGCCTACCTGGATTTCACTGGCAATTTTCGCCTTGGGATCATGTCTTATGCAAGATCTAGTCGACCGAATTGCGGTATTAAATATGAAAGTGACCCAAAACTTCTGCATGTCTTCCTTGAAGATAGGGAACGTAACTGCCACTTATAAATTCACTGCAATTTGCTCATGAGATATTAAATTGTGCTCTTAAGAGACTTATAAAGTGATATAGCGGAATACAGAATGATTTTCTGACTTATAAGTTCAGTGAAGTTGCTTGTTTTTCCTCGAGAGTATACTATAATAATGTTGTTTAAAGTCCATGGCACGTAAAATGCATTATTAAATTTCGTCGATTTGGAATCGCAATCTCCTTATCATCTATACTATCATAAAATTGTAAAAATGAAATGTCTGCATTAAAGATAGTTTCAAAAATATATTGAAGCGGACTATAAGGAGGACATTGAACCGAAATATATATTTATTGGATTTTTTTGTATGTTTGTATGTATCGTTGTGGCTTCATTACGCCAATTCAGCTAGACGTATTTCAACTATTTTTGGTATATGGCTAGTTGGGTATCTTCAGATGGTTATAGGATACTATTTACCCGACTACAAAGACAAAAAGAAGGGTGCAGGCATCTTCTGGTCCTTCAATAAATATACAAATAATAGATTCAGCGCCGTTACAAGTAGTTTCTTCCCATTCATCGTGACCCGCAATACCTAGTTTTATTTTAAGCACTATCACCAAACCCAGAATGATTTCAGTCCATTATACCCCACATTACGACCATAGCGGTAAATGGAGGGCACGTTCTTACAAGAGATCACCCGTGATTCTGGGAGCATTACCTAAATCTTTCACTCACTTCGCTCGCCTAAATGACTTTCGGCTTTGCCTCACATTTAGCTTTTGTATAGTAAAAGATCTGCTATATGTGCAAGAAATACTTGGACTTACACAATACTTTTCTATCCTGCTAATGATATAAAATTAAAATAAAAACAGAACTTTTATAACCTCCTAGAAGAGTCAGATAACTGTATTATAGGCATAGATGTTCAATCCGTCGCAGAGAGAAATTTTATTTCGCGCGTAATTTAGTGAAAAACGTGGATTATATAAATCACTACCTAAAAGATAAGTGCTATAATCTATCAAGAGTCCTCTGACTGCGACCAACAAAAAACGTAGTTCATTGAATCTAAGAAAAATCTCTTCAAACCATTCATCGAGATGGAATCAAGGGTCATTGAGGATGATCAGATATAATGGTTTCATGGAAAATCGTATAAAGGACAGAAATGAATTAATAAGTTGAGGAAATAATACAAAGCTAGGAGTTCTTTAGTTTTAAGCGCTTAAAGTTACCAGATTATTATTTAAAGCTCTCAAAAACTACTTAAGATTACAAACACATATTATAAGGTAGAGGACTATTTAACAGACAAAATGTGTCGAGGCTTTCTATCGGTTTATTAATCAAACAATACCAAACTTTAAGCAGGATAGGGAATATGCATTTGTCCACATAGAAGTAATTCGTCAGGTACGCTTTACAGAAATAATGAAATAAAGTTATTATTATTAGTTAACAGCCCAAGTATTCCACTACTGGGCAATGGCCTTCCTCTCATCCTTCCACGTATCCCTGTCTTAGGCAATCTTCCACTAGTTCTTCTGGAATAAAACTTAATTTAATTATATGATCGATACGATACTTCAGTGCATCGGGGATGTTCGCGGAAGCGCGCGTGGACTGCTTTCACGCGACTATGCGCAATCGATGTACGTCGTCCCTGGTGCGCAGGATTCGGGCCAGTGCCCAGCATCCTGAAAATGATTACCGAACGATGGTTCACGTACGTGCAGTGGACGTACGTGAACCATTGTTGCCAGGTTCACCTTAATAAAAATATTACCTTTAAGTTTTAATTTAATAGTTTTAATGTAGTACTCGTATTGTACTTATACTAACATTAGATGTAAATCTAATATAGGTACAATACTATGCTAAAACTAATACTATATATAGGTACAATACTTATGTGCATACTAACAAAGAAAAAAGCGGCCATGTGCGAGTCGGACTCGTCCATTAGGGGTTCCGCAGCCGTTTATACAAAAAATGCACGATATGAAAAAAAAACACTAACAAAAGAGCGCATCTCCCCGGCACTTACGTCCTTTTGCTGAGAAGCGCAGTTTTTTGGCAATAACTTAAAAACGGTATGTCCGATCATGTAAAAAACAATTTTCGTTAGAAGTATTTATTAAGCTGAATATTTGTAATTTTTTTCATATTTTTTGAACATACCGTTTAGAAAATAGAGGCAGAGGGGGGGGGGCACACAATTTTTGCTACTTTCGTAGTGAATATTTCGGAAAATATTGACTAAATCAAAACATTGGTTTAGAAACCTCAGTGTTTTAGAAGTGCTGTCGAAATATGTGCCACACATTGATATTTGCTGTTTTTTTTTGCACTTTCGGTTACATGCCCCACCTAGAAATATATATATCATTTTTATTTAACTATCAAACTAAGTAGCGGTTTACACACGACATCTATGCTCCAAATTTCATTAATGTACATCTTATAGTTTTTGAATAAAATGCCTGTGACATACGGACGGACAGACAGACAGACAGACATGACGAATCTATAAGGGTTCCGTTTTTGCCACTTTGGCTACGGAACCCTAAAAATGATCCTAGTTGGTCGAGAATAAACATATTGTTATTATTAAAACAAGTTCGTCCTGCCATGATTCGTTGAGGCCTATCGCGGCGACACGTACTCTTTTTTGTGGGAACCACTCGGTGGCTAATATTTTAGCCCTCAAGTAGCCCGGCATGCGACTAGCAACATACATGTCCAGCCCAGTCCCACTTCAGCATGACGGCTGTTTAGGCTATGTCGGCTATCCGAGTATTGGAACAAATAGTTTCACGCCTAAAACACTACGCTCCAAGGCTCCTTGAGGGTAGATTTTTGAATAAGTGTCAAAGACCAAGTCTGTGTTCCTTAGCCATAGGTCAATATTGGAAGAATGTACACGTATAATATGAGTTTCCGTAATGAAATAAATAAATTGATGTAGTACCTACATTATTTCAATGATGGCGCGCGTATTACTCGAACACGAATAATATGAACAGTGAATTTTTGGAATAGAATATAATATGATCGCACGGATACGAAATTGTATACTGGATAATTCCGGATTTGTCTCAGGCGCACTGCGCGTAAATAAAAGATAGAGGTATTATCATATCAAGTAGTCAAAATGCTTGCATTGAGAACAAAGGACTGGAAGGAGCAGCACAGGCAAGAATTGCATTCTAATAGACGGTATCTTTATCTCACAACATGAAAAAGGTCACTTCGTTCGCGGAAAAGAAAATAGTCACTAGAGTCGGACCATTTTATCTCTTCCAAGCAAATGAACTGTCAAATATATAAAAACTGAATATGGTAATGTTTTGTATCTGTCACAGAAGTCAAGTTCTTTATGTGTCTTATGAAACAATTTGTATTACGTGCGTTGGTTTAAAAAACAATAAAGGCATAGATGAGAATGTGTATAACTGAAAATAAAGGTTTAACCATGGGAAAACCATATAAAAGTGGTCAGCGGGAACTGCTTTTCCGCATGATCATTAACTTCGATGCTGTAAAGCAACAGCAAAGCGATTATCGCTGAAAAGCGGCAATGTTTACATTGCATTTTGGCTGGTAAGATTAACCAATCTTATTACTTTTGAATAACACCGATATGGTTTTTGTTAAAATAATGTTCAAGTGAAGCCATTTAGCTTTTAGCAGCCTCATAAGTGTACTGAGAAATATATTATGTGGTGTTAGTGACTTATCTATTACTCCTATCAAATTACAGTTGGTTTAAATGATGATTTTTAAGAGGAAAAAGAAACTCGTTCTATATAAACTTAAAAAAATGGAAGATGTTAATGTCACTAGCAAGCAAAAGACAATATCTGAAGATAATTTCTGTTATCAGTGGTAGAAATTAATGATTTTATAATATTACAATGGTAGAAATAAGTAGTCATGTTCCATGTAGGTACCACATTATTCGATAGCAATTTCTTAGTGGAGGTGAATAATAGTATATTACTGCAGAGGTAGCAGTAGGTAATTGGTTTTTTTATAATATAATTGCTAAATATAATACTTAAATGTTATTTGCACTTTGTTTAAAGATTGAGGATAATACAAGTAAAGTTACTTGTATTATCCTGCATGCCAGATTGGCGGAACATGCATTCATAACATTCTTATATCGTTGACATGACTATTGTAACACCTGTGTATGTTATGCAAATTAAATAATTTGAATTTCACACACGTATCAAGACTATTTAGTGCCCTTTGAGAGCTGCCATATACCATTGCACAGATAAAGCATTTGGCGAGGTAAAGATATTATAGCCAGACTCTACCCTCTTGTTGAAAAATGAGCGTAACACCCGCCTGTCTTTGCGATGCCAATCCAATGGTATAAGTTGGTGATGGAAGTACCTCTACTTCACAAGTAATTAATACTAATATCAACGTGACGTGATTATGCCCCCCACAAAGTAGACTTGATGATCTGATGAAGGTAACTGGAGTCCACTGGATGCTGGTGGCGCAGGACCGTTCATGGTGGCGTTATAGGGGAGACCTATGTCCAACAGTGGACGACTTTAGCTGATTATAATGAAAACACAAGGCAAGATTTACAAACCTTTCCGAATTAAGCTTACTCGTTCTATGCTTGTGGTAAATTTCGATCCGTGTATTATTTTATCACATTGCTGGAAAAAGTACTTGGGTATACATTTATAAAATAAAACTTACAATACATTAAGTTTTCCACAGATAAAAAACATATTTTTTATTAACCTCCAAAAAAAGGAGTGTTATATACCTAAGTATTTTTTACGTGTATCTGTGTGTCTGTCTGTCATATAGTGTAAATGGATCAACCAGTTTGATTTAGTTGTTCATTCGAAAGACATCGAGAGTGTTTCTAAGCTAAAATGGTTTGTTCAGAGTCCACCATCCACCAGATCACTAAGGCTACTCTGAAATCCGACAAACGAAGTTCGTATGGCGTCATCCCGCTCACTCAAAAACGTGAAAGCAAGAGGGATGGGACGTTACGAACTTTGAATTTCGAGTTTTGGAGTAACCCCTCAGCTCAATGGTGTTAGGATATTGTATTGCCCTGTGATAGTAAAAGTTCTGTAACTTACATGCCTAATTATGCCAACTTTTAGCTCAAACAGAAACTGGGACGCGGGACAAATTTGACCCGAACATACATAGACATACAATGTAAGTTAAATAAATGCTTGTAATCAAAGAGGAGAACACAGAACGTTCATTATTGAGATCCATAGAATGTAAATATAAAAATACTTAATGGTGCCCGTAACGTCATTTGCGTAAGAAAAAAACCGGCCAAGTGCGAGTCGAACTCACGCACCGAGGGTTCCGTACAAAATATACGCGACAAACGGCCGTGTCTATGAAAATCCAGTGTTTTATTTTACCAGAGAGCCTAAGCAAAATGTACGCTGTGTTCGGTTATTTATTTTATATTCTGTGTTTAGTATTTGTTATTATAGCGGCAAGTACAATACATCATCTGTGAAAATTTCCACTATCTAACTATCACGGTGCACGAGATACAGCCTGGTGGCAGACAGACAGACAGACAGACGGACGGACGGACAGCGGAGTGTTAGTAAAGTAATAGGGTCCCGTTTTACCCTTTGGGTACGGATCCCTAAAAATGGGCCAAGTACGAGTCGGAATCGCGAGCGAAGAGTTTTGTACCAGCTTACGAACTTACCCAAAGTGACTGCTGGCCTCGAATACAAGTGTCCGCCACCGCTCTCCCGCTAGTCGAAACCTCAATCATTTTTAACCTCATCTGCCCACCGATATCTGGGACGGCCTACCTACAATACGAACTAAATTGAATTAGTTTTCTGAGAAGCTACGTAACCCTAGAATTACATAGAACGAAAGTGTTCAAAAAAAGAGCGTACTCCCACCTGAAAGGCCGGCAACGCACTTGTGACTCTTCTGGTGTTGCAGATGTTTATGAGCGACGGTGATCGCTTACCATCTATATACCGTTTGCCCCCTATAACATAAAAAAATAATCTAGATATATTTCGAATAGCGTTGCATTTCTCAAACTCCACTAATGCGTAGGTTATTTACATAATCGAAGATTTATTGGCACTGGCAGGCCTGACTTCCGCATTGAATAAACTTTAAACAAAAAAATAAAACCGACTCAAAAAAAACTAAAAAGTAAAAAATAACGCCATAATTCAGTTTCTTCAAATTACTTACAAGTAACCGTTTGTATACTCAATCTATACAGTATATACAATTAATGGTATTTTGGCGTCGCTGCCGTATAAAGAATGTGTAAAATATTGAAAATTGTCGATTTTAGTAAGTTGTGACACGATGGCACCGACTCCAAAATAACATTAATTGTATATACTGTATAGATTGAGTATACAAACGATTACTTGTAAGTTATTTGAAGAAACTGAATTATGGCGTTATTTTTTACTTTTTTAACCGACTTCCAAAAAAAGGAGGAGGTTCTCAATTCGACGGAATGTTTTTTTTTTTTTTTATATGGATGTTCACCGATTACGCAAAGACTATTTGACCGATTTCAAAATTTTTTTGGTTTTATAGAAGGTACCTTCTAGTTGGTCCCATTTAATTTTGGTGAAGATCTGATGATGGAATCCATGAGGAATTGAAGGAACTCCTCAAATATTGTAGGCATACATAGCGATTTTGGTAATATAAGAAACATAATAAGCATTTGCATGCAGAAAGTGTAAATTGGTGAAGTGGAACTGATGCAGAAGACCACAGAATGCCATCGGAACTCCTCAATGATAAATGATTTTCGGGTGGCGACAAAATATCATAATTAATTTAGCTAAGCAACTTCATAGTCACAAATTTAAATGTTTCTGATGAGAATGGTACCATCGAATTGATTTGATGATGGAGCCGGAAGGTAGGCACCAGATCTATGTAATAAAACAATGTATCCTAGCCGTGTTTGGGCTTGTTCGAATCGTCACGAGATACACGTTTAAGTAACGATTAACTAAAAAGTGTAAAATAAATAAACTTTTAAACAAAAAAATAAAACAGACTCCAAAAAAACTAAAAAGAAAAAGATAACGCCATAATTCAGTTTCTTCAAATTACTTACAAGTAACCGTTTGTATACTCAATCTATACAGTATATACAATATTTCTGAATGCAAATAATTATTATGTTTCTTATAATACCAAAATCGCTATATGTATGCCTACAATATTTGAGGAGTTCCTTCAAGTCCTCATGGATTCCATCATCAGATCTTCACCAAAATTAAATGGGACTAACTAGAAAGTACCTTCTATAAAACCAAAAAAAAAAAAATTGAAATCGGTCGAATAGTCTTTGAGTAATCGGTGAACATCCATAAATAATAATAATAATAATAATAAACATTCCGTCGAATTGAGAACCTCCTCCTTTTTTTGGAAGTCGGTTAAAAACGAAACAAACTTAAAATCCTTAAATTTAATTGACTTTTGAAAAAACCATTCCTCCATTTTCCGTCATTAATCAGTTCAAAAATACTGACTGAAAACTTTCTGAATCCTTCCTCTGAGCACTTCAAATTGAAAAGAGACCTGGTATTAAATCGCATAAGGTTTATAGTGAAAACTTTGTCGTAAAGAGATAAGAGGTTTATAAAGTAAGCAGCTCATATAGCGAAGACTAAAGTGAAGTTTTAATTGATGTGTTGCATAAACAAGTCCGGGCTGAGTAAACATATTTTAAGTGGTCGTGTATTTTTATAACGAATGCTTTGGGAATGCGCAGATTGTTGAAGAAATAATTCATGATTATCGTCATTATTATTATGCTTGTAAATGACGTTTATTACTGATTTTCTAACAATAATAACATTGGTAAATTGGGATCATAAAGTTTTCAGAGCTTATATTTTTTCCCGATAGTATACGTTATATAAACTCAGAATAAACAAATAGCTTATTTTCATATCGAATCATTTTTTGGATATCATTTTTGAAACGCCCGACGTGACATTTATTCTCTGTTGTGAATACATTTAAATTTTGGTCTACATAAATTAGTAAGAACAATTAAAGAGTAGGTATTCAATGTCATGTTCTTAAAAAAAAATATCCCTTCTTAGTTGACATAATATGCGGAAAGATATAAAACACACATCTTTGAGAATCTGAATGGTCCCAATAAAAGAATATGGACGAAATTCTTTGAAAACCAAAAGACTGTGTGACGAAATTATTTTAGTTAATTTTACTATCTCCTAATTTTTTTGATACCCATATTTGAAGTTAAATGAAATTGAAAAGGTTATTGCGTCAACAATTCTGCGGTGGAGACATCGTTTTTGATGAGTGTGTAATCCGATGCCAAAACGGCACGTTCGCCCACATTTCTGCCAGGAATAATTCACGCCAGATGTTTGAGTGCCGATTTGTCTGCGCAATCCAAAGATTGCGTACTAGCTAGTGTTTCGAACAGAATTGATCACCGTAAGTACGGTGAACGCGAACGGCCGTCTAAAACGCGTACGCTAAAGATGGATTCATGTCGCGCTTAGCACAGTTTTTAAAGAGCAGCATCGGTCTTCTAATTTTCCTTTTAGTTCTGCTACAGTATGGCAACTCTGTGTTTTAAGACTAGGTATATAACAGTTTTAGTAAAGTTCAGTACTGCTACATGCGTTATATAAATTCTATTTATCAGCCACGGACGTCCACTGCTGAACATTAGGCCTCCCATATATATAGCTATCCACGCCGTAATCGGCGACGGCCTCCCATATAGCACATCACAGACTGCGATCTTGCGTAAACCACAGCCTTCAACTCCCTGCAACCGTCACATGGTCCCATCGGCTATCCGCTTTTCGGGCTGCATGGGCGCATCGCCATTTTAATCATGCAATCCTGCGAGCTATGTCCGTTACTTTGGTTCTTCTGCGGATATACTCACTTCTGATTCTATAACGCAGAGAAACTCTGAGAATAGTCCTTTGCGGGACTCTGAGCCGCCTTATGATTGCCATTGTGAACGTTCGTGTATCAGTTCTGTAGGTCATCACTGGCAGCACGCACTGTTCAAAGACCTTCGTCTTCAAGCACTGGGGTATTTTTGACGAAAAGATATGACGCAGTATTCCGAACGCCGCCGAACCGAGTTTGATTCGACGATTGACCTCCTTCTCGAAGTTGGACTTACCAAGCTGGACGTTTTGTCCCAGGTATCATCAACTCACTCATGAACAACTTCGAGAGCAGAGCTTTTGATAACTATCGGGTTAATTGTAACATGGTCATTCGAAATGATTTTTGTCTTGTCCATGTTCATTTTCAGACCTGTCTGCTGGGAGACTCTGCCGATGTCTTCGAGCATAGCGCTTAATTCCTCCAACTACTTTGCCATGACCAGGATATCACCTGCAAATCGAAGAAAGGGTAAGCCGCCTTATGAGTCCCATTGTGAACTCTCTCTCTTCCTAGCAATTATCCCACATGGTGTTGGGTCAACTTTCTTACTTTATTTCTCCACTTCGCACTATCCTCGACATCGCGTTCGGATGCCTGACACTCACCCATACCCTTTTGCACTACATCTTTGTTGTACTGCCAGGCTCCCTACATAGTCAGATGTTCGTCTTTTTACGTGACCAGCCTACTCCCCTGCAGCTTTTCGGTGATTTCGCGTACACCCAGACTTCCTCGCACGTACTTGTTGCGATGAGTCCCATTCTGAACATTACATACATTACATACATTATATACTCGTATTTCATTTACATACATTATATGATATAATCCATCCCGAGGGCATATCATAAACGCGTTCAACTGCGACTAATTTCACCCAATAGTCTGGTAGTCGCTTCGATAGTTTTCTTGTTAAAGTAACGTTTCTTACCTCCTTTTACGAGTATTTCTATTGTTAATCAAATTTGACCGAGTGAAGAGTCGGATGCGGGCCGAATAAGAGTTTACAATTCAGAAACAAAACGTTGTACGTAGATAAACATTATTTTATATTAGTGTCTTATTGGTTTTGGATGGAAGAGGGATTGTTGAATTTATACAGGTCAATGACATTTCCTTGCTCTCTGTCCTAAATTGTTCCTATAAACTATTGCTATAGGATGATGCTATTTGCTTACCTGGCTGGGTGGATCAACTTCGTCTATCGTTATCTTGTTCCTAACTCAGGAAACATGAGCGACATAGTTAATTAGTAAAATGCTAATAATCTAGGCTATTAACATACTGTTAAGATAGGCCTTTGAAAACATGACCTATGTTGGCTAAAATATATACATTTTGTTGCCTATATTTATAAACTTTGAATCGTTTAAAATTGTAACTTTAAATAGTGACTCAGGAGATGTAACTATGGCAACAAGGTCCAGATAAAAGTTAATGTGATCCAAAATATGTTTTTTGTCGTTGGAAAAGTAATGTGCTATAATGCAAAAAATGTTACTAATTTATTTTAAAATTTATACAAAACTAGAAGGCGCCGGCAACTTTGTTCGGAGGAGAAAAGGTCACAACTTCCCTTTTTTCGACATTTTAGGTTGATACCCAGCTATCCGTTCACCAGAAATAGTTAAAATCGGTTTCATCATTCAGACATTTCATTTTTCAAGACGACTAGAAGATGCCTGCAACTTTGTACGAGGAGGTGAAAAAGTCATAACCCCTCTTTTTTTTAGTGTAGTCGGGTAAACAGTATTTTTTAACCATCTGTGGATTCCCCCAGCTTCCCAAAAATAGTTGAAATTTGTGTGGCCGTTTTGGCGTGATGAACCCACAACGACACATAGAAACATACAAAAAATCGAAAAAAATATTTTTTCGATTACTGAATCGAAAAGATTTTTTTTTTTTTTTTTTGACCTCCAAATAGTCCGTTACAATCATTTTTTAAAATATCCTAAATTTAGGTACATTCATTTCATTTTACAACTTTATAATACTATTAATATGTGCACTCAATGTCTAATGAGGATACGTAAACTGACCGCTGACAAAGTTGGGCACCTTTTAGTAATATATTAAAACTAATACTTAAGTAATTAATGATTTTATTTAAATTACTCGACCTGTTTTATGATTAGTCACTCTAATTCTATAAATCTAATTTTACAATTTCATTTTCAGTCACTTCCAGCGAAGCTATTAAGTAATTATTTACTTGTTAATGTAAGTGAACAAAATAAAAGCACAAAGTTTTGTTTAAAGTCGAGAGATTAAACTTGTTCATTAATTGTAAAAAGAAATCAGTCTGGTGGAGGCGGATCTGCTTGAGCTCGGAGCCATTAACAGGAAACAAATAAAGTATGAACAAAAAGATAGAAAAAAAGGTACCTACCTCAAATATTTCGCGTCACAAATAAACGGACTCAGTATGTGCTGCGGCAGCCTCGCCACTCAGTGCTGGTTTTCAGTCCGTCCTTTTCCTCATTGAACCACATTGACTTTGACAGGATTATTTTATGACAAGCTTTCATTTCTGACTCTATTTTTCTTTAAACATCCACTTGGTAACTACTCGAGACGATTCTAAAGAGCCCAAACTCGGAAGGATAGCGTTATTTTATTATAGAGTTCCTATGACCACCTTCCATGATCAGTTCAGCTCCATGGTGCTATTTACTGTATCGTCATCACAGTTGCGGAGGTATGCCAAATTTCAAACTCAATAAAAACTTCAAATCTTTTTATAAACATGCATGCAAAACAAGCTTTAATTATATGTACTTTACATTCGTATGTTAAGTATAATAAAAGGTTGTCTTAAATACAATTTCAGTAAACACTATCTCCAGACTCTTGTAAATAGCAACTTGCCAAACATTTGCTCCAACCGCTTTTTATAATATTTGCTTACATCAATTCAACCTCTTTAAGGTCTTCTAAATTCAGAAAATGTCTAAGGGGTAACCTTTCTTTATTCTCAAACAAAAATTACGCACTTTTATAAAGTTTTAAAAAAGAAATGTCTGTAAGTACTCGTAAATTGGAAGTATTTAAAAAAAATGTAACGGACTATTACTCGAAACTTATTTGTATGTAAATATGTATGTATCTTCATCACGCGAAACCGGCTAAACGGATTTCAACTATTTTTCGTACACGGTTAGCTGAGTATCCACAGATGGTTATGGGTACCTTTTACCCGACTAGGCTGAAGAAGAACTAGGAGTTACGACTTTCTATCGTCCACGAAGTCTCTAGTAAGAAAATAAAATTACCTAACCTTGATGAGATGAAAAGTGCTTTTGAGGATATTAAAAGAGAAATGGATTCGACTGAGGAAATCGGTAGCAAAGAGAGTGTTTTACATAATAAACAAATAGCAAAAGGAAAAATACTATCATTACTAACGAGTATACTTTGTTATCATAAAATCTATAAAGAACATTTTGTTTATTGTTCTAATAAGCCATCAATAATAGCCAATGAGTTGTTTATGTTCTCTAATTTATTGTTCCGACTGATTTATTTTATCGCTTGTTTTTACTTTTCATCATTGAGTACAATAAGTTAAAAATATATTGAGAATAATTTAAAAATAGTAAGTACAGTACTAGAAAGGAGAGAAGAATAGGGATTGCCAGTCAAGTAGATATAAATGGATAAAACTAGGCTGGCAATCCCTTTTCACTTCATATTTCACGCATGTAGGTGTTTTTCTTAATCATTCATGAAATAAAAATAAAATCTTCAAAAACAATGATATCTAGTCATATAAAGAAAAAAAAAAACATTATTTGTCACTTTGTAAGCCTTCAATTTTGTATAAAATTTTATTATGCACCTCTCGTCTCGCCGCATCCAAAACGTGAGACTTCGAGGTCTAATATAAAGAAAACAGCATGAATATTTAATTGCATGTTTCATAAAAATCAATAAATTGTCAATTCGCTATTTGAAGGGAACATACAAGTAGATAATCTGTGAACTTATTAAAATACTCGATGGGTAGAAAGAAACTGTTAAATTTCAAATTAGCTCTGTAATAAAATAACGCAATCGTACCGAGTTTGGGCTCCTTAGCATCGTCGGGATGCGTTATTAAAAGATATATATAAAAAAAGTACGGTTGGCAACAAGACATTTTCACAAAAATGCTATTTTTGATAGAAGTTTATTCATCAAAGCTTAAAAAGAACCTTGTCACGAGAAAAGTCTCATAAATAAGCATGACGCAAACTCATGGCAGGAAGGTGTGCTTAAACTCTCGAGGCATGAAATTGCCTAGTTTGTCATATCTGCATGATAATCTCGCATTTTGCGTTGGCGGTAACGACCGACCTGCGGAGCGCCGCAAAATAGCAGAAGACAGTTTAGTACATCTTGGTTTCATTTTATTATAGACTAAAGATTTATTTGCTGGTTTTATTAAAAGAATATATAACCACTTCGTTTTAAGAGACGAGACTCCTATAGAAAAAATAGAATCTGGGTAGTATTTCTTTGAAACGGACAAAAAAGGCCTACCACAGGACATTTTATACGAATTCGCTTACAGATTCTTTCTATTAGAGCTTCGCCGATTTGGTCCTGTGCCTGCAACTAGACTACTGTCACAAATTCACACTCAGCTTTACCCGTCGTTATCTCATTGTATAAGAAGGAAAGAGACATAAAACATCAACATAAACCGCTGTATAAAGTGCTATATCCCTCTAGCCTTATAAAAATACTTTCAAAAGCACCTTGTAACGAGAAAAGTCCCATAAATAAATGAAGCAAACTCCAGACAGGAAGGTGTGCTTAAACTCTCGAGGCATGAAATTGCCTAGTTTTTCAAATCTGCATGATAATCTCGCATTTAGCGTGGACGGTAACGACCGCCCTGCGGAACGCCGCAAAATAGCACATGACAGTATATTTAGTACATTTCGGTTTCGTTGTATCGACTGAAGATTTCTTTGCTGGTTTTATTAAAAGAGTATATAACCACTACGCTCTAAGAGACGGGAGTCTTATAGGAAAAAATAATTAGAATCTGGGTAATATTTCTGTGAAAAGGACCTGAAACCAGGCAAATGCAACTTGTCGCATCGTCACGCACAGCATAACCTGCCTTTATCTCATTGTATAAGAAGGAAAGAGACATAAAACATTTACATAAACCGCTGTATAAAGTGCTCTATCCCTCTAGCCTTATAAAAATACTTTTAAACAAACCTTGTAACGAGAAAAGTCTCACAAATAAATGAAGCAAACGCCAGACAGGAAGGTGTGCTTAAAATCTCCAGGCATAAAATTGCCTAGTTTGTCATATCTGCATGATAATCTCGCATTTTACGTCGGCTGTAACGACCAACCTGCCTCGGAGTGCCACAAAATAGCTGAAGACAGTAAAGTATGTCTAGACTTGGAGTAAAATAGACTTAAGATATCTCTGCCGGCACGCGGCAGTTTAAATATGTCTAGCGCAACTGTCACGATTTCGTTTCTTGTGTACAGTTATCTGACATATATACTTACTATATTATAAATTTGTAAAAATTATTTTCCTCTACGTTGAAGATATTTTTAATAAAATTAGTAATACGGACTATTTGAAGGTGCCTAAATCATTTTTTTTTTTCATTTTTTGTATCTCTGTATGTGTTATAGTTATAGGATACTTTTTATCTGAATACGTAAAAGAAAAAAAGAGAGATATGCATGCTCCTACGCTGAAGAAGTTGCAGGCACTTTGTAGTACTTATATAAAAATAAGTTTTTAGTTTTCTACAGATTTCTAAGTCTCTTTTTATATTAAAAACAGTAGACAGTCTACGTTGTACAACGTAACTGTAAAGTTTCATTGGAAAACTGGGGTAAGCTCTGAAATAACCTACATTTGTTTAAAAAGAATTTTGCGAAAAGGAAATTCTTGAGTTTAGACATTGGAGAAGATAAAATTCCTTTATAAAATGCAAGTTACAGACTAAATGGTAGTTTCTATGCAACGTATGACTTTGACTCCCGTCGAAAAATACGGGTGTTATAAGTTAAGTTTTTACTATATAACCATCTTTATTCTTCAGCGTAGTCGAGTAAAAAGTATCCTATAACCAGGGTTATGGATCATAGTTCCTTTGATTTTCCGCGAACTTGTGTCTTAGTAAGATGTGACAGTAAATTGTGCTCACATGCGCAAACATTTTATTTTATTTTTTCTCGGGTGGACGCCGGACCGTCAACATCCCCTGCATCTCCTGATGATGTCTCGTAGAGAGGCGAAACACGTGTCAGGATTATACTGTTTGGTGTTGGTTTGTTGTATTTGCATGTGTATTTTTTTGTGGATACTGCATGAAAATATGCGCATGTGAGCACAATTAAGTGTCACATCTTACTAAGACACAATTTCGCGGAAAAGCAATGGAACCCATTAATCTAGTATGGAATTCCCTAAAGTTACGCCTGAATCTATCAAATATCCTATAACCATCTGTGAATGCGCAGGCTACTAAACCATTCAGCCAATTTTGACACATACTCGTACATCTATACTATTATAAATTCTTAAAAATGATATGTCTGTCCATTAAATATTTATATTAAAACAATATGTATTTACGGACTATTTGGAGGTCAATGAAACTATTTTTTTTTTATATGTGGGGTTTTTTTTTATGGCATAGGGGGCAAACGAACAGACGGGTCGCCTGATGGTAAGCGATCACCGTCGCCCAGAGACACTTGCATCACTAGAGGAGTCACAAGTGCATTGCCGGCCTTTCAGGTGGGAGTACGCTCTTTTTTCGAAGGTTTGAAGATCGCATCGGTCCGGAAATACTGCATGCGGCAATTTATTCCACAGTTCAGTCGTGCGAGGCAGGAAATTTCTACAAAAACGCACAGTTGTGGGCTGCCAATCATCTAAGTGGTGAGGATGGAAATATTGTCGCGTAGGACGATGGCGGAAAGCTGCAGCTGGGATCAACCCGAACAATTCCTCGGCTTACTCCCCGTTATACAAGCGATAAAAAATGCAGAGCGCGGCTTCATCTCTACGCAGTGCCAAGGAGTCAAGCTGATCTAAAATACGTTGGCAACCGACGATACGAGTCGCTCTCCGTTGAATGCGGTCTAGAGGGAGAAGCTGGTACTGTGGAGCCCCAGCCCACAGATGAGAACAGTATTCAATGTGCGGGCGGACCTGTGCCTTGTAAAGCTGTAGGAGGTGGGCCGGTAGTAAAATACTGTCTCGATCTGTTGAGCACGCCGAGCTTCTTAGAGGCTAATTTGGCCTTACCCTCTAGATGGCCGCGGAACTGGACTACACTCGATATATCGACGCCAAGCATTCCGACAGTGGCTGTTGCAGTTAGGGGAGTATTCTCAAAACGAGGTGATGCAACAAACGCAGACTTTTTAGCGGTGAAAGCGCAAACTTGTGTCTTTGTAGGGTTAAAACGGACTAAATTAAGTCGACCCCATTGTGAAACTTCTTTTAGGGAAGTTCTTTGTTGTATGTTTAAATGTGTCATTGTGGCTTCTTGACGCCAAATCGGCAAAATTGATTTGAACTAGTTTTGGCATACTGGTAGCTGGGTATCTACAGATGGTTATCTTACCCATTTAAGCTGACGAAAAAAGAGGCGTTAGGACTTTTTCTCCTCCGTGAAAGAAGTTGGTGCCCAACTTCTACTATATATGTGTATGTGCAGCTTTACCCGACTATGCTTTTGTACATATCTTTTATTTATTCTATTTTTTTATGCAATAAAGAGTTTACATACATACATATGTAAACTTCGTGCCCTTAAAATATATGTCCGTATGGAATACACAGTCTGTATAAACGTTTATAAAGTACCATAATCACGTTTAAACCGCTTACTCGTGATGCTAACATCCGTCCATAAACCCATAATTGTAAACACATGGCTTGCGTCGCCGGTTTTAACTGCTTCCTTTGAACGCCATCCGCTTAGCTCGTATAATAATCATATAAGTTACTAGAAGGAGGCACGCAACTTCGTTTGCGAAGAAAGAAAAAGCCATAGACTTTTTTTTGTAGAGATGAATTTTGCCGACTAGTTTACTAGCCGACTAATCCGTGCTGAGTGGCCGACTAATCGCCAAAGTCGATCGTTGGTTTCTTCCAAATTCGGCGGGTTTCTTATGTTTTTTCGTGCCCTAAAAGCATATTTACTTTTGTGCCAACCATGTTGAACCCCTAAAAGCCTACGAAATAATCGGTTTAATTTTCCCATCGTTCCAAAACTGTAAACCGACCCGTTTCTGAAAGATCAACTTGATGTTGCCATATGACCCACTTTTCTGTATGGTCAGTTCCCTGAATGTTTTTTTTTTGGCTTTACTACTGCCTCCTTTTCTGACATACGCTTAGTCCGCTTTTCGGTATATAATCTACTAGCTTCTGCCCGCGACTCCGTCCGCCTTAAATTCGTTTATGGCGGAGAAGGGTAATTTTCCGGGATAAAAAGTAGCATATGTCCTTCCCCGGGACTCAAACTATCTCCATACCAAATTTCATCCAAATCAGTTCAGCCGTTTAAGCGTGAAGAGGTAACAGACAGACAGACAGGCAGACAGGCAGACAGACAGACAAACAGACAGACGGACACACTTTCGCATTTATAATATTAGTATGGATATTAGTATGGATTTCCATAGTTGTCGAGATGGCTTTAAACTCGCACCACCTCGTGGAACTGCCAACGTAGAAACTGCTATTAGACGTCCGTTATATTCCACTTCTGCCTACTAAATCATATTGTCCCCGAGGCTTAGCTGATGTCCTCCCTAATTCCATCGTTTATCATCGATGCTGTACACATATAAAGACTCAACGACCATAAATTTCGCTTTATCTATACTAATATTGCGAATCCGATCATCCTTATTTATTGCCCAATCACAGAAAAGTTAACACTAGAATTACTGTTGATAACAGTGAATTTTGGGTGAAATTTATTGGTTAATAAATTATACAGTAATTATAACTTACTTACTCATCCTTGTTCATCCTTGTGAATATCCTCTCTTATTCATCCTTGTGAATATTCTGGATGGTATTCGAAATGTTCACTCTTTCTTAACATTCTGAATTACCATCCAGAATAATCATATCAACTTCTGAAGGCAAAGTTAATGGAAGAAGAGTCAGAGTTAAATCAAGATTACTTGAATCAAGTGAAGAATAATGTGGACACTGATCGATAGAAGATAAATTTATTTATTAAAACTAGAAGGTGCCCCGCAACTTCGTTCGCGGAGGAATAAAAGTCATAACCCCTCGTTTTTTCTTCAGCGTAGTCGGTTAAAAAGTATCCCATAACCATCTGGAGATTTCCAGCTTCCCGTGTACCAAAAATTGTTGAAATCTGTTTAGCCAATTTTGCGTGATGAAGCCACAACGACTTACAAACATACAAAAAATCCAAAAAACATATTGTTCGTTTTAGTGACCTAAGAAAAGTCCGTAACAATCATGTTTTTGAGAATATCTTCAATGTACAGACATTTCATTTTTACAACTTTATAATAGTATAGATTAAATCAAATCCATCCAACATTTAATCAGATTCAATGAAGGGGCAGCCCTATCCAACCTGTCTAACTCTACCCTGCACTAGAGTCGTGTTATTGTTGTTGTTCAATTTCGTTTTTATTATTCTCCATTTTTCTTATTATTGTGACTGCATTTTTAATAAAAAATATTTTATGATTTCATTTAAAATTTTAGTACACAGTAATCGAAACAAACTGGCAACAACGAATACATTTTTACCTACAAAACCGTCAATATTTTTTTCGCGTAGTGAGAATTGCAGCCGACATTGCATTTATTTTATTCATATTGCGTGCGTGTTATCACGTGACAGGGCCATTTAGGTCAGCCGTGACCGAGTGGAAACTACGGGAATTTCCCGCATAGTAGACGGAACTCTTAACGCCACATAGCTGCCTAAAACATATTGCTATCAGTCATCATTGGCAGGTATGTGGCGTTATCGGTTCCGTATACTATCAGTGGGATGGACCTCAACAAGATGAACCAACTATCTGATAAAGATGGCAGGAAACCGATGGATGAGGACAACGCACGACCGGTCGTTGAGGAGGTCCTAGGGATCCGACATCATTAGCCTATCTCCGTTCAATGCTAGACATCATTCAGGACTCTTCCATAGCATGCCACTGAGCTTGGTTTGATGAATTTTGTTTTCAGTGGTTGGAAGAGCCATTATTCGTATGTCATTGCTGCATCCAGATAGAGGGCGCCCTACGCTATGTTTGTGAACATATGATCTCCACTCCAAACTACAATTTGTTTCCAACCACTGGAAGCCACTGTTCGTATGCCATCGCTCCACCTAGATGGAGGGTGCTCTACAATACGTTTGTAAAGATGTGGTCTCCACTCCAGAACATATTTTGATTCCAACCACTGGAAGCCACTGTTCGTATGCCATTGCTGCACCTAGATGATGCGCGTCCTACACTACGCTTGTGAAGATGTGGTCTCCACTCCAGAAGACATTTCGATTCCAACCACTAGAAGCCACTGTTCGTAAGCCACTGCTCCACCTAGACGGATGGCGCCCTACAATACGTTTGTAAATATGTAGTCTCCACTCCAGAACACATTTTGTTTCCAACCACTGGAAGCCACTATTCTAATGCCACCGCTCCACCTAGACGGATGGCGCCCTACACTACGTTTGTGAAGATGTGGTCTGTTGTTTAATAAAAATTTTCATTTTCATTTTTTATTTTCACTAGAAGCCACTGTTCGCAAGCCACTGCTCCACCTAGATAGAGGGCGTCCTACACTACCTTTGTGAAAATGCGGTCTCCTCTCCAGAACACATTTTGATTCCAACCACTGGAAGCCACTATTCGTATACCACTATTTCACCTAGATGGAGGGAGCCCTAGACTACGTTTGTAAAGATGCGGCCTCCGCTCCAGAACACAATTCGATTCCTACCACTGGAAGCCACTATTCGTATGCCATCGCTCCACCTAGACGGATGGCGCCCTATAATACGTTTGTGAAGATGTAGTCTCCACTCCAGAACACATTTTGTGTCCAACCACTGGAAGCTACTATTCGTAAGCCATTGATCCACCTAGATGAAGCGCGCCACTCTCTAGGTTTGTGAAGATGCAGTCTCCACTTCAGAACACGTCTGCCCCAACGGTTGTTGGCTCTATGGTCGACATGACCGGTGCAATGCCAAATCGGTCACTAAATACTTGTCCATGTAGCCCAAGGTGGGCTACATGGACAAGTTTTGTTTTCTACTGGATCACCTATTTTAGGATTTCATTCTCATTTCAGACGAGTAAAAGTGCCCAATTTCCAACAATCATATCATTCGAGTAATACTTCTTATCGCCCGTTATCATACATCTTAAGCGTCTCACAAAATCCGAGAGCTCTAAAGATTAGATACAGGGTTATGTCATGTCTAGATTCAGGAAACAAAATATTATCGTGATTGGAGAATAAATTCCATTGTTATTCTGCATTGAAGAGGGTTTTGTAGACATTGTGTAATTTTTTGTTTATTTCATTTTGATACCGGATTATGAGATAAGATTTTAAAATTACATAGGTTAAATTGAATATTGAGTAATTTTTATAAAAACTAAGTGAAATACAACCGTGTAACTAACTAACACTATTTAAGGTTTTATTTTTTAATATAGTGTGTATGAGTTACGCATTTGCTGACTCCTCATTTCAAAACCGCTGAAATATGATCATGTGAAATAATTTTGATAAATAGTAGTGACATCAAGTGGACATTTTTTGATACCGGATAAACAAACTTACGTGTTGAAAAGCCTAGTACTGCATAAATATCTACCTATCATGTGTAAATGTGTCTTACAAGTTCTAAAAAATGTACAGTTACCATATATAACAAAATACCGCAAGAGATAAAAAATGCTCCAAGCACGAGTTGTTTTTTGAATACACTTAAAACTAAACTAGGACAGGGCGCCATCTACTCCGTCGATGAATTCTTATGCAACCGGGTGTAACTGGGTGCGCTTCTCTAACTGATTCACTGCCCCAATAAATAATAATTAAAGAAACTATATTGTATTACATAATTATGTGACGCAAGTATAATTTAATATTTCATGATTTATAAGTAAACGTGTAAAACCATGTTTTATTAAGGATTAAATGAAAGAATGTATCATTTGTCATATTTTTTATGGCATTACTTTTGATTACTATATGTGACACTGCCGTGTTATATACAGCATTTACTTACGACATGTCACGTCGAGAACATTTTCCTGCAGAGGGTCAAAAGGGCTCCAAAGCGCAATTACTGACTATTGACACACTGGCTCACATCAGCGAGGCAATATCCGGTGTCCGATCAACACGGTGCAAGGGGAACATTAAGTTTCAAAGAGGTGGGCATATAGTATTTAATTTATTTCTCAATAGTATCAGAATGTACAGAATCTTTGAGCATTTAACCACTGGAGATGGCATATGAATACACTCCCCTCTGCCAAAAAGTAATCGCGAAATCTCCGCCGGTTAGTTTATACGGTAAATTGTCAGTGTGTGGGTGTTCTTTTGTTTGTAGGTTGTTTTTTTGTTTGTAATAAAGGAGCATGAGACCAGGGCCGGGATATTTATTGTGGTATTAAATAAAGGAAAGGAAAGGCACCGGAGGACAAAATAGACAGTCCTTAGCTATATAATATTATACATTTACATTTTTAAACAGTTAGTAATCAATTACAATATATATATATATATATATGAACTTACATTATAAAAACCCTTTATTTCGCAAAACGAAAAAAAAAATTCAATTCAAACCTCGGTGCCGTTCAATAGACTTAAAAATTTTGATTAAATAAAAAATACTACAAAGCAATTGACAAAAACTATCTATATTCGGCTATGCAGCATGAAATAAAGGGTTAAGACGTGTGGTCAGCGACAGTTCAACAGTATAGTTTTAGATTCTAATTAAATATTCAAATAATAGTCACTCAAAGCACTAGAATCAGGATTCAGGATTAAAGGGCTTGCTCAGGCTTGAGGATTTAAAATATTGTTCATGAGTGAGAAACTTAGACCATCATCTGATCAGGTCCGAAGTTCAGAATTGAATGAATCTCGAACGTGTGTTCGAGTGTGGAATTTTAAATAATTTGGAATTTGCTGTCAGAAGAACAATTTTAAAAAGCTGCGCATAGTCAGACAGTTCGTAAGCAACGAGCCGCAATGCGCCTTGTTACAAGGTGCTTTCTTTTAACTGTGTGCGTTTGTAATATTACATTATTTGCTAGGCTGGGAAGTGATCGACAGTCGGATGAGCATAAGTTTGCAAGGACGAGCGACAGCGAGTCCTTGCTATATACGAGTCAGGCAATCCTCTTTCCCGCAGAGGCATGTATAGTGCTTTTCTCAAAAATTACAAAGAAAAATAAATAATATATATTTTTTTGAATCAAATATGTACAAATTATTTGATATTAAACGAATTGTGCGACATAGTACAGATCCTAAATGCAAAATTTACACCAGGAACACTCATAGTAGAATGCTGAATTTTTAGATTTTGTGCTGTGTTTACTTCCCCCCAAACCGCTAAAATAAAAATAATGCTTGAAAAATCTGTTAGTCATGATACAGCTTGTTATCTCCATTAGTTAAATGCTTTAAGTGTTGGAAAAACTGACGTAAAATTTAAATCTCGATATAACATAACATTTGTACAGTTTCTTCGACTCTATACATTTAAAGTTAGCTGTCACACTCATGAGTTTTTTTCTTCCTGTTCCATGCAGGCCCAAGTTAATATTTAAACAGCGGGAGAAATTGAAGTGAAAAAAAATGTTAACGGATTATATCGCGTATATAATCTTATTTGAGTTCCCGACGTTTCGGAAGCTTTTCACCTTTCCATGGTCACGAAATAAATGTCACATAGAGACATCTAAAAAAGAAAACGAGATAAACATACACAATTTCTACATTCTATGTCAACTTAATTTATATTATCGTCAAAAACTATTAAATCTATACCTCTGGGAACTTTATGTTTCCAATTGCAGTCGCAGTAAAAATACTAAGAGCTGTAATTTAATTAAAATTTGGACGAGAATGGTTTCATTAAGATGAGATACGTACACACAAGTATCAAAGAATGCCAAGATCTTATCACAAAGCAGGGTTGTAAATTCGGTACATATTATGTATGTAAGACATTTCACACTAGTCTCGAAAGCGGAAACTGATTATTGACAGACTGACCCACATCAGCGCTGCCAATACCACTGTCCGATCAACAGGGAGCAATTGCAGGGAAAAGCCACAATTAGAATATTAAAAACAGTATAGTGTGTATCTCCTTAACCATGGCTTCATTAAGGTAGAGACAGGCGTATAGGCGCTTTATTTCTGTGAGGGAGAGGCAGGAAGATCGGCGCGAACAAATAAGTGAGAAAAGAGATCTTATTCTAAAATGAAAAGATAATGTCAGATGCACATATAAGCAAATTAATTAGTTTTAACTGTAAGTCTGTTAAGAGGTCTATTGACGGAGTAAGAGCTTTATGTGAGATGGGCGATATTGTAGCCTTGCAGGAAACTTGGCTGCTGCCACACGATCTGCCACTGCTTGGAACCATACATAGCGATTTTGCGTACACGGGAACGTCTGCGGTCGACACCAGTGTTGGCATAATCACAGGGCACCCGCATGGGGGTGTGGCGTTACTGTGGAGGAAATCTGCTTTCCCTGATGTGACGGTCGTGAAGTGTAATAGTGTTCGGCTGGCGGCTATAAGGTTAAAAGTCTTGGATTCCTCAGTATTGGTGTTCAGTGTTTACATGCCGGTAAATGCGCCTGAGAACCTGCCGTTATTTACAGAATGTATGGGCGAAATCAGTGCCATCAGTGCGGAAAACACTGACGTGGAGGCAATCTATATATTAGGTGACTTTAATGCCCACCCCAATGAATTGTTTTATTACGAGTTAGTGCAGATTTGTGATACGCAAAATTGGTGTTGTGTGGACCTTGCCATGCTAGAAAGTAACACGTTTACCTTCACCAGTGAAGCGCATGGTTGTAACAGGTGGTTGGACCACTGCATTGTTACAGAAGCTGCGCGGGCGACTGTTTATGACGTCAAGGTTAAATGTGACGTGTATTGGTCCGACCACCTTCCGCTTATCGTTGAATGCAATCTAAAGAAAGTGTAAATTAAATGTAGTCCTGTCAATTCTAGTAATGAGGGTATTCTATGGGGAGACAGGCAACCTCCTCAAATAGACATGTATCGCTCGTTGTGTCACGAAAGGTTGAAACTGCTCGACTTTCCTGCTGAATTAACGTCTTGTGCGGATAAGTTATGTAGTGTACGTGAGCATACAGTAGTCATAGACGAAATGTATGAATATATAACTAAAACATTGACGGAGGCTGCGAGACTGTCAAGCAGGGTAAGAAGGGGGAAGGGAAAGGTCATTGTAGGGTGGAACAAGTATGTAGCTGGCGCTCATAGGGCTGCAAGAGAGAAATTTCTTGTCTGGGTCTCAGCAAACAAACCAAATAGAGGCCCAGTATATGTTGAAATGTGTGAAACCAGAAAGCTTTTCAAGTCAAAGCTTAAATGGTGCCAGGATAGGCAAGAACAAATCAGAATTGATATACTTGCCTCAAGCAGGGCAGCGAATGACTTTAAAGCTTTCTGGAAAAGCACAAATAAACTTAATGTTCGAGCTGGGGTCCCTGTGAGTGTGGGGGGAACGAGCGACAGAAAGGACATCGCCAATAATTTTAAGCGTGTGTTTGCTGTCAATCCAGTTGTGCAATCAGCAGTTGTTGGGGTGGGCTGTACTGAGGTCACGATGGGTGAAAGTACTGTCACATTTACTACCAAGCAGATTGACAATGTTATTAACAATTTTTGTATGAGGCACGGTTATCTACCAGAACAGCTCACAAGGACATTAGTAGTTCCATTGGTGAAGAATAAGACCGGCGACTTGTCAGACGTGGAAAACTATAGGCCCATCTCGCTCGCAACTGTACTGGCTAAGGTGCTCGATAGCCTGCTTAACGCACAACTTTGTTCATACATTAAGTTGCACGATGCACAATTCGGTTTTAGACCGGGTTTGTCAACAGAAAGTGCCATTTTGTGCCTTAAGCAGGCTGTCAAGTACTATAAGGATAGAAACACGCTAATATATGCATGTTTTCTGGACCTGTGCAAAGCTTTTGACCTGGTGGTTTACGACATACTATGGAAAAAGCTACTAAATACAGGTATACCAAAAGAATGTGTCAATTTGTTAAAGTATTGGTATAACGGCCAGGTCAACAGCGTGAGATGGGCAGGGGTAGACTCAGATGAATACAGGCCCCAATGTGGGGTGAGACAGGGGGGGCTGTCATCCCCTGTTCTGTTTAACTTATACGTAAACGAGTTTATCGAGGGGCTCAGTAGCACACGCGTCGGGTGCCATGTTGGTGGAACGTGTTTTAATAATATTAGATACGCGGACGACATGGTGCTGCTGGGTCCATCGGCTGACTCGATACGACGATTGTTGGCAATGTGTGAGGAGTATGCTAATCGGCATGGTCTTAGGTACAAACACGTCAAAGAGTGAGCTGGTTATTTTTAAAGCACAAAAATACAACCCGACCGTTGTACCTACGATCATGCTGTGCGGCGTGCCTCTCAAAAGGGTTGAGAAGTTCAAGTACTTAGGACATGTTGTCACTGAGGACTTGAACGATGACATGGACCTAGAAAGGGAGAGGAGAGCTTTGGCAGTGAGAGGCAACATGCTTGCCCGCAGATTTGCACGTTGTAATAACCACGTAAAATTGACGCTATTTAAAGCCTACTGTCAGACATTTTACACGTGCAGTCTGTGGGTAAGATTTACGCAAAGAGCCTATAATGCGTTGAAAGTACAGTACAACAACATCCTCAGGATGCTGTTGGGGCTGCCGAAGTACTGTAGTGCGTCCGGCATGTTCGCTGAGGCCCATACAGATGACTTGTTTGCCATTAGGCGGAAAAGGGTAGCCTCACTGCTGAGACGAGTGCGCGGTAACAGCAACAGCCTTTTGAGGGTGTTGGCAGAACGACTGGACTGTCCGATGACCAAGTACTGGGTCGAGGTGGCTATTGGTAGGAGCAAATAAATTGATTACCATGCATGTCGCTCTTACGGTCACGATACGGTGGCAACGCATTTAAGTTATTATTGTACTTGTTTAAGTGAGCTTTTTTATGTCAACTAACATAGTTATAAGGTCATATGTGTACT
This sequence comes from Hedya salicella, assembly GCA_905404275.2. Lineage (NCBI taxonomy): Eukaryota > Metazoa > Arthropoda > Insecta > Lepidoptera > Tortricidae > Hedya > Hedya salicella. Next base: position 6,867,765 of record FR990106.1, on the reverse strand, counting down.
AACAACCTATGGATCAAAACGGTCTGAAATAAACAATTTTAATTTTTATTTTATTTTATTTTTTATTTTTTTATTGTGGTACTGAGGTCATTCTTAAATGCACTCGACCGCCTTCATTTCGTTCCTAATATAATTACACACGTTGATGGAGCTTGCTGTAAAAAGTGTCATCTTGGCGTTGTACAATCTCTAAAAGCATCAAATCTTTCGCGGAAGAGCGTCTCGCAACGTTTGGCGCAAAACGCCAATTACGTAAAGAAAAACCCTCTTACACGTACACATACAACAGCTGGCCAACTCTACTGGCACGCGTGCAAAAGATTATTTAAAAGTAAGTTCGGCCTAGCCAGCATATCAGAGCCCACAATAGACGAAGTCCATAATGTTTGCGTAGGGTTGCCGTCATCGAAATCGATGATGTGGACTGTACTTACACAAGTGAAAAAAAAAAACTGTGGCATCCAAAGCGCCAAATATATCGTAACATATCTTGGGACCAACCTATTGCCTAACGAAATTGTGAAAATTGGTATCCGAATTAACTGTCATAGCCCATACAAAATAATGACACTTGATTCTGATTCCGAGCGTCAAATGCGATAGGGGGATAGGCGATAGGGGGGTTGATGTCCATAAGAATAAAGATGTGTTGCGATATTCGGATCGGACACCCGGACACCGGACACCGGACACTGGATAACCAGACACCTGACACAGGACACCGGACAAACGGACAACCGGACAAACATTGATACGGTCACAGTAGGCCATAACATGTTGTTAGTTGACTAATTCGGTGGAAATTTATGACAAAGTTGTTGTATAGAATGCTCCCATGGTTAGATACCTACTGAATAAATTAACCGACTTGGTTTTATTTTATGTCACAATTTTTCGCGGTAGAAAAGTTTGCGAGACTGATGGGACATCATTTGGCTTCTATAATTTACACATTCTCCTAAAGATCGATGTTTAGACCGACAATCATATGTCATCTGAGTTTGAGTCTAATAGCTTATTTAAGGCAATTTACTCTCAATGTTACTTTTGTTGTGACTTGATTATGTAGCTCTAGCATCAATACCGCTGTTTCAGGATATGTCTATGGCAATTACATTGGCGTTGTAGGGTAATTCTGTTGGACGTTTGCACATGGTCATATCTTGGTATTATATTACAATTATATAAATATATAAATAAATAATAAATAAATATTATAGGACAATTTTACACAAATCGAACTAGTCACATGGTAAGCTCAATAAGACTTGTGTTATGGATACTAGACGACGATATATTTAATAGATATATTACTTATATACATAGAAAACATCCAAGACTCAGGAACAAATATTTATGCTCATCACACAAATATTTGCACTTACCGGGATTTGAACCCAGGACCTCAGCTTCGCAGGCAACGTTACTCCCACTGAGCTATACCGGTCGTCTATATAGCACTACACCATAAAAATTAAATGCACCGATGAAAAACTCCCGAGTCCCGACGTATAATTTACCATAAGAATAAAATTTCATCATTTTCGCTTGGTTAACTTTGAATATAAGGTGAGGAGATTAGTTTTTTTTTCACATTTTTCGGTTAATAAATCTAAATTTAACTAACGCAAAAACGGTTTATCCAAATATGTTGAAAACGATTTCCATTGAAAGTATTTATTAAATTTCTCCGTTATAATTATTTCATATTGTTTGGATATACCGTTTAGAAGATAAAAGCCCCCTCCCTCCACCCTTGTGACAAAATTTATGCGACTTCGCTACTTCAGGAGCGAATATTTCCGAAAATATTCACTAACTCACTTTTTTTAAAAGCTCGTAATTTCATAATATTTTTAAAAGAACTGTCGAAATATGTGCCACACGTTGCTAATTCTTTTTTATTGTCTTTGCGATGGTCAGGACGAGGTTCGTTTGTAAGAAAATATACTAAAACTTAACGAGGATAAGTGATAATTTTGGGTTTGGGATTCTCCGTATAAGAAGTGACTGAGTGAGACAAAATTATATATGGGAGATCTTCAAACAATTGTGTGTGTAAAGGGAGGGGAAAGGGAAAAAGGAAGGAAAAGGTCTCAATATCGTCTTAGTACACCCGGGCGAAGCCGGGGTGGGCAGCTAGTATTACAAATATAATTCAAAGAAATCTATGCAAGACACAATACGAGAAGCATGACGAAAACTAAAGGTATGGAGTCCCGTACTAAAATGCCCTGCTACTATACTTATTGATAGCCGATCTAAAATTAAAATTTTCTTCTGTTTCTGCGATTATTACTCATTGAAATAAAACAATTTAACGTTTTTATTTATTTAAAAAATTGTAACTTTTACAGAGTAAAATACATCTTTTCTCAGTCCACCATGGAAAGCAGAAAGCTACCGAAACGTCGGGAACTAAAATGAGATAATATACACGATATAATCCGTTAAAATGTTTTATTTCGATCTAAAATTGTTTAAATTTACGGAAATAGACTAATCTGACATATAATAACAGAAATCACAATTGAATTGAATTGAAATACATTTCACAAGTACTTGCATAATCTGAAAACATTAAACGTAACGTTAAATACAGGCATTTATGAAATGTCTTGAAAATTGAAAAAAAACCGGCCAAGTGCGAGTTGGACTCACCTACGACCTTGGAGCCCTACTCCTAAGCAAAATGTACGCGGTGCTTGATCATTTTGTATTGGTTAGTGATATAGACAGATAGACATAAAATTATACCGTTTTTAGTATTTTTTGTTACAGCGGCAACAGAAATACATCATCTGTGAAAATTTCAACTGTCTAGCTATCACTTTTCATGAGATTTAGCCTGGTGACAGACAGACGGACAGCGAAGTCTCAGTAATAGGGTCCCGTATTACCCTTTGGGTACGGAACCCTATAAACGAATTTTAAGTCTTTTACAAGTGGAAGTCTATTTTTAGTACATAATATTATTGTTGGAAAGAGATTTTCGCTTGTAATAAAAGTTACAAGCGTTTATGAAACAGGCTCCTGCCTGGTACTAAAGAAAACCTTTCACAATAAAGCGACATCGTGTTTTCGTAGAAACATTACCGACCACCTGTTGGTAGCGTTATCGTGAAGCTGTGATGTGGACGAGGAAAGCGCGCGGCTTGGCAGTTCCACGGTATAAACATAGGTGGCGCTGAAATCAAATTGACAGGTAAATTATTTTTAGGGAATGGGTTTCTATTATAGTGAATCTAAATTAAGTATAACAAATAGAAACCCGCAATGAATCTAAGATGAACATATAATTTCATGATTATCCTATACAATCTCATAAAATAAAAGTTTTTAAAAACACATCGTTCGAAATTCAAATATTACAAAATGCCAGAAGTGCTGAACATTTTTAGTATGACCTAAATAGAGTTATTTAGGTATTGTATGACTATCATAATTAGCAATTTTTTTCATCACACATACAATAGGCACAACTATTTTAAACAATTTTCTCCCTTATAAACGAATCGATATTCAAGAGAGTATGAAATTTTTAGTATTACTGTTTCAGTTTTTTATTTTACTACTAAGAAATGCACTACAGATGAAAAAAAAACTATGTGAAAAACTGTACTTACCAGTAAATGATCGTATCTTCGTGGCACTTACATCCTTTTGCTGCGCAGTAATTCGCCAAAGACTCAAAAACGGTCCGATATCCGAATATGTTGAAAATAATTTTCGTTGAAACTATTTATTACGCTTCATCTTTGGGGTTCATTTTCAGATCGATTATTTCCGAAAATATTTGAAACCCCAAAGTGTTTCTAGAAGACATGACGAAATATGTACCACACGTCGATTTTTGCTGAATAAAAAGAAATCCTAGAAATATTTATTTTTAATATTTAACTACCAAACTTAGTAGGGGCTTATACAAGACCTATATACTCCTTCATTTTGTAGTTTTAGAGTAAAATGCCTGCGATATACGGACGGAAGTACGGACAAATGGACGGACGAACATGACGAAACTATAAGGTTTCGGTTTATGCCATGTTGGCTACCCTAAAAATCGGCTCTTTAGGATTGTTAGAAGTAATGGCGTTACTTACGTACCTACTCGACATTCTTATGAAATGCCTGGTTGGAAATTACCATATTCAATTCAGAGAAAATTGGTAAAAATTGAAAATAAATGTAGCACCAACAGAAGCGTAACTTTATTAAAATACTACATCTGACCCATTTGCAAAAATGTATCCATATTCATTGAACGTTAAAACCTCGTTGCTGGCTGGAATCCAAATGAGGATACAAAAATAACTGAATATTAAATTGATGACGTCACCAATCCATTCCGAAAAATGTTACACCGTTTCCAAGAATAATGTAAACAAATATGAACTTTATACATTGATAACACAGTTGCAATTGGGATAGCAGTTAAAGAAATACAGATTTTAAAATTCTCTTTTCCGAGAAAGCGGGTAAAATTTAATTGCTTGTATAGTTAGTTTTCAAAGGGGAGTTTTGTAGTATACCTATAGCGTAATGAGTTTCTTTCTATCTTATAAAATTGTGATCTCTTATTTTTCTGTGATGTGAAACACGAGTTTAAAAATGGAATAAGTTTCTGACAAAAAAAATGTGACAAACTTTTATTGCCGACATGCCGACTGTACTTTTCTTTGACCATGCATCAACTACTCATCGAGGCGATTCTAAAGAGCACAATCTTGGTAGGATTGAAATATTTTATTACAGAAATCCTATGACCACCTTCTTGCCCCATCATCAGATCAGCTCAATGGTGTCGTACTATTGCATTGTCACCAAACTTACATGAGTATTCCAAATTTTAGCTCAATTGGAAACCGGAAAGTAGGTCAAATGTAACTTGCATGATTCAACACGAACATTGCAAGCTAAATAAAAGCGTGTAAAATGGTGAAAGTTAACACCTTTTTTTTCACGCACACACACACACACATCTGTTCATGCATAAAATACGCGAGTGCATCATTATTATAACGGGATCCGAGCCTGCGTTAACTTAAGGGATCGTCATGCATGTAAGAGTAGGGCAATCTTTTTAGTTTTCAAGGTCAAAAGGTGGCTTATAACATAAAGTGGCTTATAGCTGTGCAAAGCGGGGCAAAAGTGACGGTTTTGGCCTCTAGGGTTTTAAAGCGTGGCGTGCACCCGAGCGCCGGGAACGACTGCTAGAGAGCCTCAGGACCGAAGGTACGTAACTATAAGTATAACATACGTCGTTGATAAATATACAGTCTCTACTTTTTTCTCACATCCCAATTGAAAAATATAGTGTTTAATTCAATACTAAAAGATATATCTTGACACTCAGATTATAGGTAATCACTTCGTGTCAAAATGACTTATTTAGACCCTCGTGAAATAATCTACCTATTGTTTGCTTGCACAAGCTACAAAAAATGTGTCGAAAAACAGAAATATACATCCAGGGGTCTATTTAAAGTTTCACCTACGGAAGGAATGTTAAAAAAACACCTAGAGAAATAACTAGCAGCAGCAATGTATGCCATTTCAACAACGCAATCCTGTGAGCTATGTCGGTTAATTTGGTTTTTCTGCGGATACGAGTATCCTCTGGACGGGCCATGTAGCGCGGAGTACGGATGGCCGCTAGGGCAGTAAAGTGGCGACCATGCATAGAAAAGCGCAGCGTAGGACGGCTCCCGACTAGATGGACAGATGACCGCCAGCCATCGTCCTACACGACAACATTTCCACCCTCACCACTTAGATGGTTGGCAGTCCACAACTGTGCGTTTTTCTAGAAATTTCTTGCCTCGCACAACTGAACGGTGGAATAAATTGCCGCCTGCAGTATTTCCGGACCGATGCGTCCTTCAAGCCTTCATGAAAAGATCGTACACCTGAAAGGCCGGCAACGCACTTGTGATGCAATTGTCTACTACAGTGATCGCTTACCATCAGGCGACCCGTCTGGTCGTTTACTCCTACGTCATAAAAAAAATTGACCTCGTAAGGGTCACGGGGAGTCGAGCTATAGGGGAGGCCTATGTTTAGCACTGGACGTCCGTGGCTGATAGATAGATATCAATGAATAATTTGTCGCGCATGCATACAAGGGTAAAAATGATTTCTGCCCTGCAAGTTTGATTTTAAGCACACGTAGCACCCTAAAAATGCATAGCTTAAAGATGAAATTTTTAAGAAAACTTATAGCAGGGCTCTGTTTAGGAGTATTCTTTATTTTCTGAATTTAAGGACCCTGAAAAAAAGCAGATTGGGTGATATTTGCCGTAAAATGTGGTTATTTACTTATTCCGCTGAATAGGTACCATATTTTAACGCGCTGCCCTCGGCAAAATATTTTTTACTGAAATGTTTATTTTCTGCGTGATTAAGTTTACGGGTTGAACTGACCTGGAATATTCAGCAAAATATATGCAAATTGAGAGCAATTACGAGTAGCTCACAAAAGGTTTTGTAGAGTCAACAACACGCCTATGGATGGTCTCTTTTCAACATAATCATCATCAAATTTCAAGAATAATGACCGGGCGTCAAATGCCAGCTCGGTCAATTCGCGTGTAGCTGACACTGCGCATAGCGATGTCACTGCGCATGTCGATCCGCGGCCTCCCTGCCCCCTCCTCGCGGGGCCTCCCGTCAACGCTTCGTCGAAACCACGTCGTCGTTTTGCTGACGTCGTTTCTGCTGGTGAGCCTGTTCCAGCCCGCCGGAAAGCCGCGCCCTCAAAAGCGCGTGAAGTTCGAGATCCTCCAAAAGAAGAAACCCCTCGCACCAATGTGGACAAGGAGGGTTTCACAACGGTGTCAAGAAAGCGTAAGACACGCAAGAGTCAGTGTGGTACTGCAGAACCGGTTGGTTGTGGTCTGCGGGTCTCCACACCGAGCAAGGCACTGTAAGTGTCGCGCCTGCATCACACTGCCAACGCTGAAGAAGTGACGCAGTATGTTCGCCAGAAAACCAGCTACTCGCTGCGGGTGTTCCAGTTGCATTCGCGCCACTACGTGCACTTCAGCTCGTTTGTAGTGCGCGTGCCGCGGCCGCTCCAGGAGACCATCGCGTGTGCTGATTTCTGGCCGAAAGGTGTCGTGTTTCGTCGGTTCCGGGGCAACCTACCGAACCCAACACCCGAGATGTCGACACAACGGGGCCACGTCGTTTTGCCGTCTAAATAAACATGGTTCGGTTCATGACGCATTGGTGTATACACTGTTTTTAATAAATAAATAAATAAATCATTTCAGCCATAGGACGTCTACTGAGATTACCATATGGGCCGGATAGAGGCGACCCGCACCCAGCGAGTCCCCGCAACCCTAACCAGGTCGTCCGACTACCTTGGGTGGCATTGGCACGTTGCGCTTGCCGGTACGCGGTCTCCACTCGAGAACCTTTCTGCTCCAACGGCCATGGGGTCTTCATACTATGTGCCCTGCCCATGTCACTTCAGTTTACTTACCCTGTTTAATATGTCAGTGACCCTGGTTCGTCTATGAATCTCCTCGTTTCTGAATCGATTTCGTAGAAAACCCTAGCATAGCCCGATAGCTCGATGAGTGACTCTGAGTTTCCTTAAGAATAAAGAAATATAGATGCTTTGTCATTTAGATATCACGTTCAAAATACAATCGTCAGGCTTGTCTTCTTCTTGAATCCTTTAACTTCTCGAGGAGCATAGGGCCTCAACTACAGTTTTCCATTTCTTCCGATCCGCGGCGAAGGTAATAATCTCCTGCCAGTTCATTCCACATTCCACAGTCTGTGCCACAATTCAGCTCCAAGTAGTCTTCTTGCCGAAGTGTGTGGCCAATCCAACGCCACTTTCTGTCGAAGATGACTACGTGAACAGGACGTTGGTTTGTTACTTTCCAAATGTTGTGGTTGGTGATGGTGTTGGGCCAGAAAATACCCAAATTATTTCTATGAGTGATATTCTGACGTACGAACCAAGTCACGCTGCCATAAAACAGGACAGATAGAAAGTTGGATTTAAAGATCCTTATCATGTCAGGCTTGTGCATGTACATACCTATCTATAAATTATTTACCGATTATAGGATTCCGTATCCCAGTTGGTAGAAACAGAACCTTTTTTAAGTCACTTTACTTTATTATTTATCCGTTTATATCTAATTTGAACCGTTCGAAATATGACTTTTGTATAAAAACAAGGTTTAGACAACGAATAAAGGAAAAATTCCGGAAACTGTCAAATTGATACATAATGCAAAACAACGTATCAAATTTTGAAAACCTAGATACGGTTCTTTTAATTGACCTAGAATTATTATGTCATTTTTAGAAAAAAAAAACTACTATTTATCAAATAGCTTAACCGATTTTCTTGAAACACAGCTTTATAAGACATAAATATTCCATGAAGACACATCTCAAACACAAAAAACTAAATCAAAATCGGTCCATTACTCAATTATAAATCGACACACAAATACATTGACATACAGAGACACACATACACAGATATATGTCAAACATATACTATCCCTCTTTTTCGTCAGCCGTAAAACAATAAGCCAATATGACATACTACACATACGAATAACACAGATTGGTACATACATATAAAAACCTACTCATACTTATGTGTTGGAACGAATGTACGTCAAAATGTAGTGCAGATGACATATACTGTTCACACGTGAAAAGTACCGTCGTCAATAGGATGTAAAAATGTCCACCCAATTGGTAACGTCAGAAGCCTGGCGGAGACACTTTGTTTTATTTCACTTAATTATTTGCACGTGTAGATATGTAAATGAAATGAAAGTAATTTATTTCTAGTTTTTTATGTTCCATACTTGCAAACAAAAACACTCAATTTTATAACTATAACCATAATACCCCAGCCCCATGACGATAGGTAGCCTCTCCAGCGCTCATGAAGAGAGTGCTCACGGCAGAATTTAGCTTGTTAGAGGGGTGGAATAAGTTAAATGTCCCAAAGTTTGAAACTATACTTCCAAAATTGAATGTAAACTTAATATTATGTATATGCCAGTTTGAGTCATAATCATAAATAAACATAATTACTTTAATAAGTTGAAATTAAAAGTTGATATTTCTAATCTGTATATCACATGACCTAAAACATGAGCCGCCAAAGTGGGAAGTCGTAATGGCAAACTATGCCTAAACAATACGCTCTCATCTCTGCCATGAACAACAATCATAATTTGAAATTGTTAGGTTACTTTTTTTCTCTAAGTTTTGTTTACATACCTTCTGTCATGATTGGTTCTGTCGTGATTTAATTGAGCATGGACGACAGCGTTTCCATATTATAAATAAAAATTAATAGTTTAAAAAACACTAGAAAAACATATAAAGATCATAAAGTTCCAGTTCTTATCTTCCGGCTCCATCATCAGATCAGTTCGACAGTATCATATTATTGTATTGTCATCAGAACTACATACAGCTGCCAATTTTTATGACGCTACGATCCTTGGAAGATGGTTAAATTAGTTACCTTAGATTCCATACAGGTCGACCTAATAAAAGCGGGTTAAAAAGGTTAAAATTTTAATGCCTTGTATATCAAGAAAGCGCATTTATTTTTTTGGAATATTTGTTTCCGTGGTCTTTTATTAGGAAATTGGCATTTTTAAGTACTGTTTCAAATAGTAAAATACCCTATTTATTTGTGGCACTTAGAGCATTTAACCACTGGACAGGAGATGCCATATTACTACATTCCCTTCTGCCAAAGTAATCGATATCTCCGGTTCGTTTAAACGTTATATTGCCAGTGTGTGGGTGTATTTTTGGCTTGCGTAGGTGATCAATATTTCCGTACTGTGCTGTACATATGTTTACCTCACCTCTCGCTTAAAATACAAGAAAAATTAGTTTAGTGTCACTACCGACTGCAGTGCAAAGATTTAAAGCGAGCTATCTTGCCCTTTGTCTTTTGAAGTGCCATCCTTTCTTTTCGGAATCAGGAGCTGATTTTCCTCTTTCTGTGTTAGTGTCTAGGTATTACAACCGTACATGAGGATGAGTCCTATCAGAGTCTTGTAGTCCTGTAATTTATATAAAAGTCGATGTACTGACTTTATCAGAAATGTATTAGAGCATTTCTGATAAAGTCAGTGCATGGAGTAATATTTATGTTTCGACGTCATTGCGCTTCTGCCGCGGACGTGTGTTTTATTCCGCTATATACTTTGCGGGTGACGCTTCACGCACGGGTACACGTATTACCGTCAAACCCTTTTAACGGTATGTAAAGAGCATTTTATTCAATTATTATTATGTTAAGTATTTATATTATCCGTCAAATTTCCATCATCTGAGTTTTAGAGATGTTACAGGTTATTATCCGCATCGCATCATGTCAACTTTTTTGCGGCACGAAGTGTTTCGCATCATCATTCATCTTATAAACAGTCAGAAGCGTGTGCAGGTGTAGAACAAGAGCTTCCCGTTTAATTAAAGAAAAAGAAAAGAATGTAAAAATGGCCAAGTGCGAGTCGGACTCGTGTACAGAGGGTTCCGTACAAAATATACGCTAAAAACGGCGTATCTATGAAAATCCAGTGTTACCAGAGCCGTACTCTTGAGCAAAATGTACGCGGTGCTCGTTCATTTTATATTGGTTACTGACATAGACAGACGGACATAAAATTATACTTTTTTTAGTATGTATTGTTATAGTGGCAACAGAAATACATCATCTGGAAAAATTTCAACTGTCTAGCTATCACGGTTCATGAGATACACCTTGGTGACAAACGGACAGACAGACAGACAGACCGACGGACAGCGGAGTCTTAGTAATAGGGACCCCTATTACCCTTTGGGTACGGAATCCTAAAATTTATTTTCCAAAATGCTGAAATTTGTTTTGTCAGAATCCTTACACAAAATATCGCACCTCAAAGAAACGCATTTTTGTCATACAAACTTTCAACCCCAAGTTAACCGCTTTACGGGATGAATTTATCAAAATGTAATTGATTTTCTTACTTTGAGATAAACAGTCTATACTCTTTTTTCGTTTGTTTTAGAAAAATATTTTTTGTTTGAATGGAGTACCTCTTTTGTACCATCCAAGTTGGTCCCAAATAATTTTAGTAAAGATCTGGTCATGGGATCCATGAGGTGAGCGGATTGACGACCGGTTTGGCTCAGTAGGAGTAACGTTGCCTGCGAAACTGAAGATCCTGAGTTCAAATCCCGGTAAGGGCAAATATTTATGTGATGAGCATGAATTATGAATCATTAATTTTCCTGAGTCTTGGATGTTTTCTATGCATATAAGTAAATATATCTATTAAATATATCGCCGTCTAGTCATAACACAAGCCTTATTGAGCTTACCTAGACTAGTTCGATTTGTGTAAAATTGTCCTGTAATATTTATTTATTTATTATTTATGAGGAATTGAAGGAACTCCTCAAATATTGTACGCATATACATACTCAAATATGGTAAATATGGCGATTTTGGTATTTTAAGAGACAAATTAAGCCTTTGCGTTCAGAAAGTGTAAATTGGCGAAGAAGAGCACAAAAGGTCACTGGAACTCTTCAACGATAAGTGATTTACGAGTGGCAATAAAATACATCTCGATTGAAAAAGCCAAGCTACTTCATAGTCGCAAATTGAAATGTTCCTGATGAGAACGGTATCTGTTGCGTCTAGTGCTAGTCTAAGTAGAGGGATATCTAGACTTTATGAAAAACGTAGTGTAAACACACCTATTAAATACAATGGTCGCGGATCGGGGCGCGTACAAGGTGCGTCTACACTTGTATCATTTGCTCGTATTCGATCACCGTGGCGTGGCATAACTGCGTATCGCGTTGCTTGGACGCTCACTGTAGGCGCGGCGATCACGCCTCGCTTGTCCGATCTAAGTGTGTGATACGCGTAGCAACATGGATTTCGAGCGATCGGATCGGTGCAACGTCCAAATGTGTGATCGTGACACGCGATCATGACACGGGACAAAGATCGAGCAAGTGATACAAATATGGACGCACCTCAAGGTGAGGTCGTACGAGTGCAAGGCGAGGCGCGCGGTAAAGTGTCGCGCGGCGGCTGCTCCCCGTTCGCTGTCGCTGTCGGTTAGCGGTACACCAAGCCGCGCTCTCCTTTGTATTGTTTATGGGCCGGCGTTGTCTCCACCAGTATCATTGAATTGATTTGATGATGGAGCCGCAAAGTAGGCACCGGATCTCCTTAATAAAATAATGTATTCTAGCCGTCTTTGGGCTTATTAGAACTGTCACGAGATTACTTTTACGTAAGTATAACGATAGTTAATCGTTATCGTTACGTAAAAGTCATCGGGGAAGTGTGAAATAAATTAACTATTTAAGAAAAAAATAAACTGCTCACAATAAAAAAAACACTTACGAACAAAAAACCCACAGACAAATTAATGTGAATTAAATAAAAACTAAAAAATATGTAACAATTCTTTAATATTCAAATACTCAAACGTATCCGTCTTGATATGGGCGAATCTAGACTCAATATTTCCCAATCATGTAATGTAATTTTCGTTATGATTGTACAGAGAAATGTATTAGAAATTCCATCTCTGTAGAGATGGACAGAAATGTAACGAAGCTGAGATGGAAAGGGACAATTTATTTTGTATGAGGTTCAAATGTATATTCTGAATAAGACAAGCTCAAAAAAACAGTATTCTGAAAGAAAAACGTTTTTTTTTCTACAAATCGCTACTTTTTGAAAACAGTCAGGGTAGAAAAACCTTATACAACTATTATAAAAAAATACAAATCTGTTTATCATATTGGAATTTTAAATAAATTTGATAACCATGTTTTACCAAAATGTATACATACTACTTCTTTTAATACTTGTTTTTCGATGACATGTTCGGTCGATTCCTAGTATGACCACGTGATGTGTAATCAAGTTTTTCTCTGCGCTTTTATCTATGTATCTTTAACACAATTTCTATATAATTATGACTTTTCGTTTCAAGTCCGTGTCTGAGTTACGCGCACCATCTTAATTTAAAACATTTTTATTCTTTGCACGAACCATGCTCAGCGTAGGGTTCCGTTACTACAAAAATATGCACTATAAGTGAAAAAATACGATGTGGAAAAGTGCACGAGAAAAAGAGCGTATCTGTATCTGAACGGCACTTACGTATTTTTACTGTGAAGCGCAGTTTTTCGGCAAAAACTTAAAAACATTCTATTCCATCATATAAATTTTCGTTGCAAGCATTTATTAAGCTGTATTTATAAAATTATTTTCATCTATTTTGGACTTACGGTTCAAAAATGAATGTAGCTTTAAACCTCAAAGTGTTTTAAAGAAGAACTACCAAATTAATTAGGATACATCGTGTAGTTTATGGGTAAAATGCCAGTGATATATGGACGGGCGGACATGACGAAAATATAAGATTCCGTTTTTGCCATTTTGCCTACGGAACCCTAATCAGATTATTTTTACGCAAGAAACCCTCCACTCCACCTCATTTACCAATTACCTACCAGTAGACGTAACAAGTTTGCCTATAATATCCCATCCCAAGCGAACCCAGAACATAACACGGTGTGGAACTGTGGATATTACTTTCATACCACATCGTTATCATACTCATTAAGCGGTATATTATTATCATAAGATATCTATTCGTTGGACGAGTGAAGTTTTCGCGGAAAAACTATTAATAGATAACAATTTCCGTTAACAACAATCATACGAGCTATGACAAATGCAACGGTAAAAGTTATTTCCTACACCCATATAGTAAATCCTCTGTCTTCACAACCCTTCGGTACCACCCTTTTCAAAGTTAAATGTTCACATTCTCATAATGGAAAACGTTTCATTTTTAAACCCCCTTATTTTATCGAACTATCTAATAATATTTGCAAAATGACGATGACGGTGACGGTGACGGTGACGATGATAATGACGATGACGGTGATGATGATGGTGGTGGTGGTGGTGGTGATGATGGTGATGATGGTGATGATGGTGATGATGATGATGATGATGATGATGAACCCCTCTTTTTTCTTCAGCGTAGTCGACTAAAATATATCTTATAATCATCCGTTGATATTCTGCTACCTGTGTAACATAAATAGTTGAAATCCGTTTAGCCAATTTGGCGTGATAAAGTCACAATGACACGTATAACAGCATAAAAAAAATCCGTTTAGTGACCTGCAAATAGTCCGTTACAATATTTTTTTATTAATTTTTTTCGATGTACCTACACACATTTCATTTTTACAACTTGATGATAGTATAGATGTAAAAGTATGTTAGTGCAAAGCGTAACTCAATAATCTCCTTTTTTTTCAAAATATGATTATCCATTCAATCTCTTAAAGTACATTTTGACCCACTTTCAAACCAGTTTTAATCCTGTTTTATGAAGAAAAAAATCAAAATGTCTGAAAATTAAATACAAGATTCGAAAAAAAAAACAATTTTTTTTCATAACCACTCACTTGCTTTCGGTAACTAGAGCTACCAGATGACCTTTATACAATTTTTGATTTTTTTTCTGTGTAGGGCAGTTTCGGAGCGGTTTAAACGATGAGCAAAACATACCCAAATAAGATGGCAACGCAGAAAAAAATTGGCAGCCAACATGATGGAACAAACATATTTTTAAATAGCTGTCGTTCTCAACGTTGTGACAAAGTAAAGTTGCGTAAAAGTGCACAGTGTTTTAAAAATGCCGTCAGTATTCAAATCTATATTTTACTATTAAAGTTAGACATCAAACGATTCAGTGTTTATCCAACTATCAGATTATAGCTATATTTCGGTCCCAATAAATAATTATAAATTACAATTGCACTTCAAAGTAGTTAAGACAGAGATTTTTTCAGTGACCTGCGATTGAAATGGCCAACATTTTTAAGAACAAAGAATATTTCTCGTAATTATCTAGTCATTAAAACAGTTTAATTATTAAGTTTCTTAAATAAACATTAAATCATTAACATCTATGACTTATTTACACAGGATTAGTGAATAAAACAAGAAACGGTCCATGTAAATACAGGTACGGGTGGTGGTAGCTGTAGCTACCAAAAGCGATTTAGCCAATTACTCGCTTTGACGTTGTAAGACTTGGGAGCACAACTGAAGCGCTGCGATCGCGTTTGGTACATTTTGTGATTTGTTCCTAATAACAGGTAAAGACTCGAACATAAAGTAAATGAAAAGTAGCTAAAAACATTTGCAAATATTACGTTGTTTATATTAAACTATTTATAGACCGTAACACTTAAAATAACGTATGCTCAATTTGTTTATATTATGGACCGTAACACTTAAAATAACACTTATAAGGTCCTTCAGAAGCTCTTCAATACCGTATTGCTCGAGGGCATCGCGCCGGAGGCATGGAACGGGAGTGTGGTGGTGCTATTTTTCAAGAAAGGTGATAAAACGCTGCTCAAGAATTATAGACCCATCTCTCTTCTTAGCCATGTCTACAAGTTGTTTTCCAGGGTCATCATGAATCGTCTCTCAAGCAGGTTTGATGAATTCTAGCCTCCCGAACAAGCCGGGTTTCGAAAAGGCTTCAGTACCATAGACCACATACAAACGCTGCGGCAGGTTATACAGAAAACCGAGGAGTATAATCTGCCACTTTGCTTAGCGTTTGTGGACTATGAGAAGGCTTTTGATTCCGTCGAGACATGGGCAGTACTGCAGTCGCTCCAGCGATGCCGGATTGACTGTCGGTATATCGAGGTGCTGAGGAGTGCGTACAACAACGCCAGTATGTCGGTCCGAGTACAAGACCAGATTACGGAGACGATCCCGTTGCAGAAAGGTGTGACAAGGAGATGTAATATCTCCGAAGCTCTTCACCAACGCAATGGAAGACGCCTTCAAGCTCTTTTAATGGCAAGGATTCGGCATCAGCATTAATGGCGAGTACATCACGCACCTTCGGTTCGCCGACGATATCGTGGTCATGGCAGAGACGCTGGAGGATCTCGGTACGATGCTCGAAAATCTCAACAGAGTATCCCAACAGGTGGGCCTTAAGATGAACATGGACAAGACGAAGATCATGTCGAATGTCCATGTAGCGCCCACCCCAGTATTGGTTGGTAACTCGGTCCTCGAAGTTGTTGACGAATATGTCCATCTAGGACAAACAATCCAGTTAGGCAGGTCCAACTTCGAGAAAGAGATCAATCGACGGATCCAACTCGGATGGGCAGCGTTTGGGAAACTGCGAAGTGTCTTCTCGTCCAGCATACCTCAGTGCTTGAAGACGAAAGTCTTCAACCAGTGCGTATTACCGGCGATGACCTACGGAGCCGAGACGTAGTCTCTGACTATGAGCCTCTTAAGGAAGCTCAGAGTTACTCAGCGAGCTATGGAAAGGGCTATGCTCGGTATTTCTCTACGAGATCGAATCCGGAATGAGGAGATCCGTAGACGAACCAAGGCCACCGACATAGCATACAGGTTAAGCAAACTGAAGTGGCAATGGGCAGGGCACATAGTTCGAAGAACCGACGGCCGTTGGGGCAGAAAGGTTCTAGAGTGGAGACCACGTATCGGCAAGCGCAGCGTGGGAAGGCCACCCGCAAGGTGGTCTGACGACCTGATTAGGATTGCGGGGGCTCGCTGGATGCGGGTCGCCTCTATCCGGCCCATGTGGAAATCAATTGAGGAGGCCTGTGTCCAGCAGTGGACGTCCTACGGCTGAAATGATGATGATGATGAACACTTAAAATA
Organism: Hedya salicella; assembly: GCA_905404275.2. Taxonomy (NCBI): domain Eukaryota; kingdom Metazoa; phylum Arthropoda; class Insecta; order Lepidoptera; family Tortricidae; genus Hedya; species Hedya salicella. Next base: position 6,850,994 of record FR990106.1, on the reverse strand, counting down.
ACGTATGCTTAATTTCTAAAACACTGCATAGACCTGGCGGAGCCCGTTGTGTTCGACCCTAACGGAGCGCCATGTTCGGCAGTTGCCCCGGTAACATGGCACGTTATTAGTTTTTTGCGTAACGGCTTTGTTTATTTACCTTACAATCAGTGTGATTCTATGTATTAATAGTTTTCTTTGTGTAATTGTGGTTTCCTAGGTACAGAGTGTGATTTATAATGTGTTTGTGTCGTGTGATATTGTGGTTTGAAGGGTTTTTAGTTCGGCTGAAAACCAAAACGTCGTTGGTACGTACATAATTTTTATTATTTAGACTCCTAGAACCGTAATGAACGTTATTATTACAAAATATATCCATTTTAATTTATGATTACTAATTGCTTGTTCTAAGTAGAACTATATTTTGGTTCTTGACTTTTTAAATTAGCCACAAATAAATCACGAATCAAAGAAAAAAAATCGCCTCGTCTTGCGTCAGATATCAAAAATGAAATGATGTTTACTATACAATTTTATTTGAACAGTTATACAATATTTGGCATTAAATGAAAGAAGATCTAATCTTCTTTTTTTTGCATGCAAACAAAAAGGATATTATCGCTTTACTTTTTTTCTAAAAATATATTTCTGCTTGAATTCGTCAACTTTATCAGTGTGTCGGTTTTACGCATTTTTTATAATTATTTTTAATATGGTAATGCATAAAATAAGTAACACCATCAGATTCTTTGTTTCATTGGCTTTTTTGTGTAAAAAAAACATAGCATATGATTTAGTAAAAACCAAGTTATTAATTTTTCAATAAAACACGGCATCTCGCGGAAATTTGCACAAAAGGACAGAGCAATAAAGGCCACCATTTTTAAAATCCAAAAGCAAGTGAGTGGATAAAGGAACTTAAAAGATATTTTAATGATCCTTATTATATTTGAGGGGTGCTATTTTTTTTTATTTCTAATCTGAAAACTAAGTGGTAGGATATTGGTAGCACATGGCTTTAGAGCTTGTTGAATGTAAGGCCTTGGCTCGAGTGTTTATCGATTTGCAGTGCATGGGAAGCAGAGTGTCTCGTCACGTTGGCCGTCTCATTGAATGACCTGGGTTTACGAGGCTTACTTAGGAAAGTTTCTATAACGCGACTGCTTGAGTTTTTGCGCTCTGATTTATATCTATACTATTATAAAAAAAAAAAAAAATGGTCATATTTAAAAAAAAAAAACATTGAACATATAAAAAAAGTGTAACAAACTATTTGAAAGTTACTAAAACGAAGAATATTATTATTTATTTTTTGTATGGTTGAATAATATGTCGTTGTAACTTCATTACGCCAAAACGGCTGAACAAATTTTAACAATTCTTTGGTGCAGTGCTAGCTGGGTATCCAAGATTGTTATAGAATACTTTTTATCTGACTATGCTGATGAAAAAATGGGTTATGGTTTTGCTGACGATTTTGCAGGCATCATCTAGTTATTACTATTTTTTTTAATATTCAACGGATGGACTGATTTTTTTGACCGTCGATCATGTCACATCTCAAATACATAATACGAAATCATAAAAGACAAATAGGTATGTTTAAATATTACGATAGCATCGACGAAAAAAAGGGTGATATAAGTTTGTCGTGTTTTAGTGTCTTTATTCAGTTCCTTTACGTTATAACCGATTATTATTTTAAGATGTTGACCAATCCAATTTTTTGTGGACAACTGCAATTGGAGTACTATAAATAGGAAAGCGTGACGTCATTGCCAAAGTTTTTCTTATTGCTTTTAAATTTGTTTTTACACGTAAAAAAGTAAATGTTCGTAGCTTTGGAGTCTTGTAGTGAAGTCATTTAATTTTTTGGTTAAGTTAATCCCGTTTTAGTATTTTATCATTAATCATATTAATACAGTAATACGTTTGTCACCAATTAAATTATAGCATTTATATTTCTTTAAAAAAATATATTTCCTGGATTCTTTTTGTGCATGTGTCAAAACCTATTTCTAAAAATGTAATAGGTAACTAACTGACTTTTAAACTAATCAAAATCCGGCGTAATAATACCTCATTGATACTAAGCATTGAAACCTAAAAACGAATTTCCGGGACGAGATAAAAGTTGATACAGAAATCTCATCTAGCATTATGGCTAGCAAAAATACAAAAGATATTACGGCTACAGCCAAAGACAAAAGATAATACAAAAACAAAAATTGGAACTAAAACCGCTTCCAATCTGGCCCGACTTCAACACCAAAAACTCCAATCCCCCGCTGAGCCATTGTTTTCGTCAACGAAAAACCAACACGACACTGACAATTTTCGCTATAGCTCGCGTAGTAGCCATAAAGATAACATTGCACTCTGAACATCAGGTCAGAATTAACATTTTACGTTGAAACTTCATGTGCACTTAAAAAAGCCTGAACATCAAATACCTAGATCAAATCAAATGTAATTAAATAATTTCTTTGCGTAAACAAAGGTTACTGTTTTATGACATAAGGAGGTCGAATTACTCTTTAAGCGTTTATTTTATACTATAGGTAGGCGTGCAAATATTTAACAAGTAGTATTTAGAATCACATGCACCAAAAGACGTAGGTACAAATATTATCCACTGGATAGTGGATAAATATTATCCACTGGATAGTGGATAATATTATAGGCCGTGATTTCTACCATCTGTCTTTTGACACATGACAGATGATGTAAATAGTGATGAGGCAAAAGTGTTTCGATTGTCATAATAACCGACAATCAATGGTTTCCACAGGTAGTCTGAATCGATTTATGCGTTTACTTATTCTGTATATTAATAATCCAATCTCTATATGTTTAACTGCTGTAAATAAACAGTATGTAAATAAATATTTATTACAGAGGAGGATGGATGGTTATGAAAAAAAATTGATTCCGTAGATACTGTACCAATACAATATGCGATATTATGTACGCATTCCACTGGCTTGCCCACTATAACGCATCAGAAAACCATTACTTACTGTTTTTCGATGAAAATTAAGCCTAAGTCTGTTTAATGCAAGAATACCGTTAAACAGCCGTAGTCTTTAATTATATCAAACAGTGTAAGTATAAGGGAATAACAAATATCTTAAAAAGATTCTGTTTGTATCGTAGTTTCGAGTTTCACATATATTTATTATGTGTCCTTTGCTTTGTCGTATTCTAATACCTGTGACCGTTAAAAGACGTTAAATTGGTGGCGCCACTGTCGCAAGTGCCCAAAATGCTAGAGTAGGATAATAAACAAGATAAACAAGGAAAGCAACATTTATGTAAGTACATTTCATACGCACGTGCCACACTAGCGCCATTGAGGACAGATTTGGAATTAATCACTAGTTTCCATTTCCATCCGCTGGACACTTTTTGACTATATTAGTTTGGCCTCCTTATCTCCATTCTCCATGGTTCAGATATCGATACTGTTGTTTACACATAAATACATGAGGACAGGTTTACACGTAACTTGTTTAATTTTTAAGTCGGAACGGATTACATACATGATTTGTTTGATTTTGTTATTAGATATTTGTAATTCAGTACCACGAAGTATTCGATTATCATCGATTTGCTCAATTTACTTCCATTTCGTAAAGATGGAATTGGTACGGCTCCAAAATTAAAAATAAAAAGTCATAGAACGTAACTGTTTGCGTATAATGATTTTAACATACGAATGTGCTAGAAAAATAATTAAATATTGAGTTAGTTGGGGCTAAAATGAGCATATATATTATTTTTCAGTAATTGTAAAACTTGAGAACTATTGGATATTTTAATTAAAGCATCGATAAAACGTGCACATTTGCGTTATATGGGTGCTGTCATGTGTCAAAAGACAGTTGGTAGAAATCTCGAACTATAGTGTATATTAATAAGTGTCACCAAATTAAAATGCGAATGTCCATTAAATTTTATTATAAATAATAATATGCAATTATAATTAGTTTAATAAAGATATTCATACATTTTGGTGTCACTATATAATATAATTCATAATAATATACAATAATAATATTTTTTTCTTTTAAACAATATTTATACACTTTGATGTAATGTAATAAAGTTCATAATTAATAATAATATGTTACTAGCACATGTCATAATTTTCAATTTTCCTAATGCACCTATAACTGTCTCCATTTTGTTACCATTATGTTTAATGATGATTTTTCTTGATTGATGTATCAATCAGGAAATTACATTGCTCAATTGGGAACATTAAGTTTCCCAAACGTGTTCATATTATATTTTTTCCCGATAGTATACGTTATGTTGACTCAGAACTCAGTTTATTGTTATGCCGTGTTGGTTTTTAGACACAATTTTTTAAATCCTCGATGTGACATTTGTTCGATCCAGTCGAACTTATACATTATTACTTTAGTCCATAGTTTAAAAGAAGAAAAAAAAAGGAAATTAAAAAATAAAATGTGACACTGTCATTGTCAATTGAATTAACGGATTTGTTTGTTAGTTACGTTTGCTTATGTGTCTGCGGTTTTCTGGAGTTTTTAATGACGATTTGGCCCTGATCTCTGGATTCCGTCTTACCTGCACTTCACGACGAACCCGCGCTGTTTATTGGACTACGACTAGATGCTTTACTGACGCCTCACGCACGTATTTTGGACGATTCCTCTCTCCTTTAATAACCGCTGCGTATGTGATTATTGGTGTAAATCATAAACAATGACTGATGAAACAGGAAATAGCTAAGCCAACCCTCAAAAATTCGGCATATTTCCGTGATGAAGTGCAATGTTTTGTGCCCTCTTGTAAAAAATATAGGAGGGAAAATCAAAAGATGACATTTTTAAAGGTGCCAGACGTTCTAAAAGCTAGCTGGTGTCAAACTGTGGGAAGGAATTGCCCGAAGAGACACGCCTCTACACGCCTGTGAAGAGCACTTTGACGTAACTATAAATTTCATTCTTATTAAAGAGGATGTTTCTTTAATTAACATTTCATTTCATTGGTACAAGAAGTGGTGAACCTACAAGATGATTTAATAAAAATATAATGAGTATATCCGCTGTTTTATTTAGTTTGCATAACATTAACTGTAAAGTCTGCCTTTATTATTGTATAGGATAACATTTATAGCTCAGTCAGCAGGGTTTCTTCAAGAAGCATTCTACAGATGTTGGTGATGGTTTGTTAGATTTTTTCTCCAGCCTAAATAATAGCACCAACATTTACATCCTTACCTTAAACCTTAAAATAAAAAGACGTTTCATTTTGACTTTGTAAATAAAATATACACATACTTATAATAGTACATGTATAGACATGACCATCCGTCCTTAAAATGGTAGCAATATGGCAAAAGAAATAAAATTGACTGAGACTAAATAAGAACTTGTAATTACATGCTGATGCTGGACAGCCCTCACAGTTTGTATTGATCAGGCAAATTTGTAGAATCTGCTCGCACAAAGTCAACTGATGCACTCATTTTTTGAAGCCAAGGGTCGTCAGGGTAAGCAGAATCGTTGTTCAAAATACGTGCGTGAGTCGTCAGTAAAACATCCAGTCGTAGTCCAATAAACAACGCGGGGTCGTCATGAAGTGCAGGTAAGTCAGAATCCAGATCAGGGCCAAATCGTCGTTAAAAACTCCAGAAAACCGCAGACACAAAAGCAAACGTAACTAACAAACAAACCCGTTAATTCATTTGACAATTTTTTTTTTTTATTTCCCTTTTTAAAAAAAAAAACTATGGACCAAAGTAAATATGTATAAGTTCGACTGGATTGTACAAATATCACATCGAGGATTAAAAAAAATATATCTAAAAACCAACACGGCACAAACATAAACCGTCTGTAGATTCTGAGTCTACATAACGTATACTATCGGGAAAAAATATAATATGTACACGTTTGGGAAACTTAATGTTCCCAATTGATAATAAACTAAATCGATGATAAATACTGTTTTGAAAGTAATGCTGTTAAATTATTCTCTTATTTTTAGGGTTCCGTACTTCAAAAGGAGAAAACCTAAACCTTTACAGGATCACTTTGTTGTCCGTCTGTCTGTCAAGACCAATTTTCTCAAAAACGCGTAAAGGTATAAAGCTGAAATTAACTTTAAGCACTAATGTCTGTACTCACATGAAGCTGTACAAAAATAAAGTCTTAACGCAATCGAAAGATATAGTCATTAAAAAAGGTGTTTCTATGGAAATTGCAGTCCATGGAAAACCTATAGGGTATTTCTAGTCGTCCTAGAAACTTGGTATAAAGCTAGCTTATGAGCTACCTTCATAACTACCTAACTAACTAAACATTATATTGTGCTATAGGACAAGATAGTAGTTTAGTCACAGTTTCTCAATCACTAAAAACGAAACCCTTGTGATCACATTGCTGTCTGTCTGCCGCATATATAAACCTCATTTTCTCAGAGGTAGATTTAGGTATTATGTTGAAATGTATGTTTGGTTAAAGATGCAACGTGCAATGGCAGGGCTATGCTCGGGGTTTCTCTTCGTAATATAATCAGAAATGAGGATATCCGCAGAAGAACCAAAGTAACCGACATAGCTCACAGGATTGCATCATTGAAGATGGCAATAGGCGGGCCATGTAGCCTGAAGAACGGATGGCCTCTGGTGCAGTAAGGTGTTAATGTGGTTGCAACTCTAGGAAGAGTTGCAACCACGCATAGAAAAGCGCAATGTAGGACGGCCCCCGACTAGGTTGACGGATTACCTGGTGAGGGTTGCGGGAAGTCGGTGGACGCGGTATGCGCAAGATCGCACCCTGTGGCGAACTATAGGGGAGGCCTGGGTCCAGCAGTGTACGGCCGTGGCTGATAGATAGATAGATAGAAGCTCTATGATACATTTATGGTGTAAAAAAGTTAAGCCTCTAAATTTATTCAATCGAAAGATACAAAAGTTTTGATACTTGAAAACCCTAAATGGTGACCCCTTGGCCAAAGATTATGAAATTTGAGAAGCCGCCAGTTATGATAGCACAAATAAAAGAAAAATATCGAAAATTGAGTTTATAATTTCATCAGTTTCAGTTAACCTACAATCCGTAATGATATAATACTTCATCAGTAGATAGAAGATTCAGATCATTTACGTGAACATTTAAAATGTATGACGATCGTATTTTCTAATTATCTTGTTTTTGTTTTCGCCGTGATCACAGTAATTATTCTTCATAATACCTTTAATGCCATGGGAGACACTAAACACGATTCCTTTATAAGTAATTAAGAAAATAAACAAATTTCAGCAATAATTCACCTTAATTACGCCATCATCAGGAAAGGTTAAAATAAACAAACAATGCACGAATTTCTAATTTGATTGAAATTGCTTTTGTTTATTGTTTTACAATTGAATCACAAGAAATAAAATTATCCGTAACTTTTGTTTTTCAGTTAAAATAATAACTTTCCGAACAAAATAATTATGCATCTTTGTTAAGGTACAAATACTTACCTAAACATTAATATAAGATATTATAGATTTTCGGGATTAGATTTTCGGGTTTCTCGTCAACAACATTGTGACAATTTCGAGTGTGTCGAGCAGGGTTGCGTACCTGATACTCAGAGTATCTAAAAGATATTCGTTGAAGGTCATACAGGTCTACGCACCGACCTCGACTCACCCAGATGAGGAGGTTGAGGCCATGTATGAGGACGTCAGTAGAGCCATACATGCTTTCAAATCACGCTTCACTGTTGTTATCGGAGACTTTAACGCAAAGCTGGGGAAGAGAGGCGATAACGAGCTGAAAGTGGGGGAATTTGGATGTGGGCAACGGAACCGAAGGGGCCAGAGGCTGGCCGAATTTCTGGAGAAGGAGGGACTCTTCATGATGAATTCCTTCTTCAAAAAGCCTAACAGAAAATGGACTTGGATGAGTCCCAACGGTTTCACGAGAAATGAAATAGACTTCATTTTATTCACTAAGAGACAAAAATTCAATGATGTCTACTGAGACATCATTGAATTTTTGAATATCGTGCCGCATGGACCGATGGATCCGTCTATTGAGCTGCCTGTATATTTCAGCGTCTTCAGAAGTCTGCAGCGTCATCGAGCGTCGTTCAGCCATGAGGTTGAGAGTACGATCGGATTGTTTTTGGGGTCTATCTTTGCGGCGGGGTCTGAAGAATTTCTTCCCCACTTCGTGGACAGTTTCTACCAACCTAATATTTATATCGTCCACGGAAACGTAATTATCCAGGCAAGCGAAGCGATTTGTTAACTCCAGCTGAAAGTCTTCGGGATTTTGTATGTGGGCTGTAGTTGGTCGGAGCGTAGACTTCATTAGGCGAGACTTTTCTAGGCGGACGTTCATATTCAATGTGCCTCGCACCATTCGGTGATCGCTACCGGTTTTCACCCTATTGATCCAGTGATCAATGGCAGGGCTATGCTCGGGGTTTCTCTTCGTAATATAATCAGAAATGAGGATATCCGCAGAAGAACCAAAGTAACCGACATAGCTCACAGGATTGCATCATTGAAGTGGCAATAGGCGGGCCATGTAGCCTGAAGAACGGATGGCCTCTGGTGCAGTAAGGTGTTAATGTGGTTGCAACTCTAGGAAGAGTTGCAACCACGCATAGAAAAGCGCAATGTAGGACGGCCCCCGACTAGGTTGACGGATTACCTGGTGAGGGTTGCGGGAAGTCGGTGGACGCGGTATGCGCAAGATCGCACCCTGTGGCGAACTATAGGGGAGGCCTGGGTCCAGCAGTGTACGGCCGTGGCTGATAGATAGATAGATAGAAGCTCTATGATACATTTATGGTGTAAAAAAGTTAAGCCTCTAAATTGATCCAGTGATCAATAGGGTGAAAACCGGTAGCGATCACCGAATGGTGCGAGGCACATTGAATATGAACGTCCGCCTAGAAAAGTCTCGCCTAATGAAGTCTACGCTCCGACCAACTACAGCCCACATACAAAATCCCGAAGACTTTCAGCTGGAGTTAACAAATCGCTTCGCTTGCCTGGATAATTACGTTTCCGTGGACGATATAAATATTAGGTTGGTAGAAACTGTCCACGAAGTGGGGAAGAAATTCTTCAGACCCCGCCGCAAAGATAGACCCCAAAAACAATCCGATCGTACTCTCAACCTCATGGCTGAACGACGCTCGATGACGCTGCAGACTTCTGAAGACGCTGAAATATACAGGCAGCTCAATAGACGGATCCATCGGTCCATGCGGCACGATATTCGTCTCTTTAATACTAACTATATTAAAGAGACGATAGAGCGGAACAAGGGCTCTAAAGTGTTTGCAAGGGACCTGTCTATTGGGCAAAGCCAGTGACGATGCTGAAGACAGAAGAGACATCGAAACGTTCTACGGGCAGTTATATACCTCGGTTGCCAAACCTGCTCATGACTTGGCCAAAGACCCGAGAGCCCGACACTATTCCGAAGATATCCCGGACATCAGCCTGTACGAGATTAGAATGGCCCTTAAACAGCTCAAGAACAACAAGGCGCCGGGTGATGACGAAATTACTTCAGAGCTTCTGAAAGCGGGTGGAACACCGGTACTTAAGGTCCTTCAGAAGCTCTTCAATACCGTATTGCTCGAGGGCATCACGCCGGAGGCATGGAACGGGAGTGTAGTGGTGCTATTTTGCAAGAAAGGTGATAAAACGCTGCTCAAGAATTATAGACCCATCTCGCTTCTGAGCCATGTCTACAAGTTGTTTTCCAGGGTCATCACGAATCGTCTTTCAAGCAGGTTTGATGAATTCCAACCTCCCGAACAAGCCGCCGGTTTCGAAAAGGCGTCAGTACCGTAGATCACATACACACGCTGCGGTAGTTTATACAGAAAACCGAGGAGTACTATCTGCCACTTTGCTTAGCGTTTGTGAACTATGAGAAGGCTTTTGATTCCGTCGAGATATGGGCAGTACTGCAGTCGCTCCAGCGATGCCGGATTGACTGTCGGTATGTCAAGGTGCTGAGGAGTGTGTATAACAACGCCAGTATGTCGGTCCAAGTACAAGACCAGATTACGGAAGCGATTCCGTTGCAGAGAGGTGTGAGACAAGGAGATGTAATATCTCCGAAGCTCTTCACCAACGCAATGGAAGACGCTTTCAAGCTCTTGGAATGGCAAGGATTCGGCATCAGCATTCATCGCGAGTACATCACGCACCTTCGGTTCGCCGACGATATCGTGGTCATGGCAGAGACGCTGGAGGATCTTGGTACGATGCTCGAAGATCTCAAAAGAGTATTCCAACAGGTGGGCCGTAAGATGAACTTGGACAAGACGAAGATCATGTCGAATGTCCATGTAGCGCCCACCCCAGTATTGGTTGGTAACTCGGTCCTGGAAGTTGTTGACGAATACGTCTATCTAGGACAAACAATCCAGTTAGGCAGGTCCAACTTTAAGAAAGAGATCAATCGACGGATCCAACTCGGATAGGCAGCATTTGGGAAACTGCGAAGCGTCTTCTCGTCTAGCATACCTCAGTGCTTGAAGACGAAAGTCTTCAACAAGTGCGTATTACCGGTGATGACCTACGGAGCCGAGACGTGGTCTCTGACCATGGGCCTTTTAAGGAAGCTCAGAGTAACTCAGCAAGCTATGGAAAGGGTTATGCTCGGTATTTCTCTACGAGATCGAATCAGGAATGAGGAGATCCGTAGACGAACCAAGGCCACCGACATGGCATACAGGGTAAGCAAACTGAAGTGGCAATGGGCAGGGCACATAGTTCGAAGAACCGAAGGCCGCTGGGGCAGAAATGTTAGAGTGGAGACCACGTACCGGCAAGCGCAGCACGGGTAGGCCACCACAGGGGGCTCGCTGGATGCGGATCGCCTCTATCCGGCCCATGTGGAAATCAATTGAGGAGGCCTGTGTCCAGCAGTGGACGTCCTACGGCTAAAATGATGATGATGATGCTGATTATAGATATTGTTGAGCAAATTAGTTGAGTTAATCAACAATATTTTATTTTAATAGATATTAGTTATTATAATAGCTAAACAACATTGTAATATCTAAAGCAGTATTTTTTTTATTTAACATAATTTTTAGTATTCCGTTCCCAAAGTGTATAACGGTACCCCTATCACTAAGACTCCGCTGTCCGTCTGTCTCTCTGTCTGTCCGTCTGTCACAAAGTTCACAGTTGAAATTTTCACTGACGATGTATTTCTGTTGCCGCTATAACGACAAATAATAAAAACAGTACAATTCTATATCTGTTTGTCTATGTCAGTAACCAATATAAAATGATCGAACGCTGCGTACATTTTGCTTAGGAGTAGCTGTGCTAACACAAAATTTTCATAGATACGACCGTCTGTAGCGTATATTAGTACAACTCGCACTTGGCCGGTTTTTTTATAAATTAATTACCCATTTTTTCATTTGTTATTTTTGCTGTAACAAACACGTCAACAGTGTATCTCCAATCATGCAAATGTGTTTTTTATAGAATAACAATAAATAAATAAATAAATTCAAGCACTCAGTTTTAGTGACTTGGTTAATAGTGCACGTTCCAATCAGGTTTTAATAGCTCTAGTGCATCGTTATGCCTCAAAGTGATGAGGTGCTATCGAGAACGCGGCGCCGCAAATCTTATTTAATTTCTCGCTAGTTCAATAATGGTAAAATCTTACATTTAATGTATATATAGACTCGGTACGACTTTTCGTTTATCTGCAATAAAAAACGTGAAGAGTCATGAGGGAAAATAATTTACTTTTAACTTGTAACATTAGTTTATGCTATAACATTATTTTTTCAAAATTAGTTTCCTGTTGTTTCCCAGTGAATAGAATAGTAAGTACGAGTATGTGATAGTGAAATTTCAATGTACATATTATACAAACAGTTCAAAAACCGGCCGAGGAGCAAATCGGACCATGCTCAGCGTAGGGTTACTTTACTACAAAAAAAATCACTACAGATGAAAAACTACGATGTGAAAAAGTGCACTAGCGAAAGAACGTATCTTCACGGCACTTGCGTCTTTTTGCTGAGAAGAGCAGTTTCTTGGCAATGGCTCAAAAACGGTATATCCAATAATGTTGAAAATATTTTTCGTTAAAGTATTTATTACGAGTTACCGTTATATTTTTTTCATATTATTTTGACTTACGGTTTAAAAATAACGGAGAGGGGACACAAATTATACATGCAATTTTCAGAGCGATTATACCCAAAAATATGCACTAAAACATTTTTGTAGAAACCTTTAAGTGTTTTTAAAAGAACTGTCAATTTATGTGCCAGTAGCAAACTACTTAGGTAGGTAGCGGCTTGTGCAAGACATCTGTACTCCAAATTTCATTAATACATCTTGTCATTTTTGAGTAGTGTAGAGCCTTCGACACACGGACGGACGGACCTGACAAAACTGTAAGGGTTCCGTTTTTCCATTTTGGCTGCGGAACCCTAAAATCTATATTTTTGCATTTATTATTGATTTATTTTATTATTTACAATTTAAAAACATTACGGGGTAATCGCTAAGGCATTATATGTATAGAGCTAGATTTTATAACAGTATTAGAAGATTCGATTATATAAAATTCCTAATTTCAAGGTTTAAGGATTGCATATTTATGGGCTACAAAACCCTTCAAGTAACTTCTGTACAGTCTTTGTTTGCGGTTATTTTTGCTTCTTTTCAAGGTCTGTACAAACACGTGCCTTAACACGTTTCAAGTATTTTGGTACACGTAAAGTTGAGAACAACGTTGAGGTACATTTAAAAGGAAAATGTGAAAAATTCATGCTTTAAATAGGTCTTGAACCCACATTTTCTCAGATTTCCGGGCCAACAGCAGCTATAGCACAACTGATATGTGCGATTTTTTGTCACGCGCCAAAGATTGCCTGTTTCCTTTTAATATAATGCGAGAAAGACGGGTGATGCTGATGCTATGCCCTCTGTATCTTATTTGTAAATGCTAAGCGCATTGAATATACACAAAGACATGCGTTTATTATCATTTAAAAATATATTATTTCTTCTTAATATGCACATGACCAATTGTTTTCCTTATTAAGTACGATTGACTGCAATTTTTCATTCAGTAAAAAAATAAATGTTTTTTTTTTAAGGAATTTTATGGCCTGGTATACCTTTAAGCCAAAAAATAAATGGAAAAATGGTGACAGCGTTACCAGATTAAAAAAAAAACACATTGTGGATAATGTAAAAAATATGTATTAGTGAGGTTTGCGCGGAAAAAGTTTGTAAGTTGCGTTTAGTTCATAATTAAACCGTGTAAATTGGCTGAAACGAGAACTAAATATGAATTTAAGTATTTTGGAATTGTATGATTTATATTCTTTAGAAATAATATCATTTATTATATGAACATTACTCCTGAAATAAAAAAACGCATTAACATTTAAAACATCGATTCCTATGATCAGACCGTGTAAATAACTAAACGCAAAGTCCAGGTAGAAAAGAATTGATGCGAAATGAGGAGGGCAAAAGCGAGTATAATAATATTATATTATTGTAAATTATTTTAGGTTACATTTTTGATTAAATCGCTATACATGTTTCGACCGTAAATGCCATTCTGGCCTCGTATTAAAGACTTCGGCTCGGTTCGACCAGTATGTCATACTCAACCAGTATAGTATAGCTAAGTTTACTGGTCCATGCCGTATTGTACCTACTATTGTTATGTTTATTTGTTTGTTAAGTCATGACTGTTATGAGTGCGTTTTGTGGCTTTATAACCACTAGTTTTAAATGAAAAACTAGTCTGTTTTTTTTCCAATATTTTGATGGTTTTTTTACATCACACATTTTCTTCGCTTTAGTGAGGTGAAAACTTGTGTGTTTCGCACGGCTGCAAATTTATTTGGCTTCTCGTGCCTTGAAAGCCTCGCTACGCTCAGGAATCACTATTTGAATTTTAGATTCCTTCACTTACTCGGCTTTCAATTCAAGCACTCGCGCCTAATAACAACTTTGCAGCCTCGTATAACAGATGACTATATTCTACATTAAAATAGTCAAATATTACCCTTATTCTTGAAAGCATTTTAACACTTCGTAATAATAGTAAACATTTCGCAAAAGCTTTGACGTTTAGTTTGGTTCAGTAATCAGTATAAATCTCGGCTTGTTTAAAAATATTCTGACTTTTATCGCAAATAGAAACTGCGGCGGAAATACGCTTGAATTTATTGCGCTATTTCCTACCTAGGTATTTCATATTCAGGTCTTTGGACACGTTACCTGAAGTAAATCTTAGTTTTACGAGTACAGTTCAATTTGATTTATATTCCATTTATAGTGCATATATATCTTACTTTTCGAAAGCAATGATCTAGTACTAGCTTAATACTGGGACCACTGAGAGAAGACAAAAATCGTACCTACCTAATAGGGACGGGTTGGACAACGGCCTACGAAGCTGGCGGTCCCGGGTTCGAATCCCAGCCAGGGCAAGTGTTCGTGTGACGAGCACGAATGTTTGTTTCTGGGTTTTGGATGTTTTCTACGTACTTAAATATTATAATTTATCTATACATTGTGTATATCGTCGCCTATAACCCACAGTACAAGCTTTGCTTAGTTTGGGACTAGGTCAATTTGTTTAAGATTGTCCCTTATATTTATTTATTTTTTCTGGGGGCTATTTCTTGTTAGTAGATCACGTTAGTTAAACCAGGATAGGTTTATCTTTTTTTGTAATGTATTCCAAAAAGGTGTCCAGGACCTTTATTTACCTAATTTGGTATTTTTACATGAGATGTTTTCTGAAACAACAACGATTGACAGTGTACTCGAAACTTTAAGCGTTTTAATGGTAGTGACCAGCCGTGTCATTATTGTACAGAACAAATTTTTGATACATGTTTAGCGGAGGGTGAGGTAAAAACGTACAGCACACTACGGAAAATATCTCATTTCTACAAACGCACACAATTAAAAGAAATCGCCTACAAATAAGAAATCACTCACACACTCATAATTTACCGTATAAACTAACAAGAGATTACGCCATTACTTTGGCAGAGGGAGTGTATTCATATGGCACCTCCAGTGTTTAAATGCTCTAAGAGTCAAAACAAACAGTACGTTCATGATCAAATTTGAATAAATAGGCAATTCTAAAGTTAAGCTGACACGGGTCTACGCGCCAGCTCATTATGCAAGTACATTAAAAAGGTCTGCATATCACATTAAATCCAATAGGGATGAACCACCCACTTTTTAGGGTCCGTAGACTGGCAAAAACGGAACCCTTATAGTTTCGTCATGTCCGTCCGTCTGTATGTCACAGGAATTTTACTCAAAAACTACTCAATGTATATTAATGAAATTTGGAGTAGGTATAGGTGCTTTGTGTAAACCGCTACTTAGTTTGATGGTTAAATAGTAAATAAAAATGAATCTAGGGGGGCACTCGATATATGTAACTAAAAGAAAAAAACATTTTTCAGCAAATAACAATGTGTGGCATATACTTCGACAGTTCTTTTAAAAAGATTTTGAGGTTGATAACATTTTTTTTTTATAAACTGATTTTTTTCGGAAATAATCGCTCCAAAATTAGCATAAATTGCGTTCGTATCGTAAACGATATGCCACAAAAATATAAAAAAAATTACTTAGATATAATTTAACAAATAATTTCAACGACAATTATTTTTAATATGGTCGGATGTACCGTTTTTGAGTTAATGCCAAAAAATCGCGCTCCTCAGCAAAAGGTAAGTGCCGTGGAGATCTGGAGATACGCTCTTTTGCTAGTGCACTAATTAATATCGCCTTTTTTTTGCATGAACGGCTGCGGAACCCTACACTCTTGGCCGGTTTTATTAATAACCTACGGCAAGACCAAATCCATTCCATTACTAGGTTTCTTAAAACGCTAACAACTACAACTAAGTAGTTCTAAAATTTAAATATCTGTTCACATTGAAGATATTTTGAAATAAAACAATTGATACGGACTATTTGAAGGTCATAGAATCGTTTTTTTTTTATGTTTTGGACATTTGTATGTGTCGTTGTGGCTTCATAACTGCTGTTTTTAGTACACCGGTCATATTTTTGAATATCTTTATTTGTTTATTTATTATTAGTTAATCAATTATCAGTAGTTTTAAATGAAACAATCATCGATTTGTTATATTTTCACAGTTTTTTTTTCATCGCTGTAGTGAGGTGAAAAGTTGTGTTTCGCACGGCTGCAAAATTATTTGGCTTCTCGTGACTTGAGAGCTATGCTACGCCCAGGAATCTATATTTGATCTGGGGTGTGATCTGGGTGCTGGACATCAGCAGATAGTTGGTTATAGGCTACTTTTTAATCGACTACGCTGAAAGTAAACAGAGGGTTACGATTTATTTTCTCCTTCTCTGACGAAGTTCCTTCTAATACCTATTAGTACAAAGATTAGGGGTAAATATTACACAAACCTATGTAGGATTCAAACCAGGAACCGTTTACCGCCTGCGTCACAGGCTGGTGTACAACTTAGCCAAATGTGTCACCTTAGACATTGGTAGAATAGAAATATATAGAAAATGAACCTAAACAAGTGACATTACAGTTGAAATTTACGAAAACATTGTTTCTTCCAACAACAAAGCTTTTGACAATCTATTAGGTTTCTTTCAACCAATGACTGTCACCAAGTCTGAAAGCTTCCAGAGCTTTTAACGGATTTGTAAACTTTCTGAATGCTTAGACAATCCATTGAAGTTGCTTTCAATCTTCTACGCAATATCCCTTATCGAATTTTGTGGATTCCAGACAAAAACAGCGGTTTTATCTTAGCTTATATAAATATCATGAGTACTTTTTTACCCATTAAAATTACAATATCTATTTAAAAATTATACGGATCACGATTTCAAGAAGAATCACAGCGCAATTGGCAATTGTACGCGATGCGATGATTGCGACGAACGTTGAAAATACCGGCCAAGTGCGAGTTGGACTCGCGCATCGAGGGTTCCGTACAAAATATACGCTACAAACGGCCGTATCTATGAAATCCCTTGTTAGGAGAGCCCTACCTCTAAGCAAAATTTAAGCGGTATGAGTCGTTTTATATTGGTTACCGACATAGACAGACTGACATAAAAAAATAAAATTTTCAGATTTATTTTTTAGGTTGTGCTACCTTCATATCAAATTTCTAGGACAACAGGAAATACCCTATAAATAGGTTTTCTATGCACGGCAATTTAATTGTATGGAAACACCATTTATTAACCACTGTGACCACTAAACGTGTCTAGTGAAATGAGAAAACAATTTGACTTTGCGAGTTCGTTTCGTCAATTCGCTGTCGTATTTTAGGTATTTTATCAAATCACTAAACAAATCTGGTGAAATAAAAAAACTAGTGGATTTGATCAAATGACAAATATTTTCAAGGCAAATGATAAAATAAATTCGCCATTTATCATCGTGCGTGATTTGGTCATATCCTTTAGAGATTTGTTCTAATTCCTGTTTTGGCCATTTCCCTGCGACATATACAGAGTGTCCCAAGAAGTAGTGATATACTGAAGCTGGGACGTAGAAGACCTAGAGGGCTATCTAAATCACCCCCATGTATGTTCCGCGGTTTTTGGTATTTTCGGAGTTATGACTTTTTTTTTAATTCTTCACCTATCGCCGAGTACGATGAGATTTTTATTTATGGTGACGTGAATTATTACGGTAGATGCTTGACTTTTTTTGTGTGGGAAGCTGATAGATAGGCCAATTCAGTATGGTAACATTTACCATCGTTAGATCTTTGAATGGAATAAAAAAAATAATTAAATGCCTAGAATGATAAAATTTCCCAATATGTTCACAACTTCAAGGGGCTTTAAAAAGATAAAATCACATTAAAAAAATTAGCGTTTGGCTTTTAAAAACTTGCTCTATCTATCAGGTAGGTACACTGAAAATTTCATTTTATTATTCATAAGGCTTCAATCAAAAAATTGAAATCCAAATGTGGTAAGTGCAAAATTTTAATTTACATGATGATTAATACAAACAAAGTAAAACCAATTACAAGGTGTTTAATTACAAGAAATTTTCAAAATGGCGCCCCTGTTGCTCAATGCAAGTGCGACATCGCCGAAAAAAGTTGTCTTTTAAACGTCTGAATGCACTTTTATTATTTTGAATGGTTTCTTCTGCTACTCTCAATTTCCGGGTTAACTCGTCCAAATTGCGGCATTCTCTTGAGTAGACGAGGTCTTTGTAGTATCCCCATACAAAAAAATCAATGAAGTTTAGGTCGGGGGACCGTGGAGGCCAGGCTATAAGGCAGGCGTCACCCGGGCCGCAACGACCAAGCCATCTTTCAGAGGATCTTTGATTGAAATAGTTTCTTACGTCCAAGGCAAAATGGCATGGTGCACCATCACACTGCAGTACTATGCTTCTGCGTGTCTCCAAGTCCACATCTTCTAACAGCAGAGGCAGATCGACGCGTAGAAAATTTAAAAAGTGATTGCCGCTTAAGCGGTCTGGCAGCTGAAAGGGCCCGATTAGCTGACCGTTAAGTATGCCAGACCAAAGGTTAACACTAAAGTGTTCTTGGAATGTCGATTCCCTTTTTAAATTTGGATTTTCAATTGCCCATGAGTGAGAATTGTGCATATTAAAAATCCCATTGCGTCTAAAGTGGGATTCATCCGTCCACAAGATTTGGTTAAAAAAGTTTTCGTTTTCAGCTTGTCTCCTCAGCATTTCCTGACAGAATTCAATTCGCTGATTGTAATCTTCCGGTTTAAACTGTTGCCCTTTTCTAATGTGAAACGGATGATATCCTACGCTCTGTAGTTTACGGTGTACCTGAGATTTAAAAAGTCCAGTACGACGTTCCATAACGCTCACACTAGTCGACGGGTCTCTTTCTACTTCTTCAACCACTGCATCTACTAGATCCGGCATAGTGGCCATACGGCCTGATATGGTACCCAGTATGTAACCTTCCAAATACGCATTATGTACTCTTAAGATCATGCGATAGTCAGGAAACTTTTCAGGTTGAGGCCTGTCTCATCGTTCCACATGTTCCCGGTACAGCCTTGAAGCTTCCGCCGCATTGCCTTTAGCATAACCGTAATAGTAATGCATTTTTGCGTAGTCACGTGAAGCAAACATGATCACTTACACGCAAACTCCAGTCCAGTTAAATAATGCCAAGTCGTCAATTCCAGGTAATAACACTAATCCAAATCGTAATGCAAGTCAAAGTCCATATGAATAGCCGAAATGATTAGAGAAACGAACAATTAGCAGTATTAAAACACAATTTTTAAATTATTGAAAAGTACCAACGATGACCAAACAACGTGAAAATTTTCTCATGCGTCAACCGTCTTTTGTTTTTTGTTCTTTTTCTATTGATGGCCAGTGCGTGATTTAGAACGAAATTTATGAATAATAAAATGAAATTTTCAGGGTAGCTACCTGATAGATAGAGCAAGTTTTTAAAAGCCAAACGGTAATTTTTTTTTAATGTGATTTTGTCTTTTTAAAGCCCCTTGAAGTTGTGAACATATTGGGTAATTTTATCATTCTTGGCATTTTTTTTTATTCCATTCAAAGATCTAACGATAGTAAATGTTACCATACTGAATTGACCTATCTATCAGCTTAGCACACAAAAAAAATCAAGCATCTAACGCAATAATTCACGTCACCATAAATAAAAATCTCATCGTACTCGGCGATAGGTGAAGAATTAAAAAAAAAGTCATAACTCTGAAAATACGAAAAATCGCGGAACATACATGGGGGTGATTTAGATAGCCCTCTAGGTCCTCTACGTCCCAGCTTCAGTATATCACTACTTCTTGGGACACCCTGTATATAGATCTGTATATATCTCCTGTTTAAAATTTTCAGTTAAATCACTGTAATTCTGTGGCGCACTATTAATAGTAAAAAAAATATAATAACAATAACAACGCTGTTTTCATAGCCTCAGGGTAATAAGGAGCACTTACGGTCCCAGATTAATATAAGAGCACCCACCCGCTGGTTGCGGCCAGCGTGATTGCAAATAAACTTTATCCGCTAATTTAGAGTAAGCCCGCTTTATCGCAGGTTTTATGAATGTAAATCATCGCTTATCATTTCGGCCTAAAAGTGTTATTTGTGGCTGATTACAAAGGAGCTTTTATATGGCTTACCATCAGGCGACCCATCTGCTCGTTTGCCTCCTATGTCATCAAAAAGAAAAAAAATTGGATGCAACGAAAAAAATGTATTGATAGATCTGTCGAAATTTTTTTATATATAAAAGGAAGATGTGCAGATTTGTATGGACTTCAGCCTGGAACCATTTACAATAAGCAGTATAATGCCTGAAAGGTTTTTTTTGTTTAACAACTTTTGGTATTGCGGAAATGATAGGCCAATCATACTGTAAAAAGTAATGGCAAGATTAATAGACATTTCATGAATAAGATTATTTTTATTGCGTTTTAATTATTCCATCAGGCCTATGATGGTCGCGTTTATCACGCGATAAATGATATGATAAAGCGCCTGTCACTCTAGCACTCACATACGTGTCAGAAGGTGACGGCAGCTATGTCACTTATTTATCGCGTGACAAACGCAACCATCATAGGCCTGCTGGTGGTGTACAACGGTTTTTAAATGTTTTAATATATAAATAAAATACACATAACAAAACATCTATATCTCAGTATACCTTATCAAAACCAGAATTTTAGCAAAGGCGGGAGAAGTGAAAAATCCATTTCTGAAGTCTGACCTTAGCTTTCGGGAACACATTATCCAGATCTGTAAGAAAGCGTTCCGGAATCTAGGATTTGTGATGCGACAATCGCAAGCATTTAATAATATTAACGGGATATGTGCACTGTATCAGGCAATCGTTAGGACTCATTTAGAATGTAATGCACTCATCTGGAGCCCGCACGAGTCTAAATATAGGCTAATGTTGGAGCGCATTCAAAATAAATTCATAAGGTTCTTATTCCTAAAATTGTACGGGGTTTACCCCTAAACTAACTAACTAACTATTGTGGCGCAGTGAACCAAAGAGGATCTTGGCCTCCGAAACAAGAGAACCCCACCGGTCCCGATCCTGTGCCACTTCTTGCCAGTCATCGGCTTGAAGCTGACACAGATCCGCCTCCACACTGTCACCCCAGCGATATCTGGGACGGCCCACTGGACGACGACCAGTCGGTCGTCCCTAATATGCCCTTTTCACCGCCCGATCCTCATCCATTCTCAGAATGTGGCCAAACCAGCGAAGTCTGTGGGATTTGGTCTCGCCGATGATATTTGGTTCGGCCACTAACTCCTCGATCTCGGCGTTCTTCCGAATCCTCCAAGTGCCGTCATCACTTTTGATAGGCCCCAAGATCTACCGCAAAACCTTTCTCTCCGCTACCAGGAGCTGACTTTCTTCTTTTAGTGTTAGTGTCCAAGCTTCGCAGCCATACATAAGGATTGGTCTAATTACCGTTTTATAAATCCGTAACTTTTACCCCTATTATCCATTAATGTATCCTACTTTATTCGTGTTAGGGATGGTAGGCTACAACAGATTAGAGGTCCGACGAGAGTTAGATCTCATATCGTATATATTTAAGCTGTTGCGGGGCAAGCTGTTTAACCCTGGCGTTCTGGCAGAGGTACGTCTGAACGTGCCGGCGCCGGCGGC
Source organism: Hedya salicella (assembly GCA_905404275.2). NCBI lineage: Eukaryota > Metazoa > Arthropoda > Insecta > Lepidoptera > Tortricidae > Hedya > Hedya salicella. The sequence continues at coordinate 6,829,292 of FR990106.1, read as the reverse complement.
CGAGCCTGCTCGCCGAGCCTCGAGCCCGAACGCAGCTGCTGTGACAGGCGCCCTTCACCAGGGCGCTTCGTACGCTTAACCAAGTAGCGAGTGAGTTGGATCTTTTTTCTTGCTCTCTGAATGAATTCACAAGGGGCACACTGTATGTTTTGTGTTATAAATTATAAATAATAATGTTATCGTGTGTATGGGTTGTGTACGTAAACTGTGTGTGTTTTTGTATATATACATAATTAGATAACTCTTGTTTTTTTGTAGATTAAATTTGTAGGACTGCCACACTGTCGAATTAGAGTGACCTGTAAGGATAGTTGTGTATGTTGTTATAATAAATAAATAAATAAATATTTTTTATTAGCTGAACCAGAATGACACAAAAACATAGGAAAATTAATAAAAAAATAAAATATCATGACACAAAATCATCGACAATTACATACCTTCACAATCTGCGATACAACTTAGAATCGAAAAAACCTACGCCTATATAGCTACGTTACGTAACGTAACTTTAAACATGAGTCATGTTTAAAGTTCCATGTTCAATACGCGGCAATCACTTTTTTTACACAAAGATTTGCGACTACTTGCCATAGAAAAAATTATAGAACTTAAAATAACCCATCCGACATTTCGTTTGTACTTATTGGTCATATTAGGCTGATTTACCCCTCTTCCTTTGACGTATTTTTGGTAAAATATACTAGATGCATACTGAAAGTGTTCTATTTTAGAAATTCCCTGCCTCGCACGACTGAACAGTGGAATTAATTGTCGCCAGCAGTATTTCCGGACCAATGCGACCTTCAAGCCTTCAAAAAAAGAGCATACTTACTCCCACCTGAAAGGCCAGAAAAGCACTTGTGACTCCTCTGCTCTCTGGTGCTGCAGGGCGACAGTGACTTACCATCAGGATCACCTGATGGCAAGTGATCACAGTTTGCTCGTTTGCCTCCTAAAACAGAAAAAAATCTGTAATAATAGGTTATTTGTTATGCAAAGCTGCAAAGGTAGCGAGGCTTTCCAGACACGACAAGCCAAATAATTTTGCAGCCATGCTAAGCGCACACCTTTTCATCTCACTGTACAGTGAAAAAATGTGAGTTGCAATTACTATGAAAATATAACAAAACCAGATATTTTTCATTTAAAGCTTAAAGTTAATTGAGAAAAGATATGTTTTCCTCTGTCAAAGTTACAATTTGTGCAAACTACCCACTTTGAAAAAACAAAAAAGGTGTACATACATGTCAGATGGGCCTAATCTGTAAAGACAGTCACACAAGTGCCAATTCTTTTATTTAATAATTTACCAAGCAGCATTTCACAAATGAGGCGTACTGAGGAGAAAAATTGGTGTTAATTAACCTACAAAATACAGTCACATCATAACAATCAAATAAACAATTAAATTCCGTTTTCAAAGGAGTTTTGCACGCTAGCTAATAAAATTGCCTTTTCCACGCCGATTTGGCGCTATATAGGGAACATTTCCGACCTAATGAGGTGAAAGTTGATTTTCATTGCAAATTGTCTTCAGCAAGCCATAAAAACAAATGACATTCGATTTTCTGTTAAGAAATGTTACATTCCAAACAATTATTTCGGTCCAGTAAAATGGTTTTTTCAAATACACCATTCGAAATATATTTAAAAAAAATACGCTATTAATGCAACACTTTCAATGTGACATTTACCTATATTATTTAAATAAAGCTGTTACTTCTTTTTAAGAACTGCCAAAACGCTTAGAGAGTATTAACTATAAACTGACCGGTCTAGCTCAGCGGGAGTGACGCTGCCTGCGACGCTGACGGTCCTGGGTTCAAACCCCGGTATGGGCAAATTTGTGTCATTAACTGATGAGCATAAATATTTGCTCCTGAGTCTTGGATATTTTGTATGTATATAATGTAATATATATATTAATTATATAGTCTTTTAGTACTCATAATCGTAACACAAGCCTTATTGAGTTTACCATGGAACTAGTTCGATTTGTGTAAAAATATCCTATTATTTATTATAAACAGAGAAAACTTGTTCTATGACGTCATAATACTTATGTATATAATGTTGTCAATTTTAAAATATGATATATGTCTTGACACTATCCTCATATCTTTTTTCAAGTAGTGACGCATTTTCGAACGTCTAAGGACCTATACACACCGCTGCGAAAGCGCGTTTAAAAAAGTTATTTTTAGTTTTCTACTTAGTTTTAGTTAATACACACGTTATACAGTGACTTTATACGTTATATCGCTGCTACTGCCTCTTTGGTTCATCGCCGTATTTTGAGGAGCGGTATGGGTGCTCCTTTAGACTATTTTATGCTTAGGCAAGTTACATAGTGTGTTATCTTAGGGCACTTGTGGGTTTACTTAAACGTAGGCGGTCTTCAGAACTTTCACAAATAGGAAATTAGTTTATGCCCTAAGGCCATTGCTTACCTGTAAAGCTTGTTATAAGACTTACAAGCCGGATTATTATAGTAAAATTGATAGAAAGAAGTAGTTCCATACCAGAATGAGACTCTAACACCAAATATGTTGGAACATGTAAATATGGAGCTTAGTATATTACATAGATGACTAAAACCAAATTTTACATTATACCTACCTTTATTACTATTATAAAGACTACAGAAAACTGAAAGGCAAACGGGTAGACGAGCCACCTGATGCAAAGTGGCTCATGGATATGTGCAACACCGGAGGAATCGCCCATACATTGCTAACCTTTGAGGGCCCTGTTAACTCGGTTCTTGAAGAATCCCATGTTACATGGCTCTGAAAGCACCTCAAGAGGAAGCATCACCTACAACTTTCAGGTTCGTGGTAAAAAATTGCGTGTAGCCTTCAAAAGTATGAACTATAAAACAGTTATGTATTAGTTATATAATTTTGAGTGCCTTTAGGCCATTGCAAATGGTTCATCCGTGAGTATTGACCATGCCTATGACTATAAATTTATTATAGTCGGATAATTATAATCAATTTTATTTGCCACAATGCGCGAAAATTGATTCAAATGGTATCAGACGCCATTTCAACACAAAACTACAAAACTAATAAAATAAACATGTAAAATAAGTATTCGTACTGCTACAATACCCACTAAATACTTACTACCTACTGCTATTAAGTGTGAATAAAAATGACAAAGCCTACAAATAACTATACCTTTAAAACACCTGGGGTGTCATCAGTGGCGTGTGGTCCGTATAGGCACAAAGACACTGCCTACCCTGAACGACCATGGCTCCTTATAAAGAATGAAAAAGAAAATACATTTATTCTGAGGCATACATGATTATAGCTTACTACACCTAAGTATGCCCCGAAATGGTCTCACCTCAGCGTAATGCTGGCTTGAAAGCCAGCGCTGATCTTCCCGTGAGACTATAGGTGGCACCACGGAAAGCTGTACGCATGAAAGCATTTTTAATCTGATCGCAACGTTAAGCAATCTGTCTGGAGTGTCAAAGTTGTCATGGAAAACAGAGAATCGTGCACGTATAGCTTAAATTAATTTTAAAAAAACACGGATTCAAATAAGAAAACACGGTAGAATAGAATAAAAACCCAGAGTAAAAAGTGTTCGGTGAGCGAACCGAAGATATTAAAATTATAGGCACAGAGAAACTGCCTACTCTGAAGCTCTGAACGACCACGGATCGATGGCTCCATATAGGCACAAAAAAACTGCCTACCCTGAAGCTCTGAACGACTATGGATGGCTCCTTATAGGCACATAGAAACTGCCTACCCTGAAGCTCTGAACAACCATCGATGGCTCCTTATAGGCACAGAGAAACTGCCTACCCTGAAGCTCTGAACGACCATGGATGGCTCCATATAGGCACAGAGAAACTGCCTACTCTGAAGCTCTGAACGACCATGGATGGCTCCATATAGGGCTAGAGAAACTGCCTACCCTGAAGCTCTGAACGGCCATGGATGGCTCCTTATAGGCACATAGAAACTGCCTACCCTGAAGCTCTGAACGACCATGGATGGTTCCATATAGGCACAGAGAAACTGCCTACTCTGAAGCTCTGAACGACCATGGATGGCTCCATATAGGGCTAGAGAAACTGCCTACCCTGAAGCTCTGAACGGCCATGGATGGCTCCTTATAGGCACATAGAAACTGCCTACCCTGAAGCACTGAATGACCATGGATGGCTCCATATAGGCACAGAAAAACTGCCTACCTCGGCCAACCGTGAGCACGCCACTGGGTGTCATTGTTAAATTTCGCACTCATCTGCCTTTAGTTCGTGCCTAATATAGCTAAAGACGTGAAGTAGTGGTACTTGTACCAGATCACAGGTCAAAATATATTGGTCCGTCGACCAGGTTGTCAAAAGTGACTTTAGAAAACAAACCAACAAAACCCTTGATCTATGAAAATGTTTATACGTGTCTAGGGGTCATTATAGCGACAAATCGGACCGCGGTGCGTTCGACGCCGATGCAACATTTTGTGAGTGCGCGGCGGCGGCGCTCGCAGTAAATTGAAACAAAAGAAGGTCGCTTTGCCGGCCTTGGCCCGCAATTTCGTATGAAATTATCATTATGTGCCCCTCATCGCGCCACGCCTAAATATTATGAGGAACATAACATCAATATGTTGTTGCAATTATTTAGTTTTGGAATTCGCAAAGGTTTACAGGAATTTTGTTGTTGTTGAATTAACTAATTACGCTACTTGAACCAACCCGGCTTTAAATTAAGACTATTTGTCCTAGTTTAACCTTATTAAAACTTTTATTCAGACATCTACTACAGCTAAACAAGGTTTTGGTTAAACTGTCGTGCAAATAAAACTAGACGTAAATTCGCTTGTGTACAAGTTGCTGAGATACCAAATCGCATTTCTTCCATTTCACTTGCAAAGAGAATATTTTAGTTTTAAGCTACACGCCACTTACGCCTTTTTGCATGTGCAGGAAGACCAGAGCTCCAAGATAAATCGCAAAGACAAGATAGCAATTTTAATCAACCACATAGATTTCACATTGATGATAAAAGGAGCTCGTTCATTTTGCGATAGATTACTGGGAATTTTCAATTTCAATAATATATTAATAAATTGAAAATTTTTGAAAGTGGCCAGGAAAATTTTATATCTGAATGATACATAAACAATTTTTAGCTTAAAATTTTTAAGCAAAAAATTAAAAACGAATTTAAAAAATCACTAAAAACAAAAAAAAATCGTTACTTTGTTCCTTCGATTTACTTTCATTTAACTTTCTTTCAACTCAATATATATATACAATTAATGTCACTTTGGAGTTGGTGTCACTGAAAGAAGTTGCAAAATTTTCAAAATTGACGATTTCAGTAAGTTAGTTGCCTATTAGATCATACAATCTAGTTGACTTACCGGAAAGAAAAATCTTAGGGTAAGACTCCCACCTGAAAGGCCAGCAACGCACTTGTCACTCCTCTGGTGATCCAAGTGTCTATGGGCGACGGTGATCGCTTACCATCAGGCGACCCGTCTACCCGTTTGCCTTCTATATCATAAAAAAATATGAAAAATATATATATTTTTTAAATGTATGGAGATTGCACGGTATTCCGTATTATTAAATAATTTACATATGTCCCAGGATCCATTTTCTAAGGAGGATCTGGGTCCAGTTCATTGATGCAAAGATATCCGGATCATTGCTACAAAATAAATCCAGATTAAATACCAAACGGATTAAACAATGAAAACAGCGATCTAAAAAACGCGTTTAAACATTGATTTAAACTTACACGATCTTCACTCATTATCACAACGAAGCGTCCAAGAATTATCTACAAAATGTAATTAAATAAATCATATTTATACGCGATTAAGCCCCGTTTTGCTGTGTTGTGATAATATGTTTAAACATTTTTAACCGACTCCCAAAAAGGAGGAGGTTCTCATTTCGTCGGAATGTTTTTTTGATACAGAGATAGTTTGATGGTTATGCAAGAACTATTATTAGTAGATTGTTTGACGAAGGGCTAAAATAAGCTATTATGACACGAAGTGATCATTTGGACGAGCTCACGAAGTGAGCGAAGACAAATGTGTCTGAGTGTGATAATGTCTTTTAGCCACGTGTTAAACACTCTACTTTTCACTTCGACTGCGACAGTTTGAGCAATTCTATCAGAAAGTTTAGCCAATCTGATCAGGTTGGTTGTTTGTTTTTAATTATTCGTAAGGAGTATGTAATACATTTAAAAATAGTACATTTAGCCCCTAGGGTTTAAAAGGAAGCCATATAATCCCATACAAATTTCTATGAAACTGAAAAAAAGAACTTGCGGCCAGCTTCATACTACTTACGAATAATTAAAAACAAACAAACCAACCTCCTCAGATTGGCCAAAATTTCTGATCGTATTGCAGCCCTTCACATTAAAAAGTAAAAAATTGTCTATGGCCATTATTAGTTTAAGAAAATATATAAGCTGTCAATTTAACTATAAAGAATTGCTCAAACTGTACTTTTTATTTTTCATGAAATATAAAATTTTAGTGTTAAGTTTTTTTTTATTTTCTCGCAGTCGAAGTGAAAAGCAGAGTGTTTAACACGTGGCTAAAAGCCATTATGACACTCAGACATAGTCATATCACTTCGTGTCATAATGGCTTATTTTAAGGTGCGTCCACATTTGTATCATTTGCCCGTATCAGATCATCGTCGCGTAGCATGATCGCGTGTTACGATCACGCGTTTGGACGTTGCGCCGATCCGATCACTCGAAATTAGAGATGGGTAACTACCCAGGTAAATACCCAATGTTGGGTATTTACCCGGTAAATACCCGATATTTACCTACCCGCGGGTAAATACGTGGGTATTTATTCTTATTTCTCAGTTGTATATATTTAGTCATATCTGGGCTTAAAGCTAATGCTAAATTGATTATTTATTGTAATATTTAATTTAAAAAAAATGCAATACTTATATTTAGACAGTAATTTAAATAATATTTTGATTATGAGTTTTGATTGTCATTGGTAATCATAAACAAGCCCAGCATTTAAGAGTTAATATATGATTGTACACTAATATTTGCTTAAAAAGTAAAAAAAATAAATAACTTATAATGGAAAATGGTCTAGTCCTTGGTGTCATTATAATGTTTAATAGCAACCGACTCTCGCCGAAAATATAAATTTTATTTCACTTGCCTTAACGCACAGATCACCTCCACCCTTAACGTCAATAATAGTAGATTGTTTGAGGGGGCCTAAGATAAGTCATAATGACACGAAGTGTTTTTTTAGACGAGCTCGCGAAGTGAGCGAGGACAAATATCTCTGAGTGTCATAATGGCATTTAGCCACGTCTTAAGCACTCTGCTTTTCACTTCGGCTGCGAGAAAATAAAAAAGACTTAACATTAAAATTGTATATTTTATGAAAAATTAAAAGTACAGTTTGAACAATTCTACCAGAAATTTTGGCCAATCTGATCAGGTTGGATTGTTTGTTTTTAATTATTCGTAAGACGTATGTAGCCGGCCGCATGTTTTCTTTTAGTTTCATAGAAATTTGTATGGAATTATATGGCTTTCTTTTAAACCCTAGGGGTTAGATGTACTATTTTAGTCTCGCTACGCGAATTAAATATGGCGTACTTTTTGAGCAGGGAAGTGAAAATGTTATATACTTCATGTGTTTAATTTAGTTGTCGGTGTTGGAACTAGTCAAATTGGTTCCTATGCTACTTTAGGGCTGATCATTACTGTGATGTTATACAATTACGCCAAATCTTCATTTCAGTTACGGGTCCACCCGTGACCATGGAAGGCTTCCGAAACGTCGGGAACTCAAATGAGATAATATACGCGATATAATCCGTTAAATTGTTTTATTTCAATGAGTAATAATCGCGGAAACAGAAGAAAATATTATCATTAACATAATTTCCATTAAAATCGTTTCTTTTTTGCAAAACTTCCCAATACCGATACTGATACCGGAATCTCGGTATTGAGTCTGAATACCGATTTGCAATACCGATATCGATTTTTTTCTGTATTTGTATGCCCTAGTCGCAATAAATAAGGAATATGAACATAATTTTATAATAACATTTAATTTTCGTCTACAAAAATTGTGATTTATTGTTGATTTTATTTTCCTTTTACGTTACACTTGCTCATTTTTTATTTTGTTGATTAAAAGAAGTAGTAAACAACCTCTGTAGACTTTTATTGCAAACCTGAATCCGTGAATCGGCATGCCTAAAGTAAAAAGTATCTACCCGAGCATTTGGGTAGATACGGGTAAATACCCGGTAAATACCTATTTACCGGGTATTTACCTGGGTGGGTAGATTGGGTAAATACCCACGACCCATCTCTACTCGAAATCCATTTGCTACGCGTATCACACACTTGTATCGGAAGAGTGCGGCATTATCGGCGCGCCGACAGTAAGCGTCCAAGCAGCGCGATACGCAGTCATGCTACGGCACGGTGATCGGATACGAGCAAATGATACAAGTGTGGACGGACCTTTAGCCCCTTGTCAAACAATATACTATTTTACGTAAATATATTCGTAGAGTATAATAGTTTAACATTTTGTTTATTAAGTGTTACGGGCAATTTAACTAGAGTTCTTGGGTGACCGTGCTTTGCTTGGTGTTTTCCAAATTAATCCTAGTGATTTAATAAAATATAGCAAAAAAACGGTTGTGACACTCATGCCAGATGCGTCCATAGCGTGTTCGTACAATTCTAAAGAATAGAGTTTATGCCTCTATGAGTTTATCCTTCGCGAACGAAGAGAATTCGCCTGATGTGGGCGGCACCGGTAATGGTAGGTTTCTTTAAGGAGGGCGTATGTCCAGCAGTCGACGTCTTTTGGTGATTATGATAAAGTCTATCATACAAATCGTCTTATCTTTAGATTGTATAGATGTAGATGTACCAACGTCCTTTGATTTTAAAGTAAAAGCTTGCTTGCATGCAATTTCTATAGTAGGTCCGTATTTTGTCCTCCCCCCGGGCCTGAAACAGCTTGAAATGCAAACCATTTCTGTTCCACTGCACAAATCCTTGTCACAAATTAAGTTATGTCAGCGCGTCGACCAGATACTAACTCCGTTATCTAAATGTGTTGACATGACAACAGGACCTCCTAAATAACTTACTGTTCACATCAACTTTATTTTCTCAAAATAAAGAGAAAACAAACGTACAATGTTGTTCCGCATTGGAACAGAATAATTCATTTTGAAGTAGGTATCTACATAAATACAAGACAACACAAACTACTTCCATAATACGGTACTGGACTGGCTGATCAAATCATCTCTTTTTTAGGAACTGTCTTAACGCCAAAAAAGTAAGAAGTTTCAAAGAAAAAAAGGTTTATGACGTCATGATTCTGTTTAATTAAATTATCTCCTTAAAGCCTAAAAATAAGTGTTCTTTATTAGTCTGCGTATTTTCAGCATAGCATTTAACTGTAAGTTTCGTATAATTTATTTTGACTACAGAAAACTGTACCTAATATGGGATAAGCAAATAAAGACATTTTGTTCGTTAAAATAGGCTATTTTAAGATACAAATTTCATTTGTTTTACATTTGGATGTGTTGATTTTTTTTACAGGAGATATTTCGAGTGACGTCACTACTGGCCGACGTCTGTACTGTTTGGCAATGACAAATAAAAGTCACAATTAAAAACACTAATAACTTATCCCAGAATCATATTTTAGAAATCTGATAATTGCAAGCGGTTTATTAAATCTATTTCTCTAAAAGGTTTTTTCATGATCATTCCTTGTCGAAAATGGGGTCATTCTAATTGCTTTCTGATTCATCTCCCTTCTTATTGGAATTGGTAACACCCGTGATATAGGAACACATCCACTTCTACAGAGCCCTCTCGCGCCCTTCATTGAAAATGAATGTGTCGAAATCTATCTGCCACAGCATTTGCACATTTTCCTTTTTTCAATTCTATTTGAAACTCTCTTGCGAGAACCTTTTTCAACAAGAAATTGAGACTAGTCGTTTTACAAATTAAGGGTCAACAAGGAATACAATTTTATATTATTTTTTTATTTGTAAGTATAACAATATTTATATATTAAATAACCAGTGAAATCTCACAAAACATACGAAAAGTCACTTAATTAACAAAATGTATGATTTTGCTGATATGCGTCCTAAGTTGACAGAAACAATTAGTAATAAGTACATTATGTTACGATTGTGCTACTGTAATTACACTCCAAGCAGACCGAGTCAATGACGAGGGACGAAAGTGTAATGGCCAATGCACACGAATTTTTCTACGACGTTCTTCAACACACTTGCAAGGAAAAAAGCAAAATAAAACGTACCTTACTTGAAATTTGGTTTAGGTTATACGTGGGTAAACAATCCTGTAGTCCGTAAGTTTTACATTAATCCGTCATCAGTACCTCAAATTTACGTACCTAAACCTAATCAGACAGTACTTCTGACTGCGCTAAATTTCTAAACACATGTGGACTTAGCCAATTTTAGTAGACTCTTGTTTCTGGTGCGATTTGATTATTATCTACACGAAATCACAAGATACACGAAAACGCGAGGAAATGCTCTCCCTCTAAAATCCGTCACGTTTCAAATGACACCGCGTACTTAATGCCAGATCTGCATTTGTTTACTTATCTAGAAAAACAAAAGAAACGCGCGCTCATAACACGACCCCAGAAAATCTGCGATTTGCGTCAGTAACATAACATTTGCACACAAATTGTCACATTATGATACTGTTTCAACTACAAATGTTGATAAGATTTTGCATGAAATGAGCGTCTGTTGTGCGATTGTGTAAGAGTTCGTGACCGTGTATTTAAATAAATATGCTTTCTTTGCAAAAGTTCTAGTTTTGCATAGTGTTAGCGCATTGTTGCAATGTTGCCATTGGATGCTTATCTGTATTATTATAAAGTTGTACCAATGAAATGTCTGTACATCGAAGACAAAGAAAAAGATTATAACGGACTACTGAAGGTCACTACATTGAAAAAATTATATATTTCTTGTTTTTTTTTGTATGTTTATATGTGGCGTTCTGGCTTGATCACGCCAAATCGGCAAACACATTTCAACTATTTTTGGTACACAGGAACCTGGGTATTTACAGATGGTTATAGGATCTGGGGGAACCGCAGTGCCCCCGCCAATTCGAGCAGAAAAGCGGCACATTCAGGCCATTTACGACAACTTCGACCCCTTGTAGATAAAACTGGAAGGCTGAATTTTCAGTTACCAATCAGGCATTGTATAAACACGGTATATTTCACTCATTTTATCAATAAATAAATTTAAAAATATCGAAAACAGGAAAAAGTCCCACCGTTACTCTCACGTCGAATTAAGCTCTAGGGGCCTGCCTAAAAACCAGCAACAGAGCTTGCAGTGCCAATATGCTAAGTAAGGCTGTTTTTATGCGTTTAATTTAATGGATTTTTATGTTGCTGGACAAAAACAATACAATTTTAGCTTTGAAATGTTTTTAACACCAACGTGTGTGTGCGTGTGTGCATACAACTTTATGATGCGGTTAGCTTAATAGAGTAATAACACTGCGGCCTGCGAAAATAACGGGGTTGATTATAAGAATACTAGCTTCTGCCCGCGATTTCATCCGCCTTAAATTCGTTTATCGCGGATAAAGGCATTTTTCCGGAATATAAAGTAGCCTATGTCCTTCCCCGGGACTCAAACTATTTCCATACCAAATCTCATCCAAATCGGTTCAGTGGTTTAAGCGTGAAGAGGTAACAGACAGACAGACAGACACACTTTCGCATTTATTATATTAGTATGGATATGGATTTGTGGTCATGGGTGTTTTCTGTGCTCATCAGTATTTATATAAGTTAGATACATCAAATAAGTACTATTTAGAAGGTCCCCGCAACTTCGTGTATGGAGGTGGAAAAAGCCATAACCTTTTTTTTCTTAGCATTCAACACAGTTCCATGAATCAATGGTTTAACATGAAATATGTGCTAGAATAGATAACCTATGCTACTATACATAATAGGGATGTTGACTATACTCAAATAATAAAAAAAAATTGACGCCAAATTGTAGTTTTGATGACGAAAATCCTAAAAAAACACTTTAGGTTCGATACCTTACGTGTATCTTGTTTTCCGAGTCTTTAAAATTGGTTTGGAAAGTCCATTTTTAAGGTATGAAAATAGTAATTAATAATAATACCATTGAATAACCCATGAAATGTGATATAACTTTTGTTATGCAACCGTTTCGATAAACGCAAGTTTTAACATAGCTGCAGAACAAAGTTCTTAATAAGGTAGGAAGGTGTGACGTCACACCTTCCAGGGTTTAGTATGGAGCGTTTTTGGGAAAGACCAAAAATGTGATTCTAACGTTGGTGTATTTCGTGGAGTTTGTATGACATTGAACTAGTTTTTTCACCAGTTTCTATTTTTATTATTTTTGATCTATGCGGAGTATTTTATGCAAAGTCCCGCTTTTTTGGTCAGCATTGTCAACTATAAAGTATCCTATAACCATCCTCGGATGATTGGCTATCCATGTACTAAAACTGGGTAATATTCATTCAGCCGTTTTGACGTGATGCGGCCAAATGGTTTTGTTATCAACGTTCATACTATTACTTCGACTCATTCGTAAATTGTGATTTTAGATTTTTTCTTCGATTTAGATTGTTTTAATTGTTTAATATAAATAGATGTATATCTTCACGTGGCATAATCCTACTTAAGCTTTAGTGAAGGTTTGGTATTCTTATTTTTTTATTCTTGGTTTATCAAATATTTTCACAATATAGTCCAATTTAGGAACCAAATTTCGCATTTCTTGATATAATAAAATATCGATACGTTTGTACTTTTATGTAATACGCCTCAATATAGCAAATGAAATGAAACAATTTTACATTCCATATCATCCTGCGCCGTACTAAATAACTTATGCTCTACTTTCATTGGTTCAGGCAAAGGGCGGGACAAAAAGATTTTAAGTTAAAGGAGAACTATCACATTTTTCTCCATCGCGAATGAAGCTTTACCTTCTAGTCTTATTATAAATGCAGCTATTTTAGCTAGTCTCAAGTTCTCAGATATTCCAAGAAAATGTTATTGTTTTGTTAAACACATCCAACACCCACTTTGCGGTCGGCTCCAGTGCATTGTTCTGCAAATATCTCATTCATGAACAGTAAAACAGGATTGCTTCGTAGTATTCATATAGTTTTCATTTAATAATGTTAGCAACAGATTCTAGGTTCCGTATCAGTCTTGTGTGAAATTATTCTTATTTACTATTTTCATTTTTGTACCTATAGATACCGCATAAATAGTAAGTAATTAAAATAATATATTTAATTTAAATTACCTAAATCCGGGTTGCTATTTTTGTTTTAACGTAAAAAATAGGTTCAATAATCTTTAGTAGTCTTGATATGTAGTGTCAGTAATGTTTAGGTCTAAAAATAATTAGGTGTGGTAATTATTAGGTTATTTCATATTAGTATTGTTGAAAATTAGTCAAATCATTATAAGAGTATTGGATTATTAGGTCTAACAACTAATTAGGGCATAAAAAATAGGTGAAATGACATTAGGGCTATTGAAAATCAGAGCTAACGTTGATAAGTGTATTAATATTAGCACTTGCGTTATTAGGTCAAGGAGGAGGAATCGTTTTTATGCGGCGCTCACAGAAAATTGACACAAAAGAAGTCGCTTTGCAGGCCTTCAATTTTGTATGAAATATCATTATACACCTCACGTCGCGCCGCCTAGACTTCGGGCAGCACAACAACAATATTTCCTTGCATGTTTGATAAAAATCACAATACTATATATGATTTCTATAATCAAAAACTATGGCTGTAGACGGAAGTCAAATCAAGCAGTACACCAATCATATATTTTAGATGTTTGTACCTATCAGAACGTTCTGAATAGATGTTATATAAATCATTTAATGATGTTGTTATATCATTAGGTACAATTTGGCTCGCAATAACATTTGCAGATTGTTAGCGTTTGCTCTATTTACGTAGTAATATTATGTTTTGATTCATCAAGAGCCTATTGAATCGGCACGGAAATATGTCATTAATACGAATTGAAATGGAGTAAGCTGGGGGAAGTAATTGACTGAAAGTTATTTTTATAACTAATTACCCGCAACTTCGTCAGCAGAGGAGAAAAAGTCATAACCCCTCTATTTTACTTCTCACCATCATCATCATCATCATCATCATCATCATCATCATCATCATCATCATCATCATCATCATCATCATCATCATCATCATCATCATCATCATCATAATTTCAGCCATAGGACGTTCACTGCTGGACACAGGCCTCCTCAATAGATTTCCACATGGGCCGGATAGAGGCGACCCGCATCCAGCGAGCCCCCACAACTCTAACCAGGTCGTCGGACCACCTAGCGGGTGGCCTTCCCACGCTGCGCTTGCCGGTATGCGGTCTCCACTTGAGGACCTTACTGCCCCAATGGCCATTGATTCTCCGAGCTATGTGCCCTGCTCATTATCACTTCAGTTTGCTTACCCTGTTTGCTATGTCGGTGATCTTGATTCGTCTACGGATCTCCTCATTCCTGATTCGAGGAGATGGGCAGCGTTTGGGAAACTGCGAAGTGTCTTCTCGTCCAGCATACCTCTGTGCTTGAAGATGAAAGTCTTCAACCAGTGCGTATTACCAGTGATGACCTTCGGAGCCGAGACGTGGTCTCTGACTATGGGCCTCTTAAGGAAGCTCTTCAAGAAGTCTTTATTATGTTAATTGTTTTTAACGGAACTTTGTTTTTTTTCCTTTATTTTTTCATTTATCACGAAATTGTTTTTATTGTCCTCATAACACAGCAAAAACATTTAAAAAAAAACACAACTATATATTACCCCTTGAATAATCGCGGAAACAGAAGAAAATATTATATATATTAACCCGCTCACAGCTTTGTTAGCGGAGGAGAAAAAGTCATAACCCTTGTTTTTTGCTTCAGCGTAGTCGGGTAAAAATTATCCTATAACCATCTGGAGATACCCCACCTACCCGTGAACCAAAAATAGTTGAAATCTGCTCAGCCGATTTGGCGTGATGAAGCCGCAATAACACAATAGTCTGTTTCAATCATTTTTTTGAAAATATGTTCAATGTACAGACATTTCATTTTTACAAAATTATAATAGTATAGATTATCTTGTCTGTAAGTACTGTAATAGAGTTGTAAAAATTAAATGTCTGTACATTGAACATATTTAAAAAAAAAAATTCTAATGGAATATTTGGAGGTCACAGAAATAAAAATATTTTTTGGCTATCTTATATAAAAAAAGTTTGTATTTTATTGTAATGTATTCTTTTATACAACTTTATAATAAGAACCTAATAAAGTAAATTATTGTCTAGCATTTACTTAGATGCACGACTAGGTAAACAAAGATGTTGGAAAACCTTTGACCAAAAACAACTTTTATTTGGTGACTAAAATAATCATCGTCATCAGCCAAAAAGATATATATATATTTTTTTTCTTTATTGTTTCGAATCTCTTTCAGTCTATGGAGATCGTTTTAGAGGTGTGAAATGGGCGCCTCGCTCCGACGGAGCGTGGCGCCTGGTTCAAAAAGATATTTACTGCTGGGCAGGCCTTAGAAGAAGGCCAAAAGGTCGCTACCACGATCGATCCTAATCCACGCGCATAGAGTAATGGTCATATTATATTTGTTCATAATTATGTGTTGATTTGATTTATCGTGATAACGTCTTATAAATCTATGAACGCCGGCTGTACGCACGAAAAAGCATGACTCATTGTCACGTTTCGTTGTCACGTTCCGCCTGAGCCAAGCGTGCAAGCGAGATCGCGGAACAAGCGATAGAGAGGCACGATCGGCCTAAGCTTTCTGCTTGTGAATTCATAAAAGTATGCAATTTTTCATCAATGTTTTCATGACGTAAATTATCGTCCGAAATCCAACTTTACAGACAGCCAAAATTCTATAACACGTAGAATTAATAATACTTTATCTACTTTTTTCAAATTCAAATTCAAATTCAAATTATTTATTGTACACAAATATCATATACATACAATAGAAGGGAGATATACGTTATTTTCTGCAGTACTGGTAAATGACAAAAATGTACTTAACACGTTATGCAATTGAGGTTGCACTGGCCCCTACACTAGGTGTAGCCTGTCTCTAAGGTAACCAATTCAGAAAGAAGATTACGTTTATTGCGAAAAGTCAATAGGATACTATTTCCATCTAATGAAAAAAAAAAAAAAAAAATGATTAATTTAATTGAAGAAGAGGTACTTACTTAGCCTATGACACAGCCTAAAATCGTCTAATCAGTATTTTGGTACTGCATATTTGCACATTCGATCAGCTATAACTTTCAGAATCATGTTGACATTCTCTTAGTCCCGTTTTCAGCGAAGCATATTTTTCCGCAATCAACAGTGATTCATTATCAGCATTCGTAAAAACAACAGACACTTGACTATTTAGAACACTAACCTACAGCTTTCTAACAAAAACACATATTTAAACATATACAAGAAGGTGCCCTCCAACTTCTTTAGCGGAGGGGAAAAAATCATAACCTTCTTTTTCTCTTCAGTGTAGTTGAGTAAAAAGTATCATTTTACCATCTGTGGATACTAAGCTACCCGTGTACTAAAAATAATTAAAATCCGTTTAGTCTTCTCCAAAAAAATCGATCGATTCAGTAACCTTCCAATAGTCCGTGTCACTTATTTCTTTGAAAATATCTTTTTTGAAATCATAACCCTCTTTTTTTTCAGTGTATTTGAGTATAGAGTATAATTCCATCATTTATCTAGCTAACTGTGTACCAAAATTAGTAGAAATCTGTTTAGCGTATACAAACATATATTTTTTTTAAATTGATTCAGTGACTTTCCAATACACCGTATCAATAATTTTTTGAAAATATCTTCAATGTACAGACCTTTAATTTTTACAACTTTATAATAGTATACATATATATAGTCCTTCGATTTGGATAACGATTCTAAGCAAAATTTTATCCATTTTAAGGTTGGCTAGGCCGAACATAGTAAAGTACTACTTAACAAAAATGTAATGACGCCCACCAGCTACTATCTTAAGCTCCATAGAAATTTCCGTGTAATTTAAACCAGCCCCTACGCAAATTCGTCACAACTGAACTTAACTAACTCTGAAGCTACGTTTTGAAAGGATCCGAAGGCTCTTTGCTTCAGTCTGCATCCAGCTATTGACAGGCGCGCACGGCGATTCTGCTCAAAGTTTCACGATCTACACGTCAACAAAAAGATACCTTAATTCTACTAGAAGAATTGAGAAACTACACAGTAACTTTTAAAATAAATAAACAAAGAATTTAGCGATTTTAGAGTAGGTGAAAAATACTTGGAAGTTTTATTTTAGTGCATTTTGTTAACAGTTAAAAAAGTACGGTTCTTGAGTTTTTTTAAAGTTGCTAGACTGTTACTAAGGCATAAAGTGGACCCGATTTTTTGGTGACTTATCTTTTGTTTTAAGACAGAACTTCTGGTGTAGTTTTTAGTTTTTGGTTTTTGTCTTCATCTTAAATAATCGAAGGTAAGTTCTTTACATTTATATTTGTTAATAACTTTACGCGGATATTTATTTAAACAGTGAAAAACATACACGATGCAATGAAAACATTTATTGCACCAACTGTGAAATATGAAAGCAACGTTTAATTTTAGTTGCTCGTCAACGCAATAGTTTATCTAAGTACTTTATTTTTTTTAACTGAACAGACACGTATTCGCTTACTATACAGATTTCTTTATTTATCTGGTTTTGGTTCGAATCACAAAAATATAATATTGTCTATGGTATTGTGCGTGCATGATAGGAATTTTTCTATCAAAGTGTTTTTAATCTGATATGAATCCGGGTCAGTACTTTACTGGGAGTAAGCGAAAGTGGTCTCACTATCTATTGTTTGTTCACTTTATTGTACATTTTTACGTTTCGGAGTTATTAAATGACAAACAGACATCGTTAGCTAGTTAATAATACTGGATGTCAGACCGCCAAGACGCACTCAAGGAAATTATAAAAAAAAATCACGTTATTATCAGTATTATCTCAATAAATCTAGTCTAACTTTATACCTTTTTTGTTGTGATATCAATATTTGAAATTTTGAAGATCGAATTTTTGTATGAGTAATAATTGAACATGATTTGCTTTATTCTTTAAAAGTAAAATGTAGGTAATAATACTTCATCAATTCCGTCCACACTGTTTTAAAAACTTGCTGCCTTCGATGCTGAAAAAATGGTCCTGTTTTTCATTTACAGCGACGGGGAAGTTACTATGAAAAATTTAATTTTCCCAATTTTTGGAACACACGTTTATCTACCATTATTTTCTTAAGATATAAGTATCTTACATCATCCATTATGTAATTTATTATCGCTTGCCGATTTGCTAATCATTACAATGTTGAGTTATGTGAAAATTTTGCGACAAGCTTTAAAACAAATAAAATATATAAAACATACTATACACGTGGGAAGTGATTAAACATAAGTACCTTAAATATTGCAAGCTCCTAGTAAATATAAAAGTACCTTTATATGACAAAATAAAGGCAACGCGATACCTTACAGAATACAGCAAATTTAAACTAGGCGGCACATTATACAATTACTCGCGAATAAAATTATGTGACTTAAAAAATCCTAAATAATTGAGGAGCAGGAGAGGAACCCTTATGATGCGAATCAGTCTGTCTGTCTGTCTGTCTGTGTCTCTGACTATTAGAGCGCCATATTATCTCAAAAACTACTTATGCTATCTATTTGGAATATGGACTACTTTCAAATATGGTCAACTTGCATGTATTGCAAATGATTATAAAATATATTTTTATTTTCTTAAAAAAATACCACTATTATGAGACGCAAAAATTAAAAGCCCAGTCAAGGAGGGATATAAAGGGCTTGATCTGCATCATCATCACCATTTCAGCCATAGGACCACTGCTGGACACAGGCCTCCTCAATAGATTTGCACATGGCCCGGCTAGAGGCGACCCGCATCCAGCATATTGTGTTTAATAATCTGTGAATACCAAGCCAAAACTAATTGAAATATCTCCTGCCATTTAGGCGTGATGCTGGCACAAAAATATACATTAACAGATTACAGTTCCATTGCATTTCCGCGAAATAATGTCTTGGTTAGATGTGACAATAAATTGTGCTCACATGCGCATATTTTGCATTTTCCAAAAAAATACGCATGCAAATACAACAAACCATGACCAATAGTATAATCCTCGACGCGTGTTCCGCCTCTCTGCAAGGCATCATCAGGAAATGCAAGAGATGTTGACGGTCACCGGACATTTCTGATCCGCCCGAGAAATCTTTTCATTGGCATGTGAACACAATTTATTGTCTCATCTAACCAAGACACTATTTCTTGGAAAATCAAAGGAACTATAATCCATTAATCTAATATAGAATTCCGCAAAGTAACGCCGGAATCTATCAATTAGAAAAATATACATATAACCTAACATAGAAAAACATTTAAAAATATTTCACATTTTTTTTATATAGTCAATGAACAGACATTTCATTTTCATTTAGTATACATGTATAAAAGATATGTATTTTAAATCGCCTGTCCATTTGCAAATTTTACCATGACGTTTTTGTTAAGAAAAATAAAACTTAAAAGGACGATTATTTTTTTGTTTAGGTGTGGTTGTTACTCATTATGTTAAATAAATTAAGAACGAATCCCAGTGCTTATAACATACAACAAATTAACTTAAAAGAGCTGTACACTATACATTTAATTTTATTCAATCAACCGTGTATACTAAACTTCCATTATATTATGAAGTGAATCCAAATTTTCAGTATGGAACGGCAAACACGGCAGTAGTTAATTAAATCTACGTAACATGACGCCATTTTGTGAGATTATGTTTAATACTTCACTTGTAGCATATGGAAGCCTCTAATAAATCGTATTCTGCATCCAATGCCAAATATTAAGCATTAGGTAATTTAATTTTTCGGATAGTTACTTACTAAAAAAATTAAACTGAAAATGTAAAAACTGTATTCTACTTCTATATTATAAACTTGTAAAATGAAAAGTAAAACTGTATATTGAAGATATTTTATAGTATTTTATGCAATCGTTATATAATGTATGCTTTTTCAGTCGAGTACCGCGTTTAGGCCACGAAGCTTGCTGAGTGGCCTAAGTAAGGTACGAGACTTAAAAAGTTAATTATGTAACTATTGTACACAATACTTTTTCTACAAGTAGGTATCATCGTCATCATCATCATCTTTATCATCATCATCATCATCATCATCATCGTCATCATCACCATCACCATCACCATCACCATCACCATCACCATCATCATCATCATCACCATCACCATCATCATCACCATTACCAGTACCTCAATTATCTTCGACTCTGTGGCTATTAATCGTAACAATAAAATACCGTCCACCCTAGGGATGGAAAAGCTATTTACCCATGAAAATTTTACTTTCTTAAAAGGAGAGATGCTTTTTTTATATATATTTGCATTAAAACGAGTCTCCTTAAACAAAGAAAATTTATTTTTCGTAACCAAAGTTCTATTTTTGAAATCATTATAGTGCATTCAAAGTGTTGGCTTATGAAATAAAGTGTTGGTTTATGAATATATCAGTTCACTTAGAAGTGCCACAGAGTATCCGACATTGAAAAGTGTGCTATTAAAGTTTAGTCTATGAAGTTCTTATTGACGGATTAAAGTAGACGAGTAGAAAAAAATATTTTTGGTAGCCGGGTAGCTGAGCATCCACAGACGGTTATAGAATTTTTTTTAGTCGACTTCGCTGAAGGAAAAAAGAGGGTTATGGCTTTTTCGTCCTCCACAAACGAAGTTCCAGGCACCTTCTAGTTAAAAACAAGTTGTGATACTTCAAAAATATCGTACAATCTTTTTTGTAAAGTTTCGTGCTGTTAAAAAAAATATATACTTTTCACTTCTCCTGCTCAAAAAGTACGTCATATTAGCTTCGTGAAGCGAGACTGAAATAGTACATCTAGCCCCTATGGTTTAAAAGAAAGATATATAATCTCATACATATAAAACTGAAAAAAAACTTGCGTACAGCTACATACTACTTACGAATTACGGATTATTAAAAACAAATAAACCAACCTGATCAGATTAGCCAAAATTTCTAATCGAATTACTCAAACTGTACTTTAAATTTTTCATGAAATATACAATTTTAAAGTTAAGTCTTTTTTATTTTCTCGCAGTCGAAGTGAAAAAAAGCCATTATGACACTCAGACATAAATCACTTCGTGTCATAATGGATTATTTTAGGCCCTTGTCAAACAATCTACTATTGCATCTCACTCCAAAATATGATTATGTTGTTTACTTAGCGCCATCTCAACTACTTTAAGATTGTCTGGAAGAGATCGCTTCTTAGCGATAAGTCCGCCGGTTGCTTACCATTTCTTATACTCTTTTAGATTTAAGTGTCTGATGTTATTTTCTTTTGGTGTACAATAAAGAGTATTGTATTGTATTATCCATTAAGTTATACAGTTACATGTACAGTCAAATATTAATAGAAAAAATGTTTTTGGAAATATAAAATATAAGTACTAGATAGAGCAACTTTCTTTGCGGAGGATGAAACAAATCATTTCTCTCTTTTTCTGTAACATAGTCGGTTAAAAAAGTGTCCTTTAACCATCCTTACCAAATGTGTCTAAAACTTACCAGAGTCAAAAAAAGGTTTTTTCGTTTACCGTTTTGTCGGCGTGATACATACACATACTCATACCAAATTTCACCTTTCTAGTACTAATGATCACGGAGCTAAGCCGCGGCCGGACAGATAGACGAATATGGCGAAACTATAAGGGTTACGAAACCCTAAACATTGGCTACGAAACAAATTACGTATCAATTCATATGGTGAATGAATGAGACGGGAAAAGTTTTCCTGACAAAAGATACTTTTTACTAAACGTAAAATGACAAAAAAAAATATGAAGCCTATCATCGGACAAACGATAATAACTGGAATAGTTTTCGGAAAAAATAAATTCGGACAATGATTTATAGTGTTTATAGGTTACCTACTATCCATGTGATGTTGTTTTATCTACAAGTCACGATTATTCTTATTAAATTAATACTTGTCAAATATATGTTAATTTAACCCGTAATCCTTAAGTATTAGTTTCGCACGACTATATAATAATAAATAATCTAAAAAATTATTCATGCCTATATCTTGTTTTGTAAGAAAATAAAGCCAAAAGCGATGATTAGATGAATTAAACGCATCACAAATCCTAAAGATGCAGGGTATGTATATCTGTTATTAATATTATGATACCAATCTAAACTTAGGTACAATGTTTTTGTAAAATGAAATGTCTGTTCATTGTAGATGATTCGTAAAAATAAGTGAAACTGGCTATAATTTAAAGGTATTTGAATCAAACATGTGTTTTTAGGATATTTTGTATGTATGTATGTGTCTTTGCGGCTTCATCGCACCAAATCGGCTAAACGGATTTCAACTATATTTGATACACAGGTAACTGGTCCACAGATGGTTATAACATGCTTTTTACCCGACTAAGCTGAAAAAAGAACGAGGGGTAGTGACTTTTCTCATCCGCAAAAGAAGTTGCGAGCACCTTCTAGTTATTTTTTTTTTAAATTCGAAAGTTATTTTGTTTGTCTTTTTAGGGTTCCGTACCCAAAGGGTATAACGGGACCATATGCTAAGACTCCGTTATCCGTCCGTCTCTCTGTCTGTCCGTCTGTCACCAAGCTGTATCTCATGAACCGTGATGACATTTTATGTCTGTCTGACTATAATAGTTACCAATATAAATTGATCGAACACCGCTTACATTTTGCTTAGGAGCAGGGATCTGCTAACACTGGATTTTGGATACAGTCGTATATTTCTTACGGTACCCTCGGTGCGCGAGTCCGACTCACACTTGGCCGGTACGGTACGGTTTCATACGATAATATCACGCAATAACTACTCGTACACCGTGCGTAAAAAGATACCAAGCCATGACTTTAATATGTCTATGCATAACCAATATACCGTCACTGCCAAATATACCCAAATCCCAACAAGCTGATAGCATATCAGTGAGATTAGAGGCTTATTCTGTATCGCACGCCATCGCAGAGTAAGCACTTTGTAAATAGGTCTTAACTTACTTTAAATACGTTTAGATGTGCTAAGACCTATTTATTGCTTTGGTTTCTGAGTGCGAATGAACAAACATATTTAAGCGTAGTTAAGACTTTTTTTTGTTTTTGTCTTGGTATGCTCTAGGTACTAAAGACAAAGAAAAAAGTCGTTGATTTACTTATTTTAATCGCAAACTTAATGTACATTTGTATACAAATCGTCTTACGTAACCTACTTACAGACACATACTAACACCCAAAAAATTAACAAAAATACTGGTTCGATGCAGTGACCTTCAAATCGTCTGTATTTTTTTTTCAATATCTTCAATGTACAGACATTTCATTATTCGACGACTAGAAGATGCCTGCAACTTTGTGCGAGGTGCTGAAAAAGTCATAACCCCTCTCTTTTTCTTCATTGTAGCCGGGTAAAACGTACATATTCTGTAACCATCTGTTGATACCCAGCTACCCTTGTGTCAAAAATAGTTGAAATTTGTGTAGCAGTTTTGGCGTAATAAAGCCATGACACAAAAACATACAAAAATCCAAAAGATTTTTCTTCAATTCAGTGAGTTTCGAATAATACGTATTACTTTTTTTTAATGGGTGGGCTTTTGGTGGGCCATAAATTTTTGCAAATAGCAACACTGAATTTTTCGGCAAATGTTAAAGTGTGCGGCGGGATATTGGCGGGAAACTATAGGTCACTTCGTGCAATTTTATTTGTAATGGGACGTTTCACGGGAAAACAACGGTCTTTTTGTGTTAAGCAGTTTTATAAAAAGATGATGAGATAGCCGCGATCCGTCGTTGTATGTGTCAGGGAGTTTTCCCAGGTTTGCCTATACGATTTCAGGAGTGCCAACGACGAGACGGAGGATATCTGGATAAAGTTTTTTTTTTTAATAAGTTGTAATTATCTGTTACTTAATTAAATAAATTAATTGAATTTTTATCGATGTTTCATAAGTGCAAAAATTTTTGCCCCCCCCTATATCTTCAATGTACAGATATTTCATTTGTACAACTTTATAATAGCACTTATATATAGATGACATTTATTATATTTGTTAAATGTTATGAACACACACTGTTATCGGCGATGCAAAAACAAATCTGTTAAACAACACATATAGCTAACAGAATATTTATTTAGTAAAAGAAACGGCCAAGTGTGAGTAGGATTCGTGCACCGGGGGTTCCGTACAAAATATATACGCTAAAACGGCCATTTCTATGAAATCTAGTGAAAGCAGAGCCCTAATCCTAAGCAAAATGTACGCGGTGTGGGGTCATTTTATATTGGTGTGACATAGACAGACAGACATAAAAACCAAGATTTTCAGATTTGTTTCATGGGTTGTGCTATAAGAGTTTCATACCAAATTGAAAGTTTCTGGGACAAGCGAAAGTACCCTATAGGTTTGCCATTGACGGCACATTGTTTGGAAACACCACTTGAAATTACTTTATCTTTAGATTGCTTTGACTTAGAAACTTGATTTCTGTAGAGCTTTAAGAGACTGTAAGCATAAGTATTTGATGTTAATTTCAATTTGATACCTCCACGCGTTCCTTAGAGAAGGGTCTTGACGGACTGATAGACAGTCGGACAACAAAGTTCCCTTTTTTCCTTTTGAGGTACGGAACCCTAAAATAGTATTTTATGCAATCTTTATTTAGTGTAGGTATGCTTTTTTAGTCGAGTACCGCGTTTAGGTCACGAATCTTGCGGAGTGGCCTAATTAAGGTACGAGACTTAAAAAATTAAGTATATAACTATTGTATAATTTTTTTTTCTACGAGTAATCCATAATCTTCAGTATATGAATCATAGCTAAAAAATAATTTCGAAAACACTGCGTTCTTTTTTTGAAATTCATTATACTCGTAGTACTATGCGGAGTTGTATAGTATAGGTATTATAGGTTCAGTAGCTTATAATATAGACCATAGAGTATAGAGTGATGGTCCAATCTAAAAAGTATGCCTTTTTAGCGGAGTTCTTATTCATAGATTATTGTTCACGAGTAGAAAACTAAACTATTTGTACAAAAAGCGAAGTAACGTATGAAATATTGTTGGCCGTGCAGAGACTATTTAATTTTTAGAGTATTAAGTTTTTATGTAAGTGTATTTAAATCTTGTTGTATTTTACCCGATTTTCATAACAGACAACCAGATTTTTTTTCTGTTATTAAATATTGTATAATTAAATATTCATTTTGTATTTCATGCTCTAAGCTGAGAAAAACAAGTTAGTCAAGTGATACTTCCTGAGTAAAGTACGTGTCCTTGAAAACAGTATCAATAGACAATGTTACTCTCATTAGTGGCTCTCAATACCTACATTCATGGTAAGTACTGAAAATGATTGATAATAGTAACGCCTTCTATTGACAAATGAAATCGGATGTCATCGGCAATGTGTGGAAGGGTTGTTCACTTAAACTAGAACCCCAACCAATCATCGTACCCGCTCGAGTGACCTTGGTTCGAGCATTCATACGGTCATAAATGATGCCCGACTTGATCAGATCAGCCAGATAGATCAGATAGACGCATATTTTTCTTTACTTCTTTTTAGGAAGTAAAATTCCTAAGGCAGTAAAATCTTAGAGCATTTAACTACTGAAGATGGCAATCCGTGTCATCTACACTTTTATAAAGTTGTAAACGTAAAATGTTTGTATATTTGTATGTGTCGTTGTGGCTTCATCACGCTACATCGGCTAAACGGATTTCAAATATTTTTGGTAAACTCGTAGCTGGGTATCTCCAAATGGTTATGAAATACTTTTTACCCGACTACGCTAAAGAAAAAAGAGGGGTTATGACTTTTTCTCCTCCGCTAACAAATTTGGGGGCGCCTTCTACTTATCAAATCAATTTTGGATGTACCTTTAGTTACCTAAACACGTAGGTACAGTACACTACGGAAATATCCCTATGTAAACAATAAATATAATTACCGTATTAACTATCCCATTTATATCAAATGGCAGAGAGGAAAGGAATCCGTACGCCATTTCCAATGGTTTAATAATATGATCTGAGAGTAAAATAGGAGTTAAAATTTTGAATAAAAGCTTAAACATAAACTTTGTTCTAGAAATTATCTAAAATAAAGCAATTTTCCAGTGTTGAATTAACAGCTAATTGTGAAAGAGAATCCGGTTTTCGTTCTCTGGAGCCAAAATTAGGACGCAAACTTTACTGATTAGTTTCCATTTTGTACACAAGTAAGCTCATCAAATGTCGAAAGCAACTCATAATTTTAGATTAGTGAGACAGCACTGTATTAGAGCAATTTTTAACCCCCGACAAAAAAGAGGGGTGTTATAAGTTTGACGTGTCTGTGACTCTGTGTACAGATGTAGTGAATAATCATTTCCATCGTATTTACTCGGAAACGTCCGTATTCGTCTTACTACTTCATTCACGCTTAGTACCCATCAAGACAACGTAGGGGAAGTATCGATATAGAGTGGTTAATACCACAGTATTATTTAAGTTAGTATTAAGTCCTTTTTAATAGTCATGTTAGCAACATAATATATTTTGTATAGGTATACCAACTTCATGCTATTAATACTAATCTATGTCTAAAATATCCTTGGTAAGTAGTTTGATCTCTTTTTACCTAACGAATTCTTTATTATGTTTGTATCGTGGTTGTTTGAACATCTCAGTGTGATATACTTCAAACTGGTGGTTCGACATTGATGAAAAAAGTACTCAATTTATTTGATGCAAATACATCACTTAATAATACAATAATTCATGGACTCATCGGCACAATTCGGAAGTGGTCGTAGTCGTATGTGCCGAGTTTTCACGATGGGAAAGGATTATTCACTACATCTGTATCTGTCTGTGGCATCGTAGCGCCCATACGGATAGACCGATTTGAGTGCGGTTATTTTTGTCATAGATAATTTCATCCCTAGTGTTTTTAGCTTTGTTTGATGAAAATCGGAGCACTCGTCTTCTAGATATTCAGCTTTTAGTGGAACAAGTCGGGGGGTTTTTAAATTTTTCATTTCGTTTAGTTATAATATAATAACAAAACATGAAATAGCAATGTGCGGGCGAAGCAACCCGGAGAGCGGATGGCCGTTGGGGCAGTAAAGTCCTGGCGTGACCACGCGTAGGAAAGCGCAGCGTAGAACGGCCCCCGATTAGGTGGACGGATGACCTCGTTAGGGTCGTGGGGAGTCCGTGGATGCATTCTGCGCATGATCGCACCCAGTGGCGGACTATAGAGGCCTATACGAGTGGACAGTGGACGTCCGTGGCTGATAGATAGATAGTGTCCTCTAAATATATTTTTTCATAACGTAAACAGGAAAAAAACCCTCAAAATTGCTTATACGAGTTGCATCGATTCAAATTGATAAATTTGTGTTCACAAGCTAGGATAACCTACTAATTACACGATTTGATAACAACAAATTGTATACCGTAGATTGTACACACATTGTCTTCTTTTCTATCACTTTTATCTTATCTGTCTTGCCTGCATATGTTATACAATATAATCTTTATTGCATAAACCAAAATTTAGACATTTAAATCTAACACAGTATGTAAATTGTGCTAAATATAAATACAAAAATAGTAATAAATGTTGCACAACAAGATGAAAGACAAATTATTTAAGTCAACTGTTAAATATTGTCTAGGTTCGTGAAAAACAGAAATTAAGAAGTGCAAAGCAAACGTTTCTGTTAATTAAACGGTCAACATGCAGCAAACTCAGTTTTTCAGAGAATTCGCGAATTCCTGACGCATTTCAGAGGCTACAAAACTAGAAGTCAAGTCCCGGAAATATTTTGTTGGATATTGTAAGGTTTAACGTATTTATCAAGTAAGAACATTTACATTTTACGTTTACAACTTCGGTAGAAAAAAAACAAAAACCCGACTGCTTGAAAGGCGACATGAAAATATGAAAACAAGATGATATGGAATACTGGAAGAAAAAAATGCAGCGTTAATATCTATCTTTTTCCAAAGCTATATAAAAGAATAATTTTGACATATAATGTGTGATTCCCATTTGCTTTTTAATTATGGAATCGTCTTATTTAAATGCTATTCGTACTTACTACGTAAAATAATGACATGTAATATTTCTTAATATTATAAGAATGAGTGTAGTATTATGTAAGTGGGAACATAAAGTTAAGCAAATGTGTCAATTTTATATTTTTCGTCAATAGTTTACGCTCTCTGAAAATAATGAGGTAACATGAGCCATGGAGTATAGAAAAGGCAAGGAGGCCAATCTTATACACCGTGTTTTTTTTTTATTTCTGTTAACTTTAAGGAATGATTCTGCTGGTCAAATAGAGTTAATTTGTCGAAGAAACTAGTGTTCTAACTCTTATTTTTTTTTAAATATTCAATAAATAAATGTAATGGCTGAACCAGTGTACAAGATCCTTAATTACGTCGTACTAGTATTTATCTTTTAAATTTCGGTTGTAAAGAGTTTTCACTTTCGGGTCGTGGTGCCGAATTTGCCCGATGTCTTCTTTCGTATGAATAAGTATAGCCAAAAGACGACGTCTGTCCGGATTGGTTCCGCCTTTTCCCGAACTGTCTGTTGTGTGAAACGACCAATTAAACTCCTATCGAGGACGTTGCCATAGTCATGTCATAAAAATCATCACTCGGTTACGGTCGCTAGCTCTGTTATTGGTCGTTGTGTTATCTCGGCATCCCCGACAATAGCTGAATGTTAGAAATGTTCAATCAAGGACGTGTTGCCATAGTCATCTTATAATAATCATCACTAGGTTACGGTTGCTAGCTATGTTATTGGCCGTTGTGTTATCTCGGCATCCCCGACAGCACCCGAATGTTTTGGAAACTTTAATGTCAACTTCAAGTTACAGGAATAGGAAGTTTTTAGAAATTACTTTCAAATAATAATCTCACGTTCCACTAATCTATTAGAGATAGATAAAAGTAAAAAATAAACAAAGAAAAAAGAAAAATCGAATAAGTAAGTTATTGGGATTTGAACCTAGGGCCCCACACTCCATAAGCAAACTATCTACCACTGAGCTATGTGTTGGCATGTGCTGTAAAGGATGAAATTTAAACTTTGTCATACTAGACACTAACTTTTGTGTAACTCTAAGGGACCTTTTACACTTTAACATTGATTTATTATGCACGAAAACAAAAAAAAAAACGAATTTAACAAAAAGCCATATACCAGGTAGCTTCTGTTAATGTACCGAGGAACGTGTCGAATTTAACGGAAATAAAAAAAAAACACGGTGTATACAAGATGAAGAAGTGTCCAGCGGAAAGCAGTTAATAATAGTTCCAAATGCGTCCTGAATGGCGCTATAGTAGAAAATAGTATGAAGTTAACAACCAATAACAAAACAGTTGAATCGAAATGCTTCTCAATCCTTCAGTCTTTTTCTCATGTAAATATTGATTGAGATGCACCCCCTTAAACAAGCTACACGCAAAGGTGCGTCCACACTTGTATCATTTGCTCGTATCCGATCACCGTGCCGTAGCATGACTGCGTATCGCGCTGCTTGAACGCTTACTGTCGGCGCGCCGATAATGCCGCACTCTTCCGATACAAGTGTGTGATACGCGTAGCAAATGGATTTCGAGTGATCGGATCGGCGCAACGTCCAAACGCGTGATCATGACACGCGATCATGCTACGCAACGATGATCTGATACGGGCAAATGATAGAAATGTGGACGCACCGTAAGGTATTAAAAGTGGTTTTTTTTTTGGATTAGCATAGAAATTGCTATTTTGCATCCAAAATTGATTTTTATTTGACTAAGTACAGTCAACATCCCAATTTGAAATATGAATAAATACTTATGAGACGAACCGAAAAATAATCCTTCATTTTGGCTGAAAACTTCGATTTTATATACTACTTTTGATATTATTTTGTTTTCATAACATCCACACTTCAGTAACAATAACAGCTCATCATATAACTTCTGAATGAAACTTAGACAGTTACTTCGGTTCCGGAAAACACTATACAGGCTTCTAAAGTTTAATACCTAAGTACTTCAGACAAGTGGGCTGGGTCTGACAATATTGCAAGACCTAAGCTTAGCTTACTGTGCGTTACCTGGAATTTTTGAAAGAAAGAAAGAAAATACATTTATTCGAGGGCATATTTATATAGCAATACAAAAAAAAAAAAAACTAAACTAAGTATGCCCCGAAATGGTCTCACCTCAGCATAATGCTGGCTAATTTCGCCTACTAATAAAGGAATTTTGAAAGCCGTTTGATATTCTCGTAGAATAATCGTGGGATGTTCACGATTATATGTAGTTTTGTAACGAAAATATCCGCTTACAGCTTAAAGGAGCCGCAATAGTTCGAATAAATACTCGTAGATCAAAGGTTAGGTACTTACAAAGAAATAACTTAACCTTAATTCAAATCTGTATCAAGAACTATTGTTTTACTGACGGCAATTTTATTCGGGTTGGGTTATGCTACTTCTAGTATAAATACTAGATCAACTTTTACTATATGGATTCCAGAGTGCTACTCGTACTGGCATTTCTCGGACCTACGATGGTGCGTTTATGAGCTATAAAAGAATATCCATCACTTTCTTACAAGTTTGCAAAGCACAAATTTATTGAACGATAGTGCCTCAAATCGAAAGTCTTCGACCCCTGCGTCCCTCCGATCTCTACATCCTCTTTCAAAAAGAGGTCCGGAGAGCTGAGGACCAGGTTTGGTGGCGTGAATTGGGGAAGGCCTATTTTCAGCAGTGGACGACTCCGGGCTGACAATGATGATGATGAGAACACTTAGCACGTTGGATGCAGTAAAGAGATTACTGGATCATGATTCGGGTGTTTAAATGTCTCATTTTTGTGGATACAATTTTGCTGAGGTGAAAACGAGTATGGTGCTCCTAGACATCTAAGAAATATTTTTAAACCTCATCAAAATCTACAGGAATTTCGTCAAACAGGTGAATATAAAAGTGAGGAAAACATACGCTTGAATAATGACTCACTACTAGAAAAAAATCTTATAGACATGCTGGTTATGACTGGCAGTCCAACTTCTGCACATGAAACCAAGCATACACTTATTTCTTAGACAGTTTTCACAAAAAAGACATACAAGTCCTCACTGTGACAAAATCACTACTTCAGACATTCTTGATTATTTTGTGACCTCTCTATACAGATAGAGTTAATAAGTTGCCATGGAGTTGCCGAGTTTTTCCGTTGGAAATTCTTTATGCACAATATCTGTATTCCTCATCATTCTACATTATAGATACACAAACTATAGCAAAAGAAAAGAATAAGATTTTATTCATTAAGGCCGGAATTCACCAATCTTTTATCCCGAGACTAACGCTTATTCCCGGATAGTAATGTCAAACCTCCATAGTTATTTGACATTACTATTTAAGAATAAGCGTTATTCTTGGAATAAAAGTTTGGTGAAATCCAGCCTTAAAAAGAAACAAACCAATAGGTACCCCTTTCACGATAAAGTATTACCATACATAAATTTTAGCTGGAAATATCCAGCCGTGTTTGCAATTTTATGAATGTCCGTTTTTAATTTATTCGGCTGCATTTTGTATGTGTATTCAGTAATACATGAGTTGGTTAATGCTAACTTTTGCTTAATTTACTCTGCTTTTCTATTCGTATGCATTATTTAATGCTTCAAAAAAAGGATAAAGGATATATCTTTTTCAGTAAAAGGATAACGGGAATAAAATATGATTGTATAGTATTTAATTCTGATAGCGTATGATTATATATTAGCAAAAATATATAAACATATAAACTCGCACTTCGCTGTATATAAGCGCAGTTCAATGTGGTGAAGGCATCAGAATATATACTTGACTTGATTGATGACAATGAAATAAAGCTGCCACCATCCACATACAAGAAGTTTTACGCCAAAAAATACAAATTACTATGACCACTTATAGTTTTATGTGTACTGATTGAAAGTCAAGTGAACGTTTATATGCGGTTGAGGCACTAAGCAAACTCGAAAAAAACTGTCGGCAGTGAATGCGTGAAGATACAGACCGTCACGTTGCTTGTGTGTTGCAAGACTTGCAAGAATGTCTAGACGACCTCTGAGCCTTGAATATTTGCGAGTTTCGGCTCGAGCCTTTAAGACTCATATATAAGGCACAACACTACTATAGCGCAATCCAATACCTCAGGTATTTTCTAATGGGTTATCTCACTGGAGAATATTAAAGAGCATATTTAATCCCTCGATGCATCTAGTTTTCTACCTAGTTATTTCATGTACATTCTAGTTATTTAGTAAAATCAAATTACTAAATTAGTATATTAACATTATGGAATCCAGTTTTTTGTTGTTACCATCTTCTTAAGTGTACCAAATGTCAAATGTTAACGTAAGCGACTTTTTTCTTTTTTCTCTATAAAGTATGTTGTGTTTGCCTGTAATTTGGTAAATACTCTAAAATGTTAAGTACCCATTGTATAAATGTATACCTATTGTATAGTATTGTACCTGTTGGCAAACCTAATAAATAAATAAATAAATGAATAAATATTTGCATCGATATTACATATTAGTAGGCCCGCAGTATCATTCGCGGAGAAAAAAGACATAACCCACTTTTTTATTTCAGCGTCGTTAGGTAAAAATGTATCTTATCCAATAAATATGATCGTATTTCCATTGATCCCTGTAGAGAAAAAGGTAATGAAGAAGCAAAGACATAATCATAAAATAAAATATATATATTTTTTTACTTTTTACTAATTTTAATGAAAATATTTTCAATGTACCTACAGATATTTCACTTTCACACCCTTATAATAGTTAGAAGATAAACTTACGGGTAACAAGTGAGAAATCAGATCTGCTTGAAGCTTAAGGACATCATTATAAGTATACTAAAAACTTAAGCTTTAGGTGTGCAGATTAAGTATATAAGTATATAAGTATTAGTTTTCGGAATAAAGCGTGAATTGAGAAACGAAACAGTTGGAATATTATACAGGGTGTTCCAAATAGAACGATCCGAAAAATATATCCGAAAATATCCCGTTTATAAAATGTATACATTTTTGATGGTTTACAAGTCTGAGTTTTTAAAGGTGTAATTTGGAAAATATTTTATTGACAGATTTCTTATACAAAAAATGCAACATAAATGCCTTGAATTACTCTCCTGTTCTTAAAATAATCAACTGCCTTTAAAACAAATTAGTGAAAAATTGTTCGGAAATTAATATATTATAGTGATTGCTTTCATATCCTTTCGTTTCGTATAACTTATTCTTGCTAATCCGTTTCATTTTCCAACTGTTTTGTTGACGCATTTCTTAATTCACGCTTTACTCCGCAACTGAATATTTTTCTGTTTCTTAATGTGGTAAGGTTAGGTTTGTTTTATAAAAGTTAAAAAAGTTTACGGTTTTACAGACAAATTTAGTATTTTCTTTTGTTATTATTACTCATTAAAAGAAAACAATTTAAACGGGTATCGCGTACATATCTCATTTAAGTTCCCGACGTTTCGGCAGCTTTTCAGTTTTCGTGTTCACCGAGTCGACTGAGAAAATATGTATTTTCCTCTGTCCAGAATCAAGAACTCAAATGAGAAAATACACGCGTTTTTTCATTTAGATAAACTTAAGTTGCGAAATAGTCATCTAAATACAGGTCAGATCAGGTTTTTTTAAGATAATTAGCCCATTCGTCTGTCTTCAGAAAAGCAGTCACAGATTAAAAACTGGAACTCAGCGCCTTTTCATTCACATCTACCAATAATGATTTCTCTTTCATTCAGCTTTTAAATGAAAAAATGCTTTCCAGAAATTGGAAACACAATGCAAGTTCTTGCATTTACATGCCTTTGTTTCAATTATGACTCAAATTACCTTTGAATCTACCCTTCTCTTCATAATTGAAACAGAAATCTCATGAATGTATTAATTAGGCCTGGACTATAAATTTGTTGGAACAGGAAATAACCACTTTTAAATGCACACAAAACCTTAAAAAGGAACTGTATTTTGACTTAGATTACAATCTTATAAGATATTTCGATATTTACTATAAGTTATTTCGACGTAATATAAAATATCAAAATTATTACCATTATAGAAGGAAAGATTGAGGGCAGGAGGAAGAGAGGAAGACGTTATATAGACCAAATAAAGGAGATGTTATATAGACCAAATAAAGGAGAAGGTAGACAGCGTGTCGTATTAGGACATTAAAACGAAAGCTAAAGATAGAAAGAAATGGAAGCTGCTCCACCGACAAGAGCCTGGCTCTTAAGTTTCTGATCATGATAAAATTATAAAAATGCAATGATTGTACATTGAAGATATAAAAAAAATGTAACTGAATATGTAATAGGTCACTCAAACGTTAAATATTTTTTCTGAATTTTTTGTATTCTTGCTGCTTCATCGCGCAAAATCGGCCGTTAAAAAGTGCATGTAAGTTGCTTTAGGGAACTATGTATAAGACGGGGACGGGGATGGGGCCACCCACACACAGACAAAACAACACGCTACACTAACGCAAAAGCTAGGCCGACGCGACGCCATTCCCGAGCCGATTAGTCCGCTGGCGAGAGCATGTGAAAGCACACGCGTGTTTGTAGTACAGGTGGAATCGTGTTTCAGAGGTGTCACGATCTAATTTATGAAGCCTAAATATATTGATCTAAAATCGTAAGTAATTGTGTCCATTTAATGTTATTTTGTATACGAGTTTTGTATCATATTGGGCATGGTGTGGTGTATGTGAAGGCACTTAAATATTGACGTGTTTTTTAAATAATATTTTGTTTGCGAGTTTGGTGCTTGAGCCAAGACAGGGCAAAATACTTGAGGCATGACGGGGCATTGCCCCATCTTGCCTCGTATGACCTTGTCGAATTAATACTTTTTACTGAGCCCAGTTCTACTCTTCGAGCAGCTTGCCGTAACCTTACAACTTATATTTCCAGAATGCTTCTCCACGCGACGTCATGGCGATCCCGACTGTAGAGCCAAGCCAAAAGAGGAAGCAATATCGGAGAGGCAAGACGGTGATTATTATCTCCACACCATATAAGAATGAAGTGGAAGACCGAAAAAGAGCAGCAGAACCAAAAAAACCAGTAAGGGCAGCTAAAAAACCGAAAGGAAAAGGCAAGGGTGAAACGACTAAAGAGGATACCGTTTGCATTTACTGCAATGACGAAAATAATTCTTCCTTAAAATCCTTCGAAAATTGGGTGCGATGCCAACTATGTGATCGCTGGGCCCACACAGCATGTGCAGGTGTAGATGACGATAACGCACAAGAGGTTTTGATATGCTTTGCATGTGAGGAGGATTAAACACCATCTTGCCTCATAACCCCATCTTGCCTCACTTTTTGCGTCCCCGTCTTGCCCTATAAGTGGGGTAAGACGGTGTATTTTCCAATTTTTATTAATTGTTTTTTTTATAAATTTTATGATTACCTTTATTACCAAAACTCATTCCAAATAAAAGTTGATTAAATAATGTATGTGCAATTAATATATGATTAACATGTGACTTTGATTACTCTGTATTTTTACTGTTTTACCTTAGCGTCCCCATCTTATACACAATTACAAGCAAGAAACGTTTAAATTTATTTTGGGCTAGAAAAATCTGTAATTTTGCGTCTCAATATATATAGAAAATGTTAAAAAAATTGTATTCACATTTTTAGGCTCAATCTGATATTTCTACTTATGCTTAATACAGTAATAATGAATTGAATCTTCCCTGAACAGCTTATTTTCTCGAACTTGAAACTCGCTCGAGTCCAATTTTGTGATAGATGATATCTATCCCCACAAAGTGGCAAAAACTCCGAAAAAACACGCGCGAGAGAGATCTTCTATTAACTTTTAGAGCGAATTTAAAACATAAAATCTCGGGCACTCCAATATTGAAGCTATTGTCGACCTGACAGGCAATTTGGCAGAATATCAAGAATGCGTGTCTACCAGATTGTTTCCACTCACCATTTCCACAAAAAATGGTAAATATTAGTGCTATTCGTTAAATTCACATTGAAAATAAATTTCTCGTCAGTTACCATGAATTTGTGTTTCCGATGTTGAATAGTTATTTACTATCTAGTGTCTAGTGAACCAACGTACAACAAATTGGTACGCAGATTTTGTAAAACTTTCATGTGGATTTGCGAGTTATCTAATCAAAATATTATTATGCATAAATTATGAATCCCGTGAATCACCTTGGCAATTCCTAAAACCTGATACGTTTGCAAGAAAAAAAATGAGTAACGAAAATTTAGACAAACACTTATTATGACTTTTTATTTTATGGAAGACACTTTGACCGTATGATTGGAAGAGATTACAATGCTTAAGACCAAGGTCGTCGACATAGGTCAAAGAGTTCTTGGACT
The DNA here is from genome assembly GCA_905404275.2 of Hedya salicella. Taxonomy (NCBI): domain Eukaryota; kingdom Metazoa; phylum Arthropoda; class Insecta; order Lepidoptera; family Tortricidae; genus Hedya; species Hedya salicella. The sequence goes on along the minus strand of FR990106.1, from coordinate 6,792,507 downwards.
TAAGTGGCAGTGGGCGGAGCACATTGCTCGTAGAACCGATGGCCGCTGGGGGAGAACGGTTCTGGAGCTGCAACCGCGTACAGGACGACGCAGCGTGGGAAGACTTCCAACAAAGTGGATGCTGATCTGCTGAAGATAGCTGGAAACGGTCGGACGAGGGCGGCGCTCAACCGGTAGTTATGGAAATCTTTCCTTTGTTCAGTAGTAGACCCCCTAGAGCTGATATGGTGATAATGATATCCATGTTCAAAGCCAATGAAGCCAATGCCTAGATGATCTGATCAAGATCACAGGAAACCGTTGTATACAGCGCATGACCAGTCGTTGTGGAGATTCTATAAGAGTTTAACAGTTTATATCCAGTAGTGAACGTAATTGGCTCATATTATGATGACAAAGTTAAATAATGTAGGAGTAGTAACTTGGTTAGTGTGTAGGCAGAACAGGTAACTCCTGCTCGAAGCCCGCTTCTCAGATTATTGTTAGATAACATGGTGAATTCCAACCTTTTCGACCATTTATTAATACGATTTTGAATTTTTCCTTCTATTCAATGGAAGGGCTCGGAACTTTCCGTAGAGATCACATCAAAAAATTATGAAAACTATTGGAGTATCTAAATGACCGACAATGTCCAAAGACTTGCCAGAGCAAAAATGCAGTGGGTGAGGCGTCGTCAAATACTGTAGAACCGCGACGGTGACTGGGGCAGAAAGTTTCTCGAAAGGTGACGACGAGGCGAAAGACGCATCGTGGTAAGGTCCCCACCTCATATACCAAACCAACGATCTTGCAAGAATAACAAGAAGGCACCAAAGTTGTTTAGTGAATGTGGTGATCTTGGGAGAGGCCTTGATCCAGCAGTGGATACTATTCCAGATGGCGCTGTTGATTTTCTCCTTCGGCAATAATAAAATGAGTAACTCATTCGACATTCAGGTGAGATTGAGGTTGGGTTGTAAAAAGTACATCAGCGGCCATAAAACATGCGTGCACTTAGCAGTGTGGCCGGAGGTACTCTTGACCTATATTAACGTACGGGTAAAACGGCCAAGTGTGAGACGGACCCGCGCACAATGGGTTCCGTACCACACTCTTTAATTTTTAACTTCATTTCATACTAGATGGTGCCAGCATTATCGTCCACATATGTAGGAGAATAAAACCATAAACTCTTTTCTTCAGCGTTGTCAGGTCAAATGTATCCTAAAACTATTAAAATCCGTTAAATTGTTTTATTGCAACATATATAAACATACAAAAAAATAAATATAAAATATGTTTCGATTAAGTGACCTTTAAATATCATTTTTTAAACTTTATTTTAGTACCTAAGTATAGATTATTTTTGTTTGTCATGTGCGACAACATGGCGGCTTGTATATAGTTCGTGTTAAAATCAAGTGATTTTGTCACAGTGAAGACTCGTACGAGTATCAATGTATTGATCTCTTCCAATACCTTTGAGCAAGTAAGTGAAGATATAAAGAAGATGGACAAAGAAATACCGTGTAAAAATATATGAGACACTAATCTGAACACATATAAATATATAAATAAACATTTATATTTATTTATACATAATATTCATTACATTTAAAAGTTTCAGTTTACAGTAATATACATACATAAGAATGTTTTATTTCACACTTACATCAAGGCAACAAAACAAAAAATACAATTTACTAACGTTAAGACTAGCTTAAAGCCTATAGCTATAAAAGTAAATAAAATATAATAATAATATACAATTAAAACAAATTTTATACAACCACTTTACAAATCATTGGAAAGCCACAACTTATTCAATTAATTAATATGACGTCCGGTTTAGCTCAGCGATAGTAACGTTGCATGCGAAGCTGGAGGTCCTGGATTCACATCCCGGTAAGTATTTTTGTGAAGAGCATCAATTCCCTGAGTCTTGGATGTTTTCTATGTATTTAATGTAAATTTATTAAATATTAACACAGACCTTATTGAGCTTACTATAGGACCACAATTATTTATTTATTTTATTATTTATTAATTTATATATGTTGTAGAATAGAGATGAATAGTGACGTTTAGATTTAGTTCGTTGTATTTGTTTCAGTTTAGTTTTATTTTTAGATTTAGTTTTACTATATAAAACTGTAATATAAGAAAGAAAGAAAGCAAAACAAATAATAAAAACAATTGACGACGCTGAATGGGGTCACCACTCAACTTTATGCCGCGGCAAGCCGTGACGCTAATTTTCGGTGGTGCCCTGTAACTTAAAACTAATTTATACCTACCTAGTTTATTATCTATACCTAGACCTAGTGGGTGACTTTACGAACGCCATTTTTACATCAAACCCTAATTATTCGTTTTAAAATTATTAATATATTTTTATATACAAAGATCAGAAACAAATGAAAAATTTTTTCGACGATACTGGACTTGAACCAGTGCCTTGAGCCAGACCGGGGCAGCACGCTCTACCATCTGAGCTAATCGTCCACACCAGTAGTAATTTTGTCATCTGTTCTTGCTTAAGGATCTCTGTATGGTGCATCCGACTCTTTAGCCGTTAGCGCCGCCTAGTGCAGAACTATGAAGTTACTTTCACCCCGAGAAGATACCTACTAGGCGGTGCTAACGGCTAAAGAGTCGGATGCACCATACAGAGATCCTTAAACAAGAACAGATGACAAAATTCGTCGACTACTGGTGTAGACGATTAGCTCAGATGGTAGAGCGTGCTGCCCCGGTCTGGCTCAAGGCACTGGTTCAAGTCCAGTATCGTCGAAAAATTTTTTCACTTGTTTCTGATCTTTGTTTATAATAATAACGCTAGTGGAGTGATCCACTAATAAATTGCAAAAATTGTTATTATTATCATGATATTTGTAAAACAAAAAGTACAGTCTTGATAATAGCGCCACCTCTCGCCGAGCAATGGTACCTGTAAAGGTATCTGCTCGGGGTGAAAGTAACTTCATAGTTCTGCACTAGGCGGCGCTAACGGCTAAAGAGTCGGATGCACCATACAGAGATCCTTAAGCAAGAACAGATGACAAAATTCGTCGACTACTGGTGTGGACGATTAGCTCAGATGGTAGAGCGTGCTGCCCCGGTCTGGCTCAAGGCACTGGTTCAAGTCCAGTATCGTCGAAATTTTTTTTCATTTGTTTCTGATCTTTGTTTATAATAATAACGCTAGTGGAGTGATCCACTAATAAATTGTAAAAATTGTGATTATTATCATGATATTTGTAAAACAAAAAGTATTAATATATTTGTTTAATTGTTTTTAGACCACAAAAAAGTACAGATGATTAAACTAATACGGCCTCTTGACTTTATGAACCTAAGTTCCAGAAAGTATGACACAAAATATATTTTTTCAAGCAAACTTCTGTTCGTAATATCAAAACTTATAATGTACTAGCCCGACCCTGTTTTATATGCTTGAATTATTTCTACGACCTTTCTCGGAAACAAAACTTGAGAGCAAAATCTATTGAGACCTTTCTAGAATAGCCTACCAAATCATGAAAGAAAATAACTTGAATTTAGATTAATTATGGAGTCAAAACTTTATTACTGTATTTAATTTCTTTCACTCGACGCGTTTATTTTTTGGTCGTTTTTTCTACAAAAAAAAATCGTAAATCACACGGTAAATGGAAAATAACTGCGAGTAGTGAAATGTAGATACTCAATTACGCATTTATCAATACTAATATAATAAATGCGAAAGTGTGTCTCTGTCTGTCTATCTGTTACCTCTTCACGCTAAAACCGCTGGACTGATTTGGATGTGGTATGGAGATTGTGTCCCGGGGAAGGACATAGACTACTTTATATCCCGGAAAAATACATTTATCCGCGATAAACGAATTTAAGGCGGACGAAGTCGCGGGTAGAAGCTTGCGCATTTATAAAATAGTTTATACAGCAGAAATCATACTTGAAGCTAGTGAAAATGGGGTCGGAAGTCTTTATGGGCGGCATCATCCTGTTAAATGCATTACCAATGAAATGAAATGAAATGTTTATAAGTTTGCGGAATAAAAGTTACATAAGGTTTTACAATATTTACTATAAGCGCAAATCTCCATTATTCTACTTATTTAGCATGCAAATTTTGGTACCTAATTTTGGTGATGTTTCTCTAAATCAACAAAATAAAGAAGTCGGTATCTACATATTCTAAAAATATAAATAGCATCTATGGACAAACCGTTACTTATGACTTTTCGTGTTGAAAAACTCTCTTTTTGAGTAAAAGTTAAACTCGCATATCAATGCATAGATTTTTTTCTTGAAGAGACTCAGGGTAAGATATATTAATTTTTGTATAAAATTAATTACGTTAAGGTGCGTCCACACTTGTATCATTTGCTGGTATCCGATCACCGTGCCGTGGCATGACTGCGTATCGCGCTGCTTGGACGCTCACTGTCGGCGCGCCGATCATGCCGCACTCTTACGATATAAAAGTGTGATACGCGTAGCAAATGGATTTCGAGCGATCGGATTGGCGCAACGTCGATCATGCCACGCGACGATGATCTGCTACGGGCAAATGATACAAATGAGGACGCACCTTTAGGTTAGGATAGGTTTGTTTTATAACAATCCTGAAAAGTTTACGTATTCAGAAAAAAATGCACTATGCCAAATGATGATTATGACATAAAATTTTATGCCAAATTGCAAAGTGTTAATGAATACGCTCGATGGATCCAGTCAGCTACGGCCACTTCCCATGAACGACTAGTTCTCCAAAAGGCTACTTCCCATGAACGACAAGGTCTCTGAACGGCTTATTTCTCAAATGGCCCCATTCCTGAAAGGCCATATTCATAAATAAATAAATATCGGGGAATTTTCAGGGAGGAAGAATACTTAAATACATAGAAAGCATCCAAGACCCAGGAACAAACAGTCGTGATCATCACACAAAAACTTGCCCTGGCCGGGATTCGAACCCGGGACCGCTAGCTTAGTAGGCCGTTGTACAACCCACTGGGCCAAACGTGTCGTCAATTCATAGGTCTGTTGTCTCAGGGCTTCGAGTTTGTTGTGACAAGAAGACACTATTGTGTTATTCCAAGTTATTCTCGCAGATGAAAACATAACAACGTCATGTTAGTTTTGGCTCATCGGATTGACTGATGCGACAGGAATATTTCAAGTTTATCAAGGGATACTTAATATTACATGTGGTTCTAAGGAACTCCACCATATAAATATTAGAATTCTACACATTGTTAGGTGAAAGATGTTTAGATGTTTGCATGTATTAATAAATAGGGTGTTTATAAATCGCGTACTATACTTATCTAATTAATCTGTACTATTATAAAGTTGTAAAAATGAAATGTCTATACATTGAAGATATTTTCAAAAAAGTAATTGTAAGGGACTATTTGGAGGTCACTGAATCGAAAAATATTTCTTTTTTGGATTTTTTGTATGTTTGTATGTGTCGTTGTGGCTTCATCACGCCTTTGGCACACAGCTGGGTATCTCCAGATGGTTATAGGATACTTTTTATCCGACTACGCTGAAGAAAAAAAGACTGGTTATGACTTTTTCTCCACCGCGAACGAAGTTGCGGGCGCCTTCTAGTACTTCTTAATCTTGTTATTGCTTATCAAAATATTTTCGGTAGCGAGGGTTGCCTACAAAATTGATATCATATCCAGTATTAGCAGAGCCCTACTCCTAAACAAAATTTACGCATTGTGGGTCATTTTATATCGGTTACTGACATAGACAGACGGACATAAAAAATTAAGGTTTTCAGATTTATTTTGTGTGTGCTAGAAGAACTACCTTTATACCAAATTTCAAGTTTCTGAGACACGTGGAGGCACCCTATAGGTTTTCCAAGGAGGGCAGTTTGTGTGGAAACACCTTTTTCAACGAATGTATCTTTGGGTTCCGTTGACTTAGAAGCTTGATTTTTTACAGCTTCAAGGGACCGCAAATATATAATGGAATTTGATGTAAATTTTAACTTGATACCTCTACCACAGTATAATAAAGAGTACTAAGTACAGTATGGACAGTCCCTGAAAGGGCCGCCCACTCGCGCTCGGTTACCTCGCAGTTACCGACTGAACTGTGAGTGGGAAGAGCGTGGGTGGGTGAAGCTTGCGGGCGGCGGGCGGCGGGCGGCAGGGAGTGTCCAGCGGGAGGCAGGGAGTGTCCACAGTGTGCCTCTACCTACGCGTTCTTAAGGAAAAGGGTATTGACAGACAGACGGACGGACAGACAGACAACAAAGTGATCCTATGAGGGATTCTTTATTGCGCTTGGTTTCTTTTGAGGGACGGAACTCTAAACACTGGGTAATTTAATTATCACCTAAGTTGTCTACGGTCCGTACTAAGAATCAAGCGGCAGGATCGCGTTCCTAACTCTGAGGTCCTACGTCGATCCGAAATAAAATAACCTGTATAATAGATGTATTAAGTTTATTAATATCATAAGGAAAAGCTATTGGGACACGCACCAAAATGAAAGTAAGACGAAAATACCCAATCACAGTAATAGTGTTAGAAAATCAATCAATTCATTACGACAATACTGGTGTACTGTGTAGATTCATACGTTAATCCTTGCAGGACCCAACGTCCTATTTTAAGGACCACAAATGGGGTAGTTTCCTAGGTAAAAAAGTATTATTCTAATTAGTCTGCCAGTCACATTATCAGCAAATATTGGACACGTATTTTTTCTTTTGACAATCAAACAAAAAAAGACAAAGATAAAGCGCGTCACAGTTTGGGAGTGGGGGCGGATGACGTCACGGGGAACTTTAACGGGCTATGTCTTCATATTTTTTTGTTTAATTGACTAAAGAAAAAATAAGTCCAATATTTGCTGATAATTTAATTGACGGATTAATTCTGTTTTTTTAAGGTCACAATTTATACTCGTTCCGGCCCAAAGTAAATGTATTAATTTATGAATTATTGACCTGACTTCCTAAAATAAGGACTTGTCCCGTGCTTCGAAATTTACATCTAACGGAATTTTACTTTCTTGAATTACAATTCAAAGTTCTGGGTTGCAAGCATAAGTACCTACTTAAACCGTCTAATGACCCAGTGTGCTAGAAAAACAAAAATCTCCTAAAATAGCTTGGACCTTACAAAAATAAGCAGAATAGAAAGAAAAATGTATAGCCCATTAATACTTAGCAATGAGGGTGCTTAGCTTTTTGAGCACTATTTTCGTAATACATAAGAGTTAAAACTTAAAAACGATTCTGTTTACATAGTAAAAAAGTACATAAGAACTGATACTAAACTAGACCATAAACTTAAATAACAACTACATGCATTCTTATAGAAAGGGGCTTTGAATGTTCAGTAATAATCTTGCCAGTCCTTATGTCAAAAATTATCTTATTCTGAGTCCATAAATAATTCAGGTCATAATGAGCGTCGGAGATTTATTATGTAGGTACTTTTATAGTCAAAAGCGATATATTCTATCGACACTAGATGGAAGCGTGCGATCCGATTACGGTTGTTAGATATAGATTTAGATATTTCACCACTTGTTAACAAGATATTGGCTGCCTCATGTCATATCGTAGATATCGTAATTATCATCATCAAACTATACTTCTCTTATCACTTCGATCGTGACATCGAGTATCATCAAATAATGCCGCTAGTGTCAATAGGCTTTCATGAAATTCCTTTGGCTTATATGCGTCAAAAAGAAAGCCGATTACTATTCTATTTTTGAGGTTGAGATGAGGTAAAGTTATCGGATAGATAAATTATAATAAATAAAGAAGATAACAGAGGACGCATGAGGAATAAGAGAGGAAGAAGATTAAAAATCAGTCCTCTCTTCTCAGTTGCACCCTGATTGCTGAGGATCGTGATTCTGCATCAGCTTGTCAACTGCTTCTCTCCATCGGTTACGGTCTGCCTGCTGCCTGGTGTAGTGCGACGCTATTAGTTTGTTGGTCTGCTCTGAGATCTGGTCAGACCAACGTTTTGGGCTCCGGCCTCTAGGTCGCTTTCCTTCAAACTTTTCTGTGACTATCAGACGCTCCAAGTTATCCGCACCTCTCATCAGTGACTGAGACCAAAAAGAGTAGGGTAAGCGTCTTGACGTATCAAGAAGGGAATGAACGTGCATTATTAAGAAAACACAGGAGTTAAATGTTTTATGAATGCCTCTTCTAATTTTTTTATTAGATTTCTTCCTTAATTTGTTGGTTTCTAACGTTTTGTAAGCAGTCGATTTTTAATGATTATGTACAACATTACGTAAAGACCTACTCATGGCCATCAGTAGTCAATCAGACATAATATCTACACCATGTAGAAATATTTAAAAATGAGGTAAAACAGAGAATCCTATTTTTGTATGATCTCAAAAACCCATATTTAAAAAAACTATATCAGGCATGGCAGTCACTTTTGGACTTTTTTGATTCTTTAAGTTAATATTTTTGGAAATAATCGCTCCAAAAGTAGCATAAATTGTGTTCCCCCTCCTATCTTCTAACCGGAGCCTGTATTGTTTAAAAATATTTTAAAAAATACGGAGGTAAAGCTGAATAAATACTTTCAATGAAAATTATTTTCAACATGATATCCTGTTTTGGATTTTTGCCGAAAAACTGCGCTTTTAAGCAAAAGGTCGTGAGTGGCACAAAAATACGCTCTTTTGCCTTAGGTATGTTTGCATGTCAGAAGGGTAATTTACTGTGCATCTCATTACATTACTAAGAAATATTTCATTAAACCTACTGTTAGTATTTTGTCACGTGGATACAAACTAATTAAATTCAAGTCAAAATTATTTATTTCAAGCTTGGCCTCTATACTACAGTACTAGAACAGAAGTTGGTAACCTGTGGCTTGCAAGCCGCATGCGGATTTTTAGTTTGGGTCTTTTTCAATCCAGCTCCATACGAAAAAACTTAAAAATATGTATTATGACAAAAAAACATTCAATCAAAACTAACATGTGAATGTGATATTGAAACGAAAACTATTTTAAAACCGAGTGGTAAAAATATTAACTATTGGTTCCGACCCTTGTACTAAACTAAGTAGAATCTCTAACAGTCGCATCTAGGCCTAAAGTATGGCAAATCAGAAACAGATAAAACTTGATTTCAAACTATAACTCAACAAAAACTTTGCTATACACATTCCTATTTTCTCACCTTTTTCAGATGAAAGTGGCTGTCAGATCGGAATGTCTTTTCTTATATCAGAATTGTGCGACCCATTTGATCGTAACTTGTTTTTGGATTGGAAATGTCGTTCAGTATACAAATGTCTCATGTTACTTGCTTCGGCTGAAAGATGTTCTTATTTCGTGTTAATAAAGTTCAGAAGCAAACCTTTAACCGGAAAGATGCTTGCTGATATTGAACCGATGTCCGGGATTCACGCGAATTATTGAAAGCTTCTAAAACTGTCTGTCTACTGAAACTGTCAATAGGATTAGGTACCTACCTACATTTTATATTTGCTACTTTTTACAAGCATACTCTTTACTCGTCCATTCATACGCTTGTGACATGAGTGACGTGTCGCTTGACTTTAATTTATTTCCCTACCCATTTCATTGAAATGTTCTTAGATATTCGCAATACATTAAGGTCGAAAATTCTATTTTAGTAGTATTGAAATGATAATACGTATTATTTGTCACTTCACAGTACAGATAACCTCTTTGCGATAAGTTAAAAATTGCTTTTCTAATTACGACTCAATGCATGTCAGCCGAAAAAATTGTAGAAAAAATATGAAAGGCGTTTTTGGATTCTTGTCGTCCATCTTGAACGTGCGATGTGAAACTAATTATTTCATTACGTTTAATAGTATGCCTAGGCATCGCAAACTACTTGCGGCTCTGTTCCTTTTATTTAACTCCCATTGAATATTAAATTAAGATATGGGGAACGAGTATCCGTAGTTCACAATAGCACTGGTTAACACAGAAATTGAATGAATCTTTTTGAAATATGCTTCATGTCCACGTAGTTAATCTGTTACCTTGTTATTTACATAAAACAATGCATGCGACATGTCAAAGCAACGTCGTGCTTTAGCTAGCTCTTAATGTGACAGTTTTCTGTACGTTATTAAACCTTACATGCGTTGGAAATTAAATTCCTTGACTGTATAGTACGGAAGCGGATCGGCAAAAAGTCTTCACATAAAAAGGTTTGTGAGACTGAACAGTATTATACAAACAAGTGGTATCGTCGTGTTTAGTGTAGTTTCCTGCGTGGGACAAATGAGTTTGTCGCTCGCTTAACCAGTGACGAGGGAGATATGACGTCACAAAGGTGACCATACAAAGAAAAGAAAAAACCTGCAGCAGTTCAAAATTAACTCTGAGTTATGGAATTTTTGAACGTTTTCTAATAATTTATTCGACCAAGTAGTTAAAATGTTATGATATGCTTTGTAGTCTACTTACAAAGCCCTTTCATTTGATACCCCACTGTTTGAGCGAGCGAAACATATTTTTTCCTACTTAGGAAACTCAACTGAATATGACGATACCACGTGTCGGTATAACACTGTTCAGTCCCACAATAATATTTTTAAATTAAGTATCTACTTAGCTTCGCGACAAATAGTGCGTTTTAACACCTAGCCATTATCTTTGAATCTCGATTTTACCCTATCTAGAGTCTAACTTTCAAGGTATACCTATACTTTCTTATTCAGAAGAAACTGGATTGAAAAGTATCATTAAAAATGCATCTTCTCTATTGCAATGTACAATGTATATCAAAACAACTGTAGGCTTGATAAAAAACGCATCTTTCAGTACCTATGTGTCGTTGACGGTTCACCACGCCAAACACTACGCGTACGGTAAAAGGCACGGCTATCGGGTCACAAATACCTGCGATTTCGGGCTTTTTTTCTTTTACAGCCCTTGATACATTATGTACTATTTCTCCTCCGTGAACAAAGTTTCTGGCATTTTCTAGTATATAATTAAGCAGACCATGAGTTTCGGTTGAAATATTATGTTAACAATTCAACATAGTGCTCTTACCTCACAGACATCAAAAGCCAAATATGCCATTTTGCGTTACTCGTTCGTTTAAATGATAAACATTAAATGCTTTTGTCACATCTGCGGTGAAAAACCACATTTATTCGTTATAACGTGTTCATTTATTTAAAATTGTGACGTAATGTTAGAGCTTTTGCAAGATTTGAATCAATAGCTAAGTACGACTCCGCAAAAACGAAATGCGCAGAATCTCACACCATTTACAACCTAGGACAGAGAGTCCAGCCGGCCTAGTAAGTAATCCATTATCTTTTGTGTTTTGTATAGGTTTCATATAAATAAAAAAATACCATGTGTAGATTTTCACATGGTAGCGGTGGACGTCCTATGGCTGAAATGATGATGATGATGATGATCATGCTATTATATTAGGGTTCCGTACCTCGAAATGAAAAAAAAAGAACCCTGATAAAATCACTTTGGTGTCCGTCTGTCTGTCTATCGAGACAATAAAAGTATCGAGTTAAAATTAATATTAAATACTTATGTCTGCAGTCAACAAACAAACAAACTTCTAAGTCAATGCAATCCAAAGAAACAGACGTTTCATTACAAAATGTGTTTCTATACAAATTGCCGGCCATAGCAAATCCATATAGGGTACTCCCAGTTATCCTAGAAACTTGAAATTTCATATGAAAGTAGCTCTCGTAGCACTAAATCTGAAAATCTTATTTTTTTACGTCTGTCAGTCTATGTCATCTACCAATATAAAATGACCCCACACCGCGTACATTGTGCTCAGGAGTAGAGCTCTGCTAGTACTGGATTTTCCTAGATACGGCCGTTATTAGCGGATAATTTGTACGGAACTCTAAATACGCAAGCCTGGCGCGGTTTTTTAACATTCCCGTGCAGCAATCCCGTGTCAAACATCAACTCTCCATCCCCCCTCTAATTAATTTACAGGCACGTGTCTTGCTCCCTAATCGCAAAGGTGTTGGTGTTAAGGCGAGTTGTTCGACCTTAAACTTATGTGTTTTGATGAATACTTAAAAGCATTATACTTAGCTTACTCATACCAAAAGGGAGGCCAGAGAGACCATTTTATTTGGAAAGGTACGTCACTTACGCCTTTTTGGGGTAATCAGCCAGTATATCGGCTGAAAACTCTTAAGTGCCTCGTAACACTTATGAATAATGGGGGATACTTAGGCATATTTCTTACGCAGCTTGTTAAGGACGCAGAACAATTTGCTAGAAGTTATTTTGATTAATTGTTGTTTAGATTAGGTGGCCTTAATATTTTAAGCGTACAACTGAGTGAAACAGCTTTTCGAGTTTGTGAGAGGACACAATTTTTTTGTATTTTTTTATTTAAACTTTATTGGGTAAAACAAAAGTAAGCTCAAATGGCGGACTTAATTCCAAATATAATTTTCTGCTAGTCAACCATAGGGCCAAACAGAGGTGCATGTTTTTTTAAGTAAAATAACCTACATCGTTTTTCATTACATAACACATGTGGATACTTTAAATAACTTTTATAACAGAACCTTTTATTTTCACATTTACATTCATAAATCATATTATAACCACAGTCAAAAGAAAATAAAAAACTGAGAGTGAAAACATTTGCAATATACTTGGGCTAGTCATCTTTATAACAAATCCAAATGTTGAATTTGATAGAACAAGTCGTTCCGGAGATGATAGCACTGTAATAGTCGGACATACCGCACCAAAGGGGTTAATTTACCTTTTTGGTACTAAAAAAAAACTTGCTTACGAATGTTGGAGGGCATTATTAAGTACACAAATAGTCACTCGCAAAAACCCTTGACTCCACTTACGACGAGCTCGGGACGTGCCATCCATCAAGTGCGACATTGAGCCTTTAGGCCTTTAAAATATACTAGAAGGTGCAACTTCGTTAGCGGAGGAGAAGCAATCATAACCCTTTATTTTTCTTCAGTCTTTGTCCTTCTTTCTCCTGGCTATTGTCCCAATACGGTTACATGCGTGAATTTTTTTGTCGCTTTTCTTAACTAAATATCAAAATACCTTAAAGATATAGGCATTTTAAACTACTAATTAGACAGAGAGGTCCAATATGTACTGTTACGTCATCGTGGACTCTGGCCATGTAAACTCCATATTAAATTCTGTTTTGCTAGAAAGAGATAGAATAAAATGTTTGATGGCTTATATCTCGGTTATTTTTATAGTTATTCGAAAAAATATTTTTGTCTACTGTTTGTTACATGAATAAGCTTTTAATAAAGCAAAAATTAAAATGCATACATATTCCCTACTTGGGGCCAGCCCTCCTAGTATTCTTGCGCCGGTTATGGGTTGTCTCTTCGCTCGTGTTTATAGAACTCAGGTCTTTTTTTATTGCTTGCAACCAGGTCATTGGTGGGCGCCCGCGGCCCCTCCTTTTCTCTTCTATATTCAGCACTCTTCTGGTCATATGGTCATCCCCAGCAGACGGTTTTCCTTAAGTTTTTCATGTACTGGGGCAATTTTAAAGGTACCACGGACATACTCGTTTTTTATTTTATCAATTTAGTGACTCCTCTAGATCAGCGTAGCATCTTATAAACATCTGTGGATGACCAACTGCCCGTGTACCAAAACTAGTTTCAATCCGTGCAGCCGTTTTGGCGTTATGAAGCTACAGCGAAACATAGAAACATACAAAAAAATAAAACTCCGTTAATTCAATTCAATTCAATTATTTATTTCAGACATAATACCGATATAGTGTTTGTACTACACTTGTGTGCATATTAAACTAAGTGTTAGTAGTGACAATAATTAATTATAAAGACAGCAGTTTGGCCCTCGTAGCTTAGTGCGCATGCACACTTATTCAGTGGGCCAGCATAGGGCTGTTCCAGCGGCACGCCAATGCGCTCAGAATGCACTCAGAATACGCGCACCTCTTCCTCATGACAACCGCGAAGCCGCCTGCGCGCGTCGCCGCGAACATCACGGATGCGCTGCACCAGTTAACTATTATAAAGTTGTAAAAGTTAAATGTCTGTACATTGAACATGTTGAAAAAAAAATGTAACATACTATGTGGAGGTCACTAAATCTTTTTTTTTTTTGTATGTAAATCGGCTAAACGAATTTCAAGTATTTTTGGTACACGGGTAGTTTGGGTATCCACAAATGGTTAAAGAATAGTGTTTACTGGACTAAGCTGACGAATAAATAGGGGTAGTGAATTTTCCTCCCGCGCCTTCTGGTAACTAATAAAACATGTGATGCGTGCGCACTGTGCCGTAAGTACTTATTAGAAAGATAAACTTCCTTACGAATGCCGGAAGACATTACTAAGTACACCAATAGTCACTCGCAGAAACTCTTGACTCCACTTACGACGTGTCAGTTCGTGACGTGCTATCCATTAAGTGTGATATAGAGCCTTTTAGGCCCTTAAAGTATGTGCATATATTTAGTTTCACCATTACCCGGTCACTGGCAGATAGCTATGGTAATTTATTTTTCTAACTAACGGAAATCTACAAATAGTTATCGATTTAAAAAAATAAACATTTAACATCCATATTTTTCGAAACAATCTTCAATATATAAACATCTCATTTTTTACCGACTCCCAAAAATATTGCATTTTTATAGCATAAAATATAGCAACGTTTTGGTAAATGGCTAATAAATTTGGTACCTAATTTATTTTTTAACAAATGATAACTATCGATATTATGTACAAAAATATTATTATATAGACACATTTATTTAGTTATTTGTAATCTTTTGTCCTTTATACCCTTAAAACTATTATACAACAAACACTAAATGAAACGGGAGGGGGCGCAATAATGCCTTTGTTATGGAAAGAAGGAACATTTCTAGATAAACGTTGGAAGAAATTGGTATCCATCTATCTATCAGCTAAATAAATTATAAATAAATTTAAAAAATGGGATAAGATAGATGTATCGGGAAGTTCGAAAAATTAACTTTATTTCAACGCCTTTTAGAGCATGTTCGTCAATATGTTAGTATTTCACATACTCCCGTCTTACCCCAACGCATTTACACCAAATTAGTCCCTCGCAGAAACTCTTGACTCCACTTTCGACTCGTCAGCTCGTGACATGCTATCCATCAAGTGAGGTACCGAGTTTTTTACGCCCTTAAAGTGAATGTTTATTTTTAGTTTCGAAATGTTCCGGTAGATTCCAAGGGTCATTCATATTATGCAACCAGTTACAGTCAAGAAAAGGTTGTTGATAAACTTTAGAAGTGTGTATTTCAGTTTTTCTGTATATATAGGTATACACGGTGGGAACGAATAACACTTTAAACATTGAAAGTAGAGCCGTTGTAGAATATAAAAATGAGAGGTGTCATATTAATTATTTTTATAAATTCATAAATCTCAAAATCTCAGTCATGACTACTACTCCTTAATGATGTTATGTAGCTACTTTTATACACAGAAGCAGTGCATGCATGCTTTTTGACCAGTTTGTGTTAATAATTTATAGATTCAGATGTTACTTTATGGAATTCCATATTTGAACACATTCACGACCGCAAGCCCGCTCAGAGGGCGCTCTGCCCGGAGCAAGTTTTTGCTACATACGGTTTTACTCAGGTTATTAGCTACAAGCGTAGCGCTGCGAAAATGTCTTTATTCATTATTCAGTAACAACATAAGTTGTTTTTGAAATACATTAGGTATACATACAAATTAATAACAATATCAAAATTGTCGTAATAACAAAAATTATCAAAATCAAAAACTTACAATTTAAAATAGATGTTATCATAGTAATTATAATGAAAAATGTATGTCACGTCAACTTAAACACTATGAGTATTAAATATAAAAATAGAATTAAAATAATTACTAAAACTACTAAAAAGAAATAAGATAGTACCCACTACAATACATTTAATTCAAGTCCATTTAGTCAGGCATGGTCATAGTATTCCTCTACAGAGTAAAAACACCTTTCCAGCGAGAAAACTTTCAGTCTATTTTTAAAAATAAAGCTATTTGTGATCGACTTCAAGTCAGTTGGTAACTTATTAAACAACAAAACTGCCTTATATTTTGCGGAGTGCTTGACTACGTTCAGCCTGGTATTTAGAGATTGGGGCAAATCTTTCCGTCTTGTTGCTAGACGCCCTTCCCGCTCTTCTAGTGTCTCAATATTCTTTAAATATTTCACTAAGTCAGTTAGCACTACCAAAATATATAAGCAGGGAACAGTTAAGATTTGAAAATCTTTAAAGTATTCTCTGCATGACGTCTGCTGAGATACTCTGGCTATTATTTTTATCGCTCTTTTTTGAACAACGAAGGTGTCGGTTGCGAAAGTGTTAATGGATAATAAATAGTGTCTTGGTGTGACTAATCGATAGGTATTATTAATGATCCATGATGATTTCTCCTCATGATGCCTTGTAGAGAGGCAAAACACGTGTCGAGGAATATACTTTCTGGTGGAGGTTTATTGTATTTGCTTGCGTATCTTTTTGGGGGAACTGCATAAAAATGCGCGCTTGTGAGTTCATTTTATTGTCACAAGTAACCAAACGGAACTATAATCCATTAATAATTTTGTATAAGTCTTACATTTAATTTAGTATCGACGTTTCACGTTCAAGGTGTGGAACTTTTTTTTTGGAATGTCTAAAAGTATCTCAGGGTGTTTTATAAGATTGAAGTAGTTTTTTCACCAATATTTCTATTTAAATAAAACAATTTGAACGATTAATATCGCGTACTTGTTGGAGCCCGCAACTTCGTTCGCGGTGGAGGAAAAAGACATAATCCTGTTTTTCTTCAGCGTAGTCGGGTTAAAAGTATCTTATAGCCATCTGTGAATACACAGCTACTCATGTACCAAAAATATTTGAAATCTGTTCAGCCGTTATAGCGTGATGAAGCCACAACGAACCATACAAACATACAAATAATCAAAAAAAAATTTTTCGATTCATGGACCTCCAAATATTTAGTCCGTTACACTCACTTTTTTTTTAAATATGTTCAATTTACAGACATTTCTATTTTACAACTTTATAATATTAAAGATTTATAATCACATTTGAGTTCCCGACGTGTCGGAAGTTTTCCCTTTTGTCGTAGGTTCGCTCGTTATTTTCTTGCAATGTCGACACTCGCGTCAGAAAAAAGCTAAAGCGTACTTACCTAGCATAGGGAATACCGTGATCATGAAAGCTGTTCCCCCAGGGCGAGTTCTTCTATTGCAGTGCGGTATTCGGTACATTATCCCTAATGTGAAGAACTCGGATGCATAATTTTTGCTAGTGCACTAGGTTTCATACGAGCAGACTAACTCGATCTAGGCCCCAGGATGGAAGGAATAAAAATATTTGAATTTAAATTTGCAGCTTCCGTGTTCACGGAGGAGTGATAGAATATTAATTAAATTCTATTATTGAAAGATCGTTAAAACATTCTCAAAAGTTGTGAACATCGGATAGCACACGAATAACACTCAGAGAAATCGTTGACTCCACTTACGTCAACTCTCGACACACTATCCATCAAATGCGACAGCGACCCTTTTAGGCCTGTGAAGTGTATGTTACCAAGAGTGTAAGTATTTCCTTATTTTTAGTTTCATGATTTCCCGGTAAATGTCACTGTTTAATGTTTTTTTCTATTTTAAGTCAAAATAAGCCGCCGAACATGATCGCTAAGGCGAACTCGCGCACCGAGTGGGACCCTCAAAATATATGCTAAAAACGGGTCATCATCATCATCATCATTTCAGCCATAGAACGTCCACTGCTGGACACAGGCTTCCTCAATAGATTTCCACATGGGCTGGATAGAGGCGACTCACATTCCGTGAGTCCCCGCAACCCTAAGCAGGTCGTCTGACCACCTTGCATGCGGCCTTCCCACGCTGCGCTTGCCGGTACGCTTCACTCGAGAACCTTTCTGTCCCAACGGCCATCGATAAAAACGGGTGTATATAAGAAGATCCAGTGATAGGTACAAACATACGAAGTAGGTAATTGGGATGTTAACAAATTTTTTCTCCAACTTGCTCGGAAATGTTCCCATTAATGTAGTAAAATCACACCACGAAGTCCATCGTTATATACGTTGATACGAAAAAAAGTGGCGTTACTTCCCGGACAGGCCCGGGAAGTGTATATTATTGTGCAGGTTTTTACTTTTAATTTCATCCAAGACTTTGAAAATTCACCATACAGCCAATAGTAACATACAAAAACCGAGATTTAAAAAAACTTGTTTCTGCGTTTAGTTAATGCATGGTTAATGCCAATAATAATATTAAAAAAAATACAATAATTATTGTGTCCAAATCATAATACAATTTATTAGTCTTAATGATCTTTTGGGACTGATAAATATTTTGTAGCAGAGGTATGTTTTTTTAAATGTTGTGCGTTTAGGAATTGTCAATTCAACTAAAAGTAATAACGCATATATTTATTTTAACTATTGCTATGGGTTTTCTTTTTATTTATTTTCATTACTATATTTCATGTGGAACCAAATATACAATTCGGACCCAAAACTTTAAAGTTTAATATCCTTAAAAAAAATTAAGGCGGGAACGTGAATTTCATTTTGTCAAAGGTTGTCCGTCGTGTTATTTTTACGAAAATATGTTATATAAACAGGTGTCAAATTTCCTCGCATATTTGGAGAAAAGCAGTATACATACCACGGCAGGAATGTCATTTCGTGGATCGGCTACGCCTCGTCCTTCAAAACCGTACTCATGCACGGAATGACTTTTCCCGGCCTCTGCAAAAAAATACTATTTCTGTGATATGTTATAGAAGAACCTCTCAGTAATAGAAATACTTTCTCCTCCACCAATGAAGTGAGAGCACCATCCAGTAATTAATGTTATTATAACAAACGCGTCTGTTCCAAGCATATTTGTACCTACCCAAGGACTAGTCTCTTTATTTATTCCGTGAATAATTTATTTATGACTTGGAAATGACTCCATTTTGCACTTGGAATGGTTGATCTCATGAATACTTGAATTTTTATCGCGATGAATGGTTTGTTTATCTCAATGTATTGTCGGTGTCAGTAAATAGCAGTTAAGAATTGCGTACGCTTTGTTCAGCCAAATATCTGACAAAATGTAGACTACTCGAAATCTTATAAGTTATATTGACTTTGAATTCACGACAAGAGTCCATGAACACTAATGATGATGAAATGATGAAAAAGAACACAAAATATCTATACATTTCGGATGCGTCTCGTGACTGCATAAAATGATTCCACTGAGCTAAGTGAGACGTCGTAGACGACGTAGCGAGTATTTCGTATCGAGAGCACTGATGCACCTCTCTCGCACGCTCTAATAATGCGAAATAGATAGACCGTCATCGGTTGCCAGCGCATTTCAGGTCGGCTTGACACTGCGGCTACATCTCTAGCCTCACTCTGCCTTTTTGTATCGCTTGTATAACGGGGAGTGTTCCGGCGAATTGTTCGGATTGACATCCCTGCCCTATCTTTCTGCCATCGTCCTACGCAATAATATTTCCATCCTCACCTCTTAGATAGTTGGCAGTCCACAACTGTGCGTTTTGCTAGAAATTGCCTGCCTCGCATGACTAAACTGTGGATTTCACTGTCGTCAGCAGTATTTTGGGACCGATGCACCCTTCAAGCTTTCAAGAAAAGAGCATACTCCCACCTGAAAGACCAACAACGCACTTGTGACTCTTTTGATGTCTATGGGCGACGGTGATCGCTTACCATTAGGCGATCCGTCTGTTCGTTTGCCCCCTATAACCTGAAAAAAAACTGTAAAGAGCACAATATAGACTAATTTCACTGGTAGCTTCCACTTTTCCACTATGTCACTGCAAACCCCCGACATAATCTATGCGTCCCGACAAAGACTTCCCGCTTGCCTGTATCTAAATTACGTTTTGTCTCATTTGGCTATAACAAATATGGGTCTTGGACAAAATTTCGCGTCAACGCTTCCATACTGCAGGATCTTGGCCTAGAACAGCGTCTTTCAACTCCATTTTAGTACAAACTCGCATACTGAAACTGTTCGGGCATCTTCTTCGTCGGTTTCACTATTGACAGAGTGGTCGCGGTCATCATTCCAGGTGTTGGTGGCAAGCTTCACAACACGCCGCCATTCTTCTCTGATGGTCGCATTCTTTGTGCATTTGTGATGTAATGATGAGCCATTTACTGCAGCTATTATTTGATCTGTATCAGTTCGGGCATATCTCAAGGCAAAACAATGACTCCATAGAGCGTGTTGTCATGTAGGTTAGAATGGAGGGAACTAGACTACGTGGACGACCTTCAATGTGATGCACGACCAAATATAAATCAAGGGGGAGGGCCTGTAGACAAATGCTAAAAATTGTCTATCAGAAAGGAGAAATGGCGAAAAATCGTGAGGCGAGAGATATTAAGGTATAAATGTAGCTTCGAACGTGTTGACCACAATCACTCTGACATACGGCTAAAATTAAATGAATATAGGAAAATTATGTATAGAAAATACGGAAAATATGTTTTTAAAAACGATTTTCATAACTACTCACAAGACCTTAGTCATTTTTTCGTACAACTGTGCAGATTTTTATCTACTCGTTGCTCGGTGAGAATTATTGTACGCTATATTTTGTTTATTTAAAGGCAGTGTCAGCAGTGTGGTTCAAATCACCTTAACATTTCAAGTAAAAACAGAAATTACACGCAGTAAATTACGACCGTTCGCTTGGAAGAGAGCGAGTACAGATAACACAAACGTTACAAAACAGTGTGCAGCTGAACTCCTTCACTGATATTTAAAAAACATTTCTAAGGTTCCGTACCAAAAATAACCTTTATGGTGCGGTGTCTGTTTATCTGTCCGTCTGTCATGGCGATATATCTAGGAGACTATTTAAGCTTTGAACTTGAAATTTTATTTAATTGCCAAAAACTGTGTATATCGGTTATATTAAGTTTGGCCCTTATTTATATCCAACGCAATGTATACCAGCTACAAGAGCATGTACAAATTGTGCGTCAGCAGCAAAAACAGCGCTGGCGGACTGGTCGTTACAATAATATGACCCCTACATTTGTATAAATTATTCGTTTTCATAGGTCTCGCCCTTAGCTTCGTTTTCTTTAGTCAGCTTGACAGACCAATATATTTTGACCTGTGATATGGAACATGTACCACTACTTCAAGTTTATAGTTATATTAGAGACTAGAGGCGGTCGAGAGCAAAATTTAAGAATGACACGCCTGGTGCAAAGTTGACATAACCGGCCAGTTAGGTTGGGATAAGTGACTCCTGGATGGTATACAAATTTACCTTTCGTTTGTTTTCTTAATAAATATGACTTTATCAGGCTCAGGCCGGAAATGATCCTTTTCCTAAAATGTTCTATTCCCAAAGTGTCTCCTGTCCATAATGTCAGCACGTCTGTGTTCTAATTTATGCTTGACATTGTGAGAATGCAGACCTTTTTTAGGAAATATACACATATGAGAGCCAGTCCACACGGCGCGTTGCGTTGGGTTGCGTCGTCGCTACGTAAATATTTTGACGCATTGCCGGTCACACTGACGCTACGTCATCCCAACATAGTAATATCGTAACAGCAACGAAAACACCCTTCCCACTTCATCTCGAGGGCTGCATTCAGTTCATGTGTGCGCTGCGGTGACTCAGCGCATCGTGTGTACACTGTGGTTATTAGTATCGACAGCGCTACGTCGACGCAATGCACTGTGTGGACTAGCCCTAAGCCCTTTATCATTTTATTTTTTGTAACATGTTCAACTTTAACCAAATTAAAACAACAAGATACGAAAATATGCTGACGATGAGGACGTCTTTATACAACATCATTAATGAAAATCGAATTAAAGATTTAATTAACGTTGTTCCACGAACAATGTACCCGCAACTTGAAATAAACTTTAACAAAGATATTTTAATTATCCTTTCGCCTTCAGAATTCCAGTTAATGAATAATCTCTTAAGTTAGATTTGGAGATTTTGTTGTGTGGAATAGTTGTAATTCAAAAGCAAGCCTGGAATTGTCTTATTGATTAAAGACAAAAATTATTCTGCTCCTCATTTGTTTTCGATTTCAATACACGGTGCCCACGAGAAATCGGAAATATTTTAACCACGCATTCCTTAGGTCATTAGGAGCAAAAAAAATATATGAACCTCAGTCAAATCAGGTTTAGTTTTGAAGATATTGTAATATACATGGCAACTATTTATAGTGATTACTAAGGTACATTAATGTACAGTCATCAAAGTGACAGATACCACTTACTAAAGTCATCCTTTTTTTGCGAAAAATTATCGCTACTATTTTATTAAAAGAGATAATTTTCATAGAGAAACGAACGTAATTCAATTTGTACAAAATTGTATTCTTTACAAAAATTGTTAAAACTAGATATTGTTTATTTTTTTTCCTGAATTTAACCAGGGTTCATTTTTTTTTTTTTACTCTTAATAACCTCATAAATGCGTGGTTTAAATCTTTCGGATTACTCACGGGCACCGTGTATATTTTAGGTTTGATAGAGATCCATTCTCTTATCAATCAGATTACACGTTAGTGTAATTGAGTAAATACTGAGTTAGTGTTTAGTGTGATTGATAAGTGTTTAATAATCAGATTCTGATATAACAATTACTATTCACAATATATGGACGTAAGGGTTTTTATATACATATTTACATATGCTATGATGAGTGTTTTGTACTTATACAAAGAATTTGGTATTATTTAGTTAACAACTTATCATCGCCAGGAACCGTATTTTTGGTACGGGTTCATAATGACACAAATACTGAATGGTTTTACCTATATTAACGGTTTTATTTAAAATTTAGAAGGTGCCCGGAATTTCGTCAGCGAACTTGCGCACCGAGAGACCGAGTGAGACGTGCAGACAGTCCTTCCTTTACTATAGCTTAACAAGTTCTTTTGTGCCCCCCAGGGTCTGCGGGCGACGGTGGGGGCAAGACAGCGCGGGTGGGTATGAAGTGTGTGCGCGGGGGAGCACGACGAACCCTGCCGCGCGCACACTTCTTACTCGCCCCCGCTGTCTTTCCCCCCGTCGCCCGCAGACCATGGGCAGGTCACGAAAGAACTTGGCAAACTATAGTATGGTTCGAGACTGACTACCTGCATGTCTCATCCGATCTCGGCGAGAGTATACTTTGTCGACTTCGCTATGTATTTACAAATTTTCGACGCAGCACCTTTATGTTACTAATAATATTTTTCTTTCATTCAGGAACTGGCCAACGATTGACCCCAACCGACCCAGTACCACTTGATGGTAAGTGACTACTTTATAGTTAGTATTCTTGTTGACTAATTTTGAATCATATTTAGTGTCTAGTCTAGTTAGAACACATGTTGTTTTGTGAAATGACTAGAAAATATAGATAAAAATGCGGCACAAATAAGCCAACAGACCAAGATTTATTACGCAATTAAAAACTGAGAAACGATATGTAAATAAATGAAATTGAAGATGTAGCAAAAAATGCCGAACAAAGTCGCATTGTGTCTGACTGTAGGTAATCTGTATCAAATGGGATTCGATTTAACATACAATCCGAATTGATCTATTTGCCAAAGAAAAATAAAATAAAAAGCGGCCACGTGCGAGTCGGACTCGCCCATAAAGGGGTCCGCAAAAATGCACTACAGATGAAAAAAAAACGATATGTAAAAAAACACTAACAAAAAAGCGTATCTCCCCGGCACTTACGTCCTTTTGCTGAGAAGCTCAGTTTTTTGGCAATAACTTAAAAACGGTATGTCCGATCATGTTGAAAACAATTTTCGTTAGAAGTATTTATTAGGCTTTATATTTGTATTTTTTTTTCACATTTTTTGAACATACTGTTTAGATAAATAAAGGGGGGGGGGGCACAGTTTTTGCTACTTTCGGAGCGAATATTTCGGAAAATGTTGTCTAAATCAAAAAAAAAAATCTAGAAACCTCAAAGTGTTTTTAGAAGAACAGTCGAAATCTTATGCCACACATTGATATTTGCTGAAAAAAAATTTTCTTAGTTTCGGTTACATGTATGGAGTGCCCCGTCTAGAAATAAATATATCTTTTATTATAACTATCAAACTAAGTAGCGGTTTACAAACGACACCTATGCTCCAAATTACATTAATGTACATCTTTTAGTTTTTGATTAAAATGCCTGGTACATACGGACGGACAGACAGACATGACGAATCTATAAGGGTTCCGTTTTTGCCACTTTGGCTACTGAACCCTAAAAAAGGTCAAGTGTGAGACTGATTCGCGCCTCGACGGTGCCGTACAATCTTTAATTTACCTTAACACATTCACTGCCGAGCTGCACCCCCTAGAAACAAGTTTTTTGCTGCTGGCGTCGAATACGTTGACTTAACCTGATGGGCATGTTAAGTGAAGTTTGCACCTTTATTAGTATTCATAGGGTAGCATACAAATGTTGCACATAAATCAATATTTAACAACAGTAAAAGAAATCAAAAACTGTAAAAATCTGCAAATCAAGGTCTCTCATGTGATATCCTATTTGACCCAGTGACTACGAGCAGACTATGAATTTTTGGAACAATAAGTGTTCGAGACCAATGACGTAACGCGACGTCCGAAACGGCGAAGAATTACCAACGAAAGGTAATTAAATAAATCATATTTATACGCGATTAAGTCCCGTTTTGTTGTGTTGTGATAATAGGTGAAGATCGTGTAAGTTTAAATCAATAATTGTTCCGTTTTTACTTTTTTGGTAGAAATACAATATGTATAAATATAAAGAAAAACAAAGCAACGTGAAACAATTGAGATTTGACAAAAACAAAAAAATCTGCCGAAGAGAATTCTAGGAAATGTATTAAAAAATCAGAACAAGAAACGCTTTCAATTCCACTTAGTGCACACTTCTTTACGACATTGCTTCACGGCTCAAAACTGCATTTTATATAAGTCTCTTGAATTGTCTTTTAACTCGCTCTACAAACGCAAGAGACGCTCTACAAAAGAAAAATCAACTGTGTATTATTGCGAACCAGAACAGAATAATCCTATATAACTACCTCCAGATTATGGAATTTCGGACATTGATTGGGAGCAATATGAAACAAGGGGAACGTATATACGTTTTGAACCTTTTAAATAAATGGGAATTAAAAAAAAAAACTACTGATCGACTAATGCTACTATTCTATATATAAGTACCTAAATGATGAATCTTTAGCTTAGTAAAATGTAACTAATCACTTTTTTTAATAAGCTAGTAATATTTAAATATAAAAAGGTGTATTTAAAATGATAATGAATGATGAACTTACAATACAATACAAATACTCTTTATTGCACACCAGATCAGATACACAGATATACAGAACATGACAGTAACATTCGAATTAGCCTAGGTAAACAACAGGCGGTCTTATCGCTAAATAACGAAATCTTCCAGACAACCTTTGGCTAGTGGAGTGTTTAAAAGACAACAATTCTAGTTGATTAGGTGGCCAGAAACAGCTATGAAGCAAAAAAACTCATTTAGACACAATGTACACGCAATAAACATACACAAATAAGATTGCGTAGATAAACATACATAATTACTCATACATAATAAATATAATATGTGCAAAGTAAGAACTTATATGATATATATGTGATATTTAATTAATGAAATATATTTTTAATGCGTTATGTTATTAATATTAATTAGCTTAATGTTGAAATTTGAAATAAATGTCGTACCTCAAAGTTGCTAAATTGCAATGCCCTGAGAGCGTTCATATTTTGGATCCAAACTAAATGTTAGACCTAATTAATGTACTACATGATTATTATGCATTATATACACTTATTTATTTTCAATCTTAGGCTAGGTTTTTGACAATATATATATATAAAAAAAAAAAATACAAAAAGCAAATACAAAATATAAACACATTATAAAAAACCTAACCTAGAGTGCCGCCGGCAGCGGGGCAAGGCCCAAGCTACCGGTGGTTAGGGCTGAACAGAGAGGAACCTCCTGACGATGCGCGCCGTGTCTAGGATTACTGCCTTCTGTATCTGACCCTTGATCCAGCCATCTAGCGAGAGTCTCTTAAGGTGTTCGTTGAGACTCTTCGCTATAAGACCGTTTACCGAAACGACTATCGGCACAATGATCGTCGAATCAACATCCCACATGGCGGTCACCTCGTGAGCCAAGTCAAGGTACTTGCTGAGTTTGTCCTTCTCGGCCTTCACGAGGTTCTCGTCATGTGGGATGGTAATTATTTGTACTGTTATTTATGCATTATATTATTATTAAGATATTAGGTACTCAACACAAGTAACGTCTGATTTAAATAGTTGGCCTATACTTGGTTTGTATCCAGTACCTACTTAGTTGAGTACTTGATTTATAAACTAATCTTATAGATATCTTAAACAGAAGCAGTATGAAAGTCAATCAGTTTTATTGAAAACGTTAAGTGGATTAGCCCATTTCCAATCTCTCAAATGGTGCGCGTTTAAATGGAATCATATAAAAGGTACAGTCAGGTACACATAAATAACCTCCTTTCCACCCAGATAAGGAGATGTAAAAGGTCTCCAAGGTCAACTTATAATGTTTTACACCTCCAAAACATTACACGGAGACTCTACGTCTTCATCAAACTTAGTATAAGCTTTTTTTTATTTCTACTGTTATTTATTGTTATTATTTTATCCTTTTTTTACGCCTAGAGACCCTTTACATGCCCAGGTATTTGTCCATTGCATTAATATTGCTATGAACTGTAATGTCATCTAGATTGAGAGTGTGTTTTTGTAAAGTCAGACGTGTACCCTCTAGGCCTTCTTGCAGGGTAAAGTTTTGAATCTGCATTATATTAACTAGGATATAGATTACTACTACTTTTCTGTCGGATTCACCTGCCACACTCTTTTAGGTATCTAATAAGTAGCTACGAGATAGAATCAAAAATAAAAATCCGCAGAAAAACCAGAGTAACCTCGAAAGAATGCAAAAATTTAGTGGCAAAAGGCAGGACACATTAAAGATTATAGAACCTATAGCCGCTGGGGCCGACGAGTTTTTGAGTGCTGACCACGCACCGGAAGGCGCAGCATGGTATGCCCCACAAGGTGGACTGACAAGCTGTTGAAGGTCGCGAAAGTCTGCTGGATGCGAGCAGCGCAGGACTGTTCGGCAAGCGAGCAGACAAGACACTAGATGGAAAGCATTCGTCGTCATCCATGGATATCTCTGGTAATTTTTAGTGGTCATCATCATCATCAGTCGTTCACTCTTGGCATAGTGGCCGCGGTTACTGCAATGGTATTCAGATTTGGATCTTCATCCTCGTCCTTCTTCTGACAGCAACTCACAGCAACTCTCGCGATGCGTCTCCATTTCACGCGGTTGTCTGGGAAGCGAGTGCACTGTACCATAGTGCTCTGTGTGGTCTTTTTAATAAGGTCGGTCCAGCAAGTTGGTGAGAAGCCTCGTCCTCTCTTGCCTTCCATCTAGCCCTGTACTACCAACCGTTCCATGGAGTTCTTATTTCGGGAGAACTTCAATACTCGAAACTGCACAGTCACCGAGAGTCAATCCGGGATCTGCAACTCTTTGAGGATAGAATTGTTGGTGCGAAAAGCCGTCCATGGGATCCTCAGAAGGCGTCTCCAGGAGCACACCTCCATCGCGTCGAGTTTTCGTCTATCTTGTAGCCTAAGAGTATAAGTTTCAACGCCATAAAGAAAGATTGGAAAGACAAGGCACTTCATTAAACGGACCTTTGTCTTTTTGGTTATCTTTCTATCTTTCCAAATCTTTCCCAACCGTTCCACTGCCGACCTTGTGATGGCGCATCTCCGCTTAATTTTGGCTTCACATCCTCCAGCGTTTAAGACAGTAGAACCGACGTAGAAATAGGTTTGTACTACCTCACAGTATGTAACACATTATTAATGTTGGCACCAGATAAACTGCCAATACGTTTATTACTTGTAAAAGCTCCACTCTCGCTTCTTGAAGAACCCCATGTTATAGTGGTAGGGAACAGATCAAAAGGAGTTCATTCAACAGCTTGCTAGTTCTTGACAAACCTAAGCGCGATACACACACAGACACACAAATACATAAGTCAAACTTATAATTTTCCTACATATGTATGTTTGATGAAGTCATGATATTTCATCATCAATTTATACTATTATTTATGACCTAACGTGCATTTATACCTTTTGTTTATTTATAAAATGAAATGATACCAAAAATTGGTCTATATTATAGGACGCATCCCATGAAACAGACTCGCTTTCACAAAAAAACGGACTATGTTATACTTATGATTTATTTCGTTGATATGCATGGAATGGAACGAAAATACCTCCATTCTGTGAGACCAGTGATGCAGAAATATCGATAACACGATACTAAAGCGAATTTTCCTACGTAAGCGTTGAGAGGGATTATTGAAATACAATAAAGGCGTACTGTTCAGAATTGTGTGAACTGTGAGTGGAATATAATTTTAACAATATGTATTATGCCAGGGTACGAAACTCTAAATTAAATTTAGCCCGTCATTTCTATCGATCTATCTATCTATCAGCCACGAACGTCCACTGTTAAATACAGACGCCTTCTATGATTCGCCACAGGGTGCGAGCCTGCGCAGACAGCATTCACCGACTCCCCGTGAACCTTACGAGGTCATCCGTTCATCTAGTCTGGGGTCAACTTACGCTGCGCTTTCTTATGCGTATGACTTTACTGCCCCAACGGCCATCCATTTTCTGGGCTACATGGCCCGCCCATTGCCACTTCAACGATACAATACTATGAGCTATGTCAGTTACTTTGGTTCTTCTGCGGATATCCTCATTTCTGATTCTATAAAGAAGAGAAACCCCGAGCATAGCCCTTTCCCTTGCACGTTGTGTAACTCTGAGCTGCCTTATGTGTTCCATTGTAAACGAGCAATGTCTCAGTTCCGTAGGTCATCACTGGCAACACGCACTGTCCGAAGACCTTCGTCTTCCACTGTGGGGTTCGTCAGTTAAACAATAAAACATATTGGACACATATTTTTTGCTCTATCAATAATTTTTATGAGTCTTCATGATGGACTAAATCCCTCATCCCTATTCACGCCACATATCTTTGCATCTCTTGAAGTTAGGTACTAGTTGCGTCGTAGTAATTGGTTTAAGTTGTCAAAGGAGGTTCGACAGCCCCAACGGAAGGTTTTTGCGGCTAACTTCTGACAAAAACTTACGTGACAATGAAGGCTTTACCTCAGAAAATATATAAGTGAGATCCTCTATCTTTTATAAGAGGCTGTTTTTTTCATCCATGAAGTTGATATCAAAATAAAGATCAAAATAACTCTTATGAAACTGAATTAAAACTATTGAAACTGAATTAAGAAAAATGTTCTATAACAAATGATTCCAACAATAACTTTCATAACAAAAAGGCTGTGAAATATGATTTTGTTAATTACCAAAAAAAGTTTAGCTACGTTGGAAACTTCAGGAGTGATTTTAGCCTAAAAATACGTAAGTTTTAGTCTGAATTGTAAATCTTTCATCGCAACAAATTATTCTTAAATAAAATGTATAAAAGATAGTTTTGATTTAGGTGATTTTTCTTTAAACAAAGTTGGGTTTTTAAATTGTTCCTTTTTATTTACTTAACACTTCAGAAGTTTTTTAAGTGACTTAAAACTTTATAATGTGTCATCTTCAAAGCAACATTGGCCTTAAATAATAAAAAAAAACAGTTCCTTACTTCAAGCTTTTGTCTTAGTCAAATCATAATTTATTTCTATAAGTTTCTTCCAGATATAATCGAATGTTTATTTCAACAATATAAATAATTAAAAAAACCCTGTATAATACAAATTGCCTTGGACGGGATTCGAATCCGGGACCGCCATAAGCCTTTGTAAAACCAACTTAGCTAAACGTCGTCATAATGTGGGTACCTGTGGCATGGCGTGCATTACGTGTATATAAGCCGATATCCACCGGGTTGCCCGATGAAAGGCTTATAACCAGCTTTATCTTAAAAATGAGTAAGTAAATGAATACGCTTCGGCTTCACTTGTAATTTTCTTAACGCCACGCCTCTGGTAGGTACAAATAATAATCTAATGATAAATTTCCATGATCCGTACCTACTGATACCATGATATTGAATGGCCTTTGTTCAAAGTTTCGTTTCTATAACAAAGCTTTGTCATGTTTCACTCTTGAAAATTTGAAGGCTTTCGCTTGTAATTGGTATGCCCAAACAGCCTAGTCTATCACGACTATCTAAAGCTATTAGGTTTCGGCGTTTAGTTACAAAGTCCTGAATAGTCTACTGTAGGTGTAAATACTGGGTTTTTTCTGGACTCCAGCCAAAATTTGCTACATCATCCTAGAGCAGCAGTATAATAGGTAGATTTATGAAATAAAAAGACCACTTTTTGGATGCAATCTGAAATATCTACTTGATCGCACTCTCACTGCACTTACCTATAAACCTTTTTTTGTTTGAATGTTTGCAATACTGCATCTGAGACATTCAGCAATTGTTTATGAAGTTGCAGGTTTGTTTTGAAAGGTAGGTAGTCCAGCGACTCCAGCTAAAAAAAAAACAAAAACATTGCTGCGATGCTACTGTAAGACTTTTAACTGCGCGGGATATTCAAGAAGTGCACTGCGGTTCTGGTAAATAGATTTTTAAAGGGTTGGCAACACGCACATAATGCCCCTGCAGAGCACGTTGCAACGTTGCAAGCGTTCATACGCTGCGGTACCTAACATCAGGCAGGCCGTACCTTCTTTGACAACTTAGTAGTACAATAAACACAAAAAGCAATGAAGTGATTGAATCAGAAATGAAGAGATCTGCAGAAGTATCAAGGTCGTCGACAAAGGACAGAAGTTGCTAGACAGTTGCAGACGGGGCACATTGCGCGTAGAACCGATAGCCGCTGGGGCACAAAGGTTCTCGAGTGGTGACCGCAAAGAGGACGAAGGAGCATGGAAAGACTCCTGAGAACCTGGACCGGTGATCTGGTCAACACAGACTAGGTCAATTTGTATAAAATCTTCATATATTTTATCGATCAGAATACTCGTATTTATCGAATCCTATTCGCAAGTATTACGAGTGATTACGAACTTGTCCCAACATCAAACGTGGCCAACTGGTATAACAAGATTCTCACAATTCCGCATAATTCGAGGGAACAAATTGATTAGATATTCAGATATTCCCGCAATTCGGTAAACAGAAATCGCACACAATTGATCCGATAATAATTCCTTAACGTGGATACCGTATTGTTCTATCTAAATTAATGACGGCAGATTTTAATGAACGGCCATTGAAATATGTCATCATTGTCTAATTAAGAAAGTTTTGTGTCGTAGTTTCGCCTGTGAGGCAATGTATTTTGCTCATTCAGGAGTACGTTGTTAGGGTTAAAAATTAGACAATGTTATCCATCAGTTCTCGACAGAAAAAGGCAGAAACATTCGATTGCCTCCCGAGTCACGAAACAGGTTTTGTCTGTGTTTCATATTTAATGTACATCATGATTATGACACATATTCATATTGAATTTCATATATATCTATCTTTCTCCCACTGGGGTTAGGATATTGAATCACGAGCGTACCACGCTTACTAGTGGAATAGCGGCGAAGAAAGAAGACTAAAAAATATGGCGAAATATTGTAGTATTCCGATATAGTAACTAAAATAACCGGTTTAGAGTGCTCGTGAGCTGTGTTAGGATTCTTGGGGTGTTTTTTTTTATTATTTATACAGAAATAAATGATATATTTTCCCCATAGCCGTGAAAAAATCATGAAAAATTTAACTGCCGCTGTGTTCGCTCATTTAAATATTAAAAACAGTTTACTATATAGAACAAGGCAAACGCCCCAGCGCACACTGATCCCATCGTTGACAATATTTAAAAAAACGCTAAATTTTAGCGTCAACCACTAGTATCAAGGTGTCAAACACTGGTGCGCTCACTCTATGCAAACTTTATATTATAATGTTGTGCAATAATATAATTATGATATTATGCTGGTAAAAATGCGTTCTGTGTAATTAGCACAAATAAGACGCTTTCAAAATACGCTTAGTTATGGGGCTTTTCATTATATATTTTGACTTCGTACACCTGTTTACATGGAATAATAATTTATCTAAACCTTGGGAGGCGAGTAAATTTTGAACGAAGTTGGGTAGAAATTCCATCATTCGTCGGAAAGATAAGCATTGTCTGTCAATGGTTAAGGCACGTTAGGTACAGATTTATAGCTAATGCTAGAAGATACAGTAAATATCCATTTCTTTTTTTTATTTTACCAGATCAATCACTGAACAAAAGTACTTTATTACGTTACTTGTCCCTTTTCAATCTTGTGTCACATTCAAGGCTTCCTTTTAAATGATATATCTTCTATTATCATTTCAATAAGGAAAAATGAGTTGGTATATCTGTCAATTAGTTTTTGTCGGAAATTGCTTCTTTGTATTATTTTAAAAAATACCGAAACTGCCTCAAATCATCGTTAGCATTGGTAATGTTACCTACTTCTCGTAAATTTACTCAAACCAGAGTGAGAACTAGGTTTAAATATAGATGAAGTACGATCGCAGTGTGGGAAGACCACCCACAAGGTGGTCGGACGACCTGGTTAGGGTTGTGGGGACTCGCTGGATGCGGGTTGCCTCTATCCGGCCCATGTGGAAGACTATTGAGGAGCCCTATGTCCAGCAGTGGAAGTCCTATGGCTAAAATGATGATGATGATGACGAGATTATGGATTAAGATTCTGACCTAATTCAATATGTAAATTCAAAGCATTTGGACAATGCAAA
This sequence comes from Hedya salicella, assembly GCA_905404275.2. NCBI lineage: Eukaryota > Metazoa > Arthropoda > Insecta > Lepidoptera > Tortricidae > Hedya > Hedya salicella. The sequence continues at coordinate 6,759,558 of FR990106.1, read as the reverse complement.
ATGTGTACAAAAATGTGAACTATACTTAGCGCTGCTATTATTTTGTAGGTATTTGGCGTGTGACTCACCGCTGAGCAAAGGCCTCACCTCTTGTTTTCGCCTGTTAAAGCTTCTCCCACGATGTGAGTCAAGGTGAACCGGTTCAACTTAGCTCCGCCGTTCTTGTGCCTTGTGTATTGCGTCCCTTCCTCTCCGTGGTCGCGGATGGTATTTCCGTTAGTGGGTTTGCGCTTTTTTCACTGTGTCCGATTATTGGTCAACAAATTTAGCCACATCTATCTTGTTCAAAGTTCTAAAAGATAGATAGCTTTTTGTCCCGTTTTCCAAATATGTTTCAGGGAAGTTTTCAGTGAATATTATTTTTGGTATGTAATTTTTATAACAAAAATAAAAATATACATTTTTGCAACGAATTAATTGATAAATAAATCATATATACCAATAAAGAAAAATACAATTTTAATAGGGAATTAACACTAAATGTATCTATTATGATTGCCTTATCCGCTTTTCACCTGGTCCTAAAGTGCCAGAAATACTGGCGGCATTCCCCCGTTGTACTGCCAGAGAAATTTGTTGAACCAAGTAAGGACCCGATCGAGGTCTCAGCCCCTATGGCTTAAACTTAAACTACTTTTTTTTGCCTTCAGAACAGCAAGCTCAGCTAAGCGGCTTCGGCACAGCCGTCGCGATGACAGTAACAATAATAATTATGTCTATTTAATTCATATTATTTTATCTTCTTGCGGGTACGGAACCCGTCGTTTGCAATTGCAAGTCGTTCTAAACCGGGTTTTTTTTTATGGAAAAATTATATCGAAATTCACGCGTTACATCCCTTAACCTTTACTCGTGCGGTAACACAACGGTTTTTGTTACACGTGTTTACAATTTTGCAAGCTCTGATATTATTTTTCTAGGAAAATATATGGCTTCAAATCGTGATCAACGAAAAACATAATGATGAAAGATTTATTCTCAGGCGAAGAAACTAAGACTGGTTTTATTTAGGACCTATTTCTGTCTTTGTAGAACTGAAACAAGAGCCGACAAGTTCATGAGCGCTGACCCGATCACGTATCGGATGATACAGCATGGAGAGGCTCATGGGTCGATAGATCATCTAGTAAAGATTATGAGAGTCCGCGAGATGTAGGTGACGCAAGACCGGCCTAGTGGACGTCTTTTTAACCCCCGACAAAAAAGAGGAGTGTTATAAGTTTAACGTGTCTGTGACTCTGTGTATCTGTCTGTGGCGGCGTAGCGCCCATACGGATAGACCGATTTGACTGCGGTTCTTTTGTGTCATAGATGATTTTATCCCGAGTGTTCTTAGCTTTTTTGATGAAAATCGGAGCACTCGTCTCCAAGCTTTTAGTGGAACAAGTGACCGGACCACAGCCAATTTTGAAGCCAGGAACTGCAAATTTTGTTGTTATGTTCATTTGTGACGGGGGGTTTTTAAAATTTTTAATTTTCTATAGTTATTGGATGATAAGAATGATGATGAATGAATATAATTATATTTTAATAATAGAAGACGCCCGCAACTTCGTTAGCGGAGGAGAAAAAGTCATAACCCCTCTTTTTTTCTTCAGCTAAGTCGGGTAAAAAGTATACCCAGATAAGAGATACCCAGCTGCCCGTGTACCAAAAATAGTTGAAATCCGTTTAGCCGATTTTGCGTGATGAAGCCACAACGACACATACAAACATTCAAACATACATAAAATCCAAAAAAAAAAAATTTTTATTTTAGTGACCTCCAATAGTCCATAACAATCATTTTTTGAAAATATCTTCAATGTACAGACATTTCATTTTTACAACTTTATAATAGTATAGATGAGATATTTGTGATGGATGATAATGACGTTCTCTAGTCTAATGATGGTCTCGTTTAACGGAAACTTATTGACCTCATTGGACATTACTTCTATGAGGTACGATACTTTCAAATTTTTTTCTGGAACATTTTTTTCGTAGCTTAGGTTAAGTTTGTTTTATAAGAAACTGAAACTGTTGCCTACCCGTTCTGCGCCTTTTGATGTGGCTGCCATTTTGCGGTATTAAACGTTGCGATATTTGAATCTGGCACATATTTTTAATTTAACCTGTTCACCGTCACAGACGGCAAGCTACGTCATCGAGAATTAGTGCCACTGACGCCAGAGTCAGCACAAATTTCATGGTTCAAAAAAACATCATCTCCCTGCCCTTATCCCACTTATGTAGGGTCGGCACGACATGTTTCCTTCTTCCATTCATCTCTATTATTCGTCATTTCATCTCTCCTTTCTTTCTCATGTCCTTTCACACAAATTATCCATCGCTTTTTTGATCTACCGATCGATCTTCGTCCTCCGAAATTCATCCTTAACATTCTTTTAACAATATGACCCATGAATGATGCCCCAAATAAATAAATAAATAATAAATGACGTTCATCCCTCCTACTTGGCCTTACCACGCAAACCAACTGCTCCTCATTTTGTCCGTCATGGGTGCTACTTTCAAACTTCCCATATATTGATACCCTACTTCACGTACTAATTACAGTATTTTTGCCCATGAAGTTTCAACTTTACATACGTGTGCACTAACGTACTAATTACAAGCACTTTTCTCAAACAGTTAGTACGATTGTGATCTAGGGTATCGATTTACTTATTTCTAATCCGATCTTTCCTCATCACTCCAGACCTCAATCTCAACATTCTCATCTCGACTGAGTGCACTCTTTTTTCGTCCGTCACTTTTGTTGCCTAAATAATATGAATTTTTAAGTCTAATTTGAAATGAAGTTTCTATTTAATTCTTTTCTTTGTTATAAATTCCAATAAAATGTTTTACAATAACTCGTTCTGCAATCACAATGTTTTTTTAAAGGTTCGTTTTATTTTAATGCTGTGCTGTGGCATCTGGGTCACATCGTATTACTTGCTGCTTGGCACTCAAAGGGTTAAAACGACTCGTATACAAATAAGCTAGCAAACTTTCTCTTCATTGCAGAAAGAACAGACTACGTGACAGGAAAGCTGGAACTCGAATAAACGTAACTCAACTCTTTGCTCTTCAATTCATTTGTAAGTATGCCTAACTCCGAAGCTCCCGTTACAATCATCATGCAAAAATACTTTTCCGTTAAACCGCCCAACTTTAGTTCAAACTTAGAGCGCAGTTTGATGTTATTTTTTAGAGTTCCGCACCATAAAATGTCAGAGGACCTTGATGCGACTCTGTCTGGCTATCTGCCAGTCTGTCTGTTCGACGGTTACAGCACTATATCTCGGGAAATACTTATGCTATCCACTTGAACTTTGGAATATAAGTAATATTTGGAGTATAAGTTATAAATATGAGTAGCCCAAGTATATTGCAAATAAACATTTTAGAAATAGATTTTTATTTACTGAAAAATTACCAATTTGAGGGGAACTCAAAACTCAAAGTCTAACTAATAGGTCAAATAGGGTATCATTATGAAAACTTGATTTATATATTTAACGGAGCGCGATTAAGTTTAGTTTGTTGATTTGAGATTATTTGTATTAATCGCGTATGTAGAAATACTGTTGACTTAAGATTTATTAATTTTAGAGCGGGTAACCCCGAATGGAGTTGTAAGTATTAGTACCCCCCCCCCCCCCCCCCCCCCTCCTAAAAATATAATATAATATTAGGTACTATGCAGTTATAACAACCCGGTTGTGTTAACTTTGCACCTAATTTGTATGCAACGCCATCGATACCAGTCGCAAACTTAATTTAACCGGTCAATTAGTTTAACTGAAAGATTGTACGGGCCCCTTAGCGCGGTTTGCTTTGGTTTCGCACTTGGCCAATTTTTATAAAGTCATAACTATAGAACTTGAAAGGCACATGATGTTTCTGATTCTATGGACTACATATTATAAAATTTTAATTTCAATTCAAACCGGAATTCAAGGCAACCGTTGTAATTAAAAATAACGCACGGAAATAAACAAATAAGGAAACAAACTTCTGCTTTCCGTTATCATAAGGATAGACACGTGCCAGCAAACCCTTAAATTTGATAAAACGTTAGCGAACTCTTTGCTCTTATCATAATCGTTTTCATAAATGGAAACTCCAAAGCTCGCATTTAAAGGTGCCGAAAAGTTATAATTACAATTTAAATCCGGTCTGAAAAGGTTGACGATTATATAACAGTCTGATACGTACCTAATACAATATTGTGTTCCAACCCAACAAGAAAAATAATCCTGGAGCGCGTACTTTATAGGGCTATTTACATTTGTAAAGCTCCGATTATAGCATCAATATTTGCTGCTGCGCTTTTAACAGCATAAATAAATGCTGTTTTAATTTAAGCACATATACTACTATAACTTCACCTTGTAACCGTTTACAAGAACACATTTCCTGGTCATTATAGAGCCAAGGCTCTTATAAAAGCAAACACCTGGAGTGTATACACTTAAGAGTAATCACTCCGGTTAGCTAGCGCTTATAAGTCTAAGTAGCCGGAGTGATTACTCCTCAGTGTCTATACTCCTGGTATTGGCTCTTATAGGAGTCATGACATTATAACGGGTACAACCGGGCCAATACCGGGAGTATATACACAGAAGAGTAATCACTCCGGTTAATTAGACTTATACGCGCTTATAAGAAAATATCTGCGGGCTCTTATAAGTAAATATAAAGTTAAATTATTAAAGTAATTTACAGAGTTTGTTTGTTTTTACATTAGCCTAAAAGTGAGTAAGTTTCACATTCAAACCCGTTTGTCTACCCAATCTATACAGTAGGTATAATTTTTTTGACCTAGTGGCGGTTACTACGTTTCTGTTTTTTGCCGTCGATATGTCATTTTATATTTTTTCTACTCCTGTACTTCTTTCTGCCGTTTAAATGGTTACCAACTCTAATATAAAGACATACATTACTTAAGACTTGTAAAACTCTATAGTCTATTTCCCAAAAAAGCGCTGCTAAGCGTGTTACAATGTCGCTATTAACGTATATCTAATAATTTATATTCAATGAGTCTTAAACTAATGTTATTTTCAAATAATTTATATTACCAACTTAACAAACCGCCCAATTCATACAGTTTTAAAATAAAAAAATAATAATATACGTAAATGCATTGCTGCCAATTAAAAAAAAAAAAACATTTGTTACAATTTTCGTACACATATTTTATCGCCTATTTTTTTCAAATCCCACCACCACTGGCAAGTATACACGAGTTAAAAAAATAAGGAAACCATAGATATTGACAGCAGGGACCGGTCCCGTATCCCCTTCGAGGGTTTTTGAAGGGGTATTTCGTTCGACTTTGCTAACCAAAGCCGTTCCCGTTTAAAACCTCTTCATAAGGCTTTTTAAACGACTTTTAATACGGATATCGGTATACCAAACGGATTCTTGATACCCTTTGCTAAGCGCTTAAAAAGTCGTTCGAACTGCTTACCTCTTGAAGGGGCTTCCCTTATAACGCTTGTGCCATTTTGATCCTTGTAACCATAAAAATAAGAGCAATATTTCAGTATTTATCAGATTTGATTTGATTTGATTTGATTTACGTTGTAGGCGTTTCGCGCGGTGTAATGTGTATCGGCAAGCGCCTTGACGTTCTTTGATAATGCCGCTAGCCGCCGTCGCTTGCGATAAAAAGCATCTTATCAAATCGTAATAAGGTTTAATTCGTTCGTCGTTATCATCCTCTGTTTCTAGGACATATATTCCCCTCCTACTCCTCCAAGTACTAAAAAATAATAAAATTAGTAGGTATACCGAAATTATTGGTAGCTTTTTTATTTTGATTTAAGTCTGCGCACACGCGCGTCGATGCTGTCATCCCGTTTTACCGGCATGATTTCTCAGATTAAAACTGTAAAAATATTCTCTTATTTTAAAATACTTACCTCATGTTATCACTATTATATCAGACACTTTGTCGTACGTACACCAGACAAACTATACAGGGTGTCCCAAGAAGTAGTGATATACTGAAGCTGGGAGGTAGAGGACCTAGAGGGCTATCTACATCACCCCCATGTATGTTCCGCGATTTTTCGTATTTTCGGAGTTATGACTTTTTTTTTAATTTTTCACCTATCGCCGAGTACGATGAGATTTTTATTTATGGTGACGTGAATTATTGCGGTAGATGCTTGACTTTTTTTGTATGCTAAGCTGATAGATAGGCCAATTCAGTATGGTAACATTTACTATCGTTAGATCTTTGAATGGAATAAAAAAAAATTAAATGCCAAGAATGATAAAATTACCCAATATGTTCACAACTTCAAGGGGTTTTAAAAAGATAAAATCACGTAAAAAGAATTACCGTTTGGCTTTTAAACACTCGCTCTATCTATCAGGTAGCTACCCTGAAAATTTCATTTTATTATTCATAAGGCTTCAATCAAAAAATTGAAATCTAAATGTGGTAAGTGCTAAATTTTAATTTACATGATGATTAATACAAACAAAGTAAAACCAATTACAAGGTGTTTCATTACAAGAAATTTTCAAAATCGCCCCCCTGTTGCTCAATGCAAGTGCGACATCGCCGAAAAAAGTTGTCTTTTAAACGTCTGAATGGACTTCTATTATTTTTAATGGTTTCTTCTGCTACTCTCAATTTCCGGGTTAACTCGTCCAAATTGCGGCATTTTCTTGAGTAGACGAGGTCTTTGTAGTATCCCTATACAAAAAAATCAATGGGGTTTAGGTCGGGGGACCGTGGAGGCCAGGCTATAAGGCAGGCGTCACCCCGGCCGCAACGACCAATCCATCTTTCAGGGTATCTTTGATTGAAATAGTTTCTTACGTCCAAGGCAAAATGGCATGGTGCACCATCACACTGCAGTACTATGCTTCTGCGTGTCTCCAAGTCCACATCTTCTAACAGCAGGGGCAGATCGACGCGTAGAAAATTTAAAAAGTGATTGCCGCCCAAGCGGTCTGGCAGCTGAAAGGGCCCAATTAGCTGACCGTTAAGTATGCCAGACCAAAGGTTAACACTAAAGTGTTCTTGGAATGTCGATTCCCTTTTTAAATTTGAATTTTCAATTGCCCATGAGTGAGAATTGTGCATATTAAAAATCCCATTGCGTCTAAAGTGGGATTCATCCGTCCACAAGATTTGGTTAAAAAAGTTTTCGTTTTCAGCTTGTCTCCTCAGCATTTCCTAACAGAAGATAATCTTCCGGTTTCAACTGTTGCACTTTTCTAATGTGAAACGGATGATATCCTACGCTCTGTAGTGTACGGTGTATCTGAGATTTAGAAAGTCCGGTACGACGTTCCATAACTCTCACACTCGTCGACGGGTCTCTTTCTACTTCTTCAACCACTGCATCTACTACATCAGGATCCGGCATAGTGGCCATATGGCCTGATCTGGTACCCGGTATGTAACCTTCCAAATACGCATTATGTACTCTTAAGATCATGCGATAGTCAGGAAACGTTTCAGGTTGAGGCCCGCCTCTTCGTTCCACATGTTCCCGGTACAGCCTTGAAGCTTCCGCCGCATTCCCCCTAGCATAACCGTAATAGTAATGCATTTCTGCGTAGTCACGTGAAGTAAACATGATCACTTGCACGCAAACTCAAGTCCAGTTAAATAATGCCAAGTCGTCGATTCCAGGTAATAACAGTAATCCAAATGGTAATGCAAGTCAAAGTCCATATGAATAGCCAAAATGATTAGAGAAACGAACAATTAGCAGTATTAAAACACATTTTTTAAATTATTGAAAAGTACCAACTATGACCAAACAACGTGAAAATTTTCTCATGCGTCAACCGTCTTTTTTGTTCTTTTTCTATTGGTGGCCAGTGCGTGATTTAGAACGAAATTTATTTAAAAAGTTAATTAATTTTGCACTTGCCACATTTAGATTTCAATTTTTTGATTGAAGTTTTATGAATAATAAAATGAAATTTTCAGGGTAGCTACCTGATAAATAGAGCAAGTTTTTAAAAGCCAAACGGTATTTTTTTTATGTGATTTTATCTTTTTAAAGCCCCTTGAAGTTGTGAACATATTGGGTAATTTTATCATTCTTGGCATTTAATTTTTTTTTATTCCATTCAAAGATCTAACGATAGTAAATGTTACCATACTAAATTGGCCTATCTATCGGCTTAGCTCACAAAAAAAATCAAGCATCTACCGCAATAATTCACGTCACCATAAATAAAAATCTCATCGTACTCGGCGATAGGTGAAGAATTAAAAAAAAAGTCATAACTCCGAAAATACGAAAAATCGCGGAACATACATGGGGGTGATGTAGATAGCCCTCTAGGTCCTCTACGCCCCAGCTTCAGTATATCACTACTTCTTGGGACACCCTGTGTAAGTGCTATACGACTTCTACGGACCGACAATAGTCAGCAACTAACTCAAAAAATGCCCCGCCTAACGAAATTAGACCGAAATAGGTAACTTATAGATCTCAAGGTTAGGGAAGCCAAAGGGAAACCCGTTCCTGAAGCTAAGCAAGGCTTGTCGGCTATCCAATATACAATTAAGCCGTTCCAAAAGCTTATTTAAAGAAAGGGAAGCCCCTTCCTACATTGAAGTGCCCGCGTAAGGGAAACCCCTTCCTACAGCTAAGTCAAATGAATGGGAAAGCTATTCAAGTGGTAGGCATGTGATTTGGGCTATTTAATGAATGGTTAAGTCGTTAAATGGATTTTGTCTGGGAAGAGGTTGACCGGTCCCTGAATTTGACAGCTCGCTTTTTAATTTTCTTCGTGGCGCTAAATTTTGTTTATCTTGAAGTTGTTGGTTGTTGTCTTGTTACAAGCTGTTGAAAGTGAGAAAATGGAGTGTCATGGCGCAAGAAGTATCAAACAATTTGCTGCTAGAAAAATCTCGGCGCAAAAATAAATATTTAGATATTTTGTGGTTTATTAAAAAGAGCTTAGGGGTCATTCATTAATTACGTATGGATCCCTGGGGGGCTCCTTTCCTTCGAAAAATCTGTCGTAATTAATGAAAGGCCCCTTAGGTGTAGAAGAACTATTGTTTTAAACTGAGCTAATTGACTTAAAGAATACAATGGCCGATTCGCTCAGTTTAAAAACCAAAGACTATACAACGTTGTCGTTAACGCTCGTGGCGTCTTCCTTTGCGATACTTGCGATTGTCCTTACGTTATTAAATAATGTCCCGTTAGTCGTAAACAAACTGTTGTTTTCAACAATGTATAATTCGGTCCAAAACGTACGTGGCGTCTTTCTTTGCGATACTCGCTATTGTCCTTACGTAATTAGTGAACGGCCCCTTAGTCGTAGAAAAACTATTGTATGCAACGTTGTATAATTGTGTCAAAAAACACTCGTGGCGCAACCCACCTCGTACTTGCAAGCCACGCCACTCGCCTTTTTTGACCCCTATTATACAACAGTTGCATAAAATACTATTGCATTGCTGAACCCTACATTTGGTAAGAACATGGCGACTTCTTTGGTTTACACATGTCGTTTTAAAACCGAGTGTCCCTATTATAGCACTATAACGCAATTCAAAATGCCAACTACGAAAATGGCAGCTTCTTTCTATAATTTGCAAAACAAATGGATAAATATTAATTTGTAAATATCCCAAATTCAAGAGGCACGTTAAATTTTTAACTAAAAACGTGATAGGTTATTCAGAAAAATCATGTTGCCCTACGTATACAGAACGCTAAAAATAGTAATTCAACAACACAATAATATAAAATTCAACTACACAGAAAGGTACTAATATAATTCGCATTAATTACTTACCTTGCTATTCTTTTTAATATCTTTTACAAAATCCACATATGCAAACACGTTCGTCGATTGCGTTCCACGACTTAGATTAAGATTATAAAAGCATTGGTGGCGTATTAATCTCACTTTTTACATACTTAAAGTAGTTTTTACAGGAGTATTTGGATTAACGTAATTCTATTATAGGAATACTATTGACGTAATTGGCATTTCAACGGGCCATTATAAATATCGTATAAGTGCAAATGGACTTATAAAATGGGCCCTTTTCCGGACTTGTAAGCGCTTATAAATCCCTTATAGTCCTGATAAAACGATGGTCTTGGGATAATTATAAAACCGTACTTTGCTTGTTGTACCCTATTGGAGTTTAAGAGGCCTTAACCGTTTGTTCGAAATATATCTTATCTATGCTTTGCAACGATCCGTATAATAATTGCTTTAGAACGATCCGTAGAATAATATAAATAGTACAGAATAAGTACAGAAGGCCCATTATTTTGTTCTTAGCAAAACCGCGCGTAGTGAAAAAATGAACCACGTGCGAGCGAGATAGCGAGCAATCATTGCACCTATCGTGGCGCCCAAAAAGTGAATGTTCGTGGATTACAAATGATACGCGACAGTGTAATGCCAAACATAAGATCACCATCACATAACATGGAAAGCACAGGAGGTTTCTGATTAAAACCACTGTGCTTATTTAAATTAAAACATTGGAATACAAAGCAACAGTTGTAATCTTAAATAACTCACGGGAATAAAGAAATAAAGAAACAAACTTTCTTTCCTTTAGTACAATGATAGACACGTGACAGCGAAGCCTTACACTGGATAAAACGTAAGCCAACTCTTTGCTCTTGTCATAATGTTTTCATAATTTGAAACTCCAAAGCTCGCATTTAAAGGTGGCGAAAAGTTATGATTACAATCTAAATAAAAAAAGATTGACGATTATGTAACAGTCTGACGCGTACATAGTACAATATTGTGTTATAACTCTGTTGGAGGATAAGAGGCCTTAGTCATTTGTTTCAAATACATCTTATTTATTTCCACAACACAACAAACGAGGCTTAATCGCGTATATGACTCTTTCAGCGTACCATCGCTGAAAGATCAAGGAACATATCGCGACTAACTAAGAACTGGCAGTAGAATAAGTCCGCTAATGCCGATCATTTTCTAGAATCAAGACCAAGCCACTGGATTGAGCTTCATAATTCCCAAATTCCTTTTTACGAAACGAATTTACTATCGTATAATAGTACATGAAGCAGTTAAAATCAAGAAACACCGAAATTGCAACCGGGAACACGGTTTCAAACGTTCATCTTCGTGGAATCCAGTTATTAGTAAATGTAAACAACATCAAACATCATCTGATAAGTCGCCAGGTGTCGTGAGTGTAGTCAATGGCGTGCTGTCCATATAGGCATAAAGGGACTGCCTACCCTGAGCGACCATGGCTTTATACAGGCTCAGAGAAACTGCCTACCCTGAAGCCCTGAACGACCATGGTTCCATATAAACACAGTAGAACTACCTATTTTTATTATAGCCACCGATAGATGCCCGTTGAATCTTTTAATTTAATCTAATTTATTAACTTCTAACCTATTTTTAAGTAAATTGTTACTAACATAATATGGAATGGAACACGTTTTCTGCAATAAATGATATTTGTTTATTAATTATACTTGATATGCTCTGGTGTAAACAAGTTTCGTGTCTTTTTTAGTGTAGATTTCTAAAAGACCATTTTATTTGATAACTTCCTAATCTTAAGCTAGCTATTTCCTTACACGTACTACTCGCTTCTCGCAAACTGGAATGTAGCGACAATCATAAATAGGCAAGGAATGTGTCCTCTGGCTCTTGATAAAACGGTCCTAAGTGTTTCAATTTGTACAAATGCTATGCTACGCTACGCTAAGCTGTACAAAAGCAAATTGAAGAGACTTCGCGGCTTTTCATTAGCATATATAGTTCCTATTTATATTATCGTCATATCATATCAGCCCAAAGACGTCTACTGCTGAACATACGCCTCCCCCAAGTATCTCCACAACGACCGGTGATGAGCCGCCCTCATCCAACAGTTTTCCGCGACCCTGACCAGATTGTTGGTCGATCTTGTGGCGAGCTTTCCCACAATGCGTCATCTTGTACGCGGACGCTATTCAAGAACTTTTCTGCCCCAGCGGCTATCGGTTCTATGAGCAACTTGCCTCACCCACTGCCACTTCAGTCTAGCAATTCTTTTATTTCCATTCTACTGCCATTAAAAAGCATTAAAATGTTTAAAAGATTCTTTCACTAGTTTGCAGTTAAAAAATTCTACGACATATAATTAAGTTGTAAGCACTTTTTAAATTAAATTGGTTATAGTCTACGATGCTTTTATAGACTACTAGAATATGGCCTCAACTTCGTCAGCGGAAGAGAGAAAAATAATTCCCCTTTTTTTTCAGCGTAGTCGAGTAAAAAGTATTCTATAACCATCCGAGGATGCCCAGCTAGTAGTTTTGATATGATGAAGCTACACCAACACATACCAACATAAAAAAAAGTGATTTATTGCATGACCTGACTCATATTTTGCGTTTCATCCGTCAACATCATTGAGACGTTTCTAAAGAGCCCAAACTCGGTGGGATTGCGTTATTTTCTTACAAAGTTCCTATGACCACCGTCATCAGATCAGCTCAATGGTGTCATAATGTTGTACTGTCATGAATCTTACATAAGTATGTCAAATTTTAGCTCAATCAGAAACCGGGAAGTGGGTCAAACTTAACTTGCATGATTTGACCCGATCATACCCCCGTTTCTTTGTGGTCATACTGGCATCGTACTAATATGACCAGTGAGAACCGCTTGTATTGGTGGTCATACTTGTCATTGTCCGTCTAAATATAATAATTTTCTTGTTCCCTGTAGATGTAGAGGCGAACATAGATTCAATCACGCCTTTTTCCCATTACGGGGTAGGCAGAGACTACCTCCTTCCACTTGCTACGGTCCTGGCACACGACTGCCGCTTCATCAACATTCATTTATCTCTTCATTTTGTGTTATCACAACCCTTTCACTTTGTCTCATTCACACACAGAATATCAATATTTCTCGCATCCATCATCTGACATACTTCATGTATTTTATCATTCATTCCTCCCCTTACGTTTAACGTCAGTCAGTACGTGGTACAGTCAGCTAAAAACAATCTGCAAAAATAATATGACCACATACAAGCGATTCTCACTGGTCAGATTAGTATGATATGCCAGTATGACGACCACAAAACGGGGGATCATTGTATTAAATAATTAACGTATTGTATTGTACGGTAAAGTTAACACAGGAAAGCAAAGTTGCCAAAATGTCGATTCGTCGACACTTATTTACATTCCCGACAGGAAGCGAACGAGTAAAGAGCATTTTAATTGATCATAAACCTATTTATGTAATGGCGTTCGGTGCTTCCGTTGATGGTCGACCGAGATTCTCGTACGTAACTTCTGTAAATACCAAAATGGCTTATGTTTGCGGGTAAATCGTGCTGTTTAAGACGTTTTGTAGGGCAAAGGGCAGCATTGTTGACTTTGCTTTTAAAAGTTGCGAAACGAGTTAAGAGGTAATGCCGAATTTATTGCCAAATTGTTGAGTTCATGAATGAGGATTACGAGTTAAATGTAACTTACGACTTACAGTGACATATTCTGACAATATTATTAGTCAACAAACGTCACATTAACCGACATGCTATGTGCGGTACCAATAATTTATTAATAGTAAGGTATTTTGATACCACTTTGATATGATGTCAAAAAGAACTTATAGTTAAAAGGTAAAATGTACCAGTGCTCAATAGGTACTCATTAATTAAATAAATAAATATAAATACTACAGGTCCAATTTTACATAAATCGATTCTGCTAACCAGAATCCTGATTGGACACTGCAAACTGAACAAGCGCTTGTTTGAAAAGGAAAGCTATTTTTTTTATAAGTAATAACAGGGACAACATCTCACTTACAAGTAATATATATCTATAAAAATATAAAATTGAGAATCTTCAAGTTATACGAAAGTAATTCAGGACCTAGCTGCAGTCTTGTAAATTTCGCGTATCGAGTTTTTCAAGGAAAGCTCAGTGGGAGTCATATGATAAAATACTTAATTTAGATTTGGTGGTACCAACAGTTTTCCGTCATGACGTAATTTTTTTGCATGAAAAGAAAACAGTTTTTTTTTTAGAAAACTATCGAGTGGGGTATTAAATGAAAGAACTCCATGAGCTGATTCCAAAAATATAGGTACGAAACCAGTAACACTTCAGCTAAATGATGACAAGAATACATTTCCAAAACTCACCCAGTTTGGGCTCTTGCTAAGAAAAAAATACTAAACCATTTTTTCTAAAATTTACGCCGCACGACTCGTTATATCCTCACATCTAAAGTAACCTACACAACTTTCTTAATAAAAATTACCACACGCCACTTTTCTAGGAGTCAGGTCCATAAAACGCTAGTTTTCAACCCCCGACGCAAAGAGAGGGGTGTTCATAATAAGAAATAACATAGTAAACATGAATATTTTCCCAATTCCTTTTAGGAAAATACTCAGTGCCCGTAACTTCGTACGCGAAGGATAAAAACGCATAACCCCTCTTTTTTTTTAGCGTAGCCGGTAAAAAAGTACCCTATAACCAACCATCTGTGGATTCCCAGTTACCCGTGAACCAAAAATAGTTGAAATTTCTGTAGTCGTTTTGGCGTTATGAAGCCCCAACGACACATACAAACATAAAAAAATATAATAGTATTTTATGCAACTGTTGTATAATAGGGGTCAAAAAAGGCGAGAGGCGTGGGTTGCGATGCGAAACTTGGCGAGCATCGCAAGTAATGACGCCACGAGTGTTTTTTGACACAATTATACAACGTTGCATACAATAGTTTTTCTACGACTAATTACGTAAGGACAATAGCGAGTATCGCAAAGAAAGACGCCACAAGCGTTTTAGACCGAATTATACAACGTTGTAAACAACAGATTTTCTACTACTAAAGGGCCATTCTTTAATTACGTAAGGACAATCGCAAGTATCGCAAAGGAAGGCGCCACGAGCGTTTTTTGACTGAATTATCCAACGTTGTATATAGGCTTTGGTTTTTAAACTGAGCGAATCGGCCATTGTATTATTTAAGCCGATTAGCTCAGCTTAAAACAAAAGTCTATATACAATAGTTTTTCTACAACTAATGGGCCATTAATTAATTACATAATATATATACGTAATTAATGCATGAACCCTAAGCTCTTTTTAATAACACAAGAAAGTCTAAATATTTATATTTGCGCCGAGATTTTTCTAGCAGCAAATTGTTTGATACTTCTTGCGCCACGACACAGATTTCTTCGAGAGTAAGTACAATTAGGCTCGTCTTCCTAAATTTTTTTCACTTTTAACAGCTTATAACAAGACAACAACCAACAACTTCAAGATGAATAAAATTTTGCGCCACGAAGAAAATTAAAAAGTGAACTGTCAATATCTATGGCTTTCTTATTTTTAAATTCGCGTATACTTGCCAGTGACGAAAATATGTTATGATTTGAAAAAAAAAGTAGGCGATAAAATATGTGTACGTAAATTGTAAAACATGTTTTTTTATTAAGTTGGCAGCAATGCATTTACGTACACTTTTTTTTTTTATTTAGAACTATATGAATTCGGCAGTTTGTTAAGTTGGTAATATAAATGATTTCAAATAACATTAGTTTAAGACTCACTGAATATAAATTATTAGGTAGATTGAAATTTTGTACTCTGTGGCACCAAGGAATACTTTAAATATTTATATATTAATATAATACGACATTGTCACACGCTTAGCAATGCTTTTTTGGGAAAAAGACTATAGAGTTTTACAAGTCTTAACTAATGTATGTCTTTATATTAGAGTTGGTAACCATTTAAACGACAGAAAGAAGTACAGGAGTAGAAATTTTTTTTTTCGATTCAGTGAAATACAAATAGTCCGTATATTTTTTTTAGATAATAATTATGTTCAGTGCACAGACACTTCATTTTTACACCTTTATAAAAGTACATGTAGATCAAATATGTGAGATTAAAAATAATACAGAGATTTAATTACAATGTAAAACAACATAATATGTAAACCTATTTTTGCTTATTTTGCTTCATTAAAGCAAATAAACGTAGAGTATGTGCGATTATTAATTATGTATGTTTTTACAGTATACCTAATTAATAATTCAGCCCGTTGTTATTCGGCACAACAAATGCCAAGTGTTCTAAGAAACAAATAAATAATTCATGAATTCATCAGTACATTTACGCGAATTACTCAGCTTCGGAATAATGGAATTAATATTTATTAAGTAATATTTATAAGGTGGAGAGGAGAAAAAGTCATGCACCCCTGTGTAGTCGGGTAAGAAGTATCCTATAACCGTTTGTGGACACCCAGCTAGTGTTTTTCGCCGAAATCTATTGGTCCGAAAACGTTTCAGATTTTTTTTAATTTATTCGAATACAGAATAGGTCAAATTTTTATTTTAACCTTTTGTCACTGTGTAAATGTATCATTTATACAAACAAATTTTCTCATCTCAGTTACTTGCCCTCTGTATAGCAGGTATTTTGTTTTATAGTCCATTTTTCATTTAACTGATACTACCTACACTTGGCATATGAAAATTGTTAGGGTGTTTTTTTCATAGCTCATTTGGTATTTAACCATTGCTACAATTGGCATATAAATTGCTGGCTTACTTTGTGGCTGCCAGAAAAGTAGGGTAGGTAAGAACTTCGAAACACTACAGAAACAAACGACTGCCAGAAAAGTAGGTTAGGTTTGAACTGTTACCCACTACAGACACGAACGACTGCCAGAAAAGTAGGTTAGATTTGGTTAGAACTGCGATCCATTACAGAAACGAACAGCTGCCAAAAAAGTAGGTTAGATTAGAACTGCGGCTCACTACAGAAATGAAGGGCTGCCAAAAAAGTAGGTTAGGTTAGAACTCCGACCCACTAAAGAAACGAACGGCTGCCAGAAAGGTAGGTTAGGTTTGGTTAAAACCAGCCAGAGTTAGGTTAGGTTAAAGCCAGTACAGAAACGAGCGGCTGCTAGAAAACTAGGTTAGATTAGAACTGCCAAAATACGACAAAATGAATTTAAAAAAGGCAAATCTTTAATAAATCAAACCATCAAATCAGGATATTGATACAGTAGTAATATCAGAAATGGGAAGTAGATCATTTGTCAAACTATTACATTGCGCGACGGATGACGTAGGGCCAGAAATGCGAAATAGAAGATTATATTCAACTATTATATTGGGTGCAATCGATCCCCGGGAAGTGGTTCAAATCGTCCTTGCAAGATTTTAAAATATATATACAAAAATTTAAGTTAACATGGTATTCGCTACGCGTCAACGAGCAGAGCGCCCGCTAGGCAGGCTCCGGGCAGTACATGTGTAAAACAAAAGCTTGCAATAAAGCAAGTATTAATCACTTTAGACCTATCAATTGACATTAAAAGTACCCTTTAAATATAATTTCAGCCAATCGCGTGCCTGCATCGACAAACTTCGATTGCACGAATAGCCTTTGACCAATCAATGCTCCGAGTCACGCTACTCTTTAACCTTGTCGCCCACGGTGGCCACTCACACGAGCAAGCTGCAGCGACCTGTGTGTGATGCCATATCTAGAGACTTTTTTTATATTAGCCTGTATGTATGTCCCACTGCTGGGCAAAGGCCTCCCCTCTTTTTCACCACTCGTCCCGGTGGAGTGCATGTCCCTGCCACGCATCCTCAAATGCCTCCAGGTCATCCTGCCATCTCTTCTTCGGTCTGCCTCTGCTTCGGTAGCCATCTCAAGGCGTCTACTCAGTCTATTATCGATACAAATAATATTCGGTTGTAGCATGCACAGCGCAATTTTTTAAAATAAGTTAATCAAGGACAAACTCGCACAGTTTAAAAAGTTGAACGCATTAACTCATGTAGGGTAAAGGCACCAGTGGCCAGCCAGGGACCAGTGGTCCGCCTTTTGAGTAGTTTATTGCTCGTTAATATCTGGTATATTCGTTTTAACAAATCGCGAGTATTTAAATAGGAGCTCTGATTCCTTATTGGTCAATACATCATGCGACAGGTGCGGTGAGGGATCGGGGGGAAGAGATATACCCGTTCATAGAGGTGCTGTTTGTCGGCGAGAGCAGTAGTGCCATGTCTGCCATATTTTTTGCTGGTCGCGGTGTTCTCTTAACAGGTATGAAAAACCATGTTTTACTGTTTGGAGTTATTACTTCTTGTTTATGATTGGTTTATATATTAGCTTATCTATTAACTAACATTTTAATTTAATAAAAATATCAATAGTTAACTTATCAATTAAGGGGGCTGGCTACTGGATATCACTTTTTTACAAAAAATCCAGTGTCCAGCCTCCCGCGGCTGACCATTGGGTAATTCATTTTTTATTTATTTTCGCGCCGACACAACAACCATTACTACCGTGAGATTTAAATTTTCAAATTTAGTACAGCATGTTTTAGTCTATTTAAAGTAAAACCCAGTAGTCAGCCGTATTTGAAATAACGGTTATATGCGGCTGACCACTGGGATAACCCAGTGGACATAAGTCCAGGATCCAGTACTCAGCCTTGCGTGGTACATCGATGCGAAAAATATATGTTCACTTTTGGACTCTACATATCTCATTAAAATAAGGTTTAAAAGCGTATAGATATTTTTCGCTTCACTGTACATAGGTTTTGTTTGAATGATGGTTTTCTTATGCCTGTTACGCAGGTATATGTGCATAAAATGTATGTGTATCTTGTATATTCAAATAATTGAGTATTAACTACCTAGATATTTTTTTTATTTGTAGTAAAATGCGGCCACAAATACACACATACCCTCCAGAAAAACTCACTTCCGCCATGGAAGCCATACGAGGCGGAATGCCGATAAGGCAGGGTAGCAGATCGCTTGGTGTTCCTCGAGGCACTTGACAAGATAGGCTCCATCTGCGAGTACCAGAAGGCCCATGGAAAATGGCTTCAGATTCGGTTCTAAATAAAACAGAAGAAGCTGCACTAGTGGACTGGGGTCAAATGTGTAATGTAGTCATAAGTGACCGAAAAATAATGGATCTATTAAATACTAGTAGCAGTACAAATGAAGACTAGATCTGCATTGACGTGTTATACCTACACCTACTTCCATAATAGATTATTCAATAGAAAATAAGAAGATTAATAATTAGATATAAAATAAATTAATATGGTGATCCTTAGCTTGCAAGAATAGTTTTTGTTAAGTCTTGCCTGTAGGCAATTTTGTGTCTTATTAGAAAAAAAACATAAGGAGTAATAAATATTAGGAAAAATATAGATATCATTGATTTTGATATAAATATATGTGATTTTGATCTCATAATGTTAAATAGTTTATAAAGGCCGAGTACTGGTTACACCAAGGCTGCATACTGGAATTCGGAGGCTGACTACTGGAAAAAAGTGCCATTTTTTCTTTTTACTTAATTATAGATATATTAAAGAAGATTGTTACTTATTTCGATGTTTTGTTTTGAATCTTTAATAAACAGTGAATGCGTAAACGTAATGCGTTTATTTATCCGACTAATTCTGAAGAAATGCCGACCGTTTAAACTTCAAAAAAGCGTTATGAGGCTGACCACTGGTGCCTTTACCCTAATTAAATTTTATATGAAAGTTTCCGTTGCGCGACGAACAATTAACAATACAATTTTATTGAATACTAGAAGGCGCCCGCAACTTTGTTCGCGGAGGAGAAAAAGTCATAAACCCTCTGTTTGTCTTCAGCGTATTCGGGTAAAAAATATCCTATAACTATCTGGAGATACCCAGCTACCCATGTACCAAAAAATTTTGAAATCTGTTTAGTCGATTTTGCGTGATGAAGCCTTTTCGATTCAGTGACCTCCAAATAGACTATTACAATTTTTTTTTAATATCTTCAACGCACAGACATTTCATTTTTACAAGTTTTTAATTTACGTTCAACGGAACATATCAGTTTCGTCGGGTTTCTATGGTCTACTGCTTACGATGGTACAATTTTTTAGCCTTCGCACACAAATCGACCTAATCCCAAACCAAGCAAAGCTTGTATGCGATATACATACTTATATAGTATTGTATTGTATATAGATAGAGATTTCCAACACTTGAATACAAAGATAACAAATCCAAAAACTGAATCGACGAAAAATTCCATATAATTATCGAACCTGTTTACAAAACACGTAAATCGATTGAGAACAATGAGAAATGGGACCAGCCAGCCAGCCGGGTATCCGCCGGACAAATAATAGTTATTTTATGTGTTATGCAAGACTGCAAAGTTTTTATTTGGCGCGAGTGCTTAAATTGAAAGCCGAGTAAGCGAAGGAATCTAAAATTTAACCACGAGCGGAGCGAGTGGTACAAATATAGGTTCCTGAGCGTAACGAGGCTTTCAAGGCACGAGAAGCTAAATAATTTTGCAGCCGTGTGAAACATACGTCAGCGAGGAAAATGTGAGATGTAAGAAAAAGTATAAAATTATTACAAACCGATTATTTTTTCATTTTAAACTATTGATAATGGACCTACAAAACACTCATAGAACAACAAAATACATAGTCATTATAAAATTTTAATTTGCAATTAATTTTATTGTAGAAAAATAAATTAAATGTTGTAATGCAACTAAATTGTAACCACCGCGCTAAGCATAAGTATAATCCGCCGAGACGAAATCGCTCGCCGCTAGTACGTTAGCGTTCCGTCCCGCGCGCCCGCACAACCTCTTGCACCGCCCGGATACCTTTATAAGCGATCCGCGCCCGGCCATCGGCCAGTTCGCCTTGCGCAGTTAGCCGCTTCCAATGACTTGGAACGATAACTGACCTGACGAGCGCGCCGCGTCACGACCGCCCGGTATTGCTTTCGTAGCACGGAACGTACCGTTCAGCCGTGTCGTATCGCATCTAACTTTAAGTTAGTATTTTGTTAGGTCGTACACTTCATGTACTTAGGGTGCAGCTGCGCGATAACGATACATCCGTAACACGGGATATCCGAAGCGCACTGCGTTCGCCTCCGTTGCGACTATTATTGTATGTACGAGTAGGTAGTTAGTGCATTTATTACTAGTGTTTGTTATTTAGTTTAGGCTTGTTGATTAGTGCATAAATGTTAGTTAAATCTCTTCACTCGTTGTTATATGTATAATTTTGCTTAATTCATCTAGTTTATTTGAACTTAATGCGCTTACGCTTGTTTTATGCACTTGCAACCTTGTCGCATTAATGCCCCTTCGTTTGTTTTATATAACTCTGTTGCTTAACTTTTTTCTGATTTGTTTAATTTAGAACCCTGTCACATTAAGCTTCCTACGCTTGTTATTCGCTTAAGCAATAAGTTTTCACTCGCTTTTAGTAACAAGCGTGCATATTAATGTTAATGTTTTGCTAGAACCCGTGACTGTTTGCAACTCCTAGTATAAGTTGCGCAATTCTTTGCTTTCGCTTGCCGTACTGTTTTAATAATATTAACTGTGGTTTGGTTCTTTCACCAATATATGTCTTGAACTTTTCCGTGGTGGTTTCAATTAAGTACCTGCATTAAAACGTGACGCCCAACGTGGAGGCCAGACGGCATAACTTGAGACCTAGACCGGTTAAGGAATCTTATACCACGAAGAAAATCAAAACAGAGATGTCACAAGGTAGTACTGGAGCTTCTGGGAATAATAGTTCCCAGCTATTGGGAATAACGACGGCACAATTCAGGGAGCTTCTACAAGCGGTTGGTAATGGGAAGAAAAAGACCTTACTCAGCGAATGTCCTGCAAGATTTAATGGCACTAGGCATTTTACAGCCGTGGAGGCCTTTATATCTGGTGTTTCAACATTCAAGCAAGTCGAAGGGTTAGATGATAAAAGCGTTTTAGAAGGACTTCCTTTGATTCTACAAGATGATGCTGCGGTCTGGTGGCAAGGAGTTAAGCATGAGATAGACACGTGGAACGAATTCGAAAATCGTCTACGCCACGCTTACGCACCTAAGAAACCAGCTTACGAGATTTATCAGGAGATCATTGAAGTGAAGCAGGATAATGATACTCCAACTGAGATTTTTATACAACGCAAGCGAGCACTTATAGCACAACTACCCTTACCTCGGAATACAGAGGAACAAGAAATAGATATGGTGTTTGGACAGATACGTTTTGAAATAAGAGAAAGAATAGCTAGAGAATCAATAAACAAATTTTAAGGAGTTATCCGAAAAGGCCAGAAATATTGAACGAAGTTTAGGTGAAAGAGCAACGAATAAAGATAGGAAAGAAACTGCTTACAACTCGAAACCAAGATTACGTTGTAATTACTGCAGAGCGCCAGGTCATACGGCTGATATTTGTAGGAAACTATCCAGAAGAAATGAGACGCCAGTTCTGAAGTCAGACGTACCTAAGATGGCTCCGGTCTCGACACTAGATCCTACAAAACCTAAATTCAAATGCTATGGTTGTGGAGAGCCAGGTGTTGTTCGAAGCCGTTGTCCGAAATGCAATATACAAAAAGTGAAGTTGGAAGAAATCAGTTTCTGCTCCGTTAACGCCCCCACTGATAAACGCTTACGGCCTACGATTCCTATCAGCATTGGACCTATACAAACAATTGGCTATGTGGACACGTGTGCAAAGTCTAGTGTTGCCTCGTACCAATTGTATAACAACCTCTTAGACGCAGGATACAAATTCAAGCAAGAAAAGATGTATATCACTTTTGCAGACGGGATAGCGAAATTGCAGAATGTCCTTACAGTTACCGCACCTGTCGTCATATATGGTAGAACTGTACCTACCTCGTTTATAGTGCTACCAGAAGCCAAAAATAATAAAACCTTACTGGGAGTAGGTTTCATTCAAGATGCCTTGATGATTATAAATCTTCCTCAACTCACATGTCGTTTCTTAGACGATCCCTCCAGCATTTATGACCTGAACCAAGAAGATATCAGCGAAACGATTATTGGCGAAGTAGTCTCTGATGTTGCGTTGCCAGAACTACTGTCCCCGTTGTTATCAACCCCAGAGAAATGCACGACTCCGAAGCATTGTACCTCTGTAACCGAGATGAGTTTAAATCGTCCATATGGGCCTTCCTTTACTATTGGATTGACTGTGTCCCCAAAGATGACCGTAAAGCGACAGCTTGAGCCTCAGTTAGCTGATGAAGCCCCGTCCAACTCTGCGCAATACATGTGTTCTAGCCAGCTGCCATCTGAACATAAAGGTGAAAGTTATAAACCCCTTATGCCAGTTGATGAGCGCACACCGCCTAAACGTCGACGAAATACTCATCTTGACGGATACTCTCCAATTATGGATGCCCTATATAAAGATGCTGTTACAGCAATAGAAGAATCTGCTCTGTTTGACTCACCAAGTACAGATATTGCATCCATCGACATTGACGATCGTGTCATCAGTCATGAGGAGAGTACGCAATTGAACGAATTCTTAAGACAACATGAGAATTTGTTTGTTCCGAACGGCAAACCGACTACGCAGACAGAACACGTTATTGACACAGGAAATCATCGTCCCATTTCTGTCCCACCGTATCGTCTACCGCCCGCAAAAACCGAAGTACTAAAACAGGAAGTGAACAAGATGCTCGATGAAAGGATAATCAAGCCATGCATATCTCCATGGTCCGCACCTGTTGTAATGGTCCCTAAAAAGGATGGAGGAACGCGAGTTTGCGTAGATTATAGGCAACTGAACTCTATTACAACACCCGATGTGTATCCTTTGCCTCGCATTGATGACCTGTTGCACAATGCTAAACGTACGCCTTTCATGTCAACCATAGACCTTCGTGCTGGCTATTGGCAAATCAAAGTCCGAGAAGAGGATCAGGCTAAAACAGCTTTTGTAACACCATTTGGCATGTATTCCTTCTACAGGATGCCATTTGGTCTCCGTAATGCTCCAGCTACGTTTCAACGTCTTATGGATGGATTTCGCATTTCCCTGAGTCATATAAAGCTATTGACTTATCTGGATGATCTCATTATCATGTCCACATCATTTGAGCAGCATTTGAAAGACTTGAAGGACGTCTTTGCACGACTCGAGGAGTACAACTTGACTGCAAACAAAGAGAAATGTAGATTTTGCTGTGCAAGGATCAAGTATCTGGGACATTATATTACGCCTAACGGATTAGAACTCGATCCAGAAAAGATCAGTTCAATCGCAAATATGCCAGCGCCTTCTAACCTCAAACATTTGCTATCATTCGTACAAATGTGCTCATGGTATCGCCGATTCGTGCCAAATTTCGCTAGTGTTGCTGAACCCCTCACGCGTCTGACAAAGAAGAACGCAGAATGGTCCTGGAACAATGAACAACAGACAGCATTTGAGACCCTCCGAAGTCTTTTGGTTACGGCTCCCGTATTAACACAGGCTGACGATACTAAGCCATACATTATAAAGTCGGATGCTAGTAATTACGCTATCGGTGCAGTTCTAGTGCAGGGGGAGGGAGATCAAGAACATCCCGTTGAATATGCAAGCCGACTCCTTAATCAGGCAGAGCGTAACTACTCGACCTCAGAACGGGAAGCCCTATCTGACGCCAATCACGATCATGACTGATCACCAGGCTCTAAAATGGCTCATGTCCTTGAAATCTCCAACAGGTAGACTGGCAAGGTGGGCTCTTCAGCTGCAGCCGTTCGACTTAATTATAAAATACATACCCGGTCGAACAAATGTTGTTGCTGATCTTCTATCACGTCCTAACTGCAGTATACAAACAAAAGAAAATTGTGGAGTTTGCAGCGTTGTAGTAGACTCACCTACCAATAGTCCTAAAGAAATAAGAGAGAGGCAAATGAAAGACGAAGATATAGCAAAGATTATTACAGCACTAGAAGGAAAATCAGAGGAAGACAAAAGATACTGGAGTTTGAAAGGATATATAATGAATAATGGTTTGTTGTATAGATTTAACCCAGATAGTGACGCTGAAAATTGTCAACTCGCAGTTCCCAAGCAGGAACGAAATGATGTCATTTCTGTATACCACGATGAGCCCACTGCAGGACATTATGGAGCAGAGAAAACCTTCAACCGTATTAGTATGAGATACTACTGGAAAGGTATGAGGAAGGACATTGAAAATTACGTCCGAAACTGTTTGCCGTGCCAGCGATACAAGCCTTCTAACATGAAACCCGCTGGACTACTCCAAACTACAGCAATGAACAAGAGGTTTGAAGTCATTGCCTTCGATTTATTCGGTCCATTACCGACTTCAGCAGATGGGAAAGCCTGGATTTTAATTGTAGAGGACCTGACTTCTCGATGGGTGGAGTTATTCCCCTTAGAAAACGCAACTGCTGAAAACTGCGCTATGACGTTGATTAATGAGATTTTCTTGCGTTATGGTATGCCAAGACGTCTAATCAGCGATAACGGGACACAGTTTGTCAGTGCTGTTATGCAACAAGTGACGTATGTGCTCAAGATAAAGCATGCTTTCACACCAGTTCATCATCCCGAAACCAACCCTGTGGAGCGAAAGAATAGAGATCTTAAGACGCAACTCGCAATTCTCGTTGGTGATAATCACCGCGTCTGGTCTGAGCAACTCCCTAGCATACGTTTCGCGATGAACACGGCAATAGGCTCAACAACAGGTTATACACCCGCCTATCTGACATTCGGCCGTGAGTTAAGAACTCCTGACGACAACGAACATGACCTACGACAGATAATCCTATCTGAAAATTTCATTCCTGAGATTACACCAAAATTAATAATGTTAGCAGAAACATTAAAGAAAGCTCGAGAAGTACAAGAAATGAAAGAAGAGAAGAGGAAAGAATATGTGGACAAAAATCGAAGAAACTGTCCCAACTATAAACCTGGTGATCGAGTAATGGTAGAAACGCACGCTGTGAGTAAAACTACTCAAGGTTTCAGTGCTAAACTTGCACCCCGACGCGATGGCCCTTATGTGATCGTCAGTAACCACGGACCGAGTTCCTTTCATATTGCAGACCCTAGCCAACCGGATCGCAGCATTGGATTGTACCACGCTTCTGCATTACGCCTGTACCAATGTGACAACGATACTCCGTTACCACCGCCTGCTATGCCAATTCGCAAAAGAGGTCGCCCACCAAAGAAAGTTACACCAGAATCACCCCGTACGTCACGTCCACGCGGTCGCCCACCACGTCAACAAAAAAGTAATCTGGCTTCCTCGCCGAGACGTCTTCGGAGCCAGAGGGGGAGATTGTAATGCAACTAAATTGTAACCACCGCGCTAAGCATAAGTATAATCCGCCGAGACGAAATCGCTCGCCGCTAGTACGTTAGCGTTCCGTCCCGCGCGCCCGCACAACCTCTTGCACCGCCCGGATACCTTTATAAGCGATCCGCGCCCGGCCATCGGCCTGTTCGCCTTGCGCAGTTAGCCGCTTCCAATGACTTGGAACGATAACTGATCTGACGAGCGCGCCGCGTCACGACCGCCCGGTATTGCTTTCGTAGCACGGAACGTACCGTTCAGCCGTGTCGTATCGCATCTAACTTTAAGTTAGTATTTTGTTAGGTCGTACACTTCATGTACTTAGGGTGCAGCTGCGCGATAGCGATACATCCGTAACACGGGATATCCGAAGCGCACTGCGTTCGCCTCCGTTGCGACTATTATTGTATGTACGAGTAGGTAGTTAGTGCATTTATTACTAGTGTTTGTTATTTAGTTTAGGCTTGTTGATTAGTGCATAAATGTTAGTTAAATCTCTTCACTCGTTGTTATATGTATAATTTTGCTTAATTCATCTAGTTTATTTGAACTTAATGCGCTTACGCTTGTTTTATGCACTTGCAACCTTGTCGCATTAATGCCCCTTCGTTTGTTTTATATAACTCTGTTGCTTAACTTTTTTCTGATTTGTTTAATTTAGAACCCTGTCACATTAAGCTTCCTACGCTTGTTATTCGCTTAAGCAATAAGTTTTCACTCGCTTTTAGTAACAAGCGTGCATATTAATGTTAATGTTTTGCTAGAACCCGTGACTGTTTGCAACTCCTAGTATAAGTTGCGCAATTCTTGGCTTTCGCTTGCCGTACTGTTTTAATAATATTAACTGTGGTTTGGTTCTTTCACCAATATATGTCTTGAACTTTTCCGTGGTGGTTTCAATTAAGTACCTGCATTACAATGTCAATATTAAGTGAATTTAAAAAAATCTGTAATCCTTGGTAATAAAGTAATAAGTTCAATTCAATGTAATATACAAATTTGAAAATATTATTCATGCAAGAACCTCTCTTGAGTGAAGGTGAAGGCCTCCTCGAGTGACAATCAGTGTTCTCGGTCCTTAGCGTCGTTCATCAAACCTTTGCTGGCGAGTTGCGTGATGTCGTCCGTCCATCTAGTTAGAGATCTTCCACGCTTTCTTGAGCCTCTAGGTCCCTTCCATGATGTTAGACGAAGTTTCCAGCGATTATCTGCCATTGACCATCAACGTGACCTGCCTATCTCCACTTAAAATCAAAATAAACATATATAAAATGTAACTTCAAACTTCAAATGACTTTTCCACGCTAGCGGATATAACGCACTTTGCCACGCAGATTTGGCACTACAAATGGAACTTTTTCGAGTTAGTGAGGTGAAAAGCATTTTTGCCCAACCTCAAATGGAGACCTTCGCTCCACTCGGTCAGTAAAGCGCGTCGCCACGCTCAATGTTCTGTAAAGTGTTCACTGGTCAGTTTCCAATTTTGTTAAAAAAAAGTTAGGTAAGACAAGATTAGAGTTAATATACTTCGCGTCTGCACCGTGTGTCAACAATCTTTAGAATCGATATGAGACGTCACCTTGCCATGAAACTCATACTTTATGCATGCTTTATGTCGAACGGGTTTTAACCGACTTAAAAAAGAAGTTTTACAATTCGGTATTCCTAGCTATGACCACGATCCGGTTCAATCGTCAGATCAGCCCGATGGTGTTATAAATATTGTATTTAAGTAACTTACATACCTATGCCAAATTTTAGCTCTCTCGAAAACCGGGAAGTGGGACAAAGTTGCAATGCAACATTTTTTTTTAATTTGACCCGAAAATTGCAAGGTATATAAATGCTTGATAAAAGCTCTTTATTTTGGTTATTTATACAAAGGGTTGTTTTGGGTTACCCTTTAGTCCATGAAGTAGACTTAACAATATGTTTTCATACCGATAAGTAAACAAGTCGACGACTTTGACAAACAGATTTTCATATCAGTTATTGATGTTATTTGTAGTTTGGAATTCAATCAAGTTTATTTTCAACACTAAGCGAGTGTCAGTCTGAAAATAATTTGTTGACTGTAATGTTATTTTAGACACTGTAAATATGGTTTTATTCAAAAACAAGGAAGTACTTTGTTTGCGGAGGGGAAAAAAGTCATAATCCTCTTTTTACTTCAGCGTAGTTAGATAAAAAGTATCCTATAACAGCTATAAAATATAAAGCCAAAAATAGTAAGAATCCATTTAATTACCCCTTTATGACACATAGAAAAAAATTCAAAAAACAAATTCGATTCAGTGACCTTCAAATTGTCCGTATCACTTATTTTTTGAATATATCATCAATGTAGAGTCATTTCACGTTTACGAGTGTATTATACCACGGATGAACTTTGATAAAACCAAGATCATGTTCAACGAACATATATCCCCGAACCGATTGCAATTAACGCAAATCATCTCGAAGTTGTTCAGGAGTATGTTTGCCTTGGACAAACCCTACAGGCAGGTAAAAACAACTTTGAGAAGGAGGTGAACAGGAGAATTCAGCTGGGCTGGGTAACATTCGGAAAGCCTCATCAAATTTTCACGTCACCCATACCACAAAGTCTGAAGACTAAAGTCTTCAACCAGTGCGTCCTACCAGTCATGACGTATGGTGCCGAGACATGGACACTGACGGTACGACTAGTTCACAAGCTCAAAGTTACTCAGCGAGCTATGGAGAGGGCAATGCTCGGCGTCTCTCTGAGGGATCGTATCAGAAATGAGATGATCTGTCACAGAACCAAAGTGACAGACATAGTCCAAAGAATTAGCAAACTGAAATGGCAGTGGGCTGGTCATATTTGCCGAAGAACCGACAACCGTTGGAGTAGACGTGTTCTCGAGTGGTGACCGCGTCTTGGCAAAAGAAGCGTAAGACGTCCTCAGGCAAGGTGGAGCGATGATATTAGCAGGGTGGCTGGCGGAGGCTGGAGGAGAGTGCCTGAGGATCGTGCTCAGTGGCGCACTCTTGGAGAGACCTATCTCCAGCAGTGGACTGCAACAGGTTGATGATGATGATGATGATGATGGAGTGTATAATAGTATAGTCAACTTCATTCTATAGGATTTACTAGATGTTCGATTGAAGAAACGGAACGGAAAATACAAAAAAATACTAACATTTTGGAGACACATCTTTTCTCCTATCAGTATGAATAGTACTCATAATTTAGAGTATAAAAAACGGATCTAAATCGGAATCCCTAACGTCACGCGTCGTTTTTCCTAATGTATCGTTTGTCCTAACATTTTTTTTTATGAAACTGTTAACTTTTCAGGCTTGTTATAAAACAAACCTAACCTAACCAAACATAATCTATAAAATGATATCTTTTAAAAAATCCTGAAGAATTAACGGTATCTGAAAAACATGCGTTAGGACAAACAATACATTATGACAAACGACAGCAGGGATCTCGAAGGACACTCAGAAAAAACATGAAATTTCCAAATACTGAAAAAGTGGGGGTGCAGTTTTTTTTTAGAAAAGCCCAATAACTACATGGAATAGAGTCAAGTTATCGATGAACCTGTGCTCTGGAAGCTTAGTGATTCAAGCGCGACATTCAAACAGAAGGTCGTGGGTTCGAATCCAAAATGTACCACTGAGTTCGTCGGAATTTATGTAGGGAATGTCATTTGATATTATATTTCGGTGAAGTTAAAACATCGTTAGGAAGCCTGCATACATCTGCGAAGAAATTCCATGGCGGATATGTAGTATCCAATCCACACTGGGCCAGCGAGGAGGACTACAACAGCCCATCCCCTATCATCCATGACAGGAGGCCCGTGCCCAGCAGTGGGACGTTTTTTTTGGGACGTATATAAGCTGATGATGATGATGATCGGTGAAAAAAAACCTCAACACGTCTACAAAAAATCTGATAAGTCTCAAAAAGTTTAGTCGATTCTCTTGTACTGTCAAGGAATTAAATTTATGTACCCTATCGTACCTTGTCATAGTGACCTTGATATGAAATTACTATTAATAAATAAATACTACGGGACAATTTTACACAAATCGAATTAGTCCCATGGTAAGCTCAATAAAGCTTGTGATATGGATATGGGTATAGACGACGATATATTTAATAGATATACGTGTATTACTTATATACATAGAAAACATCCAAGACTCAGGAACAAATATTTATGCTCATCACACAAATATTTGT
The DNA here is from genome assembly GCA_905404275.2 of Hedya salicella. NCBI lineage: Eukaryota > Metazoa > Arthropoda > Insecta > Lepidoptera > Tortricidae > Hedya > Hedya salicella. Next base: position 6,729,138 of record FR990106.1, on the reverse strand, counting down.
CCTTACCGGGATTTGAACCCAGGACCTCAGCTTCGCAGGCAACGTTACTCCCAGTGGGCTAAACCGGTCGTCAAACTACTATCGGCTTTCATATTGACTTTGACTGTCACAAAGTACGAAATTATATATTAATTAATTAATGAATCCTTGACTGTACCATAGCCCTCTAGAATAAAGTACACTTTAGGAAAAGAAACTATATCCAAATCAATCCATCCGTTGACGAGCTACAATACCACAAACAGACACACAAATCATGAATCTTATAAACACCCCTCTAATGTCGGGAGTTAATTAAATGAAAACATAAAACTAATCTTTTTTAAACATTTACAAACGTGCGCGTGCGTCGAACGAACTCGTCGCTACTATAATATGACCCCTAGACAATTATAAACTACTTATTTGTTTTCACAGGTCTTGACTTTGGCTTCGTTTCTTAAGTCAGATTTAACAACCTACTTGACAGACCAATATCGTTAGACCTGTGATCTGGAACATGTACCACTACTTCACGTGTCTTATTAATTAGGGATGAGCTGAAGGCGATCGAGTGTTAAATTTAAGAATGACACCCATGTTACTCTTTAGATTATTCACTCAGACTGCCATTCCATTATTTTTTTTCTAGTTTTCATTTCAACATTTGTTTGGGGACGCAGAGAATCATTACTGCACGCATTAGGATAAGCACTTTTGTAATATCCCTTTTGATAAATTGACCACATTATAAGTCCTAAAACTTTGCAAATGTGTGGCTTCGTGTGAGCGAATCCCACTGGAGTATTAAGTATATAGGTGTTATTTGAGCTTATAGTGTGTATACATATTTATTTATTTATTTATTTATTTGTCCACACTTACAGCTATTTTTACAGGACTTATACCTAAGACAATAGCGTAACTATTTATATAATTTTACATTATTAACCTTTAAATCTATTTATCTATACTAAGTACTGAGTTTATAACTAACTATGAATAAAGCTGACTTTGTGAATCCATTCAGAGAACACGAAAACAAATCCAAATCTTCTGCTATTAGGTTTAGGGTGCGTATTGCGCGCGTCAGCGGGGCCGCACCGAGCAGGTTGGTACGCCTGCACGGCTCGACCAGCAGCCGTGGCCGGCGGCGGCGCCACACGTACCTATCAGGTACACACAGACTCACACAACTCAAAACCTGACCGTTAAAGATTTTACCCCTAATTAATTTAAATATGTATGTCACTATACCTAACTCTCTGCGCACTCGCAGCTCGTTGTATCCAACCATACCCAAAATAAATAAAGTTGGGTACATTAGAGGGTAGAAAGGATACACCCCATATCTTCTCAAATACAAAAATCTGACGAATTTATTTTGGATACGCTCCAACATTAACCGATATTTCGTTTCATGTGGAGCCCATATAGCAGCGTTGCATTCCAGACCACTTCGTACCAACGCATTGTATAAGGCGATAATCGCTCCAATATTTGTAAAATCATGGGAACGACGAAGCACAAATCCTAACATTCTGAAGGCTTTTTTACTAATATTAACAATATGATCCCGAAATCTTAGGTCCGATGTGAACTTTACTCCTAAGTCTTTTACCTCTGTTGTTTTATTTAATATAGTAGGTATGGCAATGTATACTAAAATGCTCACAGCTTTTTAGGGATCCGTAGCCAGAATAGCAAACACGGAACCCTTATAGTTTCGTCATATCCGTCCGTATGTCACAGGCATTTTACTCAAAAACTACACGATATATATTGATGAGAATTATAGGTGTTTTGTATAAGCCGGTACTTACTTTGATAGTTAAATACATTTTTTTTACTTGGGGAGAGGGGAAGGGGGGGAGGCACTCCATACATGTAATCGAAACTGAAAAGAATGTTTTATCAGCCAATATGTGGCACATATTTAGACAGAAAGTGATCAGCTTTTTTTGATGTTAAAATTGCTGTAGAAAAAAATAATAATTTTACATTTGAAACGAAATAATTTTACTCTTCAAAGGCGCCAAAATAACAAAACATTGTTTTGAAATCCAAATAAAAATCATGATGCGAAAACGACAATGTACGTCATTAAGACAGCTTAATGTTAGGCACACACAAATAAAATGGAAACGCTACCTTAAGGGACCACTTCACAAACACAAAAGATGTCGCGATTAAATTCCAACGTAAACAGGCTTTTGTTGACATTTCAGTGTCGAGAGTGACTTTGAAAAGGGTCCTTAAGTCTACGAAAATGTTACGCAATTTCTTGTTCTGTACAAAACTGTGGCAATGTAGTAGTGATTATGGGGGACATACGTTTTATCAATAACAAATAGCTCAGTATTTCGAGTTAAGTCCTGCTAAGTGTCTATGAGAGGAGAGGGTTTAACACTTTCGCTGCCAAGCTTTTCGTATCGCTACGCTTTTCTTTACATACGGAGACACGCATAGTATCCGCTAATTAGAAAAGGGTCCTTAAGTCTACGAAAATGTTGCGCAATTTCTTGTTCCTGTGGCTATGTAGAGATTATGGCAGACATACGTTTTATCAATAACAAATAGCTCAGTAGTTTGGGTTAAGTCCTAGTAAGTGTATAAGAAAGGAGGGTTTAACATTTTCGCTGCTCAGCCTTTCGTACCGCTACGATTTCCTCTACATACAGGGAAACGCATCGTATCAGCTACCTTGAAAAGGCTCATTAAGTCTACGAAAATGTTGCGCAATTTCTTGTTCTGTAACAATGTAGAGATTATGGGGAACATACGTTTTATCAATAGCAGTATTTCGGAGTAAGTCCTACTAAAGCCGGGTACTCATTAGCGAGCTGCAAACGTAACCGTTGTATGTACTGTAACCAAAAAACATAGTGTGTACGTGGTTCACAAACCTACACACTAGAACCTCGTTACTGTATCACGCATGTTACGGTTACGGCTCGCTAATGAGTACCCGGCTTAAGAGTCTATGTGAGAGGAGGGTTTAACACTTTCGCTGCCAAGCTTTTCGTAGCGTTACGCTTTCTCCTCTATATACGGGGAAACGCATGGTATCGGCTACGCATCTCCAAGCAGAGCGCCCGCTAGGCAAAAGTCCATTCCATTTGAGAGATATAATGGATCTGTGGTCTATTACTAAGCCAGGTCTATGTCTGTCAGTCAAGTCACATAGCTGCAACTCCTAACTGCGATAGGTAAACACTTGAAATTCACAGAAAAGTGTATTTACTTCTTCTTTCGTGTCGAGTTGGAAAGTTGGTTTAATAATGTATAATATAATTATTTATCCGTCAAAACTTTCATTTTTGTAATAAGCTTGTATTCCTGACTGCATTTTTTTTAACATCCATCAACTACTAAACAAGATAATTCTAAAGAGCCGAAATTCGGTAGAATAACGATATTTTATAACAAAGTTCCTGTAACCATCTTCCAACTGCATCATCAGACCAGTTCTAGGGTGCCATATTATTATAATATCATTTATTTATTAAAACAATCTATTACATAGTATAACTTATACAATTATTTATTCTGTGGTGTAACTGTATTACACAGTATAAGAGTATTAACTAAGGCACTGTGAAATTCAAATTAACTTAAGGCATATACATAACAAAATAATTAATAAATCTTACAAAGAAACAGAAGAAGGACGCACATCTATTCCCTTACAAAACCGCAGACATTCATCGCTCATCACACCCCATCTACTTGCAAACATCAAGGAAGTTACGTAGGAGTACATCAAATTTCAGCTCAATCGGTCCCGACGAAGTCGTTCAAATCTTCCTTGCAAGATTTTTAAACATTCAAATAAAGTTACATAAAAGCTTGTTATTTTATTAAAGGGTTTGAGCGTGAACCCAATTTGCACTTGACAGGATTTACGGCTTACCACTAACAGACAGACATTTCATCATACCTAAGCTTCAAACTTATAACAGCCATGTTTGCGTAGGTTAAAACGTCTTAAAGCTGGAGCAAATTCAACATATGAAATCCCGTCATCTTCAGATACTGAAATTTCATAATTATAAAGACGGTATTAAGGTCAGTAACGACGTTGCAGTTTCATTAACAAGAACTTTTATAACGACATTTTCCTGTACACAAATTACAGTGATCACTATTTTCAGCGACAAAACCTATTATTAGAGTTCCGTACCCGAAGGGTAGAACGGAACCCTATTACTAAGACTGCGCTGTCCGCCGTTCTGCCTGTCCGTCTGTCACTAGACTGTATCTCATGAACTGTGTGATAGTTAGACGTTAGACAATTTACAGATAGTAATTTTTACAGATGATGTATCTCTGTTGCCGCTACGACAACAAATACTAAAAACGTGTCTGTCTGTCTATGTCAGTAACCAATAAACTGAAAATCAGCGTTGCGGCTGCAGCACATGCTTTTTGCTTGCACACTGCTGAATTATTTTACACCTTTTGTTTTGTTTTATGTATGTGTGTATGCAACTCAATTATTTCTTTCTTTCCCTCTTTCTTTCTTTCAATAAAAAAATATCGAATACCGCGTATATTTTTCTTAGGGCTCTGCTAATACTGGATTTTCTTCGATACGACCGTTTATAGCGTATATTTTGTACGGAACCCGAGCAAGTCCCACTCGCACTTAGCCGGTTTTTTTTATTAAATTGAAACTTCACGAGTCATTTACTTTCTCGTGTCTCTCGGATACCGAAAAAAAACAATTGTCTTCTTAATCGTAGTGAAAAGCCTAATAGGTTCGATGTGTTTTAGAAACAGGTCAATTTTTTGTTTGTACTTCGTTGCCATGGTTACGTTTCCTGGGTCACTCTTTAAAACTAAGATTTTAAACGATATGAAGGCAACAAAAATATTTTTCAGTTCTCCTGCTCAATAAGTACGTCATATTAGCTTCGCGAAGAGGGAGTAAAATAGTACATTTAGCGCCTAGGGTTTAAAAGAAAGCCATATATATGTATAATCCCATATAAATTTCTATGAAACTGAAAAAAACTTACGGCCAGCTACATACTAGTTACGAATAATTAAAAACAAACAAACCAACCTGATCAGATTGGTCAAAATTCGCCCTATACATAAAGAGTAAAAATTGTCTATGCCCATTATTAGTTTCAAAATAATTTATAAAGCGCCAACCGCATGGTTATTTAATTTTTATTTTTAATTAATAAGTTTTTATTTTCTCGCTGTCGAAGTGAAAAGCAAAGTGTATAACACGTGGCTAAAAGCCCTTATGACACTCAGATATATTTGTCCTTGCTCACTTCGTGAGCTCGTCCAAATAATCACATACATACATACATACAATCACGCCTTTTTCCCATTACGGGGTAGGCAGAGACTACCACCTTCCACTTGCAACGGTCCTGGCATACAACTGCCGTTTTATCAACATTCATTAATCTCTTCATTTTCTGCTGTCACCACCCTTTCGCTTTGTCTCATTTACACACAGAATATCTATATTTCTCGCATCCATCACACTTCACCTGACATACGTCATCTACTTTATAATTCATTCCTCCCCTTACATTTAACGTAGCAAAGCGGCTCTCCATAGCCCACTCTTCGCTCTCGCTGGGACCAAGGGGTGATGGGTTGGGAACCACATCGCCGCCAAATAATCACATCGAGTTGTAATGGTTTATTTTAGCCCCTTGTCAAATCTACTATTATTCTAGCCAATCTAGGTCTATTTTTCAAGGGCCCATCTCGTCAGTACGTTAATAGCCTAGATTATTGGCATTTTTTTAAGTAACTCTGTCACTATTGTCTCCTGAGTTACGGGACAGAATAACGACAAGAAATAGTTGATTCACTCAAATCTTCAGGATTAAAGTTTCTGTCAAGTTTTTGTGACAAGCTTTTATTTCTGACTTTCCTTTAAACATCCACCAACTATACACCGAGACGATTCTAAATAGCCCAAACTCAGTAGGATTGCGATACTTTATCATTGTTCTTATGACCACCATCTGAGTCCATCATCAGACAGCATCAAGGTGCCATATTATTGTATTGTCATCAAACATACGTAAGTATACCAATTTTTAGCTCAATCGGCTTCCGGAAAGTAGTTCAAATCTTCCTAGCAAGAGTAGTGAACATACAAACAAATAAATATGTATTATAAACAAAGATCAGAAACAAATGAAAAAAAAATTCGACGATACTGGACTTGAACCAGTGCCTTGAGCCAGACCGGGGCAGCACGCTCTACCATCTGAGCTAATCGTCCACACCAGTAGTCGACGAATTTGTGAAAGTAACTTCATAGTTCTTCACTAGGCGGCGCTAACGGCTAAAGAGTCGGATGCACCATACAGAGATCCATAAGCAAGAACAGATGACAAAATTCGTCGACTACTGGTGTGGACGATTAGCTCAGATGGTAGAGCGTGCTGCCCCGGTCTGGCTCAAGGCACTGGTTCAAGTCCAGTATCGTCGAAAATTTTTTTCATTTGTTTCTGATCTTTGTTTATAATAATAACACTAGTGAATCTCCACTAATAAATTGCAAAAATTGTGATTATTATCATGATATTTGTAAAACAAAAAGTAAATAAATATTTAGTTAAAAGCTTGTAATTAGACATTTTCGGAAAAATAACTACTAACCCATTTAGTAAGAGCTTCTTTATCGTACAATCCTATCAATCAATCAATTTATTTGTATAAATGAGAGTACACGAGATCTTAAAATGTACGTAGTCCATGTCCTATTTTACCAATGATGTAGCGAACAAATATTTTAGGAATTATTTATTCTTTCAATCACACACAATATGTACACGAACTACATATATTTAATAATATAAGACTCTTAATAATCTGTTTTAATATAATATTTAAAATCATTCCTATTTATAATCATTATAATTTATAAAACTTACAAATAAAAAAACCTAATTATAAATTACATTTTGTGATTAAGTCTTCCAATTTAATAATAACAATAGTCTAACAGATGGTCGTATAATCTTTTTTGAAACGTCTTGAATGGCAGCTCTTTACATTTATCCGTAAACGTTTTAAACCTAACTCAACTAATAATTATTAAATGTTTAATGACGTTTCACTAATGACGTAATTAGGATGATTGCGACAAAATCGACATTCGGTTGGGTTTGCAAATGAAAGTCATTAATCAACAGACCTTCAATCAGATTTAATATTAATAGGACAAATTCGTGAGTAATACGGATCACAGATCAAAGTACATGAACATAATGAATGACATCGATTATATCAGGATTCCGGGCAACAAGGCCAGTACAGTGTATAAATTTCATACGAGCGAATATGTTAATGGATATTAATACACGTACAAAACGTATTTAAAGACTGTACACGATAAAATCTGGCCACGCCCGATCTGGTATATTTTTATATCGACTGCTTGTGTAGAAACAGCACTTTTTAGGGTTCCGTACCTCAAAAGGAAAAACGGAACCCTTATTTTAAATAATCAATCGATTTCATACTTTAAAATAAAAATACAATTAAAATACATGGGGATTTGTCCGTTTTAGCGTTATACATTCCAAAATACTTCATTTTTTTTACAGCATTATTTGATAATGGTCATTCACATTATACTACAATTACATAATTGTATTTACATTTTGACAAGGTGTTTTACGCTTTTTAGATTATCATCTGACCAGCTGACTGATTTCTACTCAGGGTAGCCAGCAAGACTGTCCATTTTAAGCACTGAAAGTAGTAAGATTTTCTTCTGTTTCCGCGATTATTACTCATTGAAATATAACAATTTAACGGATTATATCGCGTTTATTATCTCATTTTAGTTCCCGTCGTTTCGGAAGCTTTTCAGCTTTCCATGGTAACGGGTGGACTGAGAAAAGATATATTTTTCTCCTCTTCCAATGAAAAAAAATCAGTTTAACTGAAAGTAGTTTTTGTATGGAAGGCAAGTATATTGTTTTTTTGTATTTGTGGTTTATAGCGGCAACAGAAATACATCATCTGTGAAAATTTCAACTATCTCATGAGATACAGCCTGGTGATAGACATAAAGACAGACGGACAGCGAAGTCTTAGTAATAGGGTCCTGTTTTACTCTTTAGGTACGGAACCCTAAAAAGAGGGTCATGATATTTCTCCTCCGTTGACCTGCTTTACTTACGTGATATTATTGTAGACCTTTTTTATCCAACGTTTCCACGCAGTTTCTGCGTCATAATCACGGATGGACTGATGAGCTTACGAGATGTAACTCGAGCCCTCGGCCAAACGTGACGCTGGAAACTGCGTTGTTACGTTGGATAATAAAGATAAACAATAAATATTGCGTTAGACCCTTCATATATATCTTTGCGTAGATATACTTTATCTACCTATCAGCCACGGTCGTGCACTGCTGAACATAGGCCTCTCCTATAGTTCTCCACAGGGTGAGATCTTGCACAGACCGCATCCACCGACTCCCCGCGACCCTTACTATGTCATCTGTCCACCTAGTCGAGGGCCTTCCTACGCTGCGCTTTCCTATGCGTGGTCGCAACTCCAGGACTCTACTGCCCCGACGGTCATCCGTCTCCGGGCTAGATGGCCCACCCATTGCCACTTCAACGATGCAATCCTGTGAGCTATGTCGGTTACGTTGGCTTCTCTGCAGATATCTTCATTTCTGATTCCATTGCACTTTGCGTAACTCTGAGCTGCCTAATGAGTCCCATTGTGAACAACCATGTTCAGTCCAGTTCCGTAGGTCATCACTGGCACCGCGCACTGTTCGAAGACCTTCGTCTTCAGGCACTGGGGTACTTTTGACGAAAAGATATGACGCAGCTTCCCGAATGCTGCCCAACCGAGTTGGGTTTGACGACAGTTTTAAGTACATGTATCCTCATAATAGTCATAGTTTCACTCACATAACAAAACCCGCTATGTGCATATAATGTTATTCATTCATAAATTGAAGAGTCAAACTCTTATCGGTGAGCATTGGGCATAGACTTTTTGATTATGATGTACACTTTACTTTGCAGTTACGGAAAAGTAAATAGATAAAACAGGTTTACATTTAATAGTAATAATGGTGAATATCAATACTTATTGTTAATGGCATCTAAATAGCCATAATTTCTAACACAACATTCTAAAAATCGTCTTTATTAGCAATAACACTTAAAATTTGTCTTTCTAGTAGGTAATACAATCTTTGATGTCTTTTTCTTTTAAAGAAAAAACACGATAAATTTTATTCGCATTAATCACTCTTCACTTCCGATTATACCGTTATCCCGAGAAATATTCACGCGGTTGGAGTAAGAGGCGTAACTAGTTCGTGCTATCATCCGCATAACATTGAATGCTAATGATTTGCAGCATATCGTTGATATGCAGAAGAAATAGCATGGACGATAGCACCAATATTCACAGACGTGGATCCAAAGCACGCACCGTCAAGCACGACCTTGATGCATCTGTCTGCTAGAAAGCTACTGACCTATTCGCGTAATTTTTTGGGAAGCCCATAAGATGGAAGCTTCAAAAGAAGTGCTTTGTGCTAAACCCAATCAAAAGTCTTCTTCATGTCCAAACTAACCGCCAATATTTCACCCTTAGTCTCGATCACCTGTGCCCAACGATGTGTCAGGTAAAACAGAAGATCATCAGCTGAGCAACCTCATGAGATCTTAATCATCATCAGATAAAATAAAACACCGATATCTGACTCTCCCAATACATTATTCGATCTCTCGATCAAACAGTGCGCTTACCATGAGTTCGGCACGAGCGAGTATCGAGCGCTCGATGACGATCTATCTCTTTCGTACTATTTACGCGTGCGAGAGAGGTGCACTGACTTTTGATACGAGACACTCGCTAGCGCCGATCGTAAACTCAGCTAATGGTAGGGACGCATATCTATGAAATAAAAACTGTAGTCAGTTCTGCCCAATGTTTTCAATAAATCACACATTTCGATAAGTTGCTTTGAATAATCGAAAATAACTTAAATTACAAAAAAATACTCTTAATTACAAACAAGATCTATTTGGATTTATATTACGATGACATTTATTAAAAACTCATGCAAGATTAATATAAGTAATATGGATCATACTTTCCTCTTTTGCGAAAATGCGACATCCTTGACGCATGGCGTGACACTGATCAGTGAGTTCAAACAAGTTCTTGACAAAGTATTGGCTAATATTCCATGCAAGGAATCAGAAACGAGGAAATCAAATCGCAAATCACGAATTTTTTTGTCGTTAGGCGGGAAAATTTGAATATGTGATTGATTGAGAACTTCGGGAAGAATCCTGAAGTATACAGGAATATACTGTTATTAAGTAGGTAATTTTGACTTGACGGTATTCAGAAGTTTTGTTTAAATACAAAACTTCTGAACCACCACAATTTATATTTATACAAAACTTCTGATCATAATCTTGTCTACTCTTTAGAGTAGACAAGTGTATATTAGTTTAACTTGTATGTTTATAGCCAAATCTAATCAAGTCTAATCATCTAATTTTAATTGAAATATATTTTCAAATCCACGAGAGTATTAAAATTTGGTTCAATTGTATTTATATAATGTAATGGAATTTCGAAATAAGGCTCTTCAAAATTAAAAAAATGTGTAAAAGTAAGTGAGAGCGAGCGATGATAGCGAAATTAAAAAACGATTATTATGGTATACCTGTTTTTAGTCCTAGCATTTAAACGGTTGGACAGATAATTAATTATAGTATGAGGTGGCCAGTTATTGAAGGGTGGCTAGTAATTGAAACCTGGTACTAAAATTCTGATTACTAAAATTCATTTTTAGTAGAAAGTGGCCAGTTTTTGAACGGTAGCCAGTTATTGACAATTTACCCTATATAATAATATCTAATAGACAAAAGTCAAGTGCGAGTCGAACTCGCGCACCGAGGGTTCCGTACAAAATATACGCTACAAACGGCCGTATCTATGAGAAACCAGTGTTAGCAGAGCCGTACTCCTAAGTAAAAGTTTTTAGTATTTGTTGTTATAGCCGCAACAGAAATACATCATCTGTGAAAATTTAAACTGTCTAGCTATCACGGTTTATGGGATTCAGCCTGATGCAGACGTAAAGATAGACAGACAGACGGACAGACGGGCAGCGGAGTCTTAGGAATTGGGTCCCGTTTTATCTATATATATAAAAATAACCAAGATGTAAGCCATCAAACATTTCATTCTATCTCTTACTTGCAAAACAGAATTAATAAGGAGTATATATGGCCGGAGTGCACTGTGACGTAACAATGCATATCGGACCTCTCTGTCTAATTACTAGTTTAAAATGCATATATTATGCGTATTTCTTGGCCGATTTTAATTTTAATTCGACTTTTTGAAATAGTCTTTACGGTAGTTTGATATTTAGTTAAGATATATAGAAGCGATAATGAAATTCATGTATGTACCTAATTACGAGACGAAGTCACGGGCATATTCTAGTTTCGTAGCGATAAACATTATTTTGTCGTATAAATGTAAACAGAGCCGATAATCCGTAACGCCATGGGTGGCGGACATCATTAACGATGACTGATATTTCAAACAAACCGTTTAATTTGTTACTTCCTTTCATTTGAATGTTTACTAGGTTAGGTTTGGAACCCTAAGGTTCCGTAATCAAAACGAGACTCAAAATTGCTAAGTTTCATTTGACTTCTTTCGCGGAAGAGGAAAAGCCATAACCTCTCTTTTATGCTTCAGCGTAGTCGGCTAAACGTATCCTAACACTCCTCGAATGTTTAATTATCCTTGTAGCAAAAATGTTTGAAATCCGTATATCCGTTGTGATGTGACGAGTACGCAATAGTAGATTGTTAACCAAGGGTTGAAAGTAACCCATTTCACCCGATATATTGCTGGTGCCACTAGTTCCAGGTTGAAATGGGTAATTTCACTCGAGTTAAACACTCTACTTTTTATTTCAACTATGAGTAAAAAAAAAAACATCAACATCATAATCATCATCACCACCATCATCATCATCATCACCATAACCATCACCATCATCATCATCATCGTCGTCATCATCATCATCATCATCATCATCATCATCGTCACCAACACCATCATCATCATCATCATCATCATCATCATCATCACCATCATCATTATCAACATCATCATCATAATCATCATCGCAATCGCAATCGCGATATGAAAAGCTTTTATTTTAATAATATGACTTAACTCAATTATCTTCGACTCTGTGGCTAATCGTAACAATAAAATACTTTCCACATTAGAGATGGAAAAGCTATTTTCTACCCCGCTATCTACCCATGAAAATTTAACTTTATGAACGGGAGAGATGAAAATATATTTTCATCCTTCCTTTAAGATTCGAAGATTATTGAGTTACGTCATATTATTGAAATAAAAACTTTTCATATTATCTAAACTCAGCTATACATATTATGACGTGTGCATTAGGATCTATATCGGAATCCCTACCGTCAATTGTCCCAGTGCATTGTTCCTCATAACGCATTTTTTTTACGAAACTGTAAACTTCTCAGGATTGTTATAAAACAAACCTAACTAATTGAAATAAAACAATTTAACGAATTATATCGCGTATATTATCTCATTTGAGTTCCCGACGTTTCGGAAGTTTTAAAGCTTTCCATGGTCACGGGTTGACTGAGAAATGATATATTTTCCTGTGTCAAAGTTACAATTTGTGCAAACTACCCACTTTGAAAAAACAAATAAAGGTGTACATACATGGCCAGATGGGCCTAATCTATCTATAGGTTGATATTCAAATATTTTTTCAATTGATCTATTCTATGAAATGTGCGTGAAGTATTTTATTTTTCTCACACTCGAAATGAAAAGTAGAGTGTTTAACTCTGGTGAAATTACCCATTTCACCCTCGAAGAAATATCTCGGGTGAAACGGGTCACTTTCAACCTTTCTAAAAATCTAGTATTCCTTCGAGAGATGGCTTCGATAGTCGACCTCTGCTTCACTCTATCAGACTTGTGTTTTTTTTTAGTTTTAAAGTGATCAGCACATATATTTAAGTTTATTTAAGTTTATACAAAATTCCTACAGGGCGTGGCTCGTCAGTAAAAGCGCTAAGAGACAATGTCGCCAGCATTTTCTAGTTTCGTATAAATATTGTTTTGTCGTACCAATGTAAACTGATCTGATAATCCGGAATATTGTGGGCGACGATAGATTAACGATGACTGATATTTCAAACAGACCGTTTTATTTGTTCTCCATTTTTCTGTTAAAGGTTTTATTACCATGAGTTTGCTGACTGCGTGACCTTTTGTTTGTGTAAATTAATATAGAAATAAGTCACTGGGTTAAATCTACGAGACAATCATTATACTAGAGGCAGACTAATTAGGGCAAAATAGATTAGAGCATTTCACCACAGTATATTATTATGTCAAGTCGTATTATCAATGCTATTATAAAGTTGTAAAAATTAAATGTCTGTACATTGAAGATATTTTTAAGAAAATGATTGTAACGTACTATTTTGGAGGTCACTGAATCGACAAATATTAATTTTGGACTTTTTGTATGTGTCGTTGCGGCTTCATCAAAATCGGCTAAACGGATTACAAATTACATAAAGTAAAATTATAACAACCAAACATAATGACTGATTTTTATCGATTGCACGATTTCGGGTCTTAGTTAAATGTTAGTAATAAATCACTCTCACGCACAGTGTTTTTGTTTTAGACAAAATTCGGACACGTGAATTTTATTGTGATTTGTTATAGAATATTATATAAAAAAATGCATGACGGTAGCTCCCCTGGGTCCATCTTGTATAGTTTTTGATTAAACGCCATCTGAACATTAAAGTCCCGGTATTCTCAAAAACGTAAAAATAATGTATTAACTCGAAAGTTTTACACGTAAATCCCAATTTCTTTTTAACATTGAAAGCCCTAAATACAAGCCATGTTACAAGCCATTTCTGGTTGTTCTACGAATTCTAGATGTCAAATAAATCGCGATTACATGATTTTTGATTTTATTTATATTTGGCCTTGTTTATTGATTTGGGGATTTGCAACTTGCATTAATCGGAAGCTTACAAGTGTCACGGTCAGATTATTTATGAATAACAATTGCCTAATGCAGAAAATTTAATTACGTTGGCAACCCAAAAGTGGACATACACATATTTATAATACTGACCTTTGCAGGAACTTGTTTATTGAATTTATATCTTATTAATTTATACTCATCTGGGAAATTCCGCATTCAATAAAAATAATTAATTATTTTCAGTGGTTATAACCACTCTTTATTACGTTCTGCTCTGCGTGGTTTAGGTAAATAGTCGCTACCTGCTCCGACCTCTGAAAATATCACACACACACACACACACACACACACACACTAGCAATATATCAATAGTATTAAACCAATTTGTTAAGCGACGGTTATTTATTACGTATTTTATCGTCAAAGCTAATGTTTCCGAAGTTAATCGAAAAAACATTACTGTCGGGCCTAATGCGCCGTATACATAACTACTTAATCAATCATAAACATATTATTTATGGTCAACTAAGTAAACGGATGTAAAAGCTTCGGAAAAGAAAATTGTAGATCATTACTCGAGCGTACTAAGCTTCGCTCAAACCAATGTTTAACATACGCTGACGGTTAGCGATGGACGACTTTGAATGATACTAATGGAATTATTCGATTTTTAAGTTCATTCGAATAATTTTAAAAATTAAAATGAAAAACTTTATTGAAAAACAAAACATAAATGATACATGACTTTGGGCCCTGAGCTAGGATTCTGTTATTGTATTACTGGGTCTTGACCCAGTAGGGCATCAAGCGTGATTTGATACAAGCGTTCGCAGAGAGTTACATTAAATCTTAAAGCTTACAAGAATGGGTTTCCCTTATGTGGCATAATCATCATTCGGCCGGATTCATATTTTGGCATAATGCAGTTTTTTCAGAAACTGTACAATTTTCAGGAGTTTTTAAGGCATTATCCAGTTGTATACATTAGGTTAGGTAAGGTTTGTTTTATAAAAATCTTGAAAATTTTACGTGTTCAGAAAAAAATGCATTATTCCAAATTATGATTCGGCCAAAAAATATCATGCGTAAACAAGGGGAACCATGTATTCTACATTGGTTCCCCTTGTCACATTTACGCGTAGACTTAACCGTTAAGTGGATTCAGTTGTTTAGTAGGATTTGGGTATTTGAATAGTCTGAGATTCATTCGAATCTAATCGAAACTCTGAAAACTTAGAGACATAATCCGCACGCCGCCCGCCGTCACATCGAACAACAATAGGGAATATGCATGAATTTTAATTTTTGCTTTATTAAAAGCTCATTTATGTAACAAACAGTAGCCAAAAAAAACTTTCGAGTAACAATAAAAATAACCAAGATATAAGCCATCAAACATTCATCTCTTTCTAGCAAAACGGAATTTAATATGGAGTTTATATGGCCGGCTTAGACTATGACGTAACAGTACATGTCGGACCTCTCTGTCAAAACGCCGCCTAATTAGCAGTTTCAAATGCCTATATTTTGCGTGTTTCTTGGCTGATTAAAATTTTAATTTCAGATTTTGTTTGTTTCAGACAGTATTTTGATATTTAGTTAAGAAAAGCGATAAAGAAAATTCATGCATGTACCCTATTGAAGTCGAAAGTCAAAAGTGCATCAGAATGGTTCCCCTTGTTTACGCATTTTTTTTTTGTCCGAGTCATGATTTGGCCGAATTTATAATTTGGCATAATGCATTTTTTTCTGAACGCGTAAACTTTTCAAGATTTTACTACTTGGGTACGTGACGCCATTATTTTCATACTTCTAAGAAAGTTGGGAAGTAAATTTTTGTTATGTCAATATTTTATAACTTGGCTTTTGTATTGGTAGTGAATTCTTGGACTTCTTATATGTTTTGAAGGTAGCTGTCATAGCCGTCACGTACCCGACAAAGTAAACCTGGTGGAGTGTACCCAGACATTATTTCGATTGTAGTGATTAGTACACTACTATTTTGTTATTCAAATGGTTCAATAAATTGTTATTATTTCATCTATTTTTGAAATCATTCGAAATTGCCCATCTCAGCTGACGGTGCGTTATCGCGATGACGCGACTTACGCGTCATCATCATTATCAGCCAAAAGACGTTTACTTCTGGATATAGGCCTCCCCCAAGAACCCACCATGATCGATCCTGAGCTGCCCACGTCCAGAGGACTTCAGTAACCTTTAGACAGAGCGACGTGCCCTGTCCATTGCTACTTGAGTTTTGCTATAGCGCTATGCCGGTTACCTGATTCTTCTACAGATATCTCTTCACAAATGCTATCAGTAAAAAATATACAGCATTTAAACACTGAAGATGACAAAAATTTGATCAATAATGACAATGACCCTTGTCGTTACTGATAAAACATGTCTATTTTGAAATAAAACAATTTAACGGATTATATCGCGTATATTATCTCATTTTAGTTACCGACGTTTCGGAAGCTTTCCAGCTTTCCATGGTCACGGGTGGACTGAGAAAAGATGTATTTTCCTCTGTCAAAGTTACAATTTGTGCAAACTACCCATTTTTGAAAAAACAAATAAAGGTCTACATACATGCCACATGGGCCTAAGCTGTAAAAACAGGTACACATATGCCAGAAGGGCTTAATTATTTTATTCTAATAATTTACCAAGCAGCATTTCACAAATGAGACGTACTGAGGAGAAAAGCAACGCTGCAAAGAAAAACTCCCAGGCTACCTCATTACTAATTATAATATTTTAACAACAGAGACTATTAAACTACTTTTTAAACAGATAAGATATTTTACACCGTTCAGAAATTAAGGTTTTGCAGTCCTGTGTCTCGTTTTTCCCTTGATGAGATGTATTACAGGATCCCAAGCTGGTGGTAGTGACAATCCAACTTCTCTATTGAAATTAGGATGCTTTTTAATCTCAATAGCCTCGCGTAATTCTGGGAAAATATATTTTTTCTTTGGAAAGGATAGAAGGTTTATCAAACTTAATTGGTTTGGTTTGTCTATGACATGTTCACACACTGCAGACCTATTACACTGATGGTGCTTGACATCTGCTCCTTCACCCGGGTTGATACACTGCGTTTCGTTTGACCAATGTATGAAAGACCAAACTCGCAGTCCAGCTTATAAATGCCTGCAATTGCAAAGGGGTGCTACTCTTCAAGGGTCTAAGGTATTGAGACACCTTCTTCAGCGGCTTGAAAAATGTTTTTATAGAAGCACGCTTCAAGATGTTTCCGATCTTGTCTGTGACCCCTTTCACATATGGTAATACGGCAGGTTTACGCTCGACTGTTAGTTTCTTCATACTGAGATTCTGCTTGGAACGTGGTATCTGGAGCTCGTTGGCTCGAAGCGCACGTTTGATATTCTGCAACTCAGCAGTCAGATGTTGATCGTCGCAGATATCCCTGGCTCTCTGAAACAAAGATTTACCCACTGTAGCAAGTTGACAGGGATGGTGGTGAGATTTGCCATTCAAATACCTATCTGTATGCGTAGGTTTCCTATATACAGTATGACGTATGTCATTGTTAGGACCTCTTATTACTAGCACATCTCCATAGTGAATTCAATTTTACTATGCATGGAGTTCAGATGGTCTAAGAAAGCTGAAACACTAGATCTAGGTAAAATAGTAAAGGTATCATCTACGTATCTTCTAAAGATCTTCGGCTTGACAGGTGCCAATAAAAGCGCTCTCTCCTCGAAGTCTTCCATGAAAAAATCGGTGACGACAGGAGACACCGGAGACCCCATTGCGACACCATCAACTTGCCCGTAGAATTCACCATTCCATAGCATATAGCTAGATGTAAGGCAGTGTTGTAATAACTCAGCATATTCTATTGCCATCTGTTGTTCACCCAATCTTCTTTTCTCAATTTTGATACATTCTTGAACTGGTAGGCATGTGAAGAGAGACTGGACATCAAAACTGACTATAACTTCATCATCAGTTAGGTTCAAATCCTTAATCTCACTGACAAAATGGTATAAGTCCCTTGTGTATGCTTCCGTCTTCCCTCGCAGTAAAGAAAACTAGCAGGTGTGTTTTCAGTGCAAACTAATCGATAGGTAGGAGCATCGATTTGACTCACTATAGGGCGTAACGGAGCACCAGGTTTATGTATCTTTGGTAACCCGTACAGCTTTGGTGGCACCGGGCAAGAGGCCACTAAACTTTTCACATCCAGATTAAGATTTTCAGAGTGCTTACTTATCAGCTCGGCTGTCGTTTTTACTACTTTCGCCGTTGGATCTCGCTTAACAAGCTTGTATGTTGTAGCGTCTTACAAAAGTACTTCCACTTTCTGGTTGTAATCACTAGTATCCGTAACAACCGTCGCCTTTTCCTTGTCAGCCCGAAGAATGGTGATGTCTGGGTCTTCACGCAAGCTCTTCAAAGCGTTGAATTCAGTTCTGGGTAAGTTAAAGTTAAGTTGTTTTATTTCAATGAGTAATAATCGCCGAAACAAAAGAAAATATAATGTCTATTTTGTTTTTTGACAAACTTCAAATTTATATTCTCTCTTAGCAGGAGGCGAAACACGTAGGTAAAACACTCTTAGGAAATATCCCTATTTTTACACACACAAACACAATAAAACAAGTCCATCTACGGGTTATGACGAATCGATCTATCGATTTAACTTATTCGAGTGATTAAAATCCATCCAGAGGGAATATATTTGATCCTTAGATAGTTGCTGACGCTCAGGCGGGTAAAAAATCACCTACAAACAATAAAACACACATACACACTAGCAAACTATCGTAGAAACTGGCGTTTTTTTCTCATATACGAGTAATTTGGCAGAGGGGATTGCATCCACGTGCCAGCTCCAGTGCAGTGATTACATAAATGCTTTAAGAATTGGGTGTGAAAGCACAGCTCAGCTGGCAATACAAAAAACGCTTGGATTTTATTCAAGTATTTTAATAAAACCTGATTTATTTATAAATGGGATGAGGTGTAAGCGAACTGAATAAAAGCTTCTAAAATATAATCGACATCATGCCCCAAATTAACGCTAGCTTACAAAAGGGTTATTATGCATTTTAGTACCGCCTGTTTACCGTTTTAACGAGCGGCCATTAAAAATCTGTATTCAATTCAGTGTGAGCTGAGACAGAGAAAACATCTTAACATCGCGTTGTTTTTACAAAATGTGGATAATTTTTTCATGTCACATTTTTTGCAGACATAGTACGATGAATAATTAACAAAAAAGTATTATCCAAAAATTTAGTATCTGAGAAATATTTGAGTACCTGGTTATAGTACCGCAAGTACATGCCAATTGCGTCTATGGGGAAAATTCGTCTTTTGATAACGTCTTAGAAACGGAACACTATACATCGACCCTCGCTCTCTTTGCATTAGTAACAGTGCCAAACATTAATCGGGGAAGTTAGGGGTAATTCTAAAGTGCTCAGAATATACTGTCAAATGATAAAAATACGCATTTGCCCCATAGGCGTAATTCTCCCATTTGATCATACACTAAAGTTATCAACCGGAGAACCTAAGTATACTATCATCATTCTGCTCGGCGCTTGATAAAACATATATCTTAATCGGATGATTCACAGAACTAGTGGGATAATTAGTTGCGTTGCTTGATGATAAGTTGTCCTACGCCAGTTGTACGATACGATACGATACGATAGCAGCCAAATATCACACGATAGGGACCCAATTTCATTAAACAAACCATCGGCATCGGCTTTTTGAGCATTCATATTATCTATACAATTATAAAGTTGTAAAAATTTGTACTTTTAAGTAATTCTCAAAAAAAAAATATTGTAACGGACTAATTGGAGGTCACTGAATCAAAGATTTTTTTGGAATTTTTGTATGTTAGCTAAACGGATTTCAACTATTTTTGGTACACGGGTAGCTGCCTATCCACAAATGCTTATAATATACTTTATACCCGACTATACTGACGAAAACAGAAGATTTTTTTCCTCCTTCTCGAACGAAGTGGACCTTTTCGTATCCATAATAGCGACTGTACAAACATTTCATGTTAACAACTTTAATATTAACTTTGTAGAGAAGTCATCCAGTCCCACTATCTGTAGTACTTTCAGAAACTTCTGTGCGTTTAGACTTAGGTACTTTAAATGTGTCCTATTTTACAATCAGCAACAAGTAACAAACTTCCGTCGATTGCGATATGAATTGGATGCAAAGTTTCTCAATTTACGAGTGACGTGTTTATTAAATGAGACAAAGTTTCACGTGTAGCGAATTCCGAAATGTTTTAGAACTTTTGTATTCATTGTTTCTGAGTTCCACAAATTGCCTTTCGCACGTTTTGTTTTCATTTGGTATCGAATTTAATTTAGAACAGTACATCTAAGAAGTTTACAGTTTTAGTAAACATTTTGCATTAAGGAGACTAGTCTGAATTTACACACATCAAAAAACTGATTTAAAAGAGGTGTTAAAAAAAACTAAAAAAACAGGCCAAGTGCGAGTCAGACTCGCGCACCGAGGGTGCTGTACAAAATACACGCTACGTTAGGCCGTATTTATGAAAATCTAGTGTTAGCATAGCCCTCCATAAGCAAAATTTTATATTGGTCACTGACTTAGATAGACAGACATAAACTTATACTGTTTTTAGTATTTATTGATAGTAATAAATGCCGCTATAAAGCGGCAACAGAAATATATCAAGTGTGCAAATATCAACTGTCTAGCTATCACGGTTCATGAGATACAGCCTGGTGACAGACGGACGGACAGCGGTACCTTTGGGTACAGAATCCTAAAAAAGAGTTTGTATGTTATAGGGGCACATGAGCAGACGGGTCGCTTGATGGTAAATAAGCGACCGCCGTCGCCCATAGACACCTGCAACGCCAGAGGAGCCACAAGTGTATTGCCGGCCTTTCAGGTGGGACTGCTGTCTTTTCTTGAAGGCTTCAAGGTCGCATCGGTCCGGAAATACTGGCGGCTACAATTTATTCCACAGTTCAGTCATGCGAAGCAGGAAATTTCTTGCAAAAATGCACAGTTGTGGACTGCCAACCATCTAAGTGGTGAGGATGGAAATATTGTCGCGTAGAACGATGGCGGAAAGATGCGGCAGGGATCAATTTAAACAATTCCTCGGAGCGCTCCCTGTTATACAAGTTAAAGAAAATGCAGAGTGAGGGAGAAGCTGACACCGGGGATCCCCAGCCCACATATTAGAACAGTATTGGGCGGACCTGCGCCTTGTAAAGATATTTTCTATTTACATAGCCTTTTATTCGACTCTTACTGGAACTCATACTGTGTCAAAAAATAACTTTGCATTATCTTATCACTTACGAGTATACAAGGAAACATTTTTGATTATTGGTCTGTATCTGTATATATACCTGTCTATAGGACGAGATGCAACAATAGTTATCATAACAGTTTGTTACTGACTTTGATAAAGAAAAGCGACAGCAGGTACTAAATTTTCTTCTCGATTTCGTGAATCAGTTCAAACCGAGTTGGCCTGAAGACAGCCAAGGCGGTTTTGGTTTACACCAAATCGGCTTGATATTTCGTTAAACAATACATCAGATTGGCCAAAACATTTGCCCGTTATGTTAAAATCCAGGGTCAATCGAGCGGGTGCGTAATTGGTTGATTCATACGATCAGAGCTTTATAAATTCTAATCAAATTGGCGAACTCAATGCGTCTTTTTTATGTAACTAAATTAATTATCAGGTATTTTACACAAATCGGCCTAGTCCCAAACTAAACTTATACTTAAAAACATAAAAAATATCAATGACCTACCGAAATAAACATTCGCGCTCATCACAAAATCATTTGTCCTGGCAGGGATTCGAACCCGGGACCGCCGGCTTCGTTGGACTTTGTGCAATCGCCGAAGCCAAATTTGTTGTTATTAAAAACAATTGAAGTGACAGCTTTTTGGCCAAACCGATTTGCAAGTCAGTTTAAACTGGATATTATATTAGAGTCGACCGAATCGGTTTGGTACTTTACACCTCCAAAACATTTTGTGTTGACCATAGATACCTTTTACATCTCCCAAATTAAAGCTTTGACCACAGAGACTCTGAAAATCTCTATTAAACTTAGTAAAAGCTTTATTTATATATACTGTTTAATTATTATTTTTGACGCGTAGGCCCTTTACATATCTGTAAGTTATAGGTTAAGTTATGTAATGTAATGGACCCGTACACAATATACATTTCCCTGTGTAGTGTGCCCAGGTATTTGTCTATTGCATTAATATCGCTATGAACTATAGTGTCACTGAAAAACATTCACAATCTAGATAGATTGTGAATGTTATTTAGTTTATTGTAAATTCAAACACGTAAAAGTGCCCTTGAGGTCTTGCAGAATGAAGTCATGAATTTGATTTTGATCAGCTCTGTAATGCTGTTGATGTTCCTTAATAAATAAAATAAAGTAAGCATTATTAGTTCCGTTTAAGCATTGAAGAAACCATATTTTCTATACTGAAACAAAGAAAATATTTGTTAAAAAAGTGTTTAAAAAAAAAAAGTAAACTGCCAGGCTTAGGTGAGGCCGACCGAGACACGTCAACAGGTTTAATTTAGCAATTATAATCCGCTTCTTTCATAAAATTTTTCGATGAGGTATAATGCAGCTGTGACGTGGTACCACAAATTCGGTCGGACGCAGGAACCTGCCAACATAGGATTTGGCCGACCACTTTTTTTTTACTGTCCTCAAAGGCCCTCTATCCTACCATACAAGTTTCATTCAATTTTTCGATGAGGTTTTTTTTTGATGAATTTTTGTACCACTTTTTTGCCATTTGCCAAGCCGCGGCCGACCAAGAGCATTTGAAGCTACTAAAAGTCAGGTACCTCTACAGACAGAGTAGGTATATTCTATTTTTGTATCAGGTAGGATTTTTTGCAGTTGGCTCCCGGACTAACTATTATGTAATAGAATCCTCAGCACATTCTATAGGTTAATTGATTTCAAACTACATTATGCCGCGAATATCACAATATTATGTAACCGATGTTAGATCATGACTATTTTTAGCCTTCAAATAACACGACGGGTTCTATCTTCACAATCTCATCATCATCATCAACATCATTTCAGCCATAGGACGTCCACTGCTGGACACAGGCCTCCTCAATAGATTTCCACATGGGCCGGATAGAGGCGACCCGTATCCAGCGAGTCTCCACAACCCGAACCAGGTCGTCCGAACACCTTGAGAGTGGCCTTTCCACGCTGCGCTTGCCGGTACGCGGTCTCCACTCGGGAACTTTTCTGCCCCAACGGCCACCGGTTCTTCGAACTATGGGCCCTGCCCCTTGCCACTTCAGTTTGCTTACCCTGTTTGCTATTTCGGTGACCTTTCACTATCTACGAGTATATATGCTATTTTTGATCGACTCCCTGGACGCAGTTTTTAGTTTTATCTGTTTTTTATCGACGATAAAACTTAGTAGTTCAAGGGCAGCTTTTACTTTATGACTTATTAGTTGACCGAGTTTCAAAAGTGATGATCTATACATATTCATTTTCATTTCTGTCATTTTATTTTTTATCCGTATACCTACGTTACGTATTTCAAATTTTTTTTTTTTTAAATTTGACATGTAATTAATCATTCGTAAGCTATAATAGGTTGCTTCCAGTTGGCCTTGAAGTTTGGTATCAAGGTAGCTCTTATAGCACAACCAACGAAATAAACCTGATAATCTTTTTTTATGTCAGACAGACATACAAATTTAGATTTTTTGATCTATAAAATAACCCCACACCGCGTACATTTTGCTAAAGAGTAGAGCTCTGCTAACACTGGATGTTCATATTGTTCATAGGCATACGGCAGTTTTTAGCGTACATCTTGTACGGAACCCTCGGTGCGCGAGTGCAACTAATACATAGCCGGTTTTTTTTCTCACTTTTACTAACATTGACTTATGCTAATTTTCGAAAGGTGGCTTTTATATAATGTAATCTAATACATACTTAGATGCTATTATTATTGGCTAATTTATTAATATCTTAGTACTTTAATTTGTCACCTTAGTGCAGCGTGCGACGGCCCCCGAATAGACCTTTTGAGGATCGCGGGGAGTCGGTGGATGCGATCTGCACAGCTTCGCATTCTGTGGCGAACTATAGGGCTGGTATGATTCATAGCTAGATATATAGCTTAATTTGGTAGTAGTACCTACCGGTTAACCTCCAATCCTGAGCGTCGACCACAAACTGGAAGACGCAGCGTAGCTAGACGTCAACTGAGTGTACCGATGATATTGTAAGATCGCGGGAAGTGATTAGATGCATGTAGCGCTAGAACGATCATCGTGGAGATCTATAGGAAAAACCTTTGTCCACTGGACGTCTTTAGATGATTAGTGATCAAAAAGATGACTCTATACGCCTTTTTAAAAATTCAATATATATAAACGTCATAAAAAACAGTACGTAAGCAGTATTTTTATTTTGACTAACGCGATGTAAAAATAATATGGTTTCGTGATAATAATTTATGGGTTTCATCATGATTGATATCGTTGTTATGGTGAACGAATCCTATAAATAACAGAAAAATGGATGAGGCATTTATTTAGAATTTGTTTCTTCATGTGTCGGTGCCAAAAACAACTGACGACGTGAGACTTGTTTTCTAAATCTCTTTTCAATCTTCGACGGAAAAGGGGTATTATAACTTATAAGTTAGGCGTGTGTGACTGTGTTCCTGTGTGACATCACAGTTCTTGAACGGATGGGCCGATTTCGATATTTATACTATACCGAGCCGGCCGCTGCTGGCCCAGCCGCGCCGACGCACCAACCTGCTTGACATTGCGCCGATCACGCGTACGTTGCATACGCTCAAGCTAATAACGGAAAACACAGGTTGTTTAGGTATCTTATATAAGCCGCTACTTGGTTTAGTAGTTAAATAACAAAAGTAAATATTCCTAGCACTCTGTACATATATCAGAAGCTAATTTGTTTTCCAGAAAACATGAACGTGTGGCACATTTCGACAGTTCTTAAGATTTTTTTTGATTAAGTGAATATTTCGCGGAAATAATAATACCTAATAATAATAAGTATTAGGGACAATCTTACACATATCGACCTAGTCCCAAAATAATCGCTCCAAAAGTAGCATAAATTGTGTCGTCGTCCCCCCCCTCATCTTTCTTTTAAACTATATGTCCAAATAATAGTAGATTGTTTGACAAGGGGCTAAAATAAGCCATTATGACATGAAGTGATTATTTAGACAAGCTCACGAAGTGGGCGAGGACAAATATGTCTGAGTCTCATAATGGCTTTTAGTCACGTGTTAAACACTTTGGTTTTCACTTCGACTGCGAGAAAATGAAAAAGACTTAACATTAAAATTGTATGTTTCATGAAAAACTAAAATAACATTTTGAGCAATTCTATCAGAGAGTTCGGCCAATCTGATCAGGTTGGTTTGTTTGTTTTTAATTATTCGTAAGTAGTATGTAGCTGGCCGGAAGTTTTTTTTTTCAGTTTCATATAAATTTATATGGGATTATACGGGTTTCTTTTAAACCCTAGGGGCTAAGTGTACTATTTTAGTCTCGCTTCGCGAAGCTAATATGACGTACTTTTTGAGCAAAAGAAGTGAAAAATAATTTTAACGGATTATATTGCGGTGTTACGGATCGGATTATGTATGATATATAATCACGAAAACAGAAGAAAATATTATATTTGTCAAAAAATAAATACTGTCAACAAAAAATATTTTCAACATGATCGGATATCGGATATTGAGTAATTTCTGAAAATCTGCATTTCTCGACAAAAGGATGTTATGCTATGATGATACGATTTTCTTCTTGTGCACTTATTATCGTTTTTGTTTCATCTGTAGTGCGTTTTTTTATAGTAACTAAAACCAATTCTTGGCTGTTTTATTTATATTGCACAAGTCTCACATAGCGCATTGAAAGTACACCGTCATCATAAAGAATTATGTTAGGTGTACCGACCAAAATAACCTGTTTGTTCTGGCATTAAGAGTCGGGTGGTCCCGTTGTTTCGGGTTCGATAGATAGAAACTACGTAAACATCGAACATCAAATAGAATCAAAATAGCCCGTGGAAAGCTTTTGTTTTAGAAATCTTCGGGTGCCGTTACGTAATCCGGCGGACAGCAAAGTAAAACAAAACAGGTAAATTGAGTGGAATGTAATGCTGGGTTAGTATAACATTTATACTATTATAAAATTCTGGATTTGTAATGAAAATCAGTTTTCTATGGAGAGGGGTCATGATTCCAGGAAAAATCGTAATAGCGCGATGCAGGATCATCTTTTGTTTTATATGGCCGCGCGGCGCCTTGCCAGTCTGGCGCCATCTGTTAGCCAAACTTGTTTTATCCTCTCATCACGCCAAAACGGCTGTAGGGATTTTAACCAATGTTGGTACGGGAATAGCTGGACATCCAAAGATGGTATTTTTACCTCTTTCCCAACTACGATAAAAAAAGTTTTACGCGGACGAGGTCGGGAGCACCTTCTATTAGGAATAATAGGGGAATAGGGTATATCGAAAACAGCATATTTAATATTGATTTAAACTTACACGATTCTGCTCTAGAACACAGCGAAACGGGATTTAATCGTGTAAACAAATGATGAAACAGACGTATGTGCGAGTGAAAGAGATAAATATGAATACTTGGCGCCGAAAACATTCAAGACCCAGGAACAAACATTCGTGTTCAACACACAAACACTAGCCCTGGTCGGTATTAGAACCCGGGACCACCAGCTTTGTAGGCCGTGATATGCGCATGTGAGCACAATTTATTGTCACATCTAACCGACGACAACCAAGAAAATAATTCCATTAATGTTATATGGAATTCGCAAAGTAACACCTGAATCTAATATCAATTGTTTTTTAGAAGCTGTCTTTGTCGGTTCGGTCTGATTAGGGTTCCTGGGTATCTAATTCAGCGGGGGGAGCGCAAACCTACAATGGAAATGTTACTCCCGGCATGACACTTGGAGTGAGATGGCGACGAGGCGCGCATAAAAAAATAAAACCGGCCAAGTGCGAGTCGGACTCGCGCACCGAGGGTTCCATACAAATTTTTACTTGCCCTAACTTTATTATCTGGTACCGGTTGAGTTAAGTTTGCACCTTATATCTATAGCATTGCATACAAATCAGGTGCAAACTTAACGCAACCGTGTTGTTCAAAAAGGTTTCTTGCAAAAAAAAAAAGTTAGCTAGTTAGAGACAAATCGGTCAAAAATGTGCAGGTTAAGCCCTTTTATATGATACCCCATTTGACCCAGTAGCTAGACTTGTAATTTTTACCCCTCTCCCCCCCCCCTCATATTCGTCGTTTTTTAAGAAAATAAAAATATATTTTTAATTATTTCCTGTGCAATACCTGTGGGCTGACCATGTTTATAAATATTCCAAATTTCAAATAGTTAGCATAAGTAGTTTTTGAGATATCGCGCTTTAATAGTCTGACAGACAGACAGAGTCGCACCATAAGGGTTCCTTTTTATACCTTTTTGGTACGACGGTCCGGCGTCCACCCAAGAAATAACAACATCTCCTGCATCTCCTGATGATGCCTCGTAGAGAGGCGAAACACGTGTCGAGGATTATACTGTTTGGTATTGGTTTGTTGTATTTGCATGCGTATTTTTTTGTGGAAACTGCATGAAAATATGCGCATGTGACCACAATTTATTGTCACATCTAACCAAGACACAAGTTCGCGGAACAGCAAAGGAACTATAATCCATTGCTCTAGAATGTCTGCCAGCATGGAGAAATGGCAAAATATCGTGAATGAGCTACATACATCTGCTACACATACTAGTGGACCTACCACGTGTTGACACGTGTTTACGAATGAGAAAATGATGATGATGACCTCACTCAAGAACTGAACAATAACGCGAGGTCCCTAATGGGGAATATGCATGATTATTTTATTTTTGCTTTATTAATAGCTTTTCATGTAACAAAGAGTAGACAAAAATATTTTATCGAAAAACTATAAAAATAACAAAGATATAAGCCATCAAACATTTCATTCTATCTCTTTCTTGCAAAACAGAATTTAATATGGAGTTTATATGGCCGGAGTGCACTGCGACGTAACATTGCATATCGGACCTCTTTCTTATGACATAGGAGGCAAACGAGCAGACGGGTCGCCTGCTGGTAAGCGATCACCGTCGCCCATAGACACCTCTCTGTCTAATTAGTAGTTTAAAATGCCTATATGATTATTATTTATTTATGATATATAGGTATATTCGTATTTCTTAGCCGATTTTAATTTCACATTTTGAAGTAATTTTGACGGTATTTTGATATTTAGTCAAGAAAAGCGATAAAAAAATTCATGCATATCCCTATTCTATTAATTATATTTAATTTCTTTTATATGTTATGTTATTATAGTGGCCACAGTGCGCGTAGTAAATGTTCTGTGAAAATTTTCATTTTCATTTTCGAGAGTTAAAGAAAGAAAACGCCAACTAAGACAATTTACATCTCCTTGTAAAGTGTTCGAGATATTTGTCTGTGGCATTAATATTATTGCGCTGCTTGGACTCTCACTGTCGGCGCGGCGATCTCAACGCACTTGTCCGATCTAAGTGTGTGATACGCGTAGCAACATGGATTTCGAGCGATCGGATCGGCGCAACGTCCAAACGCGTGATCGTGACACGCGATCATGCCACGGGACGTAGATCTGATCGGGCAAATGATAGAAATGTGGACGCACCTAAAGGCATACCAGTAGCGTGGCATCAATCATGTTGTAAAGCCGGAATATATTCTCTCTTATGTATTCTTTAAAAGCAGTAAAATAAAGAAAATTGCAGATATTGTTTACATCCTTAATATAACGAACAACAATGTAGACTGCCCGAAATTACTCTCTGGACTTTCCTTCAATACTCCATCCAGGCTAAAAAGACATTTCCCTCCCCTCTCATTTCCCTTTTCCTCGCGTAACTATAGGAAGAATAGCTTTCTGTTACGTGCTGGCAAAAGTTTGAATAACCTAACTAAAGAGCTGGATATCGATATTTTCTATGGTAACATCCCAACTGTGCGGCGTAGGGTAACGGACGGTTTCTTTGAATGAGCGTGCCTTGACCGGAGCATTGTTTGTTGAATTTAATTTAATTTTATTTGGTTGTAGTTTAAACTTGTTGCAGTTTATTTCACTTAGTCATAGTAATTACTAGGCTTTCGATGTCGCAGATCACGAACTTCTGACCAAAAAACTCCGTCACTATGGCTTCGATGGTCCTGCGCTGGCATTGTTGGCGGACCTATTGCGGAACAGAAAGCAGGTTGTGGTCGCTGATGGCGGTCGGGTTCGATCTGACGCCGTGACTTCCTGTATGGGTGTCGCACAGGGATCCTCCGTTTCCAACATCCTGTTCTCTCTATTGTTGAACGATCTCCCGGAAGCGATCAGTGATGGCGAGACGTTCATGTATGCCGATGATGTGGCAATTGTCGTGTGTGCCCCGACATATGAAGAGCTCGAAAAAAAACTAAACTCGACCGCCACATCAGTATCGAACTGGTTTAAGATTAATGGCCTCGTTTTAAACACCTCCAAAACACACCACATCAGCTTTGACCTCTCTGGACGGCAAATGACGCCATTAGCGGTAATGGCCAACGGAACAACTATCAATCAGGTCGCTAGCTCAACATTTCTCGGTTTTGAGCTAGACAGAGGCCTCACCTGGAGCGGTCATATCGATAAAATATGCAACAAACTGGCAACCGCATGTTTCGCCCTAAAACGTCTAGCGCGGATATTACCAGCAGATATGGTCCGAGCATGCTACTTTGCATCAGTGCACGCGCACCTGCAGTACGGGATCGGGCTGTGGGCGGGAGCCGCCGACTGGGAGAGGGCCTTTCGCCTCCAGAAACGTGCCGTACGTGCGATAGCGCGCGTACCTCAAACCAACTCTGCGCGACCACTTTTTCAATCACTTGGTATCCTGACACTGCCATCGCTGCTGATTCTGCAGGTGGCAGTAATCGCACGAGAGGAGGTGGATGCAAATCCTAAGGATAACACCCCGCGAAGATATGAGACCCGTGGCGCTCGCGTCGGAAAGTTACCCCCCGTGCCCCATAGACTCGCGAAGTCTAATAAACTAGCACACATCATGGGTCGCAAAGTGTACAACCACCTCCCGAGGGACATTGTTACTGCACAAAGTGCATCCATATTTAAATTAAAACTCAAAAACTGGCTTCTCGAGCAGACGTTCTACGATCACAAGGAACTATTTAATCGTTGAAAAATTGATTATTATACAATAATATTGTACTTGACATGTAATTTTATATTATTAATAAATTATGATTATGATTATTATGATTATGATTATGGAAGGCTCTGCAATGTTGTGCATTATGTGAGCGTCTCTATTTTGTATCATGTTACTACCGGTGGGAACCTGTAATTGGCTTTCTGATACTTATTCTATGCCGCAAATGTATTACTTTTAGCTGTTGGTTCTCCGAATAAATAAAATAAAATAAAATAAATAAAATAAATAAAGTACTCAAATGCCTTAAAGTAAACAAGCACATGATAATCGGATTTTATTAATGCCACGCCACTGAAGCATTATAATATATGCGTATAATCTCGTTCGATCCACCAGGTAGCCCCGCGCAGAATCTTTTTAAAGACAAAACAAATCTAACGTTACCCTGCCAGTACATATATGATGTAGCTCAACACGTAAAGTAAAATACATTGCTGCATTGTACACAAACACGGCTAGGATCCAAAACCCAGCTCAACACACCCTACAGTCGACTGATCACGTCTAACAAAATCATGCAAAATGTAGGACCCAAAGTTTACAACAAACTGCCAGAACTAAAGGAAATTGATAACATACCTTTTTTGTAAGAAAACTCCTCGAGCACTCATTTTATGACATTCCTACAGCTTTTTTTTCGAAATAACATATAGTCAAATATAATATATCAATGTGAAACTTTTAATAATATAATATAATGACATTGTAATATTTTGAATGTTACCAATAAAGGACTATGACTATGACTAATATGACTCCCACGGTACCTTTTGGTTACAGAACCCCAAAAAGATATAATCATAATGAACTCTTTGCAATTAAGCGTCACGCTTACCAAAGTGATATTGCGGCATCAAATTACGTCATTAAGGGAAATGTTGGACGTGAGCTTTTAATTCTTTGGGGGTTTAACATTTTCGCTATCATTATCGCGATGTACCAAACATAAAAGCATTGCTTAACGCGGCTAGACTTAATGAAGCATCTGTATAATTATAAAGCTATCATTTAAAATGTTATTACACTTCCCTTGGAATATGGAGTGTAGAATTAAGGATCACAATCTCATATGAGGAACAGTTTCAAAAGTGTACAGCTGTAAGCAGTAAATAATAGTTCCAAATTCCTCTTGAATGACGCTGAAGTAGCAAAAGGGTATAAAATGATTTTAGTCGTTGTTTGTCAGTACCGGTCCTGTTAACATCCCATTTCAAAATAATTTTATCCAAAAGCTACTGATATAAATATTTAAAATCCTGTTCAAAATTATTTTTGTTGCATCGTTGTGATTTGTTTTGGCATTAATATGGTAATTTATTTTAAGACTGGTTTCCATTTGTTCACATCGGTGTAATTCAATGACTTTCAACACCTGTTGTCAAACACACATCCTTATAGTCGGTAAAATATATTTACTTATGTACTTGCTACTGTGGCGTCCCCCTAATTTAACGCCTCTTGCCTTTGGATGGCATAACCATACTTATACTTAACGCAAAACGAAATGGCGACCATAATACTATCTCGTTCACACTAGCGCGGTCTGTACAGGTGTGAAAGAGATAGCAGTATAATCTCGGTCGCCAGCTCGTTTTGCGTTCAGTATAGATCGTAAGCGCAATGAGTCGATGAGGCAAAGGTCGTGGACGTGGTCACCACTATATAAAGCAGGAAATGGAGATAGACTGGACATATTGCTCGTATGGATGCCTAGAGCTGGACTAGAAGGACCCTGGATTAGAGATCCAGATAAACCACGGAAAGTAGAGGGCGTCCACCGGAAAGATGGGTCAACAAGGCGTTACGCGGGTTCAATTTGGATGGAATTGGCAGGGGCAGGAATTCATGGAAGGCTGTGAAAGGAGCCCTATGTGCGAACGCGGATAAACCAAGAGCTGCGATAGATAGATAGATGCGATCATCTTATCTAAAAAACAATACTATAAAAAAATAAACTGTTCGTAGATTCTGAGTCCACACAACGTATACTATCGGGAAAAAATATAAAATGCACACTTTTGAAAAACTTAATGCTCCTAATTATGTATATATTTATTTTTGCTCTCCATTGTTCATATACAAGGTGCCCAAAAGATTCTAACCACGCATTCCTGAGGTCATTACGAGTAAAAAGTGTTGACGAATGAGTAAAAACACGAACCAAAGTCAAGTTAAGAAAAAAAAACTAGTTAGGTCGATGTATGTTCATAAAATTTAAACTCACTTCCCTATGAAAATTATGCCTTTTAATAAAAAGAGTTTATTTTTTTCCCAAAAAGGAAGGCTTGGCAAGTGAGTGGTAGCTATTACTTTGATCTAAGTCAATAGCGCATAAGGTAATAGTCATCGCACCGCTCGCCATCGGCGGGATATTCATCCACACACCTTGGAACTAAAATGGTCGCGCACCGTACGGTATCAAAGGAATTTTCTACCGCGCACGCTCCGTATGTGGAATGACCCCCCTGCCGCGGTTTTCCCTGGAGGTTACAATATGGGATTCTTCAAAAGGGGCGTGAATAGGTTCTTAAAGGGTCGGCAACACGCTCGTAATGCCCCTGGCGTTGCAAGCGCTCATAGGCTGCGGTGACTGCTTAACATCAGACAGGCCGTACGCTTGTTTGCCACCTTAGTAGTATAAAAAAAAGCGACGCGAAATTTGCCAACGCACGTGGCAATGTCGCGATTAGGTACTATCATAAAAAATAGTTTACATTAAAAGTTATAATATTTATATATTCAAAACTAAGCTGATTATTTGCTCCTAATGACCTAAGGAGTACGTATTTAAACATTTCTGATTCCTCTCGGGGACCTAGAATATGATATTTTACTAAAAATAAATGATATAGGCTGTTTAAAGGTCCCTAGATTGATAAAATATTTAATTTTTCTCTAGATTTTTTAGATGTTGATCATTTTTGGAACAGAAATAGCCTGATTCGGTTAATGATTATAAGATACTTTTTACCCGATTCCATCAAAGAAAGCAAAGTTATTCCTTTTTTTTTTAATAATAAGAAGAAAACGGCTTTTTGTTTCTTTATTGAAACCTCTTTCTACTTTGCAGTGAAATAAAGTGAAGAATTTTGTAAATATATCTGAAGTCTACAAAACAAATAATCAAGTAACAAATTCGGTAAAACAACATCTATTCATTAATTTTCAACAACATCTAACTGTGCCTTTACGACTCAAGAATTTGGAACAACGGTCTCAGAATACCTAAGATGTTTTCAATTATAAATAAGCAAAGATTTATTTTATACCAGCTTCTGCCTGCGACTTCGTCCGCCTTAAATTCGTTTATCGCGGATAAGGGTATTTTTCCGGGATAAAAAGTAGCCTATGTCCTTCCCTGGGACTCAAACTATCTCCTACCAAATTTCATCCAAATCGGTTCAGCGGTTTAAGCGTGAAGAGGTAACAGACAGACAGACAGACAGACACACTTTCGCATTTATAATATTACTATGGATACTTCTCTAAACACACACTTACCTATAAAGACCTACGAGTATAGTTGTGTTTGTTATTTTACGTTATCACTTTCACTATCAAGATTTTCGTAGCATGACAGTGGCGTGTGATTCATATAGGCACAAAGGCACTGCCTACTCTAAATGACCATGGTTCAATACAGGGACAGAAAAACTGCGTGAAGCCCTGAATGACGACGCTACATATAGGCACAGAGAAACTACTTCCCCATCTCCTAGAAAGCTCAAATTTGGTATGAAGCTTGGGATTTACATACAAAGAAAAGAAAAATGAAGAAATCTGTAACTTTCACTCTTCCAGCTCTATAAAGAAGGGTGCACGTAAGTATACAGAACTAGTAAAACTATTGTATTCCCGATGTCTTAGAAAGCTGAATTTTGGAATGGAGTCTAGGGTCTATCTATATACAAAGATAGAGAGTGGACGATAAAAAAGGGATAGCTGACGCTCAATAAACGCAACAATAAAAACAAGTAGGTCACCTTACAGAAAAATGAAATCCCACCAAAAAATAATTATGTATAATTGGAGGCCAAGATTCTCAAGCTTAGTCAGGGCTTAGGGGCTTCGCTGGACTGGGGTCTGATAACTTTTGTACAGCGAAAGCGTTATGAGCTTAGTCTAGGTAGCTAATTTTACATGAATGTTTTAAGTGAAATTTATTTTATTTGACGTAAAAGACTTTTCCTTAATGCTAACGTAAATAAAAAATAACACCCTGAATGTCAAGAAAAGCCGCCTTGTTTTTATAAATATTGATAGACTTTTACCTACCTAAGTAGCGTGAAAATAAATAGACATTTTGTGATGCAAATAAGAATATTTTCTTACAATTCTCTAGTTTTTAATCACTAATCGTCTATAATTAAAATAGATTTAACATGAAAATGCTGCTGATTGCCGTTTTGTTTTCGCGAAAACTGACTAGGACCTCATTTTTTTTGTGGGAACTGCTTCAAAATATTCGCATGCGAGCACAATTTACTGTCACATCTAACCAAGACACACTTCGCGGAAAAGCAAAGACCCGTTCTGAATTGTTTGTGGGATGTTTAGTACTCATTCACTGAATTACCCTGTTTGGATCTGCCTTTATACACGAAATTACTTTTTTTTTAACATCATTTAGAAGGTTCTATAAACAGCTACGCATGCTGACCGGCTACCTCAAGTTTACGACAGTTTGTCTTCAATTCCGCAATAGATGTTTTATTTATCAAAGCAAGCTGTTGAGACAAGCTTGGCCTAATGTTGTGCAGTAATATTTCCAACTTGGCCTCCTCCGACAACGCCGTTCTAAATATGCGAACATGCAACGCATTATTTATTCATTTCTGCGAACAAACCCGTTCATTAACTTGTTCACTAAAGATAACGAGGGTCGACGAGTTGTTTAGTGGTGACCACGCACCGGATGACACGATAAAGCGTGGTTAGGCCCGTACAAGGTGGATTGATGATGGTCGGGTCACTGGAGATTGCTGGATGCGCGCGGCGCACGACCGGTCATGGTGGCGTTCTTTGGACGAGGCCTATGTCCAGCAGTGGATGATGAATCACTTACTCAGACACACGTTTGGGTTACACTGATATGGCAGATCTTTGAAATAAAGGGTAGCATTTAACAGAAAAAAGTGTCCAATTTCAGGAGTCCTGCCGACAATACTGTACCATTTATAGTCTTTGCATATTTGACTAAAAGTGTCAGGGTCATTCCTTTAAATACATATGGAATACTGTTCTCATCTGTGGACTGGGGCTCCCCAGTACCAGTATCTGCCTCCAGACCGCATTCAACATAGAGCAATTCATATCAGTTGCGCATTTCGGCTTGCTTGATTCCTTGGCACTGCGTAGAGATATGCTCTGCATTTTCTATCGCTTTTATAACGGGGAATGTTCTGAGGAATTGTTCGGATTGATCCCTGCCGCATCTTTACGCCATCGTCCTACGCGACAACATTTCCATCCCCACTACTTAGATGGTCGGCAGTCCACAACTGTACGTTTGTTAGAATTTTTTCGACTCACACGACTAAACTGTGGAATAAATTGTCGCCGGCAGTATTTCCGGAACGATGCGACCTTCAAACCTTCAAGAAAAGAGCGTACCTAAAAGAGCAGCAACGGACTTGTGACTGCTCTGGTGCTGCAGGTGTCTATGTGCGACGGTGATCGCTTACAATCAAGCGATCCGTCTGCTCGTTTGTCCCCAATTACATGAAACAAACCTACATTAGTTTTCAGAAAAAACTGATTTTATTGCGCGTCTCAAGCCTCGCGTGTCGAAAGTTCCCCCATTTGACAGTAGCGACTCAAAGGTTTTTTTAACTAGCAATAAATCAATAAATCCAAATTCATTGCCAGCTTTGCCACAAAAACCCCGCTCGCAGCGTTTCGCCTCTCGTTTTCCAACTAATCTATCGGAACGCGTCGTCACATCTAGTTTTCATAGGATTTTCTGCAGCGTAGACGTTTTAGTATCGTCTCTGGTTATTGTCGCAAATTCATTGTGTTTTTGTGGAATAAAACCGTCCATACAGCACAATCGACCATAATTTCACCACATCTCGTAAAACATGAGGAAAAACTCGGGGTTTGCCCAAAAATAATTTCACTAGGGCAGTAAATTAGTTTTCCTTCTACGTAAGACGAAATGAGGTAAATATTTGACTTTGTAGGTATGTTTTGCGAAAAACCTTAAGATTCGATTACTCGCCATTTCAATTAACCTAAGAAAACACCAATTTCTAACTAAAATAATTAATAATCATGGTTATCAACATATTTTATTTTACATGCGTTACTTTATTTAGTCGCAAGAATATTACCAAAACTTGTTGGCAACTTGTTGGTAACTTTTATAATAAACTAAATTATTAACCATGGCTCTGTACGAAAAAAAAATTTCGTTACAAATTCAAAATTCAGGGTCAAAGTATGTTTTTTGAGTCGGTAGTTTTCAACGAACATTATGGTCAACTTATCGACCAAGCTGGGTTGAACTGGTTCAACCCACCCCCACAGTCCCTGTGTCTGACGCACTGCGTCCCAATCCAACTCTTAGTGACCGCGGATATCATTCCCGCTTGTTGATTTGCGCACTCCCCAATGAATTCTATCGATTACTGATAAGAACTTAAATGATATGGTGAGGGATGCGATGCGAAAATCACTAACTACGATTATCGGTCATGATGATCAATAAGACCCAGAAGAAGACTAATAACGAGGCCTAGCTAGAACCTAGTTAAATGTCAGGTTCAAAAAAGGACCGCAGGTTGCAGTGGCGTGACGTCCATATAAGCCGATTCCCACCAGGTTGCCGAAGGAAAGACTCATAAACACCTTTATCTTTAAATATGAGTAAATGTATGCGCTTCGGCTTTCCTTGTAATATTCCTGACGCCACGCTTCTGGTTGGTTGTCATTGCACAGTTCTACCGAGGCTGTAACACTTTCTAGACGCTTTTTCACGTAGAGTTCTACGCTGATATCATCATATCAGCCCAAGGACATCCACTACTGGAAAATTGGACAAATGTATCGCCCAAGGATTTCCATAAAGATTGGGCTGCCTTCATCTAACGGTTTCTACGCTGCTATACTTACAGGTACTAGATTAGATTGGTATTGTTAGCTTATTTTGGACCTTTTTTCCTTGCCTTACTCCTTCCGTGCTCTTCAAAAGTGGTCTGTTTCAGACAAAACTGAGGAAAAACAAATGAACAAAAGAATGAGACCTTTTTATTGCCTCGAGCAGGGTACAGTGTCCAGAGCAGCTCCTTTTTAGAGTTCCATCCACGTGAGCATTTGTTTGTGCATAGCAGTCTTTTTTGTCTTATCTACTTATCTATGAAAGCGAAGGACATATAAAGCTATTATATCGAGGGCAGAAATACCTGGAAGATCATGGTTCAGCAAGTGACCAACATTTCACATTAGACACGACCTTCAGCAATGAAGATGCCGACTAAGAAACAGAAGAAGAAATCGAAGGATAAAAAAAAATATTTCGAGCAGAACTCATGTCGTATTGTGAATATATGAAGGTGTATACTGAAATAAATGTATCACAAATATGAAGAAAATGTAACATTAAAATATTTCCTTTACAATTCACTCGTGAACGATCACTTTCCTTCTAAAACATTCCTTGAGACTGATTTCGTCATAAAACATTATCTGAAATAACCAAGCATTGTCACGATTCACATTGGACCCAGCGAAGCTTCGAAATGCCTTATCGCAGTTTTAGTAATTCTTTGAACGTATCTTTTTGTAGGAGACTTAGGGCAGGTTTTTGAAGTAAATTTATGGATAAAATAAGTCCTTCTGTAGATATACTTCCCATTTGGCACTGAAGCGATAGACATCGGTGGCGTTAATGTTTTTCGCTTTTACGAGCACCGTAACCGTTGCCATGACGTCCGCCCACCTGTAACCTCTTCTCATTTTACCAATAAAAACCTTTATTTAGTCCCTTTGTCGCGATATGCGAGCAAACTGCTTAATGGTTCTTGAGATTCACATATCGACTTCGGGTTCCATTGACTGAATAAAGTGGCGGTAAATAAAGTTATTTCTGTACCTCTAGCCCTTTTGTTATTTATTTTTGTTCTTTTGCAATTACAAAATGCAATTTTCGAAGTCTTTACCATAAACTACGCGCCTGGTGTTTGAAAACGTGAGGTAACTCATCATAGTGTATAGTCAGCATCAAATAGTCTGTAGCATCCAAAGTGCCAAATATATCGCGAGACATCTTTATTACTAAATGCATAAAGATGTGTGACGATTATATTTGGCACTTTAGCTGCTACAGACTATTTGATGCTGACTGTAAATGCATGGTCAATATTTACAAGTTTTAATGAAAATATAATATCAAATAAGGTATCTGAGTATTTTAGTATTTAGAATCGATTTCTGCTAAAGTAAGCACAGATATTACTACATTACATATTTTCTCTCAACGAACGTAATGTTAATAACGTTCGTATTTCGAATGATTTATACTAACATCAAAATATATCTAAGCGTTAATAAACGTCTTTTAAAAACCTACGAGTTATTGCGTCCCCGACCTGAAGTTTAGAGGCTATCGAAGTAAAATTTTATTGACTCCCAGTTGGCTCTTTACGAGGGTGCCCGTAATTTAACTAACAATTTATCACCCCTTTCTTTCTTTCCAGATGGATTGGCAGCAATTTCACCGAGCGTGCTCAATGATGACGTAAAATGCTGGAGTTATTTAATACCACCATCCACGATGACATCATATTCACAATCGACCCGAAAAATGTCACGGCCAATATGAGTTTGAACATATCACACAATCCAGGAGTTTTGATCCTCACAAAAACACTGGCCGGCGATGTGTTAACCGTCATAGATGAACCGAAAGTGAATAAAACGACAGATTTAATAGATTTCAGTGTCGTACAAGTTGCCTTCTGCCTCCTCTATGGCATTATCTTCATATTGGGCGTCTTTGGAAATGTTTTAGTATGTTTTGTCGTGTTCAGGAATCGAGCGATGCAGACAGTGACGAATCTCTTCATAACGAACTTGGCGTTGTCTGACATACTACTATGTATATTTGCCGTACCCTTAACCCCTATGTACACTTTTATCGGGCGATGGATTTTTGGACGACTCCTCTGCCATCTCATGCCATACGCCCAAGGAACAAGCGTCTACATTTCCACACTCACTCTCACTTCTATAGCGATTGACAGATTTTTCGTCATCATCTATCCTTTCCACCCGCGGATGAAGCTTAACACCTGTATTTTCATCATAGTTTTCATTTGGATCTTCTCTTTAATTGTCACATGCCCATACGGGCTCTTCATGGGCATACAAATAACCAATAATAAGACTTACTGTGAAGAAAGCTGGCCCGCAGACAGATCCAGAAGGATCTTCGGAGTCTTTACAAGTGTATTGCAGTTTGTCATACCATTTTTAGTCATAGCCGTGTGTTATACATGTGTTAGTATTAGATTAAACGACCGCGCAAGGTCGAAACCAGGTGCTAAGAATACCAGGAGAGAAGAAGCTGATAGAGATAGAAAAAAAAGGACTAACAGAATGCTCATATCCATGGTGGCCATCTTTGGTATCTCATGGCTTCCTATAAACGTGATCAATATATTCAATGACTTTTACGCAGCGATGACGGAGTGGAACTACTATTATATGTCCTTCTTTCTCGCTCATTCAATGGCGATGGCTTCGACATGCTACAATCCATTTCTGTATGCCTGGTTAAACGAGAATTTCAGAAAGGAATTCAAGCAAGTACTACCTTTTTTTGAATCAACCGGTGGAGTAAGAAACAGTTACCATTCTGGTCGAATGCCTACGCATAAATCTGATAAAATTTGTAATGGCAATGACACTATCCAAGAGACTTTACTCGCCTCTTCTTTCAATAGAGGTCCGTCACTGAAACATCGCATGTTGGAAGGAAACGGGAGGAAAGACAATGGTGTTGACGTAGAAAGTATTATACTAGAGGATAAAACAATATCTGCGACGTACAACACGAAGAACGAAAATGTAAATCTACAATTAATAGACGAAGAATCACAGCTGAGCGAGCCAAAGGACAGCAAATCTATTGTAATATAAATGTGAGTATTTATTGCTTACCTTATAAGATCTTTGGACCGATTTGGAGGATACCTATTAAAAACCGATCTACTACAAATGAGACCCGTGTATCGAGACTACTATGTAAAGAAGAGAGTAGTCTCGTAGCATGGGTCTCATTTAACTGGCTGACTGGTTTTTATTTAAATGTCTTAGAATTTAATAATATCTTTAAAATAACTATTTTGTGGTCAACACTTATTTACTTGCGTTACTGTAGATAAGATAGTCATAAAATCGCTTTCTTAAAAATAATTTTCTAGTGTTTTTTAAACTATTAAGTTTAATAAACACTAGAAAAACACGCTTTACAAGACTTTTCTAACAAATCCAAACTCAGCTATGATACGATGTTCCATCATGAAGTTCCAGTACATATCTTCCGGCTCCATCATCAGATCAGTTCGACAGTACTATTTTATTGTATTATCATCAGAACTACATACAGCTGCCAATTTTCATGACGCAACGATCCTTGGAAGATGGTTAAATTACTAACCTTAGATTCCATTACATAGTTAGTTACATACAGGTCGACCTAATAAAAGTGTGTTAAAAATACAGACATGCAAATGGACTTTTGAGACTAAGGCATCATGTAATTCTTGATTAGCAAACGTTCTGTACTGTCTTTAGTAGTAAATTTTAAGCGCGTACATTTCCACACCTACACAACTCGCATGACCGCCCACGTTCAATTTTGCTGTGATATAAATCAATCTGCGCCTTAATGCGATCAGCCAGGCCCGAAGCCAATAAGTCTCCAGTTCCCTGTTCAATCAAGCAATTACTTCTAACGAAAAAAACACTATTTTCGTTGCCAAACTTCCTTGAGACTTACACGTGCTGGAATTCGTGTAACCTTGGTTTTGCCAAGCAAGGCGCACTCTGCGGAAACGCCGCGTAGTTAAAAGTAACTGGCGGTCTCAAGACATATTTTTTTTAGAATCTGACCTTGAACTGGATAGATCTGCGAGGGCTCCTTACCCAGTAATCAGATTCGATGGAGGGAGCGCAAACCCAGAAATCTGAATGCCATCTACCAATACTCTAGATGTGGTGCACAAGGCATAAGAACTGCGGATGTGAAGACTTAGCAATAGGACTAGTCTAGTCTCGGGTCGGATTACCTCTACCATTAGTAGGGGAGACTGTCTCACGGGTCGGTTGTCACAGCGGCCATAAAAGACTATAAACTGGTATCGAAAGATCGCGAGACCTATATCTTCCTTCTAGATAAAGCTCTTGCGATCTTTCGATAGCAGCCGATGAACTTATTCATTCATTCAGTTTTCTGGTATGGCCGTCGTGTGACAACCAACCCGTGAGGCAACCTTATCCAGTCTCCCATAATCTTCCGAAGAGAGAATCATTTTACTTCCCTTAAACCACTCACTTGCTTTCGGTAACTCTAGTACCTGTCACCTGTCTTATTTTCAGTAGAAATTGAGTTCAATCCTAAATTTCAAGCAAGTGAGTAAATACTATTCACTTTGTGAAGATTTTGTAAAATTTAGATGCTTATTACTCAATACCGCGTTACGGTTCGGCCACACAATGCGCGACTATCGGCGTGGTGAGCGAATTCTCTTGTTATTGCGCTGTCGACACGCTCACCACACAGTATTTAGTTGGCATCACACGCAATGTATTAGGTATTCGTTTGCCGCGCCGTCAGTCGCACGTTGTCGTCGTT
The DNA here is from genome assembly GCA_905404275.2 of Hedya salicella. NCBI lineage: Eukaryota > Metazoa > Arthropoda > Insecta > Lepidoptera > Tortricidae > Hedya > Hedya salicella. Next base: position 6,686,823 of record FR990106.1, on the reverse strand, counting down.
GGGCCTTTAACCGTCGAACAGGTTTTAATGAATTGTAGCACACAATAACTAGGGCGGCAACGCACTTGTGACTCCTCTAGTGTTGCAGCTTACTTACGCTTACCATCAGGCAATCCGTCTGCTCATTTGCCCCCTATAAAATAAAATAAAACACAAATAGATCAGGTCATGGATTCAAACACATGAATGACTACTTATTTCCCGATAACGTAAGCGGAGCCACGGGTAAATGCTGGTTAAAAATAGTATTTTGCCAAAATAGTAAATGTACAAAAACTAGTCTCTTTAGTGCAACTTCTTACGATGTTTACCCTTATGGCTCCTTTATCTACGAGATTTCTTTCTGAGGTAAAGAATGAGATTTGACAGAACTTCAATTACTCTGAACTACCAAATTTTAGAAGTCACAAGTTTTGATAGGTAGTGCTAGGTAGGTAGGGAAATAATTTGGCTCTGTTCCCCTAATGTCTACTGCAGTTTAAACTGGAGACAACCTATGGAATAAGGCTTATTACAGGCTTAATTAATATTGGGATACGAAATTAAAAAAATATATAACCGTAGTACGTATTTCAAAACCCGTTTGCACTGTGATATTATGTATGTATAATGATGTATGTAATAACATTATTGCACATAAACAAGTAAATTACATAATTGCAAAACGCGTACATGTAAACAGGCTAACTTTTCCCTGTGAAAGATCACTTCCACTCAACGTTTGAACAAATATCAAAAATATTAGAAGATAGACTAACCAACTAAGCTTCTGTCCGCGACTTCGTCCGCCTTAAATTCTTTTATCGCGGATAAAAGTATTTTTCCGGATAAAAAGTAGCCCATGTCTTTCCCCGGGACTCAAACTATCTCCGTATCAAATTTAAACTAAACCGGTTCAGCGGAATAAGATCCCTGCTCTTAAAAAAAATGAACCCACGCGGTTATCGAGCATTGTATATTGGTTACGGATGTAAACAGACAGACATAAAATTATACTGTTTTTAGTATTTGTTATACCGGCCACAAAAATACGTCATCTGTGAAAAGTTCAACTGTCTAGCTAGCTAGCTAGCACGGTTCATGAGCTACAGCCTGGTGACAGACAGACAGACAGACGGAAAGCGAAGTCTTGGTAATAAGAAAAAGAAAGAAAGAAAGAAAATAAATTTATTCGGTAGCATAGCAAGTGAAAAAGTAAATAAAAATACGCAAATTACATACAAAATAAAACTAAAAGTATGCCCCGAAATGATCCCACCTCAGCATAATGCCGACTCGGGAGCCAGCGCTGATCTTCCGGTGAGACCGTATGTGGCGCCACGGAGAGCTGCATGCACGAATATTTTGATGTTCGTGAACGCAGCCGACAGCGACCATCGACCGACAAAGTAGTCCTGTCAACTGTCAGTGTCAGGTGCAGTGCAGGTGACATTAAACAAATGCTCTAATAGGGTCCCGTTTAACCCTTTGGGTACGGAACCCTAAACAATTAAGATCCTGACTGGATTCGAACCAGTGCCTTGTGCCATACCGGGTGGACACTCTTGTACCAGCTTTAAGCTACAGGGTCCAGGCAAAGTTTCCGTCTCAATTTCATTTCAGCCATAGGATGTCCACTGCTGGACTGCCTCCTCAATAGACTTCATGCCGGATAGAGGCAACCCGTATGCAGCGAGTTCCCACAACCCTAACCAGGTCGTCCAACCACCTAGTGGGTGGCCTTTCCACGCTGCGCTTGCCGGTACGCGATCTCTACCCTAGAACCTTTCTGCCCCAATGGCCATGGGTTCTTAGAACTATGTGCCCTGCCCATTGCCACTATAGTTTGCTTACACTGTTTGTCTACGAATGTCCTCATTTTTGATTCGATCTCGAAGAGATATCCTTCTTATTGACATAGTTTAATGTACGTATTGATAACTTTAATTAATCGCGTAGATGGTGATAGTAAAATATTATGATCAGCATTCTCCTACTATTCGATTGGATAATGCATAAAGTTAGCTTAAATATTTTAGGTTGTTCGTGTCAGTTTAGCCTTAAAGACTAAACCAATAAATCAACTGAAAAGACAACATGTAATAATGTCTCAAGGTTAGTCTACAAAGTTTAAACCCTAACGCAAGACAAATTTCGAAGTACTACTCGTCTTAAAAATATCTAAGCATCTTATCGACATCTGTACTAAATATAATCTCCTTATCCTTACTCCCTTGCTATATTATAAAAGTGAAAGTATGTATGTACGTTCCACTTAATCTCAAAAACTACTGGACGAATGTTTATGAAACTTTCCAGTTATGTACATTATATATCAAAATAGGACATAGGCGATGATGTATGTCAAATTTCATCAAAAGAGGATGAAAAATTTGTATGGACACTAAATATTTTTTTACGCTAGGAACTTGAAATCTTGGTAATATGCTTCACATTTAAATTAGTAAAATATCGAGTTTTGGGTAAAGACATAAGCTACTTTTTATCCCAGAAAAATACCTTTTATCTGCTATAAACAAATCTAAGGCGGACGAAGTCGCGGGCGGCCGCTAGTAAAGTTGTAAAAAGGAAATGTCTGTCCATTGAAGATATTAAAAAAATATATTATAAGGGACTATTTGGAGCTCACGGAAGCAAAAAATATTCTTTTTTGGATTTTCTTTTGTTTGTATCTGTCGTTACGGCTTCATCACGCATAATCGTCTAATCGGATTTCAACTATATTTGGTACACGTGTCGCTGGGTATTTCCTCATGGTTATAGGATATTTATTACTCAACTACACTGAAGAATAAAAGAGTGGTTATGACTTTTTCTCCTCTTCGAACAACGTTGCGGACGCCTTCTAGTAGAGTTATAAAAATAAAATGTCTGTATATTGAAGATATTTTCGAAAACACAATTACCACTTCAAACTTAGAGGTTAAACCTTTAAAACGATAGATACCATATTCATTTGACCTGGTTATTAATCAATAGAAATAGGTATTAATTAACGCGTATTAATTTCCATTCAATTATTAATACCCTTTAACTTAACACGGTCTTGTATTAGGAGTTATTATAAAACAGCTTGAGTAACGAGTATGCGAAGTAACAGAGTATTTCATAATTTTATGTTACATTTTACAAACATGTTCTAGCATATAGCCTGTTAGGGCACAGCAATATGAAAGCTTAGTCTAGGACATCAACATCCCGCTATTTCGAGAAGCATTTCACTTATTTAAATTCTGTTAGATCTGTTCAAAATTTGCTTCTCACTGTACCTGATTTTTTTTTAGAAGGAACCTCAAAATTCTTCAACAATACGTTTACTTTTAAGGCTTTCTGCGTATGGAACTCTTTATCAATGACTTTAAGGCGCGCTAAATATCCTGTCATCGTCTCGTCTCGACGTAGCTCGTCTGTCCGTTTGCCACTTCTATAATATAATAAAACAAAATATATATATTTTTTAAATATTTGACAAAAAAATGATACGAACTATTACAAGATTACAGACCAGAACAGAATTGTTATTTTTTTTGGATGTGGAGTTGTCACTTTATTAATAAATAAACGCCAAAACGGCTAAACGGATTTCAAAAATGTTTGGTACACAGGTACATAGCTGGACATCAGATGGTTATAGGATACTTTTTATCCGCTTACTTATGATTTTTTTTCTCCTCCGCTGACGAAGTAGCGGGCACTTTCTGGTTTTGCATTAAAAAAACACTAGAATGTATATAATTTTAAAGTTGTACAATTTTAATAGACTTTATATTAAAGATGTTTCAGTAAAAATAAGTGAAACGGACTATTCAAAGGCCACTGTGCGCCTACATGCTCCTTACACAGCTGGAGAGATTTTAACTAGTTTTGGTACAAGAGCATGGGCACGAATGGTTACGGGATACTTTTATGTTATAAAAAAACCTTCTAGTTAAGGATAAAGACATAATAAGCACGTTAAATCAGCGTATGACGCAACGCCGGAATACGGAAAAGACACCCTTCGGCCCGATCTCCTCCTTTCAGAACAGAAAGTTGATGCCTCAAATATTGAAATCTCAAAATATTTTACTTCCCAGAATGTTGATTTTCTTTATTTTCGCAAAATGTTCAATTCTTATAATGTTGAATTAATTAAATTGTAGCTTTAGCTACTAATGAATAATTATATAGTCATCATCATCATATCATATATCAGTCCAAGGACGCCTACTGCAGGACAAAGCCTTCCCATAAGGATCTTCATAACGAACGGTTGTGCACCGCCCTCATCCAAATTTCCCGCGATCTTAATAAGATCATCGATCCATCTTGTTGGGGGCCTTACCACGCTCCGTCGTCCTGTACACGGTTGCCACTTGAGAACCTTTCTGTTGCAGCGGCCATCGCTTCTAGGAGCAATGTGCTCCGCCTACTGCCACTTAAGTCTAATAAACTGTTTTAGCTACGTCGCCGACCTTGGTTCTTCTACGGACCTCATCATTTCTGATTCGTTCACGCAAGCAGACTCCATTGGTCTCTGATATTATGAATTATTTGTATCCACCCATAGATTTCGCATCTTTTATTTTATACAACTCAAAACAATATAGGGGCCACTGTTGCGTGGAGAATTTATGTTCAGTTTTTGTGGTTACAATAAACAAATCTTATCTCAATTAAAACGAATAAATCAATCAGTAGCTGAACAAAAACAAAACCATTTTTAGCTGCAGAGTATGTACTATAAATTTAACCAACTAACTACGTCAGAAATGACAGTAAAAGTCTGGCAATATCTGCCAAAGCGCCAAAACACCCCAAACAACATGGGGTTAAGCTGTGACGTCATTCGTTAATAGCGGGCACTAAAGCTATACTCTAAAAACAAGTCTTTAATTTTTGGCCGTGAAAAGGTATGTTTAAGTACCTACATAGTTGTTATACTTTTGTTTTCTTCATTCAAGTGAAAAATATTGGATGGTAGCATTTAAGTCACTATTGTATTTAAATTTTATTGTGACAACGTGGTGTTTTCGAACCTGTTCAGAGACCTACAGTAATTACTTTTTTTTCTTTATACAAGTTCCCAATGAATCCGTTATATTTACTTATATTCGAGCACTTATTTTCATACTACAAGTTTTATATTAAGTGAACCACTATATTACAATTCCTCTCTACAGAAACCTACATATTAGGTAACATTAAGCGAGTCAATTCTAGGTTTAATTAACTGCCGTGTAGGTAACGCGTTGAATTACATATCTAGGAATGTTGCTTCATGTATAGCATTGAACTGGCTTAAACTTAATAAGTCGAACTAGTCCCTTGGTAAGCTCAATATATTTACTTGTGTTATGAGCACTGAACGACGATAATCACATGTGATAGATGTATTTACTTAAATACATAGAAAACATCTAAGACTCAGGAACAAACATTTAAGACGATCACACAAATATTTGCCCTTACCGGGATTTGAACCCAGGATCTTCAGCTACGCAGGCAGCGTTACTCCCACTGAGCTTAATCGGTCATCAAATAATGATGTGGAACTTACTTATGTAATTTCCCTAAAGTGGAACGTGATGTCAAATGATAAAGGCCTATCTTAAATTTTGTATAATACTTTGGTTTTTGTTGATTGTAGACTTAAGGGAAACAATGCAATAGTGTGTTGAACCCATTTTGTTAAAAATCGTATGTCTGCCTCAAAAAACCTTTATGGTACATAAAAACTATGTAATAAGTATGTAGTAGTATGTCCATAATAAGAAGTGCGATCAACGTAAAAGATATAACTTATACCTATTAGGGATTTCTTATAACTTTTGAGCAAGTGAGTAAAGATATAAGAAAGATAGAACAACTAACACCTTGTTTTTTACTTATGTTAATGATTTTACTTCTTTGTTACAAAATATTTAAAACACTAAAGTGAACATGTATGAGTAAAAAAAAACATGTATATTATACATGTATACTATTATAAAGTCGTAAAAATGAAATTATAATTAAAATCCTATTTCAAGATCTGGTAATTGCTCATTACAGGCGTAACATAGTAATAGCGTGACGTAATTATGCCTTAGATTAGTTAACGGGGTTAGAATCTGTAATTGCATTTAGATCAAAGGAGACGCTAGTATTCGAAGCATCTCATATCTCAGAGAGCTGCTAGGAATCTGACCTAAAACAGGGAATCTAATATGAGGTATATTGAGGAGATTTCGGTAGGTACTAGTCTGGAAAGACAAGGATGGGAAGGAGGATACACTAACCCTCAATTATAACGAACGGTACAAACGGAACGGCTACGTATGCAATTTAGTACACCATCTGAAATAACAGCAGAAAGAACGACGCGTTTTCGGATACCTACTTATTAGGTGGTTAAAAAAATTTTTTTTCGATATCTGGTTTGAACATCTATTTAATCTGTTGCTCATAGCTACTGATTTAACATCCTAAAATATTGGCTTACTAATCGTAGTAGAAGTTGGTGATAATAGGTTGTTAAATACAAAAGCTGTATGATTTGTTTTCTGTGTTGCTCACAAAAAACGCTTCTTTTAGTAATTTTTGCCCAATAAAAATATTTAAAATTGGTGAGATGTTTTTCTAAGATGAAATTTATGAATAGTCGTTTAGTTGGATGAAAATAGGTCTACCAGTCCTTTGAAAAGTAGTCTTCAAGGCGGGAAAGCCCTGCTTTTTTTCTGCTGGATTTCAGAATAGAATAAACGAAAGAAATCGATATAATCGTTATTTCGAAGCCGATAAGCACCGCCATTGAAAAGAGCTAGGCTAACAAAAATTTGCACAAGTAATTGCACATATATAAACAATAAAATAAGCGGGTGCCGCAAAGATTACCTAAAAAAAATGTTTTTCATATAAAATGTATGGGTCAAATTTTTGCGTCACGTATCGGTCGCGGCACCCCTTCATTTTTTTGTTCGTGTATATTCTGTTATTTTTACAAATTTTCGTTAACCTAGCTCTTTGGGAAGGCGGTGCTCATCGGCTTCGAAATAATGATTTTATCGATTTCTTACTGTATGTTTTAAAGTGACAAGATGAATTGGTCCCATTATGGCACCGATGCCAAAATAAGATTAATTGTATATACTGTATAGATTGAGTATACAATAGGTTACTTGTAAGTAATTTGAAGAAACTGAATTATGGCGTTATTTTTCACTTTTTAGTTTTTTCGGAGTCGGTATTATTTTTTTGTTTATGAATAGTTGTTTAGTTGGATGAAAATAGGTCTACCCGTCCTTTGAAAAGTAGTCTTCAAGGCGGGAAAGCCCTACTTTTTTTCTGCTGAATTTCAGAATAGAATAAAGGAAAGAAATCGATAAAATCGTTATTTCGAAGCCGATGAGCACCGCCATTGAAAAGAGCTAGGCTAACAAAAATTTGCACAAGTAATTGCACATATATAAACAATAAAATAAGCGGGTGCCGCAAAGATTACCTAAAAAAAATGTTTTTCATATAAAATGTATGGGTCAAATTTTTGCGTCACGTATCGGTCGCGGCACCCCTTCATTTTTTTGTTCGTGTATATTCTGTTATTTTTACAAATTTTCGTTAGCCTAGCTCTCTGGGAAGGCGGTGCTCATCGGCTTCGAAATAACGATTTTATCGATTTCTTACTGTACGTTTTCAAGTGTCAAGATGAATTGGTCCCATTATTTGTTACTTTTAGTTGGTAATAATAAGGTTAAAGGTCTCGTCTAGACGTCAAATGTAAGTCAAATAATAAAACAGCTCCAGAATCTGAATCCAGAAGAAAGAAAACAGGGCTTTCCCGCCTTTAAGACTACTTTTCAAAGGGTTGGTAGACAAATTTTCAGCCAACTTAAAAACTTTTCGTAAATTTCATCTGAAAAAACACCTCACCAATTTAATTTCTATGGGGCAAACATGACTAAAAGACGCGTTTTTTGTAAGCAACACAGAAAACAAATCATATAGTTTTTGTATTTAATAACCTAATATCACCAAATTCTACTACGATTAGTGAGCCAATATTATAGGATGTTAAATAAGTAGCCATAAGCAATAGATTAAATGGGTGTTCAAACCAGAAATCGAAAAATTTTTTTTTGATCACCCTACTACTTATGCCTGTCCCTTAGTCAAGGAAGTACTTGTGCATTTCTGAAAACCTTTGGACATTAATTGACGCATTTCTAATTACTCCATATTTGGTTCTTTTCTTCCTATATTTTTAATGATTTTTGATTAATGTTTTGGTGTTAATTTCCTGAGCGAAAAAAAAAAAAACTCGATAGAATCGTAATTCTGAAAATATAGAAGGTCAACTTCGTCAGCGGAGGAGAAAAATATCGTTTACCTCTTTTTTCTTCAACGTCGAGTGAGAAGTATCCGATAACTATCTCTGGATATATATCCTACTAGCTTTTTCCCGCGACTTCGTCCGCCTTAAATTCGTTTATCGCGGATAAGGATATTTTTCCGGGATAAAAAGTAGCCTATATCCTTCCCCGGGACTCAAATTATCTCCATACCAAATTTCATCCAAATCGGTTCAGCGGTTTAAGCGTGAAGAGGTAACAGGCAGACAGACACACTTTCGCATTTATAATATCAGTATGGATATCCACTTATCCAGCTACGCCGTGTACCAAAACTAGTGGAAATTATTTTGGCGTGATGAAACCATAACGACACAAACAAGCAAACGTGAAAAAAATCGATTCTGTGACCTTCAAATAGCCCGTATCAATTATTTTTTAGAAAACATCTTCAATGTACACACATTTAATTTTGACAACTTTATAATAGTATAGATTAAAAATTGTAGAATATTTTAATCACTAAAAACATTTATAACCAAATAGGAAATTTAACAGCTTTATTAAAATTTTACTTTTCTATACAAACTTATGTACATTTTTTTACAAATTGACGTAACCAAATCTGGTAGTACAAAAAATATATATTTTCGTACTGAATTAAACACAGAAATATTTTTACTACGAAATTTTGTCGCGTAATTTCGGGACCTATATGTTGAGTTTAAATTCAGTTACTATCAACCTTATTATTAAGGGTGAAGTGATACCCATATTTTTAAATAGCCTTAAACTAATTTTATGTTTTTTCTTTTGTTTCAGGAAGTGACACCCACAACGAGTATGTTCCGTTTCGTAAATTAACATCGATAAATTTTATCAATGTAGGTACGTAGTAATTATAAAATTTCTTAGTGTTAATGATATAAAATGTCATTTATCATGAATGTGTCGTAATCAGATCTATAATTGTGATATACTTACTCTTACGAATGCGTTAATTTATTTCTAATAAGGTTATAATAAACGTGATTTTTATATAGCATAAGTAAAACTTGCACTAGATTATAAATGTAACCTGTGTAAAATGTTTCCTAAACTTCTTTCTGTAAAATTTAAGCAACTTAAATACTTTGCAATGTTACGTATTTCGCGCCGAGCATTTGATTCTTACCTATGTTCACGCATGTATGAAAGCTTACTAAAAATACAGTATGTAAGGTCTCTTAGTCCAAATCATTTTTGTTAATAGCCGTTTACATTTTAGCTAATAATGTTTGAGATTGTTGTTTCGTATGTCAAAAATAATAATGTTGTTAACAGTTTTTTTGGAATTTAGCTAATCAAGCCTGAGTATATTTTTTTCGTATAATTCATTTCAAAGACACGAAAAAATTGAGAATAGAGACCTTTGCCCTTTTTTAAGATTACTTTTTAATGGGACACGCTTTGCACCATGGTCGCAGTTGAGACAGACTACTTAAATAATAATTTTCACGTTTTCTGATTGATTTCTGTGTGAAAAAAAAGACTTTTTTATACCCGTAAGCTATGAGATATACATTATAAAAAAATCTAAAGACAAAAACTTAATAATTTACATATTATTAGATCAGTAAAAATTTAGAAATGCACTTACATTTTTATATTAACTGTAAATTCAATTATCCACGCAATGTACATATTCCATGATAATTTAAGCAAATAAGTGTTTATTGCTAAATGTAGCTCCTAGAGTTTGTAAATAATTTCCAAATGCAAGTATCCACTCGGCCTATTTCAACAATAGAACCTTTCATGGATCACTTTCACTACCAAGAACCTGTCCCTTGGTCTGTCTGCATGAAACAAGTTTTCGAGTTTGCTATGTTATCTTGAAAGTGTAACACGTTCACTATGAAGATTTTTCGTAGCGCTACGCGTAGCGGATAACATGGGGAAATGCGTATGTAGCGAAAACTTGCTACGAGTGGAGCGCCCACCTAGCGGGTTCTTGATCGTGAAATTGTTAAATTATTCATTGTTATTAGTTAGTTAGTATAAAATAAATTAAATATTTATATGACTAAAGATAGACGTGTTAAATGTGATTATTATTTAACTGATTGGTGTTTTTAAATGAACATTTGAGCCCAAATTTCAAACTTAATTTATCTTCGTCTGCACACGTAAAGACATTTCCTTATGTTCATAGTGATATATATATAAATGTAGAAAAGTATAAATTATACGTTGTTTTGATCTGTACAATACGAAACTATGTTCATAAGGAAGGTAAGGTTTGAGATTTTGAGTTTATTGCAAAACATCAATCAGATGCGCTTTTATAGTTAGTTTAAGTATATTATGTACAAAAAAGCATGTGTTTAAACTTAGATTATAATTAAATTAACGAATATTTGTACATAAATTGTTTATGAAGCTTGTAGAATAGGTGAATAGTTTATTATATGGTTTGTATGTTCGTTGTTGCGTTACATTTATTGATGATTAAATGAAGCTGAACGATTTGTTTTTCATTATTTTATTCCTTAATACACGATAAATGGTATTGTGGCCAAAAGTTACAATAGAATTAGAAGAAAATACATATCTTTACTATATTATAAACATGAAAGTATGAATTGTACGTTCCACTTAATTTCAAAAACTACTGGACGAATTTTTATGAAACTTTCCTGTTATGTACCTTATATGTCATAATAGGACATAGGCTGTAATGTATGTCAAATTTCATCTTTTTTAGGGACGAAAATGGGGATGAAAATTTGTATGGTCAATAAATATTTTATATACTATGAACTTGTAATCTTGGTAATATGCTTCAGATTTAAATTAGTAAAATATCGAGTTTGGGGGAAAGACATAAGCTACTTTTTATCCTACGATAAACGAATCTAAGGCGGACGAAGTCGCGGGCGGCAGCTATTAATATATATTTTTTTAAGGATTTTTTTATTAAGCTGTGTTACTTTGATAATGTTCAAATTTTTAAAAGTGAAAAAGAATTTATCTATATATTATGTATATCGTCGCCTGGTAACCATAGTACAAGCTTTGCTTTGTTTGTTACTAGGTCGATTTGTGTAAGATTGTCCCTGATATTTATTATAGTACATTCAACAAATCGGGTCATAATATAATAATCGCACTAAGAGGATATATCGAACACATTTTTAAGTTTTGGGAGGTACGTGTTCTTCCGAACTAAAATCTTACGCCGTGTAAGCATTTGTTTTGTTGGCAGTCGTTAAAAAGTTATATACCTATTGGCTTAAGTTTGTATACACTTAGATGAAAAGCACACTATGAGGATACATCGCTCAAATCTTAAAAATTTGATAAATATGAGTTCTCCAGAACATATATCCAACGCCGTGAAAGCATTTTAGTTGCTGGCATTTACTTCGAAGTTATGCAATACAATAACTCTTCATTGCACACCACACAATATAGAGTAGGTACAGAAAACAATACATTCAAGGAGAGGCAAGCAACATGCGGTCTTATCGCTTAAAAGCGATGGGTAGGTAGTGGGAGACGTAAAGAAAAACAACTGTACGTATAAGTAATGAACGCAAAGTAGTTTGGAATTGAAGTATTGTATGTTATACCTATTCACTCAATTAAATCTGTATAAAAGAAGAAGATCACTATAGGAACTTATCAAACAAAACAAATTTAGGTAAGTATGTTTCCAAACTTAGATCCCATGTCGTGCAAGCACTCTGGTCCTAATGATGAGCCGCTATGAAGTTATAATTGTTGGCGTAAAAGCCTTTGTATCCGTTCGTACGAATAATACGTGCACTATATGGAGAAATTGGACAAAAGCCTTTGTATCCGTTCGTACGAATAATACGTGCACTATATGGAGAAATTGGACAAAAGCCTTTGTATCCGTTCGTACGAATAATACGTGCACTATATGGAGAAATTGGACAAAAGCCTTTGTATCCGTTCGTACGAATAATACGTGCACTATATGGAGAAATTGGACAAAAGCCTTTGTATCCGTTCGTACGAATAATACGTGCACTATATGGAGAAATTAGACAAAAGCCTTTGTATCCGTTCGTACGAATAATACGTGCACTATATGGAGAAATTGGACAAAAGCCTTTGTATCCGTTCGTACGAATAATACGTGCACTATATGGAGAAATTGGACAAAAGCCTTTGTATCCGTTCGTACGAATAATACGTGCACTATATGGAGAAATTGGACAAAAGCCTTTGTATCCGTTCGTACGAATAATAAGTGCACTATATGGAGAAATTGGACAAAAGCCTTTGAAGCCTTAGCCTTAGCCTTGTTGTTTAAACAAGTCAAACATGGACTAGTCATATTGCTGTGAGTTTCTGAGGCTGCCGTAGTTTGATTCAGATATTATATTGATTTAAACTTATACGATTTGTACACGCCATCACAACAAATACAGGACTTCTCGTCAATTAATATGTATGTAAATAAAATGTATATCTCGACGACCAGTTTGGCTCAGCGTTAGTGAACCTGCCTGCTAAGCTGAAGGTGCTGGGTTCAAATCCCGGTAAGGGTAAATATTTGTGTGATTAGCATAAATATTTTGTTTCTGAGTCTTGGATGTTTTTGATTTATATAAGTAAATGTATCTATTAAATATATCGTCGTCTAGTACTCATAACGTAAGCATTATTGAGCTTACCATGGGACTAGTTCGATTTGTGTAAAAATTGTCCTGTAATATTTTATTGTTTTTTTTTTTATTTAATAGATTAGAAAATGGCGTTCACGATGGATGTTTTTGGACCATTGATGTATACGCCAGGGCAGTATTCAGATAAAACATATATTGTGCATGGAGATAAGGTCGATAATGTTTTGAACTTTCAAGATAACGACTTTGTACAATATGGTCATTTTCGTGTTTTGCGGTCAAACACACGATGGCATTATTTCCTTCAAGTGGAAACGACACAAAAAAGCTGAAGCGCTATACCCGTCAAAAGCTGACAGTGCGGGAACAGCGAAAGTGGCATTCTTAAGGTGAGTGTTTCCGCCATAGCATATTTATTCGGGGCTTTTTATTATTTACTGCTGTTGTTTTTAATCATAGTTTACGAATTATTAATTGACAAAATTAAAAATTCTAGTTTAGATGTAGCAACAGAATTTGAAAATTTCTTCACCGATATACCAGTATCCACAACAAAGTGTATAAATTCATCACCTTCGACTGCCGTTATGTTGTTAAAAGAAAACGTCCCAGAATGTAGTCAGCACTAAATTTATTAGAGTCTTATTTAAATGGTAGAATACAAAGGGTTGACGTGAATGGAAAGCGATCACCGGGGTCATTTGTCTCTATGGGTGTGCCGCAGGGATCAATATTGGGACCTTTCCTGTTCCTTATCTACATAAACGACTTGCCACACTTCGTAAAGACCCACAATGATATAGTTCTGTTTGCAGATGATACTTCTTTAATTTTCAAAGTCGTACTAAATCAAAGAACCTACAATGGCGTAAATAATGCTATCTGTGAAGTAGTAAATTGGTTTAATGTAAATAATTTATTGTTGAATGAGAAAAAGACTAAATATGTTAAGTTTGTCACGAGTAACGTAAAACACGAGCAAGCAAGCGTTATTGTTACAGGTGAGGAACTGGAACTAGTTAATAGTACAGTCTTTCTCGGTATAACATTAGATTCTAAGCTCCAATGGGGTCCCCATATTGCTAATCTCTCGAATAGACTGAGTTCTGCAGCTATTGCAGTAAGTAAGATTCGTCAATTAACAGACGTGATAATGGCTCGATTAGTGTATTTTAGTTATTTCCACAGTATTATGTCGTACGGCATCCTACTATGGGGCAGTGCTTCCGACATTAATACTATATTTGTTCTGCAGGAACGGGCTGTTCGTGCGATATATAAAATGAACTATAGAGACTCGCTTAGAGATAAGTTTTAGGACATTAATATAATGACAGTGCATTGTCAATACATTTATGAGAATATTATGTATGTACATAAAAATATTACCCGCTTTAAGAGGAACTGTGATATACATAATATTAATACTAGAAATAAGCATAAGCTCGCAGTGCCTGCTACTAGGCTCCATAAAATAAGGCGATCATTCTTAGGTAACTGTGTGAGGTTTTATAATAAACTTCCTAGCAGCATAAGTGAGCTGTCTATTGGTAAATTCAAAAATATTGTAAAACGAAAATTAATTTCTAAAGCTTATTATGGCACACAATACTGCATGAATGATAAAGCCGCGTGGGATTGATGTAAATTATAGCGTCATCTAGGTATACGTATAATTATTTTAACGAATACCTATTGAGGTATTATTATTATTTTAATCTTAATTGTTTTATATACTCGGACATTTAGAATTGTATCCTAGACACATTTTAGATTATTTTTCTTTTTTATTGACAATCCATTTGGGATTTATCTTAATAATTATTTTATTTTTTTAAATGATAATTTTTATCTGTAATATTATACTTAAGTTTAATGATTTGATAAGGTTTTTTTGGGTTTTCCCTAATCCTTGCAACAAATGTTGGATCATATTGTATCTCTCCCAGTAAACACTTCTCTAATGTACTCTACCTGACAATTCGAAAGTGCTTGTAACTAGGCCTACTTGAATAAAGCATTATTTGATTGATTGATTAATATCTGGAGATTTGACTAGTTTACGACAATCTATGTCAGGGCTATGGAAATACTTTGACTATCGTCCATTAGCTTATCTGCATCTATACCCGTACACAAAGATAATACGCGCACTTTGAGGATGAATCGGACAAAAGCCTTTGAAGCGAGCCTAGTTGGCTGCACAAGTCAGACATGCTCAACGTGTCACTTCCGTCGAAATGTCCGTACATTTCCTAGAGAGTTTCTGAGGACGTGATTCGAATTCGATGGAGATTGAAATAGAAATGATTGTCAGAGCACAACATCCCCAGTTTGATAGAGCATTATTGACTTATTATCACAGGAGGATTTACACAGGAGCAGAAGTCTAAGAAGCAGTCTAAGTCAAGGTCAAAGATTTATTGTATGGTTATGTGTGTACAAAGGGTCTGGGCGTACAAGATCCCATTAGCAAATTGTCCCTTGGTCCCTTTCGCAAAAGATTTTATAAATCAGGATAATATTTTAAATAGAAAACTAGAGTGAGACCCAGACATATTAAAATTACTTACATTAGCGGTCATCATCAGCCAAAATAAACGTCCAATGTTGGACATATGCCTCCCCCAAAAACGCCACCATGTCCTGTGCCCTCATCCACTGAACTCCAGCGACCTTGATCAGGTCATCAGTCCACTTTGTGGGAGGCCTACGGATACGCACGCTGCGTCTTCGGGTTTACTCCGTCGTAAAAGCCACGCAGGTAATGTTCGGCATGTTTATGGACCGAAACATGTCGAGCAGTTGGTTTTTATTACATGAATGTAATGTAAATAAAATCAGGATACTCCACATATGGTATCAAAAAGGAGATGGAGGTAAAGTGTGTTTGGGTAAGACGGAAGTATGGGAAAGAAACCGAAAGTGCTTTTTAAGGCGTTCAAATAAAGTTAACCTTTCAACTTCGCCATACTTCTGTGTTACCCCAACACTGCTTACACTATCAAAAGAAGTACAATATGTCTTTGTGAAAAATTGTATCAATAAGTAGTCATTCTCAATACAACGAATGTATATTTCGAAAGGCAGTTATACGTGACAGTTGATATTACCGCTATATTCTCTGATACTATTGTCAAGCAAATGCCATCGAAATTATGAAGGATTTCAACAATTGTGCGCCCACCAATATTGGTACACTGATATCAGTGCCACGGAAATACACGAAGAATTTCCTATTGATAGTTAAGCCTCTTTATTTGTACACGGATAATACGCATATTGGGACATTTCTAACAAAGCCTTTGAGCAAGCTTTATTGGACAAGCCATTATGGTCTGTACCCAAGTCACATATGATCGTATCAGAATATCACTTCAGTAAGTGCACGTACAGCATCGTGCATTTATACGACGCGTATCGTGCCGTGAGTCTGCTTAATAATAAGCCCAGCGCCGTGTACCTGCACGGCACCGTGGTTTTTTTCAGGTGCCGTGACATTTCACATAAACGACACCACGCCGTGGTGATGTGATCATCGTGGATTGGCGAATGACTGATGCTCTTTTGCCACAAAATCCCAACAATTGTGAATAATCAAAATTGATAAAGTTTTTTATATATTTTAATCAGGAAGTCTAAAAAGATTGGTCTAGAATATGGTTTTATTGTCCTTATTATATTAATCAACGTCAACACCTTAATTCTTGCTTTTATAGCATAAACAACATCACAAAACAAATTGTGATAAAACGTGCTCCAGGCACGACAGACCTCGGTTTTTATGACGTAAGTAAACATTACTGAAATTTAAGCATATGTAAGGACATTTTGTCTAAGCCACACGGTATTTTTTTAGTTACTTATAAGTATCCGAAACAAATTTAATTTTAAAAGAAGATATTATTCTTAATTGTACTTTTCTTTGAACACCCGTCAACCACTCATTGAGACGATTCTAAGTAGCTCTAACTACTACTCTTATTATAAAGATGTAGAAATAAAATGTTTGTAGGTATGTGTCGTTGTGGCTTCATCACGCTAAATAAGCTAAAAGTATTTCAACTATTTTTGGGACACAGGTAGCTGGGTATCTCCAGATGGTTAGGTATAGGATACTTTTTACCCGACTACGCTGAAGAAAAACAGAGGGGTTATGACTTTTTCTCTTCCGCGAACAAAAGTGCGGGTGCCTTCTAGTCTTACATAAGCATGCCTTTGAGCTCGATCGTAAACAGGAAAGTTGGTGTTTAACTTGTAAGATTGGGTCAAATCTTGCAAGTTACATTTCCGGTACTAACACACTAATACAGCAAGTTCAATAAAAGATTGTAAACATATTATTATTATATATTACTAGCTTCTGCCCGCGACTTTGTCCGCCTTAAATTCGTTTATCGTGGATAAGGGTATTTTTCCGGGATAAAAAGTAGCCTATGTCCTTCCCGGGACTCAAACTATCTCCATACCAAATTTCATCCAAATCAGTTCAGCGGTTTAATCGTGCCCCTTTTAATAACAAAGAAGACTTAAAAAGTAAGTAATTAAGTATACGTATTAAAAGACAATGAAATACATTATATTTATACATTCCATCAGAAAAAACTTTATTTATGGTGAAGTAGGTATTCTCTATAGGATTGAATATATTAACCCTAAGAACGATTATGATTGTGACTTCACTTACTAACGACTGAAATTTTTATCTATACTATAGAAAGTTGTAAAAATGAAATGTCTGTACATTGAAGATATTTTCAAAAAAAATATTGTTACGGAGTATTTGGAGGTCACTAAAACGAAAAATATTTTTTTTGGATTTTATGTGTGTTGGTATGTGTCGTTGTGGCTTCATCACGAAAAAGCGGCTTAACAGATTTCCATAATTTTTGGTACACAGGTAGCTGAGTATCTCCAGATGGTTATAGGATAGGTACTTTTTACTTGACTAAGCTGAAGACAAATCGACGGGTTATGACTTTTTCTCCTCTGCGAACGAAGTAGCGGGCATCTTCTAGCTTTTTATAAGATTTTATTGCCTTCGTGTTGTTTTTATACCTAATTTGAAAATAATGTTAATGTCTGCTTCTAAAGAGTAATAAGGAATGATTGATGAATTATTTTCATAATATTGTGCTTCAGTAATAAGTACTCGTAATTATAAGAAATGGGTTTTGTTTAATTTTAGGAGAACACAGAAACCTAGCTACTGCTTTAGCTTTAACCATTAAGATGTGATTTCCTATATTTTTTTACTATTTTATTAAAAAAGGCGTCCGCTAAAATTTAAGGCGCTCGGAACTTCGTTCGCGGAGGAGAAAAAGTCATAACCCCTGTTTTTATCGACAGCGTAGTCGGGTAAAAAGTATTCTGGAAATACCCAGCTACCCGTGTACCAAATATAGTTGAAATCCGTTTAGCTGATTTGGCGTGATGAAGCCACAATGACACGTACAAATATACGAATGTCCAAGAAACAATATTGTTCGATTCAGTGACCTCAAAATAGGCCATAACAATCTTTTTTTTTTTAATAAATAGCTGTAAGTGTGGAGAAATAAATAAATAAATAATTATATTCATGTACGAACATTCAATTTTTACAACTTTATAATAGTATAGACTAGAAGGTGCCCGCAACTGCATACGCGAAGGAGAAAAAGTCATAACCTCCCTTTTTTTCTTCAGCGTAGTCGGTTAAAAAGTATCCTATAACAAACTGGAGATATTGAAATAAAACAATTTAACGGATTATATCGCGTAATTATCTCATTTGAGTTCCCAACCTTTCGGAATCTTTGCAGCTTTCCATGGTCACGAGTTGACAGAGAAAAGATATATTTTCCTCTGTCAAAGTTACAATTTGTGCAAACTACCCACTTTGAAAAAACAAATAAATATAAGTGTTCATAAATGCCGGATAGGCATTTGTAAAGACAGTTACATTGTTTTATTTCAATGAGTAATAATCGCGGAAACAGAAGAAAATCTGGAGATACCCAGCTATCCGTGTACTCAAAAATAGTTGAAATCCGTTTAGTCGATTTGGCGTCATGAAGCCACAACGTCACATAGACACATCCAAAAAATAAAATATTTTTAGACTCAGTCCTCCAAATAGTCCATTATTTTTAACCGACTTCCAAAAAAAGGAGGAGGTTCTCAATTCGACGGAACGTTTTTTTTTTTTTTTTATGGATGTTCACCGATTACTCAAAGACTATTTGACCGATTTCAAACATTTTTTTTTGGTTTTATAGAAGGTACTTTCTAGTTAGTCCCATTTAATTTTGCTGAAGATCTGATGATGAAATCCATGAGGAATTGAAGGAACTCCTCAAATATTGTAGGCATACATATAGCGATTTTAGTATTATAAGAAACATAAAAAGCATTTGCATTCAGAAAATGTAAATTGGTGGAGTGGAACTGATGCAGAAGACCACAGAATGCCATCGGAACTCCTCAATGATAAATGATTTACGGGTGGCGACAAAATATCTTGATTAATTTAGCCAAGCAACTTCATAGTCACAAATTTAAATGTTCCTGATGAGAATGGTACCATCGAATTGATTGATTTGATGATGGAGCCGGAAGGTAGGCACCAGATCTATGTAATAAAATAATGTATCCTAGCCGTGTTTGGGCTTGTTCGAATCGTCACGAGATACACTTTTAAGTAACTGTTAACTAAAAAGTGTAAAATAAATAAACTTTTAAACAAAAAAAAAAACCGACTCCAAAAATTCTTAACTTAAAACTCTTCATACACTGGTCATTTAGTTGTAAAAGTGTAGATTTTGGGGAGCAAAATTGACAACCGTTCCAGGCTGTTATTTTCACATTTTCACTTACGCGACATCGTTTGTACCGCTTCCTTAATGGCACATCGCCTTTTCACACTATAATATCCATACATAGAGCATTCAAATATCCTCCTTTACTCAATAACTGAAACAATCCTAACGTAAACATAATTTTAGTGCCACCATGATATATCGATGTCCTATCGATCTGTAAAATTAGTCTCTGTATGCTGGCTTTCCTGAGCGAAGCACTTACGTTTCGCACCTGCTTACAGCGTGTGCGATCTGGGTGTATAAATTATTTTGTTTATATACTAGAGCGAGAAAAATATTAATACGAATTACATTTAATATCGTCAAGTACCTGTAGTTATTTTCTAATGTTCTATTCAAATAACTAGATTTCTCACAAATGCATTTTTAATAACTTTGTAGTAAACGCGACGAAACAAAACACCTTATAAAAGTCTGTATTGTGGCTGTCTTGTAGTTGCGTATGTTCCGAAACATAATATAATTTACTTGTCTGTTATGATGAGATGAATCTGTCGGGAATTATAGTCTCCTTTTTTTCAAATACCTTACTAAGAAGTCAGGAAAAGTCTTTCCTAGACATCTGAAACAATACTTTCCGTCAGGGTCATGATGTATTTGTCTGGGTATTCATTCCTCATCTCGATGACACCGTTGTTTGTGCATTAGCATGGTCGTTTGAAGTCTTCTGAACGTATTCGTTCATCTCAGAAAAAAGATGTCTACTCTCGCTCCTTTTTGCCGTGTGATTCCCAAGCAGACGACATGTTTGTGGAAACGATCACGTTTAATTTGCCCCATGGGTAAGCATTCTTGTAGATGTTTTCTTATTACGGTTGTTTCAAACCTTTACTCATGAATCGTTGTTTGTTTTAGTGGGAAAAGCCACTTATTGGAAATGTCATGACGGCATGACGATGCAGTTTTATCTTCCTTCACCCTTCTTAATTAAAGGTAAGAAACACTTTCGCGGTCTAGTCTTCACCTCTGAAAGGTTACTTGAAGTTACGGTTCTTTTATTAATGTGATGGAAATGGTTTTTTCAGCCACCTACAACTAAGCCTACGCCATGGTACTGACGCGTACACCGTGCCCTTGTTTCCTGCTTTGTTCCTGCAAGATGTTGTTTTGAAAACCCACAATCGTGGTAAGCGAATTATATTTTTTTTACGCGTAAGGGTACCTAGCTCTTAGCTGATAACGTATACTGACTGTGACCATTTGGTTACAGGGTTTTTTTTTTTTACTCCGGTTCTACCCTTTAACTGCTGACCTGCCCTGCGGTTCTTCCGACGGTTTCCTTAGTGGTGTAGTGGAGAAAACTGTATGTTTTTTTTTCTGTTGAGCTTAAGTTTCGCTACGGCGACTGAACAATTTAGTGCTCTAGAACTTTCTTTCCAACTGTGACTTCAAATTTTTAAAGGTGTGCTAATCTACCAGTTCTTAATAGGTTTATGCCTGACCAGCCTTAAGATAATCTTTCATAACGTAGGGGAATACCAACCATTAAATTAAGAGTACTTATACCTTTGGGAACCTCCTCAAGGACCCATACTGACGTGTCTGCCTGACACACGAAGACAGAGAATATATACTTCTTTTGTAAGTGTTAACCAGCTTGGTAATAATTTGCCTCCCATTTATAATTAAAATAATTTGTTTGGGAATATACTAATTTTGTTTTATTCGCTTCAAACCCAACTGCAAGCGTTTGATGGCGGGCGCTCATCTATTAATAATATTCTTATAAATGCGCTACTTCTTCTGCTGTGGCCGAAGTAACCCATGCCCTGGGAATAGTCTCTCTCTACCTTTCATATCGCTAGCCTTGCTTTGTAAACTGTTAAGCACATCCTCAGTGCCAAGTGTTACAACCCACTCCATAACCTTTTCTTTATGACAGCACTTTATAAATTTTCTACAGTATGCTACAACACGGATAAGTCTTCTCAATGTAGAAAATTTACTCATGACTTCTTTCTCAACGTCAATATTACGTCCACACGTATTTATTAAACAGAGTTTTTTTCATCTTTCTTCTAAATGTGTATCCTTGGTGTGAATTTTTGTGTAATTAATAATTTTCTGTTTCAGCCACGACGGACCCTCTTTCCATAGCTGTTCATCGGTAAACTGATGGATGCCTTTTGAAGCAAGGTCTGCTGGGTTATCCTTGGAAGAGACGTGTGCCCACTGACTAGTCCACTGGCTACAGTGAATTAATAATTTCTGTCACACGGTTAGCCACGAATGTCTTCCAACGGTTCGGTTGACTATTCAGACACGACAGGACAATACCTGAGTCAGTCCAGGCGTGGATGTTAACCTTGCTCACGTTCATAACCTTTGCTACTTCTGCAAGTAATTTCGTGAGCAGAACGGCTCCACATAACTCGAGTCACGGTATGGACACTCTCTTAATCGGGGCAACCTTTGTTTTAGATGCTATCAATGATACATGAACGTTTCCTTGGCAGTCCACAACACGAGCAAATATTACCGCAGCATACGCATTATTTGACGCATCGCTAAACCCTTGCAATTTAAATATTTCGTCTTCCTTTTTAGTATTGATCCATCGAGGCAGCTTAAATTGAGTAACTTGATTCAGTTTTGAAGCTATTCTTTTAGCAATGAAGGGGGTACCTCATCATCCCATTCGATGCCAGACAGCCACAACTTTTGGTTGAATATTTTAGCTGTTATAATGACAGGCGCCAACCAACCCAGAGGATCGAACAACCTAGATATGTCCGATATTACTTTTCGCTTTGTTACTGGAAAACTCAACTCTGGAAGCTGCACAGAATATTCAAATTCGTCACTGCTTCGGTTCCAAGTCAGACCTAAAATTCTCATTACTGTGTCTATCCTTAGATTTACGTTTTCTTCGACTTCAGATTTTCCATCTTTCGTTATATCCATTAAATGTTCTCGGTTGCTACACCACTTTTGCAGTTCAAATCTGCCTCTTGCCAACAGTTCTTTTATTTCTTTATAGATTTGCTCTCCTTCTTCAATCGTATGACAACACGTTAATATATCGTGCATGTAAAAATGCTTTAGAACTCTTTCAGCAGCTCTTGTGAGATCTTGACATTCATCATATGCAACTTGATGCAAGGTGCGCACAGCAAGGTAAGGCGCGGAGGCAGTTCCAAAGGTAACCCTTAATAATTTATAATGTTTCAGGGGTTCATTCTGATTTTCCCGCCACAGTATCCTTTGATGATCTGTATCCTGCTCATAAACTAGCACTTGCCGATACATTTTCACGATATCGGCTACTAAGCATACTGGATACTGACGCCAGTTCATGATAAGGTGACGCAGATCGGGTTGTAGTGTAGGTCCTATCATAATGGCATCATTCAAAGACACACCGTGACTATTTTTGCATGACGCGTCGAATACGACTCGCACCTTGGAAGTGCTTTTATCCTCCCTGATGACTGCGTGGTGAGTTAAGCAACATGCTTGGTTGTGGTTTTCATTGGGATCAGCTACTTCTACCATGTGTTCCATCTTAACGTATTCTTGAATTACTTCCGTATATCTTTCTTTTAAGTTTAAGTCCTTTTCCAGCTTTTTCTCTAGATATAAGAACCGTTTTTTTGCTATGGTTTCAGTGTTTCCATTCGTACATTCTGGTTTGGGTTCTCGAAATGGGAGTCTTACATTGTATCGACCAGAACTATCTCTGGTGGTTGTGGCTGCGTATAAATCTTTGCACTTTTTCTCTTCTTCACTGTAAAGCTCCTTAGGATCTATTCATTTTCGAGTTCCCAAAATCGTTTGAGCATATCATTTTCGCTAACATGGACATGGTTAACGCTGATGCTTTGAGAAGTTGAATTGTTCATGATAGTAGGACCGGATAGAATCCAGCCTAGAGAGGTTCTTAGTGCTATCAGCGTTCCTAATGGACCTTTGATTATTCCATCCAATAAAATTTGACCATAAACATCTGCTCCTAGCAGCATGTCGATTTTGTTTGGAATGTTAAAGTTTGGATCAGCTAAGTTTAAGTTGGCAAACTCTGAATAAAGCTCGACCACAACTTCCCTTTCTGGGAGAATTGGTGAGAACAAAAGCGTTTACATCTACGACAAAGTTTGGGTCATGTAGTGACTGAATCTTGACTTGAACTCATGGTCCTTCGAACCGTCTCCAGTTCGAAGGACCATGTACAAAAGGGTCCCAAAAATCAAACGCACTTGACGTATGCTGACAACTGTATTCAAATCATACACTACTAATGTTTCTTGTCACTTTCACTACTTTAACGCACCCCAATTGTCGCAGCATTGTTACGTTAGTGCGTCATAGTACTAAAATTATCATCTACTTTTGGCGTTGACTGTTCTTGAGTGATACTTTGTACGTATATAAGTAAATATGCCAATTAAATATGTATATCGTCGTCTACTACCCATAACACAAGCCTTATTGAGCTTACCATGGGACTAGTTCGATATGTGTGATATTGTCCCCGAATTGACCGAGCGAGCGCTAAGCGTCTCCAAAGCAACAGCTTGGGCAAAAATGCTTTCGTATGTCCGGAAGATGTCTGGTTGTTCTTCTCCACAAGTCTCATTTATCAACCGATTGTCGAGAAATTTTGTAAACAGTTCCGATAATTAATTAAATATATGCCTTTACCGGGATTTGAACCCAGGACCTCAGCTGCGCTGGCAACGTTACTCCTACTGAGCTAAACCGGTCGACTGCATTAAAATACAATAGTTTTATGCTAATATGAGTAATATCCGAAATAAAAGAAGAACCAAGGGCGTCGACATAGCTAAAAGAGTTGCTAATAGCTGTTAATAATGACAAGTTCTTACGTGACACTCCAATGGTTCGAGGGGTCGGGGGGAAGGCAGCGGAATACGAAGTGTGCGCGCGGCGGAACACGATGTCCCTGCCGCGCGCACACTTCTTACTCACCCCCGCTGTCTTTCCCCCCGCTGCCCGCAGACCATGGATGTGTCCCGAACGAACTGGTTAAGCTATCGTCTTAAGTGTTATATTAAGGCGGGCGTTGTGCTAGTCGAAAGTTTGCGCTCATATCATCGGCTACGCGCGTAGCGCTACGAAAATCTGGGTCATGAAAGTGCTCTAAAAGGCACAGCAAGGCTGGCACTTACTCTTATATATGAACTAAGTTAGAAAAACAAGTAAAACAAGTATCGATAATTTTGCATTGAATGCTCCTGCTACCCGATAAAAACATTTGTCGTTACACTCCCTTGCTTTTCAAGCCACTCTCTTACTGCAGGCGACGAACATGGTTGTGTTGGTTCAGTAAAACTGTTGGCCTAGTAATTAATGGCAGACGCGAACAGTTCAGTCGCACTTTTGGCTCTTGAAAGGGTGCCACCCTGTCTGTACGGAAACCTAGTGGACATTAGATTGTAAACCGTACACTGAAAGCTGAGCGTTAATGGATTCCCCGCTAAGACGTCGACAAACCGCAACGCTGAGGATAGCAGACTTCACTTACCAAACATGTTAGCGGGTTATACACCAAAGTGGCTAGACAGAACGCAACTGTTTTTTTTACTATATAAAGAGATAGCCAAACCTCCGAGGATAGTTATAAGATAGTTTTTAGGGTTCCGTTCCACAATAGGAAAAAAGGAAACCTTATATGATAACTTTGTTGTGCACCTGTCCGTCCGTTTTACTGTCTGTCTGTCTGTATGTCCAGACGCTTTTCCTCAGAACCACGTATTAAGTTGAAGTTGAAATTTACATCAAATACTCAAGTCTACAGTCCCTTGAGGTTATAAAAAAAGTCAAGTTTCTAAGTCGATGCAATCCTAAGATGCAGTCGTCAAAAAACGTGTTTCCAGCATACAAATTGCCGTCCATGGAAAACCTATAGGGTATAGATTATTTTAGTTGTCCTAGAAACTTGAAATTAGGTATGAAGATAGCTCTTATAGCACAACTGACAAAATAAATCTGAAAATCATATTTTTCACGTCTGTCTGTCTTTGTAAGGAACCAATATAAATAGACCCCACGGCGCGTACATTATGCTTAGGAGTAGGGTTCTGCGAATACTGGATTATTAAACATACGGCCATTTTTGCATATTATTTGTACAGACCCCTCGGTGCGCGAGTCCGACTCGCACTTGGACGGTTTTTTTTCTCCTCCGAAAACGAAGTTGCGAGCGTCTTCAAGTTCATAAATTTTATACGATTTCTAATAAAAATAGATCATGATTGTCATGCCATCAAAGCTTAACATCTCAACTTGTTGTCGTTATGATCAAAAGCACAACAGAAAATTGAATTTTAATCATTTTCTGCTCAAACTGACAAGTTAATTGTGTAATGTTTTTGACAGCTGATATCGGCCCGAAATCATACTATTTGTATCCATCCATATTCCATACTAATATTATAAATGCGAAAGTGTGTCTGTCTGTCTGTCTGTCTGTCTGTCTGTCTGTTACCTCTTCACGCTTAAACTGCTGAACCGATTTGGATAAAATTTGGTATGGAGATAGTTTGAGTCCCGGGGAAGGACAAAGGCTACTTTTTAACCCGGAAAAATACCCTTATCCGCGATAAACGAATCTAAGGCGGACGAAGTCGCTGGCAGAAGCTAGTGTATAATAAACCCGTTTTGACCCCCGACGGCAAAATACGTGTTTGTGTGTCTATCGGTGATATCGTATAGCGCTTGGATCGCTAACCGGATTTAAATAAAGTTTATTGTCGAGTTAGTTGGGAGACTCTGAAATGAAATGAAATTAAATGAAATTTATTTATTTGCTGATTATAGCTCTGGAAACGTAATACGGTATAGTGGTGGATGTCTAGTTTTATTATCCCAGAAATCGTCCCTAATTATAATTACAAGCCTGTTATGTCCCACTTCTGGGCAAACGCCTCCCCCCTCTTCTTTCATTGGTCTCGATTTTCGGTCAGTCCATTGCAAAGGAGGCCAGGCCAAGTCGTCCAGTTTTGAGTTATGTGGTTTCCACTCCATCCCACCCTTCCCTTTAGGAAATTATAAGAAATATTGGACTCTTTACTCACCAGACTCAAATGGGATTGGGCATGGTCAGGGTATGGGCTGCCGAATTACTCCATGAACGAATAAATGAACGGTGGGCCAAGGTAACTATCAGAATGAAACCCCAAAAATGGCTACTGGAACCGAAGCAGATTGAATACTTAGGTGATGGCGGGATGATTCAGGCGCATTTTGCAAGGACTGGCTCGAATATGCTCTCAATAGAGATGAATGGCGGAAAAGAGGTGAGGCGTTTGCCAGCAGTGCTGCAGTGGGACAATTCAACAGACTAGTATTTCTATGAAACACACACTTTTTTGTGTTTCTGCGTTTTTTAATATGGGAGACTAATACCACGTTACTATCTATTGTGACAAAGATACAAGTGCTCGTTGGTGGAGGGGTTGACATGCTCGACGCGTAATCATGAGGTACCGGGTTCGAGTCCTGGTGTGACCAAGTGCGAGATCAATCGTATTTTTCTTTGCGCTTTGATTTGTATCTATGTCACAATAAATACAACAGACTATTAAAAAAAAAAAAAAACGCCATCTACCGGTCTGAGTACCGTAACATCAATCACCGTGTTTGTGATGTCCATCATGTTCGTTTCACGGTGACTCCTGGGACTGAGGAAGACTTTAATTAATGGATTCGCTTAAGCTACATAATAAACCCAAAGGGTATTAACGGAACTCTATAATCTTAAGCCTCAGCTGTCTATCTCGCTGTAATATATATTATTATAAAAATGTAAAAATAAAATGTCTGTACCTTCAACATATAAAAAAAATATTAACGGACTATTTAGAAGACAATAAATAGAAAACAATTTTTTTGGACTTTTTGTATATTTGTGTGTGTTGTCGTGGCTTCTTCACGCCAAATCAGCTAAACGGATTTCAACTATTTTTGGTACACGGGTAGCTGGGTATCCACAGATGGTTATATGGTACTTTTAATCCAACTACGCTGAAGAAAAAAAGGGGTAATGACTTTTTCTCCTCCGCGAACGAAGTTGCGTGCGACTTCTAGTATTATTATAAATTTGTAAAAATAAAATGTCTGTACAGTGAATTAATTAAAAAAAAAAACATTGTAATGGACTTTTTAGAGGACAATAAATAGAACAATATTTTATTTTTATTTTTTGTATGTTTGTTTGTGTCGTTGTGGTTTCATCCGCCAAATCGGATTTCAACTATTTTTGGTACACGGGTAGCTGGGTATCCACAGATGGTTAAATGATACTTTTAATCCGACTACGTTGAATAAAAAATAGGGATAATGACTCGTTCTCCTCCGCGAACTAGGTTGCGGGTATCTTTTAGTAGAATATAAAATTAAAGTTTAAGAATAAAGCTAAAGTTTTCATAAAATGGGTATAATTATGGCCACTATTATAAGTCAATCATTAGTTAAACATTTATATGTTTTCTTGGAGAACTATGCATTGACTTTATACTTAAAACATATATTTAGGATAGGCTAAGTGCAAATATTGTAAATAAGTGCAAGTAAGTGCAATTATTAGAGTTAAGTATTTCGAAAAAAATACTAACTAATGAGTTTGTTTCGGCTTGCTTCTCAACACTGGTCTCCTCTTGGGAAATGCCGTAGAGTCAGACTTGTAAAATGCCCTTGCGCCCTACTTACAGAATAAAGATAATTATTTCAAATAATTAACAAATAATAAATAAAATATTGCGAAAAATTCAAGGACTTCTTTTTGCAATTGTTATAGCCGTTTAAAAATGGTATCATATTTTACTATGTGTTACCTATTCTGATATCTAAACAATATTACTGGAAGATTTCGTTGAGATCCGTTCAGTAGTTTTTAGAATTAAGGGGAAAGTACATACATACATACATCGGCACAAACTTTCACGATTATAATATTCAATTATTTCATGTTAAAATAACGGTTTACATTTGGCTTAGTCCAAATTATAAGTATTCAGATCATGACCGTCATATAAAGAGTATAAAATAATATGTCGACATTATAAAGTGTATATAACAATCAACTATATCATAACACAGCCCAAGAGATGGTCATTTGCTCAAAACAAACCAATAAATTTAAAAAATATCACACAGTTATGTCAAAAAAATCATTAACACTGTCGCTGCCAAGCTTTTGGTAGCGCTACGCACTTTCCTCTACGTACGGGGAAACGCATGGTATCGGCTACGCGTTTAGGAGCAGAGCGCCCGCTAGGCGGGTTCCTAGCAGTAAATGTGTTAACAGAATACAGTGGGATTTTTAATAAAATTTTCTCAATCGACGCTTGAATACGAGTTCAGGTGTTTCATCTCAAAGATTAGCAGGCAGGCGTTCATAGTACAATCCGATAGTTCAATCCGATGACACGCGGGTTCTTACCACAAGAGAATAAGGTTAGAACGGCGATGTGGGCGGAGTAGGCGCGCCACAAGTTTGTGCAAATGTTCTTAACTTGTACCGACAAGCACGCGCCCGCTCGCAGTTGCTCGCCGACCCTGCGCCAGAATGTATTACAAATAGATATTAAAAAAGTGGTGGAAAATGCCGAGTTGCGCTATTGTAACTTGCAGGGCAAGAAGTGGAGTGGCTACTTTAACCAAAGGAGGAATAACATTCCATCGGTAAGCGTAAATATCTTCATTTTATTGAAATGTCTACGAAAAACGGTTTGGTACTAAAGGTTTTACAATAATAACGATATTTGTGAAATTTTGTATACATTGCTCGCACAGTACTACAGTGCCGAATTAACTTTGGCTGTTGAAAGAGCAATGTATTGCGCTCAATGCGACTATATCTCAATCGCTTGACATTCGTGGTGCGCAGGGCTCGATCCCGTGTAACGTAGTGTTAAATTCTGTTTGTGTGGGTGAGCGCGCATTAAATTCCGTTTGTGTGGGTGAGCCGTGAACGAATCATAGCGCTCCGAGTGACATTGTGCGTGTGTGTGTTTGACTGTATTTATTTTCTTTACGTGAGTAGTAGTAGAAGTGGAAGGGATTTTGTGGCGACATTGGTTCTGATACAAATTGTACTCTATAGCCTTTCTAACCTTATTCTCTTGTTCTGTGGTTCTTACCTACACCATCATTTAGCTTAAGAGGACATACTAGTAGCCGTTCTTCCATACAAACGTAATCCCCCGTTTCCTCCCTGTATAATTGTCTCAGAACATTTTTTTTTATAAATATAATCTATACTAACCTGTGCCATGCCCCTATGTTTTATTTTTATTAATAATTTGTTTAATTTAAGAATTAGAGGCCCTCTAAAACTGCAAAAAATGCCACCATCCTGCGCCATTAGTACACGTTTAGTAAACAAATATAAATAAAAGAAAAAAAAACATATGTGAAGCCCTCGTTATAATATGTGTCGAAAAAAAAAAGTCCAGTTTTGGAAGAGGAAATAGGGTACTACGAAGCCCTGTTTTCGCCAATTTTTTTAGATCAAATCGTTCCGAGCTACAGTTGTCACTTTTGCACTACGGGGGATTTGAGGCGATGCGATAGCAATAGTTTTTAAAAGTACCTACGCAACAATATTTCCACCCTCACCACTTAGATGGTTGGCAGTCCTCAACTGTGCGTTTTTCTAGAAATTTCCTGCCTCGCACGACTGAACTGTGCAGTATTCTTGGACCGATGCGACCTTCAAGCCTTCAAAAAAAGAGCGTACTTCCACCTGAAAGGCCGGCAACGCACTTGTGACTTCTCCAGTGATGCAAGTTTCTATGGGCGACGGGGATCGCTTACCATCAGGCGCGATCGCTTACGAGCAGGCGGGTGCTTGTTTGTATAGGAGGCAAACGTCATAAGACTGTCATAAAAAAAAAACCCAAAGGCCTTTTGCTGGTATATCCTCTTATGAGCTTCGCTTCTGGCGGTGGAGTAACCGCCACTGCTCTCTGTCTTCGGCCAGATACTTGACTTCTCGGTTTTTACTTGCATAATGATATTATTAGGATTAGGATATTATAATTTGTATTATTATTGCTATTTGCTTACATTTAAATAATCCTAACAATTTAAGTCCACTAACGCCATCCACCATTCTGAGCATCGTATCATCAATCATTGTGTTTGTGATATCCATCATGTCCGGTTTCACGGCGACTCTTGGGTAAACGCGCTCACCGTTGTGGGAAGACCTTTATCAACGGATTCGGTAAAGCTGTCGACAATATGATTATTAATATGTTCCCAACCTGTTTACACGCGTATCGTGTCAATCAACTTTAAAGGCGAGTTTGTATTACATATAATATTTGTGTAAACTATTATAAAGTTGTCACTGAATGGTTTTTTTTTGGATGTTTGTATGTTTGTATGTGTCGTTGCGGCTTCATCACGCCAAATCGGCTGTACGGATTAAAACTATTTTTGCTACACGGCTAGCATATATCTTCAGATGGTTCTAGGATACTTTTCTTCTGACTACACTGAAGAAAAAAAGAGGGTTATGTTTTTTTTTCCTCCACGAACGAAGTTTGCACCTTCAAGGAAACAATAAACATCGACTAATATAATATAGAGTGAAGTAAAATAAAATAACACGTTTGCGTATTTAAGATTTCAACCACTTTTTGTGGTACGTTAGAACGTACAAGCCGATTGCCACCGGGTTTAAGGGAAGGCTTATAACCACCTTTTTATTTAAATATGAGTAAATGAATACGCTTCGGCTTCCTTTGTAATTTTCCTGAAACCTCTGTGTTACACACACAAATGCAGATATGATGAAACAAAGAAATGTATGTGTCCTTGAAATATATCCGACAATGTTTAACTGAAATAGCGGTTGAAAACCAAATTTGAAATCAACAAAGACGTAAAAGAAATATTTTTCCAAATTTAGCAGTAAAAAAGTTTTTCATGTTCCAATTTCATTTTACAACTTGCAAAACTAGGTAATTTTGGCACCCTAGGCATAATTGAATCGTAAAAACTTGTCGGTATCCCAACAGTGAAATTTTAGTGATATCGCCTTTATTGTAAGAGGAAGAGATGGAAAAAAATTGAAGAGGATTGTTGAGGATATAGGTCATCACTGTTTTAAAATTACAAATAAAATATTAATCATATTAGCCCTGTCGAAAACCTCAAACGAAAAATTTTGTTTTTAGCTATGATTTAAGAAAATTAAATAACTTCTTCTGATTTGAGTTTCCAACGTTTCGGAACCATTCAGCTTTCCGTGTTCACGGGTCAACTATTCAAATTAAGAAAATTTGTTCAGCTTTTTGAAGATCATCGATTGTTTTATGCAGGGTTTTTTCGAATTCCACGCCAAAAAGGTAAAAAACAACCTATGGTGCGACTTTATCTGTCTGTCAGTCTCTCACATCGCTATATAAATAAATAAATATTACAGGACAATTTTTACACAAATCGAACTAGTCACATGGTAAGATTTGTCAGTTATAGAATTAACATAATAAATGTCTATGATTACAGTCTATGTATAACTAGTAGTGCTATCTAGTACGGAACTGTAATATATTTGTTACTTATGAAATAAAGTCGGTTGCTGTCGAGTCATATTGAGTTTTATTAAGATTGTTGTGCATGTTAAGCAATGAAATTGATTACTAATTGTATTGATTATAATAATGCCCTAACAAATTATAATTTACATCGACATAGCACCTCGACAATTAATTAATCTCGTACTTCAAAATCAAAAAAATCAAAATCAAAATATTCTTTATTCAAGTTGCTTAGTTTGGACTAGGTCAATTTGTGAAAGTCTGATCCGGATATTGTGATATCTCGCTCTCTCCCTCTCTCTCTCTCTCGCTCTCTTTCTCTCTTCAATCGGTCCTCTCACCGGAGGATCGTGGTCACTGGAACCTCCGAAATAGACAATTTGTCTCCATCGATTCCAGTTCGAAGTAGCCCTCACCACCTGATAACATTTTGACGAGGAGACATTTTCACTTGGTTAGACCATCGCGTTGGCGACCGGCTGCGTGCACTCTTTCCTTCGGTGTTGCCAACGATGACCAATTTCTCAATCATCATCACCTCTTCGCATTATGTGACCGAAATAGGACTTTATGTATTGTAGACACGAAGTGGACAGTCGGGTCTTGATGCCGAGTTGGGAGAGAATAGATACATTTGTGCGAAACATCCAGGGCAATGATATTGTGAACAACTTTATATATTTGGGATCGACCATGAACAATGAAGGAAGCTATGTTCCAGAGATCAAACGCAGAATAGCCATCGCCAAAGATGCGATGACACGCCTACAGAACGTATGGAAAAATCGTGGAGTAAGTTATAAAACAAAGGTTCGTCAGAGCCCTAGTTTTCCCGATTATTCTATATGGAGTTGAAACGTGGACAATTCGAGAAAGAGAGAGACAGAGGATAATGCATTCGACATTTGGTCATCATCATCATCATCATTTCAGCCATAGGACGTCCACTGCTGGCCACAGGCCTCCTGAATAGATTTCCACATGGGCCGGATAGAGGCGACCCGCATCCAGCGAGCCCCCGCAACCCTATGCAGATCGTCGAACCACTTTGCGGGTGGCTCATCCACGCTACGCTTGCCGGTACGCGGTCTCCATTCGAGAACCTTTCTGTTTCATACTCAGAGACCACATCTCGACTCCGCAGGTCATCACTAGTAATACGCACTGGTTGAAGACTTTCGTCTTCAAGCACTGAGGTATGCTGGACGAGTTGAATGCTCTAAATACCCTGGATGGCTAAACGTACAAATGTATTGTTATATATACGAAGATCAAAGTGCAATCAAAGACACAATTGGAAAGATTAATTTTCAGAGACTTTATTTTTTCAACCGACAAATTACTTGTTTTGAAGTATCTTTAACCAACTTTTTATAAGGGTTATCCATTATCCGCTTATTTCCAACTTGTCAAGTCATCAAGCCTGTAGAGAATTATTCCTTTGAATTTATTTGACTCAATTTCCGGTTGTCAGGAACGTCGTTTCCAGATAACGCTTTGCCCAGTTCAGTGACATTGAATTGTAAGTTACGAGCGTAGGTTCAAGCGAAGTTATAATAATTAGGTACGAGAAGCTGCGTGCAAATGGGTTCGCGGTAAAAAAATAAGTCATAACCCTTTCTTTTTACATTTTTTTTTGCTTTATCAGCTTAAAAATATCCTATAATCTTCTTGGGATGCCCACAGCTACCCGTGTACCAAAAATAGTTAAATAAGTTAAAAATAGTTGTAATTCGATTATCACAACAACAAAAAAATTCGATGCAGTGGCTTTCAAATAGTTAGTATTACTATTTTAAATACTTCAATGTACAGACATATCATTTACACAACTTTATAATAGTACCCGCAGTCCATACCTACTATACTATATTATATCGGCCCATGGGGCCGGGGTGCACTCGGGCTCCAAAAGGCCCTTAGCAAGCGCCTGCGGGAGGCGACAGGCGACCCTCGCGCAGGCAGCTTTCTCGCACAAAGGGTAGCAATTGCTATCCAGCGCGGGAAAGCTGCCTGTGTTATGGGTACTCTGCCAAGGGGTCCCAGTTTTTGGCAGTACATAAATGATTCTAAAGAATTAGATTTTATTTAGGGTATTTTTTTCTATTATTTATAAATAATAAATAAATAAATATTACGGGACAATTTGACACAAATCGAACTAGTCCCATGGTAAGCTCAATAAGGCTTGTGTTATGGGTATTAGACGACGATATATATAATAGATATATTACGTATATACATAGAAAAGATCCAAAACTCAGGAACAAATAATTATGCTCATCACACAAATATTTGCCCTTACCGGGATTTGAACCCAGGACCACAGCTTCGCAGGCAACGTTACTCCCACTGAGCTATACCGGTCGGCCGGATTATTTGTATTATAGATATGATTAAGACAATATTTCTGTAATATGAATTATGTAATTGTTATTTATTTAAATAAATATTACTAGACTATATTATATAGTATCTGTCTGTTATTTTTCCACGCTATACAACCACTGAATCCATTTAGATAAAATTTGGTATGAAGATAGTGTGAGACTCTGGGAAAGACATATTAGCTTTTATTATGAATAACTCCTTCGGGATGAAAAGGGTTCCTATATACGAGTATATGTTGCATATCGCAAAAAAACGTATTCTAGAAGAAAACACGGTTAATCACGGGACAAACAACTATTTTCATAGAAAAGCAGAGGATAATGTCGTCCGTTGGGCAATTGGTAAAATTGAAGTTAAAATAACATTTAATACCGCCGTCATGTAGTTTCATGCTATCGGGGGGCACGGTAGTGCCCCCGCCAAGTCGAGCGCGAAGCAAACCTGCCGTACCATCCTTCACTGGAACCATTTCACCGCATCTTCAGGTCCCTATTTGAGAACCTCTGGATAATACGCAAAAATTTTCGTCATCCAGTAAGCTATTATCACATACTTAAAATCCAAAATTTCAAGTCTGTAGGTCATTTAGTTCCGAAGTTAAGCGAAAGCAAAGTTTCGCATTTATGACACTCACTCACTCACTCACTCATGATCATCAGAATAGAACAAGTACTTCCCATAAACTCAGAGAGCTGAAATTTTGTTCAGAGTTAGGGTTTAATGGCCACATAAAGGGAAAACTAGAAAACTAGTATATTTGTATATCGAAGATCTGGAGTACCTGGTGATCCTGATTGGAAAGCACAAGAATTGAACATTAACTATAATAATACACTAAAGAACTTGCACAGAAGACTTGGCACGACTTTGTCTAGATTTCATTAGGTACTTTTTAGAGAAAAACAAGCAGCTCCATCGAGACTTGGCTACTTTTTTACAGAATGTTGTTGGTAGGATAAAGTTTGCCCGGATAAGACCGGATCAAAGGTAAGATCGGATGAAAGCAATTTCCAACGAAACGGTAGATACATCATTGGCAAAATAGTGTGCGTACGGAATAAAATAGTACAAACATGGAGGACACGAGTACTTTCCTTGTATTCAACATAAATTATGTATCGTTTATCTCTCTGAAAATACGCAGAAAACATCCATGTTTACTTATTTGTAAGCTTTTGGTGATTTTAAAATGATCAATAAGTAAAATTAAGGCGGCAATTTGACTATAAAGGTTTATGACGTCATAAAGCTCTTTTCCTTTCAAACTTCATGCTTTCTGAGAGTTCATAAAATTCATGATTGTATTTGTCAGTTAATAAGCTTATTTGTCTATATCGATAAACAGTCCAAATTATTCTGACGCTTTTCACCCGCGCTGCCTGGCACATAAACAGTGTAGGTGGGAACTGCCACGTTGATTTACATTTTAATTACCCAAGCTCTATTTTCCAGGATATTTTTGCTAAATAAATTCCAGATGCTAAATTTCACGTCGCAAACTACACTTGTCTGAGATATGTCCGAGATATAGAAATGAGTCATAATTTATGATACTTCTTTCTGATTGAGATGAGTATATACTCTATTATATCGCGTGCCTAAAACTAAAATACTTAATTGTGCGAGAATAAGTCGCATTACCATTATTATTTAAGTGTCAACTTATGAAAGAAAACTTAAATGCTATAATTTTATATATAATTTCAGATCCACAACGCAGGCTTCGTCAGGTGGGTTACAATGCAACAACGAAACAGCAACGGGCTTCGTCTCATACAAAGCAATATGATGAAATCCGCAATAGGCTTTGTCGCATTCAGATCATGAGTACGGAAGCTTTGGTTATGAGTCCGTACTCATGACTCGGCGAAAGTCTCACCGGTACGCAAGTGCCACCGGATGACGCTGTACAGAGTCTAGGAGGAGCGACGTGGATAGTGTCGGACATCATTCTGCTTCCATCCGTCGAAGGGTGCGCTCGTCAATGTAGGAACTGTACCGCGTTTTGTTACAACGCCTTTGTGATTGTTTTGATTTTGTTATTGTGTTAACATTTCAATAGCGAACCGCGTATTCTTGAAGTATCTTCGAGTTTTATTTTATCATGTACGAGCAAGATTCCGATTCAGACCTGTAAGGCTTCTGATCTGTAAGGCTTCGTAATTTTGAAATAAAACAATGTAACGGATTATATCGCGTATATTATCTCATTTTAGTTCCCGACGTTTCAGAAGCTTTCCAGCTTTCCATGGTCACGGGTGGACTGAGAAAAGATGTATTTTCCTCTGTCAAAGTTACAATTTGTGCAAAATACCCATTTTTGAAAAAACAAATAAAGGTGTACATACATGCCAGATGGGCCTTAGCTGTAAAGACAGTTAGTTACACATGTGCCAGAAGGGCTTCATTATTTTATTCTAATAATTTACCAAGCAGCATTTCACAAATGAGGCGTACTGAGGAGAAAAGAAACGCTGCAAAGAAAAACTCTCAGGCTACCTCATTACTAATTATAATATTTTAAAAACAGAGACTATTCTTTAACTTTAACCTACTTTTTAAGCAGATAAGATATTTTACACCGTTCGGAAATTAAGGTTTTGCAGTCCTGTGTCACGCTTGTTCCTTGATGAGATGTATTACGGGATCCCAAGCTGGTGGTAGTGACAATCCAACTTCTCTATTGAAATTAGGATGCTTTTTAATCTCAATAGCCTCGCGTAGCATTCTGGGAAAATATCTTTTTTCTTTGGCAAGGATAGAAGGTTTATCAAACTTAATTGAGTGGTTTGGTTTGTCAATGACATGTTCACAGACTGCAGACCTATTACACCGACCTATTATGTGCTCCTTCACCCGGGTTGATACACTGCGTTTCGTTTGACCAATGTATGAAAGACCACACTCGCAGTCCAGCTTATAAATGCCTGCACTCTGCAAAGGGGTGCTAATCTTCACGGGTCTAAGGTGTTGAGACACCTTCTTCAACGGCTTGAAATATTTATTTTATTTATTTATTTTATTTATTTATTTATTTCACAGATTACACAGCTTAACAGTGAGATACCAAGGCGCTGTGAAATGCATACAATGTTAATCTTAAATACTAACATTAAATTGTTTTATACAATACAACAATAACAATATTAATAGGTAACAGAAGATATACGATCATCCATCGCCTCACATAACCTCTTACATTCATCACAAATCATCTTCCAACTGCTTGCAAAGACATCGCAGTCAGGTGCTGATCTGAGAAGCGCGTTCAGATACTGTAAAGCGCGAACTAACGGCGATTTCCGGTACGCCACAGTGCGCGTTTTGGGAACTGCCAATAGATCGCGATCACGTGGTCTAAAATTAAATTTTGACTGCGACAGAGAAGGCACGAAGATGCAAACCAGTTGCGAGACCAGTTGAGGACAGTCTGAATCCCCACGCAATATTCGGCATGCCCCAGTCACGAGTGCATAATTACGCCTTGCTTCTAATGAGTTAAAACCCAGAGAGCCAAGCAAGAATTTTGTCGGGTAAAGAAAAGGATAACATCCATAGGTTTTTTTATATAAAAAACGCAAAAACGCTTTTTGGATTTTTTCCAATAACAGGGTGTAAGTAACCTCGTGGGGGTTCCATACTATACACGCTGCCTCCAGTTTGCTCCTAACTAGAGCGATGTACATGACCCTAATGGCGAAGGTGTTGTCAAATTCGCGGGCATTGCGGATAACAAAACCCAATCTCCGGTA
Organism: Hedya salicella; assembly: GCA_905404275.2. Lineage (NCBI taxonomy): Eukaryota > Metazoa > Arthropoda > Insecta > Lepidoptera > Tortricidae > Hedya > Hedya salicella. The sequence continues at coordinate 6,648,356 of FR990106.1, read as the reverse complement.
GCAGTCGGTAGTTAGGGTTTTCATATGGAAGTGGAAATCAAGATGTGAATCAAATGTAACACCAAGGTCTTTAACAGTGTCTACACGTTTTAGAGATTCCGCTCCAAGTATGTAATTGAAGGATAAGGAACTACGAGCACGGCTGAAGGACATTACGGAACACTTCTCAGTGTGGAAAAGTAGTTTATTAGACAAGCTCCATTGGTAGATCCGGTCGACATCTTCTTGGAGCGATTCACTGTCTGATAGTTGCTGCACGCCATAGATGAGCTTTAAGTCATCGGCGTAAAGAAGACATCGGGCATATCTAGGCAGAGACGCCAAGTCATTAATCATAATACCGAACAGAAAAGGACCCAGGATTGAGCCCTGGCTTACTCCGGAGCGAGTGTGGTAGGGATTGGAAACAAAGCAGCCGTGTTGCACGTACTGCTGCCTGTCGCGTAGATAACTGGCAAAAAACTGAAGCAGTTTTGGCGAGAAGCCGATGTTACATAACTTGCTCAGTAGTATGTCATTATCCACGCGATCAAAGGCTTTTTTAAAGTCATAGTACAACACGTCTACCTGTATTCCTTGATCCAAATGCTCAGAGATGGAGTCTACCAGGGTTAGAAGGTTCGTCTCAACAGATCGTTTTGGCCTAAAACGATGTTGTGAGTCACAGAGATAGGGCTTTGTTTGAGAGGCAACCTGCTTGTTTATAATGGACTCGAACAATTTTGCAATCGAGGAGAGAATCGCAATAGGACGATAACCTTCAACATTAGTTGCGTCGGCTGACTTAGGAATTGGCCGCACCCTAGTTAATTTCCACTGATTCGGATACTCCCCTGTAAATAGAGCTAGGTTGAAGATATGGCATAATGGCAATACTAGCCAGTCTTTACAACCCTTAAGTATAAACGCAGGAAAGGCATCAGGTCCCAGCGAGCTATGAGGTTTTTGACGAGCAATGCCGGAGACTACGTCCAAGGGGGATATTGTCCCAATATGAATTAAGTTTGCAGAATTCGTTACGTCCTGCTCTAAGGTCTTATTATGGTCAAGTAACGGTACGCTAGGAAGGAAGACACTAGAGAAAAAGTCCGCGAAAGCTTGAGCAGCCTCTACACCCTCATAAAGCTTCCCATCGTACTGCACTCTATTCTCAAACCCACCCTTGGATTTCAAACCTCTCATATGTTGCCAAAAAGCTCGAGGATTACAAGTTATGTTAGCCTGAACTCTGCTAATATAGTTATTATACGCTTCTGCCATTCTGGATTTTATATCAGCTCTGAGTTTTGAAAATATTGCATACACTTCTTTGTCTCTAGTGCGTTTCCACTTACGGTGAAGAGAAGCTTTCCGTTTAATATCAGAAATAAGATTCGCTGTAAACCAAATGGGATATAGTCTACTGGGCTTACTGGGCCTTTTCTTCCTGGGTATACATATATCAAAAATACCATACATCAGATCATAAAAGCGATCTACAGCGATATTAACATTTTGGGCTTCAAGAACGCTCGTCCAAGACACCTCGGTGATTAGCTGGTAAAGAAGTTGGTAATTACCCTTGGAAAAATTCCAATCACGTCTCGTATTCAAGTTACTTGGGTCGACCGCCGCAGGACTACTTATGGCTTTTATGAGCGGAATAGAAATTTCAAGAGGTGGATGATAAGTGTCGGCATGCAGAACCAGGCTACCCTTTGGGTCACTATTGACCAAAACCCCATGAGCGCGTTCTCGCACCATATGTTTTTATACAAGCACGCTTCAAGATATTTTCCCAGGATGCTACGCGAGGCTATTGAGATTAAAAAGCATCCTAATTTCAATAGAGAAGATGGATTGTCACTACCACCAGCTTGGGATCCTGTAATACATCTCATCAAGGAACAAGCAAGACACAGGACTGCAAAACCTTAATTTCCGAACGGTGTAAAATATCTTATCTGTTTAAAAGTAGTTTAATAGTCTCTGTTTTTAAATATTATAATTAGTAATGAGGTAGCCTGGGAGTTTTTCTTTGCAGCGTTTCTTTTCTCCTCAGTACGCCTCATTTGTGAAATGCTGCTTGGTAAATTATTAGAATAAAATAATTAAGCCCTTCTGGCACATGTGTAACTGTCTTTACAGCTTAGGCCCATCTGGCATGTATGTACACCTTTATTTGTGTTTTTTCAAAAAATGGGTAGTTTGCACAAATTGTAACTTTGACAGAGGAAAATACATCTTTTCTCAGTCCTCCCGTGACCATGGAAAGCTGGAAAGCTTCCGAAACGTCGGGAACTAAAATGAGATAATATACGCGATATAATCCGTTAAATTGTTTTATTTCAATGAGTAATAATCGCGGAAACAGAAGAAAATATTACGCTTCAAGATGTTTCCGATGTTGTCTGTGCCCCTTTCACATATGGTAATATGGCAGGTTTACGCTCGACTGTTGGTTTCTTCATACTGGGATTCTGCTTGGAACGTGGTATCTGGAGCTCGTTGGCTCGAAGCGCACGTTTGAAATTCTGCAACTCAGCAGTCAGATGTTGATCGTCGCAGATATCCCTGGCTCTCTGAAACAAAGATTTACCCACTGTAGCAAGTTGACAGGGATGGTGGTGACATTTGCCATTCAAATACCTATCTGTATGCGTAGGTTTCCTATATACAGTATGACCTATGTCATTGTTAGGACCTCTAATTACTAATACATCTAAGAATGCAAGTGAATTTTGATTTTCCAACTCCATAGTGAATTCAATTTTACTATGCATGGAGTTCAGATGGTCTAAGAAAGCTGAAACACTAAATCTAGGTAAAATAGTAAAGGAATCATCTACGTATCTTCTAAAGATCCTCGGCTTGACAGGTGCCAATGAAAGCGCTCTCTCCTCGGAGTCTTCCATGAAAATATCGGCGACAACAGGAGACACCGGAGACCTCGTTGCCACACCATCAACTTGCCCGTAGAATTCACCATTCCATAGCATATAGCCAGATGTAAGGCAGTGTTGTAATAACTCAGCATATTCTATTGCCATCTGTTGTTTACTCAATCTTCTTTTCACAATTTCGATACATTCTTGAACTGGTAGGCATGTGAAGAGAGACTGGACATCAAAACTTACCATAACTTCATTATCAGTTAGTCTCAAATCTTTAATCTCACAGACAAAATGGTATGAGTCCCTTGTGTATGCTTCCGTCTTCCCTCGCAGTAAAGAAAGCACACCTGCTAAGTGCCGAGCTAATCGATAGGTAGGAGCATCGATTTGACTCACTATAGGGCGTAACGGAGCACCAGGATTATGTCGGGAACTAAAATGAGATAATATACGCGATATAATCCGTTAAATTGTTTTATTTCAATGAGTAATAATCGCGGAAACTTCGTTATTTTGTTTAAAAGGCCTGCCCCGAATCTTAGCTGGCCCAAACGTTCTCTTCACACTGGCAGCCTGGCAAGAATGGCTAATGATTGTTTCACCAGGTACGATCTTAGGCGTAGGTAACAGCCCCTGTCCCGAAGCCAACGACCCAATTACTTGACGAAGTCCATGGCCTCCGAATCCCAAGGTCTAGCAGGTGACATATCAAAGTAGATTAAATTAGCGGTTATTCACGTTGTAAAAGCCGAGTACTTTTCCACATGTTTCGGTCCATTACGGGGGCCTTAGTTATGAGCGACGAGGGAACACCGACTCTGCTCGGACTGCTTTTACAATGTGAGTAACCGCAAATATTACAAAAATATCTGATTCTCACAGTAATTATCTATTTAGAATAATATCTAATATTTTTTTAATAAATACAGCTTGAATATAAAAAAATAGATATAAGGTTGATACATTATGTCCGATGTCCAGTAAATAATGACGGTTTTATTTTTAATTAGGCACAGACAAAACAGAAAATTACAATAGGGATGATGGCTAAATTTCAACAATTAGACCAATATTTTTCATTTATAAGATACGTCTTTCTGCTTTTTTTATGTAATCAAAAAATGAAAGCGATAGATTGAGTCAAAATGTCGCGTGACGGCACTCCTAATTACAGTTAGTAGTTATGACGTCACGATCACGAGCCCCCACACCTAAACTTTAATGCGATTTTACTAAGTTTTCTTTTATTAATTTGAAAAAACAAAAATACGTGTCCTATATCTTATATAATCTAACTGACGGTCGTGCGCCGCCCTCTTAAAAATGGTTTATCGCGATTAGGCCTTCCTGTGCCTCCTTTCAATTACAATTAATAAAATGCAAAAAATACAACTTAAATTAATCGCGCAGATCACACCCCGTGTTTTAGCCTCCCCTCGGAGGACCTAGAACACTGTCCCACGAATGGCGAAAACTTTGAAACTTAAATAAACCTGACTTAATCTTAATAACCTAAAAATTGTTCGAACACTGTCTTATTTTGTTGCCGCTTCTTCACTCTTCGGCGTTCCCATGTCTTTCTGCGAAGGGCCCTTGCTACGAAGACCTAGGAATTGGGATACGTTTACCTCACACGAAGGTCTGGAACTTGCTGGCGTGCAGTAGCACGAATATTCACAGTCACGAGAATGTTCCAGTATTCAATGCGCGGAGGTGAATTCCTTGTTGCCTTTCAACCACTGTTAGCAAAATCACACGTTATATCTAACCTCCTTAAGTCAATCTGTCACAAAGAAAAACCCGGCACAAAATCAGCGGCATAAATCACGCTATGACAGGCTGCGTTCGGAAAACAACGCATGGGTTTAAACACCCCATTTCCGAGATATGGCTGAAATGGTGCTCAGTTAGTTGTGTCTCTCTGACAACATCATGACAGGAAAAATTTCAATTATTTTATGTACAAGCGATCCCCAGATGGCATGTCAGTGCCTCGCCGATTTCGGCCCCTGTGTGGACACGGCCTGAATGGCCATTATTGGCTTGCCAAGTCAACTGTGATCGGAACTTTTAGCAAAAACACGACAGTGTAATTTATATTGAAATTCAGTGACACGGAGTTAATTTACTCGCACGCGAATCGGTTTTAAACCATTGAAAGTTAATTTACACATAATAGAAGTACATGCTAAAACGAATATTAAAGCTTACTAATCTAAAATAAATGAATAGTTTTAAAAACACTAGACAAACAAGCTTTATAAGACTTGTCTAACAAATCCAAACACAGCACTGATAGGATGTTCCATCATGAAGTTCCAGTTCATATCTTCCGGCTCCATCATCAGATCAGTTCGACAGTACCATATTATTATATTGTCATCAAAACTACATACAGTTGCCAATTTTCATAACGCTACGATCCTTGGAAGATAGTTAAATTAATTACCTTAGATTCCATTACGTAGTTACATACAGGTCGACCTAATAAAAGCGTGTTAAAAACGATAAGGTTTTTTAAACGGCTGCGCCTTTAATTGGGCACGTTTAGTCTTTTAGGTGTGCACATTTTGAAAGTCCCGGATCTCCACCATTAGCCCTTAATGCCACAAACCTATACAGATATTGTGATATAGATACAAATCAAAGCGCAAAGAAAAATACGATTGCTCTCGCACGTGGTCACTTAGGACTCGAACCTGGTACTTCCTGATTACGCGTCAGGTGTGTTTCCCTTTGACTAGCGAGCACTGTGACGTACGCATCGAATTTATTTATCGACTTTGATCCCTGTACCTATTTTGATTTTGAAAGGTATTATACCTTAGCGCCATCTATGAGAACACGTATTACTCCTATTCACATGCCGCAATACAACCCGAATAAGTGTTCCGTTTTTTTCCCTTTTGAGACACGGAACCCTAAAAACTTTTTTTATAGCTTCACAACCGAGACCGAGACAACTCCCTCATAGATTAAAACCTAGCCAACTGTTTGGACTGCAGCGCGTGCCAAAGAAATAGATATGTACACTCGAAAAATATAATGCTTCTTGTGACCCAGTCGGGTAAGATTTTTTTTACTTTAACATTGATATATCGCTTACCCGTGCGCGGGCTGATACTATATCCAAGCACTCGACCAAGACGAGGGCCCTACATTGTTCTTCAGGCTCGTCTCTGGCCTTTGTTCTTGCCATTATTCAAATAGATTGTAAGCTTACTCTAGAAAAGGCCATCCAGAATGCCAATGGATCATTAGAAGAGTCACTTTCAGTTTTTAGTTCAAACGCGACGTGTTTCTACATCACTATTTAGATACTCAAAGTGTGCTTCGCGGAGCCCCAGGGCGCCGCAAAGATTTTGTAGGGGTTCCGCGATACTATAGGTTATAGTGAAAAAAATTAGTTGCAAAGGTTGTCTGCAATCTTTACCGAGTGAAATGTTTCTTCATATTATTTGGCATTGTTTAAATAAATGTACTCGTACAAAGTGCCGTTACTAGGTAGGATTAAAAAATACTGCCTCCGGTATTAACAAAGAATACCCATTAACTACTTATGGATAATTTTAGGGCTCCGTCAAATATTTCACTTGACTAAAAACTTTGAGAAACGCTGGGCTATGAGCCACAGCTTTAATTAATAGAAGAAGGGCAACATTGACAGCGGAGGGGAAAAAAACACAACCGTCTTTTTTTCTTCAGCGTAAGTATTTAAGTAAGAAGTATCCTATAACCATCTATGGATACCCAACTACCAGAAATGATTGAAATTTATTTAGTTGTTTAGTGTGTAGCTTGATAAAGCCACAATGTCACTTACAAAAATACAAAAATTTCAAAAAAATGAGTAAGTGTCCTTCAAATAGTTAGTATCATTTATTTTTTTAAATTTGTATCTTCAATGTACAGACATTAAATTTTTACAACTGTATTATTTTAAAATTAGTGGATTAAGAATAACTGAGGTAAACGTTCCAGTGCATGATATCGTAATAGACTATTTGACTAGTTTCTGAAAACCATCTCATATAATTTAATGGTGTATATAAAGAGCCTAGAAAAGTTTTAATTTTTATTATTTCATGACAAACAATTTCATAATACACTGATTATCTAAGCTGTCAAATCGTTTCCTTGAGCAATATGGCGCCATGTTACAGATGAGACGTCACACGTTTCTCAACAAACATTTTTCTGTTGTTTAATTTAGTTTCATCATCATGATTGCTTCTCCACGATGCGTGCTCAGGGTCTCTGTATTGCTGCGACTTGTTGTCAGCACTTCTTAGAATAAAAGCTACTATACACCGAACCAGGCTACTTTATTTTGCTGTGCCCTTCAATCGTAAGAAGTATGGTTCCAACTGCCTCGCAAGTCGTCTTCCACATACGTAAAATTCTTTATTCGTGTCATTTCACCCCTTTTATCTGAGCAGAGCATCATTTAGAAGAATGATTACTGAGCATCTGCTGCTCACTTGAGTTGCCGAGTTTGATATCATTCACACACGCACAGACATTCATACACAAACACATAAACATCAACACAACACCTGCCGTTCCAAACTTTTTAATTTCTTTAATATATAACGTACCAGCTTCTGCCCACGACTTCGTCCGCCTTAAATTCGTTTATCGCGGATAAGGGTATTATTCCGGGATAAAAAGTAGCCTATGTCCTTCCCCGGGACTCAAACTATCTCTATACCAAATTTCATCCAAATCAGTTCAGCGGTTTAGGCGTGAAGAGGAACAGACAGACAGACAGACAGACAGACAGACAGACAGACGGACGGACGGACGGACGGACGGACGGACGGACAGACAGACAGACAGACAGACAGACAGACAGACAGACAGATACACTTTCGCATTTATAATATTAGTATGGATATGGACTAGCTTCTGCCCGCGACTTCGTCCGCCTTAAATTCGTTTATCGCGGATAAGAGTATTTTTCCGGGATAAAAAGTAGCCTATGTCCTTCCCCGGGACTCAAACTATCTCCATACCAAGTTTCATCGAAATCGGTTCAGCGGTTTAAGCGTGAAGAGGTAACAGATAGACAGACAGACAGACACACTTTCGCATTTATAATATTACTAGCTTCTGCCCGCGACTACGTCCTCCTTAAATTCGTTTATCGCGAATAAGGGTATTTTTTCGGGATAAAAAGTAGCCTATGTCCTTCCCCGGGATTCAAACTATCTCCATACCAAATTTCATCCAAATCGGTTCAGCGGTTTAAGCGTGAAGAGGTAACAGACAGACAGACAGACAGACAGACACACTTTCGCATTTATAATATTATAGTATGGAATGGATAGTATGGATTGCTCATCTGTCTGTTGTAACTTTGTACTTCCTTTTGTTATTATGACTTAACTTCACTTTTTTATTTTGTTAATGTAGTTAAGCACTCTATCTCAATGCGTCTGTTACCGTAATGTTAGTTTGTACGTGATAAGCCTATAAAATGTAAATCCGTAATTGGCCAATGTTAAACACATATGTATCCGTCAGTAATAATTCTGTAATTTGTGCTGTGGATTTTATCTCAATAAAATAAAACAAAATAAATAAAAATTACAGAATCATAAAACTCCTTTACACTGCTCTGGTTGAAAGTAAGCTCAAAGCTGCCTCAGCTGTTTGGAACCCCTACGAATCAACATACGTCTTGCTTCTGCTCCCCTATTGCCTAACGCGTTTGACGCTCGCAATCAGAATCAAGTGTCATAATTTTGTATGGGCTATGACAGTTGATTCGGATAGCAAGTGTCAAAATTTCGTTAGGCAATAACCCCTCTGGAGACAGTTCAAAAAGTGTTCTTGCGGTATCTGTACGAGAAAAAATACAGGTATTAGAAGTCGCCTAACCTGAGGTTGCAGCAGGCGACCATGCATGGTGAAAAACCTTGTGGTACACATAGGTTCAGTAGTGAACTAGGTGGTTGAAACTTTTAATAAGTATGTGTTTGCTAATCAGCGCCATCTTTCGAACAAAGATACATTAATCACGAAATTGCGTGCGCTCGACTATTAGCTGAAAACAACTCCAAAGTCCTCGTAAGTATATGTAATTGACAGCAATTATGTCGGCCACGTCGCAACAATAGACATCGACAAGGATCTGGGTAATAAGAGCATATAACTAAATAATACATTCGATAATTGATAATATTTCGTTTGGATAATTTTGTGTTTGGGTTATTTTCAGCGTTTCTACGTGGCAATGCGTGGCTATTGTATACGGTATACATTACGCTCTGCATGGGAACTTTATTATAAAGTTGTAGAAATCGGCCAAGAGCATGTCGGACCGTGCTCAGTGTAGGGTTCCGTAACCGTTATTACCGAAAAATGTACTACAAATGAAAAAAATACGACGTGAAAAAGTGCATTAGTGTCGTACGTAGATATCGTCGCACTTAGGTCTTTTTGCTGGAAAGCGCAGTTTTTCGACTTTAACTCAAAAACCGTAACTATTTATATCCGATCATATTAAAAATATTTTTGTGAAAGCTTTTATTAAGCTTTGTATTTTTTTTCATATTTTCTGATTATACGGTTTAGAAGATAGGAGGGACGGACGGACATGACTATGACAAAACTACAAGGGTTCCGTATTTACGATTTTGGCTACGGAATCGCAAATTAAATGTCTGTGTAATCACTTTACTCGACTAAGTTGAAACGATAAAGAGGATTATGACTTCTCTTTCGCGAAAGAAGATTCGGGCAGCGCAACTTCTAGGTGCCTAATAATAAACGGAGCCTGAGCATATTAGGTGCAGCAATTAACACTTTCGCTGACAGTACTGTCAATTAAGCGTTGTTAAGCCTACAAATGGAAAGCCTGTGGACGTACAGTCACCGAACGAGTAAAGATGCGTCCACACTTGTATCGTTTGTTCGTATCCGATCACCGTGGCGAGGCATGACTGCATATCGCGCTGCTTGGACGCTAACTGTCGGTGCGGCGATCACGCCGCGCTTGTTCGATCTAAGTGTGTGGTATGCGTAGCAACATGGATTTCGAGCAATCGAATCGGCGCAACGTCCGAACACCTGATTGTGACCCGCGATCGTGCCACGCGACGAAGATTTGATCAAATGTGGACGCACCTTTAAGTTCCGCTTTGGTGTATTTATATGTATATGAAAATTTAGGTACCTAGCCAATTTCGCGATCAAACGGTTATTGACATACTTACTCACCCAAGGCAAACATGTTTTATTTATCAATTAAGTAAATATTGACGAGTCCCCACATCACTAAAATAAAACACTGTTCAGTGACATGAAAAATGTGTTGGTACAAAATATTAGTATTAAGTGAAGAACTGCTTTCTACATTATGCCCGTATACGACGAGCAACAAGAAAAGTGAAAAAAACCGGCCAAGTGCGAGTCGGACTTGCGCACCGAGAGTTCCGCTACTACTACTAATATACGCTACAAACGGCCGTTTTTATGAAAATCCAGTGTAGCAGAGCCGTACTCCTAAGCAAAATGTACGCGGTGTTCGATCATTTTATGTTTGTTACCTACTCACATAGATAGACAAACAAACAATTATACTTTTTTTTAAAACAATTATACTGTTCTTAGTATTTGTTGCTATAGCGGCAACAGAAATACATCATCTGTGATCAACTGTCTAGCTATCACGGTTCATGAGATACAGCCTGGTGACAGGCGGATGGACAGACAGACAGACAGCCAGACAGACAAACGGACAAACGGACGGATAGACCATACGACGGCTTCCTATTATTCAATATACTCCTTCAGTCTTAGAGACCCGTTTTACTCTGTAGGTTAATACTGCTTCGGATAGGAACAGACGGCACCGCATCATTCACGACCTCAGCAAGTCACAAACTTGATAATATTTGTACATTTATGTTTTTGGTGTGATTCTTTTCATATTTCCCTCATGTATGAAATATAAACCCTGCGAGCAGCTACTACAGTTTATTTTGCTACAACGTTTCGCAGCTACGTGTGTGGTTTTCAAATTACGTAAAGCCAACATGCGGGCTAGGGAGCGTCAAGCCTAATTTGACAATTAACTGACATTACCGGTCTACGAGGAAATTACTGACACAGCAGAAACATTTTTAGATACCAGCCACAAATAAATATGCCCAACAAAACAGACTATATTTTTAGCTACGATTCGTGACATTTAACGAGCACGATCTCCATATTTTTAAATTAATTACCAATTCAGATCACATCAGATCGTCCTTCTTGACGTATCCGTCAATGGCGAAACTTGGCATCATGACTTCACGAGCTACCAATTAAGCTCTGATTGGCTGTTTTTTTTTTCATTTTCGGTTACATGTATGGAGTGCCCCTACTAGATTATGTTTTTGAATATTTAACCGTCAAACTAAGTAGCGGCTTACGCAAGACACCTATACAAGATATTTCATCAATATACATTTTGTTGTTTTTAAGTAAAATGCCTGTGACATACGTACGGACGGACGGACGGAACTATAAGGGTTCTGGTTTTGCCATTTTGGCTACGGAACCCTAAAAATCAGTAGTCATTAAAAGTATTCGTAACAAAACGAATACAAAGATGCTTTAAGTGATATAAAAACTTCTTTAAAAATGTAATTTATTCAAATGAGCACGCCGTTACTCAGAACCCATTAAGCAATGTTTTATATTCGACTACTGAGAAATTAAAATTTAAGTTTTAGGAAATATTTTCGTTTGTTCGACATGTGACAAGTCATTGTCATTACGTAGGTACTTTAGTAGTTATCACCGAGTTTGTCAACGAAAAGCTTAAAGCCACCTTTTTAGGGTTCCGTAGCCAAATCGGCAAAAACGGAACCCTTATAGATTCGTCATGTCTGTCTGTCTGTCTGTCCGTCTGTACGTCACAGGCATTTTACTCAAAAGTATAAGATGTACATTGATGCAATTTGGAGCATAGATGTCGTGTGTAAAAAAAAATTCAGCAAATATCAACGTGTGGTACATCATGCGACAGTTCTTCTAAAACACTTTAAGGTTTCTGAAATCAATTTTTGATTTAGTGAGTATTTTCCGAAATATTCGCTACGAAAGTAGCAACAATTGTGTTTTTTTGTATAAACGGCTGCGGAACCCTTCATGGGCGAGTCCGACCGCACTCGGCCGCTTTTTCTTTAAATATGAGTAAATTAATACGTTTCGGCTTTCCTTGTAAGTTTTTCTGACGCCACGCCTCTGGTAGTTACCGTAAAGCTATTTACTACACTTAATTAAATTTCTACTACATACCTTTATTATTGTATTAGCTTCTACCCGCGACTTCGTCCGCCTTAAATTCGTTTATCACGGATAAGGTTATTTTTCCGGGATAAAAAGTAGCCTATGTCCTTCCCCGGGACTCAAACTATCACCATACCACATTGCATCCAAATCGGTTCTGCGGTTTAAGCGCGAAGAGGTAATAGACAGACATAAATAAATTAAAAAATCCAAGAAAAATAATTTTTGGCTTCAGTGACCTCCAAATAGTCCCTTTCAATAGTTTTTTTTTAACATTTTCAATGTGCAGACATTACATTTTTACAATTTTATAATTGCATAGACGAGAAAGTGTTCGTTCGCCGAGGATAGAAAGTCATAACCCCCTTTCTGCAGCGTAGTTCAGTAAAAAGTATTCTATAATTTTCATCTGTGGATACCCAGCTATCCGTGTACCAAAAATAGTTGGTATCCGTTAAGCCGATTTTCCGTCATGAAGCCACAACAATTCATAACAAAAATCCAAAAAATAGATTCGATGACGTCCAATTAAACAGTCCGTTATAATATATTTTAGGAAAATATCTTCAATTTCACTTACACAACTTTATAATATAGGGTGGGCCATAAATTTTTGCAAATAGCAACACTTAGTTTTTTGGAAAGTGTCGGAGTGAGCAGCGAGAAATTGGCAGTAAACTATTGATCACTTCGTGCAATTTTATTTATAATGGAGCGTTTCACGGGAAAACAGCGGGCTTTTTGTGTTAAGCAGTTTTATAAAAATATGACGAGATTGCCGCGATCCCTCGCAGTATGTGTCAGCAAGTTTTCCAAGGTTTCCATAGTCGTATGCAGGAGTGCCACCGACGAGACAGAGGACATTTGGATGATGTAATTCTAAAAAAATAAATTACAATTATCTGTTACTAGGTAAAATAAATAAAATATAGAAAAACATGTATAGTTAATTTTTTATCAATGTTTCAAAAGTGCAAAAATGTATGGCCCACCATATAGTATAGATATACCAGAAAAAACAATAGATGAATTAATATTAAGTTACCAACTTTGTTCCGCAGCCAACTGGGTACAGCCCACGGGCTGTCGGGAAAGTTACCGGTATCCAATAGTCAACGTTAACAACAAAGGAGACGGCGGATTTAAGCACGGCAGTTGATTAAGAACATGTCTTCCTCCTCCTTGCGTCGGTTTCCTCATTGCTGAGGGTCGTGGTCATCTTCTCGGAACAGTCTCTCTCGGATGATGTGCCACCATCTGTTTCTGTCAGTCGCCGTGTGTAGAGCATCGTGTACTGTGGTGCCAAGTATTGTGCGAATCTGGTCTGTCCAGCGTGTCGGGCTCCTAGCTCTTGGTCGTTTGCCGTCAACTTTTCCGGTGATCATCAGTTTCTAGAGATTATCACTGTCTTTCCTGGCGATGTGACCAAAGTATTCTAGGACCCTGCGAAGACAAGTTGCGGATAGCCTAGTTTGGATCTTAAGTTGAGCTAGGATCAATACGTTGGTGCGGCGTGCTGTCCACGGTATACGCAGCATTCTTCTCCTCCTTCTAAGAACGTGTATATTAACACATTTACTGGCAGGAACCCGCCTAGCGGGTGGTCTGTAGACGTAGCAGACAACCATGCGTTTCCCCGTATGTAGAGGAAAGTTAATAGGGCTACGAAAAGTTTGACAGCGCAATTGTTAATGAAACGACACTACCTACGCTTACCCATATTTTTACAAGCTTTTATTTAACTTGCAATGTAACTGTAAATAATAGCTAGTTAGTATATAAGATAATAGCTAGGCAGATTTAAGTTTTGTTCATGTTTAAACTCGAGTAAAGACTCACATTTAGTTTCGTTTTATATTTTTATTGTTTTATATAAAACAATAAAAATATAAAACAATAAAAATATATGTATTACGTGTTAGATATAAGATTTATTCAATTGTTTCCATTATTGTTGCCCTTTATTAATGTTGATTGTCTGTAATATTTCGTGTACTTATTTAAATAAAGAGATGCTCATTTTTACACATAACAATAACACTGCAATACACACATATCCTATACTCTTCACACACATCTTCCATCATTGTCTCTCGTTCCCCCTTCCCCTTTGCACCTCGCATACCTTTGACTATATCAAATTTGCAAAATAGCAAATTTGCCAGGTGGGCAGAAATCCCACTAATTGCGCTCCACGTAAATGTAGCTTATACTGATTCTTTCCCTAGTAAAATCAGTCACCTGCCACTTGCCACCATTCGTCCCACGCTCCACATTACACACCGCATCGCTGCTTAAACCAGAAAAAAGTCTTCTTATTTCTTCTTGTGACCTGCCGAAACCCTGCTGCACCATCTACAGTTGACTGGACGGGTCCGTATAGGGTCCATGCAGTGGACTGGGTGGACCCTATACGGACCCGTCCGTAACAGTGACTATGAAGGATCTATATCGGAATCCCTAACGTCATTAGTCCTAATGTATCGTTTGTCCTAATGTATCATTTGCCATAACGCATTTTTTCAGAAACCGTAAACTTTTCAGGATTGTTATAAAATAAACCTAACCTAACCTAATCTATACGACGATCTTTTATAAAAATCTGAAAAATTTACGGTTTCTGAAAAAAAATATTGGTAAACGATACATTAGGGATTCCGAAGGAGACCCAACTATGTACGTTCTTCTCAACTCTGTAATAAAATGATTCATTCCTACCGAGTTTGGGCTCTTTAGAATCGTCTCGGTAAGTAGTTGATGGATGTTCAAAAAAAAGTACAGTCGGCAATAAAAGCTTGTCACAAAAATGAAATGTTTGTCAGAAACTTATTCGCCTTTGCATTATGAATATAAAAGAGCGACATAAATAAGTAAGAACGATTTCTAGAGAACAGTGTTACGTCCTTCATTTGCAGTTTTACGTAGTGTTGTGTATTTTTATTTTATTTTCCTATTCAAATCTTAGATATAACAGACATAAAGCAATTTTTCATGTGGGAAAATCCAGATAATTAGTAAATCAAAAAGACAGTGATAAAAAAAACCGGCCTAGAGCATGTCTGACCATGCTCAGTGAAGGGTTCCGCAGCCGCTAATACGAAAAAATGCACACTGCAGATGAAAACATGCGATATGAAAAAGTGCACTAGTAAAAGAGCGTATCTCCGCGGCACTTACGTCCTTTTGTTGAATCAAAAACGGTATGTCCGATCATGTTCAAAATAATTTTCGTTGCAAGTATTTATTAAGTTTAAATTTTTACATTTTTTCGTATTTTTTGAACATACCGTTTAGAAAATAGAGGGGTGGGGGGAAGTTTTGCTACTTTCGCAGCGAATATATCCGAAAATATTCACTAAATCAATATTTTTTTTAGAAACCTCAAAGTTTTTTGGATGATCTGTTGAATGATGTGCCACAGTTGATATGTTCTGAAAAAAAAACTGTTTCGGTTACATGTATGGAGTGCCCCCCCTAAATATATATATATATATTATTCAACTATCAAACTAAGTAGCGGCCTACACAAAACAACTATGTTCCAAATTTCATAAATATACGTCTCATAGTTTTTGAGTAAAATGCCTGTGACATACGGACGGACGGACGGACGGACATGACGATACTATAAGGGTTCCGTTTTTGCCATTTTGGAACCCTAAAAACTGTAAGGAATAGATTACTTAGAAAAGTTAGTAAAAGCAGTTAACTCTATCGTCTTTGCAGAGACATTCTGCAGGAAAATTTAAGTAGATGAATAAAAATGACTGTATCTCAAACTATGTTCACAGTCAACTGAGCTCAGCTTTCGAGGCTGTTGGAAAAGTTTTCCATAGTCGACGTTTTACAACAAAGGACGTTGGAATCAAAGGAGGTTGATTAACAACGAGTATTCTAATAAAGCAACACTACACTTATCTATATTTTACGCCTTTGCGTTAGAAATATATAGCGTCTTGAATAAGTAATACATCGATTTCTAGAGAAGAATTTTATGTATCTTATTTTCAGTTTTAAGTACCATTGTGTATTCTTTTTTTTATTCTTAAATATAAAGAGACCGGGTAGGTTAGGGTAGGACGGAAGCATGGGAAAGTTAGAAAGGGACACGTGATTTCAACGCCTTTAAGAGCATTTTCGGTAAAATTTCAGTCGTTTACATACTTTAATCTTATCACGTTTGCAAAAATGTGGAAAAAAAATAAGAAGGAATAGGTTATTTAGACAAATAAATAAAAGCTGTTGACTTTTTTGTCTTTGCAGAAAAACCTTGCAGGAATATTCAAGTGGATGAATAAAAATTGCGTCTTAAAACTATGTTCACAGCCAACTGGGTTCAGCCTTCGGAGCTGACGGGAAAGTTACCGGTTTTCAATACAGACGTTTCACAACAAAGGACGTTGGAGTGAAAGGAGATTGTTGATTAACAAGGTGTATATTAATGAAGTGACATTACGCTTAACCATATTTAACGTCTTTGCATTAGGGATATAACAGAGAAGCATAATATGACAGTAATTTTTAGGGTTCCGTACAAAAAATGGTAAAAAAGAACCCTTATGGTGCGACTCTGTCTGTCCGTCTGTCTGTCCGACTATTTAACCGCGATATCTCAAAAACTGCTTATGGAATCTATTTGAATATTTCGAATATTTATAAACATGGTCAGCCCACGTGTATTGCTAAGGAAATATTCAAAAATATAAATATAAGGAGGAATAAATGAAAGGAGGCCAAAATTTTCATCATATGAACGGGCATGATTTGTACGTTTTTGGACAATTTTTTTATTCTTTTTTCGTTTTATTAAGGAAAAGTAGAAAAAAAATCCCTCGGTACGCGAGTCAGACTCGCACTTGACCAGTTTTTTTAAGAAATAATTTCATGTTATTTCTTGATTTTAGTTGTATACTTATTTTCAGTTGTGAATTCCCAAATATAGAGCAATTTTCAGCTGAAAATTCAGGAAGCAGTAAATCTTGATCACGCTGATAAAGAATATATGGAAAAAATCTAGTAAGGAATACGAATATTAATTGTAAAAGTTAAAAAGGAACGGAGAAAAAATTCGCAGGAAAATTCAAGAGGATGAATAAAACTTGCGTCTCAAACTATTTTCACAGCTAACTGGGTTCAGTTCACGGGCTGTCGGGAAAGTTACCGTTTTTCAATAGTCGACGTTTAAAACAAAGGACGGCGGAGTCAAAAGCGCTAGTTGCTTAACAAGGTGTAGGTATATTAATTAAGCGACACTACGCTTACCCATATTGTACGCTTTTGTTTAGGGAGACATAAATGACTGCAATTTTTTTTAATAATTTTACGGGGCAAACTTAGGAAGAAATGGCGGGACGATCTGGATGCGTTTCTCCACAACTGGCTCAAGGTAGCATCTTACAGAGAGTCGTGGAGATCTAAACGAGAGGCCTTTGCCCAGCAGTGGGACACTAAAATAGGCTAATTTAAAAAAAAACGCAATTTTTTGTGGTGTTTTTTGTATTTTTTTATTTCTTCTATTTTCTCTTATGAATTCCCAAATATAGAGCGACGTTAAGCTGAAAATCCGGGAAGCAGTAAATCTTGAAAAAATACATATAGGGAAAAAAACTGTAAGGAATAAGTACGTTACTTTGTTAAGTTAAAAAAAGAACTGGTTATGACTTATTCGTTTTTGCGGAAAAAATGTGTAGAAAAATTCAAGTGGGTGAATAAAACTATGTTCAAGTAAAATTATCCTATAACCTCCACGTTTGTCTAGACATACGGTGAAGGAATTTTATTTGTGTACCCTTTCGTACCTTGTCATAGTGACATTGATATTGATATGGAATCTCTATCGGTTTTCATATTGAATTTGACTGTGACAATATCTTGTCACAGTCAAATTCAATATGAAACCCGATATGGTATATAAATTAAATTTCGTTACTGTACCTCATCATAATATCTTTTCACAAACCACGATTATGATCCGGTAAGCTGTTTTGAAGTTGCACCTTCTAGTGTATTAACGTAATTATATTTTGCGAAGAGGTAAGGCATACCTCTTAGCAAAATTACGTCAAAATCTTATTTATGTATCATATTTTACCTCATATGGTTCTAAGAAAGGATACATCACGCCAAGGTATACCAAAATCAAAATTACAATTACTTCGTCTGTTAGATATAAAAAAATATTGGAAACGTCTTTTTTGCTCTTTCAAAATAATAAGAAAATAAGTTTCGATAAACGCAAGTTTTAATTTAGCTGCAGAACATGTTCTTCATTTTCCCATACAAGGTACTAACCGTGTCACGTAACTAAGCTAGGCTTTAGTGTGAAGCATTTTTTGGGAAAGTCCAAAAATGTGGGGGACTTTTTATAAGATTGAAATAGTTTTTTCTTCAATATTTTTATCATTGAGAAGTCGTTAACATACCATTAAAAAAGTTGGTCTCGAACAGCTCTCCGAGGTAACATGGGAGACCTGCTGCCAATTGGTAAGTTACCTATGTTAGAGACGTCAATGATCTATCATTCTCATCTCTATCATCCTCCTCGCAGGCATTCAACTTTTAAAATTATTATTTACATTTACACAGTTTGTTTCAATTCAGGTCCCATCCAGCAGTATTTGCTGAAGAGGATCTCCTTGACAATTGGTTTTGACTGATCACTTATATTTGTTTTAGAGATGGTCGTATCTGTAAAAATAGAAGAAGAATCTCTAAGGAGCGTGAGGGCTCTAGACAGATTTATCAATATTTACAGCAAACGAGATAAACCGAAGCTCTCCAAATTAATTATCTGTAAGAAACTCGACAATATGCACAGAAATAGCAAGCTCCTTTCAGCCACCGCTTTAATAAAAATGGATTACGTTGATGGGACTTACCTAAAATGAGGGGCAGGATTATACGTTGATTTTGTTGAGGAAAATTACGTTGATAAAACGTAAATGATACTTGAAATGAGGTAGTTGTTTACCTACTTAGAGTGGTTTCTCACAATTTATGACAATTTTTAGGGTTCCGTAGCTAAAATGGCAAAAAAGGACCTCTTATAGTTTCGTCATGTCCGTCCTTCCATCCGTCCATATGTCACAGGCATTTTACTCAAACATTACAAAATCAATATTGATGTAATTTGGAGTAGGTATAGGTGTTTTGTGTAAGCCAATACTTATTTTGATAGTTAAATAACAAAAAAGAATTTATTTCTAGGGGGAACACACTCCAGACATGACATCGAAAATGGAAAAAAAATCTGCAAATATCACACATGTAGCACATATTTCAACAGCATTTTAAGAACCATGAGATTTCTCCAAAAAAAAAATATTTAGAGACGAAAATAGTCTCTAAATATTATTTTTAGGAAATAATCGCTCCGAAAAGAGCAAAAATTGTGTCTTATTGTCCCCTAATATTGAATATTTTATTTATTTTTATCTCTGAGGCGGCTTCCATTAATTATGTGAGGCGATTTTGACTATTTGCCAAACCCTTCCCCCTTGGTGACATTTCGTGAGATTTGGCTCAACCCCTCCCCCAATCTCACGTGTAAGTGCATTGAATTTATTCTAAAAAATCATAGCTTAATAATAAACTTCGCAGAATTAGGATAAATATTATTGTCTAAGATTTAGCCATATTTTAGTGACGAAATGTTTTGCATAATTTAAGATACAGTGTCAAATTGCAAAAAAAAAAAACAAAAATTTGACACTGTGTCTTGCAGAAAAAAATAACGTGATAAACGCCGAGACCCCCTCTTTCCCTGTAGTAAGATTAGATGAGCTAAACAGCTCACGTAATTGATGGTCACCCATATAATTTAATATTATATTATTGTTATTAGATATTTAACCGAGGCATTCTGTATCCACTGATTTAGGAGTGACTTTGTGAGGGCTTTAACTTAATCAGTCCATCGCAAAGGGGAACGTTCCTCTGGATCTTAAATCATATTTGAAAACACATACTTAAATATATTTTAGTAAAATTAAGTGAAATATTTTTGAACGCCTGTGTGTGTCTTTTCGTTCACATCACGCCAAAAGAGGTGGGAACGGGTGCTTTCTTTTGACGTGATAACGTCTTATAAATCGATGAACGCTGGCTGCACGCACGAAAAAGCATGACTCATTGTCACTTTCCGCTGTCACGTTCTGCCTGAGCTGAGCGCGGAACAACCGATAGAAAGGCACGATCGGACTAAGCGTTCGGCTTGTGAATTCATAAAAGTATGGCATTTGTCTTCAATGTTTTCTTATGACGTTATCACGTAATATTATCATCCGTCATCCAACTTCACAGACAACCAATTTTTTTCTACACCTACACGTACAGTCAGCGTCAAAAGTAGCTGACAATTTTACTACTGGCATATGTCTAATTGCATACTAAAATTATCAGTTACTTTTGACGCTAACTTTACGTTGTTAGTAAGACATCTTAATTAAACGAAAAATGTGTTGTGCTAGTGCGTGTGTATAAGTATGTCTATTTTGTGGTAGCGTATAGACGAACAGCATACCGCATAGTAATTATTTATGCATTATTTGCTTTTGTGTCATAACGCTCTCAGTACTGAATGATTTGTCCCACTGCACCATTTTCATGCATCTCTGTTTGACCCTATATTTTACTGGTAGAGAATGCCATTTGGCGTTAAGTCCGCCCATTTGTATATAGTTTTGTTTTGTGCTATTATGTTTAAATTAATTAATAAATACCGTAGTAAACACCACAAATCTGCGAGAACGTAAGCCTCGTAGCCGTTTATAAATTCAGACAAATTCAATATACTCTTGAAATATTTCACATTACACATTATACAAACGTAAAACGTATCACCTGTGCGTAAAGTTCAATCTCTGCTAGGAAACCCGGTCATAGTTTAAGAGACGCTTCAAATCATCCTTTCTGCCTTGTCAAAATGACGTAAGTAAAATGATCTATCAGCTACGATACGACCTTATGTTATAAGAATGTCCTTGCCATTAAATTGCTTAATGTTGACAGGTTTGCGTCACGGTTTTATAATAAATAACTATTATAAGGCCCTTTGCCACCTCTATTTCGATAAGGGAGATTTATTGCGTGATTTTGGAAATGTATGGGAGTGTTTAGGGTAAGTTAAAAACGGTATTGTTTTTACGGGGTCTCCTTCGTAATCCCTAATGTCGTTTGTCTTAATGTATCGTTCGCCAAATGTATAATTTGCCATAACGCATTTTTTTTCAGAAAACGTAAATTTTCAGGATTTTTTTAAAAGATCGTCGTATAGATTAGGTTAGGTTAGGTTAGGTTTGATTTATAACAATCCTGAAAAGTTTACGGTATCTGAAAAAAATGCGTTATGACAAATGATACATTAGGAAAAACGGTACGACTAATGACGTTAGGAATTCCGGTATAGATCCATTTTTACGATCCAATTGCTGTATTCACAGTTGGTATTTTATTTTTCAAATAAGTTTGTTATTTAACCAGGTACCATACATTTTTTTTTTTTGACTTTGACTTTTGGCTGAAGCCAGGCGGCTGTTTCAGCTGTCGGACCAGCGGGGACGAGGTTACCATATTTGGAACCATCTGTCCCGCAGTGAATGAAAAGGTTTAAGTTTTGGGACCTTTCCTGTTCCTTATCTATATAAACGACTTGCCACACCTCGTAAAGACCCACCATGAGATAGTTTTGTTTGCAGATTATACGCCTCTAATTTTCAAAGTCGTACGAAATCAACGATCCTACAATGACGTAAACAATGCTATCTGTGAAGTAGTAAATTGGTTTAATGTAAATAATTTATGGTTGAATGAGAAAAAGACTAAATGTGTTAAGTTTGTCAAGAGTAACGTAAAACACGAGCAAGCAAGCGTTATGGTTAAAGGTGAGGAACTAGAACTAGTTAATAGTACAGTCTTTCTCGGTATAACATTAGATTCTAAGCTCCAATGGGGTCCCCATATTGCTAATCTCTCGAATAGACTGAGTTCTGCAGCTTTTGCAGGAAGTAAGATTCGTCAATTAACAGACGTCATAACAGCTCGATTAGTGTATTTCAGTTATTTCCACAGTATTATGTCGTATGGCATCTTACTATGGGGCAGTGCTTCCGACATTAATACTATATTTCTTCTGCAGAAGCGGGCTGTTCGTGCGATATATAAAATGAACTATAGAGACTCGCTCAGAGATAAGTTTAAGGACATTAATATAATGACAGTGCATTGTCAATACATTTATGAGAATATTATGTATGTACATAAAAATATTATCGACTTTAAGAAGAGCTGTGATATACATAATATTAATACTAAGCGTAAGCTCGCAGTGCCTGCTACTAGGCTCCATAAAATAAGGAGATCATTCATGGGTAACTGTGTGAGATTTTATAATAAACTTCCTAGCAGCATAACTGAGTTGTCTATTGATAAATTCAAATAATGTGAAACGAAAATTATTTTCTAAAGCTTATTATAGCACACAAGACTACATGAATGATGAAGCCGCGTGGGATTAATGTAAATTATAGCGTCATGTAGGTATATGAAGAATTATATTAACGAATACCTAAGGTATTATTATTATTTTAATCTTAATTGTTTCATATACTCTGACATTTAGAATTTTATTCTAGACACATTCTAGATTATTTATTTTTTATTGACAATCCTTTTGGGATTTATCTTATTGATTATTTTAATTTTAAAAATGATGATTTTATCAATAATATTACACTTAAGTTAAATGATCTGATTAGGTTTTTCTGGGTTTCCCTAATCCTTGCAGCAAATGTTGGATCATATTGTATTTCTCCCAGCAAACATTCACTCTCATGTAACTGACATTTCTAAAGTGCTTGTAACTAGGCCTACTTGAATAAAGAATATTTTGATTTGATTTGATTTGATTAAGCTGTGGCGTTAATACGCCGATGACCAGCTGGAATGAATTGTGTAATGACTGTGTGTGTGTGAGTATATTGAGAGAGTGTATGTAGAGTAAAATGATGTGTGTGAAGAGGGAGTCAGGGGGGTCGAAGGACTTTTGACCTTGGAGAGGTCGAAGATTGGTTGCATGGGTTTCGGAGGGGCTGCGAGAGGCCAGCCATAATGCGGTCGCGCTCGGCGAGTGCGTCCCTATCCTGATATCTGGCTTCGTAGCCAGGTCTGCGGCCGAAGAAGCCGTCGGGTGGACGGCCCCTGCGGCGGGTGTGTTTTTTGGACGTGGCTTTTCTGGTAGATGACAGCACGAGGTTCCACTTGTTAGTGGTCCTCGTGATGTCATCTTCCGAATCATTGACTATATATTTGGGTCGTCTTCTGAGGTTACAATGGGTTTTCACCCAGCTTGATGTAGTGGTGGGAATTGAGAGGGCGTCGCTGTCCGGTGGGAGCGAGACTGGGTCAGTGTCGGAAGGTGGGTCGTCTGCCAGGTCATTGGGGTGCAGAGGGGGCACTATGTCAGCTGTCGGGGAGGGAGAGGGGGGGGAGGGGGACGGAATGCGCCGGTGTTTGGGTAGGATTGATGTATTGGGAAACATGGAGGAGAAGCGGGGGTGGGTCTAGGGGGGAACTTGCTGTGTAGTCCACCGCCCTGCAAATCATGCTTAGCCGCTTTTTTTAAAGAAATCGTGGATGGTGGGCATTTTGGTGTCGAAGTGTAGGCTGAGGTTTGATACTTGCCAGGGTGAATTAGTGATGCGACGGAGGGCTCTGTTATGGATGGCTTGGAGGGGCTTAAGCCCTTTTTCGCCCACTTGACCGAATACCGGACAAGCGTAAGACATAATCGGACGAACACACATTTTGTATAGCGTTAGTTTATTTTTTATAGACATTTTGCTCTTGCTATTAATCGTGGGTCCTAGTCTGCCCAGGATAAAGGCCGCCCGGTCTCGTACCTTTTTGATATGGGGGGTGAAAGAGAGATTGTGGTCGAGGATTACGCCAAGATATTTAACCTTAGATTCCCAGGGGACTGGGAGGTTGTACAGTTTAAGGGGGGGGGGGGGGGGCAAGTTGTTATCATTCGTGGCTTTACCGTTGTGTGAGAAAATGATTGCGGCACTTTTGTCGGGGTTGATGGCTATGCGCCAGAGTTTAAACCACCTACCAAGGTCGTTTAGGGCATCTTGAAGGTCATGGCGGATTTTATGGACGTTGGTGCCTGATACGAAAAGGGCAGTATCATCGGCAAACAGGGCTAGTTGCATATTAGGGTGTTTCGGGATGTCATTTGTAAACAGTGTATATAGGATAGGGGATAGGGCTGATCCCTGAGGGACTCCCGCTCTGATCGGGTGTGGGTCAGAGAGTGTGCCCTCATGACGGAAGCGAAAACTTCGGCCGGTGAGGAAGTCTCGTATCAAGAGTACGAGACTTCCCGGCATGCCCATCTGGAATAGTTTAAAGACCAGACTGGCATGCCATACCCGGTCGAAAGCCTTCTCCACGTCGAGGAACACAGCTCCCGACCTGCGCCCATTGAAGCCCTTGAAGCACTTGAAGCCCTCAAGGACGTGCTGCACTATCCTATGTACCTGGTGTGTGCAAGAGTGCCCTTCTCTGAACCCATATTGTTCGTCGATGATAATGCCCTTTTCCTTAGTGAACCTTCTGATACGCGTTAAAATCGCTTTTTCAAACAGCTTGCCCAGGGAGCTGAGGAGAGAGATGGGTCTGTAGCTCGTGGGTTCCGACCTTGGTTTTGCAACCTTGTGGATTCCAATCACGGTGGCTACTTTTCACATTGCTGGGAACTGGGAGTTATTTGAGGCAGCGTTGAAAATCCTGACCAGAGTGGAGATGAGGTTGTCGGGGAGGAGTTTTAAAAGTTTATTGGCGATGCCGTCGTCACCGGGGGCTTTTCTTAGGTGGAGGTTCTTTAAGGTTAGTTTGCTCAGGCGGGCTGAGGCCGCTCTCTGCTCTACCACCGCTTCTATGTAAGCAGTATGTGTGTCATCGGTCATGTCAGGGTTGGGGGAGCATTGTTTCTCAATACTGGCGGCAAGGCATTCGGCTTTTTCGTCGTCCTCGAAGGCCGGCGTTGGGTGATCTGGTCGGTTCAGCGGGGGATAGTTAAAGAGGTATCGGATTTGAGAGATTGCGCCAGCCTCCAATATGCAAGGTGGCTGGGCGCTATCTCCCCCATCCGGTCCTGGAACTCGGACTCCCGAAACTCGGATATACCCTGTTTGACCTCACGCTGTAAGGCGCGCAAGGAGATCCGGTTTTCGGGCGAGGGGAAGTTGGAATAGTCACGAAGAGCGGCGTTCTTTACCTTCAGGAGATTCAGCAGGTTCGCAGGGAGAGGCCGGCGGGAGGATGACTCATCCGGCACCTCTTTCAAGGCCTCTCCCTGCACTGAGCTGATGAATCCCGTGAACATAACTAACGCTTCATCGATTTGTTCGTTTGTACTTAGTGTGTCAGGGATGCCGGAGATTAAAGTGGAAGTCTTTAAGAGACCAGTCCTCACCCTTTCCCAGTCCACTATGGTTCTGGTAGACGGGGGGGTCATTAGAAGAGCTTGGGCCTAGTCGGAGGATGACTGGCCGGTAGTCTGAGTTGAGGTCTTGCACCACTTCTATAGAACGTAGTCTCATGCCTACGTTCTTTAGAAGGGCGAGGTCTAGTACGTCAGGTTGTGTTGTAAGATGTAGGGGTAGTGGGTGGGCTCAAGGGGAGCGACCAGATCGAAGGCTGAGTTTTCGTTGGGAAGGTAGTTCATGAGCCGGTTACCGTTCGGGTTGGTTTTTACACAATTCCATGCGAGATGTTTATTATTGATGTCGCCCATTATGATGACCGAGGGTCCCATGCCCGCGATGGCATCAAGGTCGGATTTAAGTATTTTGGCGTTAGGGGACAAATAAGCGGAAACAATAGTGATGGTGGGGTGTCCGTTTGGCGAGAGTCGGCAAGCGGAGATTTCCATGTTTTTAAGTTCGGGCGGCTCTAGGCCTATGCAATGCAGGTTACGTCTATAGAATATTAGGGTACCTCCTTTGACCCCCGTCAGTCGATCATTACGGATGGATAGGAACCCTGGCAAACGGAAAACCTTATTGGACGGTTTGTAGAAGGTTTCTTGGACTAGCAGGACATCAATATAATGAGTGTTGAGGAACAGCAACAACTGGTCTTTGAGGCCTGCTAGCCCATCCGCGTTATAGGACGCGATGTTTATGGAGTTTGGTTTTTATTTTAAAGGTGTCCTGTCCATAACGGTCGTGTGAAGTTGACGCCGGCCAGGGCTCCTTGATTCTCTCTGAGAATCTTAAGTTTCTGAGAACCGTCAGCACCTCGGAGTTGAGCCTCTACTGCTTCAAGGCGGACTCGCAGGGCGAGCGCCTCGTACAGCTCAGGGAACTCCTCGGGCTGACGGTTAGAAGGGGGGATGGAATTGACTGACTGGGTTGAGCCATATGTGGTACGGGGTAGGCAAATGGACGCGCGCTTGAGGGGGAGCGGGAAGGCGAGGAGTTGGATGCGAATGTGGATGCGGATAATGTTGAGCTTGATGGGGCTTGTGTTTGGTCTGCAAAGCTATGACCCTGCGCGTGGAACGGAGGGGGCCCCTATGAGTAGGGGGGAACGGAGGGGAGTGAGGGGAGACCTCTAAGGGGGAGGCCTGTGTCTGTGGTGGAGAATGTGCCCACGGGTTAGGCCTGTGGGGGCCCGAGGGGTTATGGAGAGCCGGGAAATCGTCCTGGTGGAAGGACGGCCCGTACCTTTGGTTCTGGTGCTGGTTGTGATGGGGGTTGTGACCCCTTGGAGGGTTGGGTCTGCGACGCCTTTTCAGGGCATTGGGGCAGCCCATGTAGTTTGCGGTATGTCCTGTTTTTTGGCACAGCACGCAGAATGGAGGGGACGGGTCGCCTTTCTGCCTATTACAGGTGCTGGTATGATGCGGTTGATCGCATTTCACACATCTTGGTGGAGCGTAGCAGCCTTTGCAACTGTGGCCATAACGCTGGCTGTGACATTGTCCTATAAGCATCGAGGGTCTCGCTTTTTCAATCCTAAGACCCGAGATCATACAGATCTCTTTGACTTTAAATATATCGGTTTTGCTAGATGGATCAGGGGAAAGTCTAAGCATTACAATGTCTAGTTTTTTTTTGTGTCTATTCCAGAATCTCTTGACCTCAATGACCTTGATACCTTTGGATTCAAGGTCCTCCTTTATCTTCTCTTGGGATAGTTCCTGTGGAACCCCTTTTACGACTACCGCAAAACCCTTTTCGTCGTCGAAAAGGGTTCTGTGGTATGGGAGGTCTATTTCTTTCATCAGGCGGGCAAGCGCTCTGAAGTCGTCCATGGAGTAGAAGAGGACCTTGATGCCATCTTCGTTAGCACCCCTTTCTCCCTTCTTCCTATTTAATACTTAGGCAATTTTAATACCTCGTTGCAGTCTTGGCTTTATTCCACATGGATTTGTCTAGAAGGAGGATATGTCCTATTACTTTCTGCCGCGGCTGCGGATTGGGATCGGAGTAAAGTATGTCCTCTGGGTGGACCGTTGGGGTCCGATGAGGGTTGACTATTCTGGGTGGCTGTGACCCCAGATGGCTCTATTTTATCGTCTGGTTGAGAATGTGCTAGCTCACAGTCGGCAGCGGGTCTGTCATTTATCAGGTCCATATAGTCTGATTGGGTCGGTGCGAGGGGGGTGGCCTGGTCGAGATCCCCCAATGGAGCACGCGGGGTCTTGGCCACCGGTGAAGATGAGGATCCCCTTGAATGGTAGGTAGGGAGTCGGACCCCCTAGGGGTAGGTAGGGAGTCGGACTTGCGGGGTCTTTTGACCCTACCAGATACCTCGATCCAGTGACCCTCCTCGCCCATTGGGTCGTCCAATGGCGCAGGGGAGAAGGGGGTCTTAGTATAGTCAATGATCCTACCTTCACCCTACAGAGGGATGATTTTAGGAGAAGGGTTGGTTGTTGTGGTTCTACCCGGAAGGGGGCTCCTCGCCGAGAGCGAGCGTGATCTGGTGTGGCCTCTCTCAGTGGGGCGCCTTCTGGTGGAGATGTCCAGTTTGGACTTGGAATCGGAAGCCGAGCCCTCTCGGCTTGACGGCGCCGTGGTGGTGCCTGATAAGTCCGGGTTGGCGAGGGTATTCCCCTTAGTGGGGGCCCGCGCGGTCGGCTTACCCTCCTCGTCGAGGTTCATAGAAGAACGGGAGCTGTATAAAAGCTTATATAGCCAGTTTGGGTGTTAAAAACGTTATTTAGGCTCTAATACAGCTGGTTTGTTGCTACTTGGGATATTATTACGATTTGTTTATGATTAATGCGTTGACGCATTTCAATTCATAATATTAACATAGATCCCTCGAGAAGATGGATTGACGAGCATTGCCCGACTTCGATAACGTATTGCGATATCTCTATCTAGTTAGCAATATCTCCGGCATATCACGTTGACCCGCAGAACATTGGCCATTAAAAGTAAGAAGTATATGTTCAGATTGAAAGCTCTGAAAAAAAAACCTGAGTATAAGAATATTATAGCCACTATTCACAAGGTTATAGTTACGGGCTCTGTTCTCCGCACTTAGCCCGTGAAAACTGGGCTATTGTGCGTAGGAATGGAGCTGCCTAGGGGTCTAGCCAGCCTAGCTCCGTCCAGAGCGCAGGATCCTCCTGATGTCTCCATAGGCTTCCCGGAGCGACCTTGGTGTTATGAGGATTTAGCCAGTTGTTTAGCTAAACCGACGCATTCCAGGATCACGTGGGGAGCTGTTTCTACGGCCGGCAGGCAACGCCGACACAAGGGACTGTCGGTTATTCCTATCTATACTAATATTATAAATGCGAAAGTGTGTCTGTCTGTGTGTTACCTCTTCACGCTTAAACCGCTAAACCGATTTGGATGAAATTTGGTATGGAGATAGTTTGAGTCCCGGAAAAGGACATAGGCCTGCTTGTTATCCCGGAAAAATACCCTTATGCGCGATAAACGAATTTAAGGCCGACGAAGTCGCGGGCAGAAGCTAGTAACATATAAATGCTTATTAAGTGGGCAGTGTCTAGAGATCGTGCCACTATTCACATATTACATTATTCCCAAAACGAGGCGCAACCAACGATAATTCCTACATCAACATCCATTAAACCGTTTAAGTTACAAAGCGTACAAAAAATAGACAAATACGGATACAGTGTTGCAACTAATGCCTTTATTCGACTTAGAGTAATATCGAGACTACAAGAAAAAAGTAGTGGACTGTAAACACATATATTATTATATATTATTAGCACAATGGTCGTGGATCGCGGCGCCTACAATGTAAGGTCGTGCGAGCGCGAGGCGAGGCGCGCGGTGATCTGTCGTTGTTGGTTAACGGTACTCCAAGCCGCGATCTCCGTGCGTCGTATGGTTTGTATTTATGGATCAGCGTCGTCACCACCACACCCACATACCTAAATAAATTCATCATATACACATATTCTCGAAAAATATAACATGACTCAGTCAGGTAAAAACTGAACTCAATCCTCACTTAATATTTACATATTTAGCTCAATGTCAATATTACATGAACTTAATTGTATAGCATTGTGAAATTGTGATGTTGGTATAATTGCTTAATGGGGTTGTCAAGCGCAATCGAGCCCTCGGGAACAATTGGAAGAGCACAATGCCGATCAGATGCATGGCTCGCACGGCGGCCATTGCGGCAAATACGTTAGATATTCTAGCACAATTTAGTATTTAACGAATATTAATTATTAATACAAAGTTGGATAGTTAAAGAAAAAATCTATACAATGCAAGTGCTATCTTAGTGCTATCGCAGTGTTGCGTAGGCCTCATTGAAATTGCAATTATCATATAGCACTGACCAGCGTGTCCTGTAATGTGAAATTTTGTATACAATGTGAAATTTTAGTGGTTGTTTTCCCGCAGCGAGATGATTTTGAACATGATAATGAACAACTCTCCCCAAGGAACATAGGTCAAAGTATGAGAAAATATCCACTCCACATAGTAGATCAGCTGATTGCATATTTTTTATGGGAAATCAATTGTTTTTTCATGTTCGTTGGGGAAAGTTGTTCAGTATCATCTTCAAAATCATCTCGCTGCGGGAAAACAACCACTAAAATTTCACATTGTATAAATTTAGAATCAACAACAGAGAAGAGCAATCCATTTATTTAAAAAGAATACTGTATTAAACAAACGTATAAATACCAAATTGAGCCTAAAAATGTGACAAGTTTTTTTTATCGTTTGTAGATACTGCGACGTGAAATTACAGTAGGTAATTTTATTCTTGTTCAAAAGAAAATTAAACGTAATTGTGATTAATTACGTTCATTTAATAAAAATATGTATGACATGACAGCTATATACTAATAATAACTTTTTAACAAAAAATAAAGCAAAAAAGCAAAAAAATAACTGCATAATTCAGTTTCTTTAATTTACTTACAAGGCTTACAAGTAACTGTTTGTCTTTTCAATCTAAATACAATTAATCTTATTTTGGCGTCGGTGCCATATAAAG
Organism: Hedya salicella; assembly: GCA_905404275.2. Classification (NCBI taxonomy): domain Eukaryota; kingdom Metazoa; phylum Arthropoda; class Insecta; order Lepidoptera; family Tortricidae; genus Hedya; species Hedya salicella. Next base: position 6,617,682 of record FR990106.1, on the reverse strand, counting down.
AGTGTGTAAAATATTGAAAATTGACGATTTTAGTAATTTGTGACACGATGGCACCAACTCCAAAATAACATTATTTGTACATACTATATAGATTGAGTAGACAAACGGTTACTTGTAAGTAAATTCAAGAAACTGAATTATGCAGTTATTTTTTTTCGTTTTAGTTTTATTTGTTGAAGTGGGTTTTATTTTTTGTTATAATGTTTATTTATTTTGCACTTTCTAGTTAATCGTTATTTAAATGTGTATCTTGTGACGATTCGAACAAGCCCAAGCACGTCTAGGATATATTATTTTATTACGAAGATCCAGTGCCTACATTCCGGCTCCATCATCAAGTCAATTCGATGGTACCTACCATTCTCATCAGCGGGCCTATGATGGTCGCGTTTATCACGCGATAAATGATATGATAACGAGCCTGTCACTCTCTCACTGACATACTTATTTATCGTGTGATAAACGCAAGTATCATAGGCCCGCAGGAACCAATTCAATTTGCGACTATGAGATAGTCTATCGACGGTGGCGCAGCAGTGATACTCTTAACTATATTTTAAGACCCTATGTACTCTGTTCTGTGCCTAAACCTGTGTTAAACAAATAAATAATTAGAATTTGAATTTTGAATTTGAAACTCCAAGCATAGCTCACTCTATTGCCCTTTGTGTGACTTTGAGCCTTCTTATAAGGCCCATTGTGAGAAATTATATGAAAACTTTGTAATTTAACTGTAAACAAGTAATTAAAACGATATCTAGGTCAAATAACAACATGTATTTCATGTTGTTACTCTACTTCTCGCCATGTTCTAGCGTAATGGAATTTGAAGTATTATGTCGTAATAAACCGCATTTTCAGTACTAGTGATCGTAAAATTTAATTTCACTAAAAATGGAACATCAGAATCAAAAACGACTTTTTGTGGAGGTAGACAAAGTTCAAAATCAAATGGAAGTAGTAGTATTTAGAATCTTAGACCGAGATCCGCTCGCTGCTACCCGTAACTGACCTGGAGAAGAAATATATTTTCATATTACCGAACTCTTTTGGTAAAATTTTAAAGTTATTGCTACTATTGTTAGAATGTATATTTCATAAATAAAGCTTTATTTCATACAAGGACCTAAAAAGTAATTTCAAGTAAGATTAATTTCATATAATGAATGTTTAAATAGAATGGAATTTTAGTATACACTACTTTTAGTGTATTTAAAAAATCTAGAATCAGTGTAAGGTACAACGAGTACTAAATCACAACCGAGGTTGCGGCAGGTTATACAGAAAACCGCGGAGTATAATCTGCCACTTTGCTTAGCGTTGTGGACTATGAGAAGGCCTTTGATTCTGTCGAGACATGGTCAGTCAGAGCGACTGCAGGCTGCTCCAGCGATGCCGTATTAACTTTCGGTATATCGAGGTGCTGAGGAGTGCGTACAACAACGCCAGTATGTCGGTCTGAGTACAAGACCAGATTATGGAGGCAATCCCATTGCAGAGAGGTGTGAGACAAGAAGATGTAATATCTCCGAAGCTCTTCACCAACGCAATGGAAGACGCCTTCAAGGTCTAGGAATGGCAAGGATTCGGCATCAGCATTAATGGCGAGTACATCACGCACCTTCGGTTTGCCGACGATATCGTTATCATGGCAGAGACGCTGGAGGATCTCGGTATGATGCTCGAAGATTTCATCAGAGTACCCCAACAGGTAGGCCTTAAGATGAACATGGACAAGACAAAGATCATGTCGAATGTCCATGTAGCGCCCACCCCAGTATTGGTTGGTAACTCGGTTCTCGAAGTTGTAGCTAGCTTACCTTTACCTAACTAACAAGTTCACTGATACCATACAAACGATAAGACTGTATAACAAAGCATGCATGTGTGTGTGCATCCAGATTGGGGTCATGATTCCCAGTGGCGTAGCTAGGCGTGGGCGAAGCGGACCCTCAGCGTGGCCTCGCACTTAAAAGGGCCTCGCGTGAAGCTCTTTGTGGATGATGAACATTAGCTGGAAAGAAAAAGGCCTCGCAGATGCACCTTCGCCTACTAATAAATTAGTTCACGCTACGCCTCTGATAGTTCTATAGTAGAAGCATACTTAAGCATACTTTAATGTATGGCAGGGGGGTTACTTTTCTCTGCAGCTGACTGTACTTCTGGCAGGCTGATTCGTGTCTCATCACTGGGGGCACCCGGACAAGGAAAGTGTTTAAACATAAGCAAGCCTGCGGTAATCCAATTCTATGAACATCTCATCTACTACCCACTTACACTATTTTAAAATACTCATAGTATTTTACGTTACTGGTGTGCGGTCCATATAGTCACAAAGGCACTGCCTACCCTGAACGACCATGGCTCCCATACAGGCACAGAAAAACTGCCTACTCTGAAGCCCTGAACGACCATGGCTTCATATAGGCACAGAAAACCTGCCTTTCTTGGCCAAACACCCTATGCAAGCGACTGTTTTACGTAGTGCTATACCGATAGGGGAGACCGCGTAAGGTTGTCTCACTGGTTGGTTGTTACAGCGGCCATAATGGACTATGAATCGGTGTTGAAAGATCGTGAGAGCTATATCTCCCACCTAGATAAAGCTGTCGCGATCTTTGGACACCAGTCGATGAATGGCCGTCGTGTTACAACCAACCCGTGAAAAAACCTTACCCGGTCTCCCCTACAGCAGTTGGCTTCAAGTTCTAAGAACAGATTCTGTCAAACTGGCACAAGTACTGAACGACCTCGCTCTTACGAAGATATACGTAAGGTCTCCCTCATGCCATTACTTAGCAATATTTTAAATGCGAAAGTGTGTTTGTCAGGTTGTATTTCTTTTACAAGATTACGGAGCAACGGATCAAAGTGATTATTTGTATAGATCAAGGACCATTAAAACAAGAGAACTGTCAGTTGACATACTTAGGATCGCAAGAAGATATTCTGGCAAAAATTAGATAGCGCTTTGAAACAAAGTATAAGTAACAATTAGTTCGCAAATAGGTAATAATAAATAAATCATAACATTAAAATACTGTGTCACTCTTGCAAAGTTAAATAATTGTAAAAATCAATTCTTATACATATATGGCGTTGTACGGCTTTTTGTATGGAGATGGGCAGTCCTCTTATTTTAATGGTCCTTGGTATAGATATAACAAGGACTGGAAATTGAAGTAGGCTACTTTTAACGCAAAAAAACGGTTCCCGGGGAATAAACAAAATAGTAGGCCTTGCGGGCGAAGTTTCATGTAAATACTGTGTCACATTATGTTTTTCTGGAGCTTTGGTCCCTTTATACTAGATATGATAAGATTACTGACGATCGCATCCCGATCTATTTCTGCAGATGGTGCAACTGAGGTAGTCGTAACGAGAATACAGTTTAGAGTCTTCATTGTTATTTGAAAATGTATGATTAACGAATTAATTCTGCATGCAATGCTATCATTTTACATTTATATGAATGAAATTTTACATTTAGTGAAGTAGGTATCTACTATGGTAGTAGTAGTAATTGTCGCGATGCGATTGAGGCAGCCATGTTTATCTTACACACACATTAACGCGTGTACAGTACAGACGTCTTTGTGCGAACACATTCAAACACTGGTATTAAAGATCGAGTTTTTTTTAGGCAGCGTCCACCATGTGGTCACGTCTGAAAATATGTATACACTTTGAGACTTATGTGGGGGGGCAACGTTCATAATAGTATACATATTTTCTGAATGTGACATTAATTTTACTGATTCCGTATGGTTTCCTCAAATTTCTAAATTACACAATTTAAAGTGTTGGGTATTCCCGGACTAATAATGGCGTCTATTTAATAAGGTCATTCCGTTTTCAATTTATTTTCTAAAGCCTCAACTTTCCTCATTTATTCCGTAAGGAAAATGGCTTCGGGCGAACTCCAAAATTGGACCGATGAGGCGTTAACCAACTTAATTACTGGCATAACTATAAATTACTTTGTCAAAGGCGTCAAAATTAAAACGAGAATACAGACGACAATGCTGTAAAACAAACTTGATTAAAAGTATGACACAGTTTTAAAACAGCATGCTGCGAGCCTTTAAGGCCAAGCCACACCTGATGCATGTGCGTGGCGTGCACGTAGACGTGCGCGTGGCGTGCGCGTTGTAAAGTACGAATACCCATAAGAGATGACACACCGCTGCGCACGTGCATGCCTTTCAAGTGGTGTGGCATCCACTATGACATTTCATACGATACAACGCGCACACCACGCACACGCCCACGTGCAGTGTGCACGTGCTGCGCACGCATCCGGTGTGTTTCGGCCTTTACTGTACTGAAATTAGTAACAAAAGAGGTATTGTTTGCTCTCAAAATATACATAGGTAGCATGCACACGTACTGCGCTAGATTTTTTTATATTCCTAGTTTATTTTATAATGTTAAATGAGAACTTCTTACAATTAACGTACGTTAAAATGCTCTGAGAAGCCCTGCAACATAATATCCTACGAAGATACAGAGAAACTATTGACTGTCGCGAAATGATTATTGTTTTAGTTTCAGGTCACAAAGTTTGTATCGTTTTGTATTTTGCATGTGAATATTTAAGATAAATTACGTCAGCCCTACATTGCCTGAAACACAGGGAATCCTAGATCAGTGTGCCTACCTTGAGCTGAGTTTACGATCGGCGCTAACGAGTATCTCGTATCGATTGTCACTGCACCTCTCTCGCACGCGCTAATAGTGCGAAAGAGATACACCGTCATCAAGCGCTCGATACTCGCTCGCGCCGAACTCATGGTAGGCGTACAGGCATGTACAATACAATTGTTGTCCATATTATGTATGATTTCGTTTACGGTAGTAATAATTACTGTACATGTTATTTGATTAAAAATATATTATGTTTGTTATCGCTTGGCGGTTGGAGCACGATCTTAAGTATGGTGATTGGTCCTCTTATTTTATTTGTTCATGGGCAGTACCATTATTTTAACTGTCTGTTGCCCGCATAAACTATCAAGGCGGTAAGGCGGTGTAACATCGTCTCTTACGACTCAGGGTAGCGTAAATATTTCAAAACAACTGCTATCTAAGGCATAAGTTGTAGTTACAATAGCAATAATGTTGCTCAAATAGCACAAGAGTGTTTTGTTACGAGCACTTTTAGCACTAACTTTTTATTGCGCTCTCGTTGCGTTTGGAACTTTATCAAGGATTTTACTTCAAAATGTTTCGACATTTTCTTAAATAGCCAATGCTTTTGACTGCACAGTTGGGGTACATTTGGGAGATTTAGTGTTTTTGAAAAGAATATGGTTTTCTTTTTTGGAAGTTTGTGCACACGTTTACTAGTGTAAACTTCTATTTAAATACAAATTTACAGTCAGTAGAAACTTAAAAACTGAATTTCATTAATGTACGTAGGTTTTTTTGTCAAAAATATTTTGTCTTTTATTTTAGATATTTCATTATTGAAACTATATTTTATATCATACACAAATTAATAGAACTCTACGCATACGTAATTAACATTATATTTTATGTATTTATTAGAGTGTAATAAGTGGCAAACGGGCAGAAGAGCCATATGTTGGAAAGTGGTCATCGTCGGCCATGGATATGTGCAATACCGGAGGAATCGCCCATACATTGCCCACTTTTGAGTACCCTGTTAACTTGCTTCTTGAAGAATCCGATTTTATAGCGCTCCGGAAACACCTTACAGGGAAGCTCATTTCACGACTTGTAAGTACGTATACTCGTACTACCAATAGTATACTACCAATTTCAATATAACTTACTTAAATAGCAGTGTAATGAATAAACATTTTATTTCAACTTGAACGGAATGCTAGATTGGAAATTAGAACGCCACGCTAGGACTCGGACGAATAGCCTGTCGCCGAGAACCTACCGTGCTCCTTCTCGGACAATAGCCCGTCGCGGGACCCGCGCCACGCTACGAATCGGACGAATGGCCCGTCGCCGAGAATCCACCGTGCTCCATCTCGGACGGCTATCACTCTATGCAGTAGTAGAAGCTCTAAGACGACTTCCTTAGTCCTGCCTGCTCAAAAGATCAAAACAAAACATCGCAATTTGCGGGCTTTACCTGAATTAACATCCAACCCTTACTCGAATTAAAACTCCTTTGGGACACGTTAACATACCGCCCATTCAAAAACAAACGGTCACAAGTGTATTCATTATTACTAGTATTTTAAGTCATTTTGATTATTGCTGTTTAGCAATGAAGCCCAAACCGGAGGTTTTCGCTTCCTTCCTGGCCCTTTTAGTCCCTGGATACGCATTCGTAGTAAACCAATACATTTATTAGTTTTAATGTTATCATTAGTTTTAATTGTGTGAAATGTAGTACCTAACCTTTCAAAATATTTTGGAAGGTTACATATTTATGGTATTAATGTACATACAAGTGCCTACAGTAAATTAACTACTATTTTGGCTATGATCTGTTAATTTATTTATTGATTTATTTAACTTAGGTAGTACAATAGAGAATTTACCGTACAAAAGGCGGACTTAATGCCATAAGGCATTATCTACCAGTCAATCTTAATTAACGCATGTTTATTTATTTCAAAGTCAAAGTGGTGATGCCACAAAGACACATACTCGTACATTCATGCCAAAAAAATGGTTGCAGTGACGTTCAAAGTTCAAATAGCCCTTTTCACTTCTTTACATAAAGTTGTAAAAATGAAATGTCTGCACATTGAAGATATTTAATCAAACAATTTTATTGGATTATATCGCGTATATTATCTCATTTGAGTTCCCGACATTTCAGAAGCTTTCCATGTTCACGGGTTGACTGAGAAAAGATATATTTTCCCCTGTCAAAGTTACAAACGTCGGGAACTCAAATGAGATAATAAACGCGATGTAATCCGTATTTTTATTTTATTTAAATGAGTGCTAATCGTGGAAACAGAAGAAAATATTGTTGAAGATATTTTCAAAAAAATAAGTGATATGGATTATTTGAAGGTCGGTGTAATCGAAAAAAATATTTTCTATTTTTTGTATAATTGCTGGGTCGCTGCGGCTCCATCACACCAAAAAGGCAAAAGTGGGTATCCACAGATGGTTAAAGGATACTTTTCACCCCACTACGCTACAGGAAAACGGAGTAGTGTAAAAGTACAAATTTCTGCGCGATTTTCCTTTGTTTCCGGAGGATGTCAAAACATTGAGTGCCATCGTTAAGCTTTGTAATCAATTTATCACAAAAATACCTTCCTCAAAACCTTATTTAAATGATGTATTTTGCAACGCTGTAGGCATCAATTAGGCGTGCTTGTTAAATTCATAAAGAACCCGAGGCTCTGAATCGAAATACGCATAAAATACTTCTGAGTATTATATTAAAATACTTTGTGCGGACAACTTTGCTATAGGAGGAGAAAATTATAAGCTGTCTACCATACAGTAGTTGGGTAAAAAGTAGTACCTATATACTAAACCATACTAAACCAATCTTGGGTGCCCGGATTATCTATGATATTATAAAGTTGTATAAAAATCTCTATATTGCAGATATTCTATTAGAAATAAGTGAAATAGTATATTTAGAAACCCTGCACCGAATAATATGTCTGCAGGATCCTTTTGTAAATGTCGACTCTTTAAGGCATCTATGTCCATGGATATCTATGGATAGTAAAAATAAAGTTCAAAGTACAACATTATTGTTACTGGACTGCGGTAAAAAAAAGAGTTATGTTTTTCTTGGCACCATACAGTCTTTAATAAACATGTAGTTAAAATTGTCCAGTCGTTCTTATCCGATTCAAATAACCATCTAAAGTGGAAATCTATTGAGGAGGCCTGCGTCCAGCAGTGGACGTTCTATGGCTAAAAGATAATGATGAAAGACGTTTTGGCACCATCGTAACTGTGTGCGAAATGGAAAATACCTCACCAACGTAAGCAATATTGCAGCCATATCGATTACCGTAGCAATACGATTTCGCTTCACACAATCCCCAGAGTTTCGAGCATTGCATTGTAAACACGTTGCTACTCAAATACATTGTACCTACTAGTGTGTGAATACTGTTGAATATTCCAGGTTCTTGGAACCTCGTTTGGTATTCGCAAACAGCTCGAGGAAAATCGGTAATTTTTCAATAAATATTGAAGTTACTCACTCTTAATCCAATTCTGTAACGGTCAATTTCATGCTCATTATGTTTTTTATCTGACTCCCAAAACAGGAGGTGGTTTTCAATTCAGTTGTAATTTTTCTATGTTTGTTACCTCAGAACTCCATCATTGTTGCTCAAAAGGAAGTGCATCCAGATCCTCCATCATCCATGGTTTATCATCTTTGTGAAGATGAGGATGGGATCGATGAGGAATTGAAGGGACTCCTTAAATATGCAGGTGTGGGGTCAGAATTGACCTTATTATATTTATTGCTAAATATATTAAATAATTAATTAGTTATCCATGCGATAATTATATTAAAATTATTAATTATATCGATTTCATAAAAATAATTAATCACAATGACAATAATTAAATGTAACAAGTAATAATAATACATAAATAAATCAGAATTGAATAATAATTTAAGTAAAAACAAATAAACAGAATAATTAATAAATATAATTTTGTATAGTTATAAAATATGTATAATTATATTAAGATTATATTACCTACATGTAACATAAGTTAATTTGCTATATCAATAATGTAAAACTTAAAAATCGAATCATGTTTAATATTTTGTGCCGGACAAACCGATCCGTTTTCTTATTAGAGAATCAGTGGCAGCCCGCTTTTGTTGTATGCAGCCGCGCGCGAAACCGGTCCACGCGCTCGGTAGCTGAACTAGCTCGCCCGCCGCCCGCGCAGTCCCTAACAGATATCGACGCGAGACGCTTGCGCTCCATACGCTAAAGCCGCTGCTTACAATTTCTTAAATCTAGCCTAAACCTAGTGCTTAAAGACTATCTTTCCGCTATTGCTTACTCCTTCTATTCTAAATTGTTCAGCTTGTGTATTGTGCTAACTGTTTCTTCTGTGTGCCGTGTTAAAAGGCAATAAACCGGTGTATAAACGGACATTTGAAGTGCTTATTTATCTCTGCAACTGCATCTATCGGCCGGCACGCTTATATATCAACAACAAGGCAAGCATTACACTCTTTCTGTACCACTAAACTGGTGACCCCGTGGAACACTGAAGATGAGCAATACGGATTATGAAGACGCCAACGAGGTGCACGAACAAAGAGGTGTCGCGCGGAATAACGGTTTGGCAACGGAGGTATACCGCGTCGGCGTACGAGTACCTTCTTTTTGGCCAGAGAAACCTGCAGTGTGGTTTGCTCAAATAGAAAGCCAGTTTGCAATTTCTAACATCACCACCGACGCAACCAAGTTCAATTATGTCGTCGCTCAGCTGGAATCTCAATACGCCGCCGAAGTGGAAGACATAATTATTTCACCACCACCTACCGACAAATACAAGGAGCTTAAGGAAGAGCTGATCAACAGGCTCTCGGTATCTCGGCAAAAGAAGGTGAAGCAGCTTCTGAGCCAGGAGGAGTTGGGAGACAGAAGACCATCGCAGTTCCTTCGCCATCTACGGAATCTGGCTGGACCGAATATCCCGGATGAGTTCCTTTTATCTATATGGACTAACCGCTTATCAAACAACGTGCAATATGTGGTTGCATCAAAGCCTAATGACCCACTCGAAGAATTGGCTGACCTGGCTGATCGTGTGTACGACTTGTCAAGTCCTCAAGTTGCAGCAACGTCCGCATGCGATCCGCAATTGGCTACACTGGTGCGTCAAGTAAGTGAATTGACCCGGGAGAAGGAGCTTAAATCCCAGCTCAATGGAAGCAGGCAGTCCCGTCCAAAGAACCGTGCATCCAGCAAGTCGCGTAATCATTCCAGTTCACAGAGATCCCAATCCAGTTACAGAAAATATCCTGAGTGTTGGTACCACGCAAAATTTGGAGAGCGCGCTACGAAGTGTGTGAAACCTTGCGACTATCAGGCGGGAAACGAACAGGGCACTCGTTAATGGCGACCGCCGACTGCCCTAGCACCGGTCGCTTATTCGTCACGAACCAAATATCGAAGATGCAGTTCCTCGTGGATACTGGCAGCGATCTCTGTGTCTTCCCAAGGTCAGCATTAAAAAATAGACGACAACTAACTAGCTACCAGTTATGCGCAGCAAACGGCTCAACAATAAACACGTACGGCTACATACACTTAGTGCTGAACCTAGGCTTGCGCCGCGACTTCGCTTGGCGATTTATTGTGGCGGATGTTACTAAGGCGATAATCGGCGTTGACTTTCTGTCGTACTACAACCTTGTCGTAGACTGCAGAAACCAACAGCTAGTGGATAAATCGACTAACGTCTGTGCCGTGGCTCTGCCTGCGCGTGCAACGGAAATTATTTCATCGGTGAAAATAGTGTCGGGTGAGTCAGACTATCATCGCATACTACTTGAATACCCCGACATTACTCGCCCATCTGGCGTTCAGCGCACTCCGAAGCATAACGTCCTTCATTATATACGAACTACTCCAGGGCCTCCTGTGTCTTGTTCTCCTCGACGGTTGGCCCCGGACAAATTAAAAATAGCTAAGGATGAATTTGCTTCTATGCTCCAGAATGGAATTGCTAGACCTTCGGAATCTCCTTGGTCGTCACCACTACACCTGGCCCCAAAAAAGGACAATGGCTGGCGTCCTTGCGGTGACTACCGAATGCTGAACGCGAGGACAATCCCGGACCAGTACCCCATTCGACATATTCACGACTTTGCTCATAGTATTTCTGGTTCCCAGGTATTGTCCACCATCGACCTTGAGAAAGCGTACCACCAGATCCCCGTGAATCCAGCGGACATCCCGAAGACCGCTATCACCACGCCGTTTGGAATGTACGAGCTTCCTTACATGGGATTTGGCCTTCGCAATGCAGGTCAGTCCTTCCAGCGGCTCGTAGATGAGATGGTAAGGGGACTGGATTTCTGTTTCGCTTATTTAGACGACTTTTTGGTGTACTCAAAGGACGAAGATACCCATAGAGACCATCTGCGCCAACTATTCACAAGATTCAACGAGTGCGGGATGGTGGTCAATACCTCCAAGTGTGTCTTCGGCGCATCAGAGGTAACTTTCCTAGGATACCGTATATCAGCCCAGGGAACAAAACCACTTCCAGCCAAGGTCGACGCCATCAAGGACTTCCCAATCCCGAGAAATGTACGGGAGTTGCGCAGATTCCTTGGGATGATCAACTTTTATCGAAGATTCATCCTCGGCGCAGCTCAGTTCCAAGCACCACTGAATGCCCTTCTAACCGGCTCCGTCAAAGGTTCTCATCCCGTCAACTTTGGTGCTGAAGAGCATGAGGCTTTTGTTCGTTGCAAGGATAGCTTATGTCAGGCTGCGCTATTAGCGCATCCAGATAGCCAGGCTAAGCTCGCCATTGTAACTGACGCATCCGACACCGCCATGGGCGCAGCGCTGCAGCAGTATGTTGAAGAGGAATAGCAGCCGCTGGCGTTCTTTTCCAGGAAGCTTAGTCCCTCGCAAAGCAAATATTCTCCGTATGACCGGGAGCTCCTGGCCATATATGAAGCCATCAAATATTTTAGGCATATGGTGGAGGCCCGGGTTTTCACGGTGTATACGGACCATAAACCGATCTGCTTTGCATTCAGCGCTCGCAAGGACAACTGCTCACCAAGACAGTTCAGGCACCTGGACTTTATTGCGCAATTTACCACCGATATAAGGCATATTTCGGGTAAAGACAATGTTGTAGCGGATACATTGTCCCGAATTGAGGAAATAACAAAGCCCATTGACCTGACCAAGCTAGCGCAATCTCAGCTTAAGGATCCAGAACTACAAGAGCTCCTGAATAGCGACACTTCATTAAATCTGAAGAAGTTGAAGTTGCCAGGTACCCATGCTGAACTTTACTGTGACGAAAATGACCAGACGCTCAGACCATATGTCACTAGGGAGTTGCGCCAGCAAGTATTTCAAAGCCTGCACTGCCTCAGTCATCCTGGCGCCAACGCATCTATAAAGCTGGTTACAGATCGATACGTATGGCCAGGTATCAAGAAAGACTGTCGCTAATGGGCTCGTACTTGTTTACCATGCCAGCGAGCCAAGGTCACTCGGCACGTCTCTGCACCACTGGGAACCTACAGATTACCGAGAGCGAGGTTCATGCACGTCCATATAGACCCCATGCCAATATCTCAAGGATATAAGTACTGCCTCACAGCCGTCGATCGTTATACACGATGGCCTGAGGTGATACCGCTACAAGAGATCACAGTTGAGGCCGTAGCAAAAGGCTTACTACATGGATGGATATCTCGGTTCGGCTGCCCCAGTGATGTGATATGTTACATAACTTTATATACTCTAATTAGGCTCTAGTATCGTTAGCTTAAATCTTTCGGGTTATTAACGGTCACGGTGTATATAGTCGTCCTCATCGATTTCGCTGACAGCGACCCTCCACTATTTTTTTGGATGACGTCTATTGCTGGCTCTGAAATGGCTGGCTAAGCCGAACTTACTTTTAAATATTCTCTTACACGCATTGTATGTGTGTGCAGGAGGGCTTATACTCCATCCACGGAAACGAGTTAATACTAGAAATTTGAGAAAACATGCTATTGGTTAGAGATAAAGGTAACAAATGCACAAGGAATGGGTTTAAATGGCAGTCGAAATTCAGTCAACATCTGTCTCTTGTATGGTGCGGACGCGTTATCTTTCTCTCTTTTATATTGGCGATTTTCGACGACTACCTGGATTACTGGACTGATATTTTTTGTTGTAGGTTTACTTTTAAATAATTGGCGTTTAATGTCTAATGTTTCATGTAATTATTTAACTGTGAGAGCGATTAACGATTTAATTTCATTGTCTATGGCGCAAAAATCTCGACCATCTTAGACACGGGCCCGCAGCCATATTTTACATTCCGCTTTAAAAAATATTTTTGAAAATTTGTCTTTCAATGGTGATGGCAACAAATGGCACAAGTCAAATGCGCGATATAATCCGTTTAAATTGTTTATTTAAATGTTAAATTGAGTTGTTCTTAATAGATTTCTGCTTATCACTATAATAATGCTCTAAACACTTATCAAGTAAGGGAACTTTCATAATTTTCATAACATATCAGTCTTAACTGTAGTCGATAAAACAGCCTGTTGTCAACATCTGATTATTTTTTTATTATTTGTAAACCTGTGCAATTAAGATTATAGTACGTCCCGCTTGAAAAACGATTTTGACGTCTTCTAATGGCAATACGAGTAGGTTCCTGTTAGCACAAGTCTTTCTGGACTTCATCGATATATTGATACGTCGTCAATTAGGGCGAAGGGCTGTACAGGATACAGAGGGCCACTAGGAGTTGAAGGCCAAGATCCACATTCGGATCACTGACTCAGGGTAGTAAGTAAATAAGTCAAGGTAATACGGATAACAGTTTGTATGGAAATCAACGGCTCGTTGATAAACTCAGATGTAAAATAACAACAATTCTGTGGGCCATAACAATAATTTTACGACACCAAACTACAATGTAAACATAAAAACTGAGCGTCCGCATACAGAATTCATGATGTTTTTCGTTTCCCAGGAAAATAGGAGTACGAAAACAGCATAGCAATTATTTTTCACTTTATGGGATAACCTCTATTTCAATGCGATGAAATAGAGGGGTGTTATAAGTTTATTATGTAGAGCTGTGTCTCGCTTAGAATAAGCGTAGTAATCGTAGCCATAGTTTAGGTGCTGTAATCATTTTTTCTCGTCTAGCATACCTCAGTGCTTGAAGAGGAAAGTAAGTAAAGACCAGCATATTACCGCTGATGAACTACGGAGCCGAGACGTGGTCTCTGACTATGGGCCTCTTAAGGAAGCTCAGCGTCACTCAGCGAGCTATGGAAAGGGCTATGCTAGGGATTTCTCTACGGGATCGAATTAAGAATGAGGAGATCCGTAGACGAACCAAGGTCACTGACATAGCAAACAGGGTAAGCAAACTGAAGTGGCAATGGTAGTTCGAAGAACCGATGGCCGTTGGGACACAAAGGTTCTCGAGTAGAGACCGCGTACTGGCAAGCACAGCGTATATATTATGATGATGGATGGAAATGTTAATTTACACTTCTATCCATACTTCCATACTAATATTATAAATGTGAAAGTGTGTCTGTCTGTCTGTCTGTCTGTCTGTTACCTCTTCACGCTTAAACCGCTAAACCGATTGGAATGATATTTGGTATGGAGGTAGTTTGAGTCCAGGGGAAGAACATAGGCTACTTTTTATCCCGGAAAAATACCCTTATCCGCGATAAATGAATTTAAGGCGGACAAACCGTATGTTACACTAATACGCAAAAACTACATAACAGATTTGCGCAAAATTCTGCAGTAAATATAGCTTAGATATCAGAATAGGACATAGGCTACAACTTTTGAGGGTATTCATTCATAAAATGGGTTTTATTAACAATAAATGGTAAAACATGACCTTTTGTTCATTGTGATTGTGACATTTTAATTTCTAAATAATGAATTAACAATTGGTAACCTAGCAACAGTAATACTACCTACACGATTAAGCAAAGAACACACCTTCCGTATATGACGTATTATACAAATAAGAGTATATCTTGATATAGACGGATAATAGCGTATTGTACATTTTGGACTTGCGATCATCTCTGAATGGAATTATAAACAGTTTGTTGCAAAAGTAGGGTTTATAAGTAAGATAAATACATAAAAAGGGTTATTTTTAACAATAAATGGAAAATTATCATTTTTTGTTAACTGTGCATGTTTTTATTATAAACAAAGATCAGAAACAAATGAAAAAATTTTTCGACGATACTGGACTTGAACCAGTGTCTTGAGCCAGACCGGGGCAGCACGCTCTGGCACGTGCTCTTTGTTTATAATAATAACGCTAGTGGAGTGATCCACTAATAAATTGCAAAAATTGTGATTATTATCATGATATTTGCAAAACAAAAAGTGAGCATGTTTTATTCCGAAAAATTATAAAGAAATAATTGCTTTGAAACCAATATGACACGTTAGTATCTGTTTGCGTAACTGGATGGCGTTATTTGTAAACACTTTTTCGTTCTTTATTTTTAATAATTTGCCTAATTTTTGCATCATAAAAATTATCATCATTCACGCATGAAACGTATTCAAGATTTTTTTAATTTTTTTGAAATGTCATGTTTTATACAGTATCGCGACCGCATAGGAAGAATGAATACAGATGGTCATCGCTAGATGGAGTAACTGTACATACCTACATTCCAACAGTATTTAGAATTTTTGTCTGTGTATCTGTTTGTCTGTTTATTTGAACGCACATCACGTAAAAACGGCTGAACAGATTTTGATGCAAACTTTACTAATCTGTCGAGAAAAACCCCGGCCAGGTTATACATTATAAACATTCAACCTCTATAGGGGGGGAGCGACTACACTCGATTGAGTTAAGTTTGCACCTAAATCTTATCGCGCTTAGTTTTGGAAAATACGGAATAGAATTCAGTATTACTGAAAAGTATTCTTAAAAGTCAACTAAATTAGACATGAGGATATGCTAATTTTGAATGTTTCAATTCGAAATCCATCGATTACATCAAAAAATAAAGTTTAGTTTAATACGAGGAATCATCAGACTGTAATTAAAGTACAAAATTACAAATATAATTACATTATGCTACAGAACCTGACCTGAGTGCTAATTGGAAGCAATACATAACTAGAATTTATCCGTGGCTTCGCCTGATTTACCTAGAACTGAGAAGCCTCCGTTTAATGGATTGCGCAGATACGACGATGGGCGGTTCAAGAGTCTGGAATAGAAGGAGCATCCTGTCTTGGCATGCAGACAGGTGGATTCCCCTCTCTTTAGCCCCATAGCGTGCGCGGAACGTTAGACGTAAAACGCCAATTACGTAAAGAAATACCTTAGCTCTCCTACACGTACACATACAACCCAGCTGGCCAATTCTACTGGCACGCGTGCAAGAGTTTATTTAAAAGTAAGCTTAGCCAGCCATATCAGAGCCCACAATAGACGAAGTCCATAATGTTAGCGTAGGGTCGCCATCGACGCTCATCGAAATCGACGAGGAGGACTATATGCGCGAAAGCAGTTTTCGTTAATTGCTTGAGTCCATCGCTATCCAGACACGCGGCAGCGTGTCCAGCCAAGTTCAAAGAAAAAGGACCTGGCCAGTGGCCACGCAGCCGCCGTAGTGTAATATTAAATGAACCATTTAGAGCTACTTTTGACCTCTTTACAACTCGAAACCAATTCAATCTTTATACATGAAATTTGGTACGTTTATCGCTTAGATTGTTTAGAATACCACATTTGATAAATGTAGCTCTGATATATAAACTAGCATTTTTATGACTGACTGACTCACCCACTGACTGACTTATACATCGAAAACCTCCAACCACTTGTAGATAACCTAGCAAGTTGAAATTTAACAAACAGGCAGAGTTATCACAACACAGCAAACGGTAAGCCCCGTTTTGCGTATAAATATGATTTATTTAATTATCTATCGGAGTGTTTATCTATCTGCAGAATAAAGCATCTAGACAAACCTACTGGTTTAACGATGCTATTAATGTTAGTGTGTATTCTGTTTGTTACTATGATTATAAATTAAAAAAAACCTTTTGTTGTAATTCTTAGACGTTTTACTGCGTCCATGGTCTCGAAGGAACTGGAGAGGCGGGTATCAACCTCTTGTAGCCGCGCGAGTTTTCCAATCTACCCGCACTTGGTTGTGTTTATCCGATTGAACACTTAGGTTGTCACTGTACCAACACACTACACTCAGGACATCTGGCAATTTATCGGATGATGTTTGATGCTGTTTACATGTACTAATAACTGGATTCCGCGAAGATGAAAGTTTGAAACAGTCTTCCCGGTTGAACTTTCGGTGTTTCTTTATTTCAAATACTCCACTTACGATTCTACTATAGTAATTACGTTCCGTAGAAAGGATCTTGGGATTATGAAGCTCAATCCAGTGGTTTGGTCCGGATTATACTACGCGTCTCGTTCTCGATAATAGATAACATGTAGTACTGTTAAGTATGTTTAAACTTCACAACGTTTAGAGATTTAAATTGAAAGAATATTCCCGCGCCCCGTGTTATCGCCTCGCGCGCTCCTCTATCGGTCGCCATATTGTTTTGTTGTGAAAAAAGCTTCTGACGTTTGAGAATTTTATTAAACAATATAATATTGATTATTTGGTTAAATCGTTACAATTGTGTCGATATTGTGTTAATAACAATGCCGAAAAGTGAAAAACGTTCTAGAGAAAGAGATCGGGAAGATCGAAAAACTAGTAAAAAACTGAAATTAATGCAGGAACAAATTGATAGCCTAACCAAGTGTGTGACTGAATTTATACAAAGCCAAAAAAAGGATTTCAATGCTACAGGTAAGGTTTTTTATGTTTTGTTACTGAACATGAACGTTCTATACGAACATCATGTGTTGAGCAACTCCACACGAGCGAGCTCAGTTCTATACGAACATTTTTTATGGTGGACCGCTCCACACGAGCGTGTTCAGTTCTATACGAACATTATTATATTGGAAAGCCTCTCTCGAGCAGGCTACATTCTATACGAACGTAAGCTTGAACGTAATTATGTCCATTGGGAGATCTGTCCACAATTAAGCGAAGTTCAACAAGAACCAGCTTTTTTTTTTATGTACAGAAGTATACTTACCAACTTACATAATATATGTCATTACAATGATAATACATATATCACATGTATATATTTTCACTTACAGATGCTATAGAGTCTAATAAAGAAAATATACCAGAGACTAATAAAGGCTCGGACAAATCTCCAAATAATGGTGATTTTCCTATAATATCAACTCCACCCGAGATGGATACTATTATTCCATTCGAAGAAAATATTCAAGAGTCAACCGAAGCTCCACAAGACTGGAACCAAGAATTTCTGGAAATGATGGGAGAAGAATTACCTTCTACTACCTCCACATCAAAGATTGATGATACAATCCAAAAACAGTGGACACACTGGATGACTAAAGGCCTGACGGATGAGACTCGGAAAGACCTACTTAAAAAATATTGTAGAGAAGGTACTTTCCGTACTGAAGCTCCCAAGATTAATTTGGAAATAGTGAGTCATTTAACGGAGGTAGCAAAAAAGAGAGATCAACATTTCACCGATACCCAAAACTGTGTGGGTACAAGCCTGATATCACTCGGAGCAGCAATCACAATGTTGATGGAAAATCCTGAGGACGTTGTAGACCATATGCAGCTTATGAAGTACCTTTGGGACTCTGGGAAAATTCTGGCAGACATATTTCATCAACACTCAGTTGCGAGAAAGTCTTTTATCACTCCAAGCCTCGATAAAGACATTAAATCTACCCTTGAATCGGCAGATTCTGATGAATGGCTCTATGGCAAAAATCTAAATGAGCAAGTAAAGGATGCCAAAAACATTAAGAAGGCTTCGGCTTCTCTTAAGATGACTGAAAAACCATCAGCCAAGAAGACCACCAACCAGGTAAACTGGAGAGGCCCACCTGCAAAAGCCAGACAGGTGGGCTATTTTCCACGGAGGCAATTCACCAATGTGAGGTACAAAGGGAAGCCATTTCAGACAAAGTCTTCTCAGAACCAAGGGCGCTTAATGACCCAAAAATCAAACCGCCCAGTTTTGAAGAAGTAAATAAGGTAAATTATACTGCAGGCAGACTACAATATTTTATACAATCATGGAGAAATATCACATGTGATAACTTCATTTTAAATTGTATAAAAGGGTATGATATAACCTTCAAAACCAAACCTTTTCAGTTTCAAGAGCCAAGTCTTTCGAACTGGCCTCCAGACGAATTTAAAAAAATTGAACTGGAAATTTCCTCACTTCGATCTAAAGGGGCTATTGAAAAATGTACAGAATGTGAGGGACAATTTGTGTCATCCTATTTCCTAGTTGCAAAACCAGATAGGTCATATAGATTTATTATTAATTTGCAAAAATTAAATGAGTTCATACAAACTACTCATTTTAAAATGGAAGATCTTAGAGCAGCTAGAGACTTAATTTCTCCAAATACTTATATGGCAACACTAGACTTAAAAGATGCCTATTTTTTAGTCCCAATGTGTAAAAATAGTAGAAAATATTTAAGATTCAGATTTAATGGTATTTTATATCAATTCACTTGTCTCCCGTTTGGCTTGTCAACCAGCCCATATATTTTTACCAAGATCATGAAACCGGTAATGAATAATATACGCTTAAATGGCTGGTTATCCTTAATTTACTTAGATGATTTACTTTGCATTGGTGAAACATATGAATCATGTAATAATAATGTAAAAAGTGTAATTGTATTATTAGAAAAGCTAGGATTTATTATAAATTATATGAAAAGCCAAACAGATCCAAGTAAAAGATGCAAATACCTTGGATTCTTTTTAGATTCAGAAAAATATTCAGTGGATTTACCAGATGATAAGAAAAACCAAATTATAAATTTTATAAGCCATTTTGAAGTAGGGAAAAAGTACAAAATCCGCCTTTTCGCACAACTACTAGGAGTTCTAGTTGCAGCATCTCATGCAGTTGAATATAGTAAAATATATTGTAAGAGACTAGAGAGAGCTAAATGGCTTGCTTTAACTGTAAATAGTGACGATTTTGAAAGTTACATGAAAATTACTGATTATGTAATGGAAGATCTTGCTTGGTGGGCTTTAAATGTATTAACTGGTTCAAACCCCATACGGTCAAGGAAATACAAAATAATAATTTCTACAGATGCATCGGGATCAGGGTGGGGCGCTGAATCCAATTCAATAATAACCCGAGGATTCTGGAGTCAGAGTGATAAAAAATTTCACATAAATTATCTTGAGCTCTTAGCAGCCTTTTTTGGGCTAGAATGCTTTGCATCTAAACTCAGCAACTGCGAAATTCTAATGCGTATAGACAATACTACAGCAATTGCTTACATCAACAAGGCCGGAGGTGTAAAATTTCTCCACTTAAGTGAATTAGCCCGTAAAATATGGCAGTGGTGTGAGAGTAGAAAGATATGGATAGTGGCTTCATATATCGCGTCAAAAGAAAACGTCGACGCAGATACTGCTTCTCGCGATACCAACCTAGACACCGAATGGGAGCTGGCGGGAAAATACTTTAAACAAATTGTGAACAAATTTGGTAGCTGTTGTATTGATCTGTTTGCATCTAGAATTAATACCAAATGCAAAACATTTTGTTCACGTTACCCTGACCCAGAAGCATCAGCAGTAGATGCTTTTACAATTTCATGGGAAAAAGAACGTTTCTATGCTTTTCCCCCTTTTGCAATAATATTGCCAGTATTGAGAAAAATAATTAACGATAAAGCAACAGGGATAGTAGTTGTACCAAATTGGCCCACGCAAGCGTGGTATCCCATGTTTTCGTCACTTTTATGTGAATCTCCCTTAGTATTGGGGCCTTCAGCTGATTTACTACTTTCTCCTTGCAGGAGCAGATTACACCCCCTGTCACACAAACTTTCTCTAGTGGCCGGGAAATTATCAGGGAGGCATACTTGAAAAAAGGAGTTCCCGAAATGTCTGTTGAGTTTATGGTAGACTCCATATCACAATCCACGCTCAAGCAATATGAAGGATGTCTCAAAAAATGGGTACAATATGCTACATGTAATAAATATGACATATTTGATCCTACCAGTACTAATGTTATAGAGTTTTTGACAATGAGATTCAATGAGAATGCAAGTTATGGCACTTTAAACTCTGCAAGATCAGCAATCTCACTTATATCAAAAAGCGACATATCTAAAGATGCCATTATATCTAGGTTTTTCAAGGGCATTTTCAGGAGACGTCCTCCTGCACCTAAATACTCGGAAACATGGAATATAGAGCAAGTTTTAGAATATATTGAAAACTTAGATAACTTAGAAAATCAAAACCTAAAAAATATATCTGAGATTGCTACAACACTATTAGTTCTGGTTACAGCCCATAGGTTACAAACAATAGCATTAATTAATATTGATGAGATAATTACAAGTTCATTCGGGCTACAAATTAAAATTCCTGATAGGATAAAGACATCAAAGCTGGGAAAAAATCAACCCTTACTTGTGATTCCATTTTTCAGAAAGCGACCAAAAGTTTGTGTAGCCACTATAATTCTTCACTATTTAAAAATAACGGAACCAATTAGAGTAGAAAATAAGAGCCTATTTCTATCCACAATAAAACCTCACAAACCAGTCAGTCCTCAGACGATTGGTCATTGGATCAAGTCTTTACTTAACAAAGCCGGTATTGATACCGATAAATTCAGTGCATACAGCACTAAACATGCCTCTGTGTCTGCTGCCTATAGAAAAGGGATAGACATAGATACAATAAGGAGAACAGCAGGATGGACGGAAGGGTCAAGAACATTCGCACAGTTCTATAACAGACCTCTTACAGAACCAAATGATAAGTTCGCAATTAGTATTCTAACTAAAACTGATTAAGTGTTGTATAGTTATATGCATATAACTTATATTATGTGATTGTTTAAACATATGATTATTATGTTTATTATTAATAAATAAATATAAAAAACTATGTCAAAGATGTAAATATTTGTATCATCTCTAGGTTAAAAAATACAAATATTTTAAACAGGGCTCTATCACAGGCTCTAAAAATCTACATGTTATCTATCATCGAGAACGAGACGCGTAGTATAATTGTACGATCAAACGAGCCCGCCGAAGGCGGGCGAAGTTCGATCGAAATTATACGAAGCGTCTCGTTCGAAGATGATCACTTCCCACCCATAAAACAGAAGTTACATCCCAAACTAATATTATAATAAGTGAACCCCATCCCCGTAATCATCTTACACGAAACTGTGATATCGCTTAAATTACTCTGAAATATATGGCGACCGATAGAGGAGCGCGCGAGGCGATAACACGGGGCGCGGGAATATTCTTTCAATTTAAATCTCTAAACGTTGTGAAGTTTAAACATACTTAACAGTACTACATGTTATCTATCATCTTCGAACGAGACGCTTCGTATAATTTCGATCGAACTTCGCCCGCCTTCGGCGGGCTCGTTTGATCGTACAATTCTAGTAAGCGTTCAGCAATAGCTGACTTATTCACCTGGGGGTTCTTAACAGCTGCGATATGGTCCTCGACTCTTTCAGCAATAGTGCGCTTCGTTTGTCAAATGATAAGTACAACCGCGATCAATCAATCTTGTTCATCAGACAGAGTTACTTTTGCATTCATAATAATTATTAATATGGATATACGAGAACCTATGTTTTTTTTGGAGCAGAAACACCAGCTAGCGTAATCTAAACGTAAATATTAAATTGACCACACGTTTGGCTTAGTGGGTTGTACAACGGCCTACGAAGCTGGCGGTCCCGGGTTCGAGTCCCGGCCAGGGCAAGTGATTGTGTGATTAGGAACGAATGTTTGTTCCTGGGTCTTGGATGTTTTCTATGTATTTAAGTATTATAATTTATCTACATATTATGTATATCCTCACCTAGTACCCATAGCACAAGCTTTGCTTAATTTGGGACTGGGTCGATTTGTGTAAGATTGTCCCTAATGTATTTTTTTTTTTAATAGAAAGGATTGAAATTTCATTTTCATTTTTAAGAACCCACGTCTCTAAAGGCTTTGCACGCCAACACGGGCGACCTACTAATACGTCCAACAAAGCTTCGAGCTCAAGTTTTTTTTTTTTTAATCAGTTACATACGAGACACATAAATGGCAATCTACATATTCCAAAAGCAAAAAATAACATCACATGTTACTAAGTGTATGTAACATTCTACTTTACTTAAAGCCAGTATTGCAGTACCTTATTAATCCGCAGTGTAAATAAAAAGTAATTAAGAAAGGGTTTCTTGTTAAAGGCACCTGGGATCCTAAATGAGATCTAGTTTAAATCGTAAACGAAACATACATTTTCACGACTTTTGGGGCTGCCGCGGAATTTTCACGACATTTTATTGCCTCATTAACCCATCCAGCCAAAGTGTAACAGTAAAGGGTACACAGAGTGGGAACGAGTATACCGACAGACTTTAACCATAGAGTTCCGTGCCTCGTTGGAGTACATTGGTAACACATTCAGTTAAAAAAAAACGTAACACATTCAGTTAAAACAAAACTATTTTTTTTTATAAATTTGCGAGTAATAAAGATGGAACTTAAAACTGAGAGATAATAGTACTATACGACACGAACTTCACACTACATACAAAAAAATATTTCAGAACCAGAATCAGAAAAAAAAATGTTGCCACAACTACTCCATAGTCCGTTAAAATCTTTTTTTTAAATATCTTCAGACAGTCAATGTCCAGACAGTTCAATTTTACAACTTTATAATAGAATACATGTAAGTACCTAAGATTAATGCCATTGACTATCTTGCGGGTACGTGTTCTAACTACGTGCAGAGTAAAATTATAAAAGTAATGAAAGTGTTCACTAGCTTAGAAAGGTCTGAACGACAGTTATGTTTGAGAAAAGGGGCGTTTACAATTTGTGGCCGAAAAAGGTTAATTTGTTTCTAATTACCTGAAACGCCCGTTTATATTATTTTTCAACTCATTATCACTGGACTCTTACATATACAAAATGATTAAGCCGCATTCATAGAAATTCACAACTATAACAGTGCTCTCTGAATTTTCTTCTGTTTCCGCGATTATTACTCATTGAAATAAAACAATTTAACGGATTATATGGCGTATATTATCTCATTTTAGTTCCCGACGTTTCCACCCGTGACCATGGAAAGCTGGAAAGCTTCCGAAACGTCGGGAACTCAAATGAGATAATATACGCGATATAATCCGTTAAATTGTTTTATTTCAGTGCTCTCTGAAGTTTGAGGATTCTTATCAATTCGATTATATATATATATGTTGAAAAACGAATAGCTTGGCACGCGGTCCATCTTGTCACGCTGTGTCGTCCTCTGCGCGGTCGCCACTCGAGAACCTTACTGCCCCAGCAACCATCGGTTTTACAAGCAATGTGCCCCGCTCACTGCCACTTAACTCTTAACAATTCTGAGTTATGTCGACGACATTGGTTCTTCTGCGAATCTCTTAATTTCTGATTAGATCACGCTAGGAGACTCCGAGCATAGCTTGCTCCATTGCTCTTTGACTGACTTTGAGCCATCTTTTGAGGCCCATATTGTGAGTGACCACGTCTCAGAGCCGTATGTTATCACTGGCAACACACTCTGGTTAAAAACCTTCGTCTTAAGACACTGTGGTAATTGTGACGAGAAGCTATTACGTAGCTTCTCGAACGCTGCTCATCCGAGTTGCATTCGACGAGTGACCTCTTTCTCAAAATTGGATCTACCCGACTGACCTGTTTGTCAAATTTATATATTGTCGTCTAAAACTTCGAGCGTAGAGTCTTCAACTTTTAGGAGAGTGGGCACTACATGAGTCTGACCTAATTTTCGTCTTGCGTTGCTTTCAATTGTTCGCTGTGAAAGCTTTTAGGCAGCGTATGTACGCCTATGAATAATGATGATGACATGCGAGATTTTGCAGTTGATGATACATTTAGAAAACCTCTAGTCTATTAACATCATCGTCATCAGCCGATAGATGTCCACTACCCGGTTTAGGTTAGGTTAGGCTTGAAGATGTGGATGGCAGGTGATGCAATTAATAAGTTTAATTCGGGTTTTTACATGATTTTGACATATTTAAGTTAATTATGTAAAATGAAGAAGTTTATGCTAAGGAAGTGTAGCTTCTTGTTGCGAACAAAGGAAGAAGGAAATGTTTCACGTATGATGTCCGTGATTGGCTGTATGGGATGACGGGCCGATCTCCTATTGGCCGATAAAACGTCTTATGTGCCTGTCATTGGTTTCTGAGCTATGTCGTCTCATACGTCAATACATACGTAGCGGACCTCAGGTAGGGACGCAGGTAGCCATGGTTTCATATTAGCTTGCGCCGTAACAGTCTCTCTGAAATAAATTTATCTTAAAAGAACCTTAGGTCTATTGTTGTTTGCATTCAGCAGACTCTGGCTGTAATGGTTGTAACATCTTATTTAGACGTAAACATAGACCGTTCTATTTTTCTGATTTGACTGTGACTCAAGCATAATATACTCGATTCGTGTTAACTATTTGTGCAGCCTCAGAGGAAGATTAAGCATGTTAATTCAGCTTCTATGTATTCCGGTTGCGTGTTCTATACGTGCTATACTATTTAGAAGTAAACATAACAGAATGGCTACTTAGTACAGCTTCTGAAGTAAACATTCATAGTTTTACTATTCTGTTTTATATGAAAAGATTTTTAACAAAATGGCTACTTCGTACAGCGCCAGATGAAGATTTTGAATGTAAATTTGGCTTCTACTTATGTATTTCGAGTGCGTGCTCCATACGTACCATCTTTGTTATTTAGAAGTAAGCCTATTTAATACAATTTACACGATTTGTAAAAGCGTTGACTACTTATTTGTACAGCGCTGAAGGAAAGTTTTGGGTATGAAGTCAGTTTCTAAGCATTTCCGTGCCGTGCTTGATATGTACTTACGTGCTTCCTATTTCAAAGTAAACATTGGCCGTTTTACTTTTTTGTTTTTAATGTGACACAAGCTTGTTTAACAAAATGGGTACTCGAGTCATAAAAGTGGTATTTGTACAGCGTCAATGGAAGGTTTTGGATTCATATTCAGTTTGACTACACTAGATGTTTTGGTCGTATTTTGTCAAGCTGTGTTGTGAATGGTAAATATTTGAGTAGAATAAAACTGACAGACGGTTAAACAAAATCGGGCGGTCGGGATCCGGAATTTTCTTACTATTCGAGATATACTTTTACTTTTTTTTAACCCACTACTAAAAACCGGCCAAGTGCAAGTCGGATTTACCCACCGAGAGTTCCGTCCAAAATATACGCTAAATACGACCGTATCTGTGAAAATTCAGGGTTAGTAGAGCCCTTCTTCTATGCAAAATGTACGCGGTTTAAATTTCATATTGTTTACACCGACAAAAAAAAATATAGTACCTATATAAAGCATGTACAAAACACACAATATCAGAGTACCAAGATATAGGCTCCGTTGTGTAGTTTATCCAAACACGTTTAGGTACTTACTACGATTATGATACGGTTAAGGTCGACATTTGACGGTATCCGAACACTTTCGAACTACTTCTAACTTCCCTACTGGATTATAAACAAAGATCAGAAACAAATGAAAAAAATTTCGACGATACTGGACTTGAACCAGTGCCTTGAGCCAGACCGGGGCAGCACGCTATAAATTGCAAAAATTGTGATTATTATCATGATATTTGTAAAACAAAAAGTACAGTCTTGATAATAGCGCCCCCTCTCGCCGAGCAATGGTACCTGTAAAGGTATCTGCTCGGGGTGAAAGTAACTTCATAGTTCTGCACTAGGCGGCGCTAACGGCTAAAGAGTCGGATGCACCATACAGAGATCCATAAGCAAGAACAGATGACAAAATTCGTCGACTGCTGGTGTGGACGATTAGCTCAGATGGTAGAGCGTGCTGCCCCGGTCTGGCTCAAGGCACTGGTTCAAGTCCAGTATCGTCGAAAATTTTTTCATTTGTTTCTGATCTTTGTTTATAATAATAACGCTAGTGGAGTGATCCACTAATAAATTGCAAAAATTGTGATTATTATCATGATATTTGTAAAACAAAAAGTACAGTTCCCTACTGGATGTTTGGCACTTTGTTACTCATGTAAAGACAGCGAGGGTCGATGAAAACTGTTCCGTTTCTAAGACATCATTAAGTGACGCATTTATCCCATAGATGCAATTGCCCCAGTGAATTTTATGCGATATAATCTATTTAAATTATTTTATTTGAATATTAAGACTTTACAAACTCACTAATTGTCAAACGTCAACAAGGAGTTGCTACAAGACCAACAGTTTAATCACATTTCACGCACGTAAAACCACTGGCAAAGGCTCAATTAATATGTTGATCACTGAAAGCAACCCTGTCTAAGAAAGTGGGCATCGTAATCTAATTATCCGTCTTAAATGGTTAAAAGGCTTGTTTATTTCTCCAAAAACCACAGAACAGTAAACAAAACCGTTTTCATCAGTTTAACCGGATTAAGTATTTGCGATGAAAGCATTTTCAAATTACGTTAAAATAAGGAGATCTTAAAAGGAAAGTGGAAGCTTGTTAAGGACCAGATCAGTTTGGTTTTAGGGAACAAAGAGGTACAAGAGAAGCTATACTTGCACTGCAACCTTAGAGCTAGATTCAGATAATCATATACTTCTTATTGACCTAGAAAAGGCCTTCAATAAAGTAAATTAGAAGAGTATGATTGAACACCTACAGGAAACAGGTTTAGTTAATCGTGACAGAAGGATAATATATGAGCTATATAAGGAACAGTAAACCAGAATAGAAGTTGAAGATGAAAAAGCAACGCAAGATTACGACAAGGAGTTAAACAGGGCTATCCACTTTGGCCTCTTATATTTAATGTATTTATCGAACATTCTCTTGAGAAATTAGAAATTGAGTTAATTACAGGAGGGTTCAAAAGTCTTAGAGAAAAAAATAAATTTATGCGTTTTGCAAACCATACAGTAGCAGTTGCAGAAAATAGCATGAATCTTCAGGCACTGTTGTCGGAAATTAATATAATATTTTTGGAAAGGGGTCTCAAAATTAACAAAAATAGAACCAAAAATTTAGCTGTCTCGAGGGGAGAAAATAGCTCGATTATATTGGTAAACACAGTAATTGAACAAGTAAAGTGATTTAGATATTATACAGCAATATGAGATGCGCAGATATTAACATGATATTATTACTAGGATTAGCCATGACCAAAAAACTGCCAAAATATCAAGCAGTACCAGAAACTGGTTAAAGTGTATATCTGGCTGGAGCGCTCTACGGTTGCGAAATGTAGAACATCTGAAAGCGTTTGAAATGTCGTGTTGGAGGAAAAAATGATTCAAAACAGAAGAGGTAACGACAGCTTAATGAAGAGAAAAATAAAGGGAATATGCCAAAAGGAAAGGAAAAACCTAAAAAGACATACATGGAGCAATAACAGAGTAAATAAATGCTTTGTCGTTCAGAAGTAAATAAAACACAGCAAAGAAACAAAGTGGAATGTAGAAAAAGCTAGAAATCACTCCACCAAGTTACAATACTCCAGCACACTCTAGGATCGTAGCTCTTAAATAAATGATGGCGATGAAGGAAATCTTACTGTACTTAGAGATACGGCAGTGTGAAAGCCGAGACCGCAAGTGTAATTCTTAAATTCCAGCCAAAAGTATTGCGCGAACCGTTTCGATTCACTTTCACCCCATCTCATTACTTAAAAGTAAATTTAAGCTACTGCTATGTTTTAAATTGATTGGAAGTTATGTTATTCTAACTTGAACAGGTGAAAGTGGGAAATCATCACATTAATAGTTGATACATTAGACTAAGTTATTAATACAGTCACTTTTAAACATTAAGTATGGGATTTATAAATAAGATGACTTTGTATTATTATAATTAAACCGTTACCATATAAGTTGAATTTTATCAAGCTATTTGGCAAAAACTATGTTATGGACAACCAAACATAAAGCAATAACAAAAACAATGCAAAGCTTAACACTGCATTGTTAACAGTCAAACAAATTTACAACCAGAAAATACACTTTTTAACTGACTTCCAAAAAAAGGAGCAGGTTCTCAAGTCATCGGAATGTTTTTTTTTTAGACTTTAACTTTTCATTGTTTTAAAAAGCACTTTACAATATCATGGCTTTTATGTATGTAATCACTTTATTGCACATAAACAAATAAACAAAATTATTACCAAACACAGATATGTACAAAGGCGAAACTATCCATGTGTGGGATTTCTTCCAGTTGGGGTTCAGGCTTTTGTTGGGTATTCCGGAAAATTGCTGATCTACGGCTAAAAATGGTTCAATAAAACGCTTTTAAAATCAATAATCCTGTGCAAAAAAGATTGTTTTTTTTTAGAACATGATATTGAACTGAATAGGTCTGACTAGACCTCCTGACCAATAATCGGATTCAGTGAGGGGAGCGCAAACCCATAAACGGGAATGCCATCCGCACTTAGAGTTGGGGTGAAATTGTTTTTGTACCACAGAAGAACTTGGCCTACTATTTTTGCTTTTATTAGTATCTAATTACTTACGTTAGTATACTCGGCACACGATTTGTACTCGAGGAAATGAGAACCGAGATATTTAAGTCAGATCTCAGGGGCGTTGAGTTTTCAAATTAGGTTAAAATACCAAGATTGTGAGAGAACCTGTTCCCACTACTTTGTTCCGCTACCAGTGTGGATACACTGAATGTATAATGACTTTGATTAACTAGGGAGCAAATTTATGTAGGGAATGGTCATGAACAGCCGATGAAAAACCCCACCCTCAAACAACCAAATACAAAAGACTACTAAAATCAAAACCGGTCCAACTTTCCGAGCGACAATGCCACAGACAGACGCACGGATACACTACACATCTGAAACTACCACCTGTGTTGCGTAGGGGGTTAAAAATGTAGTAACCAACCTTAGTTCCTTAGTAGATTTTGAAGGTCGTGATTCTTATGCTCATATAAATGTGAAAGTTTGTTGGTATTAATTTTTTTCAGTTTAAGTACCTAAACGCAACAAAATAGTAACGGATCGACTTCATTTTGTGATGTTCTTTTCTCATACGTAGCATATTTACTGGTTTGGGCTGAAGAGTAACATAGGTTTATCTATTGTTAACCCAGAAAAATCCAGTAAATTATTATGTTGTTAATAAATATATCATAACACAGCAATATGGGGCTTAATTGCGCATCAATATAATCAAACTTGTTGCTAAACTTTGGATTGTTTTCCCATCGCAAGTAGATATTCTGGAAAAAACTAGATGGCGCTTTAAAACTAAACATTTAAAACGATGTTATAATTGAATAAATAAACATATTGTAGTAACAACTAGTTCGCAAATAGCTAATAACAATTTAATCGTTCCTAACATTTAAATACTGTAATTATAAAAAAAATATCATTATACTTAGATGGCGTTGTACACATCGGGGAACGGCTTTTTGTATGGGGATAGTCAGTATTGTTTTAATGATCTTTGATATGATATACTCGTAACAAATTTTACCTAACATTGCTAATTCATCGACATCATTATCGTTAATAAGGGCTACACTACACTTGCCGTCTTTTATATACAATTAATATAAGCACAAAGACAGAATAATGCGAGAATTTTGGAACAAACATCTGTTTGTAATTGTGCTCAATCGGAAAGATAATTTGGTCGCCTAAGAGAATTATGTTTCATCGTTGATTTCAGTCAAGAAAAGATTCGTCTTTCATGTAGCGGTACTTGGCTGCTAGAAAGTAGGTAGCTGTGCAAAACAATCTTAAAATATCGCTCCTATCATCGTATCATTTATATTTTAACACTTTCACGGCCGGGAACCCGCTAGGTGGGTGCTCTGCTCTTAGTAAATTTTCGCTACATACGCATATTCTCAGTTTATAGGCTACGCGCTTCGAAAATGTTGGTCGTGAATTGTTAATGATGATTGTGATTTTTCGTAAGAACCGTAAAATTCAAAGAATACTTATTCCTCTGACGCAGCGACTCAACTGTGTCTTACCTCCAATACGAGTGCATGCCACTAATCCTGATCCTGTGCGATTTCCTTCCACGAGCCAGCTTGAAGCTCGCGAAGATCAGCCTCAATAGTCCAATGATATCTAGGGCGGCCGACCGGGCATCACACTGTCGGTTTACCTTGGCAGGCTCTTTTGACGGCACGATCGTCAGCCATTCCCTCTAGATGGCCAAGCCAACGAAGTCCTCCACTTTCGTTACTCCGATGATATTCGGTTCCGCGATAAGATCCTCAATTTCAGCTTCGGGTCTCTGAATTGGGTCGAAGATTTTACGGAGAGCATCAGAAATTTCGATATTCCATGCCAGCTGGTCAGAATAATCGAAATTGCCATAAGGAACAGAAGTATACGGGTGTAAAATTCACAATGGAACTAAAATTAACATAAATGTTCCATTGCTTGAAGCAGTTCCGTTAGTTGGCACCTTCAACCTTAAATCAACACGACACGTTATCAATTACTGGAATAAGGGATAGTTTTGTTTACAGGCCGTTGAATTCACACCAGCAGACAGAGATTTCATTGGTACGGGCTTAGCTATTTTTTTTTTTGCATTATGGTCGCATTTATCGTGCGACAGATAGATGATAAAGCATCGGCGGCTTTCTGATGCGTATATGTGTGTGTACGAAAGTGAGACCAACGCTTTATCTTTTATCTATCGCGCTCTAAACACGACCATCAAATTCAAGTTTGATCAACCAGTTAACATTTGAAACTATTTATAGTAGTGGGAGCTTACGGAATTAATCATTGTTTTAGGATGAAAAAAAAAAGAAATAATTCGTTAAGAGGGTGCATCGAAAACTTAAGCAATTTTTTAGTGATTGAGTGACAAACAATTGTCAAATCTAGTATGTGAATCAGACTGGTTTTCAGATATCTGTTTTTTAACTATATAAACTATTCAGCGCCTAAAGCGGAAACATGTTTGTTTATAATTTCCTCGATAGAAACGAAATTCACGTCTTCATTTTCCGTTTTTTGTCTCGTTTGTCAACAGATTAATAAACGGCTAAATTATGTAAAAACGTCATTCTACACTTTATATTTTACTTCACTAACTTAAATGTTAACAAAACATTATAATATCTTTGATTTCATTGTATTTTTACATCTGGCGCTTACGCCAAAAAACTCCAAGCATGTACCTAGTGTATTAGCTTTTTTTTATTTGATGCACGCGATCAATAAATACGTCCCTTATTACAAATTAGGCTCATTGGCCGGCACGGGGGCCGGGCGAGGTTTTTCCTTGGCGATGCAGGCCCTCAAGTAATATTGCTTACCACCACGAGAACGCGCGACTAGAGCAAATTCTTTCTTCATTACGCGGTCGAACCGCTCACTTCACATACAAACACAAAAAACCGGCCAAGTGCGAGTCCGTCTCGCGCACCGAGGGTTCCGTACAAACTTTCACTTACCCTAACATTTTTACATTACCCGGTTCCGGTTGAGTTAAGCTTGCACCTGATGTCTATTGCATTACATACAAATGAAGTGCAAAGTTAACGCAACCGGGCTGTCCAAATATGTCTTTTGAAAAATTACAAATTTTTGTAAGGTTTCAGATTTTTGTATGTATTTGAAGTATGTCACTTATTCCGTGGAAGGGTGCAGAGGGGCCCGTACTGCCTTGCGGCACTTTGGGCTGTGGCGGGGTCGCGACCCGTGATGACGAGCTGGGCGTGCGCCCTCATTTTGAGGAAGGCAGTGAGGCTGGAGCGGGCCGCGCGAGCTGGGGCTCGCGGCGGCTGACAGAGAGAGTGTGGGGGGCCTCGCGAGCAGCGCTCGCTGAGGCTTGCAGCTAGCGGGCCTGGTCGGCTTCTTGAGTCTTTCGCCGCGTGTCTTTCCCCGGGCATCCGTTTTAGCGGGACCGGGTACGGACAACACGGCTAGGGCACCGACCAGGGTGCGGCTAAGCCGGTGAGTGCGCCGGGTAGGCGGGAGATGCACGCCGCGGCGCGGGGGCCGCTGGCGTGGGCCACGCGAGCGGGTGCTCGCAGCGGCGGTGGAGGCGGTGTATCGCCACCCAGCCTAGGGCGGGATGGCGAGGAGCTCTCGGGGTAGACCCCGAGAGCGGCTGTCCGGGGGCCGGACGTAGTGGAGCGCGATACCCTAGAGATGTGTGTGGCTGGAGTTGTCCACGCGGTCGAACATTCGAAGTGCGAGCCGGCCGACAAACATCTCCAGGTCGCGCCACTTGAGGGCCGCGGCGATTGTGCGGTTCCGCACGTAGCGGGGGGCGGCGACGATGGTGCGCAGCGTCCTTGTCTCCTGGGTCTTGAGCTTCTTCCTCGTCGTGGCGGCGGCCAGGGCGTACCAAGCCGGGGCGGCGTACGTCAGCCGCGACCGGACGTAGGTCTTGTAGACCGGCGACCGGACCTAGCTTGGTGCGCCTCGGCAGCTCGCTGGAAAAGAGAGGATGGAGTGAGCTGCGTGCGTAAGCTGCCTTGCTGCGAGTCTCGTTCACGTGTTTGGCCATGGTGAGCCCCCTGTCAATGGTCACCCCCAGGTATTTCACTGAGTTTGACCATGCCAGGGGCTGGCCGAGGAGAGTGAGCAGCTGCCGGGCAACTTTGTACCCGGTCAGCATCGCTTGAGTTTTACTCACGTTTACGGAGAGCCTCCACTCGGCTAGCCAAGCTGGGAGAGCGTCGAGCGTCGGCTGGAGCTTGCTGAAGGCGTGGTGCGGCTTGTAGGAGGTGCTGAAGAACGCTGCGTCGTCCGCGTACAGGGCTAATCTCGTGTCACCAACGACGGGGATGTCGTTGGTGTACAGAGCATAGAGGGCAGTGGAGAGACAACTACCTTGCGGCACCCCGGTTAAGATGGGGCGGGTTGTGGAGAGAGCGCCTGGGGCTGATGGACAGCTTGTAGAGGCCTTCGTGCCAGACACGGTCGAAGGCTTTGTCTATGTTCAGAAGCACGGTCACCGTGTGCTCCTTCTTGTTGAGCGAGAACGCCATGTGGTGCAGCGTCTTGGTGAGCTGCAGCGTGGTCCTGCCTGAACCCGAACTGCTCTTCCCTGGGCGTGAGGTACGGCTGGAGATGGCTGAGCAGCAACTTCTCGAACACCTTCGAAACAGTATTAAGAAGAGTTATAGGACGGTAGCTATCCGGTTTAGTTCTATCCTTGCCAGGCTTGGGTAGGACGATTACTCGTCCTAACTTCCAAGATGTAGGGAAGTGCCCTGAACGCATGATCCCGTTGAACAGGCGCGCCGCTGCCGCTAAGGTGTGTAAGCGGCAGGTGGCGGAACGCCATGTTCCTGGGGCTGCAGTGGCGCTTAATATAGCGCTGCACCTGGTTAGGAGAGAAAAATACCGGGTCTTCCGTTGGGAGGATGGGATCCGCGAAGTAGCTCTGGAGGTGTTGCTCTGCCTGACGGTGGTTTAGCGTAGTCGCGTAAAAATTATCCTATAACTATCTGTGGATACCCAGCTACCAGTGTACCAATAATAGCTGAAATCCGTTTATCCGTTTTGGGGTACAAAACATCCAACAATAACATTTTTCAATAGAGAATATGCATGAATTTTTATTTTTGCTTCATTACAAGCTCATTCATGTAACAAACAGAAGACAACAATATTTTTTCAAATAGCTATAAAAATAACCAAGATATAAGCCATCAAACTTTTCATTCTATCTCTTTCTAGCAAAACGGAATTTAATATGAAGTTTATATGGCTGGAGTGCACTGTGACGTAAAAGTGCATATCGGACCTCTCTGTCTAATTACTAGTTTAAAATGCCCATATTATGCGTATTTCTTGGCCGATTTTAATTATAATTTCATATATTGTAATCGTTTTTACGGTATTTTGATATTTAGTTACGAAAAGCGATAAAAAAATATCATGCATGATTATCATGATTTACATATTCAATGACTTACAAATAGGACTTTCACGTATTATTTTGAAAATATCTTCAGTGTGCTGATAGGTAAGGCCCGCAACTTACCATCGTGATCGCTTACCGTCAGGCGATCCGTCTGCTGGTTTGCCCCATAACATAAAAAAAAAAAAATTACACCTTTATACTCGTAATAGTATAGATTTCACGGGAGTGATGATGACGGAACCCTCAGAGTGTGAATACCGCTCACATTTCTCTGTTTTTTCTAATTACTCAGGTCATTAGCCTCCCAAGCGATCACAAACGATCATCAAACAGACAGTTGTATGAGCGCAAATGACAAACGAGTCCAGGTTTGTGGAAACATCGACGTAGACTAGTCAACGGGTCCCTATACACTCAACGAATTGAACTTAGTACCTAGTAAGGTAAACTGACGATGTGTGAGGCGATCGAACAATGTGGTTTTTCAAACTGGTAATTCAGAAAACCTGCGTCAAGCTGTTTTTCATTTATGCGTAGTGGTATATTTTAGTGATCAGGCTGCTAATTTCATAATTACTTGAAGGACGAAATACTTATGTATTCGTAAGTATTTTGGACTATTGTTCGTTTAAGTAGAGGTGTGATTGTATGTGACGAGAGCACAAATTCCCTGTTTACGAGTATCAAAATCAAAATACAAGTTTATGTTATTCAGCATTAACATAATTAATATATAGCACACCCACGAAATTGTACACGTTCAGCAGTTTACTTTAGCGTTAGATCCCGTTCGGTCAAGGAATTTAATTTGTGTACCCTTTCGTACCTTGTCATAGTGGCATTCATATGGAATCTTTTTCGGCTTTCATATTAATTTTGACTGTGACAAGGTACGAAATGGTATATAAATTAATTTCCTTGACTATTTATGTACATTCAACTCAGTTAATAAGTAGCACTTAATTTGGTGGTTTCAATAACTCCTCCTTACACCTATATCAGTTATAAAGTCACATTTATTAATAGCGTAGGTTACTTCTACAGCTTTTGGTCCTTAGAACGGGATGTGTTGATACCAGCGCGCGTTGACCGTTCAGATGAAATCTGATATCGTGCAACATTATGTGAAATAATTTGTATTATGTTCAGCAGCGGGTGTGGTTAACATGAGAATAATGGAAACTGAAATATCTTGGAATATTTTTGGGTTCGAATAAGAACATGTTATGTGACAGTTACTTCAAGAATGTAATAGCATGTATTGTATGTAGAGGTGTCACTGACCTCTATATATTACCAAAGGACTGGCTGATGTCCTTATTTTGTACGTATTTAATTATCGCCATTTTGGGGCTGTAGGCCTGTACTAGTGGTAGTGGTAATTAGTGTCCATGGAACTAAAATTAGTGACGTCCGCCAATAGACATCTGTCACTAATATATCCAGCGTTCGTTTCTACATGTAAGTTTCTATCTGTGGGTGGGGGTGACTAGAAACACTATTATAAAATTCATCACACACGGCTAAGGTTCTACAAAATGCGACATCAAACTGACAAACTTAATAACTCTTGTCTCAAACGTCAAATTACACTAGTAATCTTACTTGCAGAAGCTGACTCCTGCAATTTACGTTAGCACGCAATAAATAAGTCGACTTAAAGGCAACTTTTAGACGATTTCAATAGGCCAGTATCGAAAAAGGAGAATGCATTTTAACTAACACTCTATATGAATGTCGATGTCAATGTTTAAGCCTAGTAACATAAAATGAAATTAATGTTATTCATATTTACATGCTTGAATAGAAAATTACCTGTTTGAATATCGATATGACCTCCTTAAAATAGTTTACGTCAAAGTTAGTTTAAGGAGACACTAGCTGAACGCGGGAGGCGCTTCATATACGTACACAAAATTAGCTGTTGAATGTATTGGACAGCCTATCCTGTGGAATAATAGAGATTAGTGATAGGTATATTTCCTTGTATTGTTGCAGCATAAATCAAATATCTCCTGAGTTACAGCTATTAAAAATGATATCCATTTCTTGGGGTATTAAACCAATACTATTTGCGGGGCCAGCCTTCGTTTATACAGGGTGCTAATGGACATGCGCATTACACCTACACACCTATAGCATTGTATTCTTTGAAGTTTTTACTCGATACTCAACTTTACCCTGTATATAACTGGGTTTATTTTGCTAGATATGTCTGAGGGAGAGAAGATACACTTCAGGCTGATATGGGTATACGTGAGCTGTAATGATTTGCTAACATGACTTTGCATGATAGGATTTTTTTGTACAGTTAGGAGCGAAAATATGTCAGTTTTCTAGTATGCCAAAAATTCTCTGTGTTTACAAAATTGAGAGTAGAGACTTACTAATGCAAGTGCAATGTAGACATATTAATCAGTAATATAATAGAAAATAAATTACTAATATTTTATAGTAAAATTCTTTCTAAGAAAATATATTCTTGAGTTGATGAATGAGTTTAGGGGCCTTTTTTTCATAAGGAGGAATCCTCATTAGTTTCCAACTGCACGGGTTGGAGTGGACTAAATCTACCGAATAAACCTATCATTCGTTTTTCCTGACACGGCAATAGAAGGGGCGAAATGGAGACATGAGCATGGGTTTGATGGGCAAGGGTTGAGGAGCTAACAAGGCACAAGCCTTGGAAGCCGAAGCGTATTCATTAACTCATATTTAAAGAATAAGGTGTTTATGAGCCTTTCTTTGGGCAACTCGGTTGGAATCGGCTTATAATGACGTCACGCCACTGGCTGCCTTGCCATATTTACGTGACAAGATATTATACCGTGCGTCAACGCAATACGGCACAGCGCGACGCCGTGTAGCCACACGACGCGGCATCGTGTCATTTTCAGGTACTGGGCCGTTTTACGTTGACAGCGCCATGCCGCGGCGTGTGTATGTGGTCAGGCCTTTAGTTCCATTCATACTAATATTATAAGCTGCAAGGTGCATGCAACTTCGTTAGCGGACGAGAAGAAAATCATAACCCTCTTTTTCTCTTCAGCGTAATCGAGAAAAAAGTAACCTATGATAGAGGATTCCCAGCTACCCAATGTACCAAAAATAGTTGAAATCCATTTAACCGATTTTCCATTTATTTTTCATTATGAAAGCCAGAACGGTTCATACAAACATAAAAAGAAACCTCCATACACTCCATTATTTTTTTCAGAATGTGTTGAATGTACAGACGTTTAATTTTTATAATTTTATACAAGTATTAGATGTAAGAAGTTGGTTGAAACCGATAAAGACAACTTGCCTTGAAGAATTGATTGAGGGCCCAGAAGTTAAATGGAAATGTATCACTTTAACTGCATGTAATTTGGAGGGCTGATGCTAACTGGTCATATCATAACCAGTTTAACAACTTTTCAATCATACCCGTTAATTTACTTTGACGTTTTAATTAAATAAGTTTTTTGAATAATTTAACCGGTCACAAAATTTTAACGTACTTTTATTAATGTCAATTTTAAGCAATTCAAATTAAATTGATACAATAATTTACAAGCTCTGACTTTTTACATGTTATGCCTTGAACATACAATGGATTAGACAATTAACAACATTACAACTGGAGCCAGAAATCTATTATATTATAAAGTTGTAAAAATAAACCATGTGTACAGTGAAAATATGTTAAAAATATAAACGATACGGACTATTTAAACGTCACTGAACCAATTTTTTTTTTAATTTTATATGTTTGTATGTATCGTTGTCACCGCATCACGCCAAATCGGCTAAACGGATTTCAACTATTTTTGGTAGGAACACGGGTAGCTGGGTATCCACAGATGATTACAGAATACTTTTGACCCGACTTCGCTGAAGAAAGAAAAAGGGATAATGTTTTTTTCTCCTGCGCGGACGACGTTGCGGGCACTTTTTAGTTAAGGTATTATATTATGTTAAAAGTATGTATCATATCAAAACGGTTAAACGGATTTCAACTATTTTTGGCACACAAGTAGCTTGGCATTGCATATTTTTTGGTTCGGTCACCTCCAAATAGTCCTTTACAATGTTTTTTTTTTTAAATGACCTTAATGTACAGACATTTTTAACACTTTATAACTGTAATATTTTCTTCTGTTACTTTATAACTGTATCAAAACTAGTAACAAGATTATTGTTATTATATTAAAGTGCTTGCTTAAATATTTCAAGGATTTGATCATTCCAAAATTGTATGACATATTTTCTCTTTTCTAAATTTGACTACGACAAAGAACTTTAAGTACTTGAAAAAAGTGCGTGATATAGCTAAAAGTATGGTAATAAATCCTTAAATCGTCTATTTTTTGGTGCCGCTACGTTAGGTATGAATTAAACCTAATAATTTAAAAGTTTTTTGAAACATTTATTTCAAACTGGGCTTATCAGCATTCGTTTTTATATCCAAATATTATCGTCATAGGCACATAAAAAATGTTTCAACTTGCAAGAAAAAACTAAGAGCAAAGTGGAAATTTAAGAGCGTATTAAGCTAATACCCTCACAGCTTAATTTACGAACGTCAAAATCACGAGCAATAACTAGGATGGGCTCTAGAACGAAGGGTTCCGTAACGTAAAAATGCCCAAAAACAACAAGTTTCTACATTCATACCCATTACTTTTTTTATACCTACCATACAGTTGCTATAATCGATACAGTAGTGTGCAGTCACACTTTATGCAAATTTCAAGTGTATACACCCTTAAATATTACACAAATAAAACCGGCCAAGTGCGAGTCAGACTCACGCACCGAGGTTCCGTACAAAAAATATGCTATAAACGGCCGTATCTATAAAAATCCAGTGTTAGTAGAGACCTAAGCAAGATGTGCGCGGTGTGGGGTCATTTTATACAGACATAACTATGTAATTTAACGAAATAAATCTGAAAATCTATTTTATTTATGTCTCTTTTTCAGATTTCAAAGTATCCTATAACCATCTGAGGATACCCGGCTACACGTGTACCAAAAATAGTTGAAATCCGTTAGGCCAATTCGGCGTGATGAAGCCACACATAAATATTTTTCGATTTAGTGACCTTTAAATAGTACGAAGGTAACAAACTTTTTAATTATTTTCAATGTTCAAGACATTCCATTTTTACAATTTTTTTATAGTATAGATATCCCCCAAGCTTTTTTTGAATACGATACGGAACCCTTAGAATAAGGTGCTCCAGAACATTAACTTCAAAGGAACAGTTCGTCGTGTAATTTAGTGGGATTTGAGGAGCCGGCCCGGTGAGATTCGCAATCAATGTCTTCTGACGTTTTCTTGCGTTAAAATTAACCAACTGTATAGTAACCCACGAAAGAAATCGTTGAGGTAAAATTATATGAAAGGTGGAATGCCCCAGTGTACGAGACTGTTCCAATAGTTGGCCTCTTCAACCTTAATTAATCATCATCGTCAGCCCGGAGGCGTCCACTGCTAAACATAGGCCTTTCCTAATTCACGTCACCATACCCGATCCTCAGCAATTTCACATTAATATATTTATACATTAATTATTCAGCAAATTCACATAATTATGATTATAATTTAACAGAACGGTAGTTAATCACGTATAATATAGGTATTACAGTTCAGTGACATATAATATAAACCATAGAGTAGTGATGATCCAATCTAAAAGGTATGCTTTTTTAGTATAATTTGCGAAGTTCCAATTCACAGATTATATATAGTTCACGAGTGGAAAAACATAATTTATTTCAGGTCATCGTACTTCGTTTTGAAGGAAAAGGATCAAACTCACAAGAAGTCGTCATCTAAATTAGAATCTTTTGAGTAGCAACTAAACTTTAAATTTAAAAATTAATTTAGTGTATATCGGTTGCTTTTCCCTTAAAAGTCCCCAGTAAGCTCGGTTCTCCATACAAACGTAGTTACGCTCTCATTTTAAAACGACTAGCTAGTTTGTTCTGAAACTTTGTACTTAGAATAAGTTAAGGTATATGCAGGCCTGTAAAAAGTTTATGTAGCTTCAGATAACATAGTAAAAAAAATACGGCGAATTTAAGTTTTTCATACAAAACTTGTTTTTGCTGTATTTTGTTTGTTTTTTAAACTGGACCAATATAAACGAACTACAGGCCTAGATATACCTCATGTTATTGCATATGCAAAGTTTAGTTACAATACAACCCGTAGTTTTAAAATGAGAACGAAACTCCGTTTGTATGGGAAGGTGAAATTCGATCGAGCTTACCGGGGACTCTTAACAACTTCAGGGTAATGTAGCGCATTTCTCAGTCTTGTACTCAAATGGTGTAGATGAATTGTTGCGCAGTTTTATTATATTTATACACATTTAATGAGATTCTAACAAGATTGAAAGTAAGAATAGAGTTTATTTATTTATGCAATTTTACCTTTCTTGCGTATTCACTTGAATATCTTGCAGAGAAAAGAAATTGCTTCGTACACAGCGAATGGAATCACAGAAACAGTCTATAGACTCAGAGACGACGGTAAGAAACCAGCAATACCGAGTACACAATGTCTACAAATACACATACGTGAATACAGCATTCTGTGTCGTTACTGTGCCGATAAGACAG
The DNA here is from genome assembly GCA_905404275.2 of Hedya salicella. Taxonomy (NCBI): domain Eukaryota; kingdom Metazoa; phylum Arthropoda; class Insecta; order Lepidoptera; family Tortricidae; genus Hedya; species Hedya salicella. Next base: position 6,576,310 of record FR990106.1, on the reverse strand, counting down.
TGATTATGCTAATTTCTAGTATATCTAACAGTACATGAGATTGGCAAAAGCACAAAGTCAAAGTTCTTTATTTTTCAGTGTAGGCATAATTACAATGCACTTATGAATATCAAATAGAAAGAGGTACTTTTGCAAAACACACATTATTCATAAAATTAAATTTTACAGTAGGACCTCTTTTTTTTCCAATACGATAACTCGTACAGGACGATAATCACTGCCAGACATCCCTATCCATGATATAGTCGTTTACCTTATAATAAGCTCTTGAAATAAGTTTTTGTTTCACCACGGATTTGAATTTACAGTCGGTAAGTTCGGTAATGTGTTTCGGAATTGTATTGTAGAATTGTATACAATTTCCCAAGAACGATTTTTTTGATTTTACTAATCTGTAAAATGTTTCTTTGAGCTTCCCTGTATTTCTGGTCACTTTTGGCTTATCTGTATTCGTTGCGAAATTGTATAGATTCTTCCTCACATACATTATTATTTCAAATACGTATAACGACGGCAGCGTTAGAATATCTATCTCCTAAGAGTTCTCTCAATGACTCACGCGGCCCCAAGTTATAAATTGCTCTAATAGCCCTTTTTTGCAAAATAAAGACTGTTTCAATATCCGTGGCTGATCCCCACAAAATAAGACCATAAGTAATAATGCTACTAAAGTAAGCGAAGTACCGTGCCGTTGCCACATTGGTATGCTGCCTTATTTTTCTGACTGCAAAAGCAGCGGAGCTCAACCTACTTCCTATTGTAGTTATGTGGGAACCCCATTGCAGTTTGGAGTCTAATGTAATACCTAAAACTACCACAGTGCACTGAAGTCCTTTAAGTACCTTTAAGATCAGTATTACCTGTTAAAATTAAATAGTGATTTATCATCTTTGTAACATATTAAAAATACCGCAATTGGCGCAACTCAAACGCCTCGACTCCTCGTGCGTGTTATGCCGCAAATCTGTGGTAATCTAATTTACAGCAAATGAGCGTTAGTTACTCATTGGTGAACAAAAAATTTAAGTCATTTATTTGCGAAAATATCATGTGAAATATCGCAATCTTTAATGTAGTGTATAAAAAGCTCATTTTAAATTACGCCTCGTTAAGCCATATTTCTGTATCTTAAGATACGTGAGATCAGCGTAGCACGACAGCATGGTGGCAAGGCGTGCTTTGGGAGAGGTTTTCATTCTTCGGAGACTCTCACACAAGTTACAAGTAGAATTCTGTCCTTATGTTTCAAATCCAAAAAAGGGAGAAACGTATATTTTTCGTAAGTAATAATTAATTAGCACTAGAAAGCGCAGCGTGGGATGGCCCCCAACTAAGTGATGGATGATCTTGTAAGGGTCGCGGGGAGTCAATGGATGCGATGTGCGCAGGATCGCACTCCGTGGTGAGCTATAAGGGAGGCCTATGTTCAACAGCGGATGTATATGACATGACATGCACGATACATAGATAATAATTAAGTATGAATATTGTAATAAATAAAAGATATTTAGAAAAAAATGACTGACTCTTGAGTTTGTTTCGACTTTTCTCTCAACAGTTGTCTCCTCTTGGGAAATGCCGTAGAGTCGGACTTGTAAAAGTGCCCTTGCGGTCTACTTACAGAATAAAGATCATTAATTCAACCACCATGAGACCAGTCCGACTGGTGTAAAAATTGTCCTGTAATATATATATATATATATTATAATGTCTATCTATAGTTGAAAATTTGGATATTAGTTTTACAAAATTTTATCGTTAGCTAAAATAAGTTTTTAGAATTTCCAAAATATTAAATTGTAAGTAGCTGCGTGGGATCCAAATATTTTCTATGACATTGAATTTTTGATACGGTCTGAAGGACTACTTTACTGCAAAGACACATAACTGTAACATCAACATTAAATAATAAAACAGCTTTCAACCCCGCTCTAAAGTACTAATCCCTCCTGAGATTTGTATTTTTTAAGATTAAATTCGTGAGTGCGGGGTTAGGCTTGTGAAACTCAGTACTTCTAAATTGTAGACAAATAAGATTTACTTTGGATTTGTACCCGGCAACGGCACGGCACCAATTTGATACATAGAAAATAATTCGTTATTAATCATTTCTTCCAGACTTCCAAAGCAATCTTATTCTTTCCAATTTTTTTTTTTCTAAGTACACTTATATAGATTTTTTTTTATTCTTCAGTATCTATATTATTATTTTTTCTGTTGAAATACAAAATGCAAAGATCTTGCAACAAATAAAGACAAAATTTAGAAAACAAATTGATTGGACTCTGTAGCTCAGTTGGCAGAGAGTGCGCCCCGGCAAGGCACAAGGTACTGGCTCAAATCCAGTCGGAGTATTGATTTTTTTCATTATTTAGATCTTTGTATTTATAAACGTAGGTTAGATCCTAAATTGAAAATGAAAAAATCCAACTGCGAACAATTATTATCTATCTGTTTCTATATATGTCATCATAGGGTAGGTAGGTTTTAGTGACCAGCCCAGACTTATATGACACAGCATATCTGTTGTATTTGCTGTCTTTATTCTCATAGTGTAGAATCGCGGCCAATCTGAATTCGAAATGAACACCACCCTTTACAAGCCCTTTGAAGCCCATTTCAGCCTTCTTCACACGTCCGACGTCCCGTTACATATAACTGAAGGGGCAATAAAAGGAAGCATGTCGAACATTCTAGAGGATTACGGCCGCCGACGGCTTATTGAGAACAATTGGAAAGCGGTCTCACAAAGAGAAACATGCAAATATAATAGGAAAGGTTTCCACGGGGTGTTAGTAAGCTGTCTTTATTGTATATAACGACGAAAAAATACTTACCATTTCAAGACTGCCTATTTGATAGTGTAATTTCACGGTCATTGAGAATTTGATATAAACAAGTTATTTTTATAGGCCTTTTGAAGCCCAACCTCAATCCTCTTCACACGTCCAACGTCCCTTTACATAGGGTAGACCGCGTAAGATTGACCGGGTGGTTATCACGAAACGGCAATAGGTCACAGAAAACTCAACGAACGAATAAGTACATCGACTGGTGTCGAAAGATCGGTAGAAATAGCTCTCGCGATTTTTCGCTATCGGTTCATGGTCAATTATGGCTGCTGTAACAACCGACCCGTGATGTAACCTTACCCAGTCTCCCCTACAACAGAAAAAAGCGGCAATAAAAAGCAGTAGAACATTCTAGAGGGATACGGCGGCCAACGAACAATTGGAAAGCGATCCCACAAAGAGAAACGTATAAAATAAGAGGAATGGTTTTCACGGGGTTTTGTACGCAAAAATCGAGGATTAACTTCTGCTTCGAAGCCCGAATACTGATTTTTAATAAATTTCAGAAGTCGACTTCGCTTCTTAATACTACCTATGCTATTATGAAGTTATATTCAGTGGCGTGCAGTTCATATAGGTACGAAGGCACTGCTACCCTAAACCATGGGTTTATATAGGCACAGAAAAGCTGCCTCATCATGTGATCAAATCATTTGACTCGCCTACATTAGCCAAAAAACCCCGTGCACACCACACAATTTGCCTTGTGAAACGAAATAATCCTTACCTTTTTCTGTATTAAAAAAAGTAGATAAGTTTGTTATTTTTCCTTCTTTCACGCATTAACGGTGGAATCTTTTTCGTTTTGCATTCATTACTAGTGGGAAAGCAGAAGGAGGATAAGTAATACTATATTACTGCAGAGGCCGGGAAAAGTCATTTCGTGGATGAGTACGGTTACGCCTCGGCTACGCCTCGTCCTTCAATAGATACGAATCCACGAAATGACATTCCTGCCGAGGCATGTATACTGCGTTTTCAGAATATGCAAGGAAATTGGAACACATGTTTATGTAACTTATTGTCTGAGCAATGTTAGTTATAACATTTGACGCTAGATGGCGCTGACCCTTCAGAGCCGAATTCTGAAACACGCTAACGAAATGTTTTCGTAGTTTGCCTAAAGGGGCTGTTTGTTTTGTATCTTTCTGTTCTGTTGAAATAAAGTATTGTTATGGTATATTCAAAACCGACTTTACTTTACCTTAGACAACCTTGTTCATGGTCCTTACGAACGGGATAAGCCTATAGAAGTCGCTTTTTTGGTAGTTCAGTGGTTTGCTGTTGCAAGGGCCGAGAAGTTTTTCAGCAAACTGTGTCTACTAGCGCCATCTGTGTGCGAGTAGTTGTCAGTTACCTGGGACGAGTGTCAGCAGTTATCAGGTCCAAGCAGCGCCCCCCATAACATCGACAAGCAGACGGCGCCTACCAGGGGCCGTAAGGAGATCAGCGAAGTGTGACGTCATACATCATTGAGGAAAGTGGTTTACTACGTGAGTGAGTCAAGTGCGAACTGTGAGTACTTTTAAATTTATATTACACGCGAGTTTCAACCTAGTGAACAAACTTAATTATTTTGACATTGTTTATGTACGACTTAGAAAAATTTCGTCATCGGTTCATCAACAGAAGAAATAGTTAAGTTATTAAGTTAGAATAAATTACTCGTAATATTAACATAGAATATTAAGCAAAAAAACGGTTGGAACGGGGAATCCATGCCCGATTTTGACGAGAGAAAGTTCCAAACACTTGTAAAATTTTCAACTTCTGATCGTTTTTTTTCTAAGTTCTTAACTAAAATTTTTAACTTTTTATTGTGATTTCTAAGTTGTTGTAATAGAGTCGGTTATTAAATTCAAACGAGGTTTGTGGATTCATTGTTTACAATATGAAAGCCTTGCTAAGTTATCAAGTTGACGTTACTAATCGTATATGTAAAGCGCGAAGTAATTACAAAAAGTCTCCCAAAGAACGCATTACCCAACATTATCTAGAAAGTAGATTAGAGGCTTTAGAGCAACTTTGGTTTGAATTTAGACAGGGGCACAAGGAAATAATAAAAACTTGTGATCCAACAGTATTAAGAACGAAACCTTATATTACGGATGAAACATATGACAAAATTGGAGAACATTATACAGATCACAAGTGTGAGTTGAAAGATAAATTACCTAAGTTCACTAGCGTTCTCTCGAGTCAGTCAAAGACAAGCGAGGAGAACAAGCACACGAAATTGAGTCTAGTAAAATTACCTAAAATTAGTATTCCTAGTTTGTCTGGGAAATACCAGCAGTGGACGACATTTAGGGATTTATTTATGTCTATGATCCATAACAACAGCTCGTTAGATAATGTGCAAAAATTGCAATACTTAAAGAGTTATTTAACCGGAGAGGCCGAGCAGTTGCTAAGAAATATACCTGAGTCGGATGCAAATTATACTCGGTGTTGGAGTCAATTAGAACAACGTTCCAACAATACAAAATACTTGTCGCATTGTATACTAAAACGATTATTAAGTCAAAAAAGTGCAAGCACCGAATCACCAGGATTTCTTAAGGATCTAATGGACACGTCGACTGATTTTTTCAGTGCACTGTCTAATCTAGGCATCGATGTTTCCACGTGGGACATCATTGTAATTCATTTGTTGACGTTCAAGTTAGACCCTGAATCACGTAAGCAATGGGAACTGAATGATTCAACAAATTCTGTCTCGGACACTTTGCCCACTTTCGCTCAATTTAAAGAGTTTCTAACAAGCCGATACAGAGCTTTAGAGTTCATTGAGCCGAGAAGTGTTAGTAAGACTCCTAGTGCTTACGTGAAAGCGACTGCTGGTAGTGCCAGTAAACCCAATGTACTCCGTGTTGCCAATGCACCAGCTATAGTATGCGAATTTTGTACTGAGCCTCACAAATTATGTTTTTGTAAAAAGTGCAAGTGAGGATTATGCCAAAAGACACGAGTTTGTGACAAATAATCGTATGTGTTACAATTGTTTAGGAAGCAACCACTTTGTTAGATTTTGCCAAAAAGCCACTAGTTGTAGAATATGTAAAAGGCGTCATCATTCCTTGCTTCATTCAAAAGATGTCTCAACTTCAACTGCCAATGTGAAGAACGTAGCTCAGGCAGGTAAAGGTGTCTCGAAGAAAGCCACACATATCGTAACAGATAGCACATCATCAGACCAATCAGAAACCACACCGATAGTCAGCTGTTTTACGAAAGGGACGGTAAAGGAGGAGATTTTGTTGGCCACAGCTCTTGTAAAAGCTGAGTCTAAAACAGGAGACTATCAGGTGATCAGAGCGCTTTTAGATCAAGGCTCCCAAGCTTCATTTATTACTGAAGCTGTGGTGCAAGCTTTAGGGATAAAGAAAATTCCCACTAAAGGAGTAATATCAGGATTAGGTGGCGATCAGACCTCTGTAAAGTCTAAGTATATGGTTCAATTGAAAGTTCAATCGCTGACCGATCCAACATTCAACATAGTATTGAAGGCATATGTCTTGAACAAGATCACTACTTATCTTCCTGGTAAAAAGGTAGCAGTTCCAGAATGGAGGGAACTACAGCAGCTCACGTTGGCTGATCCGACATATAGTTCACCCAACAAAATAGATTTGTTGTTGGGCGCAGAAGTTTACTGCCAGATTTTAAAAGAAGGAGTCCTCAGAGGTCCACAAGGAAATCCAGTCGCACAGTGCACTACCCTTGGTTGCATTCTGTCTGGTCTAGTGGGTTCTGCAAGTGGTAATGGAAATATCACTGTATTGCATACTCATGTGAGCGAGGATGAAATATTAAAACGCTTCTGGGAGATAGAAGCTGAACCTTCAGCTCACAACAAACAGCTCACTGAGGAAGAACAAAGGTGCGAAGAACTTTTTGCAGCCACAACGGTACGCGACGAAGATGGCAGATACGTGAACCTACCGTTCCGTGAACCCAATGCAACCTGTAAAGGAAATTCACGTGAAATTGCAGTTAAAAGACTGCAGTCACTAGAGAGAAAATTTAAAAAGGATGTAAATCTCAAAATCAGATACACAGAAGTAATAAAAGAGTAGCAACTAGGACATATGATCCCTGTAACCAAATCTAACAATAAGAAACAGAAAGCGATTTATTTACCCCATCACGTAGTCATGCGAGAGGACAAGAGCACCTCCAAGGTAAGAGTGGTATTTGACGCGTCCTGTAAAGATGAAAATAACGTATCACTCAATGATCTACTCATGACAGGACCTATCTTGCAGCCAGACTTGCGTCATCTGATTATGCGTTGGAGACAATATCCCGTCTGATTAGTAGCTGATATAGTTAAAATGTACCGGATGGTGAGGGTGGCTGACGAGGACACCGACTTCCAACGCATAGTGTGGCGAGAAGAGCCTGAAAAGGAAATCAAAGATTACAAGTTATTAACAGTCACTTTCGGCACGGCCTCGGCACCATATTTAGCAGTAAAGGCACTTAACCAAGTAGCTTGTGATCACAAGGAGAATTATCCTATGGCCGCCAGCAGAGTTCATGAAGAGTTCTATATGGACGACTTGATGACCGGCTGTCAAACGGTGGAAGAAGGAATACAGCTATACAATGAAATGAAAGCTTTATTGAACGAAGGAGGTTTTGTGTTACAGAAATGGGGTAGCAATAAACAGGAATTGACAAGCGAGATAAATAAAAAGGAGACTAAGGCCAAAGAGGATGAAGATCAAAAAAACAACCTGGAAATAAAAACAGATACGATAGTGAAAATCTTAGGACTTACCTGGAATAAAGATTCAGATGAATTTCAGAACACGGTGAAACTGCCGCCGTTATCACCACCTGCAACAAAAAGGAAAATTATTTCGGATGTTTCGCGTCTGTTTGACCCATTAGGCTGGTTAGCACCATGTGTCATTACAGCAAAGATATTTATACAGCGACTGTGGATATCTGGGATCGGATGGGATGAGGAACCACCAGCTGATATATTACAAGATTGGCTAACTTACCGTGAACAATTGGCTTACCTTGAAGATTTCCGAATTTCTAGGTGGCTGTACACCAATTCAAATGACACACTGGTAGAGCTGCACGGCTTTAGTGACGCTTCAAGTGCGGCTTACTCGGCTGTGGTTTATCTTCGGGTAATCAAAGCATCTCGGGACATTTATGTGTCATTGTTGACAGCCAAAACAAGAATTTCGCCTATGAAGCAAATTTGTATCCCGAGGTTGGAACTCTGCGGTGCAGTTCTTGTGGCTAAACTGCTTAAGGAAGTTGCGGAGATTATGCAAATACCCAAGTACAATGTTCGAGCGTGGACGGATTCCACAATAGTACTTGCTTGGCTCAATAAACATCCAAGTAATTGGAAAACGTTTGTGGCCAACAGGGTGTCGGAGATTCTAACCACTATGGATTCGTTGCAATGGTCGCATGTCTCTACAAAGGAGAATCCCGCAGATTGTGCATCACGTGGAATACGGCCAGTAGAACTGAAAGAGCATGGTTTGTGGAAATTCGGTCCTAAATTTCTGTACAACGAAGTCATCGAGTATAAGAAACTCAAAGGCAACGACACGACCTAGGAGAAATCGACAAAGGTTCATCTAGGAGTCGTAGAAGAACCTATTTGGAACAAGTACTCGTCACTCAACAAGCTTATTCGTGTTGTCGCATATTGTAGACGTTTTCTAACAAAACGTGATTTGCATCACGGTCGAGATCACACCAGATATTTACAAACATGGGAATTAGATGAGGCTATGAGAAATTGTACCAAAATATGTCAGAATGCTGAATTCAAAACTGAAATAGAAGAGATCAATGGAAACGGATACATCAAATCAAAGACATCAAAAATCCGGTCTCTGACTCCCTTTTTAGAAAACGGAGTTCTTCGAGTTGGTGGTCGATTAGAACACCCTGTTATCCTACCGTACAATTCTCACCTGTCCAAGTTGATTGTAGCGGACGCTCATGCCCGAACGCTACATGGAGGACGGCAATCCATGTTGAATTATCTCAGATCAGCATACTGGATAGTAAAAGTAAAAGATATGGTAAAACAACACATTCGAAAGTGTGTTCCCTGCATAAGACACCGAGCTAAAAATCAGACTCAACTGATGGGAGCCTTACCATCGGCCAGAGTCATCCCGGATAGAGCATTTATTCGCAGTGGCGTTGATTATGCAGGACCTATTAATTTAAGGACATCAAAGGGCAGACGACATCACTCTTATAATGGATACGTATTTTTATTTATTTGTATGGTCACGAAAGCCATACATTTAGATTCGTGTCCCGACGCGGTCACTGTTTAGAGGTCTACAGTGATAACGGCACAAACTTTGTGGGAGCTGCAAAGGAATTAAAGGAGTTATTTAATGCCGAGAAATCGAGCATGACTAACGAGATAGCAGAAGGTTTAGCGTCTCAGGGAACCTCTTGGCATTTTATCCCTCCAAAAAGTCCCAACTTCGGTGGTTTATGGGAAGCGGGAATAAAATCAACCAAATACCACATCAAAAGAGTTATTGGCGACTCAACATTAACTTATGAAGAGATGTCAACATTACTCAGCCAAATAGAGGCCTGTCTGAATTCACGGCCTATATCAGTTATGTCCAATGACCCAAATGAGCCAACCCCTTTAACTCCTGGCCATTTTTTAATAGGAGAACCCCTATTTACAGTTCCAGAAGTTAATTATGAACGCTCAACGTTGAGCACATTAAAACGATGGCAACTCACACAACGCATGTTGCAAAACTTTTGGCGTCGATGGGCCAATGAGTACTTGACCCATTATTTGCAACAATACAAGTGGGCTCATCAAGTCCCCGAACCTAAGGTTGGAGACATCGTTTTGGTGAAGGAGGATGATATGCCTCCATCAAAATGGCTTTTTGGCATAATCACTCAAAAGCATCCAGGGCAAGATGGTTTAACGAGAGTAGTCTCATTGAAATGTAAAGGCTCTCTAATAAAACGACCAACATCAAAACTTTGTGTTCTGCCTGTAAGCGAATAAAGTAAAGGTGCTTACATTTAGCCTTAAGTTAAGAATAATTTTAATTGCTTAAACTATAGTGAAACAATTTTAAGAAAATAGATATTAAATATGTAAGCCTCATTAAGGACAGATAATTTATCTAACCCACTAATTTTTTGAGATCTTTCAGGAGCGAGTTATTCATTATACGACAGGGTGGGCGGCGCTTATAAAGGACAGTCTGTCCTTGGTGGGCGGTATGTCTAAGCAATGTTAGTTATAACATTTGACGCTAGATGGCGCTGACCCTTCAGAGCCGAATCCTGAAACACGCTAACGAAATGTTTTTGTAGTTTGCCTAAAGGGGCTGTTTGTTTTGTATCTTTCTGTCCTGTTGAAATAAAGTATTGTTATGGTATATTCAAAACCGACGTTACTTTACCTTAGACAACCTTGTTCGTAAAAATAACACGGCAGATAATTTATGACAAAATGAAATTCACGTTCCCGCCTTGATTTTTTTTTAAGGATATTAAAGTTAAAAGTTTTGGGTCCGAATTGTATATTTGGTTCCACATGAAATATAGCAATGAAAATAAATAAAAAGAAAACCTATAGCAATAGTTGAAACAAATATATTCATTATTACTTTTAGTTGAATCGACAATTCCTAAACGTACAACATTTAAAAAAACATACCTTTGCTACAAAATATTTATCATTCCCATAAGATTATTAAGACTAAATAAACTGTATTATGATTGGGACACAATAATTATTGTATTTTTTTTTTCAATTATTATTGGCATGAACCATGCATTAACTAAACGCAGAAAACAATTAAAGTTTTTTTTTAAATCTCGGTTGTTGTACGTTACTATTGGCTGTAAGGTGAATGTTCAAAGTCTTGGATGAAATTAAAAGTTGAAAACCTGCACAATAATGTACACTTTCCAGGCCTGTCCGGAAAGTAACGCCACTTTTTTTAAATTGATCATCGTATCAACGCATATAACGATGCACTTCGCGATGTGTTTTTACTACATTAATGGGAATATTTCCAAGCAAGTTGGAGAACTATACATTTACGACGCGCGACTAGCCATAAAAACCTTTGTATTTATTTAGATATTAAGTACTTCATTTCACAAACACATACTTACTGTCAATTCGAGATCAACAAGTCACCCTTTAATAGGCCCTTTGAAGCTCAACTCAGCCCTCTTCACACATCCGACGTCTCTGTTGTACAACCGTAGCGGAAATAAAAGGAAGCATGTCGAACATTTGAAAGGATTACAGCTGCCGACGGCTTATAAAGAACAATTTGGAAAGTTGTAGCACAAAACGAAACATACAAAAATAATGAAAGGTTTTTACGGGTTGATATAGGGGAGACCGGGGTTAAAGTGCCCGGGTTAAGTTGTTCCGCTGAAAATAGGAACGCAACTAAAAAACGAAGCAATTCGTATGATGTTGGTCGCGAAACGTTATGACACTACGAGTATGTCGTTGCAGGAGCCGTTTTAGTTGCTTCTATTATGGTATTTAGAATAGTAGTTATGAAAAAAAAATCAAAATCGACGGAACAACTAACCCCATGGAATAATAAATTTTTGCCTTTGATTTTTTTGTTAACTGTTGATAGTACAAAATAAATAATCACATATTTTGACGAACTAAAAACACTCTTTTAGCGTGTGTCAACTAAGAATTAATTTTTGAAGGATAATTTTGTATTTAAAACGACGGAACAACCAGCCCCATAGCGGGGTTAGTTGTTCCGTTACGATCGATCTGACAAAACATTTTTAGGTAAAAAAACTGCTTAACGACGCATAAAACAATATCACTTTTCAGAAACGTTAATAATCATTATTTAAATATGTTCGTAAGCGACACAATATGTACTCTATTTTCATAGCTCAATTTGGTATTTTATGAACATCAGCACGTTTAGCCCCGCTCTCCTCTACTACGCAAAAAGTAAGGATTATTTTTTTATTTGAAGGTTAGATATTGATTTTCAATTCAGTGGTTAGGATTGGATACTAACAGTATGGCATACGGATCTATCGTCTTCTCTATCTCTGAGTAATTATTATTGCCCTCCTAAAAATGGGGTCTAGTGTAGTGTTAAGTAATTCCAGCATTTGTTTTTTTTATATATTCATGGCACGCAACTTCGTTAGTGGAGAAGAAAAATCACAAACCTTTTTTTTTTCAGCGTAGCCGGGTAAAAAGTATCTAATAACCATCTGTGGATATCCAGCTACGGCGTGTACCAAAGCATAATTGAAAACCGTTTAGCCGATTTGGCGTAATGAAGCCACAACGACACATATAGGTGTCACTTATTTCCCATTATTTTTTCATTATTCAAAAAAATTAATTTATCAAAAATAAATCGTTTTCGTTTCAGTTCAGTGACCCCCAAATAGTCCGCCATTACAATACTTTTTTTGAAAATATGTTCAATAGACAGATATTTCATTTTTACAATTTTATAATAGTAAAGTTAAAAGTCTCTTTAAAATTAAAATTGATGTCAAGTCACACTAACTTTTATCTGAATTCTTGAATAACTTTCGGTACTTTAATTGGCTCAGAAGCAGTTACCCTCTAAAAGAAAGGGACTTACTTAGGTATCGTTACTGACAAATTACGAATCTTGGAAACCTAAACCTAAGGGTGGTCGTTTTTAGGGTTCTGTACCTAAAATGGCAAAAGTAGTATAGTTTCGTCATGTTCTTCCGTCCGTATGTCACAGACATATAACTCAAAAACTACAAGATATGATAAAATTTGGAATATATTTAGGTGTATTTTGTAAGCCCAGTGGGCATGCCAAGTGGGCATGATACTTACTTGACAGTTTGGTAGTTAAATAACAAAAATTAATACAAACATCAACACATTCTTCGACAAGGTTACTTTTTGTAAGTTAATATTTATTTACTATAATAGATATAATTGCTCCAAAGCATAAACTGTGTCCCCCTTTAACCTTTTGAGCGCCCAGCGTGTTGACGGGAACCCGTGTGCTACAAGTCAACGAATAAAGGAGTTGTATCACATTACGGAACTCTGCACTGAGCTAGTCCGACATGCTCTTGGTCGGTTTTTTTGCTTATAAGTCCCTTGATTCTTCAAAGGTTTTTGAAGTGGCCAGAGAGTGCAAAATGTGCCTTGATTGATCTTCGAAAAAAGGTACTGCAAACAAAACGCATAAATAACCTTTCAAAACTTGTCAAGATCCTAATGGTCAGCTTTATGGATTAAATATGGCGATGTTGAAATACACGTGTGAAAAATGAAAGTGTTCCCTTTATTGTTTACTAGCATTTACCTGCGGCTTCGCCTGCTGCGTGCTCCCAAACTGTGCGTCGCGACGCCCCGGGGCATCATAGAACTATCCTAGGGGCATCGCGAAACGGTACGATCAGGTTGTCGCCACGCTGCCGCGAAATAAGTTCGTATGCGTAATCGAGAGCTCAAAGGAGTATAAGGGTGTCGCAAAAATTTACAACCTGTAAAGGGAGTCACAGTATGAAAGTAGGCTATGCTTTAATGATTGACTACCCATACTATCTATTTATCTATCAGCCACAGACGTCCACAGCTGAACATAAGTCCCTGTATAATTTACCACAGGGTGCGATCTTGCGCAGACCGCATCCACCGCTATCATCGCTGTGTGGGTCCGGCATAGAATAGGTCCACCCCATCTCTTTCCGTGAGTGTCGTAAGAGGTGACTCAGGAAAATGCATGGTGGCAGTGAACAGCAGCGCTGTCAATTACCAACCATACGAACAACCTTCGTGATCGCCAACCCGCTTGCCCAGCGTGGCAATTAGGGCAAAACCCCCCTTTGTTAAGGACTACCACTGAGAGATTTAAATTATCCTACATCCTTTCCAGAATCTCAAACTATTTCCATACCATAAAGATACCGGATTCTACTGGTTCGGGCACAAGGAATACTGTAAGATCAAAGCATACAAATATTATAATTGCGAAAGTGTGTCTGTCTGTCTGTCTGTCTGTATGTCTGTCTTTCTGTATGTTTGTCTGTCTGTTACCTCTTCACGTTTAAACCGCTAAACCGATTAGGATGAAATTAGGTATGGCGATAGTTTGAGTTCCGGGAAGGACTTAGGCTACTTTTTATCCCGGGAAAATACCCTTAACCACGATAAACGAATTTAAGACGGACGAAGTCGCGGGCAGAAGCTAGTCAAATATAAACAAAATTATCAATATCGTGTTTATTTCGTTTTGTTCACATGTGCCAACCCTATCGAATTAGGTATACATTTTGCACGCTCTTTAGAACCTTAGTCTTCGTTCAGTTTCTTTACTCATGTGCTATATAGATTTTTTTCTTTTATTGTGATAATACCTATAAGATATTATTTCAGCTAACCTTTGAGCAATAGAGAAATAATATTATCGAAGCGTTAACAGATATACACTGAGAGAAACTGAAACAAGTTTTTTTTTTTCTCTTACCACCAATGAAAATAAGGATTAAGGAGTTCTTATGTGTTTCTTTTAACGTCTTTTATACAAAAGATTTCCAGTGTCTGTCAGTCTTCAATGCAAACAATAAACTACTCAGTCCTAAAAAGATAGTTGGCAGTAGGGTTATATATTAAAAGGGTAAATCAAGATACGAGTGTGTTTAGCCCCACGGACGTAATGATATAAATGGCCACGTTACTACCGGGCCACAGATAAGATAGCCACAGAAAACAAAAAAAATACAGTCTGTAAATTTTAAACGGGTGAATATTGTATCTAGCCATAGTTTTTGATAGTAGAATTCACATAGGAAATTTATTTTTATACATAGTTTTTCAGCTCACTTTTTTGTTTAAGTAAAGAAAAAATATCGTTACTATAACAATTTCAAAATATTGTGATTGCATAAAAAAGTCCTCGATGTAAGGTCTTAAAGTGGCCCTTATGACACCGCATTTATGGGTGTAATCCACTGAATTAACCACGTGTGTTTTTTACATTACATATTCGCACTAGCGCCGTTTCTTATTTAGATATTTTTTTAAGTCAGCAAAGAGTTTTTATGTACCTACAAGAAACAGTAAAGGCCATTTAACGCCTTTTGACGAACATTTTGGATATATACCCAAGTAGCACAGGCAGCTGTATTAGAGCTTATACAGCCCTTATAATGCCTAAACTGGCCGTAAAAAAGACATATAAGCTCTTATACACCTTGCGTGCTACCTGGGTACGTCCCCCAGACGCTAGTTGCCGAAGAAGCCGTGGCGCCCTACCACATACCTCTCCTTCGGATAAAAGTGCATGAAAAACTTGTTCGGTAATGTTACGACTTGCCAGCTCTCCAGTGACGAAATACTCTAAGTAGCTAGTAGATTGGAAACGAAAATGGACAGATATTATTTTTACATTGTATTATTATTATTATTCATTATTTAGTTATTACATATGACAAAACCTTGTACGCAGTTGGAAGCAGAGCAATCCCTCGGTAATTGGAACAGTTCTTTTTGCATCCTTTCTTATGCAGGACAGATGATACCTGTATTCCATTCCTGAGGCTGTCGTTCGAGCTCCCAGATTTTTAAAATTAATTTATTTATTACAAACATTACACTATCCTTACAGTTGCCCAATATAATAGTGTAGCAAGACAACAATAATATGTATTATTACAACGTATCATGGTAGCACAACACGTAGAGAGTCACCTTTGTGAATTGCGCGCGCGCACGGCTCGGCCAGCAGCAGTGGCCGGCGCCGCCGCCACACGAACCGATCCGGCACGCACAGGTTTACCGCTACCAGTACCCCGGCGTTGCTGACCTTCCCTCTTAATTAAATAAAAAAATATATAAATCGAGAAAAATACATACAATGTAACATCTAAGACGTGATACAAAATGTAACTTTCCGAGACTACTTACAATGACGATCAACGTTTAGTGTGAGACAATATGTGATAACACACACTGTAGTCGAGTAGTAGCTGTATATCCATTTTTTTTTCTTAATAAAATCAAAATTTATTTTGCTCTAGAAGGTGCCCGTAACTCCGTTCGCGGAGGAGAAAAAGTCATAACCCCTCTTTTTTCTTCAGCGTAGTCGGCTAAAAAGTATCCTATAACCATATGGAGATACCCAGCTATTGTACCAAGAGTTAAAAAAATCCGTTAAGCCGATTTGGCGTGATGAAGCCGCGACGACACATACAAACACACAAAAAATCCAAGAAAAATATTTTTCGATTTAGTAACCTCCAAATAGTCCGTTACAATCTTTCTTTTTTTTTTCATATCTTCAATGTACAGACATTTTTACAACTTTATAATAGTATAGAAGTAGGCCTCGAGGGCACTTTTACATGTATGATTTTTACAATAAACAGAAAACATGCACAATTTAGATACTGAGATTATGGTGCATAGCAATATTGATGAATTCGTAGTAGTTTAATAGGTCTCATACTAAAAAAAATTATCGTAATTATGAGTAGAGTCGGTAAGTAACATTTTGTATCACGTTTTAGACTTCACCATGTAATAAAGCAGTATTAATGTGTTATGTATTATCTGTGCCATTCGCTTGCGAACTAGCCCAACGTTGATGGATTTTACCTCCTATTGTGAATGTAACGGAGAAATTTGTTCGCCTGATTCGTGGCAGAATACTTGCTGACATTGACAAAATAGCTAAGCCAGGAGAACAAAGTATACTATACTAGGATTTTTCCGTGGCTACATCCATTTCCCGTATTTTGACGTATGTGGCCTACTATTTTGGCCGCAGTACTGTACACAGCAAGGTTGTGCATTGGTTACCGTATGGGGTTCTTCAAGAGGAGAGTGAATAGGTTTTTAAAACGTTAGCATCACATACATAATGCCACTGGAATTGCCAGTGTTCATAGGCAGGCCGTACGCTTGTTAGCCACCTTTGTAGTAGCCTCCTCTAATTTTTGGTAATATTAGGAATTGCCATCTCCTTTCCAGTGATGATCTAAGTAGCTTAGCTAGCAAATTGGAAAAGAAAATTTACAGACATTATATTTTCATCGCATTATACGATGTGACATCTAAGACGTGTTAAAAATTGTTGCTTTCCAAGCTTACTCACAATGACTGTCAAGATTTAGTTATAGAGACTAATTTCGAGATGGTAAAATTAAATCGACTCCTGCATACAAAACTTCAAGCTAGCTATAGTCAGAGGTCCAATTTTTTTGGATGATTTATATGTTGGTCTCATTTATTATTATTATTATAAAACTGTAAAAAATAAATGTTTGTATGCTGATGACATTTTCAATAAAATAAGTGATAGTCACTTAACTGAATCAAAAAAAAAAATATATATATATATACTTTTTTGTATGTTTGTATGTGTCGCTGTGGCTTCATCACGGTAAAACGGTTAAATGGATTTCAACTTTTCGAGGTACACGGGTAGCTGGGCATCCATAGATAGTTATAGGATACTTTTTACTCGACTAAGCTGAAGAAAAAATAAGGGTTATGTTTTTTTTCTCCTCCGCTGATGAAGTCACAGGCAACTTCTAGTAATAAAATACTATCGTAATTATGAGTAGCGTCGGGAAGTACCTAATATTTTAAATCACGTCTTAGATTTCACCTTGTAAAGATGCGTTCACATTTGTATCATTTGCTCGTATCCGATCATCGTGCCGTGGCATGACTGCGTATCGCCCTGCTTGGACGCTCACTGTCGGCGCGCCGATCATGCCGCACTCTTCCGATATAAGTGTGTGATACGCGTAGCAAATGGATTTCGAGTGATCGGATCGGCGCAACGTCCAAACGCGTGATCGTGACACGCGATCATGCCACGCGACGATGATCTGATACGGGCAAATGATACAAATGTGGACGCACCTTAGGTAGTGTTGTGTAAATGTGTGTGCAGCGTAAATTTGTCCAACTATCCCAGCGTTGATGGACTTTACCTCCTATTGTGAATGTAGTGGAGAAAATGTTTGCCAGATTCGTGACAGAATACGTGCTGACATTGACAAAATAGCTGGGGCAGAAGAAATATGTATATTGAACTAGTATTTTCCCGCAGATTCGGCCACGTGGCCTACTTCTTTATTCATCCCTTGGCAACCGTGCATTTTACGGGATAAAAAGTAGACTGAATCCTTTATAGTCTCAAAATATCTAGGAACATACCAAATTTCATCAAAATTGGTTAAGTGGTTTTAAAAACATATGTATTGATCTTTGTGTACTGTAATTGTAACGGACAATTTCAAGGTCACTAAATCGAAAACTCTTTATTATTATTATTTTTTTAATGTTTGTATGTGTCGTTGTGGCTTCATCACACCAAAACAGCTAAGCGGATTTTAGTTATTTTCGGCCCACAGGTAGCTAGTATCCACAGATAGTTACAGGATACTTTTTATTCGACCACGCTGAAGAAAAAAAGAGGGTTACGATTTTTTTCTCCTCCGCGAACGAAGTTGCGGGCACCGGAAACAGAGTGAATTCATTGAATGTTCTTTGAAAGTTCTAGAAAATCTTTTTCTAAATATGTCGGGGCTTTATATTGGGTCGCCGCTTGCTTGTTATAAGAGCGATAACTTACTGAGGCACATTGAATTGATACAATTTTGACGAAATAAAGCTTAAAGAAATCGAATAAATTATTAAGCCGGATTTGTGTCTTAGGTACTTGCAGAATATATTTTTAGGTTCGTTATCTGAGTATATTGTGGTAAGAAAAACCGGCCAAGTGCGAGTTGAACTCGCGCACCGAAGGTTCCGTACAAAATATATGCTACAAACGGCCGTATCTATGAAAATCTAGTGTCACCAGAACCAAGGCAAAATGTACGCGGTGTTCGATGAATTTACATTGGTTACTGACATAGACAGACAGACATAAAATTATACTGTTTTTAGTATTTGTTATCATAGCCGCAACTGAAATAACTTCTCTGTCAAAATTTCAACTGGCTAGCTATCACGGTTCATGAGATACAGCCCGCAAACAGACGGAGAGAAAGACAGATAGGTGGACAGCGGGAGAGTTTAGGGTCCCGTAAGTTAAACACTTTGGGTACGGAACCCTAAAAATTGCAATTTTTGCTACTGTAATCTTTATTCGTAACTTTGTCATATTTTTTGTATCCAGAATAAAGTGAAAAGCTATTTGAAAATGCGCAAATTCGAACATTTTCTCGGTTAGCAAAACACTACAGAATAAAGAAAAGAATAATCAAACCCAAGCTAGGTGCATCACTGAGAGGATTTGACGAAAGTCCGACAAATCCAGTTAAAATGGGTAGTAGTAAAAAAAAACAAAGGAACTGCGATATCTCGAGCGATGGCAGTCAAAATAAAATAGAAGTACATTCACGAACACAACGTGGTGGTTACGTCTTTCTGTTTTAGGGAGGGTAGAATAGTAAACTTTGGGTGCTCGTAACAGAAATCCAATTTTTGCTTACATTTGTTAAAGTGGTACTACGGGTTTTCGTGTTGCGAGACAGTGTTAGTCAGCGTGTTGATATTTTTGGTATCAGCTTCACCTACGTTCCTTTTTTTAAAAGCTTTTATTTACCTTCACCTGTCCCGTTGAACGTCTGTCGGTCTGTAAACAAATCTTGCAAGTTAAATTTTATCCACTTCCCGGTTTCCGATTGAGCTAAAAATACCATCGACCTGATCTGATGATAGGAAACTTTTTTATATACTACTAACGTGGCACACAGGCGTACGGCCTGCCTGATTTTAATCAATCACCGCAGCCTATGTCGAAGTAATGAATTTATACATATTGTGATTGAATCTATTAAAAATGTCCAATCAAGCTAAAAAGTCACTTGATAGGCTCCATTTTTATGGTTCCGTAGCCAAAATGGCAAAAAAGGGGCATTTATGGTTTCTCGTGTCCGTCCGTCCGTCTGTCCTTCCGTAAGGCATTTTACTCAAAAACTACAAGATGTACATGGATGAAACATGGAGCATAAATGTCATGTGTAAGCTGCTACGTAGTTTAATGGTCAAATAATATAATAAATAAATCTAGGGCGGGCACTCTATACATGTTAGCGGAACTGAAAAAAAATTTTTTTAGCAAATGTCAATGTGTGGCACGTACTGCGACAGATCTTTTAAAAGAATTTAGTGGATATTTTGGAAAACAATCACTCCAACAGGTGCATAAAGTGTGTCGTTGTGCCCCACCCCTCTATTTTCTAAACCGTAAGTCCAAAAAATATGTTAAAAATTACGAAGATAAAGCCTAATAAATACTTTCAACAGAAATAGTATTCAGCATGATCGGATATACCGTTTTTGAGTTATTGTCGAAAAACTGCACTTCTCAGCAAAAGGGCGTAAGTGCCATGGAGCTCTTTTGCTAATGCTCTTTTTCATATCATATTTTTTTAGTGCATTTTTGTATGAACGGCTGCGGAACCCTACACTGAGACCGATATGCTCTTGGCCGGTTTTTCTCAGTGACCGTTCCTCAAATCAAACGACACTAACTGGAATTACTTATTTGTCCAATGTTTTCCATTAGTCGACCAGTTTGTCCTGCGTAAATACCAAATATTGATTCTCAGACAATTTTTCCGTTAATTTACTTTTTCTGGCATAAAATCTCAAATAAAACTTTATTCACTATCAGTAGTCATCATTCATCATTTCCGTTCTCACTCTGTGTTATTATTTATAGTAAGAGTATAAATATGAAATAATAAGTAATCAGATGATTCATGGCTACTTTTAATAAATATTAGAGGGACAATATTACACACAGCGAACTAGTATCATGGTAAGCTATACAAGACTTGTAGTGGAGACCGGCCTTACGTTGTTTCACTGGTTGGTTGTCAAACGACGGCCATATCAGAATACTGAACGAATGAAACAGTTCGTCGACCGGTGTCGAAAGATCTTGAGAGATTTATCTAGTAGGGAGATATAGATCTCTTGATCTTTCGACACCGGTTCATCGTCCATTATGGCCGCTGGGACAACCGGCCCATGAAACAACCTTACCCGGTCTGCCCTATAATCAATAAAAGAAGACGACATTTATATTATTTTAAAGTTGTAAAAATGAAATAACATTTTGAAAGTATCTTCCATTTCATTTTTACAACTATATAATCTGGGGGCACGGTAGCCCCGCCAAGACGAAAAAAAAGAAGCAGGGCACTACCTACTTTAGTATATGTCTTCATCTTCATACATCTTCATGTCTTCAATATTGTGATAATGTTATTAATTTGAATTCATCACTATGAAAGGGACAGGCTATACTTTTGAAACCAAATTGTAGGATTAGTAATGTTAGGCTAGTGTTAGGCTAGGGGCTTTAAGCCAGTTGAAGCCCCATACTTTTTAAGATAAAGTGTAGGGTAGGTAAAGTCAGAGTTTGAGTGCATGGCTTTTCCTGGGATCTGATAATTAGCTTGTGAGTCTTGGCTACCAATTTTACATTAAATGTTTTTGGTGGGATAGTAAAGACTATAAGATGCCCTATTATCACAATCCCGTGGTAACGCCGCCAACGCGATATAAACCAGCAAAACAAAGGTTTATCCAGTTTGAGCTGTTCCAGCCGCAGCATATTAAAATGGGGCCGTCAGTACCAGTACGCGACATATATTGCCAGTCTTATCGGGTGCAATCTTGTTGTTCCGTTATCGTCATAAGACAAATTTGATTAAAATCTTCAAAGATTGTGGTTTGAGTTTGGCAATTTAATCAAACTTTATTCAACATACTCGTACCTTTTAGCTTTTAAACGTATTAACATTAACAGTGTGACGATGATGGCTAGACCGATCTTCTCAAATGGGACGTATCTCATAGCTTATAACTTATGTGGTGTTTTGATAATGTACAATACGAATGTTTTGTAAACGCTATTTACAACAACTGTCATTCATGGAATTTAAAAATATACTTACAGTGTCACTTTCTTGTCATGTTATAATGCCACGGATATAAACATTTCATACTTACTTTACAAGATCCCGTTGCATTAATTCAAATACTTCGTACGCGAAGGAGAAAGACATTAAAACATGTTTTTAGAGGCATCTAGGTACAGTCAGGTTCAAACAGTCTGTAGAATCCAAAGTGCCACATGTATCGCAACACGTATTTATTCTTATTGGCATAAAGAAGCGTGATGATTTAGAATTAGATGGTGCTTAAGATGCTCCAGACTATTTTATGCTAACTTCATCCTCCTGATTAGTACAGATGTATTCCAACATGTTCTGGTTCTCAGATCAATAAAGCCGAATTTCACACATAATTGGTTTACGAATGCGAGGGAGTCTTCTCTCCTCGTCACGTGTCAGGAGTATCCGAACGGCTTCAATCACTTCCGAATGTCTGCGCTCCAGTTTGTACAATAAATTGCAGACGTGACAACTTAGAAGACCGTACGTATTTATAAAGGAGAATGAGCAGACAAAACAAAAAACACTTTTGAATTTCTTTCCGGGAGTCACTAACGTGTTCACATACGAAAGAGAAAATGCATTATTATTATTTAACTTAAATGACTTAAACGACTCTTGACAACAATGGTGCGAGCGCAACTGGAAGCACATATATGTATACATATAAGCACTGGTCCTAAAAACAGTGGTTAAAAATGCTGACACAGGCAGAAAATTCCACATCTCCGGACCGTTTGCAAGATGAATGGATGCTAAGCGATTTTTACAAAAAGGGTACAGAAACAAGATATAAATAATAGCTTGCAGTAGACACATTTAAATCGATAGATTATATAAGAAATAATATGATCCTCTCACATACTTACGCTTATGCACCAGTTTATCTCTAGTTTACTCATCAAATATCAACTTAAGAGTTCTCGGCAAGCTCGGCCAAATTTCACCTTCCCATAAAAACAGTTTCGTCCTCATTTTAAAATTACGTATTAGATTGTAACGAAACTTTGCATATACAATGACATAAAGTATATCTAGGCTTGCAATTAGTTTACGAGTATATGGCTCCAGTTAATAATATATTTTGTATGAAATACTTAAATTCGCTGTGTTTTTTTTTACTATGGTATCTGAAGCTACCTAAACTTAATAATAATAAGTTTCAGACGAGAGCGTATCTAAGTTTGTATGGAGAACCGAGCTTACCGGGGACTCTTAAACCGACAGAGGAAAAATAAGAACTTCTTATATTTACGCAACTATATACTGATTCGAAGACCAATAAAGCCGAATTACACACGTAATTGATTTACAAATGCGAGGGTGTGTTATCTCATCGTCACGCTTCAGAAGTATCTGAACGCCTTCAATCACTTCCGAATGTCTGCCCGCATCCGCCTGCTGCTTGTTACAGACACAGGATGTTAGCCCGCCTACTGCCTAGATTAAATTGAACAGTTTCCGTTAAAGGAAAACGCTCAATTTTAGTTTTGTGTCTGTAGGTTTGTGTCTTACATATTGTAATACTCTATCGGCTAGCTAAGCCGTAGTCATTTTAAATGTAAACGATGGCGTAATAATTTATGCGATTCTCCGGCCATTGCTCGTTATTTCTATAGCACTGGGAAATGTGGTCTCCCTGGATTTTTAAAAATTTGGCTGCCAAGCTTTTCGTAGCGCTACGCACTTTCCTGTACATTCCGGGTAACACATGGTATCGGCTACGCGTTTACGAGCAGAGCGCCCGCTAGGCGGGTTCCTGGCAGTGAATTTTCTTTGCTATTCTCTGTAGCATAGGTATTGTAGGAATTCTTTTTCATTTTATCATAGGTTTTCTAAACAAAAAGCAAAGTGTTCAACTGTGATAAAAAGTTCCAATTCCAAACTCGTATCATTGGCTTAAAATTATTGGTGAATCTCGCTTAAAATTATTGGTGACGTTTATTTTAAGAGCACTCAATTGTTGCGACACCTGGAATAAGCAGATTTAACCTCATTTAAGTGGCGACTATGCAACGGAAGTTGGTTGGCTCCACAACA
Source organism: Hedya salicella (assembly GCA_905404275.2). Taxonomy (NCBI): domain Eukaryota; kingdom Metazoa; phylum Arthropoda; class Insecta; order Lepidoptera; family Tortricidae; genus Hedya; species Hedya salicella. Next base: position 6,552,440 of record FR990106.1, on the reverse strand, counting down.
CCTTATGAAGGTCACGGAGTCTCCTGGATGCGGGACCGGCAGCGGTAGCATTCTTTGGGCGAAGCGTATGTTCAGCAGTTGACGTCTTTTGGGTAATGGTGACCCTCATTAAGCCTACAGGCCAGGGCACATAGTTCGAAGAACCGATCGTCATTGGGGCAGAAAGGTTCTCGAGTGGAGACCGCGTACCGGCAAGCGCAGCAAGCAAGGTGGTCGGCATTACGGAGACTCGCAGGATGCGGGTCGCCTCTATCCGACCCATATGGAAATTTATTGAGGACGCCTGTGTCTAGTAATGGACGTCCTATGGCTGGAATCATGCTGATGATGATGATTAAGCTTACAAGACGTTTTGACAGCGCGTTTTATGATCAAATGCTCGCTTTGTTCTACTCTACGGCGACATGTGTTAAGCAAATTAAAAGTTAGTTGATTAGAAACCCGGCTGCAGCATCGGCGCCGAATAAACTAGGGCTGACGAGGAACTTCATTATTCACTGCAGATACATTCAATGTTGTATGGGCTATATTATACTGTTACAGTACATAAGAGTATATATATATATAAAAAAAAAGTAAGCGTAAAACACTAAAAAGAAAAAAACAAGTATAGTACCACCTAGAAATACGTTCAGTTAAAATGGAAATGTTTCATGATTAAGGATCGATACTCACATAAAACAAATAATAAATATATTTGAGACATGTATTCTTATCTATACTAATAAATATAAAGTTATAAAAATGTTATGCCTGAACATTGAACATATTTTCACTGTAGTTATTGTAACGGACTATTTCAAAATAGTGACTAAATTTTTTTTTTCATACTTTTGTCTTTGTCTGCGTCGTCCATCACGTCAAAACGATAGTTACTAGGTTAAAGTATCTTTTAACCATCCACATATCGTTTAAGGATACTTTTTAACCGACTTCCAAAAAAAGGAGGAGGTTCTCAATTCGACGGAATGTTTTTTTTTTTTTTTTTTTTGGATGTTCACCGATTACTCAAAGACTATTTGACCGATTTCAAAAAATTTTTTCGGTTTTATAGAAGGTACTTTCTAGTTGGTTCCATTTAATTTTGGTGAAAATCTGATGATGGATTCCATGAGGAATTGAAGGAACTCCTCAAATATTGTAGGCATACATATAACGATTTTGGTATTATAAGAAACATAATAAGCATTTGCATTCAAAAAATTACACAATTTGGTGAAGTGGAACTGATGCAGAAGACCACAGAATGCCATCGGAACTCCTCAATGATAAATGATTTACGGGTGGCGACAAAATATCTTGATTAATTTAGCTAAGCAACTTCATAGTCACAAATTTAAAAGTTCCTGATGAGAATGGTACCATCGAATTGATTTGATGATGGAGCCGGAAGGTAGGCACCAGATCTATGTAATAAAATAATGTATCCTAGCCGTGTTTGGGCTTGTTCGAATCGTCACGAAGTACACTTTTAAGTAACGATTAACTAAAAAGTGTAAAATGAATAAACTTTTAAACAAAAAAATAAAACCGACTCCGAAAAAACTAAAAAGTAAAAAATAATGCCATAATTCAGTTTCTTCAAATTACTTACAAGTAACCGTTTGTATACTCAATCTATACAGTATATACAATTAATGTTATTTTGGAGTCGGTGTCATCGTGTCACAACTTACTAAAATCGTCAATTTTCAATATTTTACACATTATTTATATGGTGTCGAAATATGTGCCACACATTGATATTTGTTAAAAAAAAACCAGTTTCGGTTACATGTATGGAGTTGCCCCGCCTAGAAATATATATATATTTTATTTAACTATCAAACTAAGTAGCGGTTTACACAAGACACCTATGCTTAAAATTTCATCAATATATATCTTATAGTTTTTGACTAAAATGCCTGTGACATACGGACGGACAGACAGACAGACAGACATGACGAATCCATAAGGGTTCCATTTTTTGCCATTTGGCTACGGAACCCTAAAAAGAGGGGTTACGACGTTCTCCTCCGCGAAAGATTGCGTTGCACCTTTTAGTTTGTGATAAATGAGTTAACACCACTTACAGATGTCGTTAATTAAAATGTATGTTCGTATACAATAAGGGACAAGATAGTTTAAAAACACTTAAAACAGAGAATGGATGTTAGAACGGAAAAAATATTACTTGATCAGGAACCATCTAAAAATACATTTTCTAATTTTACTTCAATGTACCATCGTAAACGCCATATAACTTGATATAGCTTAGACTAAAGCAATTAAAATTCAATCTTAATATCGATGAGAAGTCAAATTGATAAACCAATATCTATCAGATATCCAACTGCGCACTCTATTGTGTAATGCCTAGAGAGGTTTTTTCCTTGGCATGTAACCTGGCTGTTCCGGTTTGATTCAAATATTACTGGTTTGGTGAATATTCAACAGTCAATTAACTGGTATTGCTATTATCACCGTTATGCCATAAATCTGCATAGATCCCAAATTATATCTTAACTTAAGTCGCCTGCTGTAAGGCAATTTTTGTAGCACTTTTTACACCAATTACATAATAAATGTGCGCTTTTGGAAAAAAATACTTATTTTATCGCTTTATTTTTGTTTAGTTACCGTTTAGTTACCTTTTTCTTAGTAATTTCACATTCATTGCTTCACGATAGTTGGGTAAAATTGAATACTAACCTTTTTACACAATAGGGTACTTGACTGACAGATCAAATCAGTTCCTTTTTATGAACTGTTTAAACGGTCAGAAAATTTGCAGTTTGAAAGGAAAAGGTTTATGACGTAATAATTCTATACGGTCAAATTGCCTCCCTATTTTTGTTTATGATCATTTTTAAATCGCCAAAAGCTTAAAAATAAGTATTCATGAATATTTTGTACGTATTTTCAGAAGTAACATTTAACTGCAAGCGTGACATCATGTATGTTCACTACAAGAAAGTACCCAATTTTTCAATAATCTTTCCTTTGGCATTGGAACATTATGACAATTATTTCCAAGCAAATCTCATCAGTACATTGTATTTTTTTTATATGCGTCACGTGCATGGACTTAATAACTAGAACTGGACTGAGAACTGCGAAAATAAAGTGTGTCCGACAGAGAAAGCAAACTAGAGAATTGCATTTCGTTTTAATTAGCCACTCACTTTCTTTTGGATTTTAAAAATGGTGGCCTATATTGCTCTGTCTTTTTGTGCAAATTTCCGCGAAATGCCGTGTTTTATTGAAAAAATCATAACTTTATTTCTACTAAATCATTTGCTATGTTTTTTTTACACAAAAAAGCCAATGAAACAAAGAATCTGATGGTGTTACTTATTTTATGGATTACCATATTGAAACGTGTGTCGCCAGGTCAATGCAGTGTTTTAGAAATTGAGCATACGTTATTTTAATAAGTGTTACGGTCCATAAATAGTTTGATATAAACAACGTAATATTTGCAAATGTTTTTAGCTACTTTTCATTTACTTTATGTTCGAGTCTTTACCTGTTATTAGGAACAAATCACAAAATGTACCAAACGCGATCGCAGCGCTTCAGGTGTGCTCCCATGCCTTACAACGTCAAAGCGAGTAATTGGCTAAATTGCTTTTGGTAGCTACAGCTACCACCACCCGTACCCATATTTACATGGACCGTTACTTGTTTTATTCGCTAATCCTGTGTAAATAAGTCATAGATGTTAATGATTTAATATTTATTTATGAAACTTAATACTTAAACTGCTTTAATGACTGGATACTTACGAGAAATATTCTTTATTCTTAAAAATGTTGGCCATTTCAATCGCAAGTGACCGAAAAAATCTCTGTCTTAACTACTTTGAAGTGAGATTGTAATTCATAATTATTTATTGGGACCAAACGATAGCTATAATCTGAAAGTTGGATAAACACTGAATCGTTTGATGTCTATCTTTAATAGTAAAATATAAATTTGAATACTGACGGCATTTTTAAAACACTGTGCACTTTTACGCAACTTTACTTTTTCACAACGTTGAGAACGACAGCTATTTAAAAATATGTTTGTTCTATCATGTTGGCTGCCAATTTTTTTCTGCGTTGCCATCTTATTTGGGTATGTTTTGGTTATAGTTTAAACCGCTCCGAAACTGCCCTTCACAGATTAAAAATCAAAAATTGTATAAAGGTCATCTGGTAGCTCTGGCTACCGGAAGCAATTTGTAGGTTATCAAAGTTTGTAGCTCTAGTTACCGAAAGCAAGTGAGTGGTTAGGGTGACCAAGAACATCTATGCTTATTAGGATTATTTAGAAATATGTCTGTGTTAATTCATATTCAGTAAGACATAGGTAATCGAAAATGGTAAATTAAATAAAAGTATTTAAGTTTTAATATTATATTTTTTATTTATTTTACATCTTTAGCTGTTTTTTTTACAAAATGAATATAAAAAAGTACAAAAAGCAAATACAAAAGGCTCCTAGCGATGCTGTCCAGGCGACCGTGTCCAGGATTACTGCCTGTGCTTGCCGTACATGGCCCTTTGATCCAGCCATCTAGAAATAGTCTCTTAAGATGTTGGTTACAATAAGGGTTCCTTACCTTACCATGTTTTACCATTTAGTCGAGCCATTGTAGAGTTCTTGCGAGACTAACGCACCGCAATTTATTTTTATTTATGTAGATAAATAATAGATATTACGCGCTTATTACATTTTCAGAACACTGTTCAGCTGACAAAGGGACAAGTTAAAATAAACGTACCTTAACATTACTAGTTATGATTTTTGCGAAACGGGCCTAAATCATAGCCACCCAAATAAGTTTGACATATGGTCTTGTTGTTTTATCGTAAAATAAAACCAATTGTTCGTTACCTGTGAATTGATATTTCGTAATTCATGAAGTTTTCGCTGTTACATCCCTTAATTCACACTACATATTTTGACAATATTTAGCTTATTTCAAGCACATTGATGCCATGAGACAGTAATATTGTCTCCATTGACATACTATGTAAAATTACTACTATGTTTAATGCAATATCGCGGTGTTTAATCAGTTAAAAATGTTGATATCTTAAACATTTACAATAATTAGGTAAATAGTAACTTATTCCTAATATAAATGTAGTCCTTGTTAGTATAAGTAGGTAATTATGTCCACTATACTTTAAGTTATTTAATACCAGAACGTTACACTTTTTTACATTGGCAACTTGTGTGAGTGAGACCCGCCCTCGGGTTTGATGCTCTCGCTCGGACCGCACTCTCTAGTCTCTTACTACCAGAGCATTGTAGACTGTCTTGCTTGGTTGTTTCAATTGTGATGTTTCAATTTTGATTAAAAAGTCAGTACTCAATGAAAGAAAAGTCAATACTCAATCCAGTGAAGTTATTAAATCCATGGTCACGTGTTCTTTAATCTGTGTTCAGTTTTTAAGTTTAATGGCTTCTATCCATTAGGACAATTTTGCCAGCTTTAAGGTTTAAACGCCAAGGTACGGTTTTATATTAAAAATAATAAAGTAATGAGTAATCAGTTGATCCCCACCATGTCGCCCGTCCAAGATGGACGGCAAGAATCCACCCCTTATTATTATTTATTTCTTTGTGAAAATTTCAGTCATGCAGTATTTTAAACAATAAGGTGGATCCGTTACATATAAAAAACTATGATTGTATACTTTCATTAAAATAAAGCGTATAATAACGCAAACGTATAAGTATATATTTTAAATAAATGAAACCATTCAGATATATAATATTTGCACTAAAATAACATTTTAGATATTTAATTAACTTCTTGAATTTGGACCTCATCACAATCCTATTTCTAGTATTTGTATACGTAGGTCTCTGACGATGTAAAAACGTGATTTGAAAGTGAAATATTTTATTTTTATTTCAATAGAATAATTTAATATAATTATTGGATGCGGTCTGCGCAGGATCGCACCCTGTGGCGAGCTATAGGGGAGGCTTATGTTCAGCAGTGGACGTCCGTGACTGATAGAAAGATAGATCTCACGTTTTACTGGTCACTTCTAATAAAACTTCGGTGTGTTCCACTTTCTGTATTATTGTTAACGGTATTATGGCAACATTATATAGCTTTTAAGAAAAAATACTTCTTTTCTTCAATCAGGCACAGTAAACAGTTAAAGACGATCGAATTTGTTTATTCCCATGGTTAATATTCATCTTAAACGTCTAATAGTATATAAGTATCCAAATTAACTTGCCTTATATAACAGATACATATTTATGATCAAATTTTTCAGTTTTTCTAAACCATTAATTTACTCATTATGACAACACAAATTATATTAAATCAATGTTTAATAATTTACTCGTAAATAAAAGAATGTCATTACAACAATATCTGTCATTCTTTATCTGCCTAGTATATTACAACCGTTAAACGTTCCAAAATAGAGAAACAACAGAATGGAAAAATGTTCTCATATTTTTCTTTCAACAAAATAATAAACGCTTACCAATCGAGCACGGGTAGGGCCGAGCCACAGATATCATTAAAGACAGATATAAGGAAGTTCTCAAATAAATTATTAATTTGGATTAGAGTTTGTGGATGTTAGCGCCTTTCATCGTTGACTAACCAGAAAACGTTTTATTTTATTCATATAGATATAATTGGTACATGGTGTTAGTTTGTCTATCTTCCTTATATTTTCACTCACTTGCTCAAAGGTTAACTGGAAGAGATCCCTAATAGGGATAAGTTCACCTTTGTACTTATATTTTTTAAGTTTATTGCTTTTTTAACTGGTTACTATGTACAATAAAGTGTTTACATACATACATACATACGTTGTATTTTTATGTACGTTTATAATTGGGATGTTTTGTGTTTTTCTGTGGTATATTATAGAAGAACCTCTCAATGATAGAAACACTGATGAAAAAACTACTTCGATCTCATAAAAACTCACCAAGTTACGACAATGTTAAAATAACATTTTTGAACTTTCCCAAATAACGCTCCATACAAAAACTAGGAGCGTGACGTCACACGTTTGTACCTTGTATGGCTAAATTAAGAACTTAATTCTGCAGCCATGTTAAAACTTGCGTTTATAAAACGGTTTCATAACAAAAGTTACCTACTAAGTATACATTGAAATAAAACAATTTAACGGATTATATCGCGTATATTATCTCATTTTAGTTCCCGACGTTTCGGAAGCTTTCCAGCTTTCCATGGTCACGGGAGGACTGAGAAAAGATGTATTTTCCTCTGTCAAAGTTACAATTTGTGCAAACTACCCATTTTTTGAAAAAACACAAATAAAGGTGTACATACATGCCAGATGGGCCTAAGCTGTAAAGACAGTTACACATGTGCCAGAAGGGCTTAATTATTTTATTCTAATAATTTACCAAGCAGCATTTCACAAATGAGGCGTACTGAGGAGAAAAGAAACGCTGCAAAGAAAAACTCCCAGGCTACCTCATTACTAATTATAATATTTTAAAAACAGAGACTATTAAACTACTTTAAACAGATAAGATATTTTACACCGTTCGGAAATTAAGGTTTTGCAGTCCTGTGTCTCGCTTGTTCCTTGATGAGATGTATTACAGGATCCCAAGCAGGTGGTAGTGACAATCCATCTTCTCTATTGAAATTAGGATGCTTTTTAATCTCAATAGCCTCGCGTAGCATCCTGGGAAAATATCTTTTTTCTTTGGCAAGGATAGAAGGTTTATCAAACTTAATTGAGTGGTTTGGTTTGTCAATGACATGTTCACAGACTGCAGACCTATTACACCGACGGTGCTTGACATCTGCTATGTGCTCCTTCACCCGGGTTGATATACTGCGTTTCGTTTGACCAATGTATGAAAGACCACACTCGCAGTCTAGCTTATAAATGCCTGCACTCTGCAAAGGGGTGCTACTCTTCACGGGTCTAAGGTATTGAGACACCTTCTTCAACGGCTTGAAATATGTTTTTATAGAAGCACGCTTCAAGATGTTTCCGATCTTGTCTGTGACCCCTTTCACATATGGTAATACGGCAGGTTTACGCTCGACTGTTGGTTTCTTCATACTGGGATTCTGCTTGGAACGTGGTATCTGGAGCTCGTTGGCTCGAAGCGCACGTTTGACATTCTGCAACTCAGCAGTCAGATGTTGATCGTCGCAGATACCCCTGGCTCTCTGAAACAAAGATTTACCCACTGTAGCAAGTTGACAGGGATGGTGGTGAGATTTGCCATTCAAATACCTATCTGTATGCGTAGGTTTCCTATATACAGTATGACCTTCTATCCTTGCCAAAGAAAAAAGATATTTTCCCAGGATACTACGCGAGGCTATTGAGATTAAAAAGCATCCTAATTTCAATAGAGAAGATGGATTGTCACTACCACCTGCTTGGGATCCTGTAATACATCTCATCAAGGAACAAGCGAGACACAGGACTGCAAAACCTTAATTTCCGAACGGTGTAAAATATCTTATCTGTTTAAAGTAGTTTCATAGTCTCTGTTTTTAAAATATTATAATTAGTAATGAGGTAGCCTGGGAGTTTTTCTTTGCAGCGTTGCTTTTCTCCTCAGTACGCCTCATTTGTGAAATGCTGCTTGGTAAATTATTAGAATAAAATAATTAAGCCCTTCTGGCACATGTGTAACTGTCTTTACAGCTTAGGCCCATCTGGCATGTATGTACACCTTTATTTGTGTTTTTTCAAAAAAATGGGTAGTTTGCACAAATTGTAACTTTGACAGAGGAAAATACATCTTTTCTCAATCCTCCTGTGACCATGGAAAGCTGGAAAGCTTCCGAAACGTCGGGAACTAAAATGAGATAATATACGCGATATAATCCGTTAAATTGTTTTATTTCAATGAGTAATAATCGCGGAAACAGAAGAAAATATTACTAAGTATACATTTTATGGGCTGGTACTTATATATAAATATGAATAACTAATAAGTTATTCATAAGCATTAGACGCATAAGAATAGAAAAAAAATTAGTGTGTTAGTGCATTAATAAATAAATTAATTAATATCACGGACAAACTTACATAAATAGACCTAGTTGCAATTTAAGCAAAGCTTTTATATTATGGATACTAGGCGACGATATATATAATATATAAATAAATACAAAGAAAACAATCAATTGTGCAAGTGCGAATTTTGAACATGTTTGGACATGTCACCCGCAACGTAAATTTGATGGAGCGTTTAGTAGTACAGGGAAAAGTAAAAGGTCAACGTTCTCGCGGCCGATCTCCTATAAGTGGACGGATCTCATAAAGTCCACGACGAAATGTTTCTTAACGAAGTGTGTTCGGAGTGCCACAGACCGAGAGAGATGGAGAAGTATCTCAAAAGCTGCAATCCATATAGTAGAGGACAACCTATTACCACGACCACTCTGACAAGAGTGTACGAGTGAGAAGAAGAAGATCATAGAAAATATCAAAGACCCAGGAACAAGCATTCGTGCTCATCACACAAACACATGCCTTGGCCGGGATTCGACCCCGGGACCGCCAGCTTCGAAGGCCGTTGTGGAACCAACTGAGCCAAACGTGTCGTCAAACGACAAGTTTGGCAGCCACGACTTTCGCAATTCGTACGTAGGGAAAACTTACTATGGGCAGAGTTCACGGTGGTGAAAGGGTTTGCCCAAGAAGCTTACGGTACATGTTCAATATTTAACACACATTTAATGTTACTATCCATCTGATAAAGTGCTATCTGTGAGCTAACATTTCCGGAAGCTTCACAACTGTTACTGTTTAATATTGCCCCAACTTGCTCCAGCTTGGGGCGGGCCAGTTTCTAACAAAAATATACACATTATTAAATGCTCGCCAACTTTTCATACTACAAACATAAATTCAGCAACATTTTTCCTAGTAGTTATTGCCTGAACTCCTTTTCTGGTAGTGTACCCTGTGAATCCAATACACTGTAGCAGTTACGGTGTTTTGAAATAACATCGCAACGCTGTTTTGAATTAAAGCTCGTTTTCTCAAAATCCGTCTTTCGTAATTACAGTGTATTGGATTCACAGTGCACAATATGATAATGCTTCTTCTTGATCGTTACCATAATGCTGAGGATCGTGACTCTAAGTCCTCTGCCGCACGGGGATGCGATAGCGTCGTCACCAGCTACGGTAGCCAAACATTTCAAACTGAGATGTATGGCAGCTTACTCACCTGGCGATGGTTTGGCAATATCAAAATGTAAGGACGACGTCACTGGCAACATCTTCATGACGTCACAGTGAGGCAGAGGCCTTAATATTTTCTATCAGCTGCCGCCATCGGTTGCGCTTGTTTGCTTTATGGAGCGAAGCGCTGATAGTTAACACTAGCTCACCGGATATCTGGTCCGACCATTGTTTGGGACTTCGACCTCAAGGTCTTTTATCTTCCCCCTCACCATAAAAGTCTTTAATTCCTTGGCTTCCAAACCCAAAGCTACAGCAGTCTTCGCTGCATTAGGTACAACATCATAAGTTGGTTCCAAGGCACTTGGAGTGTTTCAGCCTAGCCGCAATCTCCGCGGCTAATCCAACTGAACTGATGGTGTGACTCAAGTGGGACAGTAAAAACGAACTGACACAAGTTGCATCCCACAGGAAGCACCGTCCTCTTACTATTGTTTAACAAGATAACTGTCGTTACTCACTGCCGGGAGGCGTGGCCTAGGAACAAACTTATAAGACGGTGAACGCATATATGCGTTGCCTGCAGTGAATAGGTACGTTATATCAGTCAGGAGGCATTGGCACAGCTTATTTAAAAACTTGAGCCGTAGCCTCGTTTTCTTGTAATAATCAGAAAATAATTGTTTCATTAATCTTGAATTTTCCTAAACTTCATAAGTAATTTAAGTGTTTAGAGATTACCTCCGAGTAGACCTTTGTTAAGTAGGCAGGAGTCTTGACTCCTAAATCTTGCCCGATAAATTACTGAACACGCACTTAATCCCGCAGAATACGAATTAGGTTAAGCCCCACGTGAGAACAATTTAAAATGGCAGCAGCCTATGCGTTTATGTATTTTGTACACGTTTTAGGGTCTGTATTCTGCGTTGCGAAGTAATTTTACAGGTGATAATACTGATAAGGTTAACCAAGACAATTTCGTCTATGGAGGAAATTGCGGCTTTTGATAATACCTTTCGACGCACATACACAAAGAAGTAATATTTAGGTACTGATATATTAACAGTGCCGTACATTAAGGAAAGTTAGAGTTATATCTATATAGAATTGTTCTGATTTTATGAAAATCTTTATATGACGTATTTGTCCCTATAGACGCTATAGCCCCAATTGATTGAAAAAGTGATAGATGGCTAGAAGGTAAACAAAATTGCGGGTCTTCAGAGGAGAGAAAAGTCAAAACTCTCTTTTTGCTTCTGCGTAGCCGGGTAATTAGTAATTAGTAACTATCTTATAACCGTATTCGGATAAAAAGCTGTTCACCTCCTAATCTATACCTACTATAATGTTGTAAAAATTTAATGTCTGGCCTTCGTTCGCAGAAAAGAAAGTCATAACCCTCTTTACTTCAACGTAGTCGGATAAAAAGTAGCCTGTTTGTGCATGCCCAGCTATTTAAAGCAGTGCATAAGACCTAAAACGTCTGCAAGCAACGACAAAAAAAAAAGGATGCCTAGCTACCCGTGTACCAAAATAAGAGGCAATGCGTTTAACCGTTTTGGCGTGATGAAGCCACAAACGACACATACAAACATAGAAAAAATCAACAAAAAAATCTATTCATTGACCTTCAACAATCCGTATCACTTTTGTTTATGAAAATATCTTCAATAGTTACAACTCTATATTATATCCATGTATGTCCTTGCATGGAGAAATATTTTTATATTTATTTTAGACCGTTTGTATTTGTATGTATGTAAAATTACGCCTTCATTGCGTCAAAATGGCTGGACAGATTTGAATTATTTTTGGTACACTATCATTTTTGGGGCTACTCGCCCCAGATGGTTATAACTGTTTTACCCAACTACGCGGCAGTTAAAATGGTTATGAAATTCTCCTCCTACGCAACAAAGCTGCGCCCTCCAAGTCTTCTGTAAAAGAGATGAAAATTTAACACATTTTGCTCACGCTATATTGGAATTCTGAACGTCTTGTCAAAAGAAAAAAGAAAAACCCGCTCAAATACAATATTCAAATATTTGCTCAACGCAAGCCAAAAGATCCTTTCAGTCGAATTATTTCAAAAATGTCAAAGTAAATAAAAATGATTTCAACTGAAACAGAGAACCCGCTGAAATGAAACTAATATGGCAATTACAGTATAAAATTTCAAATTAAAAACACTGTTCCAATACAATAATTTGTGTCTTATTAATGTCAACACAAAAATAACAGGTAAAAAAATTGATATTTTATTAAAATGCTTTGACCAAATTTTTGTCCTTCATGTTTTTGACGGTCTCAAGTTGTTCAGATTATTTTCCAGTGATTACTTAAAAAATTACTTTTGAAAACTGAAAATTTTGCAAATCCTTTTCTTTTACTTAGGACAATTTATTAATTTTTTATTTTATTGGTTCATAAATTACACTTTCATGTGTTTTAAAGATATATTTCTTACTTTTTAAAGTCAAACTCATATAGCTCTTTTAGAAAATCCTACACGGATTTTAGAAATTTTAGATGGTTTAACAAAGAAGGTCTGTTTGGAATTTCTTAGCTAAAGGTAAAGGAGCCTTATTTTCTTATTCTAAAACTAACAAGATTTTAAGCCTTTGAAACAAATGTTTGTTGCAACTATGCAACAATTTCGTTACTCTCGTTACAATCTCGTTGATTTGAGAATTAGAAAATGATTCTACTGTGAGGCTCTATTTTTTTTGCTACTGCAAAATTTGCACTTTCAAGTCAATATTCTTAATCAATAAATTGTCAGCTGACAACTAAAACTTATTAAAGTGGTAGGTAGTGGTTTGATTTTGGATTTCTCAAAGCAAATTTCTAATTTCGAAAATGATACTTTTTTATCATAAATCTTATATTTACAAAATACTTTGATGTCATGTATCTATTATCTGAGCATTGGATAGCTAGTGACGGTGAATGTTGATATGGCCTCTGAAATGATGGAATTATGATTCACTGTCTGAAATTACTTCAGATACGAAATGATACTTAAAAAAGCTCGTATAACAGTATTGATCCAGTATCGTGATTCGAGGTTTTGAAGTGCAGTGGCATATAGCGAAATATCATCATCATTACTTATCTACAAGGACCACTAAAACAAGTGGACTGACACTTGCCATACTTTGCATCGTGTTCCGGTCGCAAGGAGATATTCTGGCAAAAACTAGATGACGCCATAAAAATAAACATTTAAGTATGTTATAATAGATTTAAAAAAAACATAGTATAATAACAATTAGTTCGCAAATAGCTAAAATAAATAAATTGTAACATTTAATAATTGTGTCACGCTTGCAAAGTTGAATAATTGTAAAAAATAATTCTTGTACATACATGGCGTTGTACAAATCGGGGAACGGCTTTTTGTACGGAGATGGCCAGTCCTCTTGTTTTAATGGTCCTTGCTTAGCTACAATACATTGACTGTTGGACGAAGGTCTCCCCCAAGCATAGGATAATAGCCGGGCCTGCGGCTTCCAGCTGCCGTCGAATGATCAGCTTCGCACATTGTAAATAATCTTCCCACGCTGCGCCTTCTGGTTGGTGGTCATGGTCACCAATCGAGAAACTTTTCTGAATTAAATGCGGTGTTACTCAACTTAATTGCGGTTAATCAGCCGTCGTTTTCCAAAACCTATTCACTTAAGTAGCAAAAGTGTTAATGCTGTTACTAAAAAAATGCTATTGGATTTACGAACGCTTTTTTTCTGTGTAGGAATGGATGTGTTGCAGAAGAACCAAAGTATACCAACATAGCTCTTAGGATTGCGTGGTTGAAGTGGCAATGGGCGGGCCATGTAGCCCGGAGTACGGATGGCCGCTGGGGCAGTAAAGTACTGGGGTGGCGACCACGCATAGGAAAGCGCAGCGTGGGACGGTCCCTGACCAGGTGAACAGATGACCTCGTTAGGGTCGCGGGGAGTTAGTAGATGCAGTTTGCGTAGGATCGCACTCAGTGGCGAAGTATAGGAGGCCTATGTTCAGCAGTGGACCTCTGTTGCTGATAGATAAATAGGTAGATGGATGTGTTGTGCGGATTTTTGATATTATTACAAGCTTTTTTTTGACTTGCACCTATCACGTTATCTATCTGTCGGTCTTTAATGAAATCTTGCAAGTTAAATTTGATCTAATTCCCGGTTTCTAATTGAGCTAAAAGCAGACTTATGTAAGTTCGGTGACAATGCAATAGTATGATACCATCGAGCTGATCGGATGATGGAGCAGGAAGGTGGTCATAGGAACTCTGTAATGAAATAATGCAATCCTACCGAGTTTGGGCTCTTTAGAATTGTCTTGGTGAGTAGTTGATGGATGTTCAAAAAAAAGTACAGTCAGCGATGAAAGCTTGTCACAAAAATGAAAGTTTTGACGGAAACTTATTTTTATTATAGGCATTTTTGGATATGCAAAGATAATTATACGATACTTTAGACTAAAGCCAAAAAATAGAGCCACGATTTCTTTTTCCATGGCGAATGAAGTTACGGGAAGTTGCCATCTTATAAATTAATACAATATTATTCTATCCCTCTGGGCTGTGCCAACTCTAAAGTTCTTTCCTCTTAATCCACCTTTCTAACAAACTCGCAAGTATTACAAAATGTATACCAATAAATAACTGTTATGCCAAAATTACGCATTAAGTGAGATTTAGACTGTTTTCCTTTGAGACGGGATGAAATTATAAATTGTCCCGAGGGAAATTAGTTGCCTTGCATTTTCCTCCTGGTTAATAGCTCTCTCGCTATTTAAATTTGATGTATGCTTGAGGATAAATGGTTTAACGTTAAGTATTTTTTCATCGTGCAGATTTCCAAGTCGCCTTAAAACTCTTTAAAAGAACAAGGGTGTAAGAAAGATGACTTTTATGTGTCTCTTACTACCTTTTATAAATATAGTTGTTTTGGTTGAATAAATGCAAGTCTTTATTGACTCTACATTAATTACGTTCTTTCTTTTGAAAGAAATATAAAATTGTAGAGACGTTAGACTCCCTTGGTTGCACAATGGCCTACGAAGCTGGCAGTCCAGGTTTCGAATCCCGGCCAAAGCAAGTGTTTGGGATATGTGCACAGATGTTTGTTTCTGGGTTTGGGATGTTTTTAAATATGTATTTAATTAGTATAATTTATGTATATATTCTTTATGTCATCGCCTAGTATTCACATACAAGCTTTGCTTATTTTGGGACTAGGTCGATTCGTGTAAGATTGTCCCTGATATTTATTTAGAGGCCCCCGACAAGAGGAACAAAAAAAAAAGGCGGGGCTTTATGAACCTTCTTAGAAAAATTTCTTGCACCTCGTCTGATCTTCAAACCTTCATAGCTTCGTCCCACTAGAGAGCTCGACT
Organism: Hedya salicella; assembly: GCA_905404275.2. Classification (NCBI taxonomy): domain Eukaryota; kingdom Metazoa; phylum Arthropoda; class Insecta; order Lepidoptera; family Tortricidae; genus Hedya; species Hedya salicella. Next base: position 6,536,899 of record FR990106.1, on the reverse strand, counting down.
ACACTTAGTTTTATTGATATGGCTTTTAAACTTCACATTTTATAAAATCCGACGATTTGGCCACTCACTCACTCATCAAACCTCTAGGGTACTTCCCGATCTCTTTGACAGCTAAAATTTGGCATGGAGCCTGTACATCTATACTATCATAATCTTGTAAAAATGTAGTGTCTGTTCATAAAAAATATTTTAAAAAGAATACGTGATACGGACTATTCTAAGGTCACTGAACCGATTTTTGTATGTTTGTATGTGTCGTTTTGCCTTCTTAACGCCAAAACACTTAAACTGCTTTCAACAATTTTTATGGTTAAGATTACTTGTTACCTGATTACGCTGAAAAAACCGTTTATGACTTTTTGTCGTCTGCGAATGATGTTGCAAGCACCATTTAGTACATATGTATTTCCAGGTCAGATCGAGAGTTGCCGATCCGCCGGCGCAGAGTCGTACATATTATGTCATTGCTCTTCAAAATACTTTTCAATCCTGTGCTTCTCCTCTTTACCTGTCTGAGAGATTTAGTTACATAGCTTGCGGTTGAACACCAACCTAACTCTTGTCATATTTACCATCTCACAAGTTGCAAGCATATCCAGGTCTTACACGGTACACGCGGTTAAGTTATGGAACGAGCTGCCGTTACCGTCTGCATATGGTAAGAAATTAAGTTTAATATTATCACAATATTGAAAACATAAACCTTATTTCTTATCAAATGGACTAGATGGTCCGATGGACTTATTTACGGTAAGAAATTATGTCACAGGTCTTCAATATTATGACATGCAATAGATCTATGAAACGGCAAAAACATGCATTTTTAAACCAAGCACCATAACGGTTTCTTTTTTTTCTTTTTAGTGCCCCTTAAAACTAAACTAAATCTAGATTGGACAGACACACAGACAAATACACACGTTGCACTTATAATAACCCACTTTTCTCGTCGGAAGTTAAAAAAAAGTACGTCATTTTGGCAACGACAATCCATAAAAACTTGTAAGAATATCACATAACAAACTATGCATTTAAATAAAACAAATTTAACGGATTATATCCTTGGAGTATTTAGTAAATGGAGACGCCTTCATGTCATTTCCCCACTGCCAAAGACGTTGGTACAATGTTTCAACCGTTTTATAAAAATTACTTCATTCATCGATTATTGGCAGTCTTGTAATCGTTATTTACGCGTGACAAGCTCCTTCAAAATACCTGCATGTGCATTAGGGGTGCAAAAAGCGTTCAAATACATCAAGCATAAAAGGAACGAATATTATTACACATTATTGCTTTTATTATATCATATTACAACATATTAATACATAAAATGTTTTCAAGAAAACGAAGCATCTTGGAATCGATTACAAAATCAGTTTGAATAATATCGCATACAATTCGTATTTCATTTTGACAGATTCGAGCAAGTTTGACCCCCGTATTTAAGGTTAATAAGGTCTTCTAGCCTTTCAATTTTGTATGAAATTACAAGCAAATATCAGTTTTAGCGAATTAAGTATGGGAGAAGGTTCTACCTTTGTCTAATAATTAATCTTATTTATAAGTAATTAAGGTTGAATATTTATTTACATGCTGCAGTGTGCGCTAAACTAAACTAGTGATGTGAATGTTATTCTTTACGATACAATATCGATGTGAAATGAAATATTATTTGAGATATTTATTCCTATTACGAATGCCTATATAAACATATAATTTATAAACACTTTACAGCCTTCGTGGTCAACGAGTAACGGAGGAAAAAAAAATACCTGTTTCAAAATTTTATTCTTATTTGTTTTATTCTTATTTATTCCATCCTAATATAAAGTTAGTTAGAGATATTCTATGCAAAATGTATATTACATATAAAAAAAATATGATTGTATATTTTAAATAAAATAAAACTGCAACTGCAAAAGTGTAATAATTTACTTAACTTTGTAATCCAGTAGGATATTTTGATATATTTGTGAAAATATTACACGAGTACCAAGATGCGCGCTATCTATGACGTCTAGAAAAATATATTGATACGATATTCTCCAGACACTTAAAAGCCCAATTAATCGGTTCGATTACGCCTACACCGATAGTATAGTTTTTACTGCAATAGTGTGATAATTTAACTTAGTTTTGTGGTATTGTTTTAGTGTGGGTGTGTAGTAACGAGAGGAAAACTGCATTTGTAGTTAGATTGTTTATGTCCTGGTGGCGGCTAGTATACCATGGTTGGCGTAGCGGCACGTGTGGTGGCTCTGCTCTTCCTTGGCCGGCTCTTCCTTGGCAGTGCTCTTGTAGTGACTGCCTTGTCACTGTTCGCTGCTCCTGCGGCCGTGGTGCTCCGGTTGTGTGGCTGGTGCTCGAGTAAAGTGGTGCGCTGCCATATCAGAAGACTTGAAGATTTTTGTTCAGGTTCCTTTTGCTGACTTTGGTTCTTGGTTGGTGCTTTGATGGTTATGAAGTCTGGTTTGCAGGGCTTCTTCTCAGTTCACAAGGATGTTCTGACTGTTTTCTTATTCTTAAAGTTTCCTTCTCGGTTCGGAAGGCAAGGTCGTCATGAAATATCAAATGATTTAAGTAGAGATTTTGAATGAGAAGCCCAGTTGAAGACGTGAAAGTAAGAACCTTTATTTAAATAGATATTTTGTATTTATACATTTAGGTTGCGCTGTACAAGCATTACTCGTTTGTATGTCGCAGTAAAGTACTATGTTACTGCGTAAACATGAATTTGAATGAAACACGCCCCCCTCGAAAAACGGCAGAATTTTTAGTTTGTAAATTTGTAGCGATGCGTACTCTATTACTAAATACTCCAAGATTATATCGCGTATAATTATCTCATTTGAGTTACCGACGTTACTATACGCGACTATAATATTACGCGATATAATCCGTTAAAATTGTTTTATTTATAAGTGATAATTGCGGAAACAGAAGAAAATATTAAATTACGCTTTATTCTACAGTGAATTGCGATAATCCTTAGACGAAGGCCACACAAATAACAAATTAACAAGTTGACTTAAGTTGCATGAAGTAATGTACACCTTTTTCGTAAAAACAAGTAATAAAAACATACAGTTTTATTCTGTGATGCATTTATATGGTAAAAACTGCTAGATTTCATGCCATACATTCATTACACAGGCAATACTAGACATTCAGTATTTATTTTATCATTAGAAAATGCCCGCAACTTCGTCCTCGAAGGAAAAAAAGTCATAACCCCTTGTTTTTTCTTCAGCATAGTCGCAAAAAGAAATCATCCTAATTTTAATAAAAAATATGGGTTGTCGCTACCATCAGCTTGGGATCCTGTAATAATACATATCATCAAGGAAAAAGCAAGACACAGGACTGCAAACCTTAATTTCCGAAATGTGTAAAAATATGTTATCTGTTAAAAAATAGATTAGAAGAGTCTTTGTTTTTAAAATAATATAATAAGTAACAGGGGAAGTAAAGCCTGGGAGTTTTTCTTTGCAGCGTTTCTTTTCTCCTCCGTAAGCCTCATTTTGTGAAATTCTGCTGGTAGTTTATTTTTTAAAATAACATATTAAGCCCTTCTGGCACATGTGTCTTTACAGATTAGAAGTATCTGCCGTGTATGTACACCTTAATTTGCAATCTCAAAATGGGTAGTTTGCACAAATTGTATCTTTGACTGAGGAAAATATATCTTTTCACAGTCGACCTGTGAATACGAAAGCTGAAAAACTTCCGAAACGTCGGGAACTCAAATGAGACAATATACGCGTTATAATCCATTTAAATGTATATATATATATCATGATATTGATTTCAACTTACACGAGCTTCACTCATTATCACATAATAATCAAATCAACACCAAGCGCGGGTAGATCGAAAAACTCGCCCGGCTAGAAGACGCTGTTGATTCGCTTCTTTAGTTCCTTCGAGACCATGGACGTAACGCGACGTCCGAAACGTCGAAGAATTACCAACAAAAGATACTTAAATAAATCTTATTTATACGCGACTAAGCCTCGTTTTGTTGTGTTGTTATAATGATATATCATATATATTTGTTAATATCAATAGATCAAAGTAGCTGTATTATTGTACGTCTAGTTTTCGCCTTAAAGTCAGCTACCCAGTAAATTATGATCCTACATCCCACCACCTCATTATCTCCTAAAATTGTCAATACAAAATTCAACCCTATTCCATAGGCTGCACAAAAAAAATTGGTTTCAAGCAAGAGAAAGTGATATGACCTTGGGAAAGTTACCCAAGTTTTTACAACTACTGGAAACAAATGTGGCGGGCAAAATAAAATACCGTACAACCCGGGTGGGCAGTAAACGTGACCGCCCGGCCGTCGTCCACAGCTCCGGAGTATAGTCTGTCTCAATAAACATGTCATTTAAATACGATGCCACGAACACTTGTATAAAGGGGTCAATCAACTCTTTCTGTATCTGATTGCTATGGTTACTTCTCCTGAATCACTCTAAATGGATTGGTCTTGGACTGTCTAGAACACAATTTAACTACATTTGATTTTTGCCTAGAGCTTAAAGTGACTACAACATAATGGGTCGAGCACTCAAATCTACTATAACACAAATTTACTAGTTTGAGAAAACCTACTGTTATTTTTTTGTTTTTGAATATACAAGTGAAGAATAAAAATACAGAACTATATCATAAATTATATATATATTATGTTAACTAATATGGACAGCAAATGAAAGTAAAAAGAAAAGGTACTTTATTTCTATATCTTAAAAACAATAATTTATTTTCGTTCATCTTGCAGTTTTTTCAGCCGCGTGACATATGGACAACATTACTCTTTTTATTAAGACTAGAGAGAAGAAATTTTTCATATTTTTTCTGTACCTACATTATAAATACGATTTGAAACGATATAAAACATTTCAATTCAAGAACTCATGTCGTCAGTGTTAATAGCCTAGATTATTAGCATTTTCCTAAGTCAGAATAACAACAATAAAAAGTTATATCGTATTTTTATATCGTTTTTTTAACAATTTTATTATTTTTTAAACACCCCACTTAACATTTTTACAGTTCCCTTGTATGAATAGTAAGAAATATTAAAAAGTTAGCTGTCAATGTAGGTATGTTTTTTACCGATCTATCTAGACGAAAATAAAAATGTATTCATACGAGGGAACTGTAAAAATGTCAAAACGAGTGTTGATAATTATATCTAAGAAACAATATATTTTTAATCTAAAAATTAACTACTTATTTGTAGATTCTGACTTCATATGATGCGAAACTCAGTGTAGATAGATTGTTTTTAAATGATTACCTACGCTTCGTAATATAATCTTAATTAATTAAAGATTCTCTCTAAGCTGTGTAAAATTATATGAAAAAAAAAGTGAAAGAAAAATTGTTATTTTTTTATATTTTTCTAAATTCCATGGCAATAGTTACGATAACATCATCGTTGTCCTTGAGCACCGGCTATCAAGAATTAATATTAAGTTTTTCTCGTTGTACCTTGTTTTACAGAAACACGTTTCATCGAATACTTCATTTCGTCGTCATATCATTTTATAGAAAGCAATATTTCTCTGAAACCGTCAATTTAGGATATTGTTATAAAACAAACCTAACCTAACGGCTTCTGCATGATAATTTTTTCGTAAATCTTGAAAATTCTGAGGAAAATGATGTCGATGAAATGAAAAGTTGTCGATGGTATGAAATAAGACATTCAAAGAAACATTTGTCGATGAAATTGAAGGGCACCTGTTTTTCTTTTATTAACACAGGACTTTTATATCTATCAAACATTGTTTGATTAAATGCATGCCGTGCAACTCAAATGGGCAGTACGAGTAATAGGCTATTTGACAATTGTTTTATGGTATGTTATAAAACGACGTCTTAGTAATAGAAATATTAGTGGAAAAACTACTCCAATATCATATAAACTCCCCGAGATACAACGACGTTAAAAGCACATTTTTGGACTTTCCCAAAAAACGCTTCATACTAAAAGCCTACAAGAATGTGACGTCACACGCTTGTATCTTGTTCTTGTAAAGGGAAAATAAGAACTTTGTCCTGCATCTATGTTAAAACTTGCGTTAGTCGAAACGCGTTTTTAACAAAAATTACAAAACATTTTATGGGTTATTGAATTGTATTATTAGTTATTAATATTTCCATACTTTAAAAATGGACTTCCCCAGCCAACTTTAAAGACTCATAAAACACGGTACACGTATGTCATCGAAATCAAAATTTTAACGTAGTTTTTTATTTGCTTGTTTTATCAGGATCTTATATATTTTTTTCAAAACTTTTTCTAGTGTCAAATACCTTATTGTGATTGTCAGACCGTCATTCACAACACATAATTATTGTAAGTCGGTTCTGACATTTAAAAATACAATAAATTACAAATACCATAGCATTGAAGACATTATAATAGGGTAGTTTCCTGGGTAAAAAAAAATACTCCAGTTAGGCCGCCAGTTAGATTATCAAAAAATATTGAGCAAGTAGTTTTTCTTTTCTTAATGAAACAAAAAAAAGACAAAGATAAATCGCGTCATATTTTGGGAGTGGGGGCGTATGACGTCACGCCTTGTGAAAAAAGGTCGCACGCCGTGACACCACGGCGAACTTTAACGGGCTATATACAGGTGAAAAAAACGAAAAAAATCGAATTAGCACTTTGTTTTGAGACTGACTATACTCAGCCAGGAAAAAAGATTTATTCTCGAAAAGTCGTGATTTAGGTTTTGACGCCCGGGTGCTGTTCAGCAGATATTTACGATCGAGGTGGGATGAAATAAAATTCTCGTGATATAGCAGGGGTTAAAAGTATAAAAACTTTATAAACTCGATACATCAGAATTAATTTTCTATTTTCTAAGCAGTTTTTCAACCAATTTAATACGCGGTGCAACGTGTCATAGCAATGCTAAGTCTTTTACTAATGTAAATGTCCCAGTCGTCGTCGCTGTACTAGTGCTTGTCATCATTCTGTGAACAGCGATAAATAAGATAAGAGTAACATTACTTCTATCACAATTTTCTTTAATCGATGAGAGATTTTTGTGGTTATGTTATCACAAACGCCGATTACGAAATAAAAAATATTTTCAGTTTATGAATATATTTGATTTGATATTACATGACATTAGGTGGTGCGTTCGCAGAGGAGGGAAAGCCATAACCCTCGTTTTTGCTTCCGTGTGCTCGAGTAAAGTATCCAATAACATTCTGTGGATGCTCATTTACCAAGGTACCAGAAATGGTTGAAATCCGTTTTGTCGTTTTGGCGTGATGAACTAATGAAGCCGCAAGGACACGTACAAACATACAAAAAATTAAAATATTTCTAACATAATAGTATATCTTCAATGTACAGACATCTAATTTTGACAACTTTATAATATTATATAAGGAAGGATAGATGAAGCAAATAAAAGAAACGATTGACGTTTTGTCGTATGGGGAGATCAAAGATCTTCATCAGCTACACCAACAAGAGTTTGTCTCTTAAATTTATGATGATAATAGAATAGATTACTTTACTTAATAAAAATATTAGTCTCGAGTATTCACTAGGAGAATTTCGAGACCTTGAAAGAAGGAAACGAAGAACTTATCGTATCAATAGGACACAAAAATAAGCCATAAAAAATAAGCTATAAAAGAATCGAGTTGTTTTTGATGCAACGTGTTCTTAGAGCTGATAAGCCGTGTCATAACGGACCAAATTTCTCAATCATTTTTAGCAGGAGGCGAGCTAAACTTGTAACAGCACACTACGGAAGTATTTCTATCTCTACAAATGCAACAATATAAAAATCACTGACTATTAAAAAACACACACTACACCTTATCGTATAAGCTGACCAGATTTTTCGCATAATTTTTGGCAGAACGACTTGCGCCCATATTCTATCTCCAATGATTAAATATCTAAGAGCGCGCTAGGTCAGAATAGGGTACATGCATGATTTTTTTTAATCGCTTGTCGTAATAAAATATCATTCACCGTAAAAACCATTTCAAACTGTGAAATTAAAATTAAAATCGGTCAAGAAATACGCATTTTATAAGCTTTATAAACTACTAATTATACAGCCATTTACGTACGAAAAACATATTTTTCTGTGCTGTTAGTTCCCTGAATGAGCTATCTATTTAATTGTGGCGAAAACACCAAACAATATTATTTCTTTTGTTTTCTGTGTCAAAGAAAAGAGATAACACTCAAACTTGACAAATACGACCAAGTGAAATGCTGGCCTTAGTTGTTTGTTGAACCCGCCTCTGTTTTAGGTACCCACCTAAAATCACACTTGGGCTTCATTCAGAGAGAAAAGTAGTGATCCTAAAGAATAACAAGATCTCCATTAGTAGGTACACAAACTTAAGTCTTAGGTATTGTTTTCGTGGTTATTTTGAAAATTCCGGTCATATTCTTGTTTATTATTTTAATGGGGTTTATGAAAAAACCGGCCAAGTGCGATGCAAACTAGCGCTAAAAACAGGCATATCTATTCAAATCCAGTCTTAGCAGAGCCTTACTCCTGAGCAAAATGTTCGCGGTGTGAGGTCATTTCATTTTGGTTAATAACGTAGACATACAGACATAAAAAATAAAAATATAAACATATTTATTTCGTGGGTTGTGCTATAAGAGCTACCTTCACACCAAATTTCTAGTTTCAAGCACATCGAGATAGGTTTTCTTGAACGGCAATTTGTATGGAAACACTTTTTCAATGACTGTATCTTTGGATTACGTTGACTTAAAAGCTTGATTTTTTACAGTTTCGAGGGACTGCAGACATAAGTATTTGATGTTAATTTCAACTTGATACTTCCAGGCGCTCCTGAGAAAAGGGTCTTGACAGACAGACAGGCAGACGGACAGACGGACAACAAAGTGATACTATAAGGGTTCCGGGTTTTTCTTATGAGGTACGTAACCCTAAAAAATTGCTTTCTGAGTTCATAGGTTTGAGCTGAATGCTATTCAGCAAGTCCCTAAGTTGGAGTAGAGTGTTCTCGACTGAAGACCGCGTCTCGGTAAAAGAAGCGTAGGACGTCCTCAGGCACGATGCGATGGAGCGATGATATTAGCAGGGTGGCTGGTGGCGCCTGGAGGAGAGTGGCTGAGGATCGTGCTCAGTGGCGCACCCTTGGAGAGACCTATGTCCAGCAGTGGACTGCAACAGGTTGTTGATGATGATGAAGTCCGTGAGGCTGCCAGTCCATCGAAGCGGAGCTGTGCAAAATTAACCAATCACATTCCGCAGATTCAAATTTACTCGTGTTGGTTTACACAGTGACGCATCCTGATTGGTCCATTTCGCACAGCTTCGCTCCGTTCCGCTTCAGTGGATTAGCAGCCTAAGTCAGGACTCAAGACTTCCAAATAAAATTAGGTTCTGTCGAAAATTTCATTTTAGAGACCAACGTTTACTGCCGACTGTACTTCTTTGAACCGTCAACTACTCCTTGAGATGTTTCTAAAGAGCTGCTTGCGTTGTTATAACGTTTCTATTACCACTTTCCGGATCCATTATCAGATCAACTCGATAGTATGGTACTATATTGCAATGTCGCCGAATTTACATCAGTATGCCAATTTTTAGCTCTATCGGAAACCGTAAGTACCGTAACCGCAAGTAAAATAAAAGCTTCTAATAAAAATAAATAATTTATTCTAATAAAAATAAATAAAAGCTTCTAATAAAAATAAATAATTCGAGGACTTGTTCCTTATCACTTTCGTGGACATCTTTTATCGAAATACTTTTGGTTTTTAATGGGAATTCGAACTATTTAGACTTGATAACGTTACCTTGTTAACTCTTAGGTTATCGCGATTATCACCCATTTAAATAAAAGAATTTAAGCGGATTATATCGTCTATATTATCTTATATTTAATCTTTATTGCACAAAAGAAAACCTATTGTACAAAAGGCGAACTTAATGTCATAAAGCATTCTCTACCAGTCAACCTTAGGGCAACGCAGAAAAATTGTGGGCGGTGCTGAGCCTTGTGTAATTACAAAAACATATTTATATACTTTAAATACATGAATAACAAAAATATAGCCGGCATATAATGATAAACATTCTGTAAAAAATATTTCCAAGCGTCTACCTATAACGATTCAAGAGTTAGTGGTTTGTGACAGACAGACAGTGAATACTATGTAGCATAGATAAATAATAGGTTTCCGTTCATTTAGATACCTGATACCCTAAAAAGACAAAGCAACAGAATGAAACGTCAATTTTAAAAGATAAATGCAAAAACACAATGGAGACCGCTTTTGACATGGATAGAAATTTGGTCGCTAATTGCTTTGCCGTGTTTTCGATGTCCTACAAAAACAAAATAAAGTTCGGTAAAGTTGTTACTAATTGAGAAACCAGCCTTAGTAGCTTGCGGCTACGCTGTTATTGCCCTCATTGACCTGAATTTGCCTAAGGTGGTTCACACTGCACCGGACACCACTGCGATGCGCGATGGGGCTGCTTTCAATTTTGACTACAGAATTTTGATTTCTATACAAAAACTGCAAATTTGGCATTCGACCGCCTTGAAATGTCCTCGGATATAACAAGATAACGTGAAGTAGTGGTACACGTTACATATCATAGGTCAAAATATATTGGCCAGTCAATCAGGGTGTCAAAACCGACTTAAGAAAGCGAAGCTAAGGGCGAGCCCTATGAAAACGAATAGTTTATACGTATCTAAGGGTCATATTTGAACCGCCGTACATCATGCTTCTTCTGTTCTAAATAGTTTTTAATAAAAACTTTTTCTCTTTTACCTTCTTAAGAACTTTCTCATTCTTCTTTTCATCCGCCTCTCTCTAACATCACATTTCAAAGGCTTCCAACCGTTCTCTGTCACGCTAAGTCAACGTTTCGCTTCTAAATAACGCAATGCTCCAGATGTACACTTCTATAAAACTCTTATTGGCATTGAAAGATTTTTTAGCAATAGCTATTCCCGCGATGATGTCCGGTGTACATTTTGAATCATTAGTGATTACTTGATTAAATAGATTATGATTCCCTGGTATTTAAATGGTTTTACTTGATATATTGTATCGTTGATTAGAGTGTCAGGTCTATGATTTGAGTTTATTTTTGAAGTTACGATCGTTTTAAATTTGTTCATATGCTCCAGATGTACACTTCTATAAAACTCTTATTGGCATTGAAAGATTTTTTAGCAATAGCTATTCCCGCGATGATGTCCGGTGTACATTTTGAATCATTAGTGATTACTTGATTAAATAGATTATGATTCCCTGGTATTTAAATGGTTTTACTTGATTTATTGTATCGTTGATTAGAGTGTCAGGTCTATGATTTGAGTTTTTAAATTTGTTCATATTTTTTTTATTTTGAGTCCAAAATCCTCAAAAATGTTTTTCATATTTGTAACTGATTCTTCTTATTGTTTTGATAAATCGGCCAATGTCGTCAGCCAAAAATAATAAACTGTTTTTGTTTCCAATGATATGAACCCCTTTACCTGACTCTACTAATTTTCTAACGGCACACTGTATGAAAATATTCAAAATAAGTGGCGAAAGTGAACAAACCTGTAGTACTTAGTAGCTTGATAGATTTTTGCTTTTCTATTTTCCTCTCCCACCTCAACTCGAATTTAAAAACATCTTCGGTCCCTATAATCTAATCCAACTTGCTTTAAAATCGACATCATATTATTTCACTTTAATTTGATCGAATTTTGTTTTTATCTTACAGAGTTTTAAAAAGTTCGACGAGTACGCACAGACGCAAAAAATTAAGTAATTTGCGAACTGAACATTTAACGAGAAATAACTTAGTTATGAAGTTGGAATTACACATCTGAATTCAGTTGAACTTGTGAAGTAATAATTTGAGATTATTAAGAGACGTCCTGTGATGTTTAATTATTTCGAGGAAAACTTATAATTGACGCAAGATAATTTATTTTACGGTCTTATGAAGTTATGAAGTATTTTGTGATCATATCGGCGAATTATTTTAGAATATGCAGTTCCTTGAAAGAAAATAATAAATAAATATCAGGGACAATCTTACACAAATCTACCTAGTCCCAAACTAAGCAAAGTTTGTACTATGGGTACAAGGCGCCGAAATACATAATATATGGATAAAATTATAAAACGTAAACATAGGAAACATCCAAGACCCAGGAACATAGATTCGTGCTCATCACACAAGCACTTGTCCTGGCCGGGATTTGAACCCGGGACCGCCAGCTTCGTAGGCCGTTGTGTAACCAACTGAGCCAAACGTGTCGTCAAAATTGAAAGAATTTACATTTTATTTTGCTAATTAATAGCTAGTGTAGCAATAATACGGCCATGTTGTCCGCCTAGAACCGGTTAGTTTAGTAGTCGCGCGGTCGATCGCCTAAACGCTGGTGTGACCAACTAACCGACTTTACAGGACTTAGCCTTTAAAGGAGCTGCTATCTGGAGCAAGTAAATTTAACATGTACACAAAGCCATGGGGATGGGGTACTTTGTGGGTACTTTCATCGACACGACCATCAGCCATGATGAATACATTACTAGAAGATGCTTGCAACTTCGTTTGCAGATGAGTAAAAGTCATAACTCCTCATTTTTTCTTCAGCTTAGTCGGGTATAAAGTATCCTATAACCATCTGTATCCAGATATCCAGCTACCCTTGTACTAAAAATAGTTGGTATAGTTGAATAGTTTCTTTAAAAGGTTGTCTGGAAGAGATCGCTCTTTAGCGATAAGACCGCCTATTGTTTACCTATTTTATGTTAAGGCTCTATTGTATTGCTTCTATTGTTGGTGTGCAATAAAGAATTGTTGTTGTTGTTGTTGTTGTAGTTTCCTGGGATCCCGGGATTGGCGAAGACAGTTTTGGTATTAATACCGGTTTTATGAAATATCCTATATTTGAAAGCCCTACTCGTCACTTGTTGTAATGATTACTTAATAGACTGATCAAAAAGCATAATGTTCAGATGGTAGAAAATTTCGCCCGCCAACAAATCGAGGATGGAGAGGAAAAAATTGGGGTAATGACTTATTCATATCTATCTATATCATATCAACTGAAAGACTCGTCGTCCTCCAAATTCTGCACGGTTCTGAGAGACGCGCTAGACAGAAACCGGTGGAGGCAGATCATCCGCTCCAGGTGTAACCCTGATGCTGACCACGATCCTCAGACATGAGGGACCGACCCCAGAGAGAGAATGACGTATTCTCCTCCGCGAACGAAGTTGCGAGCACCTTCTAGTATATATATCAATTGTTTTTCTGCGAAATGAATGGCATCCGGGAAACAACGGAATGTTACGGGAGATATTAGCAAAATGTTCAACTAACCAATCAAACCCCATGCATCATATTGTAAAACTCACCAGAGTAAAGTGAAGTAAAGAGAGCAAAGTGTTACGATTGCAAAATTCTCTTTATCATTTAAAAAAAAAAAAAAATATATATATTTTGGAAAAGCGAAGGAAAATTCCAACAGGATTATAAAATCCAGGCTATAGAGATCTGGCTTCCAGCCAGAGGCTAGGTAGTGGGTGCCCTATATTCAACATTTTAGGCGTAGCCGCGAGATTAATAGCCTGGCTTATACCTAGTTATAGCTGATAAAAAAGTAACATTTACAAAAAAAACTGATGATTAGACAACGGCGGCTCGTGCCCTACAGGGTTTCATAGCGGTAAAATATAAAATGTACCATCTTCCAATGTACCTATGGAAGCGATAAATAAACTGATAAACTGAGTTAGATTTTTTATAATATTCACTAATGTTTTCACAAATAGTCCATAACTTCTGCCAGCAATAAAACAAAAGAAAAAAGAAAAATGTGCACGTTCCTTTTTTGATGCGTGTAAATGTAAGTGCACACCAACACACGTGTGTGTTGGTGTGCACTTACATTTAAACACATAAAAACAATAAAACAAAGAAATTAAAGTAACACATTCGTACAAAGGCAAACTTATCCCTTTAAGGGATCTCTTCCAGTTAACCTTAGAGCAAATGAAAGAGAAGAGTAAACATCAACGCAGATAGACAAACCAACAAGTTAATATGCACAATGACATTAAAACTGTTAAAAGCTAAAGTAGCATAAACATACACATAATCCCTAAATAATAAATAGTAATATAATAGCATATATATCATCTAGATAAAAAAATATATACGTGTATATTTTGCTTATCCTTCTTAGTCGCTACCACAAAATACCAAATTAATAATAGAATTTGATAAAATGATGGCGTTATTCGACTTCCATACATTCAAGGACATAAAAAGTGTTACAATTTAAAATCTTTACCGATTTCAAAATAGTATGATTTTTGGTTGGATAGTTGGCCCTTTTTCTGACAAAATCTGGTTGATTCGGTAGCTCGTCCAGCTTTCACGAAACAACGAAGCACTAAATTAAATTGGTTAATGATGGAATGTTTTCAACCTAAATAAAGAGCCAAAAAGCATAAAATATACAAGCAAAAATACAGGTCCTTTGCAAAACTGCACGCACAATACGTGATCGAAAAACTGCTCTTCTCAGTAAAAAGACGTAACTGCCGTGGAGACACGCTCTTTTGTTATTGCACTTTTTCATATCGTACTTTTTCATCTGTAGCGCATTTTTTGTATGAACGGCTGCGGAACCCTACCCTGAGCACGATCCAACATGCTCTTGGCTGGTTTTTTAATTGTTCTACCAAATACTTGTCACCTACGTCAGTGAAGTTGATGGAAATGCTAATTAGATTATACGAGTAATATGCAGGCTGTATAGCAGCCTGGCTCCTCGCCAAGTGTTACCTAGGTCACAGGTACACAGCGTGTATATTTTATACAAACTTACATTAACTGATGTTAACATTGCTACCAGTTTTATCAAAACAGTATACAGTATATATATATTACTCTTACTGAAAGAGCAATTCACCGGCAATGTAGCAAACATTAACAAATGTATCAACATGACGTCTGAAACATCACTTGATAACGGCGAGGTTTGAATTCAAGCATCATCAGCTCTCTGCCCATTGTTTGTCATCGCAATCCATCCATCGCTCTTTTGGCCTGCCGATCGCTCTTCGTCGTTCGACATTCATCCCTCACATATATGACGTTCATCCCTCGTCATTACATACACATAGTAAGCTAACCTACTGGTCTGCATGTTGTCCATCACGGATGCTATTTTCAAACTTCCCGATGTCCATTTTGAATTCACGTACTGCGTGCTGAATCAAATCAATTGGTAAGAACATTTACTGTTTCAACTTTTTAACAAAAGATATCAAATTATGTTAAGCAGTTTACTTTTTGCCGTGAAAATTATTATGTTTCCTTAGATAAGCATAAATATTAAATATATGTTATAAATATATATTTGTCTAATATCGTCGTCTAGTACTCGTTACTCAGAGTTCGTAATTTTTGTATCACTTTTAGTCCTGTCCTTATCTCCGACCTCACTTAGCAATCTACGCATCGATACATTAAAATGCAAAGTAGATTTACGAAGTAGAATTTCTAAGTTATAGTGCCATGTACTCCTAAAGGCACTGGCAACTAATCTGATGACCTTTCATTTGTAGTTTTATAGACATTATGTCACTATGTCAATTACTGATTTGACCGATGGCCCAACGGGCAGAAGGGCTCTCGATTGGAGCCGCGTACCGGCAAGCGCACCGTGGCAAGTCCACGTGCAAGGTGGTTAGACTACTTGGTTAGGGTAGAGTTGTAGAGACTCGCTGGATGCGGGTCGCCTCTATCCGGCCCATGTGGAAATCTATTGAGGAGGCCTGTGTCCAGAAGTGGACTTCCTATGGCTGAAATGATGATGATGATAATGTCATTAGCCATTTTTGTTGCAATTGACTTCGTCTAAATAATCTAAATGCCTCGAAATAAGAAAGGAAACGAATATTAAGCGATAAAATTGCCTGTTGTTTACCCCTATTTTTAACTTTCTTTTTAACTGACTCCCAAAAAGAGGTGAGTCTCAATTCGGGTGTACTTTTATTTTAATTTATGTGTGTTAACCTCAGAACTCCGTCATTTATAAACTGATTTAGAAAGGTCCCATATAATTTTAGAGAAGACCCGATCATGGGATCTATGCGGAATTGAAGGATCTCAAATATTGTAGGCATACATATGGCCATTTTGGTATTTTAACACTTTCGCTACCAAGCATTTCGTAGCGCTACGCACCTTACTCTACATACGGGAAAACGCATTGTATCGGCTACGTGTCTACGAGCGGAATGCCCGCTAGGCGTGTTCCTGGCATTGGATATGTTAAGAAACATAATAAGGATTTGTATTCAGAAAGTGTAAATTAATGAAGTGGACTCACGAAGAAGACCACGGAAGGTCACAGGAACTCCTCAACGATAATTGATTTACGGGTGCCAACGAGATATATCTGGATTAAAATAGCTAAGCTACTTCGTAGTTGCAAATTGAAATGGTCCTGATGAGAATGGATTCTATCGATTTGATTTGATGATGGAGCTGAAAAGTATCACCGGATATCTATACTTTTATAAAGTTGTAAAAATAAAATGTCTGTACATTGAAGATATTTTCAAAAAATTGATTGTTACGGACTATTTGGAGGTCGCTTAAACGAAAAATATTTTTTTGGATTTTATGTATGTTTGTATGTGTCGTTGTGGCTTCATCACGCAAAATCGGCTAAACAGATTTCCACAATTTTTGGTACACGGTAGCTGGGTATCTCCAGATAGTTATAGGATACTTTTAACCCGACTACGCTGAAGAAAAAACGACGGGTTATGACTTATTCTCCCCCGGGAACGAAGTTGCGGGCATCTTCTAGTCTTTAATAAAATTGTTGAAAATTGACGATTTTCGTAAGTTGTGACACGTTGGCACCGACTCCAAAATATCATTTATTCATCAAAACAAGGAAAACAGTTACTTGTAAATACATTGAAGAAACTAAACTATGCAGTTATTTTTTTTACTTTTTAGTGTTTTCTTTTTGGACTTGGTTTTATTTTTTCTCATAAAATGTGTGTTCTGCATTGTACTTTATCGATCTATTGGTGTATATTGGAAGTTGGTAAGTGAGAACTCACTAAATTACAGATGAAAGTGCTACGAAAATTCCGGGCTCTCTTCATAACACAAAGCTTATTGAGCTTACCATGGAACTAGTTCGTTTCGTGTAAAATTGTCCCCTAAAATTTATTATTACTTAATTTCCACCCTGTATTTAGAAGTTTTGGCTCAGCCGCTAGCTTAACAGCCTATTGGGGTAACAGCTATTAGCCAACCCTTATTAAACTGAGCCGAGTTAGAGGGCTAATATTATAGTTTGTTATAATCGAGTCCCAGATTGCGGAGTTAATTTAGTTTAACTTATCGTTTTTGTTTTTACTTGTGGACACAAACAAAAGAGGTTTTTTATAAGGTCGCAACGCCGTATTTTATGCCGTTTTTTGATACAGCATAAAAAACTACAAAACAAAAAATAAATTACCCATAAATTAGATGTTCTATTTGCCTGTAGTAGGTACATTTGGTAGGTTTATTTTTGTTTTGTAGCTGTTTGGTGTCAACTGTATCATAGTTTTCATTCTTCATTTTGTATGTACGTATAAACGTATTCACGTGTATGTATGTTTATATTTAAATAATTGTTTGTCGGTATTTCACTGTTTATTTATTTACATTTTGATTAATATTCTTTACTCACTACCTAATTCCTGGCAGTTATTTTGTTATTTCCGTTACCCAAAGGTTGTCTGGCAGAGATAGCTCTTTAGCGATAAGACCGCCTATCGTTGACCATAGTTTATGTTAACGCTCAAATGTACTGTTTCTCTTGTTGGTGTGCAATAAAGAATAGGGTACATGCATGTATTTTTTTAATCGCTTTTCTTAACAAAATATGAAAATACCGTAAAAACGATTTCAAAAACTGAAATTAAAATCGGCCAAGAAATACGCATGATATAGGCATTTTAAACTTCTAATTAGACGGCGATTTGACAGAGAGGTCCGATATGTACTGTTACGTTATAGTCCACTCCGGCCATATGAACTCCATATTAAATTACGTTTTGCTAGAAAGAGATAGAATGAAATTTTTGATGGCTTATATCTGGTTATTTTTATATATATTCGAAAAATTATTTTTGTCTACTGTTTGTTATATGAATGAGCTTTTAATAAAGCAAAAATAAAAAATCATGGCCGATTGTTGTATTGTATTGTACAAAACCAAAAATAAACGGGCATCACGCTCATTTTTGCCACGAACTTATAAGTTGTAGAATGAGCTTCCCCCTGAGGTATATCCGAATCGCTATAACATGATCGCTATGATATTCAAAGGTTGACAACGCATGGGCGGCGATGACCACTTTCCGTCAGGTGGCCCGTCTGCCTATTTTCCACTTATAACATTATTAGCTGTTGCCCGCTACTTCGTCCGCGTAGAGATGCAATTTATAGCTTACAAAGTTTCACACCCTTTTTCGTCCCTAAGAGGTATGGACATTTGACATAAATTATAGCCTATGCCCTATTCTCATTTAAAAGGTACATAACTGGATAGTTTCATAAAAAATAGTCCAGTAGTTTTTGAGATTTAGTGGAACGTACATACATACTTTCACGTTTATAATATAGTATGGATAAGGATAAGGACAGTATTTTATGTACTGTATTGTACTGTTTCTATTGTCGGTGTGCAATAAAGAATTGTTGTATTGTATTGTACATTAAAAAAGCGGGTACCTAGGCGAATTAGAATAGTAGATTGTTTAACAAGGGGCTAAAATAAGCCATTATGACACGAAGTGATTATTAGGACGAGCTCACGAAGTGAGCGAGGACAAATATGTATCTGAGTGTCATAATGGCTTTAGCCACGTGTTAAACACTCTGCTTTTCACTTCGACTGCGAGAAAATAAAAATACTTAAAATTTAAAACTGTAAATTTCATGTTAAATTAAAAGTACAGTTTGAGCAATTCGATCAGGAATTTTGGCCAATCTGATCAGGTTGGTTTGTTTGTTTTTAACTATTCGTAAGTAGTGCGTAGCTGGCCGCAAGTTTTTTTTCAGTTTCATAGAGTATGGGATTATATGGCTTACTTTTAAACCCTAGGGGCTATATGTACTATTTTAGTCTCGCTTCGCGAAGCTAATATGACGTTCTTTTTTAACAGGAGAAGTGAAAGTTAGGCTCGGCTAGTTTCCAACCGCTTTTTACTGATGATGATTACCTTTCTCAATTTCAATTGTTTCAAGCTATACTTATTAGGTATTTAGATATGGATAATTGGTTTTTTTTTCAAACGTTCAGAAGATATCAGCGCACAGATAATGCACAGGTCGAGTTCAAACATTTTCTCATCCTAAAACTTGTTTCAAACACCAGTTGCGAACTTCAAATATTAAGAAGCTTTTACCCTTTGAGTATGCAGCCAAACTTGGTAAGGTGTGCTGGGAGATAAGGGTAATTTATTGCTGCTAAACCCGCATTTACCAGCACAGTAAAAACTCTATTGCAGTAAAAGAGTGAAACAACAAATATGGTAGGTATATTACACTCCTAGGGCGTGCGGGCGGTAAAATAAAACTTGCAACAGACCTGCTTTGATAAAACTTATTTGAGTGTAAGTAGTTACTTAACACATCCTATCCTAAAAAATGGGTATTTTGGGTTATTAACCCTTGTAGGTTTGAAAATAAGTAAGTAAATATATGTCTACTTTTATGTGTAACGTATAAATAAATTCAAGTACCACCGACACCATTTCCGCTTTGCCTTATGGTTGAATGGTTGAGAATGCCTTGTGGCATTAAATCCGATTTTTGTACGATAAATTTTCTTTTGTGCTATTGTAATATTAAATTAATAAAAGACGGCAAACGCTTTAAAACAGATAAGCACCGATTTAACCGCTTTATTTGTTCGTCTTCGTGTAGCGA
Source organism: Hedya salicella (assembly GCA_905404275.2). Classification (NCBI taxonomy): domain Eukaryota; kingdom Metazoa; phylum Arthropoda; class Insecta; order Lepidoptera; family Tortricidae; genus Hedya; species Hedya salicella. Next base: position 6,516,869 of record FR990106.1, on the reverse strand, counting down.
GTGCTCCAAGAAGCGGTACGCCAAAAAAAGCTGCAAATGATATTAAAAGCATGGAAATCGGAACAATTGATCTTTAGGCCACGAATCATTTGGACCCGTAGCAAGAAAAAAAAATAAAAAAAGCAGAGAAGTTATGACGTCATACCATAACATTGATACCAATAATATCCAAGGTCTTTGAGAAATGTATGTTTAAGAGACTACTAGAGTTTTGCACTAAATATGATATTATCAAACAGGAACAATTTGGTTTCCAAAAAAATAAATCTACCACGTTTGCCATCTTCTCTCTACTCAAGATAATATTGTCTAGCCTGAATAAAAATTGTTTCACAACAGGGCTATTCTTTGACCTATTAAAAGCTTTTTATTTTGTATCTCATGATCTGTTATTATGTAAACTTGAGGCATTGGAAATCAGAAGGCTAGCACATCAGTGGATTTCATCTTACTTAGAGAACAGAAAACAACGCGTTGATATTACTAAAATGAATGAAAATAGTGAAATGATCAACTACTCATCTGGATTTAGATATAACAGATATGGGGTCCCACAAGGAAGTGTTTTGGGTCCGATTCTGTTTTTATTATACATAAATGATATAACTGACATAACAAACCATCCTTGTATTTTGTTTGCTGATGACATTTCTATCATCGTGACTTCCAATAAAAGCACTACTTCAGCTAAAGATTACGAAGAAGATATCAATAATACTATTAAGAAAGTAATAGATTGGCTCTTAATTTAGACAAATCGAAATTTATTCAGTTTAATAAATCATTAAATTCTAAAAATAATTTTAATCTTAATATTCCAAATATTGAAAATGTGACACAAACGAAATTCCTAGGAAAATTTAGATTGGAAATCGCAATTGGATAATGTGACCAACAAAATTAATAAATACGTTTATGCCCTTAGGCAAATCAGTAGAGTAACTAACCTTGATACAACCATTTCCTGCTACCATGCCTATGTAGAGTCAGTGTTACGCTATGGGCTTATAATGTGGGGCAATAGTACTAAGAGCGATCGAGCATTTATTGCGCAAAAAAAATGCATTACAGCAATGTTTGGAATGCGGCCTACCGAATCTTGTAGACCACTATTCAAAGAGCTTGGCTTCTTACCACTTCCAGCCCTTTATATTTATGAAGTATGCATGTTTGTCTACCCAACATAAATATTTATTTAAAAAGGCTTGTGACAGTTTTCCACGTTCTTGCCGAGACCCCGATAGATTGTTGCCTGATGACCGTTCTAGATCAGCAAAACACAAGAAGAGCTGCCTGACTATGTGTATCAAAATATATAACAAAATACCTTGTGAAATGTATGAATATTAAAATATTTAAAAAACAATTATATAAATGGATTAATAGCAATAATTATTATAGTATTGATGAATTCTTTGACATGCATGATATAAAAATATTTTAGTATTATTATGGTTATTAAATATTATAAGTAGCATAGTAAGTGATAATAAAGTTAAAAATATTGAAATACAATTAAACTGCTAGCCGATTAAGATTATATTGCGACTTATATATTATATTTATTATTTTGCATACCAATTAAATATGGTTAAACATGTAAACCTACCAACACTTTATTTAAATCTAAGTGAATGTAACCCATGGTAGTGTTTATTGCAAATAAATGATGATTATGATTATGATGATTATGATTATCTTTTTTTTAAGTGAAAATCGTGTTAGTTTAAATCAATACCTCTTTTTGTATGGGTTTTTTTTTATTCTGAAACCTATCGTGTGTAGTATCTAATGAAAGGGCTTACTAAGTCGACTCTAAAAAAATATCGTATCATTATATTTCAGTCACTTGTTATTAATATTAAAAAAAACTTAATGTGTATATTTTTTAAATTGCTTTCTTGGGGTTGGTTATTAGGCGATTACATCATTTTAGGTATATTTTACAAGTAATGATTCAACCGTATTATCTGGAGGAGCCCAAACTTGGTATGTTTTGAAAATGTTTTTTTTATTTTAATTTAAAACAAGTGACTCATAATTTCAGAACATTTTTTTTTCAAATACAAAAAAAAAGATGACGTCATAACTCCTCTCTTTTACTGCTCTTTTTTCGTGCTACGGGTCAAATTGATTTGTATGGCCTAAAGATCAATCGTTCCGATTGTGATGCTTTTAACACCATTTGCAGCTTTTTACTTAATTCCGGGGTGTACCGCTAGCACTATGTTTTATGCATTCTGAATTGAAGGGGCATTTGAACATTTTGAATTAAGATATTAATATTTGTAGAAGAGTCGCTCATTCTAATCCTGCTTGCGATATTAGTAGGACGCGTTGTTTTTTCCTTTAAAATCCACTTCTGACTATTATAAAGTTTCTCCCTTCTACTACATTAAAGATATAAAATAACGATTGTATTTGGAGGTAACTCAAACGAAAAACATTTTTATTCTTATTTTTGTATGTTTTTATGCTAATATCATCGCTCCAACTTGTCTGAAGACGTCCTACGCTTCTTTTGCCAAGATGCGGTCTCCACTCGAGAACACGTCTACTCCAACGGTTGTCGGTTCTTCGGCAAATATGACCAGCCCACTGCCATTTCAGTTTGCTAATTCTTTGGGCTATGTTCTGCACTTTGTTTCTGCTTCGGATCATCTCATTTCTGATACGATCCCTCAGAGAGACGCCGAGCATTGCCCTTTCCATAGCTCGCTGAGCAACTTTGAGTTTGTGAACCAGTCGTACCGTCAGTGTCCACGTCTCGGCACCATACGTCATGACTGGTAGGACGCACTGGTTGGCGACTGGCTGACGGCGGCTGGAGGAGAGTGGCTGAGGATCGTGCTCAGTGGCGCACCCTTGGAGAAACCTATGTCCAGCAGTGGACTGCAACAGGTTGATGATGAATGAATGAATGATGTTTTTATGTGACGTTGCGGCTTCATCACGTCAAATCGGCTGAGCAGATTTCAATTATTATTGGTACACGGGTAGCTGGGTATCCACAGATGGTTAAAGGATACTTTTTATTTACCCGACTACGCTGAAAAAAATAAGAGGGGTTATGACTTTTTCTTCTCCGCGAACGAAGTTGCGGGCACCTTCTAGTAATATTAATATTTGTATATAATACTGCTTCAACTAATATTTACTGCGACATCGGTGTGGCTAGCCGTATTCTTAAAATGTTCATATGGTTTATCCCTTTTGGGTTTTGAAGTAATGAAGTTATTATGACGCTTATTTTTATAACTCACCAGGTTTTCTCGCGGCTTCAGATCTTACACAGATCTTACAAAGAAAAACAATTTTAGTGTCCTCCATATCCTGCTTCACAGAGGCGTGCAATATTAAAATTACTATGTATATAAGTAATTCAACAGATTTTAATTATATTATTAACATCATTCATTCTTATTATCATTAGCAATAATTTACATTATTATTACATTTTATTTAATTAATTCAATCAATTTACATTATATTATTAACTTAACATTTATATCACGAATTGTTAACATTATTATTACACTACTTGAAGTCGCCCGCAACTTCGTTCGCGAAGGAGGAAAAGTCTAAGTTTTTTTCGTTTAGCATAGTCGGGTAAAAAGTACCCTATAACCATCTGGAGATACCCAGCTACCCGTAAACCAAAAATAGTTTGAAATCCGTTTCGCCGATTTAGCGTGATGAAGGCACCACGACACACACAAACATACAAACATTTCCTTTTTATAATTTTATACTAGTATAGAAGATAATACGTATATAGATATCGTCGTCTAGTACTCATAATAGAAGCTTTATTGAGCTTACCATAAGGACTAGTTGAATTTGTGTAAAAAATGTTCCCAAATATTTAATGTTTATTCTAGTCGAAGTCACATGTACTCTCCATTTTATTCTAATCTAAGTTAGTAGTTGGAAACAAAAGTTGCTCCTCTGCAGATACAATTACCAGAGTAATTATGTTTGGCTAGTATAAAGCCACTTAACTGAACAAACTCCATAACTTGACCTGTGAAACTTAGTTTGTAAATTGAATTGTGTTTAAGTTCAGCGAACGGTCTCATGTGTATAAATGCCATTAGGTTCAGTCTCAACGTTCGAGTATGTACATTTGTGATTTCATTGCAATGAGGGTTTTCTAAAAACGGAAATATGACCAGTCGGCGCCACCGTGACGAGCGAGATGAGAGATGTCATGTTTAAAAATATAAAAAAAAACAACGCGTTGCACTCCGAGAGTGCTGGCAAAAGTGAAAACTTGAATAATTAACGTTGTTTATAAAATTATGTGCGTTGTCAATGACATTGTAACAGTTTTTCGATCAGGTCACGCGATCTGTCGCTTGTTAAACATTTTTTTCCCATCACATAGTGCACAGCGCCGCTAAAGCAGTTTTCACTTCAAAAATCGACGAGAGCAAATCTGATCGACTTCGCAGGCTTGCCCATGTGGAGAGGACAGGACAGGATCGGACCACCAAAAAAGTGTATCTAGAATGTCCTAGTGGAGACGGGGTCCGGTGGGGCGTCCGGTGGATCGACGAAGTCCAGAAAGACCTGTGCCAGCTTCGAGGAGCTGATTTTGACAGGCCGCAAGCAGCACAGAGTAGAGAACAATGGCGATGTTTAGTGTCGGAGGCTGAGATCCACTTTCGCAGCGAAGTAAGTAAGTAAACATGTCATCGGTGTATTAATTTTAAACTCAATGCAAAGTTCTCAAAGATTCTAATTCAAATCTTGCTAAGCGCATTATCTAAATATGTCTGAGTCTCACGGTGTATTGATAAAAACTCACGATACGTCTAAGAAGCAGCTGATTATTTTAAAAGGGTTTAATAGATTTTTGTGCGGCATAGCTAAGAAAATTCTAGAAGTTTTCTTTCAAACACAAAAAAAAAGCAAATTTTAATTGTTTTAAACATTTCATCTCACTGCAGAGATGAGATGAGATGAGATGAGAGATGACATGTATAAAAAAAATATCGGCGGGAGCAAATCTTCTCGACTTCGCTGGCTTGGCCATGTGGAGAGGATAGGAGAGGATCGGACTGCCAAAAAGTGTATCCAGAAAGACCTGTGCCAGCTTCGAGGAGCCGATTTTGACTGGCGGCAAGCAGCACAGAGTAGGGAAGGATGACGTTGCTTAGTATCGGAGGCCAAGATCTACTTTAGCGCAGCGAACTAAGTAAACATGTCATCGGTGTATTAATTTTAAACTTATCGCAAAGTTCTCAAAGATTCTCATTCAAATCTTTCTAAGCGCATTATCTAAATATGTCTAAGTCTCACGGCAAATTTCTAGTTAAAATCCTTCCACCATTTATAAAACCTATACTGTATCTAAAATTAAACAACTTAAACAACTCCGCAAACAAGCCAAAAGCTGTCTTTCCCAGTATAAACGAAAGTTGCATTTGGCGTGTTAGTGCAATCTGTTTTACAATGAGCGCCAGTAATCGGGGTAATTTGCAATGTTCACGTGTAGTTTGCGGCCGTAGAAATGCAGCCAGGAATGGAAATAGGGATGCTGCATACAAATAATTAGCGTTCGCTAATTATTATTAGAAAATGCATTATATTGTTCGGACTTGTATGCTAAGTCTAGCTAAATTTATTTCGAACATTAACTAAGTAAAATTGATTCGCCCCCATTTCATAATTGTGAGATGTGCCAGGGGACAAAAATATTTTCACGTACATTACGCTCACCACCTACTCATTCCTAGCTCTTCTGTGTCTTTTCCGCTACCCAAAGGTTGTTTGAACGAGATCACTCTGTAGCGATAATACCGGCTATTGTCTACGGTATTTTATGTTAAGGCTCTATTGTACTATTTTTGTTCTTGGTGTGCAATAAATAATTGTTGTATTGTATTGTTCATTATCACAATTATTATGAATAGAGGCTGAATTCAAAAGGCTACAAAACCTATATGATTTCCTAACACATTGTCGTAGCCATCTGACATTTGTCATAATTGTAAATAGGGGCCTAATTCAATAGTCTATATAAAGCTTATGATGAATCTATGAAATTGTTGTTGCCACATGACAATTTTGTGAATAGGGGCTTGGTTCAAATTGTGACAGCGACATCTGGCAATGGACATAATTGTGAATAGAGACTGAATCAAACGCCTATATGACTAAAACCTAATTCAATAGCTTATATAGCCGATATAGGAGATACCTATCAAACTATCGTTCTAACTATCTATCTACCTTAGTTCTTTGGCGGATTTCCTCATTTCTGATTCGTTCAAGCAAGGAGACTCCGAGCAAAACTCGTTCCATTGCCCTCAATTCTATACCTTGCACATATATAAAGAAATTTGCCCCAACTTAAAACCGCAATGCTAATGTTGAATACGGTATATGTTTAACAGCCAATAATGACACTATTTCACACATTATCGCGGCTCTAAGCGAAATTTGCATCAGCGAAAATACGAGCTGATTATACGTGTTCACGCGCTCGACACATCGATACGACCACTGAAAATACCATTAATTTGGACCGTTTACGAATATTTGTTCTACTAGTTGTTACCCGGGACTTCGTCCGAGTATAGATGCAATTTGTGTATTTCCCGTATCTAAACCACATTACTGGAAAGTTTCTTTGAGATCCGTTCAGTAGTTTTTAAAAATAAGAGTCCCCCGCAAGCTCGGCCAAATTTCCCCTTCCCATACAAACGGAGTTTCGTTCTCATTTTAAAACTACGAGTTAGATAAAGATTAAGTTATGATGCGGCCAAGGATGCCCGCCTAGAAACAGTCTATTCACGTTTATTATATTATTTAAATTTGTTGCACTAATATTCTTAATCACTACTAATTATAAAGTTAAACATGCTAACTTTGAAATAAAACAATTTAACGGATTATATCGCGTATATTATCTCATTTTAGTTCCCGACGTTTCAGTAGCTTTCCAGCTTTCCATGGTATTTTCCTCTGTCAAAGTTACAATTTGTGCAAACGACCCATTTTTGAAAAAACACAAATAAAGGTGTACATACATGCCAGATGGGCCTAAGCTGTAAAGACAGTTACACATGTGCCAGAAGGGCTTAATTATTTTATTCTAATAATTTAACAAGCAGCATTTCACAATGAGTAATAATCAATGAGTAGTAATAATCGCGGAAACAAAAGAAAATATCATAGTAACTTTGTTTACAAATTGATCGCAATTAATAATCTTTTTCCACTAGTAGGTGTTGGGTAAAAAAAATCTTTTTCCACTAGTAGGTGTTGGGTAAAAATTATTAATCTGAAAGAACAGTCTGAAAAAAAATTGTCTAATACACAAAACTTGACAAAACTAAACGCTAGGCCACAATTCCTCAGATTAATGGTCCCTTTGCATTTCCGCGAAATAGTGTCTTGGTTAGATGACACAATAAATTGTAGTCACATGCGCATATTTTCATGCAGTTTCCACAAAAAAATACGCATGCAAATACAACAAACCACCACCAATAGTATAATCCTCGACACGTGTTTCGCCTCTCTACGAGGCATCATCGGGAGGTGCAGGAGATGTTGAAGGTCCGCTAATCTATTAATCTAATATGGAATTCCGCAAAGTAACGCCTGAATTTATCAATTATTTAACAATTCCTTATTTGGATTCATCAGATTCAGATTTTATTTGGTAATGAGAGATATTCGTTAGCACGTCATCTTACAACATAAGGGACTTGTGCTCAAGATGGTCCGGTTCTTAAGATGGCAAATTTTCATCTTATGCTTTTAGTTCAACTTCCTTGGCTTCGATATAAAGTTGCAGTTTTATCTATGGTACTAACCGAACATGGGGGTGAAATTAAAAGTCTTACGAACTTTAAAAAATACAAAATAATTGATAGTGTGCCATCTTAAGAACCGGGCGATCTTGGGCTCAAGTAGGTACCTTTATTTCAATAATTCGTAATCGTTAAAAGTACAACTATAAGAAATCTTCTAGCTATAGTCTTACAAAGGACTACGACTAACATCAATCATCATCCATCCGCCCGATTGCTTAAAAGAATTACGAATCAATAACTTTCATTTTTCATTTACACCTAATTTTACAATATATTTTTATAAAAGTATTCGTTTACACGTCATTCCACAACATATTTAAAATTCGTAATCGGTAGAAGTACAACATTAAGAAATCTTCTTAGAGCTATAGTATGTTTATTTAATTGCCAACCATCAATCAGCATTGATCCGCACGGTTGCATAAAAGAATCACAAATAAAAAATAAATAAAAAAAAACATGTTTGTTCTTAATGCCGATCAGAGACGTGGCGTCAGGAAAATTACAGGGGAAGCCGTGGCGTATTAATTTTCTCATATCTAAAATAAAAATGGTTATAATGCCTTTCCTTGGGCAACCAGGTGGGAATCGGCTTATATGGACGCCACGCATGTACATCACATTAATATTTTCATTATCTTTCCAACACAAAACCTAAACACTAGGCAACAGTTATCCTTCATTTGGATTTAGTTTATTGGAGCGTAAATCCAGCGATTTGCCCTAGGGAATCACGTAATCGCTGTCTCATGACCCGTTTAGCAGTAATGACCACTAAATTTCACTCTACTTCACTGTTTTTCCAATGATTAGCCCCAGTCTTACGATTGAGAATTGCTTACATTTTGAATAAATTAGGCCTTCACTTTAAACGTAGCCTTCGAAAGGTGGATCGCGTTTTGTATTAATCGTTAAAAGACAGATGTATGATAGGATTTATGACTATGAACTATACTGCTCAAAACTATATAAGGGCCACTTAATTTTTTTATCGTAACGTGAAAATGTATATTAGTTGGTAAAATTTATTTTACATACTCTGCAGCTAAAAAGGCTTTTGGTTTTGTTTAGCTAAAAATCGATTATTAAATAGTAAATTGTTTTATTCGTTTTAATTCAGATTAGATTAGTTTATTGTAACCACAAAAACTGAACAGAAATTATCCGCGCAACAGTGGCCCCTATATTGTTTTGAGTCTAGACTCCGATAGCTTGGACTTCTTGAAAGAATGCCAGCAGACAGGGCGGTGAAGAGAGCCTATTCGGGGCGACCTAGTGGTCGACGACCGGTCGGCCGACCCAGGTACCGCTGGAAAGACGAAGTAGAGCTACGCGCCCTAAAGGCAGAAAACTGGGAGGAGATTGCACAAGATAGGGCGCAGTGGCACCAACTTGTATCGGAGGCCAAGATCCTCTTCGAGTCGCTAAGCCATCGGAGTAAGTAAGTAATCGTCCGCATTTTACTGATGCTTCGAAAACCATAGATTTTTTGCAGGATGTACAATCGGTACATTCAAAATCAGCCATTCCCAAGTAGCACAAACCCTTTATTAGAGGTTATACAGCCCTTATAGCGCTCAAACTGGCTGTATAATGGCCGCATAAGCTCTTATACAACTTGTGTGCAACTTGGGTCGTCTTTGTTGTACTCTGGTTTCTAGGAATTTTCCAATAAAGTACATGCATTTTTACAAGCTTCTTATTAGGTCCATCTGTAACTAACTAAGGGGAGAAAGATAACTATGTAAACAAATTCTGCAAGTTGAATTTGACCCACTTCCCGGTTTCCAATTGAGCTAAAATTCGGCATACTTAAGTAAGTAATGACAATGCAATATTATGATATCATGGGGCTAGTATGATGATGGAGCTGGAAGGTCATCAATCAAAGGCCTCTAAGTCTTTTACAGACTAGTTAAACAGTGTCTTGTCGGAAAACAACGTTTTTGTGGCTATGGAAGCCAATATACGGAAACGGCACACGCGACCACAGGCTTAACAGATACTGTAAGAATGGCCTAAGGTGGTCATAGGAACTCTGTAATTCAACACATTCACGACCACGAGCTCTAGTTTGGCTACATACGGTTTTATCCATGTTATTGGCTACGATCGTAGCGCTACGAAAATGTCGGTTGCGGAAGTGTTAAATAACGCAATCCTACCAAATTTCGGCTCTTTACAATTGCTTCAATGAGTAGTTGATAGGTGTTTGAAGGAAAATAGAGCCGAGAATAAAAGTTTGTCTCAAAAAAAATATTTTTACAGAAACTGTATCAATGTACATCACATTTATTTTTAACTAGCTTCTGCCCGCGACTTTGTCCGCCCTAAATTCGTTTATCGCGGATAAGGGTATCTTTCCGGGATAAAAAGTAGCGTCCTTCCCCAGGACTCAAACTATCTCCATACCAAATTTCATTCAAATCGGTTCAGCGGTTATAGCGTGAAAAGTTAACAGACAGACAGACAGACACGCTTTCGCATTTATAATATAAGTATGGTCTAGAAATAACTCTCTTTTCTCAAAGTGGGTAGTTTGCACAAATTGTAACTTTGACAGAGAAATATATTTTGTCGCAGTCAACCCATGAAAAGTTAAAAAGCTTCCGAAACGACGGGAACTCAAATGAGATAATATACGCGATAAAATCCGTTAAATTGTTTTATTTAAATGGGTAATAATTGCGGAAACAGAAGAAAATACTAGAAATAACAAGCCCATCTCATTGCTCGCCAAAGGCCTCTGCGTTATATATCTGTACATCTTATTTTTCTCCCTCAAAAGGAAAACCAAAATCCCTACGTCACAATTTTCCGATAACCTGAATCAAAATTACATATTCGTTATTTTGATTCAGGTTATCGGAACGTAAATCCATCGTTTCCCCAAGGAGTCACCTAATCGCAGCCTAATGACCCGTTTAACAGTAACGGCCCCTAAATTTCACTTTACTACAATGTTTTTAGGGTTACGTAACCAAATGATACAACGGAACTGAACCTTCACTATTAGTCTGATCTGTCTGTCTATCCGTCTGTTTGTCTGTCAGTCACAGGGATCTAACTATGTAATTAAACTAACTGGTACATTTAAAATTTTCACAGAATATGTATTACTGTGGCCGCTGTGCAAAACATAAAGACAAGATAAAGTTAAAAATTAAACGATATAAGAACCATACAATAAACAAAAAGAAATATGTTTTACTCAGCGTTTTAATGTACTGTAGCATCCAAACTGCCAAATACATCGCAACTTCGTCAGCGGAGTAGAAAAAAAATCATAACCCCTTTTTTTATTCAGCGTAGTCAAGTAAAAAGTACCCAGTTACCCGTGTACGAAAATTAGTTGAAATCCGTTTTGCCGTTTTTGCGTGACGGGCCACAACGACACAAAATATACAAAAAATCAGATAAATATTTTTCGATTCAGTCACCTTCAAGTAGTAGGTATCACTTATATTTTTGAAAATATCTTCTATGTACAGATATTTCATTTTTATTTGTGTAAAGATATCTATATCCTAGAGATATAGGTTTTTCTGGGTTTTCCCTAATCCTTGCAACAAATGTTGGATCATATTGTATCTCTCCCAGTAAACACTTCTCTAATGTACAACTGTCTCTGACAATTCGAAAGTGCTTGTAACTAGGCCTACTTGAATAAAGCATTATTTGATTGATTGATTGATTGATACGTGATAATATCTGGCGTGCTTCTCTGCGTGATGGATTCAAATATGAAAATATCCGAAGAAGAACGAAAGTAACCGAAGTAGCTCGCAGAATTGCATCGTTGACGTGGCAATGGGCGGGCCATGTAGCCCGGAGAACGGATTGCCTTTGGGGCAGTAAAGTCCTTGAGCGGCTACCACGGATAGGAAAGCGCAGCGTGATGCGGCCTCCAACTAGGTGGACGGATACGTATGTTCATCATTGGACATCTGTGGCTGATAGATAGATGCTACAAAAACTAAACAACACAGTACAGACAGTACAGACTATTTGATTTTGACTAAAACCCTTCATATGCTAGTCCGCGCTACTCGAATTTGGCCGGGTTTGCATGTCCGTCCGCCCGTCCGTAGTTTTGAGTGAAATGGTGACAACCATTTGACTGAAAAACTAAAAGATGAAATACTTACATGTGTCAAGCTGCTACTAAGTTTGATGGTTAAATCACATACATGTAACAGAAACATTTTTTGTTGTGAATATTCTTGGAAATAATCGCTACGAAAGTAGCATAAATTGGGCCCCCCCCCCCCCCCTATTTTTTATACATTGTGACGGAATAAAATGAAAATATTACAAATATAAAGCCTAATACTACTTAACAAAAACTACATTATGTTCAACAGAATCGGATTAACCGTTTTTGAATTATTGCTGAAAAACTGCGCTTCACTGCAAAAGGACGTGTTGAGTTACGCTCTTTTTCTGCACTTTTTCATAACTTTTTTTTTTCATCTATCTAGCAATGCAGTACTGTTATGAACGGCTGCGGAATCCTAAAGCATGGTCCGTCAAGCTCTTGGCTGGTTTTTCAATTATTAACTCCAGTTTTATGGTTAAAGATTGCTTACTTTTCGCATAAATTTGGTTTTCCGTGCCACAATATAACGCTTTCGATAGTTGTTTTTTATTAGTAGTTAAACCATAATGATGCTATTACAGCGAATAAATGAGCGACTTTATTGGTTAATGACTACACTAAATTATTTCACACGAACAAATCAAAAATTTAAAAATCCTGGTATGAAAATAAAATACCGATTATTTTTGACATCACTATAAATTTGTTTTTAATGTCAATTGAAACTAGAGGGCGGGCGCAGCTTCGTTCGTGGAGGAGAAAAAGTCATAACCCCTCTTTTTTCTGTAGCGTAGTCGGTTAAAAAGTATCCTATAACCATCTGGAAATCCGTTAGCCGATTTGAGCGTGAGGAAGCCACAATCACACATATAAACATGCAACAAACATTTTATTTTTACAACTTTATAATAGTATAGATCTTTATGATATCAGAGATAAATACAATACGAGATAGAGATGAATGTATAGTTTATTTTCTCAACCTCTCCCACTACCCAAAGGTTGTCTGGACGGGATCGCTGTTAAGCGATAAGACCGCTTGTTGTTTGCGTCTCCTTAAAAGTATTGTTTTCTGTACTCTATATTCTTAGGTGTGCAATAAAAAGTTATTTGTATAGTGTTATACTAGATAACCATATTTCAGCTCTTTCAAAACAAAATAAAACGCAATTTCCTAATTTAAAAAATTGTTTTCCTTAATCATACTATCGAGAACGAGAAGTACTTTTATACTGTTAGGAACTAGTGCGACCAACTAATATGATAAATGGACCGAGTGCCTTTTCACGAAAGTAATTTTCTGAAAGGTACATTGATATTTCCCCTTTAATATAAAAATGCCGTATGTTCCCTGAAAACAGGAAGACTTACATCCTTTTTACGCTCAATATAGAAGTATTAATAGTATGATTTATATTGTGACTTTTTTGGGTTCCCATTATTGAGAGATATTTTATTAGACGAAAATGCAGAGTAGAGAGGTAACAGAGAACTTTCGAACAGTCGTTACATTGATGCGAAAATTCAATATTTTATCCTGCAAGTAGATCTCTAAGGCTCTTTCATATTGACAAATGAAACTAGTGACTGATGAAATTATCCTATTACTTTTAACCGGCAATATCTGTACTATTATGAAATGTCTGTACATTGAAGATATTTTCAAAAAATATATTGAAACGGACTATTTGGAGGTCACTGATATGATTTTTTTTTTTTTGTATGCGTCATTGTGGGTTCATCACATTAAATCAGCTTAACAAATTTCAACCATTTTTGATAAACGGGTAGCTTTCACTTATAGTTTTAGGATACTTTTATCCGAATACGCTAAAGCAAAAAAGAGGGTTATGCCTTTTCCTCCCCCGCGAATAAAATTGCGAGCACCTTCTATTTGTAACGTATATAGTCTTAATTTTTTTATGTTGATTACGTTTTGCCTTTCAAGTTTATAGAGGCAGGTTTTATCTTTTAAAAACAAAAAACGTCACCTGGGCGTCACAAAATCAAGCAACTAATGTAATTCCCGGTATATGGCAGCAAGAAGCCATATTATCCGAACACCGGTACATGAATAATGCCTTTGGCATTTTTATGAATAGTCGAGAACGGTATTGCTGAGTGAACATCATTACGGGTGCCCATCTCTCGCTACGATTGTACTGTATGTTTAGTCATTATAAATTTGTAATGATGTGTTATAATAAATACAGTTCATTCTATTCAATTTATTTTTGAGGTGTCAGTATGTTGTTCCAAGCTATCCCACCATATAAATAAATAGACGCAGAGCGTCCGCCAATTGCGATCGTTTAAAACTTTCAAGTATTTTATTTTCTTCGTATTTAACGTAACGTTTTGTACGAAATTTGTTACCGAAACCTCTAAAAAACTCTACTCTATGCCATAAGTATCGGTTGTGGGGACATTACACATTTGAATAGACATAATTGTGATGATTTTTTCTATCTAATGACATTATTTGATACTGAGTTAATACCATGTCTTTGTCTGTATGTATGGAAACTTTTAGGTAATAACTACAGTTATTAATAAAAATAAAGAAAGCGTATTGTATTTTATTATAATTTGGGCAGCAAAAATATCCCAGTAAATATCCCAGTGCTCGACAGTGTCCTGGGAATATACCAACTCAGTACTGGTAGTTGGCGTATTTAATGAAAATAAATATCAGGGAAAATCTAAGGCGGCGGTCTGCAACAAACGCTGTAGGTCGCGTCCGGCGTCTGCGATGGTCACTCAGAACGCGGCTTCCAACGCAAGCTGTGATTAGTTTCTCGCACGCGCCCAATGCGAATGGACGTTGAAGTGATTAAAATATGAATGAACAGACAATTTAAGAGATTTTCTTGAAGATTATGAGTCATTTGTCTTGCTCTTTGTAAATTTCACCATCTTCGACGACAAAAACGTGACGTCCGTGACGCCCGAATGCTCCAAAATGACTGAATAGACGCGGCGCACGGCGTCTCGTGCACCGCGGCAATGGGCACTAGGCACGATATACATAATTTATAGATAAATCATAATGCATAGAAACCATCCAAGACTCAGTAGTAACATTCGGGCATCACAGAAATACTTGGCCTTGCCGGGATTCGAACCCGGGACCACCAACTTCGTCGGCCTTTGTGCAACCAATTAAGCCAAACGTGTCATCGATCCATAGTAATATTCGTGATAAACAGCCCACCAACACACTGTTATGAAGTAGATTCGACCCGGAACTTCGCCCGCTTTACAAATCATTTTTACCCTCTTAAAGGTTTTTTTTTTCTATCTTTCTTTATAAAAATAGCCTATGTTATTCCCGGGGTCTCAAATTACCTCCATACTAAAATTCATTCAAACTGGTTCGGCAGTTCCGGCGTGAAAAATATCAGACAGACAGAGTTACTTTTGCATTTATAATATTAGTATGCATGTGAAGTACTATTTATAGATTAGAAGGCGCCCGCGCAACTTCGTTCGCGGAGGACAAAAGCCATAACTCCTCTTTTTTCTATAGCATAGTCGGGTAAAAAGTATCACATAACCATCTGGAGATACCCAGCCACCCGTGTACCAAACATAGTTGAATTAAAATCTGCGTGATGAAGCCACAACGACACATACAAACATTTTATTTTCACAACTTTATAATATTTTCTTTTTTTTCTTTCTTTCATTGAATTTGGTGTAATGAGGCCATAAGCCAAATACATAATTATTTATCTATTCAGTGACCTTCCACTCAAAATCCTTTGTCACTTTTTATAATACCTTCAAAGTACAGAGAAAGAGTCGCGACAAGGTGGTCAGACACCATGGAAATGCTTCTGGTTCCATGCGGCGGGCAGCCCATTCGGCTTTTGACCGCACCAAGTGGAGGTACAAAACTGTTGGCCAAAATCCTCAGCCTTATGGCTAAGGATCATGGGAGCGACTAAGAAAAGAAGAAAGTCAACTATATCATATTTACAATTTTATAACGGAATAGAAATCTGAGTAAGGCATTTTATTTTATGGGTCATGTGGTCTAAAATGAAAAAAAAATCGGATATAAACGTGTTTAATTTATCACGTAATTGATTCTAGTTTTGTGTGGCATCTTGTTCCACTTCCAGTTAAGATCAATCACAATCAATACGAGTCCTTAAAACTTGTATTCGATATTACGAAAAGAAATGAAAACCAATTAGTTTTGCTTATAAGAAAAGCAGTTTGGTGTACTATTTGATGTATGACGGATCTAATAGCTATAACCCTCGGCTCGCCACGCTCGTTAAAACTTTCTATGTAACCAAACGAGCTCTACTCACATAATAAAGGTATTCAAAACAGTAGTCGTACTCGTTACACAGATTAAATAATAATACGTTTACAGAAAATGCTCTCTTCCGATGCTCACAAAAACCGCTTTCTTTACACATACCTATAGTTGACAAATAAATCGCACGTAGGTAGCTAACATTAAGTTCTATTACTGTAACCAAAGGTAATTTCTACACGTTTTGAAGGTAAAGGATCGGATTTCGTACAAATACGATTTATTTATTTGCCACATCGTTTTACTCGTATCGTTAAATGAATAAATTATTATAATTAGTTTAAATATTAGTTATAATTAACAGAAACAATACTGTTACTATTTATTGCACACCAAAAGACGACCAGTATAGCTCAGTGGGCGTTGCCTGCGAAATCTGGGTTCAAATCCCGGTAAGGGCAAACATTTGTGTGTTGAGCATAAACATTTGTTTCTGGGTCTTGGATGCTTTCTATGTATATAAGTAATATATCTATTAAATATATCGTCGTCTAGTACCCATAACACAAGCCTTATTGGGCTTAACATGGAACTAGTACGATTTGTGTAAAAATTGACCAGTAATATTTATTTTATTTAATATTTATCTAAAAGAAAATAACATCAGACACTTAAATCTAAAACCGTATGAGAATTGGCAAACAACAGTTCAGGCGGTCTTATAACAATAAATTTATTGTTAATTTTTTTTTAAACGTGAAAAAATCACATTTATTTTTATGAACTTTGATGCATAGTTCAAACACAAACGAATAATTCAATGTTATCAAATATAATGTACTTCTACGTTTGACGACTAGATTAACTCCGCAGGAGTAGCGTTGCCTGCGAAACTGAAATTCCTGGATTCAGATCCCGGTAAGAGCAAATATTTGGGTGATGAGCATTAATATTCGTTCCTGAGTCTGGGATGTTTTCTATGTATAAGAAACATATCTATTAAATAAATCATACTCATCTAGCACAAGCCTTATTGAGCTTACCATGGAACTAGTTCAATTTATGTAAAGATTGTGTCGTAATAATTATTTGTTTATTTTTGCTTCTTGACCCTTGTTTTAATATTAATTAATAAATGTCATACGCAATTAGATCCCGTTTTATCGTGATAATGTATCACTTCTTGATACGTATAGTAAGTAAATGTCTTACTGTTCATAAACTATATACTAGTGACCCAAACTATCTGTAAACGCTTCTCTCTCCGCTGTGATGTTGATATTAACTGTGTACCGCCTGAAACTTTGCCACTTCTAAGTTCCTTGTGAATAAAGGGTTGAACGCCAAATGCACAAACGTTATTTAGTGCTAATTGACTATTAGGACCCAATTGTACAATCGTGTGACAGGTGGCAACGACAATTTCACATATTAAGTGACAAATATAAAGTTGGAGATATGAGGGTGTTGTAGATTTCATCGTAAACATAATATATATTTATTTACCCCCATTATTTCATTATCATCAGCGCCCCTACGGCCACAGCTGGACATGAGATAGGCCTCTCCCATGGCATACCACTGAGCGCGGTCCTGAGTTTTTTGTTTCAAACTGCTGCCAGCCACTTTTTTTATGCCGTCGCTCCACCTAATTTACCATTATTTGTAACCGTTTAATTGATGATAGTGACCGTAGAATGTTAGGTATTTAAATTGGGGGTAAGTAACTTATATCTAAAATGTCCATTTAAATAAAACAATGGGGTCGACCCCGTGAACAAGGCAACTGTAAAGCTTCCGAAACGTTGTGAACACAAATGGTTTTATGTAAATGAGTGATAATCGCTGAAACACAAGAGAATTATTCAAGTCTTTCAACCCCCATATCTCCGCTAATTTGATAAAAATCCAAAAACTGAAAACTGAAAAAAATCTAATTACCGAACCTGGTCACAAAATTTAACTAGAGTCGGTTGAAAACTGTGATACAAAACCATTTTTTCCCAAGCTGAAAGGGGAACGTTTTGCGGTAATAGTACAAGTACATAATGCTCTCTCTTGCCAGCTTGAGAAATGTGAGCGAGATAGCGAGCAATTTTCGCAACCATTGCGGCGCTCGAAATAAAAACGCTCACTAATACGCAGGGTGCGCGTCAATGTGTATCAACGGCATCGGAGGGGCAACCACGAATCTCGTAATTTGAAGTCTATACCTACTCACCCGGCAAGCCCTTCTTTTCCGGCGTCTGCAGTAATGTACTATTCCCTAAAGGTTAAAATTCTTTTACCTAAAGTTGGGGACACACCGAAAAAAGTTCAGCAAATATGGAGTCGGCTACTTAAAAATATAATTTTGATAATATGGACAATTTCCGGTTTTGACCACATTTGATACCCCAATGTATGGAATGAACTGCAACGAATAAAACATGATTTATATAAAAACTACGTGCAATATTATTATTTAACTTATTTACTACGAATTACCGGTTCACTCTTGACTGACCATCTTTTTGTTGAAGTCTCCAATCTAAACAGAAATAGTTGTTTGTTTATTTAAATAAGTTACATCTAAATTAGGTAAATACCATTTAGTAAACCTATAAATAATTACAAATACTTAATTAATAATAAAATTATGTATTGAAATATCCATTTATGTTTGCGTTGTTGGTTTATTTAGATTTTATTATTAATAAACTAAAATTTAGTCCGCTTCCATACTATTGACCAACAACGCCGCCGCGAATGTTTAGATAAATATCTATCCGATTATCCGATCCCTGGTAATGACATTTTTCACCACCTTCTCGTACAGTTGGAATGAAAATGCCATTGGATCGGCAGGTATGAACTGAATTCGTTATGGCGGTTGCGGTTAGTATTATGTTTTGTCGACATGTTGTCAATTACACTGACCAACGCCAAATTTATTTTGGATTTTCACTCATGATTGAAAAACTACTTAACGAACAATTCTATAAGAGAAGTAGATGTTAAAAGAATTAACGTTTACAATACAAATACTATTTACTGCACATTTCGGATACACCGAAATACAGAACATGACAGTAACATTCGAATAAGCAGAGGTAAACAACAGACGCTCTTTAAGTTAAATATTAGCTAAATAGCGATCTCTTCCAGACAATCGTTATAAGATTTATCGTTTGCTATATAAAGTAAACGTTATAAGATTTATTGTTAAGGTTAAATAGTTCATACTCTTCTTCTTCTTGTAAAAGTTGGTGTAATTTTCATTTTTACAAATACTGTCGGAAATGTATACTGAAATAATTTAACCAATATTAACGAAACTAGTACTCCTTAGCACTGCGTAGAAATGTAGCCTCGCTCTGCATTAACTATCGCTTATATAACGGGAAGTGCTCCCAGGAATTTTTCGGATTGATCCCTGACGCAACTTTGCGCCGTCGTCCTACGCGACAATATTTCCATACTCACCCCTTAAGGTGCGTCCACACTTGTATCATTTGCTCGTATCCGATCACCGTGCCGACTGCGTATCGCGCTGCTTGGACGCTTACTGTCGGCGCGCCGATCATGCCGTACTCGTCCGATATAACTATGTGATACGCGTAGCAAAATGGATTTTGAGCGATCCGATCGGCGCAACGTCCAAACGTGTGATCGTGACACGCGATCATGCCACGCGACGATGATCTGATACGGGCAAATGATACAAATGTGGACGCACTTTTAGATGGTTGCCAGTTGCTGCCTCACACAACTGAACTTTGGAATAAATTGTCACCGGCAGTATTCGCGGACGGGTGCGTCCTTCAAGCTTTCAAGAAAAGTGCGTACTCCCACCTGAAAGGCCGGCAACGCACTTGTGACTCTTCCGGTGTTGCAGGTGTCTGTGGATAAATAAATAAATAAATATTACGGGACAATTTTACACAAATCGAACTAGTCCCATGGTAAGCTCTATAAGGCTTGTGTTATGGGTACTAGACGACGATATAATTAATAGACATATTACTTACTAGCTTCTGCCCGCGAATTTGTCCGCCTTAAATTCGTTTATCGCGTTCGAAGGTATTTTTCTGGGATAAAAAGTAGCTTATGTCGTTCCCCGGAACTCAAACTATCTCCATACCAAATTTCATCCAAATCGGTTCAGCGGTTTAAGCGTGAAGAAGTAACATACAGACAGACAGACACACTTTCGCATTTGTAATATTAGTATGGATATACATAGAAAACATCCAAGACTCAGGAACAAATATTTATGTTCATCACACAAATATTTGCCCTTACCGGGATTTGAACCCAGGACCTCAGCTTCGCAGGCAACGTTACTCCCACTGAGCTAAACCGGTCGTCAAAAAACGGTGATCGCTTACCATCAGGCGATCCGTCTGCTCGTATGACAAAAAAAAACGTTTATACCATAAAAAAATAATGGACATATCTTTAAAAAAAGCTGGTAATTTACCAACTTTCTCGAGCAATAGATAACACTCTCCCTGCAAAGTCCCCTTTCAAGCAAATAAAAAAAAAACAAAATTGGTTCATCGGTTCAGGAGCTATAATGTCACTGAAAAATACGAAGATGTGCGCCTCAAACTTTTATTAAACGAGTGACACACCTTATCTTTCGTCGATGGTTTGAATTTATCTTCATAATATGAATGTTGCCTACTGACTGACTAATTCATAATTAGAAAATCTATTCAAGTGTATTAAGAAGTCCACGATGTACGTATGTTTATGTGAAATAGGTTCTGGAGAATAAAAGGTGTTGACACTGATAATTCTACCTTAGTTTATAATGTGGTCGCAGACTCGTCCAATTCAATCGACATCTATTTACACAAAGAAAATCTATAAAATACACAAAGTTGTTTGTACAGACCTCTTAGTCGAGATTGCTTTTCTCTCATCAAAAGGTTGAACTAGAAACTGTGTATTAGCTTGATTTGATAAATACTGTAATTTTGCTTTAGGTGTAAATGAGTTGTAAAAACGTTGCATTATGTCGAAACTTTTTAATCAAGCTTTAACTGCGGTTGTGTTCGGTAGGTACAAATAAATAATAGTAGTTTATGCAACTGCTACATAATGAGAGGCAATAGTGTGAGTTTCATTATATGATCACACGAGTGTTTTTAGGCCTAACTATTAACTTATTTAAGATGGGTTCAGAAATAGCCGTAGGGAAATGATCTGCATTGTGACTAGTACTACCTGTAAAATATCAATAGGCCATAGATATTTAAATAATGCAATAAAAAATAAACTTGAACAAATACAGAAGAAAAAACATTATTTATTCACATAAATTCGTGCGTTTGTTCATTCTCCAATCTAAAAAATCTTTATACTTTTTTACTAGTACTAAATTTGGGTATCGATTTTTCTGACAACAAGTTATTTCGTGGCTGCATTTACAATATCCGGCGGAGTGTTCATATAGTTCTCGGAGTCACTTCTACTCATATTTTCAACTTAAATGTAAATTAAAAACAACTTTTCACAATTCTACTTTTGTAACAGCAAAAAATCAACAAATAAATGACAACATTAATGGCGGCAATTCGATCCTCCGTCAAAACGAATGTATTTTTTTTAAATCATAGACAAACGAATGAAGTCCTTATTTTCATATCACTTGAGATCAGATGTCGTGCGGTTTATATAAAAAAACATACTGAATTGACGTTTCATATCGATAACTGTTTTAATATCTATGGATACTAGAATAGAGATCTTCTTGAGTTTTGACAGCTGTTCCAAATTTAAACTCATAACGTTACGAAAATCGCAAAAATCTATACTGAAATACACATTACAGTACAGATTTTACCTACTACCACAGACAAGAAAGTTCCCATAGTAAAATTGGTTGTAGTAATGCTGGTCATTTCCTACGGTTTCTGAACGCATTTTAGAGCACTAATTATATGTGGGTAGATAAAACATGTTTAAGTAGTTTATTGATTAACTAAAATAGAAGCTAAATTTAATTGTTATTACTAAAACTAATGCATTAAGAAAAATATAGGTATGCCGGAACGGGCTATGCTCTACGATATCGAATCAGAAATGAGGAGATTTGTAGACGAACAAAGGTCACCGGACAAGATGTTTGCCGGCAACTGTAATGGTGGTTGGATGGGTAAATGTTAGGTAAGTGTTACGCAGTAACTAGATGAAATAACAAAATCCGAGTGTATATA
Organism: Hedya salicella; assembly: GCA_905404275.2. Taxonomy (NCBI): domain Eukaryota; kingdom Metazoa; phylum Arthropoda; class Insecta; order Lepidoptera; family Tortricidae; genus Hedya; species Hedya salicella. The sequence continues at coordinate 6,494,465 of FR990106.1, read as the reverse complement.
TTTGCTAACAAACTGCCTTGCAGTTGGGCGATTTTTTAAAATGTAAAAACGCTGCGTATATTTTGTGTTAATAATATTTTTTTTAAAAACAGGGTAATCAAACTGAAGTGGCAATGGGCAGGGCACATAGTTCGAAGAACCGATGAGTACTTCTATTTAAAGGTACCGTTTGGGCGGAAGCTTCTTTGGATACCTAAAGTATTGATACCGGTACCCGAATGCTACTTTAACGGTCGGATACCTTTAAAAAGACCCGGTCAAGACCGTTTTTAAAGGTATCTTTTCAGTCCCTGGTATGAAACCCTTATAAAAACACTGTACATTATTTTGTTATTCAGACGAACAGAAAAAATTAACACTCAGAATCTAGACACGTGGCAGCGTGTCCAGCCAAGTTCAAAGAAAAAGGAACTGGCGACGCAGCTGCCGTGTGTAAGAATAAATACAAGAACCATTTACTACTTTTGACCCCTTCACAACTCGAAACCTATTCAACCTACATACATGAAATTTGGTACATTTATTAAAACCCCTTAGCTTGTCTAGAATCCAAAATTTCATAAATGTAGCTCATCCTTACTATATTATACACGTGAAAGTATGTATGTAGGTTCCACTTAATCTCAAAAAGTACTGGACGACTTTTTATGAAACTTGCCAGTTTATTATACCTTATACATCAGAATAGGACATAGGCTAAATGAACGTCAAATTTCATCCCTTTTAGGAAAGAAAAAGGGTATGAAAATTTGTATGGACAAAAAATATTCTTTACGATAGGAAAATGAAATCTTGGTAATATGCTTCACATTTAAATTAGTAAAATATCGAATTTTGAGGAAAGAAATAAACTAACATAACTTTTTTTCCTGAAAAATACCTTTCATCTGCGATAAACGAATCTAAGGTGGACGAAGTCGCGTGCGGCCGCTAGTAACGAAATAAAATGAAATTATTCTACTACTCTTAACAATTTACATAAAATTCAATTCAATAACATTAGATAGATTGAAAAATAGATTTTGAATTACATTTCATTTGCATGCGATTTCAAAATTATTTAATAAATTATAACTTCTTATAATATATTAGTAGTAGTCGCCTCTTTGTCGTAGGCATCCCCCATTTCTTTCCAAATAGCTCTGTCCCTCGCTTTGGTCATCCAGTCTGGCCCTAATCTTTTTAAAAAATGTAGCTCATACAGTTATTTAAATATTAACGTTATAAAATCGGCATTTTTATGACTGAATGACTCACTCAGTGACTGACTTATAGATCAAAAACCTAACCCACTTCCAGATGACCTAGAAACTTGATATTTGCTATCAAAGTAGACTATTAAGCATATACAAGGGGAAAAAATTGAAAACTGAAAAATATATAAGATTGGGCAAAGTTCGTAGAAAAATATTTTGTACCAAAATATCTTAGGTATGCTGGTATCGCCTAACTAACAAAAAGTAAGATATCCCACCAACATAAATGTGAAAAATAAGCCAAGTTTTCATGTCCCACCAAAAGTAGTAATAATCTCAAAAGTTTATTAGTTTATTTAACCAATAGAGATGCCATACTAATCCATTCCCCTCTGCCTAAATCTCCAGTGTGTTGGTGTTTTTTTGGTTGTTGATGATTTCCTTTAATTATGTGTGTTTGCTGAAATAGGAATATTAACTTAGCATGCTGAACGAGTTTACCTCACACCCCGCTAAAAATGAATAAAAAAATTGTTCGGTAATGATCGGCTTATCATCTCCATTCGGTAAATGCTCTAAGCTCAAAAAGTGCCTATTCGGGTACTAGATTATTAACAGTAAAACTAATGTATTGCCGCTTTATGCGATCGATGAACATGAGAACTTGGCTTATTTTTCACATTTACGTTTTAGTGGGATATTATGTCGTAGGGAAATGGCCAAAACAGAGATTTAAATAAATCTCTAAGGCCGGATTTAAACAAACTTTTATTCCTAGAATAACGCTTATTCCCGGATAGGAATGTCAAAACTCCCTAGTAATTTGACATTACTATTTGAGAATAAGCGTAATTCTCGGAATAAAAGTTTGGTGAAATACAGCCTAAGGGATATAATCAAATCCCGCAGGATGTTAAAATGGAGAATTTATTCTATTATTTGCCAAGAAAGCATCAGTCATTTGATCAAATTTCTGAATCTGTATAATGAAATCCATACTAATATTATAAATGCGAAAGTGTGTCTGTCTATCTGTTTGTCTGTCTGTCTGTCTGTTACCTCTTCACGCTTAAACCGCTGAACCTATTTGGATAAAATTTGGTATGGAGATAGTTTGAGTCCCGGGGAAGGACATAGGCTACTTTTTATCCCGGAAAACTACCCTTTTTCCGCGATAAACGAATTTAAGGCGGACGAAGTCGCGGGCAGAAGCTAGTAAATGATAAATCAAAAAAGTCAACTTGTTTTTTAATTTCACCAAAATTTGTTTAGTCATTTGATAAAATCCCTGAAACACGTAAGCGAGTTGATGAAACGAACGAACAAAATCAACTCGTTTTATCATTTCACTAGACACGTTTAGTGATTTGATCAAATCTCTGAACTGGTGGTGGAATAACATTTTTATTTTCAGTTTGATCAATCTGCATTGTACTTTAGACTATTCACAGGAACATTATTTGAACCCCTAGCCTCCAAATACAGATAACTTAGCTGCAAAAAGCATTGTTTAGCATGTTATTGTAGAGACTTTATCATATTACTGAACGTGCCTAGTGAAATGATAAAAAGAGTTGACTTTGCAAGTTCGTTTCGTCAACTCACTGACATATTCAGAGGTTTTGTCAAATAACTATACAAATCTGGTAAAATGAAATTATTTAGCTCATTTCATCATTTAACAAAACAGATTCAGGGATTTGATCAATTGACTGATTTATTCTAGGCGTATGATACATCCCTTAGAGATTTGTTCAAATACCTGTTTTGGCCATTTCCCTGCCACATACGAGTATATATACCTACACAGCCAAAACGTTCGGCAATCATCCGCGAACCTGTCCACGGCCGGCACCATAAATTGAGTTTTACTGCGTTATTATAATACACTTCGAGGCAATTCGCCTCATACGCGACGCTTTTATTTCGTTCATTCAATTTGCCCGTGTGACTAAGTCGATAAAATGGAATATTATTGATGTGCCAGATGCGTTTTAAAAGGATATTGGGTCCCGAACGTGCCGACAATGACAAATGAAGCAGGCCAGACCAACAAAAAAACCGGCTAAGTGCGAGCCTAACTCGCGCACCGAGGGTTCCGTTCAAACTTTTCTTTGAAGATATCTTCAATACTTTTTGTTTTACAAATATCATGATAATAATCACAATTTTTGCAATTCATTAGTGGATCACTCCACTAGCGTTATTATTATAAACAAAGATCAGAAACAAATGAAAAAATTTTTCGACGATACTGGACTTGAACCAGTGCCTTGAGCCAGACCGGGGCAGCACGCTCTACCATCTGAGCTAATCGTCCACACCAGCAGTCGACGAATTTTGTCATCTGTTCTTGCTTATGGATCTCTGTTGAAAAATGTTTTCATTTGTTTCTGATCTTTGTTTAAGATATCTTCAATGTTCTGTTCATTTCAATAATTAGGGTTCCGTAGCCAAAATGGCAAAACGGAACCCTTACCTTACCGTCTGTCCGTCCATGTCGCAGGCATTTTACTCAAAAACTATAAGATGCATATTGATGAAATTTGGAACATAGGTGTCTTGTGTAAGCCGCTACTTAGTTTGAAAGTTTATTTATTTAAAGTTTATTGCACAAAAAAGTAAGTACAAATGGCGAACTTAATGCCAAAAGCCATTCTCTACCAGTCAAGAAGGCCAAATAGCAGGCAATAGGGCCAAACAGAGAAGCATGAAAATGGTGCAGTGGGTTAAACCATTCAGTACCTACTGACAGCGTTGGATACACAAGCAAATAATGCATACATAATTACTTATACCTATACTATATATGATATACTTACATATAAATAATAAATACAAAATATATACCAGCTACTGCATGGAAGATGGACGCTACTTGAGTTCTTGTTCCAGCAGATGCCTACGTAGCATCCGTTTGAAAAGTACCTTGCTTGGGGCTTGTCTGATAGAAAGAAAGTGATAGGTAAATATAATATATATATATATATATATATATATATATATATATTTCGAATGGGGGCACTCCAAACACGTAACCGATTTTTTTTAGCAAATATGAATGTGTGGCACGTCATTCGACAGTTCTACTAAAAACACTTTAAGGTTTTTCCTAAAAATATTTTTTGATTTAGAGAATAATTCACAAATATAAAACTTAATAAATACTTCCAACGAATTTTTTTTTTTCAACATTATCGGACATACCGATTGAATAATATAAGTGGCTGTAAAGATATATGCTCTGTCGCTACTCTCAAGGCACGCGGGAACTATGCTTCATTTAAATTAGGTATTCCATGTAAGTTGGTAGATCGTGTATTAGCGGGTGAAAATTGGGCTCAGGATATATGCGTAAAACCATGGCGGGATAATTTTTGTCGACAAAGTGGAAAACCATAATGTTGGTCATTTCGGCTTGAAAAACCGCGTGAAACCAAAGAAAACCAAAGCTAGTAATGCCAAAACTTTTTTAACCTAAAATTTTACTACCAAAATGTAAGATGGCTCAAATCAAAGTTGTTCGAATGGAACCATAACCTTTGAAATAGCAGCCGCAACTGAAACTAACTTGGACGGGTCCGTTAACGACGCCGAATTATGCGACGGTGACTGGAGCGTCCTGCGAGCGCGACCGATCCGACCGCGCGGGCGGCGGCGTGCTGCTCGCGGCGCGCGGGCCTGTCCGCCTCCCGCACTTCGAGTTGCCGCATGCTGAAGACTTATGGGCAAAGTACAAACTTGGCGAACACAGTTGTTATGTGTATGTTATATACATACCACCTAGAGCACAAGACGAAGTATATACTTCATGGTTTGCAAGTATTGAAAGGGTAGCTGTACTTTGTACTAGTGAAAAAATATTAATCTTAGGCGATCTTTTGTATAGTGTCTCACAAAATGTTTCCAATTTGTATAACTGTTTTTTAACTCTATGTAACTTCTCGGATTGTGCTTAATTCGAATAATAGAATGCTTGATGTGGTGCTAACGAGCTCGGAGATGGAGGACGCGGTGCGAGTGGAGCGGGCGCATTCGGGAAACGAGCTTGTCAATATAGACACGCACCATCCGCCGCTTCTAGTAAGAGCAGTTTATAATTTTTCTAAATAATCTGTCTTAGTGGATCTGTCCAATATAGACGTTTCGAAAGACTGGAATTTCCCGAAAACCGATTTCTATCTATTGTACTGTGAAATTCTGAATATAAATTGGGATGATCTGTTTAAGACTGCCAACGCTAGCACCGCAGTATAGATTTGTATAATAATACTTTATATAAAATATTTGATCACTATGTTCCAAAGAAAATATGGACGGCGAAGTGTAGTCGTACGTACCCTGTATACTACACTAAAGCCATTATCTGTAACATTGAAACCAAAGCCCGTTTCCATCGGGACTGGAAGCGAAACAAGAATCTGGCTGCCCTAAACGATTTCAAGGCTCTGCGTTCTAAAATTAAGTCAAGTATTAAGCAAGCGTATGATAATTATGCTAATAACGCTTCTCGCGCTCTCTGCAAAAATCTCTCCGAATTTTTGCAATACGTCAACACTCTACGGAGCCGGGGCGGGATCGAGCCGGTGGTCACACTAGGAAATGTAGAGTACCGGGGGGGCTGGAGCAGCCGATTCATTTGTGTCTCATTTCCAGTCCGTCTTTCTTCCCAACCCACCGACCCTCGACCCGCAGCCAGCGAGCTCGGAGACCTTGTACAGTGCTCGGCTGGTAGATGTCAGGACAATCGATGTAAACTCTGTCAAACGTGCAGTTAAAAAGCTCAAAGCTTGAACTACTGCAGGCCCTGACGCTATGCCGGCCTACTTCTTGAAGGGATGCATCGATCTCCTGGTTTCTCCAATTACTTTCATGTTCACCTTGATCCTTATTAGTGGAGAGTATCCGAATATTTGAAAATTATCCCGCGTGACTCCAATTCCCAAAAAAGGAAGTTCTCAGTTGAAGGTGGAAAACTATGGGCCCATAGCCATACTATCTGCTATGGCTAAGGTCTTTGAGATGGTCCTCCGTGCACATTTTCGACCCCAATGCATGCCCTACATTGTCAGTGAACAGCATGCCTTTTTGCCTAGGAGGTCTGTGACTACCAACTTGGTCTAATTGCTGGACATTCTCACGGGCGAGATGGACAGCCGATGTCAGGTGGACGTTGGCTACCTTGACTTCCAGAAAGCGTTTGATAGGGTAGATAATGATATCTTATTGATTAAGCTTGCACAAATGGGATTCACCCCTCGTTTGTTAAAACTATTTTCCAGCTTTCTCAGGAATAACAGAGGTAACAATTTGTTAAATACGAGTATGGCCCTTATATATCTATACTCTATCACACGCTATCTGGTATAAGTCAAGGATCTAACTTAGGGCCATTCCTGTTCTTAACTCTTATAAATGACTTCCCTGAGATAATTAAAAAATCCACAGTGCTGCTGTTTGCGGACGATGTAAAGTTGGTAATGCCGGTCAAATCCACTCTTGATTGCGAAACTCTACAAAATGACATCGACTCGGCCTACAAATGGAGTGTGGAGAACAAATTAGTGTTCAATATCGACAAGTGCGAAGTAATGACCTTTTCTCTCTCACCGTCGACACTTTACTACGATTATCACATAGCCGAGAAGGTGATGGTCCGTGTTGATGAAGTCCGTGATCTCGGAGTGGTTTTCGACCGGCACCTCACGTTTCGGCCGCACATACAAAATGTGACTCGCGATGCGTACCAGCGGCTCGGATTTATGTTGCGCAACGCTACTCCAGGGACTTCTTGTCAGGAGTACCCTGGAGACGAATACAGTGGTTTGGAATCCGCATGAGAAAAAATACATTCTCACGTTGGAACAAGTTCAGAAGAAGTTTCTTCGGAATGTATATATAAAATTATGTAGTTATTATCCTTTTATGTACCCAACACGATTTTTACAGTGGCATTTAGGCTACAACTCATTGGAGTTGCGTAGAAATTTAGGGCTAATAAATTTTGTAATGAACATCCTGAAGAACAAGGTAGATAGTATCGGTCTTTCGGAAAGGTTCCTGAAACTGCCCGTACCCGATGAGTACTGCAGCAGACGGCGGCGCCCGCCCCTGCTGGCCGCGGAGCACGCGCGCACGCGCCTACGCCTGCACTCTCCCGTTCTGCGCGTGACCGCGCTCATCAACTCCCAAGTCTTAGCACAAACTGAATGTGATTTGTTTGCGAGTGGGATAGCGAGGCTGATGACAGAATGGAAGAGAGTTCTAGAGAGAGAATAAGAGAAATACCTTGTAGTTGTAAAATAGTTAGTAGATTTTAATATTTTCTTCTGTTTCCGCGATTATTACTCATTGAAATAAAACAATTTAACGGATTATATCGCGTATATTATCTCATTTTAGTTCCCGACGTTTCGAAAGCTTTCTAGCTTTCCATGGTCACGGGAGGACTGAGAAAAGATGTATTTTCCTCTGTCAAAGTTACAATTTGTGCAAACTACCCATTTTTTGAAAAAACACAAATAAAGGTGTACATACATGCCAGATGGGCCTAAGCTGTAAAGAAGCACATGGCACACATGTGCCAGAAGAGCTTAATTATTTTATTCTAATAATTTACCAAGCAGCATTTCACGGCGTACTGAGGAGAAAAGAAACGCTGCAAAGAAAAACTCCCAGGCTACCTCATTACTAATTATAATATTTAAAAAACAGAGACTATTAAACTACTTTTAAACAGATAAGATATTTTACACCGTTCGGAAATTAAGGTTTTGCAGTCCTGTGTCTCGCTTGTTCCTTGATGAGATGTATTACAGGATCCCAAGCTGGTGGTAGTGACAATCCATCTTCTCTATTGAAATTAGGGTGCTTTAAAAAGCATCCTGGGAAAATATCTTTTTTCTTTGGCAAGATGAGTGGTTTGGTTTGTCAATGACATGTCAACGAAACGTCGGGAAGTAAAATGAGATAATATACGCGATATAATCCGTTAAATTGTTTTAGTAGATTTTAGTTAAGTATTAGGTAAGCTTAAGAAAGAAGAAAGTTAAACTGTCATGTTGCATTTTATGTGATTCGATAAATAAATAATACCGTTTCGTATTGTTTTCATCTGTAGTGCATTTTTTTGTATAAACGGCTGCGGAACCCTACATTGATCATGGTCCGACATACTCTTGGCCGGTTTTTTTACAATAGTATACATATAAATATTTTGTATTATACCGAAAACTATTGCTAGGTTTATTTTTATCTGCAAAGCACTTTTATACGGTGCGAATATCACTTATCACTTGGAAGGCTTTTCCAATAGATAAAGCAATCAGACATTCATAACATCACCGACCCTCGCAAATGACGTTATCCCGAGGGTCTAAAACTTGTTACTAGGAATATTACCTACGTTTTTTTCTATAGAAATATCTTCCAAATGTCTGGGTTTCATTAGACCGCTTCTTTACTTGAATATTAAACCTTATGCTATCTACACTACTGGGATACCGCTGAATAGCGTTTACGTACATAATATATATTTGTGTTTTTACATACATTTCCGTCACGAGTACTTTGTTTGCTTTTTCACCGACTCACAACAAAGGATGTGGTTCTTAATTCGGTTGTATGTTTTTTTATTTATACCTCAGAACGCCGTCATTACGACGACCGCTTTCGCTCAGCACAGGAGTAACTTTGCTTGCGAAGCTGAAGGTACTAGGTTTAAATCCCGGTAAGGGCAAATATTTGTGTGATGTAATATTTGTTCCTTAGTTTTGGATGTTTTTTATGTATATAAGTAAATATATCTATTTCATATTATATCGTCGTCTAGTACCCATAAGACAAGAGGCGGAGAAGAAAAGTCAAAATTTATCTTTTTTCGAGAGCGTAGTAGTCGGGTAAAAAGTATCCTATAACCATCTGGAGATATCCAGCTACCCGTGTACCAAAAATAGTTGAAATCCGTTTAGCGGGATGAAGCCACAACGACACATACAAACATGTAAAAAAACCAAAATATTTTTCGACTTAGTGACCTCCAAATAGTCATTTTTATTTAATATCTTCTATGTAAAGACATTTTGACAACTTTATAATAGTAATTAGAGATAAAAAAAATACAATGAGATAAGTCCCAAAGAGTCGATATATACTCAAAGCAGTCAAATATGTCTGGGCAAACATTATAGTTTATCTGGATAAACTCGACCAACGCTCAGTGTTTATTGAAACCCCCGGCCTCTGTTTTAGCTTGATGCTCGTAGTTAATTAACTCCGCCAGTTAAACAAACTAATCCCGCAACTCGCTTGCACTGCAATAATCACGTCGGGCGGCGAGTTTGGTTCAATTTACACCAAGCCCCACTTAGTTACAGTTGGCAACTGGCTGTGACATGAAACGTGTAGATTGCAAACTATTGATTTATTTTGCTGTATGCGAGAGCGGTTTCGAGAACATTGTGTTCCAACCCTTACTGTGTAAAATGTTTGTGTCAAAACTTGAAATTAAAAGCCTTGACTTAGGCAGAATTCCGTCCTACCTAGTTCTGCGTACTGCGTACCCAGGGCTGCGGCATTGTCTAAAGGTGCGTCCACATGTTTATCATTTGCCCGTATCAGATCTTCGTTGCGTGAAATGATCGCGTGTCACGATCACGCGTTTGGACGTTGCGCCGATCGGATCGCTCGAAATCCATTTTGCTACGCGTATCACACAGTTATATCGGACGAGTACGGCATAATCGGCGCGCCGACAGTAAGCATCCAAGCAGCACGATACGCAGTCATGCCACGGCACGGTGATCGGATACGAGCAAATGATACAAGTATGGACGCACATTAAGGTCGCCACGAGCAAAAGTACCCACGTCACCGCTTGCGTCTTAATAGGGAAGACCGGGGTAAATTTGTCTCACGGGTCGGTTGCCATAATGAACTTTGAACTCTGTCGAAATATCGCGAGAGCTATATTTCTCTCCTTGATAAAGCTCTCGCTATCTTTCGATTCCGGTCGATGAACTCGTATATCCGGTCTTCTGTTATGGCCATCGTGTGATAACCAACCCATGGGACAGTCTTATCCAGACTACTTAGCGTTTAGTAGCTTGACTAATGACATTTAAAAGATACTTAATTTAAAAACTCTAGGGATTTTGAGTGATGGGATTTGCCTTTTCTCTTATACTTGGTGTCTATTGCTTCTACCTTCGTGACTATATTATCAACATTTAAGACAAAATGTGCAAACGGTGTAAAAGTTTTAGTAGTTACTGAAACTTCCGGGCGCTGTTTTAGCTTGATCTTTAATTAACTCTGGCAGTTAAACATCACGCAACTTGCCTGCAGTACAATAATTACGTCGGGCTGAGAGTTTGCTTCAATTTACACCATACCCATCTAAGTTACAGTTGCCAACTAGGTAACGTCTAAGTTGCATGCAATTGATATACGCGAGAGCCGTTTCGAAAATATTATACTATGTAGTGTATAAATAACACTAACTTAATTTAACAAATAAGATTTAGCAATAAAATGTAACTTACTTAATTTAACTTAAACTAAGCCTAATTCTAAAAATAGAATTATATAAATAAAATCCTATATATATATTCACAGCATGTATAAAAAAGTGTAACATCAATAATACTTAAAATAACGATTTTTATATAAGTTTAATATTTTGTATGTAAATAAGCGGACAAGCGCACCCGATTTTGTTAGTAGAGAGTATGCGCTTCTTATCTCGGTGTGACGCGCGACTACGTCACGGCGGCCGCCTGTTGCGAGGCGAGCGGCGAACGGCCGTGCGCCCGCGCCAGTGCTTATAACGTCCCGACGCTAAATGCATGTCGATCGTGCGCAAAAACTGTACTGTTTTTTTTTACCGCGCGCTTGTGCTAAAGATTTGTTATTGTGCTTGTGCTTGCTTAACTTTCTTCTCTGTGCTTTTGGACTTCTATCTGGCAAAATTATAAACTTTCTCCTTCTATTTTTGTGTATGTACTTTCGTACAATAAACCGGTGTTGTGAAACGTATTGCTGGACTTTTAATCAAGGTAAATGGACAATCCGCCACCCACCGGCTTTACTGGTGACCCCGAGAAGGCACGAATAATGTCAAAAGGTGAATCAGAAGTGAACAGAGTTGGAGTTCTTGTACCGCCATTTTATCCCGATAAACCAGCGCTGTGGTTTATACAGCTGGAGAGCCAATTTGTGTTATCGAATATTACAGCAGATGCGACTAAATTCCACTATGTTTTGGCCCAACTGGATTCGGCTACGGCAACGATCGTGGAAGATGTAATTACGGCACCAGCAGCACCAGATAACCAACAGTTGAAAACCGACCTCATCAAGCGGTTATCAGTTTCGCAGGAGAAGAGGACCCAACAGCTTCTGACAAACGAGGAGTTAGGAGACAGGAAGCCATCTCAGTTCCTCCGGCATTTGATAAATTTGGCTGGTTCGGGCGTCCCTACTGATTTTATGCGGTCAATATGGACCAGTAGACTACCTGCGAGCACGCAAAGCATCATCGCAGGGCAATCAAGGTTACCGCTAGATGAGGTAGCTGAGCTGGCTGAAAGGATTCACGAGATCGTGCCATCGCCTCCGCAAATAGCAGCAGCATCTATACCAGGACCCTCGACAGCAGCGGCATTAGCGTCATTTGCGTCAGATCCCCTGCGCCAGGAGGTTGCAGCATTATGCCGGCAGATGAAAATGATGATGTCAAAACTGGATCAGTCGTCGCGCCAGCGTGGGCGTTCGAGAACACCTGGAGAACAGCGCGGACGTGGACGTTCATCATCAGCTCGAAGGTCAAACTCAAGTAATAGAAAGTTCCCAACGTGTTGGTATCACCACAAGTTCAGGGACAAGGCTACTCGGTGCGTACTACCTTGTGATTTCGCGGGAAACGGACGGGGCAATCTGTAATGGCGGTCGACAACTGCCCGAGTACCGGTCGCCTGTTTATAACAGACCAGCAAACAAAAATAAAATTTTTAGTGGACACTGGCAGTGATCTTTGTGTTTTTCCCCGGTCAAAATTAAAAAGTAAACACACAAATACTGATTTAGTTTTAAGTGCAGCGAACGGTACTGCTATAAACACTTATGGCTATGTTAATTTTATTTTAAACCTAGGCTTGCGCCGTGACTATGCTTGGAGATTTATTGTTGCAGATGTAACGAGGGCGATAATAGGGGTAGATTTTGTATCGCATTATGGTCATGTCGTCGACGTGAGGAATCAACGCCTCATCGACGCCGTGATATCGCTTGCGGCCCCGGCGTTGCTTGCGCGGAAATCAGAGGACGTCACTTCGGTAAAGGTAATGTCTGGTGATTCTATATATCACACCATATATCGATCAGTACCCGGAAATAACACGTCCACCTGGAGTACACCGCACACCCACACATAGTACAGTACATCATATACGTACTACACCTGGACCGCCTGTATCAAGTACACCTCGTCGCCTTGCGCCGAACAAATTAAAGATTGCCAAGGCAGAATTTGACGCAATGTTAAAAAGCGGCATCTGCCGGCCGTCAGAGTCCCCCTGGTCTTCTCCATTGCACCTAGCGCCGAAAAAAAATGACGGATGGCGTCCGTGTGCAGATTACCGGATGCTCAATGCCCGTACCATTCCGGATATGTATCCAATCCGTCATATCCAGGATTTTGCCCACAGCCTCTCTGGATGTACCATCTTTTCCACCATTGACCTGGTCAAGGCATACAACCAGATCCCTCTGAACCCAGATGACATCGCGAAGACCGCGATTACTACTCCATTCGGTCTCTTCGAGTACAATTTTATGAATTATGGCTTGCGGAATGCTGGGCAGACGTTCCAGCGCTTCGTTGATGAGATGCTCGGGGGGCTCGATTTTGTATATGCCTATCTCGACGACTTTTTGGTCTTTTCACAGGATCGGAAGACACATGAGCAACACTTACATCTCTTGTTCCGCAGGCTCAAAGAATTCGGCATGGTGGTGAATCCAGCAAAGTGTGTCTTCGGTATATCTGAGGTTACCTTCCTTGGGTACCGCATAACAGCTGAAGGAACCACACCACTACCATCGAAAGTCGAGGCTATACAGAGGTTCCCCACTCCGAAAACAGTTAAAGAATTGCGTCGTTTTCTAGGGATGATAAACTTCTACCGAAGGTTCATTCCAGGTGCAGCCCAGCATCAGGCACCCCTGAACGCCCTACTAACTGGCTCAGTGAAGGGCTCCCATCCCGTAATTTTTTCCACACGGGAGATGGACGCGTTCCAGGCGTGCAAGGATAGTCTTTGCCAAGCTGCTATGCTAGCTCACTCAGACTGTCACGCAAAGCTCGTTCTAGTGACGGACGCGTCAGACAAGGCCATCGGCGCAGTACTTCAGCAGTTAAAGCAGAATAAGTGGCAGCCGTTAGCATTCTTTTCGCGAAAGCTCAGTCCAGCGCAGGTAAAGTACTCACCCTATGACCTCGAACTCCTGGCGATTTACGAGAGCGTGAAATACTTTCGGCACATGGTGGAGGCCCGGGACTTTACGATCTTCACAGATCACAAGCCTCTCACTTTCGCCTTCCACTCTCGTAAAGAGAAGTTTTCGCCGCGACAGTTTAGACACCTAGACCTCATAGCCCAATTTACGACGGATATCAGGCACATATCAGTTAAAAATAACGTCGTGGCTGATACACTTTCTCGCATAGAGGAGGTCTGACAGCCTGTCACAGCGGAGAGGATAGCTTCTGCTCAGCAGGCCGACCAACAACTAGCACAACTACTTGAAACTGGATCGTCACTGCAGCTGGATAAGGTAAGCATTCCCGGTTCTCAGAGTACTCTGTACTGCGATGTTAGTGGTACTGCTCAGAGATCATTTATCCCCAAAGAGCTACGCAAGTCAGTGTTCGACAGCCTCCACTCTTTGAGCCACCCCGGAGCTAACGCCACCGCTAAATTGGTTGCAGAGCGTTACGTCTGGCCTGGCGTCAAAAAAGACTGCCGAGAATGGGTACGTAACTGCCTAGCATGCCCGCGCTCTAAACTCACACGCCATATCTCTGCCCCTTAAGGTAGCTTTAAGTTACCCAAGGCGAGGTTGGCATTCGTCCACATAGACCTGGTGGGACCCTTACCTTTATGCCAAGGATTCCGCTACTGCCTCACAGCCGTTGATAGGTTCACGCGATGGCCAGAGGCAATACCATTGGCGGACATGACAGCAGAGACGGTAGCACGAGCGTTGCTGAGCTGCTGGATATCTCGTTTTGGTTGTCCAGCTGATATAGTGACTGATAGAGGACGTCAGTTCGAGTCGGCCCTATTCCAGCAGTTATCCGCCATCGCTGGTTTACAACATCGTAGAACGACTGCGTACCATCCAGCATGCAATGGTCTCGTGGAGAGGTTCCATTGGCAGCTTAAGGCCGCCATAACCTGCCACGGGGGTATCAATTGGGTGGAAGCACTTCCACTAGCTTTACTAGGGATACGGAGTGCCTATAAAGAAGACATTCAGGCTTCTACGGCTGAACTTCTTTATGGCCAACCTTTGCGCCTTTCAGGTGAATTTTTCAACCCTCGAGAGCACGAAACCATCGACATGACTGATTATTTATCACGACTTCTTGGTTTTGTGAGGGACTTACATCCATCACCAGCTTCGCGGCACAGTGGTAAGCGCAATACCTTCGTCTTTAAAGACCTATCCACATCAACTCAAGTTTTTCTTCGGGATGACACAATAGAAGGGTCCCTAAAATCTGCATATACAGGACCTTACGAGGTAATTTCCAGAGGTGACAAGGTGTATAAAATACTGTTAAATGATAAACAGGTAACAGTATCGATAGACCGCCTTAAGCCGGCCTTCATGCTGCGTGACTCAGACACCACACATCATACACCACCTTACACCACCAACACTCAATCACCTGACATTACCAAGTGCCAGGGACGCCACATTTCCCGATTATTATCGCCCTTGACGGTCTCTGGAGGGCGGTCATGTAGTGTATAAATAACACTAACATAATTTAACAAATAAGATTTAGCAATAAAATGTAACTTACTTAATTTAACTTAAACTAAGCCTAATTCTAAAAATAGTATTATATAAAGAAAACCCTATATATATATTCACAGCATGTATAAAGAAGTGTAACATCAATAATACTTAAAATAACGATTTTTATATAAGTTTAATATTTTGTATGTAAATAAGCGGACAAGCGCACCCGATTTTGTTAGTAGAGAGTATGCGCTTCTTATCTCGGTGTGACGCGCGACTACGTCACGGCGGCCGCCTGTTGCGAGGCGAGCGGTGAACGGCCGTGCGCCCGCGCCAGTGCTTATAACGTCCCGACGATGCTAAATGCATGTCGATCGTGCGCAAAAACTGTCCTGTTTTATTTTACCGCGCGCTTATGCTAAAGATTTGTTATTGTGCTTGTGCTTGCTTAACTTTCTTCTCTGTGCTTTTGGACTTCTATCTGGCAAAATTATAAACTTTCTCCTTCTATTTTTGTGTATGTACTTTCGTACAATAAACCGGTGTTGTGAAACGTATTGCTGGACTTTTAATCAAGGTAAATGGACAATCCGCCACCCACCGGCGTTTTGATTTTACAAAGTAAAATCTTTGTAAAATCGATGCGATCAAAAGTTGCAATTTAAAACCGCTGCGTATGTAAATATTTAAGCGAAGGATGGAAAAAATGTATGCTTCAAGGTCCACTTTTGCCGAATTTGCTTTAATTTACATAACACTAAAATTACCTACTTTGCAGTTGGAATTAAGCTGTGACATGTTACGTGTATGTAGTGGATATTTAAAAGTCGCCCTCAAGCTCGGTTCTCCATACAAACGTAGTTACGCTCTCATTTTACGACTAGCTAGACTTTGTACTTAGAATAAATTAAGGTATATGAAGGCCTGTAATTAGTTTATTTAGCTTCAGATACCAGATAGTTACAAAAATACAGTGAATTTAAGTTTTTCATGCAAAACTTGTTTTTGCCATATTTCGTTTGTTTTATGAACTGGAGCCATATACACTAATTACAGGCCTAGATGTACCTCATACTATTGTATATGCAAAGTTTCGTTACAATCCAACACGTAGTTTTAAAATGAGAACGAAACTCCGTTTGTATGGGAAGGTGAAATTCGGCTGAGCTTGAGGGCGACTCTTAATGAAAGTGTAAAGAGCTATGTACAGTATGACTTATGTCATTTTTAGGATCTCTAATTACTAGTACATCTAAGAATGCAAGTGAATTATGATTTGCCAACTCCATAGTGAATTTAATTTTACTATGCATGGAGTTCAGATGATCTAAGAAAGCTGAAACACTAGATCTAGGTAAAATAGTAAAGGTATCATCTACGTATCTTTTAAAGATCCTCGGCTTGACAGGTGCCAATGAAAGCGCTCTCTCCTCAAAGTCTTCCATGAAAATATCGGCGACGACAGGAGACACCGGGGACCCCATTGCCACACCATCAACTTGCCCGTAGAATTCACCATTCCATAGCATATAGCCAGATGTAAGGCAGTGTTGTAATAACTCAGCATATTCTATTGCCATCTGTTGTTTACCCAATCTTCTTTTCACAATTTCGATACATTCTTGAACTGGTAGGCATGTGAAGAGAGACTGGACATCAATCAATTTACATGGAAGACTTTGAGGAGAGAGCGCTTTCATTGGCACCTGTCAAGCCGAGGATCTTTAAAAGATACATAGATGATACCTTTACTATTTTACCTAGATCTAGTGTTTCAGCTTTCTTAGGTCATCTGAACTCCATGCATAGTAAAATTAAATTCACTATGGAGTTGGCAAATCAAAATTCACTTGCATTCTTAGATGTACTAGTAATTAGAGGTCCTAAAAATGACATAGGTCATACTGTATATAGGAAACCTACGCATACAGATAGGTATTTGAATGGCAAATCTCACCACCATCCCTGTCAACTTGCTACAGTGGGTAAATCTTTGTTTCAGAGAGCAAGGGGTATCTGCGACAATCAACATCTGACTGCTGAGTTACAGAATGTCAAACGTGCGCTTCGAGCCAACGAGCTCCAGATACCACGTTCCAAGCAGAATCCCAGTATGAAGAAACCAACAGTCGAGCGTAAACCTGCCGTATTACCATATGTGAAAGGGGTCACAGACAACATCGGAAACATCTTGAAGCGTGCTTGTATAAAAACATATTTCAAGCCGTTGAAGAAGGTGTCCCAATACCTTAGACCCGTGAAGAGTAGCACCCCTTTGCAGAGTGCAAGAATTTATAAGCTGGACTGCGAGTGTGGTCTTTCATACATTGGTCAAACGAAACGCAGTGTATCAACCCGGGTGAAGGAGCACATAGCAGATGTCAAGCACCGTCGGTGTAATAGGTCTGCAGTCTGTGAACATGTCATTGACAAACCAAACCACTCAATTAAGTTTGATAAACCTTCTATCCTTGCCAAAGAAAAAAGATACAGCTTGGTAGATCTTGACTTGTGGCGATATGCAATAGATTTTTTTGAAGGAGATGCCTTAATATGGTTTAGGGCAAATAAGGAATATGCTTTTAGCTGGGAGGACTTGGTGATATCCTTAAAACGTTCGTTCCAGAAGCCCTTCTATCAGGAAGAGCTGTGGGCGGAAATAAGGGCACGAACACAGGTCCGGGATGAATCGGTGTTAATTTATATTGCGATCATGCAAAACATGTTCAATAGACTGCTAAACAAGCTACCAGAAAATGAAAAGATCAGTATATTATTGAGAAATCTTCAGCCATATTACCAGCGTGCGGTGTGCAGGGATGAATTTATTTCGGTTTCTGACTTAATTAATGTACTGAGAATAGTAGAACGCACTAAAATTAATTGCGACAGATTTGAAGAACCAAAATTGCTGAAAAATACGTTGGAACCGGATCTAGCTCACAAAACGGATGGGAGGTCACTACAGCAGATCCTTACTGGCCAGTCGGAAGAAGTAGCCATGGTACAAAATGACCGTGGCAATACTAGTAAACGGTGTTGGAACTGTAGGGAAGCGGCCATTTATTCCGAGAATGCGGAATACCAAAGCAAATGCTGTTTGCTTTAAATGTGTTCGTTTTGGTACTACGTCGAAAGACTGCCAGTGTAAGGGAAACGTGGTAGGGGAAAGTTCAAATCCTGCGCAATAGACTTTCCCCAAAAAACACGAGTAACAGAATGACAGGAGTGGTTGCGTAAGATTAAGATGTATTTTTCGCACAAGGATGATGAAATAAGCCCGATGGTTATAAAAAAAGAAAATGACAACAGAACATATATAACAATAAACGTATTACACAAGCAGTTTGTAGGATTATTAGATTCAGGTGCCAATCGCACTCTTATAAATCCTGACTGCAGAAATATTAAAGGGTATTGGTTTGAAGGGATATAAGATCGCACCCAATCATGTGGTTACAGCTGATGGCACTAGACATAATATTTCTGAAGTTTACGACGTACCGGTGATTTTAGATGGGGTGTTTAAGAGAATCTCAGCTAAAGTAATGCCTTTGTTGAGCCAAAAATTGATATTAGGCAAGGATTTTTTTGATGAGTTTGGTATAGCATTACAATTCAAAGGCAATGACACTGAAGTGATAAATTTGGGAAATATAAATGTAGATAAGCCGGCAATTATTTCTTGCGATGACTTGAATGAAGAACAAAAGGAATTTTTAGAACGTTTAGTGACCAGAATGAGGTTTGAAATTGGTATTGGGCTGGGGAGAACCGATGTAATAGCACACAATATTGATACGGGGGAGCATAAACCTATACATCAGAGGCAGTACAATTTTTCGCTAGTAGTTAAGGCAGAAATTGAGAAAGAGTTTGGATAAAATGATATCAGATGACATCGTCAAACCGTCTTATAGTGCATGGTGTTCACCCGTACTAATTGTTAAGAAGCCTAATGGTGATAATAGGCTGTGCCTTGATAACAGGCAACTAAACCGTGTGATGAAGCGGGATACCTATCCTCTACCACGAGTGGCTAACATTATTGATAATTTGCGGAATGCAAAGTTTTTAAGCACGATCGATTTGAAGTCAGCCTTTTGGCAAATACCTTTGGATGACAATAGTAAAGAGAAGACAGCGTTTGCAGTACCAGGAAGAGGTCTCTACAAATTTAAGGTAATGCCGTTTGGCTTGGTTAATGCTTCTCAGACACAACAAAGGCTGATGGACATATTGTTTCACTCAAACGAGGATAAGGTATGGGCATACTTAGACGATATAGTCATTTGCTCTGCAACTTTTAAAAAACATATTGGGCTTATAGAGAAGGTTGTCGAAATTTTAAAGAGAGCAAACTTGACGATTAACGTAGACAAGTGTAAAGTTGCTAGCTCAAGTATGCGGTATCTAGGTTACATAATTGACAGTGATGGACTAAGGACAGACCCAGACAAAGTGGCTGCAATCATTAATTTTCCCAGACCACGCAACTATACAGAATTAAAAAGGTTTATTGGACTAGCCAGCTGGTATAGGAGATTTGTGAAAGATTTTTCAGTTGTGGCTGCACCTCTCCATGAACTCATAAAAGGAAAGAAAAACAAGCAGTTGTGTTGGACTAAAGACGCTGAATTGTCATTTATAAAATTAAAAACCTTACTAACTTCAGCACCGGTGGTTACATGCCCTACTCTAAGCCTCTTATTACTCAGTGCGATGCAAGTAATAATGGAATTGGTGCGGTGTTATGTCAGAAAAACGGAGAGGATGATCAGCCTATTGCATACCTGAGCAGAAAACTAAATGATCGTGAGAAGAAATATTCCACATCTGAGAGAGCTTTTAAGCATCGTCTATGCAATAGAAAAATTCAGACCATATATAGATGGCACACATTTTACTGTAATTAGTGACCATAGCGCGTTACAATGGCTGCATAAAATGAAAGATCCACATGGCCGGCTGGCACGATGGACCATGAAATTGCAACAATTCCAGTATGACATAGTACACAGACCGGGAAAAAGCAATGTGGTACCTGACACTTTGTCAAGAGGTACAGGCAGCAAAGAAGAAGTGAAGGAAGTTAACCATCTAGAAATCTCAGATCAACATAAAGACAATTGGTATAAGGCTAAGGTAAAGGAAGTACTTGCGCAAAAGGAATCGCCAGACTGGATAGTAATGAACGGTTATCTGTACAAGAAGATAAAGTTAAATTCGTTTCCAGACATTGAGGATACGTGGAAGCTATATGTGCCAGATACATTAAGGAGTAAATTTTTTACCGAATGTCATGATGACGTAACTGCGGGCCATTTAGGCATACGAAAAACATATTTGAGGATTAAGCAGAGGTATTTTTGGCCAAACCTTCTTCAGGATGTCAAACAATACGTGCAGAAGTGTGACACTTGCGCCAGGTACAAGGTTGCACAGCAGGTACCGCTAGGTTACATGGGCCAGCACAGAGAAGTACAGGGAGACCGTGGCAGACAATATCTCTAGATTTAATGGGTCCGTTTCCTAAAAGTAAGTCATGCAACACCATGTTACTGGTATTGACATGTTCGTTTAGCAAATTTGTGTTACTTTTTCCTTTGAGAAACGGAAAGGCCGAGAAAATATGTGACATAATATAAAAGCAATTTATGCTGTATGGAGCACCTAAGGCAATAATTTGTGATAACGGTCGGCAGTTTACCTCACAGTTGTTTAAAGAATTAGCTGAAAAATAAAAACAGTAAACTCTGGTTTACCCCTAACTATCACCCACAGAGCAACCCTACAGAAAGAGTGAATAGAGTGATAGGTACAATGATTGCATCATATACGAAAACTGGAAAACCCAATACGTGGGATATCTATCTACCGCAAATTGGACATGCCATCAGAACTGCGGTGCACGAGACGACAGGCTTTACACCGTCATATCTATTCCTAGGTAGAGAGACATCGGTACCTAATATTGACCGGCCAGAGTCATTACAGTTAGCACAACGGCCAGATAATAATTATCAAATAGACGTATCTGATTATGTGCTTGGTGTAAGAACTAGGAATAAAACGTATGAAACCGTGCAAAGAAGATTACAGTTGGCACATGACCACAGCCGAACTTTCTACAACAGCAGGCGGAGACCATGTTTATTTCGCGTGGGGGACACTGTATGGAAACGAACCAAACACCTCTCAAGTACATGCAATAAGTTTATGTCTAAATTAGCACCAAAATTTGAAAAGGCCATAATAGTCCACAAACTATCGGATAACGTGTATCGCCTAAACAATGCTTTTGGCAAAGCTATAGGTAATTGGCACGCAAAGGATCTTAAGCCATTGGTAGGATCATTAAGTTAAAAAATATATATATATACATATATATATATATATTTTTTACTGAGGGAGAAGAAATGTGTAATGTAACATGAGCGGCGGACCTTAATTGGATGCAAAAAGGTATATTTTTATACGAGGTTAATGACGCAGGATACCGGTAGATCGCTATGGCTACATTTGTCGTGTCTGTTAACTGCATGGTAGCTCCGTGGGAAGGCGCTTGTCTTGCGTTCACTAGGTCGGGCGTTCAAACCCCGAGTGGTGAGAGTTTGTGGATTGGTAATCTTTTTCGTAAATTTTAATTACATTTTAAGTGTACTTCCAGTTTCGGCATTAGCTTGGTAGAACATTCCAGCTAACGTCTTTAACGAGATAACACACGTCGCTCCAACGACTGTGACTTTAAATACCCACCGAAATCATAAAATGTGATTTGGATATTTGTGAGCAGTAATTAACTACCAAAATAAAGACATTTTTTGAAAATTATTTGTGAGTGACATATAAGGAAAGCGAAGGGGTAAGTTTAGTTTTAAGATACCGAGTGTTTTGTTTTACGGTCTTAGTAGTAAGCGATCGATACCTTATATAAACCGTTTGGTTTTAGCGTATGGAAATGCCCTTTAAGTTCAGGTTACCACTTCGTAACCCCACTCAAACCATAGTCTGCGCTAGCCGGCGCACTGGATTAGCAGGGATCCCAAACAAAGTTAAACCCCTCTTGGCGCTCAACACCTATTAATCTTAAGTAGTTAGTTTTAAGTCTTTCACCTTTAACTTAATTTATCTGTCATTATATGTTTTCTTTATAATTGTGGAGCTTTCATTACAAACCCATGATAAACACGTAACAACAGATCTTTACAACTGCATTACATATCCACTACATGTATTAACGATGATGATGGGGTACCTAACAAATACATATCATGATTTGTTATTTTGCTGCGCGTGTCATTACGAGCAGAGATCGGAACCGATATTTTTTTCATAATATCCGAAATAACGATTTGTTGTTTTTTGTTCCACTACGAGATTTTCGTATATTTTATTAAAATTCTTGAACTTTAATCAGGCGTATTATAATAATTTATCTTTTCCTAAATACAGTTTTAAAACATTCCAGAAATAGCGTGTATTTCAGAAGACTTATAAAATACCGGTTCCGATCCCTGATTACGAGAACGTTCTTTTCTGTAAAATATCTGAGTATAGAAATAGCATTTACAAGTCACGTCAGCAGTCGTTAACATGCTAAATATGATATCAACACTGTATGCAGTTTTATCGGGGTTTTCACTGCTCTGTAATCTCACCTTTATAAGACTCGTATTGCGAATAATTTATTCGTAATCATACATACGAGTAGATGTTATCCTTGAAATATTTCGAAGCGTTGACAATTCGATCACAATTCAATTTACTGTTCAACATGACCGGCATTTTCAATAAACTGGCCTCTTACAATCTTATCCATGTGTAAGGCACCCTTTCGAAATGAAATTCCTGAATCCCGAAGCACCGGTCAGCTATTAAAAAAACAACGAGAGCTTCCCTTGCAGTCGACAAATACTCTGCCATTCCCGACGTGACACACAGCTCAGCTGTTACGAAACGCACCTAGGGTTGGCAGGTGATAACATGTAGATAAAAAGCTGTTATCCATACAATTGTAAAAATTAAATGTCTGTCCATTGACGATATTATTAAAAAAACATTGCAACGGACTATTTGGAGGTTACTGAATCGAAAATACGTTTTTTGTATGTTTGTATATGTCCGTGCGGCTAAAAGTAAACTACTGATTTAGTCTTCAAAACCATTATGTAAGTATTTAGTCATGTAATTAACTCTAGAAATCCTGAATAATGTATACTCTGCTACACGCTGTCAGGGTTCTTGCACCTAGATTATAGTATTAGGTTACATACAAATATTTTTTCATATCGTATATTATAAAGTTGTAAAAATGAAATGTCTAAACATTGAAGATATAAAAAAACTATTTTAACGCATTAATCGGCTTGACGTATTGCAACAATTTTTGGTACACGGATTGCTGGCTATCCAAAGATGGTTATAGAATACTTTTTACCCGACTTTACTGAAGAATAGAAGACTTTACTGAAAAAATAGGGGTAATGACTTTTTCTCTTCCGCGAACTAAGTTGCACCTTTTAGTAACCAATAAAATCCAGAATATAATTAATTTGACTATAGTCTATGTAAATTATTTTACATTCACCACTAAATCAAACATTCGAAAATACGGGATCAAAACGATTGATTGATTATGCAAAAACAAAAACTAAACACTGTCTGAATCAACGCACTTTTTTGTGTCAGGAAATGAGGACAGTTTCTTTGGGAGACCATGTGGCAACCCTACGCAACGGAATTTCAAGCCGAATCCATTGTAACTTCAACCGAAACTTAAAGTATAAAGACCAATTTTCGCTTGCCAATTTGGGCCGCTGACGATAATCCCATTAATTTTGTCATATTGCGTTATGCTGAGTGGAATTATTAGATGAATGCAAAACAGTTTAAGGCGTCAAATTTCGTGCGTATTTAATGTATTTGTGTTATATCCCGACTAGAAGGTGCAAGTTCTTTCGCGGAAGGAAAAAAACATAACCTTCTTTTTTGCTTAAGCGTAATCGGATAAAAGGTAAACTAAAACCATCTGTGGATATCCAGCTACCTGTGTTCTTAAAATAATTCAAATCTGGTTAGCCGTTTTGACGTGATGACTACAACGACGCATACTAACATTCAAGAAACCAAAAACAAATACTTTTTCATATTCAGCGACCTTCAATAGTCCACTAGTTTCACTAAAAAAAATTTTTTTTTATTTATTTTACATTTCATTATTACAAGTTTATAACAGTATAGACTAGTAGTTGTTTGCAACTTTGTGAAGTTGAAGAAAGTCATGAAAGACCACAATTGTAATACTACATTTACAATATGAGTGTGGTGCGTTGGTAATCACACTCGTGGCTATATCTTGCACGAGTCGTAGACGAGTGCTGTATAAAGCCGAGAGTGTAACGACCAATGCACACGAGTTTCATACGACGTTTTTCAACACACTTGCGAGGAAAAAAGCAAAAAAAAGTCGTACCTTACTTACAATTTGGTCTAGGACATACGTGCATAACAAATCGTAGTCGTAAGTTTTACATTAATCCGTCATCAGTACCTACCTTAAATTTGCGTACCTACATAATGATTATATTTTAAATATCATTGCTTGAGACTATTTACATTATATTGACATTTTAAAAAAATAATCATACTTCAATATGAAATATTTTTAAATATTACATACGTCAAATCAAATCAAAATGGCGCGCAGCGACCGATGCATTTGTCTATGCGCGCGCACGAGCGTTGAGGCAAAGGCTAATAGGCTAATCAGCCAACATTAAAATTTAAAAAACTGAATAATTATATCAATTTAATACAATCAAAATGTTATTTTGTCTAGAAAACTTTATAGTTTATTAAAATTAATTGCTTTTTACAAGTACCAGTTTCTTGTACCTAGAACCTATTTGCTGAAGTTTAAAAAAAACTGTAATAAAAAGGTACTAGTGCGAATATGTAATGTAAAAAGCACGCGTGTGTAATGGACTGGATTACAGCCATAAAATCGGTGTAATAAGAGCCACTTTACGAGCAAGTGTGTTGAAAAAAGTATTATAAACCAAGGACATTCTTGTTGTAATTCAGAACAGGAGTCCACGTAGAGTCCACTATCAGACATACATTTCTGCATCGGTAATGTAATGCAGGAATTTTCCGCCACGCACGCAAGTACTTGGATAACGGAACGAACTAAATAAGGCGAGTTCCTTACTAACAAAGATATGTCTAATGTATGTGTTCATGGAATAAGTTAGTAGTCTTAGGGAAAAGGAAATAATAAATTGAGTTGCTTATCTAGCGTACATACACACTGTTAAAGGAAGTCGCAAATGATTGTACAATTTACGAAGTAGGGTAGTTTCCTGGGTAAAAAAAATATTATTCTATTTAGTCAGGTAGATTGCTAAAAAATATTGGACACGTATTTTTACTTTTGTTAATCAAACAAAAAAAGACAAAGATAAAGCGCGTCAAAGTTTTGCGCATCACGTCACGCAGTGCGAAAAACGGTCGCACGGCGTGACGTCACGCGGAACTTTAACGGGCTATATCTTCATCATTTTTTGTTCAATTGACACAAGAAAAAATAGGTGTCAAATATTTTCTGATAATCTAACTCACGGACTGATAAAATTTTTTTAGGACACAAGCCTATTATAGTTACAATCCTATTCATCATCATCATCATCAACATGTCTGCCCAAGGACGCCCATTGCTTGACAAAGGCCTCTTCAAGGATCCCCACAACGACTGGTTGTGCCCCGCCCTCGTGCAACGGTTTCCCGCGATTTCCCCCAGATCATCAGTCCATCTTGTTAGGGGCCAATCGAAAACCTTATCCAATCAGTCCAATTATGTTTCACGAAATGTTTCATTTCAGAAAAAAGCTTTTGCTGAAACTATAACCCTTTCTGTTTTCGCACAGAAAGTGTGAATTTGAAAATAAAAATGTGTAGAAAAAATAGTCACGCGAAATTAAAATCTGGGTGAAGCAATAAAGGTACCTAAAGATATTGCCGTATAACTTAATATAAACATTATTATAAATTAAGAATCAAGGATAGACTTTAGTCGTAATTTAGTTGATTGAATTAAACCAATATTTAAAATATTACGTCTATTTATTTAAAGACTTGTGCCATCGGTCACATGACTTTGCTTTTCATTCGGCTGCGAACAAAAAAGTATATTTTCTCAAAAATATATACAATGTACGGGAAACAAACGATACTGCGATGTACGATTTGACTCATATGTGACACCGCCATCTACCATCAAATTCGACCAACTTATTTATTATATATTATATCTCAGATTCTTTGGACATATCTCCCGAAACCAGCAGTCCAAGGAGCGTCTAGTGGTGCAGTGCAGAGACAGGTTGAACGTAAAAGGTCTCGAGGGCGGTCCAACCTGATGGACGGATCTTATAAATACTGTAACAGACACCAGCATCTCAGAGTGTTCTCGAAAAACTTTCAGCAGACATGGAGACCAATTGCAAAGGCGGCTACACAAGTCGAGAGGCCTGAGGACGAAGATCAGCAGTGTGCGACTTCTTCATCACTGAGACCACAACCACTCTGACAAGAGTGAGATGACTATAAAGAGAAACATGAGTTATTCTTTTTTTTCTGTGCTATCTGATATTTTACAATTTGAAAACTAAACTCATTACCCCTTTCTTTGAACGTAATCAGGTAAAAATAATAAAGTATCTTATAACCCTCTGTAGATACCCAGCTACCTAGCTATGTACCAAAAAACGTTGAAATCCGTTAAGCCGATTTTGCGTGAAGTAACCACAACGACACATACAAACAAATACGATACGACACATACAAAAAAAATTTTAAAAATATATATTTTTATAATGAGTGACCTCCAAATAATTCCGTTACAATCATTTTTTGAAGATATCTTCAAGATATTTCATTTTTACAACTGTATAATAGTAGGTATTGATGTCAATTTATAATTTATGTAGAAATCATGGTGCGTAAATTATTATTATTTATTAATTAATAACGCCCAAATTCTTTAATATTATTACACATTCCTTAAATTAAATTCTTCATCTTAGTTCCATCGTCACCTGATGACAACCTTCTGGACCTTCAATTGGATTTGATACGATGATATGTTACTTTAAGAACACTTCGGCACATCAAAGCAACTTTTCATAAACCCTTTTCATCAAAAGGTCATATTTCAGTAGAGAAATCACGTCACTTACGACCTTTTTGAAATATTTATTGTGCATGACCTTAACTAGCGCAATCATAGCGTCTCGTCTAAGAATCAATTTGATCATATTGCCTGAAGAGTGTCAGTCATCATCGCGCCTGTGGTCTGTAGATTTCCGCAATCTTACCGGGGATCTATTCCGACGCTCACGATCGCTCGATATTACATTTTTACAAGAATTATGTGTTAAGCATGTAGTATCAGTATTACACGCGTGTTACAAATGTTTAACTGCTTAGTTCTGGCTAATCGATGATATTATTTATAACATCTATCTGCTCGATTTTTCAAACTATCCGCTCATCATCATCATCAACATTGCATTTAGAATAGGATTCGGGCCTTAGAGTGGGTTTCGGTTATTGGTGGTGACACGCGAATGTAATAAAGTAATAATACTGTACTGTTCTGCATAAACTTTTTAAAACTATTTTCAAAGTTAAGTCAATGTTAAACATCAATGCAAAATAAAACTTACTTCATTATAATATTTTCTTCTGTTTCCGCGATTATTACTCATTGAAATAAAACAATTTAACGGATTATATCGCGTATATTATCTCATTTTAGTTCCCGACGTTTCGGAAGCTTTCCAGCTTTCCATGGTCGCGGGAGGACTGAGAAAAGATGTATTTTCCTCTGTCAAAGTTACAATTTGTGCAAACTACCAATTTTTTGAAAAAAACACAAATAAAGGTGTACATACATGCCAGATGGGCCTAAGCTGTAAAGACAGTTACACATGTGCCAGAAGGGCTTAATTATTTTATTCTAATAATTTACCAAGCAGCATTTCACAAATGAGGCGTACTGAGTAGAAAAGAAACGCTGCAAAGAAAAACTCCCAGGCTACCTCATTACTAATTATAATATTTAAAAACAGAGACTATTAAACTACTTTTAAACAGATAAGATATTTTACACCGTTCGGAAATTAAGGTTTTGCAGTCCTGTGTCTCGCTTGTTCCTTGATGAGATGTATTACAGGATCCCAAGCTGGTGGTAGTGACAATCCATCTTCTCTATTGAAATTAGGATGCTTTTTAATCTCAATAGCCTCGCGTAGCATCCTGGGAAGATATCTTTTTTCTTTGGCAAGGATAGAAGGTTTATCAAACTTAATTGAGTGGTTTGGTTTGTCAATGACATGTTCACAAACTGCAGACCTATTACACCGACGGTGCTTGACATCTGCTATGTGCTCCTTCACCCGGGTTGATACACTGCGTTTCGTTTGACCAATGTATGAAAGACCACACTCGCAGTCCAGCTTATAATCCTCCCGTGACCATGGAAAGCTGGAAAGCTTCCGAAACGTCGGGAACTAAAATGAGATAATATACGCGATATAATCCGTTAAATTGTTTTATTACTTCATTATCTTTCAATACAGATATGTACGAAGCTGTATAATCCGCCTCTAAACAATAATATTAGGCGCGGTACTACTGCTCTATACACTTCCAAGATTGCTATTTTACTACATGAATATTTCCGGTTTTATTTGACAGTAGCTGAATTCTATTCTAACTGGAACGCCCCCAAAAAAAGGAATCGACGATCAGAAGGGTTTTTCGTAACGAAATTTTGACACTTGGCTATACGAATCAACTATCATAGCCCATACAAAATCATGTCACTTGATTCTGATTCCGAGCGTGTTAGGCGATAGGGGGTAGGTGTCTGTATCGCGGGATGAGGTCAGCGCACGAAGCACAGATCCTTAGGCCATTGTTCAGCCAGGTGTTAGACTAATGATGATGATCCGGAACGCCGTTTGAATGCGGGTTCAAATCCTGTTCGAAGCAAAATAAAAACAATTATCACCTTCGTCAAAAACGTAAAACGACAGGTTTGGATAATAGTGTCCCTTAAGACAGAAGGCGTTTTGATAGTTTGCTCCTGCATTGTGCACCCAGCCGTCCAAAGACAATGTCCGCGTCTGAAAGAAAATAAATGTTAGGTAAGTTTAGTTATACTAATTTTTAATATTTTTGATTCCTAATCAGACCTTATATTTTTAACCCCCGGCGAAAAAAAATATGTTATTTCCGAATCTGCGTCTATCTGCGATATTGTAGCTCCTAAACAAATGAACCGATTTGGATATTTTTTTTTTGGATTGTAAGGTGATTTCATCGCGAGTATAAATAACTAATTCAGATTCCGCCGTTTATCAGCTTTTTCTAAACGTAGGTTCTTCCCTCGATTCCCCGATTATTTGTTATGTATTTGCTACGCGAATGTTTATTGTGTGCATTTTTTTAATCTTTTTTTAAATTACCAAAGTGAGTTCGGATTTAAATTTATGGGGGAAAGGATAGAATTTGTTTGTTCATATTGTTTTGTTGGTTCATTAAAGATAAATAGGGTACAATTAACTTTAAAATTAAGACGTGTTATAGAAACCTATTCACGTATAGGTGTATACGTGAACCGAATGACTCACACTGCTTACACATTAGTCATGATTCGACGACACGTTTGGCTCAGTGGGTTGCACAACGGCCTACGAAGCTGGCGGCCCCCGGTTCGAATCCCGGCCAGGGCAAGTGTTTTTGTGATGAGCACGAATGTTTGTTCCTGGGTCATGGATGTTTTCCATGTATTTAAGAGTCCCCAGCAAGCTCTTTGCTCTTGCTCTTGCTCGGTTCTCCATACAAACGTAGTTACGCTCTAATTTTAAAACGACTAGCTAGTTTGCTCTGCAACTTTGTACTTAAAATAACTTAAGCTATATGCAGGCCTGTAATTAGTTTATATAGCTTCAGATACCATATAAAAATAAAAACAGTAAATTATGTTTTTCATACAAAACTTATTTTTGCCGTATTTCGTTTGTTTTATAAACTGGAGCCAAATAAACTAATTACAGGCCTATATACCTCATGTCATTGCATATGCAAAGTTCCGTTACAATCCAACACGTAGTTTTAAAATGAGAACGAACCTCCGTTTGTATGGGAAGGTGAAATTCGGCCGAGCTTTCCGGGGACTCGTAAGTACAATAATTTATCTTTATATTATGTACTAGCTTCTGCCCGCGACTTCGTCCGCCTTAAATTCGTTTATCGCGGATAAGGGTATTTTTCCGGGATAAAAATTAGCCTATGTCCTTCCCCGGGACTCAAACTATCTCCATACGAGATTTCATCCAAATCGGTTCAGCGGTTTTAGCGTGAAGAGGTAACAGACAGACAGACACACACTTTCGCATTTATAATATTAGTATGGATTATTTATGAAGTATAAATATATAAAACGGAAAATTTGAGTATAAACAGTAAAATCGTTTGTACGGAAATCCCATTGGGGGTCAGTCCACGTATAAAACTAAATGGAAATTAAAGGTTTTGCCGAGAATTTCAGTTAGTACGAAACTCTAGAGGTCGCTAGCGTCTTTCATCAAAGTGTATTGATAAATCAACACCGGCGAGGGACGAAGAACAGATCAGAGATATAAGTTTTTTTTGTTTAACTTTAGACATACATCACATCACTGACCATTGGTCGGGTTGGGCCTCCTGAGAGGATAATGTACTTACTAAAGAAAGAACGTGCATTACTCGTATAGAGTCACTTTTTACTTAATTTAAGGTTATACCTAGTATTGCAAAAGACCTATTTAAAGGCGACTTCATAACATTTTTTTTATATCTCATTTTATTTTTCATTCTGACTTCCAAAGGTAATCCGTTACTTAAAAACTCAAGGAATTATTTTTAGATTATGAAACTACGGATATTGTTTTGTAAATAATCATCATCATCTCCTTGCCCTTATCTAACTTATGTAGGGTCGGCACAAAATGTTTGCTTCTTCCATTCATCCCTATTATTCGTAATTTCAGCGGTTACTCCTTTCTTTCTCATGTCCTCTCTCACACAATCAATCCATCGCTTTTTTGAACTACCGATCGCTCTTCGTCCTTCGACATTCATCCTTAATATTCTTTTACCAATGTGACGTTCATCCCTTTTCATTACATGCCCATACCACGCCAACCTACTGCTCCTCCTTTTGTCCGTCACGTGTGCTACTTTCAAACTTCCCCTTATATACTCATTTCTAATCCGATCTTTCCTCGTCACTCCACACATCCAAGTCAACATTCTCAAACTCATGTTGTAAAGTATTTGGCATGGTTTATTTTGCGACCGGCCGCCTGCCTGACATCAAC
Source organism: Hedya salicella (assembly GCA_905404275.2). Lineage (NCBI taxonomy): Eukaryota > Metazoa > Arthropoda > Insecta > Lepidoptera > Tortricidae > Hedya > Hedya salicella. The sequence goes on along the minus strand of FR990106.1, from coordinate 6,462,808 downwards.
CCTCCTTGGGAATTCTTGGCTGAGAAGAAGGATAGGTGGATAGGATTATAGGGGAGATGGATGTACGGATCTGGGGTTAAGGATACTAAGTGCCACGTAGTACAGGGAGGGGAGGGTGTGTGACACTAGCAGCCAGAGCAGCCCGAGATCGCGTACCCCGTAGCGGTTCCAGCTATTTAGCGGATAGATATCTAGTGGTACCACCCTGGACTAAATATCACATATTTTTTGTAAAGAATCGTAAGTAAGTCATTATTCATGAACAACAGACAGTCGTGTTTAAAATTCGAAATCGGTAAGAACTCACGTTTTTATCATGCTTATATACTTAATTAACATAACCCTAACAACAGAACCCAATCACACTGGGTCTGCAGTACCCACGTACCCAGCAGCTAGTCTACTCAGAAGCAGGCGCGGTCGCAACCTGAAATTTTGGAGGAGATCACAAATAATAAAATATTTCGGGTGAATTACATTTTATTCACAATACATAATTTTATTGCACACATTATAAAAAGAAATGCAAGTCCTATTTTTATTGGCAATTGTTTGTATATTTTTTTTGTAAATTTTTTGAAGATTTTTCAATTGGACGTATACAAATTGGGAGGGTGGGGGGTGGGGGGGCTTCATGCCATGAACCGCCGCGCCTACTTAGAAGTTGATGGTTTTGCCGCGAAATCCAGTCAATAGTTACTATTCTTTATGAAGGACGTGTATTAAGAAATATCCAGGAAGACTTATAATAAACGTTTCCAGGCACAGCAGCCAAACGAGGTGTATTTCTTGGTCAAGTCTATTTCCAAAAACTGACGTTACACAATAATTACCCGCACACTCACAACGCAGCAAGCTTAAGGGCGGCTTGCACCATATTAATCTGAGGAAATAACAGAATTCAAAAAAAGGCCAGTTATACTACGAGATATTAATACGAACACTTATTTATTTAAGACGCCCAATGACAAAAATTCGTAAGAAGGCTCCGACTACAAAACGATACCGTGCAAATACTATTGCAACAAACCGGAAATCAGTTGAGATTCAAATCCAAGAAGTAAGTAATTGCGATATTTCTTTTTAATTTGATTTGATAATGACAACCAGCAAATAAAGTTTTGAATTACGTATAACGAAACGTAGGGAAACTGTTTTACCGATACATTCAATTCAATTTATTCAGTAAATAAATATGCAAATTAACAGATTAAAATCCAAAACATTTGCACACGAAAATATAAAAACACAAAGAACAATGTTTGGTAAGTAAGTTCAATTAAACGCGTTGAGTTAAATAATCTTCAAAACAGCTTGGTGCAAGACGTCACTAAACGCAATATCTAAATCTACCCACTATTTAAATAAATAAATAACACAGGAACAATCTTACACAAATCGACCTACTCCCAAACTAAGCAAAGTTTGTATACTATGGGTATACTGGCGACGATATACATAATATAAAGATAAATTTATATTACTTAATTACATAGAAAACATCCATGAACCACGAACAAGCATTAGTGCTCTTCACACAAACACTTGCCCTGGCCGGGATTTGAACCCGGGACCGCCAGTTCGTAGGCCGTTATACAACCCACTGAGCCAAACGTGTCTTCATTTATCTACATAGCTATAGAGGTCTCTAACTAATTTAAATTATCCTCGATCGAAGACTATTGATACGTCAGCACCGGCGAGGAACGAGAACGAGTCTGTCTGTCTTTGTTAGTAAATACATATAAAATGACTTCACGGAGCGTATATTTTACTTACGAGTAGGGCTCTGCTAATACTGGATTTTCATACATACATACGGCCGATTTTAGCGTATATTTTGCACGGAACTCTCACTGCGCAAGTGCAAATTGCACTTGATCAGTTTTTCTTCAATATCTCGGAAACGAAAGGAGATAATTAAAAACATACATAATTAATGTTGGGTTACAAAACTGCGGATTGTTTTCATATTCTTGTCGAAAGCATTTCCAGAAAAAATGGCATGCGGTTTTTTGACTAATCTTCCTAAACTGATTACTGTTGTTGTAAAACTTTGAGCAATATCTACATTTTTACTTAACTTTATCAGAAAGACGGTTACGTTTTTTGAGTGTATACAACATTTATTATTTCATGTTTATGAGGTAAAATGGCCAAAAGAACGGAAATAAACGAAAACCCCACTAAACGGAAATCCCATTGGTTACTCAGGCAATACAGAACTTTAGTAGAAGTCGCTAACAAGTTTAAACTATCCTCGATCAAAGAGTACCAATACTTCAACACCGGCAAGGGACGAGGGAAAGAGTGGAGATTTATTTCTTTATTTAACTTTGGACAGAATCACTGACCGTGGTGGTCTTCCTAAAATAACAAAGTAATAAGGAAGTACCAAATGAGGTTTGTTGTCATAAAAGCATATGTAAGTGTTACGAAAGACATCATAACTAGCAACAGAAGAGTTGTAAACTAAAAAAAAATCCTCAATAAAAAATGCAGAAATTTAAAACGGCACGTTGTGATTTTATTTACTGTTCACCTGAAAGTTTTAAACATTTTTCTAGAAAAAATAAGTGACAATCCACATTTTTATTGTGTTTCAAAACTTAAATAACAGAACCCCAACAAAAGACAGATTAATAAGGAAGTAGGTAACTCCATAATCAAAAGTTTAGTAATCATGAGTTTAGATTAAATAGAAGGCGTACGAGGCATATGAATATCATTAGCTTATACATCGAAGCATTACTTAAATGATGACAATGCGAATTGTTTACATATTTTACGTCACACCTGGTTATAATGTGAGTTTTACCGCACGCTATGCGTACTGTTATATCCAGCCATAGCATGTACAGATTGCTAAGTCAGCAATGCAACCATGCGGCCTGCGACGCTTTGACGTCATAACGAAAGTTATAAAAGTAAGTAAAGAGGTAAATTAGTTCAGTTCGCCGTATTATGTCCTAGTATAACGACATCTTGTATTTTGTGTAAATTGTGTGAAGTGAGTTTTTATTTACAATAAATTTAGTGGTGTAACTAAGAGTTTTTTTAAAAACTCCCCTGGAAGCTGCCCTATAACAAATTGGTGGCAGCGGTGGGATGACACAAAGGGACTAGAGATTCAAGTCTCGTCATTCCGAATCCAAGGCCAGCTTCCAGATCGACGGTTAGTCTCAGCTTCTCGCTGAGCCCGAATCACAACGAGATCGACGGTCAGCCTCAGCATTGTCGCCGAGCCCGCATCTTATCCCCGAATCGACGGTCAGCCTCCGCACCCTTGCGAAGCCCGCATTCGGAACACCACCGAAATATTGATCCAGCTCACACCCCAGGTCGACGATCAGCCTTGTGGATAAGCCCAGTCCATGAGCCCGCACCTGACACAAGCCGAAACTACCACATCGTAATTAATACAAAGTGCCGACACGTGTCGCGGCAACTCGACACTCCGAACCTTCCAGTTACAGAGTTCTCCAAGGATGTTCCTGCACATCATCATCTTCCTGTGAGTTCTATTCTTTTTAACTACCAGTGAAAGTGCCTCAGTTCTCAACCCCAGTTCAAGTTCATTATTCATAAATCGTATTCTAAGCATAACTAGCCCCTAACTCTGTATAGATATTAATCTGGTGTTCTGTACTGCATAATTAAAGTTAATGCCTATACCAAAGAAAGAGGAATCTCAGGACGAATCCGAGTCTCAAAATTCGAATTACACATCCGACACAAATAGCTCATCTGAAGTATCCGATACCGAGAAAGTAACCAAAGAAATTCCAAAATCATCCAAAATCAAAATGGCTGACAAGGTTACTCTCTCTGTTTTGACTAAGTTCATCAAACCCTACAATGGAGATCGCGAATCACTCCCGGCATTTCTAACTAACTGCGAAAACGCTATTAGTCTAGCTAGTACAGAACAACAGAATGTTTTATGTAAATATATTGTGTCGCAATTAGAAGGTAAAGCCCAATTAGCATGCTGCTTGAAAACATTTAAAACATGGCCAGAAATTAAATCTTTTCTTAAAACTACATTCGCCGAAAAGAAACATTCCATACACCTTCTTCTAGAGCTCCAGAAATGCAAGCAATTCACTTCCGAATCCGTTACCGATTATTCGCTGCGCGTAGAGTCATGTTTGACCAGAATTCTAGCCGACATTCAATACTCTTGTAAAGATGAAACACAACTCCCCGGACGTATAGCCGCCATGGAAGACCTAGCCCTTAATACCTTCTTACTAGGTCTAAATTCCGACTTCTCACATATAGTTCGAGGTCATAACCCTTCTACCCTTAACGAAGGAATCAGCTATGCAATTGAAGAAGAAAAGATATTTAATTTGAACCGTACCACTCCTAAGACACTCAAAACATGCAGCGTCTGTCATAAACCGGGACATACCTCATCGGAATGTTTCCAAGTCAAAAAGGAACGTAACTCTTACCATGTACGACCTCATCAGTATCCTCAACCTCAGCATCTCAATTCCTATAATCGACCTTCTACTAGTTCAAATTATCCCCAACACCAATTTCCAAACAAGAAAGTATGTGCCTATTGTAAAAACGTAGGACATACAATAAATGAATGCCGTAAAAGGCAATACAATAACAACCTACGTTTTAACGGCGGCGGCGCCACAAACTCGATGCCAGTAGTCGCCGCCGGCGCTCAGGTTTCAAATGCACCGAACAACCAAGTAAATGCGCATTATTGCGAAGCGCAGTTCGAAGAAAGCGATTGCGACAATAATTTAAACTAAATATGATCCCGGTCCCGTGTCTGCCGAGATCACTTAAATTAAAGGACACGACCGCTGTCTCTCGCTGTATCCCAAATCCTATTATTTCTTATATATCTCAACCACGTAACGCACAGTTGAGTCATGCCAAATCTCATACTAATCCCACATCTCCAAATGATCGGAGTCCTACTATATCTTATACACCTCAGCCACGTAACGTGCAGCTGAGTCATGCTAAATCTCATACTAATCCCACATCTCCAAATGATCGGAGTCCTACTATATCTTACACACCTCAGCCACGTAACGTGCAGCTGAGTCATGCTAAATCTCGTCTCAATCTTACATCTCCGCGAAAACGGAGTCCTATTTCTCTGCCTCCCCTGAATCTTGATATTAACGAGCTGAGACCTGCCATATCTATAAAATCGATCGACAATCGACCTCTCACTGAATCTTGTATCGAAACCAAATCTAAATCTTTTATGAAACAAACTAATACCGAAATCTATCCTGAAAATGAAAGCCCAATTTGTAAACAATCTCGCTCTGAATCCTGCACGAAAATATGTACTGAACCTCAGGCAGAACCTGCTTCCGCGCTTTGCGACACCGAATCTCAAGTACCCTGTTATGAAACGGAAGCCCTGAAGAAAAAAATATCTTTACCATACATATACTTGACGACTTCTAACCCTGAGCAAACCTTCTGCTTCCTGATCGACACGGGGGCAACTGTTAGTATTGTGAAATACTCTAGTTTCGAAGCAAAACCACCCCTTTCTTCTGAAATCATTAAACTTAAAGGTATTAACGATACAGACACGTACTGCGAAACACTTGGCTCTTCTCTATTACAGTTTCAACTTCTGGATAATACTATTTCATACAAATTTCATGTTATTAAGGACGAAATAAACCTTAAATATGATGGCATCATAGGTAATGATTTCTTAAAATTCTTCGACTCCAATATAAATTATAAAACAAAATCTATATCCCTACAAGGTCACATTCTACAAATTCATTTCAACCAACCATCTTACATAATTCCAGCTCGATCAGAAAGCGTAATTGAATGTGCTATCTCGAATCCAGATTCCGAACTCGTTGGCATGAAAGAAGGCCTTATTTTAGATCACAAAATCCGTGACGGCGTTTATCTGGCAAACTGTATAGTCTCTATTAAATACAATAAACGCGTCAATGTATCTGTCTTAAACACCACTGACTCTCCTATTGACATTAAGGAATGTAACGTTAACATTACCCCAATCGATTACTCTGCTTTCATTAAAGACTCGTCAGCATCCGACATGAAAGTGAACCATATCACCCCGAATCCGTCTAGTCGCATCCAGCGCGTGTTAAATCTCATACGTCACGAGCATCTTAATTCAGAAGAGAAAAAATCATTATTACAGTGCTGTAGTGAATATGCGGATATCTTTTATCTCGAAGGCGACCCATTGACCCATACCAATGCTCTACAACACTCAATTAATACAGGCAACGCTGCGCCTATTAATGCTAAGTCCTACAGGTTCCCAGAGTGTCACCGACAAGAAGTTGACAAGCAAATTAAGAAAATGCTAGACCAAAATATAATTAAGCCTTCTATATCTCCCTGGAGTGCACCAGTCTGGATTGTGCCGAAGAAAATCGACGCTTCAGGCCAAAGAAAATGGCGCATTGTAATTGATTACAGGCGTCTGAATGACGTCACAGTAACTGAAGTTTATCCGATTCCACTGATAACTGATATCCTTGATCAACTAGGCAAATCTAAATATTTCTCGACATTGGACCTCGTTTCCGGGTTCCATCAAATTCTGATGGACCCTGCTGACTCAGCAAAAACTGGTTTTACAATTCTTAACCCTAACGGTGTGTCAGGCCATTTTCAGTTTAATCGCATGCCATTTGGGCTGAAAAATGCCCCGTCCTGTTTTCAACGTCTTATGAACCTGGTCCTTTCCGGCCTACAGGGCCTACACTGTTACATATACCTAGACGACTGTATTATATACTCACATGACCTCGAAAGCCACATCCAAAAACTTCATCTCGTTTTTGACAGATTCCGAGAATACAATTTAAAATTGCAACCCGACAAATGTGAGTTTCTCCGCCGCGAAGTGACGTACTTAGGTCACATTATCACTGATAAAGGCGTGCAACCTAACCCCGACAAAGTTAAGGCCGTTGCACAATTCCCCGTGCCACGGAACGTCAAAGAAATAAAATCATTTCTCGGATTAGTCGGTTATTACCGCAGATTCATAGATAACTTTTCTCAAATTACTAAGCCACTTACTTATCTCTTAAAGAAAGATGTCACATTCCACTGGTCCCCCGAACAAGATCTCGCATTCAATCACCTTAAAGAAAAACTTACAACTGCACCTCTACTCCAATATCCCGATTTTTCACAACCTTTTGTAGTCACGACAGACGCTAGTAACACTTCCGTTGGTGCCGTGCTCTCCCAAGGTCCAATAGGAAAGGACCTCCCCATCGCATACGCGTCCCGTACTATGAACAAAGCAGAATGCAATTATTCCACGTCAGAAAAGGAACTTTTGGGAATTATCTTCGCTGTAAAATGTTTCCGCCCTTATTTATACGGAAATAAATTCAAAATCGTGACCGATCACCGCCCTCTCGTCTGGCTATTCAACGTAAAAGATCCCGGCAGTAGACTCATACGCTGGAGATTAAAACTAGAAGAGTACGACTATGAAGTCATTTATAAACCAGGAAAACAAAACTCTAACGCCGACGCCCTATCTCGAATTCCGATACATGCTATAACTCGAAACCAAAGCTCAAACGCGCCCAATCAGATTACCTATGAACAATATTTTAAAAAGCAATTTACTAACACTATCGGGAAAAACAACACTAAAATTGAAGAGCACTCTGAAAACTTATTCCGCTCTAAACAGCACACAATCGCATGTCCCACAGCCCTTGACCTTGACTCATCCATGCCTAATGTTGAAGAGATACTGTCTAGTTTACCAGATCAAAGCGAATTGCGAAATTCCGAACGCGAATCCCTTACCGTGCTCCCGTATCTCAGTAACGATAAAACTTACTATTTCTTATTCACTAAGATAAATCATTACGATGAAACAAATTACAAGTCTATTTTTAACCTGCTTATGTCCTTACGAGATATCATATTACAAAACAATCCCACACTCACTGACCTAGCGGTGTCAGACTTCACGGAGCCATTTACAAAGATATCATACAGTAAAATATATAATATGATTTCGTTTATATTCCATAATACCAACATAACTATACATATATATAAAAATAAAATGATTTATCCTACCCCAGCTGAAATTCCTCAGATCCTTAAGGAAAATCACGACTCCACCATTGCCGGACACCCGGGAATGAACAGAATGTTTAATCGAATAAAAGCCTCTTATTACTGGAAATCAATGCGCTCAGATATTGAGAATTACGTAAAGTCCTGTAAATTATGCCAAATCAATAAGCCACTAAGAAAATGTAATAAAGCTCCTATGGTAATTACTTCCTCCAGCACGAAACCATTTGAACGTTTAGCCCTTGACATTGTAGGCACTCTCCCGGAAGCCGGATTTCAAAAATTTAAATATATTCTAACCCTCCAAGATGACCTCACCAAATTTTCATGTGCATACCCTCAAGTCACAGCCACAAGCGAAGAGGTAGCTCGTAACCTCGTACATTTCATGGCCCTTTTTGGAATCCCAAAAATGATCCTAACCGACCTAGGCACTTGCTTCACTTCAGATCTATTCAAGCAAATTAACAGCATCTTTAAGATAAAATCCCTATTCTCTACTCCTTATCACCCACAAACTAACGGAGCCCTTGAACGCAGTCATGCGACCTTAAAGGAATATCTAAAATCTTTCGTAAACGAAAATCAAAATGACTGGCACTGCTATATATTTACAGCTATCCTTTGCTATAACACCACTCCTCACAGCGTAACTCAATACACTCCTTATGAACTCCTATATGGACACAAACCCCATATTCCTAATTCGCTCTACGAAACAAGCGATAATCTCACTTATGACGAATACATACGAGCCCTTCAATACCGCATGCGGTTCAGCCGCGAGAAGGCCCTCGAACATATCATTAAAAGTAAAGAAACTTCTAAACAATATTACGACTCCCCATCGCGCGAGGTTTCGTATAAAGCTGGCGATCTTGTTTATCTAAAACAACACCACAGACTCCGCAAGGCTTTATCCCCAGTGTGGAAAGGTCCTTACAAAATAATAAAAGTCAATAACAAACACAATGTTACTCTCTGTATTAACCGCCGCCATACTAAGTATCATGTTAACGAAATAAAGCCCGCTCATCCCTAAATAAATAATTACTCTCTTTTCAGAACCCTCTCACAAAGATGTTCCGCTGGAAGCAAAATAACACCGATCCTTCAGAGCCCCGGAATGTATTTTGACCCCTCAACTACCGTACATTTCTTTCACGATTCCTGGAATGTTGTAACTCATACAAATATTATTTCTTTAAATCCCCACTTACAGAGTATTGAACGCCTTCTTAGTAAAACGACTACTTTATGTAACCGTATTAACTTAACTTCTCTTTTCGACTGCACTGACATAGCAACCTCCACACAAACACTACTCGAATCTAACTACGCCAAGTCCTTATCACTATTTCATCTATTATCTCATAATATTACCAGTAGCAGATCCAAGCGATCTATAGAATTTGGAGGCGAAATTCTAAAATTCTTCTTCGGTACCCTAGATGCAGACGACGCCCGAAAATACGATGACGCAATAGAGTCCTGTCAAAAAAATGAGCATGAGATCTTCCATTTAATGAAAGAAAATATTCATATAGTTAAATCAAGCATTAACACCTTTAATTCGACTATCTCTAAATTAAACGCTAATGAATTAAAAATAAACACTCAACTCGAACACATGAACCAAGCCTTGACTCAAGTTACAAAGATAAACGAACAGCTGACTTATATGTCACGCGTCAACAACCTTGTAAACGTAATAGAAAGCTCGTTACTCGCAGCGTCCAATTACCTTGATTCAATTTTGAATGCTATCCTGTTTTCAAAAACTAATATCCTACACCCTTCGATACTTTCACCCTTTACATTATATCACGAACTATTGAAAAATAGTAATAACTTTAATCGCAACTTAGACTTTCCTATCCCAGTATCTTTGCAAAATATCCACACTATAATTGACATCTCTAAGTTAACATCTTATTATTTTAACCAAAAGTTAGTATTCATCTTAAGTATCCCATTAGTTTATCCCGAGAAATATACTGTTTACAAAACCCTTCCATTACCCATTCCTCACGAAATAGAAAACCCTAATACTTTCTCTCTCATACATCCCACTAGCTCTTTCATGGCGATAAGCGACGATAAATTACATTACGCACTATTTAATGATTTAAACGCGTGTACCGTAGTATCAAGCGAATATTCCATTTGCCCATTGTCAACTATTTACTCTAGTATTAACAACCCCTGTTGCGAGACACGTCTTTTTACCGAAATTTCAACATCTCTACCGAAGGAATGTGATTCCAAGCTGATTTTTGGCGATGTAGATATTTGGCATGTTTTAAATAATAATAAATGGATATTTGTCCAGTCAAAACCATGTCACTTAACTGTAAAATGTAACGATAATATCGAAGAACACCCTGTGTTCGGTACTGGCATTTTAAAACTAACAAATGATTGTATTGGCTACTCAAAAACTATCAGGCTGCTTCCCAGCACATCTAAAGATGTCTTAATACAAAATAACATGCATTCAGATTTTAATATTATAGAAGATGACTGCTGTAAGAAAGAAAAGTTTAATAACACTTTACCCTTACTTACCCCTATTTCTATTAGTAATATTAACCTTGACTCTTTAAAATATGCCTCTCATAAATTAGATAGTTTAGAAAATGATTTAGATAACTTACAGCAGCAATCTCATCTCGTGAGATACGGAACATACTATTCTAGTGTTACTTTATTTTTAGTTAGTTTTATCATATTGTACTTTATTTTTAAGTGTATTAAATGGTGTAACTTTAGCAATAATAAACGTTCAGCATCCAAATGTTGCATTCAAATATTTAACCAATGTAATAACAAACATAAAAATAAGACTCAAACCTCTGTTTCAAATTCCATAGAAATGTCAGAAAGTTCAGAAGACGAAAAGAAATCCGTAAAATCATTACCCATCTTCCAAGATGTATCTCGAGTGAATCAGGTTAAATTTAATTCTTCCAGAAATATTTGTAATCATTAAGACTTATTCATTGTAATTTTAATATTCCCTTACAGTTTTATAAAATGCTGAACGTAATTTAGATATGGATAAGTATTAGCATTAAGTAATTTAGATAAGCTTCCATGTTTAAGATAGATCTTGTAACTCAGCTTCATCTATTTGAGATAAAGCTTCGTTTTATCGGGGGGGCTGTTATATCCAGCCATAGCATGTACAGATTGCTAAGTCAGCAATGCAACCATGCGGCCTGCGACGCTTTGACGTCATAACGAAAGTTATAAAAGTAAGTAAAGAGGTAAATTAGTTCAGTTCGCCGTATTATGTCCTAGTATAACGACATCTTGTATTTTGTGTAAATTGTGTGAAGTGAGTTTTTATTTACAATAAATTTAGTGGTGTAACTAAGAGTTTTTTTTAAAAACTCCCCTGGAAGCTGCCCTATAACAGTACGCTAATACTTGCATTATGGCCTGGTGAAGACGTAAAATTGTGTACTGTAAGGTGGCTCGTGTATAGCCACCTTTTTCATATCCTGGCCGTTTATTTTAAATAATAGATTCGAATAAAGAATGTTCTTAATATTTTCTTCTGTTTCCGCGATTATTACTCATTGAAATAAAACAATTTAACGGATTATATCGCGTATATTATCTCATTTTAGTTCCCGACGTTTCGGAAGCTTTCCAGCTTTCCATGGTCACGGGAGGACGGGAGTTCCGAAACGTCGGGAACTAAAATGAGATAATATACGCGATATAATCCGTTAAATTGTTTTATTTCAAAAAGAATGTTCTGTTTTTGTATTGTCATAATGTGAAAAATATATATTACGGATTTGGCTATCAAAGAATATATGATAAAATAAGTAATAATATTACTCTTGTTTTACTACCAACGGCTACACTCCCACAAGTTGGTGGAGGTGCGGGGTAAGGCCGTGGGGTGACCCAGGAAGAGATGGGTCACCAATCCCATCATCCCAACAATAAACCAATAATAAAAAATATTTATGTTGTCTTGTAATTATTTGCGTTGGAAAAGTCATTGCTCTGACATGTCAAATGTCAATATGACAATGTTATAGCAATGGACAAATCGAGGTCTATGAACATAGATAATTTAGAGTCATACTGAACTACTTTGTCTATGGTCAAATCAAATTGGTATAACATGCATGATAATTTGCATGTTATACAACCTCATATAAGATTGGTTAACGATACAGATGTGTAGAACGGGCACGATATTAAGCACGTTCCGCACATCTAGTTACTTTAATTGTTGGAAGGTGTGTAGTGCTTTATAAATTACATGCACCGGGCTCCTCCAATAAGGGTACGAGTGTCTGAGACGTACTTTATAAACTTTATGGTCCAGATATATTTTTATTAAGAATTAAATTGGGGTTATAGCAATCGTTGCCCTGTTTTTTGGCGGGGTTTTCACAGGGTAAAGCTAGGGTTACACAGCATATGTTTACGTAAAATGCCATAAGCTGGTAAACATATGTGACTTAACTTTGGCTACCTCTTAGCTAGAGGCCGATTGGGTAAATAATTGTATGGGGTCCCCCGTATAGGTAGGGACGTACCTTATATCAGGTAGGGCCAGTAATTATGTTTAGCGGCCTTCGGCCTTACCCCGAGACAACGGGATATGTGAGGTGGCTCGTGTATAGCCACTTTTTTCATATCCTGGCCGTTTATTTTAAATAATAGATTTGAATAAAGAATGTTCTGTTTTTGTAATGTCGTAATGTGAAAAAGATTCATTACTGTTTTGGCTATCAAAGAATAAATACGTAAATAGTTACTCCTGTTTTACTACCAACGGCTACACTCCCACAGTACTTACCACGGGCAGTAAAAAAGAGAGCCCTCTATCGCATATTTACAACCCTCGCCTGCGGTTTGGGTCACAAATACCTGCCCTTTCGAGCTTTCTCTCTTTTGCAGCCCTTGGTAATTAATGTACTATTAACGTAGTCAATTTCGAAGAAATTGTAATAAATTTTCATGAGAAATCTACGAGAGACGCAGACATACCTGTCCCACATAATAGTAGTATCCTTGATCTCTATTATTCCACTGGATAAGCTGTCCAATACATTTGACAGCTAATCTTGTGTGCCAATTTGAAGGCCCCCCGCGGTCAGTGAGTATCCCATTGAACTAATTTTGACGTTACTACATTTCAAGGAAGGAAATAAGTAATTTACTTTGTTAATTGATTTAAACTTACGACAAAACAAAACAACACGGGCCTTTATCCATACTAATATTTACTAATAATTACCAACGAAAGTTGATTAAATAGATCATATTTATACGCGATTAAGAATAAGAATAAGAATAAGAATGCTTTATTTTGTGAAACATAGGTAGGTTAGGTGACTTATAAATTAAATTAAATAGTAGCACTATGTTTTGCCAAAGGGCGTACAAAATGGTTGGAGATGTTTGCAGGCAGCATGCATAATATACAAATTAAAATAAACACTTTTTATTCTATGTAATTATCCGTTAGGTATTCTTGAGTTGAATAGTATGCTTTCTTAACTAAAAATGTAAACAATGTTTTTTTTAAATAATTGAAGATCATGCAAATTTCGTATATCTTTTGGTAATTTATTAAAAATTTTAGGTGCCATTCCAAAAATACTTTTTGCAAGCAGGGCAGTTTTATGCGGTCCATGGTTAATTTTGTCCTGCATACGAAGACTGTTAAACTTTACAAATTGATTACAATTAGTTTTTACATAAACAGCGGTCTCAAAGATGTAAAGAGACGGAAAAGTCAGTACATTTAATTTCACAAAATATGGTCTGCATGATTTTGTGGGGTTAAGACCACAGACCGATCGTATACATTTCTTTTGGCCTTTAAATACTAAATCTCTGTCTGTCGCATTGCCCCAGAATATTACACCGTATCGTAATGTGGACGTAACGTATGCATGATAAGACGTTAAAACTGTTGATTGGTTAACTATTTTTCTTAAATAATACAGAGCATATGAATATGTATTAAATTTTTTGCATACAATGTCGATTTGATTTTTCCAACTCAATTTATTGTCTAAACTTAATCCTAAAAATTTCGTAATGTCCGTTTCATCAATTATGTGATCCTTATATGCTATATTCAAGTTGGTAACTTTGTCAACTCTTTGTTTGAAATTTATTATGTTGGTTTTCCCTAAATTAATTCGTAGGTTGTTACAGTTCAACCATTCAAATAGTAATTCTAGTGATCTGTTAATTTTGTCCTCATAGCTATCTAAATCTTCTCCGGTAAATATAACGGTACTGTCATCGGCAAAGAGAACCATAGATTCTTCGATAGCCTGTGGTAAGTCATTTATATAAATTAAAAAAAGAAGCGGTCCGAAGACGCTTCCCTGTGGGACTCCGAACTTTATCACTCTGGAATCAGTGGAATGGGTGATTTGTCTCCTAGTTTTAAGACATACGTGATCTATTTGAGTAATTTGTTTTCGGCCTGTCAGATAAGATTCAAGTAAGCTATGAACATTTAAGCCCCGTTTTGTTGTGTTATTGACGATATAAATAAATGTATCGATAAATAAATACTTATATATAAAAATAGAAATCATGGACGACCCTGATGCCACCTTGTTCTAAACACAGTGCAAGCAACTTAGCTAAATGTGTCATCTTCCGTTGAAACTTGCGCTTCAGAAGAATTAGCTCCACCTTTCTGCATACAACTTCAATATTTTTAAAGGGCTCCGCTCTTCCCTGCTCCGCTTTGCTCGCCCGAGGCACGTGGATTACACACGAACTTAATCTATGCAGATTGTTCTTCGCGAAGAAAAATGATAACCCGCTTGAACGGGACAAGTTTTATCATCCACGGTTTATGCGTCCCAGTTTTTCTCGCGGGAATTTATTATCTCCAATCTGAATTTTATTAGTACGAAGTACAAGTTTGAATTTTTCCTACTCTCGTAGTTTTTTTGGGTTATTCAAGTAGTTTGTGGAAAGTAATTCAATGCAATTTCAAAAGTTACTTAACCTTTATCCTCAAAAGACTCAATAATTGTTAGTCCGTCAAGAAAATTTTGGACACGTATTTTTTCTTTTGTCAATGAAACAACAAATGATTAAGATATAGCCCGTTATAGTACCCCGTGACGTCACGCCGTGCGACCGTTTTACGCACGGCGTGACGTCATGCGCCCCCACTCCCAAACTTTGACGCGCTGTATCTTTGTCTTTTTTTGTTTGATTGACAAAAGAAAAAATACGTGTCAAATATTTTTTGATAACCTAACTGGCGGACTAATTAAAATACTATTTTTATTTACCCAGGACATAAGGTAGTTTCCTGGGTAAATAAAAATATTATTTTTAAGTAGTAAAAATGAAATGTCTGTAGGTACAATTAACATATTTTCAAACTAATAAGTGAAACGGGCTATTTTTTATTTATTGTTTTAGTTATTTTTATTTTTTTTTGTTTTTTTTTAATCATTGAATCGATAAAATATTGTTGTTGGAATTTTTGTATGTGTCTGTGGCTTGATTACGCGTAAACAGCTAAACGGATTTCAACTATTTTTTTGTACACGGGTAGCTGGTTATTGACAGATGGTCATAGGGTACTTTTACTGGACTAAGCTGAAGAAAGAAGCTTGGTAAGGTTTTTTTCTACGCCGCTGATGAAGTAGCAGACGCCTTCTAGCATTTAATATCCACCTATAGTAGAACACCACTTGTTGTGAATGACAAAATATTCAATTAGCCAGAATAACAGAGATTAAAAAAAAATCGTTTAGAATCTAATTCTGCAAACATTGGTCATCAATTCAAATACTCGCGCCAAATAATAACTTCGCAACTTTGCGTAACCAATAACTATTGTCGCGGAGCGAGTGGTTCATATATAGATTCCTGAGCGTAGCGAGGCTTTCAACGTACGAAAACCTAAATAGTCTAGCATCCGTGCTTTTCTACTTCTCACCTACTTCTACTTCTTACTTTTCACCTCACTGAAGTGCGGAAAATGTGAAATATAAGAAAATATAACTAACCTATTATTTTTTCATTTCGAAACAGAACCTACCTACGATAATGAACCTACGAAATACACTCATAATAACACATTAATAGAAACAAATAAATAGAAATTCGAACTTCAAATGACCTTTCCACTGTAGCGGATAAAATGAAATTTTCC
Organism: Hedya salicella; assembly: GCA_905404275.2. Lineage (NCBI taxonomy): Eukaryota > Metazoa > Arthropoda > Insecta > Lepidoptera > Tortricidae > Hedya > Hedya salicella. Next base: position 6,446,526 of record FR990106.1, on the reverse strand, counting down.
ACGCAGATTTGTCGCTGTAAAGGGAACTTCTCTGAACTAGTGAGGTGAAAATAACTATTGATTTCCTTATAACCCAGGCATGAAACACATTTTCCGGTATACCGCTGCAAGCTTTTGTGGGTTTCGCTTGAGATTGAGCATTCTTAATCCCTCGGGAGAAATATATAAAAGCCATTAATCATTAAAGAAAGGAGATAAAGTATCCCGTGTGGACGTGGATTACTTTTGACACATTTCCATTTTGGAAAAGATTGTAACTGCAAAATTTTGTAATACTTTATATTGGCAGTGTTTTATTTATGTAACAAGTCTCTGATGCTTATAACGTATATAATATTTATATTACGATTTTTTTCTCTTAATGGTGAATAATAATATGTCACTATTAATAGAAGAAAATCGTAATGTAATCGTGAATAGTATAACCTCAAAATATAGTCCGGACTGTAATAATTTAGACTTAGGTAATATTATTTTTTAATGCTGAATTGAAAATATGTGATATTACAAAAATATTTTATTATTTCAACCAATTAATTGAAATATACTATCTTCGTATTTAAAGATAATAACGGAGCCATTGCCCGCCTTTCTTGTGTGTAGTCCACACTAAGTAGGAAAAGCTATTATATTTTCATTATGTCAATTTCGAGTGAATTTAAATACGATACATTACTGTATGAAAAATGAAACGAAAGATGTAAAATGTAAACTAATCATTAGAACACAATAGGCCAGTCAGCGAGCTATGGAAAAGGCTATGCTCGGGATCTCTCTACGAGATCGAATCAGAAATAAAGAGATTCGTAAGACGAACCAAAGTCACCGACATAGCAAACAGGGTGAGCAAACTAAAGTGGCAATGGGCAAGGCACATAGGCAGAAAGGTTCTCGAATGGAGACCGCGTACCGGCAAGCGCAGCGTGGTTAGACCACCCGCAAGGTGGTCGGACGACCTGGTTAGGGTTGCAGGGACTCGCTGGATGCGGATCGCCTCTATCCGGCCCATGTGGAAATCTATTGAGGAGGCCTGTGTACAGCAGTGGACGTCTTATGGCTGAAAAAAAGTCTGAAAAAGAAAAAACAAAGCCTAGTAGGTATAAAATTGTAACGAAGATTAAATATCAAAACATATATTAAACTCTATAGAAAAAAGGCCAATACTTTGGGCGTCCGATTTGTGGTTAGAAGCCCGAAAACTGTTGAACCGCTTTCCGACTTCTGAGTATAATTTACTTTATTCTTATGCCGTAAACTTTTTTTTTATGCGATGTTACTACTCTAAAAGTAATGATTATTTACTCTTCAACGAGAGTACAAAGTAGATCTCAAAAGCATAAAATACCGACCCGCAAAGCGCCATGAAAATAATACGCACATTGAAAAACCGGACATTCGAGACTCAATGCAATATGAAAATACATATTCGATGTAACGCGTCGGCATTAAAACCGTAAAAACCAGATTCATTTCCGGTTTTTATTAGACTTGGACGTGGCAAAAAGCAGAATGTTCCAATTGGATATGTAACCCGGTGTCAGTTAACATTATTCAACAAAAAATAACTTTTAGCTCTGGGCCTGCCCTTCTGGCACAACTGTGACATGGGACTCTGTGACCGATAACTATCTTTACAGATTAGGCCCATCTGGCATGTATGTATACCTTTATTTGTTTTCTCAAAGTGGGTAGTTTTCACACATTGTAACTTTGACAGAGAAAAATATATCTTTTCTCAGTCAACCCGTGAACAAGGAAAGCTGAAAAGCTTCCGAAACGTCGGGAACTGTAATAAGATAATATACGCAATATAATCCGTTAAAATTGTTTAGTATAAATAAATTAAGAAATATTTAGTAAAGTATTATTCTATTATTTTCATCCATATTAAAATATTTGCTTTTATTAATTTAAACTTGGTTTATTATGGGCATTTAAGGCACGTTCAGCACTTAAGTGCAACAAACAATTTTGACAGTCCATTGTATCCAAAAGGCATTAAAGTATCTTCGTATTTTAATAAGTCACTTAACCCTTTTCCCGCTGTGACCACAAAATATCCGGGAACAACTTCCTGTTGAATGTGACGGCTGAGTTATAAGATGTCAAAACATTGAAGTACTGACAGCGCGTAACTTTAAAGTACAAAAACAATTTGTGAGGGTTTACTCTCGAGGCTTTAATATTGACGAGATAAAACAAAGATATTGACGCTCACGTATTTTATGGTTCACTTGTTACAAGAGACATCAATACTATTATTTGGTCCGTAGGTTTGCGAAATGTACTGACGCAGTAAAAGTCACACTGTTTAAAGCATATTGCCAGTAATTCTATACATGCAGCCTATGGGTTAACTATACGCAGAAGGCATACAGCGACATGTGAGTTCAATATAACAGCGCGTATAGAGCGTTGTTGCGGATGCCACGCTATTGAAGCGCATCCGCGATGTTCGCGGAGACAAACACGGCGGGGTTCGCCGCCATCATGCGCGCGCGCCGCGCCTCTATGCTGCAGCGCGTGCGTGACAGCCACAACGCGCTCCTGCGCGCTGTTGTTGTTGAACGATGGGACTCGCCAGAGCTGGAGAGATAGATCGGGCTCCACGCCCTCAAATAATATATTCGCTTTTTGTATTTTGTTTGTATATAATGTTTTACTGTCTAATACTAACACTTATTTTAAGTACAAACTTTACTAACGTTATATGGATCCTTGGTCTGAAATAAAAGTATTATTATTATTATACACTTATTTATTTTCAATCTTAGGTACGTTTTTTACAAATATATATATATATAAAGTAAAATACAAAAAGCAAATACAAAATATAAACAAATAATAAAAAACCTAACCTAGGGTGCCGCCGGCAGCGGGGCAGGGCTCAAGCTACCGGTGGTTAGGGCTGCACAGAGAGGAACCTCCTGACAATGCGGGCCGTGTACTGCCATCTGTATACTGCCCTTGATCCAGCCATCTAGCGAAAGTCTCTTAAGAGGTTCGGCGAGACTCTTCGCTATAAGACCGTATACCGAAACGACTATCGGCACAATGATCGTCGAATCAACATCCCACATGCCGGTCACCTCGTGAGCCAAGTCAAGGTACTTGCTGAGTTTGTCCTTCTCGGTTTTCACGAGGTTCTCGTCATATGGGATGGTAATGTCGACGAGCATTGCCGGGCGCTTAGATCGATCTACCAGCACGATATCAGGCTTATTGGCTACAATAGTCCTGTCCGTGATGATAGATCGATCCCAATACAGCGTGGCACGACCATTTTCGAGAACTGGCATCGGTACATACTTATAGTATGGCACCTCAAACCCCACAAGACCGTATTTAACAGCAAGTTGCTGGTGAATAATCCTGGCTACTTGGTTATGTCTGTGCAAGTACTCGTCGTTAGCAACATAAGAACAACCGGACATGATATGCCTGAGTGACTCTCCGGGACGGTGGCATGCCCGACAAATGTCGACCGTACCGTCCTTCAGGATATACCTCCGGTAGTTGTTCGTCATGATAACTTCGTCAGCAATTGCACAGGCAAAACCTTCGGTTTCCCCGAAGAGATCGCCGAAACGTAGTCAATTCACCAACGCGAGCAGATGTACATCGGGCCCTGTAAGGGCCTTGTAGAACCGCCCGTGTAGCTCCTTAATCTTCCATACGTGTTTGCGGTCTACGGTGCTAAGCACCGTTGGTCTGCGCCAGTTCTTGTTTGCCAAGGATACAGGGGTGAGGCCTTTGCCTAATGCCACTACATCGCGATGTATCCCAAATTTAATGTTTAGGAAATACTCCCTGAGGCTGCACACCTCGCGATTATGGAGATCCTTGGCGTTTAAAAAGCCACGGCCCCCACACTTACGTGGGATGTACAGTCTCATAACTGACGAGCGTGGGTGTAGCATGCGGTGTGTAGTGAGCAGCAGACGGACCCTCCTATCCTGGGCGTCCAGCTCAGTTTGAGTCCACCTTAGTATGCCAAAGGAGTTAGTGAGCAGGGGCATCACCAAAGCTCTAAATTCGTGGAATTTACAACTTTCCCCCGCTGTACATGCATGACCGCACACTTGTCTATACCAAACTCCATTTTGATGGCGCTACTGAAAGTATCTGTGACTTTCAGTAGCTCCACCAGTTCCGGTCGTTTTGGTGCAAACAGCTTGAGGTCATCCATGTACATCAGATGAGAAATGATCTCACCCCCTCTCCGAAGGCGGCAACCTAGTCCTGAATCCTTCAGCAGAGTGCTGAGTGGATTCAGGGCTAGGCAGAACCACAGTGGACTCAAACTGTCGCCCTGATAAATACCCCTCTTGATCCTTATAAAGTCCTGCGGAGCAGGGCGGGCGTCTCGGCCGCCTGATTGACGAAGGACTGTGGTCCACTGTCTCATAAATGCGCCTAAGAAGGATCTTAGAGCTGCATCGACTTTATACAGCTCCAAAATCCTCTCGAGCCATGAATGAGGCACCGAATCATAGGCGTGCCGAGTCAAGAGAGACCCCTTGCTCCGCCGAACTTGTTGACAAATGGTCGTGTCAATGAGGAGGAGCTCCTTAGTACCACGGGACCCAACCCTACATCCATTGTGAGGAAAGGCCAAAACGTTACGTTGCGTGTTAATTTTTGCTCTCAAAATAGATGTAAGGAGCTTGTACAGCGTAGGCAAGCACGTGATGGGTCGGTAGTTTTTCGCTTCCGAAACCACTTAACCCAGAAGTTGTGCAAGCCGTCCGGCCCGGGACTTTTCCAGTTCTGAGTCGTACGAGCCGCACAACTCACGTCATCGGGGCTGATAGTAACAGCCCCATGGCTTCGATGGGCTCACACTCGCGCTCAACAACAGTCATCCACTCGCCCTCTGTGTGATCAACTGGCACCGACCAGATACTACGCCAGAAATTAATCATAGCAGTAGGATCCGGCAGCTGCCCGTCGGTGACACGTTGGTCGGTTCCCTCCCACTTTCAGTATACCTTCCTTTGATCGCTCTGTAAGAGGCGATTCTGCTGGAATCGATCCACACGTTCTCTGTAGCGACGGATACGGCTTGCTCACGCATAGACTTTCTGCTTCAGGAAGTCGATGCGCTCCGTGACACAGGCCATGAAATCACTCGGACTGACATCAGTCCCCGCAAAGGCCTGTGCTACGTAGCGCATGACACGAGGGCGGTTGTTACCCTCATGGGCGAGCCTCATACAAGCATGCGGACATTCAAGTGTTATAATATTGTAGTACAATAACTGATTCATAAGGTTCAAGTAATACTTTTTAATATATTTAATCAACTACGACGTTATAGACCTTCGAAGTTGTATAATGCGCAATTCGATTAAAATCGCATAACTGTAATTGTTAGTATTTTGGGACAATGGGCTAGCACAAGACAATTGTACTACATTTTTCTTAAATAAAATATAATGAAGTATGTGTTTTGATAATTTAAAATTATATTAATTGGTTTGTTTGTGTTCTACAGATTTTTTTAAAAGGTGTATATTAAAATGACTAAACTTTGAGTTTTAAGTAGGTTTTAGAGCTAGGTTCAAGTAGTGACTAGTTGTATTATAAAGCTCATAGATTAAGCATCACGTTCCATAAAAAAAATCCTTCGCCTAACCGAGCTCTTTCGAAATAAATGTTTTTTTTTAACAAAAAGTAATACTCCTACAGAAGTTTAAAAGCAACACGTCTAAAATGTGTGTAGTATTCCTTGAATATAATAATCATAATCACACTTTGAACCATCAAAACATCGATATGTTTTGATGGTTCTCCTCAAGGTTTTATGTCATTAAAATAAATTCTTGGATCGATGGAATCGAACAAATATCAAAAAGCCAACAGTCTTTTTCAATTCAAGCAATTTTAATGACATTATTAGGTGAAAAGTATTGTAGGCGCGTGATCCAGAAGAAACTAACAATAAGTGAAATAAGACTTTGTTTTTTGGATTAAGTATCAATCGGTGTACTGACACCGATTACTACGTATTATCAACAGGATAATTGCATGGACATGGCAAAGACGATAATCGCTTGGCTGTCTTAAGATGCTGAGAGCACGTAGCTCTCAGCATTGCATGATGGTTACAAAAAAATAAACTAGATGGCGTTGTTATCAAAACAAACAAAAATTTAATGCTTTGTTTGTTGATATGTAAGTCTCACAAGCACTAAAATTGTTCTGTAATATAATAATCTACGACATGGATAAAATATAATTACTATTAAAAAAAAGCTTCCACTGAAATTAAAAAAAGCACACAAAAAAAGCAACTTTTGGAACACGCTTCCTTTTAACCGACTTCTAGAAAAAAGAGGAGGTTCTCAATTCGTCGGAATGTTTTTTTTAAAGTATGGTTCTATTAAAAATTTTCTTTTAAGCGTATTGTTAATATCAAGAACTCATTGCAAATATACCGCCATTTACACTTTGTTTCTTCATGAAACTACGAGGTTTTTAAACATACTTAAGTTTATCTACACCTCAATAAGATATGTGATTACAAGAATATTACCGCACTATACTTTAATAAAAATAATATAATAAGTAAGGTGGAACTTTAGAATACCCTCCTTTGGAAAATACTCTACTTTGGATGCAAAATTCCGTAAAAACTTGCGTTGCTAGTTGTTTGAAAGTCGTCAAGGATGAAAATCTATTATAATATCATATAATATGAAGAGATGGTCAATTGAAACATAGACTAGGCTGAACAAAATAATAATTGTTTGTACCTGGATCTTTGCCTGAATATTGATTATGGATACCTACACTTATAACATTCGAAATACTGATTCAATATTAGTATGGTTATTCAATAATATAGTTACTACAAGAAAATTTACAACTGACTGATTGTATTCATAAAAGGTAAGGTAAAAGAAAAATAGTGACAAGTTCCGTTATAATGACACTCCTCAAAAGTAGGGATTTCTATTTTTTTATTACAAGTAATTCATAACTAACTATACTTACAACTAGAAATAATTTACATTAAACACAATTTTTATTTAAGATAAATAACACAATTTATTAATACATAATTAAGTAAACTATCTTCTTAAGATTTTGTTGAGGGTATAGCTTAAGTATTCATTTCCAAAATTGGAAAGAGGATTGAAGCTTCCCTTCAACTTCAATCTGAGACTGGTTATCATTGTAGGCGAACGCACTCTAACATTTACCTTTTACTGTTTTACTAACTTATCATTTCTTAACAATTCAAAGACTGAGTGAGAGAGAAAGAAATATCGTAAAATACTGTCACAAAATAGCGTATATGCAACAAAAAAAAACAATTTCTGATTGAGTCCCATTTTGTAGTATAAACATGTAGTTATTTACTATAATAGTATAGAATAATATAAAAATAAAATATACTTAACGCAATGACGCCCTGTTTAACTACTAATAAACATCAGTGTTACCCTAATCTCCACTTACTTCTGCCCTTAATTGGTATAGCCACAGGTTCTCAATGGGATTTAAATCTGGTGATCTAGCAGGCCACGAAATGATATTTATGTTATAACGCCGGCGAAAACACTCATTCACACTTTGGGAACGATGTATAAGACAATTATACTGCACAAATGAAATTATAGGTAATTCTTCCTCCGGATACACATTTTGAATCATGGTCTCCTCCAGCACATTGACGTAATCAGCACTGACTGGGCACTCTGACGAGTTCTCCCGGGTCAGCCCCGCTCATCCAACTCCACATATTCACTGTAATGCGACCAGATTGCACATTGGGCACTACGTGATCGTTATTATAACGCGTATTATTTCGACGCTTCAAACTTAAACGTCCGTGTTGACTAGTGAAACGTATTTTCGTCAGTGAAAATGACATTACTTCAATGTGGAGTCAGCAAAGGGTTTGACTGCATGCTTGCGAGGATGTAAACCCTCACTGTGTGGAGAACACGGCGAACAGTGTCCACGCCTGTGTTAAATAAACGGGTGTAATGGGTTGTTGGTGGAAAACCATTTTCTCCATATTCCTGGACCATGCTTTGACGCCGCTGTGCGCTTATAAGTAGAGGTCTACCGGTCCATTGGCGGTGCAGTAATGATCCTTCCTCTGTGAATTGTCGCACCCAATAACACAACTGTTTTCCTCTGTAACAATTTTCAGAAATGTATAATCATTATTAAATTGGCATACAGATATAACTAATATATAAAATCCCAGACCCAGCCACAGTACCTGCACTGCGCTTCTTAAGGTGACTGAGGATATTAGACGGGGCATGGAGGACCAAATGGTCACAATACTTGTTCTTATTGATTTTTCCAATGCATTTAATACTGTTGACCATGACATCCTACTTGCACTGCTCAAGCATTTGAATGTGTCTTTGTCTGCGTTGGGTTGGTTTTCTACCTATCTTCGTGGACGACGGCAGGTAGTCCGGGTAGATCGGTCGTTGTCTGACTGGTGTGACTTAGCCACCGGTGTACCACAAGGAGGAATTCTGTCTCCACTTCTATTTTCTACTTTTGTTAACTTCATCACCCCCGACCTTCGATGTTCCTACCATCTGTATGCTGACGATCTACAGCTTTACGACCAGTGCAAAGTGACTGATATTACTGCTACCATTGACAAGTTAAACCTGGACCTTTTACACATCCAAGAATGGTCTGGAAAATTCGGCCTATTTGTAAACCCGTCAAAGTGTCAGGCTATTGTCATTGGTAGCTCTCGCCAGCTAGCTAAACTCAATCTCAACTCTCTCGCGCCTGTAACTTTTAACAGCACACCAATTTCATTTATTTCTAGTGTTAAGGATGTAGGTGTTTACTTGGATAGCACGCTGAGCTGGAAGGTGCAGGTTGCCGAAATTTGCAGGAAGGTCATTGGATCGCTCCATGCTCTTAACAAATTGAAGCATTTCTTGCCCATTAAAACTAAGGTCTTGTTGGTAAATACCCTAATCCTACCCATAATTGATTATGGTGATGTGTGTTATCCGGACTTAAACGAAGATCTTCTTGATAAGTTGGATCGGCTTCTCAATAATTGTGTTCGTTTCATTTTCTGTCTCAGTAAATATGATCATATATCTGCTTTCCGCGCTCAGCTTGGTTGGTTTCCAATTCGTCAGCGACGTAACATTCGAATGCTTTGCTCTCTCTCTTCAATTCTTAACGATCCACAATCTCCAGAATATCTCAAAACTTTCTTCAGTTACATTGAATCCACTCGTAACCGTCATTTTCGCTCTTCCGGCAATCTCGCCCTTTCTATCCCACTCCACTGAACTGGCTTCATATCCAATTCTTTCTCCATTCAGGTTGCCCGCCTCTGGAACGGTCTTCCTCTTAAAATCAAATAGGCCCCGAATAAGTTTGCATTCAAAAAGTCCGTGAGCAACTTCTTTGCGGGCAGAACCGAAGACTCTTAGTTTATCTGCTTAATTCGTTTCATCGCTATATATATATATATATATGTTATATATTTATTAACCTTATATATATTTGTGTATTTATTATATAAATTTTGTTATTCATGTATTTAAAGTATATAAATATGTGTTTTTGTAATTACACAAGCCTCAGCACCGCCTACAATTTTTCTGCTTTGCCCTAAGGTTGACTGGTAGAAAATGCCTTATGGCATTAAGTTCGCCTTTTGTACAATAAGTTTTCTTTTGTGCAATAAAGATTAAATAAATAAATAAATAAAAATCTAGAAAAAAATGTAAACAAATAACACTTACGCTTACACCGGTTTCTGTGGCAATTTCTGTCTAATTTTTGCCTTGACCATACAAACTAATTATTTGTAAAATTGTGGCTAAGTAAATATTGCAACCCATTATTACAAAATAAAAGAACTAAATAAATACTAAAACTCAATCAAAAATACAATCGAACGGACGGCAGCCGCAAGGGAACGAACGAACAGTTTCTTTGTATAAAAACTATTACGGTATATTCATAATTTTAAGTCTACCCTCTAAGTATGTGCTGTTACTTTTATATAATTGTTGCACTATTCAACAACTATTCAACATGTGACTTAATTATAATAATTTATTTGTTTAAATAAAAATGTTTTGTTTAAGCAGCTGTTAATTAATCTCAGTAAAAAAAAAAAAAAACTATTAATACTAAACGCATGCCTTGCAAACGTAGGTGATTAGTGATTACAAATACGGTTATAAATTTCATCCACGTCGAATATGCCTTGATGGCTAAGGGGTTTAATGAGTTGATCTATACGACGAATGTTCTTGGTTCAAATCTTCTCGACGGAATAGGGACAAAGCGTTTTTTTATTTTGTGTTTGAATTAGCAAAATCATCGATGGCTTTGGTAATATATATTTCGGTGAATCTAAGTAATATTTAATTGAAGGTGCATTCAAAAATACTGGAATCTGAAGATACGTCCCATAATGTAAATTGAATATTTGATTGATGAAATTGATCTAGAAACTGTAAACGTTTTTTATACCAATTAAATATTCAAAAACAAATGCAATCTGTTTTATTTATTTTGCTAATGTCAGAAGTGATATATAATATAACATAAAGATATCGACAGCGATGGTATGTGTCATAGCCATTTGAGTGCCCCTGCATAAATGAAAATGCAATGTTCACTTTGTTATTTCAAATTATGTAGGCGTTATATTTGATGCTGATATAGATAAAAGTGTATCGTATATTCTTTAACTATATTAAGCTTATTTTATCCAAAATCGAACAAATAACACCCGATTTCGATTTCTTTAATTTAACGTAAAAAATAGTTTTTAATATTTTTTTTATGTAGAAAATTAATTTCCGAAATTATTATACGTAAATAATTATAAAGAAAGTAGTTTTTTGCACTTTCAGTAAAAATATCAAAGTTTATGGTTTCGAAATTATATATCAAAGATACTAAGAGTCATAACGCATTGCCCACGCGTTTCTATGAAGCCCGCCCATAGTGCGACGTAGCGGGTGGATAAGCTGTCACTCGCTGTCCCGGATTTTGGCCTCCGCTTATATTTAATATTTTTATTGTTAACTGTTTTCGACGTAATTTTACAACATCTATCATGAAAAACAGAAGAAAATTCTCAAAAACCACGGACATAGTGAAAACACAGCTCAGAAACGGTAACTATGGACGAAAAACCGAATTTATTAGGTGTCAAAAAATGACAACGTTACAATATGTAAATGCTATTTAAATCATGCATCGCTATTTCACGAGGAGCCAAAATACGCGAATAATAAGCACAGCTGCCACGCTAACACACACACGACCAATACCCACCCCTGCCCGCCTAGTCTTGCTCACCATCGGCCTCGAGGGACGACTTCCCCACCGCGCCCGACACAAGCCAGTCGAGCGACGACGAGCGCGGGCCGCCACCTCCGCCGCCACGACCACCTGCGCGACAAGGGCGGCCACCGCTACCGGCACGCTTGGGGCCTGCGGGGCACTCTGCTCCGCCCACGGCTCCCGCTACCGGTGGTATAGTGCGTCGCATGCGATGGTCTCAAGCCAATAACGAGAACGTCATGCGCGCATACTATGGGGCTACAGAGGAGGGAACCCACCTGTCTGCGTACCGGGACAGGATGCTCCTTCTGTTCCAGACCCTCGAACCGGCCATCGCCGTATCTGCGCAGCGGCTGTCGGATCAAGTGCGCGCCATCCAACGGCGTAAGCTGCTGGACGACGCGACGCTTGATCGACTGCGCCTGGAAGTTGGCTGCTCGCGCGGCCTCCACGTCGTCTATTATTATTATTATTAAATTTTAAAAATAAAACGTGTGTACATTGAAGATATTCTGAAAAACAAATCATACGGACTAACCAATTAACCTTCAGGTTACTTGTCACATTTTATTTTTTATTTTTTGTATGTTTAATATACGTCGTAATATGGCTACATCACGACAAAAAGACTTAACCGGATTCAACTATTTTTGGTACAGATGTAGCTAGGCATTCACAAATGGTTATGGGATATTTTTTACCTGCCTAAGCTTAAGTTAAAAAGAGGGTTATGCCTTTTTTCTTTTCCACTAACGAGGTTGTGAGCACTAAATTGCGCTTTAGAACTAAATTGTGTCATTATGTGACTTAAAACTATTTCTTAGAAGACCGGGATCTCCACCAAAATAGCTCAAAATGGCACAAAAACCTACAGACACTTAAAAAAATGTATCCACTAAAGTGAGGCGGTTGAAAAACTTGAATAATGACCCAATTCCCATCCACACGAAACTACTTACGAGTAGCCCTAGATACCATCGAACCAATCAACGCACCCGCTCGAGAAACCTTCGATTTTATCGTCTACATGATCAGAACATTAAGCTCGACCAAATTGGCTAAATTTTCTGCCGTTTTTCAGCCTCCTAACATCGCTTGCAGGCAGTATGGGAAATTGAGAGGAGTATCACCGTAGAACCGTATCGCAGTGACAAGCCACCGACCACCACTCACACTTCTATACTATTATTACGAGTATAAAGTTGTAAAAATGAAATGTTTGTATATGTCTTTGTGGCTTCATCACGCTAAATCGGCTAAACGGATTTCAATTATTGTTGGTACACGGGTAGATGGGTATCTCCCGATGGTTATAGGATACTTTTTACCCGACTATATTAAAGAAAAAAAGAGAGGTTAGGACTTTTTCTTCTCCGCGTGCGAAGTAGCGGGCGCCTTCTAGTCCATACCATACTAATATTATAAATGCGAAAGTGTGTCTGTCTGTCTGTCTGTCCGTTATTTCTTCACGCTTAATTTGGATGAAATTTAAATTTAGTATGGAGATAGTTTGCTATTGTTATTGCTAGGGTGATAATCCAATTTAAGGCGGACGAAGTCGCGGGCAGAAGCTAGTGGTATACAAATCACATTACACCGACATGGTTCCACCACGGTTCCCAAATATTTTTCCCCCACCGTAAACCCCTAGAAGTACGTAGTATGTAACGTGCGCAGTTAATAAGGCTGACTTTAATTCAAAGACGTCATAACAATAAAATACTGCCTTCTCTTCTTTTCCAAGCAGCCATTTAAGTTTCATCTTTTCAGAGATTCAGATAATGATATTACTTATTGTTTTGCTTACATCAAAGTTATGACAGAAGGAGTATATAAATGAAACAGTATTGGTTTTTTTTCGAGTGGTATTATTGTTCGTTGAGAATCGTTTAACAAAAACAACTCATCCGCGTAATTCAGGTTGTGCTTCAAAAAGATCACTGACATCTAATGGACAATTTGTAAACATTACACTTAAGAGTTGAAAAAAAAATAACACAGAAGCCAAAAACAGTTTCCACTAATAGTAATTTTTTTTTTTGCTCTGAGAGTACAAAAACATACATTGAAAATACGTTACGCACCTGTCTATATTTAGTTATTAATTTGAGACTATGATAAAAAAAAGTTAATAGAGTTAAAAGTAATCCAATATTTACAATTTTAATGTGCATAAAACACTTAAAAAAAGATGTTCGGTTATACCAATACAGTATGCCTACTTTTATTATTTACTTATTGCTTTCAATACAGAAACAAATTTGCGCTGATTTAATTGAAAGATATGTGAATATTTCTTGCTGTAAATTTTGCGTGCTCTTACTAAATTCTTGTTATTAACAAATTTTTTGCGACTTCCGAATTCCGTTTCGAATTAAAATAAATCTGTGGACCGAGTTCGAAAGAGTTAGCATCGAAATGACACTTTACTTGCCAGATATTGACAATCGACAATTTTATTTAACAGCTTAAATAAAAACGCAACATCTCTTTTTTCTCTTCGCACCTGAAGACTTTCAATAGGTATTCTCACGGTCAAAGGAATTGAATGTATATTTAATTTTGAATTTATGTTTATTTCTTAAAACCAACATTCATATAACCGATCCATGTGACGCCATCTAATAAGAAACAAAGCATAACATGCACAAAACCGAGACATAAAGGAATATCGGTTACAATTTAACGTTACCACACCGTACCACTGACCTCTATATATTACCACAGGACTGGCTGCTGTCAACATATTTTTGTACGTGTTTGATTTCCGCCATATTGGCGCTGGAGGCAGTGGAAGGCAAACATGAGGGTAAAATTATTGATGTCCGCAATCGACAATATTTAATTTTGTGAAAGTGACTACAATTGAAATATCACGAATAGATTTTCTTAAACTGACATAGCTTTAGAAACAGCAAACTATTATTCATAAGTCCATAACATATATTAACCAAATAGGATGATGTTACCTAACATCATGGGGCAGACAGGTGACATCTTACCGTCCCCCGCGTCGGAAAATGTCCTACTTGGTACAGAAGCGATGATGTCCTTTAACTACACTAGGATAACTAAATATTGAAAGGGTTTATTAGTAAATGTGGAAGCAGTATGTACAGTCTATTTTTCATATCTTCACACACAAAGCTACTTTTTTGAAGTAAGTAACTTTGTCTTTAGTGAGGTGTGCCGTTGAAAGTAATTTGTAATGTAGGTATTTTTCTTCAAAACAATACATTTTTTTCTTGTACGCAGTTGTCTGCTCTTATCAATAACATCCTGGCCGTACATAAAACTCATTGTCTCATCTTTACTTTATAAGAACTTAACCAGTTCGTTTTCTCAAGTTCTTCTATGTGGATTTTTAAGAATATTATATATTTATTTAGATCACGTACTGTGCGCTATGAAAGCCGTGTCCTAATTAAAAATATAGAACATAACGCTTAAATTGATGATATTAAACCGGATGAGTTTTTTTTCCATGGACTTTTTTATTATATTTCAATCAGATATTTTCAAAACTGCTTAAATTCACTGATTCATTCTACTATGAACATAACTATTACATAGTACTAGACTTATCAGCAAAGATGACAGGATAGGCCCGACCGGCAATATCATATAAAATGAATGACATCTTAGATATTATGAACCGCACATTGGTCAAGTTAGGACCAGGGTTTTGTATTAAGTAGGAACGCCACAGGCGTAATTCCCAAAGACAAAAGGGTTAGACACGTGGGTAATATCATATTAAACGAACGATTACGGGCCACTTTTGAGCCCCATTTGAAAAAACCCTTTACCATTTTAATTTAATTTATTGCCACTAATATTTTCCGTAATTACTTATAATGTTAATTAAAACCTGTTAATATTAATACATAATGAGATAAAAATCTTTTTCTTCTTCTGTTCGATCATCAAATACATCAGTAGATAAATCTACTTAAAAAATCCTAATCAGTTAAGATTTTTCTAGAAGTTATTTCAACTAAAGAAATGACGTAATTTATATCAAGTTATTTTAAAATCTAATCGCAGTTCGTGGAGGTCTAGGTTTCAGTATTTATATTTCAAACCTTTTTGGTAAGTATCCCTTCTGATAGGAGTACGACTGGGCAGTACTTAAATGTGATATACGTTGACAATTTCAACAGTAACGAATCCTAAACCATCTGTATTTTTATTCGTACCTACGTGATTAACAAAGTTAGATAAAGCTGTGTTTGTATGTTAAAGATAAGTTAATTTATAGTTATCATTACCATGTACCTTATTTCCATTTATCATTTCGTTGTAGAAAAGCTCATTTCAGTTCAATCACCTTTGCGATTGTCTTTCGTTTAGGTGGGCTAAAAAAGAAACGAGATACGAATATAAATGAATGAATGATTTGAATGAATGAATGAATGAATGAATGATTTATTCGATGTATGTGGGAGATGGGTTACATTTGCAGGTTGAGTTACATCACACAGAATCACCAGATCCTACCTTTACATACAGGCATACATACATGTTGGCATATACATAATTTAATAACATAATTTACTATCTTAAAAATGTCTTATGTAAAATGTTTACAACCCCAATATGTTAATGACCTTCAAAAAGTATTCTGTAATAATCTATTTTAAAATAAAATGATTTGACTTTGACTTTGACTTCTATCTTAAAAAAATACAGTAAACTATACTATTTTTCTAAATTATTGTCACGGTTAACATACTAACTATGTAACTATTTATAGCAAATTTACTTCATTAACATTACAGAACCTGAGTATCCTTGATAGATTGCTGCACGATTTGTTTGTTTCCGATGATAATACAACCAGATAAGTAAAACTGGGTACACTTAACAAATGAACACGGCCAACAGTGAATGAATCGTTGCAGCTGTTTCTCAGAAATCAATTTTATATTATATATTTATCAATCAATTAATGGTTTTAAGTCTGTTACAGATTATGACAATCTAATGAACCGTCTGCTTAAAATACTTAAATTAGGTAGATACGAGTATTAAGAACGGCCTGCGTGCGATGAAAACTAGTGCCGAGCTGATGTCTTTTGTCACATTTGGTTGCAAGTGTCCTTAACAATGCCTTATCAAAGATTTTAACCTGTATACCTTAGATTAGTCTTAATTTTACGATGTTATTTATTGAACGGCTGATTATTCCTTTCAATATCGACCATTTAACAGGTATAATCCACCGTTCTTAAGGGGAGACCTATGTCCAGCAGTGGACGTCTTTCGGCTGATAAAATGATGATGCCGACGATGGTGATGATGATGATGATGATGATGATGATGATGATGATAATGATGATGATGGTGATGATGATGACAATATAACGCTCACTGAGAAAATAAAATAAGCCCCAAAAATATATTACATTAGTACCTAAACTAAGTTTAAAAAAAAACATGACCTAAAATAAGTTTTATGACGTTGACGGTACATAGCAATATATAACCATAAATTAATTGCATCCTTAATTTTAGTTTTTATTAATTTTAAATCGCCGAAAGCGTAAAAATAAGTATTGAAAGATGTTTTATAATATTTTCTTCTGTTTCCGCGATTATTACTCATTGAAATAAAACAATTTAACGGATTATATCGCGTATATTATCTCATTTTAGTTCCCGACGTTTCGGAAGCTTTTCAGCTTTCCATGGTCACGGGTGGACTGAGAAAAGATGTATTTTCCTCTGTCAAAGTTACAATTTGTGCAAACTACCCATTTTTTGAAAAAACACAAATAAAGGTGTACATACGTGCCCGATGGGCCTAAGCTGTAAAGACAGTTACACATGTGCCAGAAGGGCTTAATTATTTTATTCTAATAATTTACCAAGCAGCATTTCACAAATGAGGCGTACTGCTGAAATGTTTTATGTTTATTTCCAGAAGTAGCAGTGTGATACAAATTAAAACTTAGTGGAATTCGGCCACCGAAATGAGTTCATTGAAATGTTGCTTGTAATTGCCTGCAGCACAGCCTGTACTGTCGGCCTTACATTGGCAAACAAGGCGCTATGAAGAACACGCGACCGCAAGCCAGGCAAATGAATGCCAGCTATGCAGAGATTTTCTCATTAACTTTTATATGACGAGTTAACTTTGCAGTTTTGTTTCTCTACTTCCCATAATTATGTTATCTTTTTTCTGTGCAGGACTCAACATTTCCGTGGGTTACATTATCTCTCTTAATTTTTAAACAAGCTTTTGTAAATATTGGCATAAGAAAAAAATACTAGATTTAAAAAGAAAAACACCGAAGTGAGACAAATTAAAATCTACTACATTTCAGCCAGTGAAATGTTTTGTTTGGAATAGCCTACACCACAGTTTGCACTGTTAGCTGTCCATCGGTAAACAACGTGTACGCGACCGTAAGCCATGCAAATGACTGCCGTCTATGCAAAGAATTTGTCATGCACTATTATTTGAAAGTATTATGTCACTATTGCCCATGAGGCACTTTGTACACAATTTGCAATTTGTCTTCTAAATTCCATGTTTAGTTAAAACTTCCTATGCAGGTTTCGGTGGTTTTTTAAACAAGTACAATATAAAAAATATACTTGATTAAAATAACTGCCATCGACGCTAACTACTTATACTTGTATAAATTGTTATAAACACGGTCAGCCCAAATGTTTTGCAGAGAAAACATTTGAAAATTTTTTTGAGGACCAAACAGTAAAAGTCTAGTTACTAAATCAAGTAGGGTATCATATGAAAGGGCTATGATCTGCACATTTTCGAACAATTTATTTTATATGTGATTGTGCTTAAAGTTAAAAAAAAGTGCTGAGCTTCCACCAAAAAACATTTCACAGAGTTGCACACGATTGAGATATATGCTACGCTGGTCAGCGGGCGTCACCCGTCTCGATAAAATCAGAAACGAATATGTCAGAGGTAGCTATAAAATCGCCCCAATTGCTGAAAAAGTTCAAGAGAAACGTTTACGCTGATGTCATCAGACGACATTCAGACCACATGGTACGGGTGGCCCCAGACAGACCAACGACGAAGCGTGGGCGCGGAAGACCTCCCGCCACCTCTAACGACGGTCCAAAAAGACCTTAAACAAGCGGCAATGAACCTAGCAACCGCTCAAAATGGAGGAAATTGACAAGCAGAGCCGACCCCAGATAATGGAAAAAGGCAGACAGATGATGATGAAATTGGGCTTAAATTTCGTTTTATTATAGAAAATGTGGAAAAAAATACCATCTCCAAAGTTTACCAAGCGAAAAGCTGAAATTTTCTTGAAGTATATAACTAAATATTAATATTACAGAATAATTATAACCATATATCTGTCTGTCTTACATTTATTTTAATCACCGAAAATCACTTTTTAATAACCCAGATTTACCAAGTTTTGCTTCTCAGTTTGCCTCTGGTTTCTATGGCGTAAGCAATAGAAACCAGAGGCAAACTTAACTCAACCGGCTAGTTAAGTCGGAATAAGTGAAAGATTTTACGGAACCCTCGGTCCGGAAGTCAGACTTGCACTTCATCGGTTTTTTTTTCATACAAAGCACTGCAATGGGGACACACGACTGTAAGCCACGCAAATGAGCGCCAGCTATGCAAAGATTGCTCGTTAACTTTTAAATGACGTGATTACGCTGTCCAGCCTTTTTAAATCCACGGCGAAAAAAGAGGAATGTTATAAGTTTAACGTGTCTCTGTCTGTGGTATCGTGGCTTTTGAGCAGATAAAGCGATTTGTTTTTTTCTTATATGACTGGATCTAGAGTTTAGCGTTTTAAAATAATCGATTCAGCTGTTTGAAGTTTAACTGCTTTTTAGGGTTCCGTAGCTAAAATGGCAAAAACAGAACCCCTATAGTTTCGTTATGTCCGTCCGCCCGTTCGTATGTCACAGGCCTGTAACTCAAAAACTACAAGAAGTATATTGCTTAAGTATATATGTATTGTTTAAGCTGCTAGATAGGTACCTACTTAGTTCTGTAATTAAATAACAAACATTAATATTTCTAGGGGGGCATTCCAATAGATAAGGAGGACTATAATATATACATATATAATATTTTCTTCTGTTTCCGTGATTATCACTTAATATCAAATGTAGTTTAGAAAAGTCTTTGTTTTTTAAATAATATAATTAGTAACAAGGTAGTCTGGGAGTTTTCTTTGTCGTGTTTCTTTCTCCTCAGTAAGCCTCATTTTGTTAAACGCTGCTAATAGTTTATTTTTAAATTATACAATTAAACCCTTCTGGCATATGTGTAACTGTCTTTACACATAAGGCCCATCTGGCATGTATGCACACCTTTATTTGTTTTCTCGAAGTAGTTTGCACAAATTGTAACTTTGCCAGAGGAAAATATGTTTTTTCTCAGTCGACTCCGTTAACACGACAGCTGAAAAGCTTCCAAAACGTCGGGAACTCAAATGAGCTACCGAATACGCTTAAATGTTTTATTTGGACTATATAATAACTGTCGATCTGAAGAGACTGGCGGGAAGCGGTTGGATGCCCGGAGCTGAGGACAGAGTGTGGTGGCGTGAATTGGAGGATATGTTCAGCAGTGGAGGACTCTGGGCTGATGATGATGATGATGATGAAATACAATATCCCAGTGCTTGATACCGCTCTAATAGTAGGCATCTTCAAAGTTAATCCATAGCGATAAAGATTGAAAAACGTTGTATCACCTATTGAAATTGGACTGTCGAGTATTGAGACGTTTACCTTATTAACCTACTAGTTCACTGGACCCTAAACTCCATTTACTTTTACGTTAAAAAAAAATCTTGAAGCTTCGAATGTCATTTAGTTTTATGATTTCAAACCGCCCGCCCGCTTGTGGAAGATGAGCGATCTTAACGTTTATTTAATGTCAGCATACCAGTTTATTTTAAGGCGCTTCGGCAAGTAAGACGGTTTTATTATAGCAGTGAATTTCCGTTGTAAGAAAAGTGTGTGTTAATCAGCCAGTATTAACAAGAATGCGATTAGCACATTTTGCGACCGGGAACCCGCTGGGTGCTCTGCTCGTAGTAAGTTTTCGCTGCATACGCATTTTCCGGTGTTATCGGCTACGAGCGTAGCACTGCGAAAATGTCGGTTGTGAATGTTTTAACACATTTACGACCGGGAACCCGCTAGGTGGGCGCTCTGCTTTTAGCTACTTTTGTAAGGTTTCGCTACATACGCATACTCCAAAGGTATCGGCTACGAGCGTAGCGCTACGAAATTGTCGGTCTTGAATGAGTTTGATAAAAAACCCCGATAAATGTATCGGAGTTCTTAACAAAATGGCTGTCAGAACTTTGGCGTGCAGTGCGAGGCGAGCAGCCTCGGTCCACTCTTCTTTCATGACTAAGTTCATCGGAATCGAGCGAAACATGAAGCAATATTTCTAGGGGGGCACTCATATACATATATATATGCGACACATTTGGCTCAGTGGGTTGCACAACTGCCCACGAAGCTGGTGGTCCCGGGTTCGAATCCCGGCCAGGGCAAATGTTTGTGTGATGAGCACGAATGCTTGTTCCTGAGTCTTGGATATTTTCTATGTATTTAAGTATTTAATATATTTCGTCTATATACATAGTATGTATATCGTCGCCTAGTACACATAGTTCAAGCTTTGCTTAGTTTAAGATAAGGTCAATTTGTGTAAAATTGACCCTAATCATTTATATATATGGTGGTTATTACATA
Organism: Hedya salicella; assembly: GCA_905404275.2. Classification (NCBI taxonomy): domain Eukaryota; kingdom Metazoa; phylum Arthropoda; class Insecta; order Lepidoptera; family Tortricidae; genus Hedya; species Hedya salicella. The sequence goes on along the minus strand of FR990106.1, from coordinate 6,425,481 downwards.
ACCTCCAAAAATGACCACCATATATATAAATGATTAGGGACAATATTACACAAATGCCGTCACCAAACTAGGTTGTCTGACCACTGCTGCATGGATACAGGCCTCCTCAATAGAATTCCACATGGGCCGGATAGAGGTAACGCGCATCCGCCAGTCCCCGCAAACCTAACCAGGTCGTCCCACCTCCTTGCGCTTGCCAATACGAAGTCTACACTCGAGAATCTTTCTGCCCCAACGGCCATCGGTTCTTCGAACTATGCGCCCTGCCCATTGCCACTTCAGTTTGCTTACCCTGTTTGCTTTGTCGGTGACTTTTATCCGTCTACAAATCTCCTAATTTGTGATTCGATCTCATAAAGAGATCCCGAGCATTGCCCTTTCCATAGCCCGCTGAGTGACTCTGAGCTTCCTTAAGAGGTCCATAGTTAGAGACCACGTCTCGGCTCCATAGGTCATCACTGATACGTGCTTGAATGCTTTCGTCTTCAAACACTGAAGTATCCTGGACGAAGAGACACTTCGCATTTTCCCAAACGCTGCCCATCCGAGTTTGATCCGTCGATTGCAAAATGGTTACAGATGTAGTGTATAATAGTATTTTCACGGAAACGTACGAACGTGTCTTGCTGTTTCACTCGGTCACAGTACAAAAAGTACTGAGGTTGACTAAAGCAACATGACAAGTAATACGAAAGTTTCCGAGAAAATACGATGGAAAACAATTATGCACTACATCTGTACTTATTTTATGTTTTATTTCACCACACTCGTTTGCATTGATACCGCCTTAACAGTTATTTTAGCCGCAGAAGTACCAAAGGGTCTTTAAGCGTAATTTTCTTTTCGTTTGAGTATGGATCCCGAATGTTGAAAAAGTTAATTCACAATTCAAAGCTAGGCTTAGCTTACTAATGTGTTTTTTATTGTAAAATGATGTTTTTATATGATTTATGTTTCATGATTAGTTCAATGTTTTTTTACATTTCGAACATCTAAGTATCATTTTATTTAACTATCTATGTTTTCAGCATATACTATGTGTATATGAATTTAACATTTGTATTATTACTATTTTTTACTTTTTGTTTTACAAATATCATGATAATAATCACAAGTTTTGCAATTTATTAGTGGATCACTCCACTAGCGTTATTATTATAAACAAAGATCAGAAAGAAATGAAAAAAAAATTCGACGATACTGGACTTGAACCAGTGAGTGCCTTGAGCCAGACCGGGGCAGCACGCTCTACCAACTGAAATAATCGTCCATACCAGTAGTCGACGAATTTTGTCATCTGTTCTTGCTTATGGATCTCTGTATGGTGCATCCGACTCTTTAGCCGTTAGCGCCGCCTAGTGCAGAACTGTGAAGTTACTTTCACCATTTGTATTATTCACAAATAGCTTCAACAAACCATGTTTATAAGTTGATTAAAAATAACGGGCGAAGTGCGAGTCGGACTCGCGAACCGAGGCTTCCCTACACAATTCACGCTAAAAGCAGCCGTATGTATGAAAATACAGTGTAAGCAGAGCCCTACTCATAAGAAAAATGTATTCGGTGTGGGGTCATTTTATGTTTGTTACTGACTTAGATAGACCGACACAAAAAATAAAGATTTTCAGGTTTTTTCCGTGGGTTGTGCTATAAGAGCTACCTTCTAGCTAGATATAGATGTTGTATGTGTGTATTTATACTACTTATTGTGTTTGTTTGATAAATGGACAATACTTCTATTCCAAACTGCTCTTCTTATACATACAGCTTCTTTTGTTCAACGTCTCCCACTACTCAAATGGTTGTCTGGAAGAGATCACTGTTTAGCAACAAGGCCGCCTGTTGTTTACCTCTCCTTGAATGTATTGTTCTCTGCACTCTGTTTTGTGAGCTGTGCAATAAAGAGACATTGTACTATATTGTATTTGTGCCTGGCAGTGAATGTGTTAGATGTCCAAGTCCACTCACCAGGTTAGTCTGTATTGGTTTGCCTCGTCCATACTATTGAAAAAAGCTGTGAAGCGTTTATAGACGGCCGCACCCGAGGCAACAGCGATTAGTCGGCTATATCGCGGGAAATAGTTGCCACGTCCGGCGCCGCCAACAATGCTTTTCCGAGCGGGCCCCACGGGTGCCGATCAGTGATCGAAAGCGAATATCGACAATTTCGAATTCTGCGTTTCATATATATTAGGGAGTCGCTTATACATCTCGACTCAAATAATCAATGGCAGTTGAGGCATATATTTGAACATAATTTTATATTGGCAACAAAAAAATCATGTTGATAAAGGAGAATCTATCTTAGATATCTACAAATTAAAGAGAGGTACGTAACGGCTATAGAAAATACGAAGGTGTCCTGCCGTTTCACCAAATTAATTTTAGGCAAATATTTTATTTGACAAATGGTTCATTTCCCAATCCTCGATTTTCTCCGTAACCAAATATTTTTTTTTGTGTATTTTCTTATGGTCTTATAGAATACGGTAGGTTAGGTTAGATTTGTTTTATGAAACTCTGAAAACAATATGGTTTCAGAGAAAATCGAGGCTTGGGAAATGAACCATTTGTCAAATGAAACGTTTGCCAAAAAATAATTTGGTGAAACGGCAGTGAATCAAATAAGAAACTTATACGATCCACCCGTACGCTGTGTTTGGCAGCAATACCTATATTCAGCGATAGTAAAATGTTTTATTACCATTTAATGTTGCCATAGGGTCGCTAAAAATACAGAAAGTGGAATATAGCGAAGTCTTAGTAGTCTGGTAAATTTGAAAGCAATTCTTGATCAGTAAAATAGTATGAAATTACTACAATTTCTGTACTACACACTTTATTTCATATGTATTAAAGTTCAAAAGTAGTAGACCAATTTCTTAGCGAACCTGGATTACGTGCGCGAATTCAGCTCGCATGGCCTTTTTTTTAAACTTATTTACCTATATTAACTTGCAATCTTTAAGCAACACAACACAAAACGAAGCATAGATAAAAATAAATACTCATACAGTCAATTTTACGTTCTCTAATAGTTACAATAAGATACATTCTAAAACTTGTACCAAACCACAATCTGTCACTCAAAATCCATAAATCAGTTTCAGAAACATTTATCGCAATTTGAAAACAAAAGACATCTCAAATTGTGACAGATAACACGACAGAGGCAGCTACTATAATTTAGTTCATTAATTTCGAGGATCACTTTCCCAACCGCGTATGTAATGATGCTGCTGAAATAGAAATCATAATGCACTTGCGAGTAAAGTGGAGATTTCAATATGACTTCGAAGCTATAATAGGCTACCCTTACCGTAGAGCGTTTAACCACTGGAGATGGCTAACCATATTATTACCGAACTATTTTTTCATGCATGTATTGCGGGAGGCGAGGCAAACACATATGCAGTGGTATGCACAAGGGTTTTGGTCAAGGTAGGCAGTTTTTCTGTGCCTGTATGAAGCCATGGTCGTTCAGGGCGTCAGGGTAGGCCGTTTCTCTGTGGCTATACGGAGCCATGGTCATTCAGTGCTTCAGGGTAGGCAGTTTTTCTGTGCCTATATCGAGCCATAATCGTTAAAGGTAGGCAGTGTATTTGTGCTTGTGTGGACCGCACGCCGCTGCACATATGTCACAGTACAAAAGAATTGAAACACGTTTCCTATTTGTACCAACGCACGATAAAAAAAACACTTTCAAACACACACTATCTATTTTGGCACTAATCCAAACAGCGGCGTCTTGGCCCCCGAAACGAGAGCTCGCCACGTGTCCCGATCCTGTGTGCAGCTTCCCGACAATTATTGACTTGAAACGAACGCAGACAAATTTACTATATTTTCACAGGTACCTGGGCCGACCGACAGAACGGCGACTAGTCGGTCGTCAGAAGTACGCTCTCTTGACGTCTCGATCTTCTCCCATTATCTGGAAGTGACCGAACCAAGGAAGTCTCATTTTCCTCGGCATTTTTACATGTCCTCGATGTGGCATCTCTCTTTGTTGGTCCAAAGATCTTCCGTAAAATCTTTTTCTCCGCTATCACACCTGACACTGACATGAAATTTGTCCATATACTTTGGCACGGAGAAATCCGGCTGTATACCCCCTCCAGTGGTTTAATATTCTTAGACCCTTACAAATGACTGGCTGGTAAACTGCAAATGCTGAAACAAGAACAGCCATTTTATATGAGCTGCTGAAAGATTTTGTATTAAACCTTAAGTGAAGGGTTTAAGAACGAAATCGCAGTTGTTGACGCTTTAAATAAGCTGGTGTATTTTTGTTTTATAGAGAGTTTTTTTATTCAACGTAGTATGCCATGAAAAGGTTAACTAAGAATATTTCTAGACATGTAATCTTGTTAGAAATAGAACGCAACCATTTTTAGTATTCTTCTAGAATTGCCTGTAGCGGCACTTTCTGATGTTACGCTCTCCTTTGTTTTTTGTATCGATCTGTCGCTAAATAGAAATACATTAGAAATAATAAAACAAATTGTTATTCAGCAAATGTATACTTTTTTTCATGCAATTCAACTTACTTTCTAACAAATCTGAGGTTAGTTGAAGTACCTACCCCACACGGGTTTATGCGTCTCATCATCGTCATCTCAGCCATAGGAAGTCCACTACTGGACACAGGCCTCCTCAATAGATTTCCACATGGGCTGGATAGAGACGGCCCGCATCCAGCGAGTCCTCGCAACCCTAAACAGGTCGTCTGACTACCTTGCAGGTGGCATTCCCACACTGCGCTTGCTGGTACGCGGTCAGTTCGTCAAACTATGTGCCCTGCCCATTGCCATTTCAGTTTGCTTACCCTGTTAGCTATTTCGGTAACCTTGGTTCGTCTACGAATTCCCTCTTTCGTGATTCGATCTCGTAGAGAGATACCGAGCATAGCTCTTCCCATAGCTTGCTTATTCGTCTACAAAAACATAAATTTAACCCAACAAAATTTTCCGCCCGTTTGCCATTTATTACATTAAAAAAATACATTTGCATGACAAACTAAGCATTCTAACGTCTGAGAACTCGTATTCAAAGTAACTGATATTTAAACGAATACTATTAGACTACTCATATGAAAAAGTTTAATGAACGTTTTTAATTTAATATTCTTAGGGTTCCGTACCTCAAATGGAAAAAAACGGAAGCCTCATTCGATCACATTGTTGTCCCTCTGTCTCTTCGTCCATCCGTCTGTTGTCAATATCCTATTTCTCAGGAATGCGTAAAGGTCAAATTTGGTTTAAAGGTAGCTCTTATAGCACAGCCTGCGACCTAAATCTGAATATATATATATATATTTTTTATGTCTGTGTGTCTCTCAGTAACCAATATAAAACGAATACACACCGCGTACATTTTGCTTAGGAGTTATGGCTCTGCTAACATTGAATTTTCGTAGATACGGCCGTTTTTAGCATATATTTTGTACGGAACCCGCGGTTCGCGAGTGCAACTCGCGTTTACCTGGTTTTTTTAAGCAAAAATAACTCAAATTAATGTTAAAGAGTTCGCAACAAATTCTTTTCACGTCGAGCAGAAAGTTCAAAGGTTTCGCCCCACCGCATTTTTACGTTTAATTACATTTAAAAACAATTACCCTAAATGTACCCTCAGTGTTGCCAGTAACGAGAAAATATAAATCTCTGAGGCAAAATTCCGTACCTGGCGAGCGCGAGCCAGCCAGGCCCTCAAATATCCGATATTGGTTTTAATCGCCGAGGCGGAAATTTCGTCCATATAATAGGCCTCCTGCTGTCGCGCTAGCACGCATGCGCCAACCTCTCCGCGCATGATCCGTGGCACTAAAACGAAACTCTGGCAAAAACAAATACATTTTTAATATGATTCCTGTATTAAATTCCAAATTTAAATCAGTTATTTTAACTTTAAAAGTGACGGTTAACGTGTTAAGATAAGAGGAGTTGACGGCGCGTCGGAAATCGTGAGTAGAACAAACTTTGTTGATCCCAGTATAAAGGATAACCTTAAAATTTGTTGGTAATTTGATTGTGATTGCTCTTTGAAAAAGTCTTTGTCTTTAAATTACACTCACAATGTTATGTTCTGATAAATCTATAATGTGCTTGAGTAGGTAAACTTAAAAGCCTTGAAAGTTGTACTTTTGAGTGCACGTGCTTTCTGCATCTACATATGACCCGAACAAACAACATACTTAATTGGCATATCTCTATAGTAAATGTAGTACTCGTATATTGTGAGTTGTGACCTTATAGTGTCAGATAACAAAAAGGTATCGATGGAGACAACATTTATCTATTTTTATAATAGCTCAAATGTTGCCTAAGAGATTGTCATTTATTTCTGTCGTGTTTGTGGGATCTCATCATGCCGAGGCTGAGTGTAATTGTGTGTGTGATAAGTACCTACGTTCGCGAACATGCGTAATAGGTATGAACGTTGCCGAAAATAATACACCGTATTCAACATTTATATGTCTTCTCTTCGGAAGATAAGTTACAGAGCAAAACAAAGGAAATAATGTCGTGTTATTGTTTAATACACACTGTGTAATATTGCTGTAGAGGATTGCAGTCATTTTTTCAACTGGAGCAAATTATTTAACTAGTAATTGAAATGTATTAAAAAAACCGGCCAAGTGAGACACTCACTCGCGCACCGAGTGTCCCTTACAAACTTCACTTAACCTAACCACTTGAAAATCCATACTTCCATACTAATATTATAAATGCGAAAGTGTGTCTGTCTGTCTTTCTGTCTGTCTGTCTGTTACCTCTTCACGCTTAAACCGCTGAATCGATTTGGATGAAATTTGGTATGGAGATAGTTTGAGTCCCGGGGAAGGACATAGGCTACTTTTTATCCCGGACTAATGCCCTTATCCGCGATAAACGAATTTAAGGCGGACGAAGTCGCGGGCAGAACCTAGAAAGATACAATGACATAATGTTGCTGGTAATGTTGTGTTAAGTTATATAATTTGAGAAAATAATCGCTTGGTAAACTTCAGAGATAAAGGGATATTCCGAGATAATTTTCTTCATAAATCAAAGTATAGCCACAGTAAAAAAAAAATTGAAAATGTGCAAACTAAGCCATTTCATATGATACCCTACGAGTGTTTAAACTTTTGCTCCCTCATAATAGTTATTTTTATTGAAGATAAATATTCATATTCATATTCTTTATTGCGTACCATAGTAATTATAAAGTGTTATAAAATATACAAAAGTATCAAATGGACTATACAATTTTTTCATTTGCAATATATGTGGAAATTAATCCCATAAGTAGTGCACTCCATACATGTAACCGAAACTGAAAAAAAAAATTCAGCAAATATCAAGATGTGGCACATATTTCGACAGTACTTCTAAAAACACTTTTGAGGTTTCTAAAAAAAAGTTTGATTTAGTGAATATTTTCCGAAATATTCGCTACGAAAGTAGCAAAAATTGTGCCCCCCCCCCCCCCTCTATTTTCTAAACGGTATGTTCAAAATATATGACAACATTTACAAATATAAAGCTTTATAAATACTTCCAACGAAAATTGTTTTCAACATGATCGGACATACCGTTTTTAAGTAATTGCCTAAACACTGCGCTTTTCAGCATAAGGACGTAAGTGCCGGGGAGATACGCTCTTTTGTTAGTCTTTTTGTTTTCATCTGTAGTCCATTTTTTTGTATAAACGGTTACGGAACCTTTCATGGGTGAGTCTGACTCGCACTTGGCCGCTTTTTATCTTTTTGGTACAGAACCCTAAAAAGATACAAACAATATCGTAAACAACACACTCCACAAACAATGGCGTAAACTGTATAGAACTACGATTTGAAAGAAAATACAACTTCATTTAAAGGCCCTCATGACTGATTTCGTTTTAGGTGTCGTTGGCACGTTTTGTGTCCTACTTATTTGACCCAATATTATTTTATAGAACTCTCTGGCTTAAAAAGAAAAGATAAAACAAAATTATACTTTAAGGTACTAGGTTCATTCGTTTCCCAGTTAGATGTGGTCTTTTATTTTCCTAGTAAATTATTAATAATGTCACTTTGTTAATGTCTAAACAGAGTTCAAAAATTTAAACACGAACTGTCATACAGTTTCCAATAGGTATCATATTAATAAAATCTAATTGTTTATTGTGGCCCATTTCACGAAATCCTTTTTAAAATGCCATAGGTTGTAAAAAAATATCCATCTCAATCAGCCATGCTGTTTACAAGATTAACACGCACACATAGTCATTAAGTATGAGTCCCACCCTCTTCCCTCTCCCTACTGTAATATCCTAACCGACTGACCTAAAAACTTGTAGGCCCTCATGTCAGTATAATATAATGGATTGCAAATATAAATAACAGTGAGAACAAAATTAGATTTATATTTTTTTTTAAGAATTCGTCTAGTTTTTTGCTAGATCAAATCAGAAATGAAAAGATCCGTAGAAGAACCACGGTAATGGATATAGCCCGAAGGATAGCAAAATTTAAGTGGCAATGGGCAGAGCACATCGCCCGACGGCCGCTGTTCGTAATAGTCGAAGTAGGTCAGTAAACAGAATAAATAACCAAACAAAAATACAAACTGAACTTCATGAAATCTCAAAGAACGTCTTCAAATAACGTACGCGCAACGTAGCTTACTAACATCGTAATTTAAATATATCCTCAACGATTATTTATATATATTCCTATTTGACAGACACCAGAATTACTAATATAATTTTAAAAGACTAACTATTCACTTAATAGCGTTTTAGTTTTTTTTAACCGTCAATGCGTTAAATACAGGCTTTATCTTCTTTTAACCTTTTGGGTAAGTTATCCATTGAAAATCAATACGCGGACGGACCTTTCTTTTCGTCATCACTGGTCGTTTGTAATTCCATTATACTATCATTTTACAAAAAAAGACGAAAGTACATACGCTTCAAAGCGACACGTAAGCTATTTTTAGCCTTGCGACGAAGAGTACGAGCCCCATGTATGTTCACAATTTTAGTAGTAATTTTGGGTTGTTTTCCTTTATAACCGTGTTACAGATAGGCAGTAAAGTTTAAGTGAATTTCTTCTTTTTTTTTCATCAGTATCCTATATAATTTGAACCATAACGCGCTACTGAAGTTTTTAAAAAAACGTTCGAGTGTATTTTTGTATGACTTTTATACTTCGCATAAACCCAAAAACGGAAAAATTACTATGGAAAATCAACCTTTACGTGTATGAGTATACTCAAAAAAATCTCGGAAACTACTAAAAATCTTAGAACATACATGAGGGCCAAATTGATAGCTTTTGAGCTGTTGTATCAACCAAGCCAAAATGGAGAGGTCCATTTTGTCTTGGTTTTAGGGACACCCAGTATATTGTATTTGATGCGTTGATTAGAGGGTAGAATTTAATTGTTATTGATTAATAATTTGAATTCAAAATATATTCACAGAATTCTTACTCGATTATTAATAAACATTTCACCAAACACTTTGGTCGCAAGAACTCATTTTTCACCTTAATTGGAGAAAAGGGAAAGGCTTACAAATAATGTTATGGACAAAAAGCATTTACTCTAAACTTACATCATCAAACATACGGAAACGGTAAACGAGCTTGAGGTTGTAAAGGATTCATCTTCCTTCATATTCTGCTCATTTATAAAAATAATGCAATCGTGACAAAGCATTTACTCTAAATTTACATCATTAAACATACGCAGATGCCAAATGAGCTTTAGAATATAAAGGACTCATTTTCCTCCAAGATATGATTAAATTTATAAATAATAATGAAATGGAAACTACATTTACATCATCAAATATCGGCAAATGGTAAACAAGCTTGAAGTAGTAATGGATTTTTTTTTCTCCAAGATCTGATCAAATGTATAAATAATGCAAGGGAGACAAAGCATTTACTCTAAGTTTATCAAAATACGCTAGAAATGAAGGGCTCAAAATCCTGCTTAAAGTTCTGCAATCGTGACAAATTTTAAACAACATTTACTCTAAATTTACATGATCAGATATACGCAGCGGCCAAACGAACTTTAGGTCGTAAAGGACTCATCTATCTTCAATTTCTGCACATTTTTATAAATAATGCAATGGAGGAAAAGCATTTACTCTAAATGTACTTCATCAAACATAGGCAAATGGCAAATAAGCTTGAGGTGGTAAAGCACTCAAGTTTCTCCAAAATCTGATTAAATATATAAATAATGCAATGGAGATAAAGCGTTTACTCTAAAATTATCAAACATACGCAAATGGCAAACACGCTTGAGGTCGTGTAAAGGACTCATATTTCTCCAAGTTCTGCTCAGTCATTTACATCATCAGACATACGCAGCGGTCAATCGAGCTAGTTCGTAAGGGACTCATCTTTCTTCAAGTTCTGCGCAGTTTCATAAATAATATATACAATGGAGAAAAAGCATTTACTCTTAATTTACTTCATCAAATTATACGCAGATGGCAAAGGAGCTCGCGGTCGTAAATGACTCATCTTCCTTCAAGTTATGTTCAGATAACTATATAAATAGGTAATGCAATGGCGACAAAATATTTACGTAATAAAATGACCACGATCCTCAATCATAACGTAACTTCAACAAGGAGATACAGACATATGAAAAAATAAATAAGTCAAGATTTTAGTTTCTGTTAACACACATATATTAAATCTACAAGCTAATATTATAAACATGATATCCGTTTTACACAGAAATATGACGTACAGAATTATCTTGCAAGATTTATTTGATAATTATCTTTGCCGAATTATCGTTTATCTTGCATGTAAAGAAGGTAAGGTAGGTAGTTGAGAAAAGTATTCCCTTAAGCGTGACTATACAGTGATTACGTTTCCTTCGCCAAACATAAAAAGCTTTCAGCATTTTACTTTATTTATTTAGATTGAAATTAAATTCCGCGCTTGTCAACCTCTCGGTAAAATCGGAGGGCGAAAGGTGATTGATAAAGGCAGTCGATTGATTTATTACTCGTTAAGAATACTTCAAATGACTAGCACTTTTTTATATTTTACTTTATTATACTTTAAATCAATTTGGCTGTTCTGCTATATTATGTCCAGGGAACCAATCGGAACCCTAGCCCAGTGATAGAACTATTTCAAAGTGACATCTTGTATGTTAATTACATCTTAGATGACAAATAAGTAACTATATCACTGTGACATAGTTATTCGACATCGTATATATCATTACATATAAAACGACACTTTGACATAGTTACTTATGAATAAGATTTTATTTAATACTTAATTCCATGGTAGCCTAGGGTTCTAACTGGTTCCAACCTAAAGTAGGATTTTTAATTAGCCGGAGTAAATTGACAGTTGTCAACGTGAATATTTCGTTGTTAAGAAGTATACATGAAAATACGTGTAACCGGTAATAATATGGTCAGTTTTATTCATAAGAAATACTGTACTTACTGTAATCACGGTAAACGTCAGTTTACTCCGGCTAATTAAAAATCCTACTTTAGGCGGTGGGAAACAAACTTGATATGCATATATGTTGCTTGCACACTTGTGGTGCTTCCATTTTACTATGGCTCCTTAAGAAGGTATGATTATGTATTTTATTAGGCAATAAAACAAAACATCAAAAAGGAAATTTATGGATAAAAACTTAGCTCCTTGTGGAGCCCGCTGGAATGTGTGGAAAGAGGTGCGTTCGGAATTTTAATCGATCGTAAGCGTCATGTAGACATGGAATTCGGAATCCATGGATGGTTTATTGTTATGTCATATAGTTTTTTCAATGTCATTTTTTAAATCACTTACCTAAGTGACATTTGTTTACAACCGTTTTTTGACAACCGTCATCCCAGTACAATGCGATGGCGCGAAGGCGTAAATGTACTGGGATGACGGCTGTCAAAAAACGGTTGTGACAAAAATTCAACTGTAAGCCATATAGACCAAAGTAAAAATATATACAGTCGATTGTAGAGAATAAATGTCATATGGAGGTTTTTAAAAATAATATATCTCAAAAACGATAAGATATAAAGATCCATGATCTATGTAACATGTACAGTCAGGGTCAAATAGTCTGTGGCATCCAAAGTGTCAAAAATATCGCAAAACATTTTTATTCTTATGGGTATAAAGATGTGTGACGATATATATTTGGCGCTTTGCATGCTACAGGCTATTTGACGCTGACTGTACTATGACGTAAATATATAAAATGTATACATCTGGGAAACTTAATGTTCCCAATTTGATAATGCTTTTCTCTTCAATAACATTCTGAAAGTCGATACGAAAAAAATATAGTCTGAAAAAATCAGAATGTGTGTAGATAAAAGTTAAATTGTATGCAATTCCGTGCTTTTTCAATGAATAATATAAATTCAAATTATGGATTTAGCGTGCGTTTTATAGCTTGATAGATAAATGAGAAAGCAACCGTCTCTTTCTAACAACTACGAGTAGGTGAGTGCAAGAGTAAAATGAAAAAGTTTTTATTCACCCGACTTCAGAGTATAGATTTTGTACAGAGGTTCCTTAAGAAGATATATTAGCAAAAGGCCTTTTGGAAATAAAGTACGATTACATTTAAAAACGATTGCTATCGCTTCGCCTCAAATCCCCCGTATTACCTACAGTGTAAACGGGACAACTGCATCTCGGAACGATCTGACCTACAAAAAATTGGTGCAACAGGGTTTCTTCGTACCCTATTTTCTCTTCCAAAACTGGACTAATTTTAGTTTTTTCACATATACGTAGGTCACTCAATAAGTTTTGAGATGCTCGAAATTCGAAAATGGAACGCACCTGAATTATATGCTTTTAAAAAGCCAATTTATTTGCAAATAGAACACAAGTTTCACTCCCATTTAAAAAATGAATATGTTACAGTCATTTTTCTAAAACCGTACCCTTTTTTTTTTGTAACGATGGAGCTTAACCGCGAACATTTGCGTGCATGATATTTTATGATTTTAAATTTGGTTTATCTGAACAATTGTGTTTGCAACGATTGCAGTCAGCGTTAGGAGATTCTACTCCTTCACGGGCAACAGTTTTTAGATGGTTCAACGAATTTAAAAGGGGTAAAATCAGCCTCGAAGATGAGCACCGAAACAGCAGTAACTGCAGAAAACGTGTGGACTACTGAAATGTTGGTGCAAGAAGATCGACGAATAACATACAAAAAAAATAGAGAATATCTTAGGCGTCAGTTCGGGTAGCGTTAGCATCATTCTACATAAACATCTTGGAGTAAGGAAGCTCTGTTGTCGTTGGATACCACGTTTGCTCTCCGATACTGAGAAACAGGCTCGTGTAGATTGGTGTCGTGAGATGCGTCTACGATTCGACAACGGGACATCGCGGCGTGTATCGGAAATAATTACAGGTGACGAAACATGGATTTACCAATATGACCCGGAAACAAGCGGCAATCGTCAGTATGGGTCTTCTCAGAGGGAAAGTTACCAACAAAACTACAAAGAACTCGTAACGTCGGCATAAAAATGGTAGCTAGTTTCTTTTCACGGGGCGGACATTTATCAACATCAATGCTGGAAAATTATAGGTCAGTCAACTCTTATTGGTATACTACAGTAGCATTGCCGCAAGTTTTTAAAGCCAAAGACTGGACTTCGGGGAATCTTGCTGCATCACGATAACGCCTCTTCAGATACGTACGTTCAAGGCGTTTATTGAGAAAGCTGGGATAGAAACCTTACCACATCCACCCTACAGTCCTCACTTAGCTCCCTGCGATTTCTTTATGTTCCCGGTGGTGAAAGAAAAAATAAAAGGGAAGTTTTTTTCGAGTGCTGCAGAAGCCGTGGCTGCATATGAAGAAGCAATTTCGGACCTATCTGATGAAGACTGGCAAAAGTGCTTCCAAAGTTGGTTCAGACGAATGGAACTTTGTATATAGAGAGTAATGGAAATTTTGAAAAAATGTAAAATAAATAATGATAATATCTTCAATAGTTTTTTTTATCTCAAAATTTATCGAGTGACCTACGTATTATAACGAGGGCTTCAGCTATGCTTCTATGTTTTGTGTTTCTCTTTTATATTCGTTAAATTTGTTTACTGAACGTGTGCTTATGGCGCCGGATGGTGGCATTTTTTGCAGTTTTAGAGGGCCTCTAATTCTTAAAATAAACAAATTATTAAGAAAATTAAAACATAGGGGCATGGCACTAGTAAACATAGATTATATTTATAAAAAAAATTAGCTCTAAGACAATTATCCAGGGAGAAAACGGGGGATTACGTTTGTATGGAGGAACGGAAACTAGTACATCCTCTTACTAATAAAGTGGAGGTTGGTGCTTGATCCATTTCCAAATTTCAGAAGTCTGTGGCTGTGGAAATAAAGAATTCACGGTTAACAGCAAATTACAAACGGAGTAAAATATTTAAAGTTAAGTATAAAACCGTCCAAAAGCATGTCGGACCATGCTCAGTGTAGGGTTCCGCAGCCGTTCATACAAAAAATGCACTATAGATGAAAAAAATATGATATAAAAAAGTGGACTAGTAAAAGAGCGTATCTCAACGGCACTTATGTCCTTTAGCTGAGAAGCGCAGGTTTTTGGCGATAACTCAAAAACGGCACAATAGACCATGATTAAAACAATTTTCGTTGAAAGTATTAATTAACTTTTATCTTTTTTCATATTTTTTGGACATACCGTTTAGAAAATAGAGAGGGGCTGGGACACAATGTATGCAACTTTCGGAGCGATTATTTCCGAAAATATTCCCTAAATAAAAAAAAAATATTTTGAAACCTTAGAGTTTTTTTAAAGAACTGTCAAAATATGACACATTGATATTTACTGTTTTTTTTTTCAGTTTCGGTTACATGAATGGAGTGGCCCCTAGAAGTATATTGTATCATTATTAAACTATCAAACTAAGTAGCGGCTTATACAAGACACCTATCCTCCAAACGTCATTAATAGTTTTTGATTAAAATGCCTGTGACATACGGACGGACGGACGGACGGAATTGACGAAAATAAGGGTTCCGTTTTTGCCATTTTGGCTACCGAACCCTAAAAATGTATTTGTGGAAGGCTTCCCTTAAATAAATCATACTATTTTATGATTAAGTCCCCTTTCGCTGTCTTAGGTCGTTATTTTAGGTCGACTAATAGTTTTACCCTAGTTTTACCGAAAAAGGCAGACCATCATCTAGATGGAAAGACGAAATAAAAAGGGTAGCGGGCCAAAATTGGATTCGTATCGCCAAAGACAGAAACGTATGGAATTCTTTGGAGGAGGCTTTTACCTAGATGGGGTCCATACATTAAACACCTTATTTTTATACATTTTACAAATAAGTCCTTAATCTTAATCCTAGATCCTAATCCTTTTGACTAAGTCTTTATTACTGATTTAATCCTAAATAATAATCAAAAAAATTACATCATATTTCAACTGAATTATATAGTAATCTAACATATTTTCCTTCTAATCTAATAATGTTTCACTGTTTATTAATATAATATTTAGCATTAAATTTTAACTCTTTTTTGCATGTAAAAAGAAGAAAATGTACATGAATTTAATTAAGGGATTGATTGATTTTACACAATGGTATTGAACACGTTTATGTAAAGAATAAATAAAGCTATATTATTATTTTATTTATTTATTTAATCTTTATTGCACAAAAGAAAACTTATTGTACAAAAGGCGAACTTAATGCCATAAGGCATTCTCTACCAGTCAACCTTAGGGCAAAGCCGAAAAATGTCGGCGGTGCTGAGGCTTGTGTAATTACAAAAACACATATTTATATACTTTAAATACATGAATAATAAAATATATATAATACATACACAAATATATATAATATTAATAAATATATAACATATATACATATATATATACCGATGAAACGAATTAAGCAGATAAACTAAGAGTCTTCGGTTCTGCCAGCAAAGAAGTTGCTCACGGACTTTTTGAATGCAAACTTATTCGGGGCCTGTTTGATTTATTATTATAGTTTTACCTATCCGTTTTCCAATAGGTACACGTGCTAAGTATACTTAGCCCGAGCACCTTTGCAACCTACGTTGTGACCCTGTGGCCTAGGTACTTGCCTTGTGTAACCTTTTACCGTAAAGCTAGAGAAGGCCTCTTAAAACTTCTATTGCCCTCTTGACTTCTAAAGGTACACTGTAGTCTATTTTTAAAATGGTGTTTTTTTATACCAAGTGGCAAGTAGCTTGTGGACTGAAAAATAGTCACTGCAAAAGGGATAAAGCGTGCTCCACACATTCCTGCCGGTCTAGCATAACTCTCTGCGACTACGCTTGTCGCGCGACATCATCACCCGTCTTTCTCGCATTGTATTGAAAGGAAAGAGACAGACAATCTGTGTCGCGAGACAAAGAGTCGAGTATCACAGTTGTGCTAGAGGTGCTGAGGTCATTAAGTATATGATATTTTTTTACGTTTATAATTCGATTTGTTTTCTAAAAAAAATCGGCCTTGTGCGAATCGGACTCGCGCACCGAGGGCTCCATACAAAATATAAGCTAAAAACGGCCGTATCAAAATCCATCAATCAGTGTTAGCAGAGCCCTACTCGTAAGTACGAAGTATGGGGTCATTCAATATTGGTTAGTTACATAGACAGACAGAGATAAAAATAATATATTTATACCAAAGCTGTATGCAAAATTGAAACATCATCAGAACAATTATTATAATTGTATAATAATAGGCTTATTCATCGCCCCACAAATAGCTCGGAGCGGCGCGGCGTAGGTATCTACCCCGTGATTTCAGAGACCCGATTATATCAGACTTAAGCAACTTAGTTTGTGATAACTGAAAAAAGTATGCATAGTGCCAGATTGTACAGGGAAATTGCTAAATATATTGTCTATTATTGAATTTTGTCTGGTGGTATACTCTTGAATACGAGGACTAAGACCGAGTGATAAAAGATATTCTGATATTTCATTTTTCGATTTATCCGGTTAAATGCGGTTGAAACCTTGGGACCCTGGTCAGCCGACATGAAAGCATTCATGAAGGCCCTGTTGGCCCCGCATCTCGGGGGACCCTAGAGCTGGCGCGTACTTCTCACACAGAATTGCTCTTGCGATCCAGAGAGGTAATGCCGCCAGCATAATGGGGTCCATGCCGCAGGCCGACCTGCTAGAGGGGTTTACTTTTTATAATAAATGTATTTTAATTGTATATATTGTTTTATGTTTTTCTTATACATAGGTGTTTCCACAAATAAGGCGATATGAGATGATTTAATTATAAAATCAGCTTCTACATCTAGTAAATGTTTTCGCAATGATTGGACTTTATGAAAAATTCTTTGAATGTAGTATTCTGGAGACTTAACTTAATTTTGTTATTGGAAAACTGTTGTTCCCATACATCAACATAGGTCGCGCTTAGTTTACGTACTGCAAATAAGTATGTTATCGTAATAAGCACACATGTTAATCAAATGCCTATGTTACTTTAAATGTCTTAGACTTATTTATTTATTGAAACTTGATTGCACAATACAAACTGTTACAAATAGCGGACTTAATGCCTTAAGGCATTCTCTACCAGTCAACCATAGGGCCAAACAGAAACTAGTAGTTAGTGCAAGGACTGTAAATGTTGAGAATACAAAAAAAAAGTAAAGAAAAGAGACACAAATCAACAAGTCAATATGGGGATATATACGTATAATATTTATATACATACACACATATTGTCCGTATTATGTCCAATTAATTTAATGTTGTACGAAATGTTTGTATGTGTAATGTATATGTGTAATTTACTTAGGTAGTATTAATCTAGCCATAGGAGATACCACACTGTCGTATTAGGATAACCTGTAACGATGATGAGTTGTGTGTTTATTAAAATAAATAAATATATAAATAATATTATATTAAAATACAAATAGATAAATACAAATTTCGGAGATAAGGGGGGGGTCAATTTTTTCATATTTTCTTTAATAACTTCAAAAGTACTTATTACAAAACTATAAAAATCGTCGTAACGAGACCTTTCATTTAATGTACCACACAATACGGTCTGAAAACATTTTTTTTAATATTTTCTAATTTACCTCCAAAAGTATCCCTAATGTTTAAAATTCATTTATTAATGTTACACGTCCGTCTTTGGGTCAAAGACTTACGTATGTGTACCAAATTTCAACTCAATTCGTCCAGTAGTTTCTGTGCAAATTGACTAAGACAGACGGACGGACGGACCCACGAGGGAGATTATAAGGGTTCCGTTTTTTTCCTTTTGGGGTACTGAACCGTAAAAAGATTAGTTTAGTGTCACTTTGATGTCTGTGAATAGCGACACCAACCTTGGCGTCGTATGTGTTCAAATACTTTAGTAATCACATGAAATGGTCTACATGAACATTTATAATATCTCTATACAACATTTCCTACTCGTAATGACCTAAAGAATGCGTGAATAAAATCATTTGGGTTCCGCATGAGACACTTTGTATAAAATCGGAAACGAAGTAGTTAGGGAAAACAGTTCTGCGTAATGAAATATTTTCAAACGGTTACCGATGCACGTGTTCATCAATGAGAGTATTCATCGTTCATGGTCCATCTTGACTGTGGATGCAATCGAAAGTCATCTATACTAATATAAAGTTGTAAGAATGACATGTCTCTACATTGAAGATATTTTCAAAGAAAATATTGGAAGTCACTGAATGGAAATATATTTTTTTGGATTTTTTGTATGTTCATATGTGTCCTTGTGGTTTCATCACGCCAAAATAGCTAAACGAATTTTAACTATTTTTGGTACACAGGTAGACTGGTATCCACAGATGGTTATAGAATACTTTTTAAGCGACTAACTAACTGATGAAAAAAAAGACGGGTTATGACTTTTTCTCCTCCGCGAACGAAGTTCCGGGCAACTTCTAGTAATGTATTAATGTCCGAACTTTCCTTAGTCATCGTCGCATTTTGTACAATACAAAACTCTTAATTTTCACGATTGTCACAAAATAAACTAAACATAAAAAAAAATAACGGTTTCTTATTCAAATTGTGACAAATGCTTTTATGACTAACATTACTTTATGACTTTTAATGAAAAAGGGTCTAGATCCTTCGCCAACACGATATTATTGACATTATGCAAAAATAACTTTTTTTGAATTCATACCTCAGGCAGCGGCAAAGGCAAGCAGTATGAAGTGTGCGCGCGGCGGAGCACGATGACCCGCCGCGCGCACACTTCTTACTCGCCCCCGCGGTCTTTCTCCCCGTCGCCCGCAGAGTGCCCATGGAGGTGTCACGAAAGAACTTGTCAAGCTATAATAACAAATTTTATCACTTAAGAATTATTGTACTGAATAATATGCTTTCTGAACCAGGAAGTCAAACAATGTCTTTTTAAATTGCCTAAGTCTTCTTTATCCAACATTTTTGGTTCACCTCTTCAAAATTATACAGATAGCTGAGATGGGGCCAAATACTTCTTGAAACTAAATCGGCCATTGTGGTGTTCTTTGGGCGAGGCCTATGTCCCACAATAGTTGCACCCCAGAGATATAGCAACTTCTGCATACAGTTAAACATATTAAAGGTGGCTAAAACCACGTAGGATGCCCTCCGCCTCCTTGGTTTCCTACAGACATAAATTGTTTTACCGCTCTTCCTACCAAGTAATACATTTTCAAAGCAACGGAAATGCAATAAAATAAATTTATGACTCTCTGCGGTTATGAAATATGGTTGCAGTCGTTATACTCACATACATTTTATTTATTGTTAAGTGGCAAAGGAATACTCGTAAAAGAGAATTTAAATGACCACGGCCAATAAGTCACGTACGTACATGAAATCTTTGGCTGTTCATTTTGTGAAATTATGGAATGACTTACCGGTATCTGTGAGGCAATCACAATCTGTGGCATCATTGAAGGCCAGGCTAAAAAAGGTAATGACTGACATACCCTAGACCAGACTAGATTAAATCTCCTTTCTTATTTTGTTGGCATTTTTGACTTCAATATTTATGTATTTACTTATTAATTTAGGTTATAGATTTAAATGTATATATAAAGTCTTAGTGTTATATCTATTTGTATACATATATTATAGGTAACTATTTATTATAATTTATGTGTATTCAAATTTTGATTTCGTTTTTAGTGCATATTACCTAATTAGTTGGTTTGACTATCTTGTTTAATGTATACTTTTTTTCTTTTTTGCTTAAAGGTTAACTGGAAGAGATCCCTCACAGGGAAAAGTTCGCCTTTGTACATATCCGTGTTTTGTAATACCTATTTTTTTGTATTATGATTACACACATAAATTATTAAAGTTGTAATTTTATCATATTAACTTCAAACTAAATATGTCAATTTTGATTTGTTTAAGCGGGAGAAAAAGTCGGAAAGCAGTTTCTGGCTTTTACTCCTCCAATCCGCACGGTCTTTGGCGTCTCTTACGACATCAAGCCAGCATTTTTTTGGGTCTACCCCTCCTAACAGGGCCCAATGGACGAGCTGATATCCGTTGGTCCAATTAGTGATTCGTCCAAGTATTCTTAACGCGGTTCGTCTATAACGCGTTTCGTCCATATCGTAATTCGTCCATATCACAATTCGTCCATTCGGGCAAATTGGCATGCCTAGACATTTTATTTCTCACGTAATTTGCAGGTTTTCGTAAAACACGGCCGTACGAACGTAGGTGATTTTCTCGCATTTTGGCTGGTATGTCACGGACATGAAAGCTAAATTTCTCATTGACAAAAACAATTCATCATATTAACAAAGTCTGTTATTTATGTTGTTACTTTATTTTGTATTCAAAGTTTTTTTTAACATAATAATATTTTATACCATAAAGGATATTGCATTGTATTCTTCTAGACGACCTGTGGGAGAGAAATATTTATGTGATGAGCATAAATATTTGTTCCTGAGTCGTGTATGTTTTCTATCTATATAAGTAAATATACGTTTCTATTAGATATATCGTCGTCTAGTACTCACAACACAAGCCTTAGTGAGCTTATCATGAGACTAGCTCGATTTGTATAAAAATTGTCCCGTAATATTTATTCTTTAGGTTTAAATAACCGTGGGACCTTTTTATTTTCTGAATGTTGGTTAGTCGCAGTAAGAGTCACGTAAAGAAGTTTTTAATTACTCTTTATTCTTAGTCGTTGTCTTGATAGAGTGGTCGTGGTCATGGAGTCGCCTACTTCTTTAATAGTTGTACTTTCGTGATTCTTCTCCACCGGTCTCTGTTAATTGCATGACGAGCGCACTCTGCCACAGAAGTATTGGTGACAGATTTGATAGTGTCTGTCCATCGGGTTGATGGACCTACTGCCTTCGACTGGGCCCTAAATAATCGCTCTGAGTTGTCTTTGCAGGTAACGTGTACGAGTAATCTGATGATTTTTGATTTGTTATCTTACCTATTTTCATTGCTTTAATCAGAGCCTATCACGGTTGCGTTTATCGCGCAATCAAATAAATGATAAAGCATCCGTCACTAGCATCCACATGATTGTCAGAAAGGGACAGGTGTTAACACAATGGGGTGGTTTCCTGGGTAAAAAAAGTATTCTAATTACATTATCAAAAAATATTGTAGACGTATTTTTTCTTTTGTCAATCGAACGAAAAAAGACAAAGATAAAGCGCGTCAAAGCTTGGGAGTGGGGGCGCATGACGTCACGCCGTGCGAAATACGGTCGCACGGCGTGACGTCACGGGGAACTTTACCAGGCTATATCTTCATCATTTTTTGTTTAGTTGACAAAAGAAAAAATACGTGTCCAATATTTTCTGATAATCTAACTGGCGGACTCATTATATTTTCAGAACACAAGCCTTTTCTGCTCCGTGATAAACGCGGCCATTATAAGTCCGCTGGATACTACAATATCGCTCGTAGTAACTGGCGAACAAGAAACCCGTTAAAAAAAGATGAAAACAACAAACACAAACGTAAAGATGAACACAAACGTGTAAAACGATAAATTAATACAGATTAATGTTATTTAAATAAATAAATAAATATTGTTATTTATAATACAGCAATGAGTCGTAGTCAGTTTAGCGTTGTTTTTATATTTTTGTGCCATTTCTTTCTTTACAGTAAAAATAAATTAAGATGACATCATTTTGTTTTCCTCGTGATCCTATCATACCGTCGTATCCTTAATATCTACAAAACGGGAGTGATGTAATAAAGCAATTTGTGTGACCGCAAAATACGAAACTTATTAAAACTTCCGCATTTCCGCATAATGCAAAAACTCCACCGAAGCCGCGTCACACCGAAAACAAATTAAGAATTGACTTTGGAAGTGACACCTTTTATCGCTAGCCTCGCCGCACCTTTGCTCCACTTACAGTCTTTGGGCTAATCATGGCCCATCATTATATTATTCATATAAATGACGTAGACCTAATTTGCCTATTTTAACATGCTTTTATTTAACCCAATGCTCATATATTTGTATAACTTAGAAGTATGTAAGTTGTCAGTTTCAAATTTTTAACCATTTTTGAAACACTTACTGATTGTAATGATCCGATTGAGATTAAATTTGACATATTTAAGTAGTACAGATGTAGTAAATAATTCTTTCCCATCGTGAAAACTCGGCACATATACTACTACTTCCGAATGGTGTAGATGAATCCATGAATTATTGTATTATTAAGTGACGTGTTCGTATCAAATAAATTGAGTACTTTATTCATCAAAACACCAGTTTAAAGTATATAATACTGAGATATTAAAACCACCACGATACAATCATATAGAGAATTCGTTAGGTAAACAAAGATCAAACTAGTTATCGAGGATATTTTAGTCATAGATTACTATTAATAAGCACAAAGTTTGTATACCTATACAAAATATATTATATTGCTAACATAACTATTAAAAAGGACTATATACTGTACAAACTTAAATAAATCCTGTGGTATTAACCACTCTAAATCGATACTTCGTCTCGCAATGCATCTCCCCTCAGCAAATCCCCTACGTTGTCTTGATGGGTACTGAGTGCATAAATAAGAGTGTATATACTACTGAGTTGGAATGAAGTAGTAAGACGAATACGAAGATTTCTGAGAAAATAGGATGGGAAATGATTATTCACTACATGTGTACAGTGACGGCAATATTATTGCACCATCAATCTTCTGATAAGGTTAAGTTTAACAACAATGTAATTACTTACTTTATAAAGTAGACTTCTAAGCAAACTATGTGTAAACAATTTATACATATTATCAGGAATAATATTAAATACAAAAACAGGGCGTTTATAATATGATCTCTTTGAAAATTACAATAGATAATGAATAAGTTGTTTCCAATTCCTTAAAGATCGAAACGCCTCGAAAGTAAACAATCCCGTTTTATTAGCAAAATGTAACTTTCCGTAACAATAGAAAATGAACGTAATCTATGTTTTGTTGCAGGTTTGAATTACCGGCGTTAACTCTCACCGTCAAAGCTCGTAAAAGTGACATTTTAAGGCCGAGACTGAATTACAATCACTCGAGACTCGAAATGAACTGGACGCCTGATTACTCTCTCGAAGACAATGTCTCAGTCAAGGCTCAAAATACGTCACATTACGTAGAAAATATCATCGACAACAAATGGGTGCAGACGGGCTTCTGCATCTTCTACACCATCATATTCGTCCTCGGCCTGCTAGGAAACCTCCTAGTCTGCTTCGTCGTTATTAGGAACAAAGCAATGCAGACTGTCACTAATCTCTTCATCACCAATCTGGCCTTGTCCGACATACTGCTTTGCATATTCGCCGTCCCGTTCACTCCGCTCTACTCCTTCAGAGGCTCGTGGAGCTGGGGCAGTCTCTTATGCCACATAATGCCTTTTGCACAAGGTTGCAGCGTATACATATCTACATTAACTCTTATGTCTATAGCTATTGACAGATTCTTTGTGATTATTTACCCGTTCAGACCCAGAATGAAAATAGGGACGTGCGCCACAGTAATCATTATGATCTGGACGTTTGCTGTGACAGTGACGATGCCTTATGCTGTTTTTATGACTTATTATGAAGTTCCCGGAATAGGGTTTTACTGTGAGGAAATGTGGCCCTCTGAGGAACTTAGGCAAGTATTTGGATCTATAACGTCCATCATGCAGTTTGTGCTTCCATTCGTTGTCATCGCTTTCTGCTACACTTGCGTTAGCTTTAAACTGAACGATAGAGCGAAAGCAAAAGCAGTAGCAAAGAACTCACGCAAAGAGGAGATAGACAAAAATAGAAAACGCCGAACAAACCAAATGTTAATCGCCATGGTGACTATTTTTGGTCTGTCATGGCTACCGCTGAACGTGATAAACTTATGCAATGATTATTACAAGTACGCCATCCATTTGAAGTTCTATTTGCTGGCATTCTTCCTTTGCCACGGCATAGCCATGTCGTCAACATGTTACAATCCTTTTATCTATGCTTGGATGAATGAAAATTTCCGCAAAGAATTTAAACAATTGATCCCTTGTATGGATACTTCGGCTCATTTAAGGGCAAACATTCAAATGGGTCCGATGGGTCCTTCGGAAAAGACGTTCAATGGGAATACTACAACTGATAGCTATTTAGGGTCTAGTTCTCAAAGAGGGACGTCGTTTAGAAATAAGAGGAAGCCGAGTGCTGCGGCTGATGTGGAAAGGAGTGGCGTAGAGCTGAATGAAGATCTCCTGACCGTGGATGTAAAGCACTGCCACATTTCGACTAGCTACAACCTTCGCCGAGAGTCTGTGAAGCTTCGTCTGATCAATGAGGAGTCGTTTGATGGCACGCCACCCCAGAGTCAATTCTAACGCTTGATTTCTTGGGTAAACATTTTATAATAGTCAATATGTTATGCTAAACTGATTCATCACATACTAAAAACCATTGCATTGTCTTTCTTTTAAATGCTCCACATTTTTTATACAATGCAATAAATTATATTATGATATAGATAAAGAGATCGAAGCGCAAGGAAAAACACGATTGCTCTCAGATATGGTACGGATGCGTGGCACGTAGCAGGTGGACAGATAAATTCGAGGCGTACAGCACAGTGCTCGCTGGTGGGGAGGTTGACACGTTGGACGCGTAATCCAAAGGTACTAGGTTCGAATCCTGATGTGACCGCGTACAAGAGCAATTGTGTTATTATTTACGCTTTTGATAATAATTTTCCGACATTAAAATACAAACACAAAATATGTTTTTCATATAAAATGCAATAATTTACATACCTACTCGTAAGTATGTGCTTACTTAACTTCATATTGCCAACCTAGGAAGATTATTTCTAGTAAGTTTGTTTTTTATTTAGCACTCAAGTTTAATGCAAGTGGATGGAAGTTATCGTTCAAAATTTAACTTTCCTAAACACATAGATCCTATTGACATTTTATCTTTAACATATTGTCCGCTCGGATACGAGCTGGCGACTGAACTAGCAACAACAACAACGACTTAAGCCAGTTTCCTCGTGTATTTTAGAAACTAGTAACAAGTTTTGCTTCAATTGGGACGAGCCGAAAAATGCCCTTGTCTTTATTTTATGTTTCGTAAAATTAGGCTATTCTAACATACAAATTTCATGCGTTTTACATTTGGATGCGTTTAATTTTTTTATTGCCTTGGAGATGTTTTGAGTGAGGTCACTACTGACTGGCGTCTGTACTAAGGTTTGACAAGGACAAATAAAAGTCAAAATACGAACACACCAATAACTTATACCAGAAATCATATTTTTGAAATCTGATAATTGCAAGTGGTTTATTAAACCAAATTCAAATTGTTTATTCTGTAAGTAAGCCACAAGGGCACTTTTACAAGTCTGATTCTACGACATTTCCCAAGAGGAGACCACTGTTGAGAAGAAAGCCGAAACAAACGCAACAGTCAGTAATTTTTTCAAAAGAATTCTTTACTATTACACACACAATATTGTCTTAATTATACTTAAAACTTTTACAATTGTGTTATAACTAATTTGTAATTGGTACACGCAGAGGAGATGTACAGATTCTCCAGATCAATCTTAGTATAAAATATAAACTAATAACCTATTCCTCGAAATGTTTTTCGAATGACCATACCTTCTAAAAAATTGGTAAACCCCAATTTGACTAACTGTTAGCCGAGTTTCGAAAGTCTGGACCCTGATTGAATTTTTAATCAACTTATTTTATTTTACAGGTGCGGCGATGGCGACGCGCCCACCTCTGAACATAGCGATGAGTAGATGTACAATATTTTTGGAGTATTTTTTTTACTGGTAACATTTTTGAGAACTACACAATTTTAAGAACGGCATGACGCTTATGAACCTATGTTAAGGAATGATAAACGTGATATTGTTTCATTTTTACCAGTGTAACTATTGTCACACAAACACACTAGAATACATCAAATTTTAAGCGTTTATAGGGGAACCATCAAAAAGCAAGAATTGTTGATTAACTGTGCTATATTATGGTTCTTTCGTGCACTTTTGAGCTTATTATTTAATATATTCTAGTAATGTATAGCAGAAAGTATATAGGTAAATAGAGTTACGCTGTTTCAGAAAGATATGTGCCTTCGGAAAACGATCTAGATGACATTACTATTATCGATCATCTATACTAAGTATTATAATATTATATATAACTAGAGAGCGCCTGCAGCTTCGTTCGCGGAGGCGAGAAAGTAATAACCCCTATTTTCGACAGCGTAGTCGGGTAAATACTAAGTATGCTGTAACCATTTTTGGATACCCTGTACCAAAAATTTTCAAAATCTGTTAAGCCGATTTGGCGTGATGAAGCCACAACGCCACATACAAAAACGCCAAAAAATTTTTTTTCCATTCAGTGACCAAATCGTCTGTAACAATCTTTTTTTTTTTGAGATTATCGTTAATGTACAGGCATTTTATTTTTACAACTTTATAATAGTTATATATAATGAATCCAAGAAAAATCTTAACGACACGCGATGTATGAACGATTTTAATAGTATGAGGTTCAATCAACTTTTTTTCCGTAGCTTTGCCTTGGTTACGTCTCCTGAGTTACTCTATAAAACAATTTTTTTTCTAGCCACTAAAGGAAAAAATTTCAAGAGCCGATTTCGTCATTATGTTTTGAGCAGTTTTCTAAGTAACTCTCTCACTATTGTCTCCTAAGTTACCGGACAGAATAACAACAAGAAAAAATGTTGATCCCCCCATCAGCATCATAAATATGTATACATATCACTCCCTTAACACCATCCTAAAGTGTATACATATTTATGATTTATTTATTTATTGAAGAAGTTCAACAGCGTTTAAATTAAAACTATAAACTTATTATAAATAAACATTAAACATAGCTAATAACAGAACTCCCTAATGATTCTGAGCATTGATAATAGCGCCATTTCTCAATCGGAATGGCTGGACGGATTTCAACCGTTTTAGGTCCACGGATACCTAAATATCCTAGTATTGTTAAATTACACATTTTACCCGACTACACTGAAGCGATAAAGATGGTTATGACTAGCAGTGGCGTGGCGTTAATGATGAAATCAATTACCCTCAATTAGCACGGTTATAGTAACAATGAACAGCATAAATTATGATATCAAAACATTGCTATATTTTTTTTTTAAAGTTTAGCACAAATATAGCGACTCCATGGCTTCTAGAACCACGGTATGCTACTAAATATTCCGAGACTAGAACATTTTCCTCTTTCGCGAATTAAGGTGCCCCTTCTAGTTCTTTGTACATTTGTTGCAATGAGAGTGAGCGACAATAGTAACCACATCTGTTAATATAGATTTCCTCAGAGACACTTAGATATCTTTCTCAAACAGTGTCACTGTGTTACAATTATACCCTCTACGTATAGTTAAGACGACCCACGTCCCAACTAAGGTTCAAAAATAAACCAAAACGCTTAAAAAAGTGAAAGATAAGGAGGAAAAAAGATGTAAAAAATATATATTAGAAAGTAGTAAAGACTTTGTTATGAATATGATAATATAAGTAAAGATAATATTTTTATTAACACAAAAGAAAACATTTTTTTTAATCCTTGCAAAAGATACTGCGTCCTACGTCGTTTCAACAAAAATGAAAATAAATACGTATGGATTTTTGTACTAAGCATGAAATAAATTAAACCTATTTCGTTTCCAAAAAGCTGACGAGTAAAACAAAAAAGACTTAAACGAGAAATGGCGTAGTCCTTTTTTCTAGGATCAATTATTTTAAAAAGTTTCCAACTTGTAATTCAACTAATTCGTCTCCAATATTTGGTGATTATTCGTATAGATCGAATTATTTATCTTGACCGAAAGCATTTACTACTGCACCTGAGAACTAAGTTAAATAAGCGCCAATTGTTCCTATGCAAAATAAACTATTGACACCCCTAGAGGCCTTAGAGATTATTTAAATGTAAACCTTGCCTTAAATATGAAGTTGCCCTTTGTGCAACAAAAGTGTTTGCATTTAGTAGCATCCACTCTAAAGTAAACAGGTATAATAACGCAATAAGGACAATGGCTCTGTTCGCAGAAACAATAGTAATTGATTTAGGCCAAGAAATATTATTTTAACTATATCTACATCCAAGGTGTGAAAATTAAAAGAATGTCCGTGTTTTGTAGCACAAGATGCCCAATCATGAGTCGATACGAGTAAATTACATTTAGCTAACTTATTGTCGTATCGCATAAATCCTCTCCTCTACACACCGCGTTTTTTAGACGCGCCGGCGACGTACGTTTTGTCGTTACAAACGCGAAAGGCACGCAAATCAGTATGCTGTTCTGTGGAATTAAAAACGTGCCGTCGACGCGCGCTCCTAAAACGCGGTCTGCATAGTGTCTTAGATATTTTTTTGTTTGACTTTTCGACTGTTTGACCACAGAACGTATTGAGGTGATAAAGAAGGATCATTCATCGTGTGTTTCAAACACTTTTTTCCGAATAAAATGGGTGAAAGTATTTGAAACAAAACAGAATAGTCTTCAACATAATAAATTGATGATAGACATAAAGTATTGAACACCCACTGCCAGAGTTTTTAAAATTTTATCCACGTCGTGTAGTTTAGAAGCTAGAAGGAAATTTAAGGGCTCCTCTCCAATACTTATGAATAACAATCCTCCCATATAATTAAGCAGCGCTTTCCTTCATTAGAATCAAATGTATGTAAGTAGAAGTTTCAAAATACTAAGATATTCGTTACCGCATGAACCTTTGATGTTCACTTTTGGACTCAAAACAATTATTTAAAATCGAACGTCCGCATACCTTCTGTAAATTTTGTTTTTCATGATACTCATAGTTTTTATTATTCACAACAACTATAGTATTCAGTCAGAATAACACTTTTTCTGCTTTTATACATTTGACAGGCTACTTGCCATTTTTCTATATGAGTGAGACTTTTTAAGATTTATATTTAAACTGTTCTTATGAATTTTATGACCAGATGCACTTTTAAAAATCTGCTAAAACAGTGATCAAAATACCTTAAGTAAAAGTTAACGATAAGCAAATAATTCCTTTATAAATTACTAAATTACGTCTAAGGTAGCTTGTAATGATTTATGTATGGTATAAGAATGTGTATGAAGTAGATAAAGAATGTAATGTCAATGAAGGAAACAGGGATATAGAAAATGAAGGGAAAATCTAACTGAAAATCGTACGCATCAAGTGACTTTACCTGACTTGCTTGCACTACTTCCATAAACCTGTTTTAACTTGTAAAACGAATGAAAACCCCGACATACCTAAAATAAATTAGTAAATATTAGGGAACTTAACAAACCTGCTACAACATATGCATCTATCTACACTAAATATTATAATTGATGGTAAAGTTGTAAAAATTAAATACGAGTATCTGTATAAAATGAACATATTATCAAAAAAATATTGAAACAGACTATTTGAAGGTCACTAAACAGAAGATATTTTATTTTTTGTGGATCTATATCGGAATCCCTAACGTCATTAGTCCTAATGTATCGTTTGTCCTAATGTATCATTTGCCATAACGCATTTTTTCAGAAACCGCATTTTTTCAGATACATTTGGCAAACGATACATTAGGACAAACGACATTAGGGATTCCGAAGGAGACCCATTTTTTGTATGTGTAAACAGATTTCTGGAACGGGTAGTTGCATTCATTGCTGCTGAGGTGTCTTTCTTAAATTATGCACCGCCGTTCGTCCCTAATATAATTAGACACGTGAAGTTGTGGTACATTTTCCAAATCACAGGTCAAAATATATTGGTCCGTCAAGCAGGTTGTCGAAACTGACTTAAGAAAACAAAGCCAAAGCGAGGACCTATGAAAACGAATAGTTTATACGTGTCTAGAGTTCATATTATAGTAGCCACGAGTCCGTCAGCGCTGCATTCAACGCTGATGAACATGTTGTGAAACATATCTGGTCCTTGCGTACGATTATTAGTTCTGTATTTATAGATTATTTTGGTAAGAAGTGGTTTAAAAGCGTAGCAAGAGTAGACATTAAATTCCTTTATAAATTGCTATGTTTTTAAAACACTTTTATGCGCGTGTTTAAGTGTCAAATAAATGTGAGTCAACGTAAGCAATACGATAAATATAGATTTTATTAAAGTTTAATATTATTTCGGAATATAGAAGTTTTTGAAAATATAGTTTAGTGTTAAGGATATTATATTAAAGACGCACAAACATAACACTTACCTGACACCAGTTTTTACTTAAGCTAAGCTAGCGTTCACGTTTAGCTAGGGTTTTTATTTCGGATCCATTTTGTATGGAAGATCCGGATCCAGATTGGTACTATTTGGATTTTTCGTACAATATGTATGGATCAATTTTGCATGGAAGATCTGGATCCAGATTGGTACTATGCGGATTTTTTGTACAATACGTATGGATTCATTTTGTATGAAAGATCCGGATCCAGCTTGGTATTAGGCGGAAGGCGGCATATTGTACAATATGAATGGATCCATTTTATATGGAAGATCCTGATCCAGATCGTTACTATGGATCTTTCACATAATGTGTATGGATCCATTTTGAATGGAAGATCTGAGTCCAAATCGGTACTATGCGGATTTTTCATAAAATCTGAATCCGGATTAAAAACGCTACTTTCGATTTGTGATTTGTGCACCAAAGTACACCGGATCCGTACAACCCGGATCTTTTCAAAATAGATCCGGATTTAAAACCGTACACCAGGCGACCTCATTGTACGCTTATACGCGTATCAATTTCCCTTATTGTACGTCGACAGGTTACACTTACCTGATTAGTTAGTTATTGATTAGATTTAACGACCCAAAGACCCAAAGTTATAATTTGATTAGCTGGAATCTCGCGTCTCAATGTTGTGATGCTACATAGTTTATAATCGCACATTTATTGAATATCAGCCGTTGTGCCATGAGTATACGCTGTTGTTTCGTATAGGGCTACAGTGGCTAGTGCGATTTGAGTGCATTCAGGCTCTCAGGGGACTTAAGGTGCGTCCACATTTGTATCATTTGCCCGTATCAGATCATCGTCGCGTGGCATGATCGCGTGTCACGATCACGCGTTTGGACGTTCCGCCGATCCGATCGCTCGAAATCCATTTGCTACGCGTATCACGCACTTATATCGGAAGAGTGCGGCATGATCAGCGCGCCGACAGGGAGCGTCCAAGCAGCGCAGTGCCGTGGCATACGCAGTGTTATTCCAATAATAAATCATTTATTACTCGCCAGTAAACTCATTTTACGTTTCACCAATATTTAACCTAAGGATAAAATGTCTATACTAGAGTAAAATCTTGTACCGCCGGTTTCGGCTGAGTAAATTTTTAGTTGTAGATTAGTATTGCTATTTTCACTGTCGAATGAATTCCTTACTTATTTCCAAATTAACTTACTACCCGAACGAATTTAAAAAACACGCAGCACGGGACAAACTGTCTATCTTACTTGGGTGCATTACGATTTATTCCTTTCGTTCGTTCAACATTCTATGCGAAAATAAGTTATCCGTAGATTAGCGTAATGAGACGAAATCGAAGTTATTTTCGGGTAAATCGTTGGAGTAAAGTTTACTTCGCGAATTGTAAATTAAATGTTGGTGAAATCGAACCTTAGACTGTAAGTAATAACAATGACCGACTGTGTCACAGCAAGAACGCTTCGTTTACAGAACTCAATTCCTTCCACTTTTGCACCAATAATGTACATATCGATCAGGATCTGACTTGTTGTCATCTGATAAGCGGTTAGGTAAATTGTCGGGTGACCAAAGTTGCCGCAAATGAATTTTCTAAAATTGAAATTTCGTCAGTTTGCGCCACTGTGATGTACGGTCTAAATGACAACAAGAAGAAGTGTCACCATCCTGTGCTGTGATTGGTGGATTTTCACACTTCTTGTTAATTAGACCTCACGTCAGGGTGGCGAAAACCAGGCCTCGAGAACCGGTATTTTCTTCATACAAAAGAACCGGTATTTTTTCGTTCTTTTCGTTCGATTTCCAGATTCTCGTATAATATTAAGATTCTAGAACATGAATCAGATGTTTCTAATAATATTTGTCTTCTCCTATATACAGTTTAAAAACATTCCAGAAATAGCCCGTACTTTATAATATTTATATGCCCGTTCCGAGCCCTGGCGAGAACTGATGATATTTCCATTTTAGAACAGTCTCATTTACAATAATACCTATTTATGACGTTTATAGGTATTTGACCGTCGCAATCCATGGAGATATTTTTTATAATAATGAGTTCAAAGTGCATTATAATTTTAGCTATTAAGTGATATGTCGTGATCATGAAATTTTATGTACAGTTAGTTGCAAAAAGATACACCTGCTTAGTCTCCCCGTCAATAAAGTTGAGAGAAGATATCTTTGAAAGGACTAATCGTGTATATCTTTTCACAGCCGACTGTAAGCCATAATTATACAAAATATAAGTAAAGAAACACCAAAGTCTATAATGTACAATATTTATCCATGTTGTATTCATGTTAACACTTTTTTATGACGTATTATCCAAATAATTCAAATAAATAAATGTCAAATAATTAATATATCACAATATATTAGAATAAAACTAACAATAGATCACAAAAAAAATATTAGTCTTCCGAAATATCTACTATCCCCAAATTAATATTGTAAATAAATGTACTATTTACCTACTATGACCAAAAAGCAAAAAATGGATGCATGTTACATTTTCAGGGCAGATAAATTAGACCTTGTATGTTCAAATTTCTATTCATTAAAAAAGAAACGAAGAAATATTGAGCCAGCCAAATCTTGAAGCACAGTAGGTATTCTATATTATGGATAACGAGGTACAAGACAAATATAATTAAAAAATAATATATTGAAAGCAAGACAGGACTCCTAAAAACCTTTCGGAATTCTAATAATAATTGGAGGACTATTTTGATTTTAGCAAAAAACTACCAAACAAAATCCTTTTAGTCCCATCTCGTAGCCAGATTTGATAGCAAGCAACAAAATGGGAATTGTGTTTTCCCATCTTATAGCTAGCTACAAAATGGGAACGTTTTTGCCATCACAAAGCCACATTTTGTAGCTAGCTACGAAATAGGAATTGTGCTTTCCCATCTTACAGCTAGCTACAAAATAGGAACGTTTTTGCCAACATAAAGCCACATTTCGTAGCTAGCTACAAAATGGGAATTGCGTTTTCCCATCTTATAGCTTGCTACAAAATGAGAACGTTTTTTCCATCACAAAGCCACATTTTGTAGCGAGCTACGAAATAGGAATTGTGCTTTCCCATCTTACAGCTAGCTACGAAATAGGAACGTTTTTGCCATCACAAGGCCACATTTCGTAGCTAGCTACGAAATGGGAATTATTTTTTCCCATCTTATAACTAGCTACAAATTGTGAACGTTTTTGCTATCACGAAGCCACATTTGGTAGCTAGCTACGAAATAGGAATTGCGCTTTCCCATCTTATAGCTAGCTACAAAATGGGACCGTTTTTGCCATCTCAAAGCCATATTTAGTAGCTACTTAGCTATGAAACGGGTATTATGCTTTCCCATTTTGTAGCTAGCCACAATCACGAACGATCATCATCCTATTAATATTATACATATTAAGGACAACTTCAAGTTTCCTTATAATGCAGATGTTTAAAATAAGTCACACCAAACTACAAGCAGTTTGAAAAAGAAATTTAAAATAAAAAAGAAATTTTAGGAATGGGACTAAGTGATTCCCGTTTCGTAGCCAGCTTTCGATTCGGGAATATTTTTCCCATTTTGAAGCTAACTACCAAATCTGGCATTGAGGTAGTACTCAAGAATTTCCAAGCTCAAGCATTTACCATTTTCAAGCTGGCTACAATGGGACTAAAGGACAGAATCAAAGTTTTTACATACAATTAAACTGCTGCTTTCGCCTTATTTTCTTCAATTCAATCAAAATACTAAAATGTTTAAGAAAAAACTACCTCCAATACATTTTAACTAATCCTTTAGACCAAATAATAAACATGGTGAAATGTACCTATACATTATGTAAACAAAAAACTAAATAGTTCTTAGTGAAAAGTGGCTAGTGAGTATAATATTCGTGTAGTTGTTTCTCGCTGTGTTTGGTTTGATTTAAATTCACAAAACTTTTTCTAAGATTTTTTTTATCGCGTTAAGTAAGATTGGGATCTAGTTTCACCACGGCCTGTTACCGTTAACGGCTAATTAGCAGTGACCGGAGCAGGTAGGGCTTAATTACCTAAAGTTCGCCTGAGAACGTAACATAGAGTGGTTAACATCACCAAAAAATATTAACGGGGGAGACCTGGGTTTTTCCGATGAAAATAGGAACACAACTAAAAAACGGAGCAATTCGTATGATGTTGGTCGCAAAACGTTATGACACTATGCCGTTGCAGGAGCCGTTTTAGTTGCTTTAAAAAAATCAAAATCGACGGTTTGGTCAGAATTATTTTTCTAGAGTAAATCCACTTAGCTTTGTACCCGATGAACAATACTCATTATCTGCATTGTTAAGTGTAGCCAAACTGATATTTCGAAGTGCAAGGCGTTGAAAGTACAAAGGATAAGTTTGTATATCAAACGACGGACTACCAGCTCCATAGCACGATTCAACATAATACGTTCATGTTATATAGCTGAATTGCTCGAGTTATGTATAAATAAATAAATGATACAATATATTGTAAATGAATAAAACTATTTTTTGGCGTATTTGACTACTCTATGTAACGTTCTAAAGCTAATTTTAGGAAAATTAGCACTACCCTATTCCTAACTGTTGATTTGCGCTCGATTGCAACTGTCAAATGGTTCACATTTTCAGGCCTAATTAGCCGATAACACACTTGGAAAGTTTAAACACTGAAAATGACAAGCCGTATCACACAACACGTACAAAACACTACGGAAATGTTCCTGTTTCTACAAACACACGCGATTTAAAAAACACCAACACACAAAAAAACACCCACACATCAACATCGTCATATTCAACTTCGAGAAAGTCACTCGTCGAATTCAACTCGAAAACACTACCTGCACACTGACAATTTATTGTATAAACCAGACAGGGGGTGTGTATCTGTTTGGCATCTCTAGTGGTTAAACTACTATAGGTACTGTAAGCATTAACAGACCATTGTGAAACTAGGCCAGATATTTCCAGTGAGATTTATGGAGTTAAATCATACCAATGTTTTATGTCTAATCTATTTCAATGTTCCTAATTCTCGTTTACCAATTTAGTTACATACTCATCGTGTTGTTCCTAATGAAGCAGATTCAATAATCATGTCGCTATAATTAATTTTGCACTACCATTTGTAATGCCTCATATTCAGCTGTTTGAATTACTTAAGTAACAATTGATCATCATTTGTATTAACTGAGAAACAGGGGTTCTAGTACAAAGTTCGAACAAAATTGTTATAAAACACTCCATTTTTTTATAGAATTTATCTGGCAACTATAAAAGCATTTTCTTACTAGTGCCTCTAGCCTGTTGGGTAACAGATCTTAGAACAAATAACAATAATAAATCAAAGATCCCGACTCGCACTTGGCCGGTAAAGAGTTAAAAATTAAAGGGGGGCTTTTATAACAAACAGGTTTTAACATCTCTTGCATGATCTTTTGAAACGTATCAGCTAAACCCTTAAATATTTCACCAAGTGTAGTCGCTATTTGCTATACCAACAAATGATACAAATAAATCTGTAAACCTGACTGGCAGATGGCCGGATTAAAACACTTGTGACATTTCCAATTAAAATATCTTTAATGACATCATTTAATCGCTAAAGATTGCCTAAAATCACTAATTGGGAGTTATAAAAACTGCAGATATTGCCCGAGGTCGGAAACTCTTGTTTAAATTTCAAAATGTTGTTAGTTCGTACCTGTCCTGTTGTGAGCACCAATTTTTTCAATCTCAAACTTTGTAATAGAGGATTATTATTAAAAAAATCGATTTTGTGATATACTATGGTTACATAATAACATACTTAATTTGATGTTTCCAGCAAGTATGGTAAGTTATTGATATTTTAAAGATATGATGTTTAAACTTTTGATTTTATTGTTAGATATACTGTTCCACAGTATTTAAGGTAAAAAACTTAGTGGAAGCGCCTCATATGTATATGTAGTACCTAGTAGCGTATTCGTATCCGTATATCTTTTTTTTTCTTTTTTTATAATAATTTGTCGTTCCATATAAGAAAAATGACATAACTTTATACATTTTGTACACTACTACATGCAAGATGTGCTTTACATAGGTTTTTTACCTATATATACATACTTGGTTAATGTGATTGTTTTTATGATATGTTAAATTATTAATACAATGTATGTTTTGTTAATTATAAACAGTATTTCATAGTTCAAATGTTAATAAGTTTAAAGTTTTTTAAAATATCTTTCTGGATTTATACATAATAAAAATTGAAGGTTTATTTTTACATTATACATCTATTATTATTATAAATAAAAATAATAAGTTGCCTTTAAATTTTGTATATAAACTTTTACAGTAAAAATATGTACACAATATATAAAATAATGCAATAAAAAGTTGTTACATTGACGTACAAATAATTATTAAACCGAATCGTATTTTTAAATGGAATTGCATTTTTATAGATATCCTAAATAATATATACTTAGTTATGAGTATATACAAATATAAATATCGATATCTCGACTAGTTATTAGTTTCCCATCCTTTATATAAAATAAACGAATAAAGTATTTACAAAACTGACACATTTTATTTATTTCCATCAGAAACTGAAATCAGAAGGCGAAATTATAGTTAACGTGAAATAGTTTTTATAAATTGAAGAAAAGAATAACGCTCGCAATATTTGATTCATAATAGAATAGAAACGAAATGAAGCAGAAACGCCGCTTACGATAATGGAGAATGAGTTTGACAGTTAGAATAATACGATTTTTCATAGAAATAATGTTTACTTTCGGTAGTGAAATGTTACTTTGAGAAATGAAATACCTAGCTGCGGCCCTGTGATGGCTGCGTTCATCGCATGATAAAAACTTTACTAACTGCCCGCGACTTCGTCCGCGTAGATATGCAATTTATAGCCTACTAAAAGGTGCCCGCAACTTCGTTCGCGGAGGAGGAAAAGTCATAACCCCTTTTTTTCTTTGGCGTAGTTGGGTAAAAAGTATCCGATAACCATCTGGAGATACCCAGATACCCGTGTTACAAAAATAGTTGAAATCCGTTTAGCTGATATGTGGTGATGAAGCCACAACGACACATAGAAACATAAAAAAATCAAAAAGAAATATTTTTTTATTCAGTGTCCTCCAAATAGTCCGTTACAAACATTTTTTTGAAAATATTTTCAATGTATAGTAATTTAATTTTCACTGAACTCCATGTTTATTTCTCTAGATAAAGTTATAAATTAAAATACAACTGCTTTAAAACTACTTAAAAATTAATGCATCAAATTAAAGCCCACACAATAAAAATAAAACTAAACTAAATCTAAAAATGGCCACCGTGGCATTGTACCAAAGATGCTGGCAGCATTTTCTCGCTGTATCGCTATACCTACTTATACGCTGGGCGAGGAAGCTGCCAGCCCTTTGGTCGCCTGTGGTGTCGACGAGCCGTTGCGCTAATTCCTTAAAAAGGAATCGGGCGCTTGGACCCCATGGGCCCAGGGTCTCGACACCGAATGCCATGAAATTATATTGGGAGCCGAGACCCTGATATTTTGAGCGTTTCTTTCATTCGGCCGCCCCCGCCGCCGCGCTCGCCATGGCCGAGTTCCATGGCATATTTATAGTAAAGGTTAAATAGTTCAGATGAGACGGAGCCAACGTGGACACCTTAGCTCCGTCCCGTCCGCCATGGTATTAGAGTCATTCCGTCCGGCCTCTTGCCATCGTCTTTAGAGACGCCGTTGGGCTCCAGAATTGCCGGCACGTTGACGGTGGCAAGAGTACGGCGGATAATATCATTGAGGGCGGCGTGTCTGTATTTCATCTTTACACCTTTATCAATAATATCTTTGTTTTATTGTTTTTATGTACAATAAAGTGTTTACAATACAATACAATACAATATTAACATTAGTAAAGATGTATTATTCAGTTTTCTAAACAACATTACTGGAAATTTTCGTTGGGATCCATTTAGTAGTTCTTAAGATTTCACGTTTATAATATTATTATTTTTGTTTCTCGCGCCCGCTTACTG
Organism: Hedya salicella; assembly: GCA_905404275.2. NCBI lineage: Eukaryota > Metazoa > Arthropoda > Insecta > Lepidoptera > Tortricidae > Hedya > Hedya salicella. The sequence continues at coordinate 6,386,631 of FR990106.1, read as the reverse complement.
GGTTATGGGAAGGCAATGATGGACTAAATACTGGGCTATTGCTTGAGACAACCGGACGTCTACCAGGAAAAAGTGTCTCATTGGCTAAAGACACTGGTAGACTTGCCCCAGGGTAGAGAGGTGTCCCACATCCACCCTCGAGCCCCAGCTCTTGCAACTACACTTCGACCGGCCGGCTAAGGCAAGTCTGAGGCGAGATCCTGAAGAAACGGAGCGGAGTGATTTTCCTGGTCTTCATACTGAAGAAACGCAAATTTCGAAATATATACCTAAGCTACATTGCCGAGTGAGCTAATTAGCGGAGAAATCCGATTAACACCACATATTAATTAAGCCCACGAAATCACTTACCCAAAATTGTAATGTAGGGATATGAGCTTGACGGATATTAGTTCCCGGAATATAAATACCCGTTGCTTGCAGAACGGCATGATTTCTTGCAAACACATCTAATATGGGCGGACATAGCTTTTGATTCTGGAGAAATGCAAAGTTATAACAATAAACAAAACACTTGCCACCCGGGTGGTTGTAATTAACACACATTGATTAAACTCAGGGAGATGACTGGGAGCAGTCTTCTTGTGTGGACGTCGGTCTGACGCTTGATCTTCTATGATTTATTGTATTTAATTATAATATGGCTGTCCATATTATACCTCAATATATATCAACAGTAGCTTCTGCCCGCGACTACGTCCGCCTTAAATTCGTTTATCGCGGATAAGGGTATTTTTCCGGGATAAAAAGTAGCCTATGTACTTCCCCGAGACTCAAACTATCTCCATATCAAATTTCATCCAAATCGGTTCAGCGGTTTAAGCGTGAAGAGATAACAGACAGACAGACAGACAGACAGACAGACACACTTTCGCATTTATAATATTAGTATGGAAGTATGGACATGGATAAGTTATTATACCCCATTACTAAGACTCCGCTGACTGTCTGTCTGTTTGTCTGTCTGTCCGTCTGTCACCAGGCTGTATCTCATGAACCGTGATAGCAAGACAGTTGAAATTTTCACTGATGACGTATTTCTGTTGCCGCCATAACAACAAATACTAAAGAAAGACAGAATAATTTTATGTCTGACTGTCTATGTCAGTAACCAATATAAAATGATCGAACACCGCATACATTTTGCTTAGGAGTAGGGCTCTGCTTACACTGGATTTCATAGATACGGCCGTTTGTATCGTATACAGGATGTTTGGTAACGTGCAAAAAAATGCAAAGCTGAAGGTCACTGAGGAGAACAGTATTTATTTTTTTTTTGTACGTTTGTATGTGTCGTTCTGGCTTCATCACGCCACATGCGCAAAACAGAGCACAGTTATTTTTACACGGGGTAGATGGGTATCTCCAGATGGTTATAGGTTACTTTTTGGGGTGCGTAACGATGCCTATAATTTTTTTCGAAATAATATTTGTCGCAATAACGCTCATTTGATATAACTATTAAATCATATAACAACATTTAATATATTGACATTTGATATAATTATCTTTTTTATAATGATATGCATTATACTCAATGTATGTTACATTAAGTATAATGCATATTTCTCATAATGAACATATGATATAACATACTTATTACATATTTACGTATAATATAATTATCATTTTATATAGTAATCATTTGATTGAATAACATTTAGTATAACATACATTAAGTATATATATATTTTTTTAAATAATGCATATTTCTAATAATGAACATATGATATAATGTACTTTTAATATAATGTAATTTAAACGAATATTTTCGAAGATATTACAGATTTAAAATGCAGGGACATAGCGGTTGCAGCGGTACCGGCCGGGGGGCCGGCGGCGCGTGCCTATAAATAGCGCTTCGAAGGCCGTGCTTCGACCTTCACTTTCACTATCACTTTACTGAGCATCCTCTCCAAAGTGTTCGAGAAACTCCTGCTGAGCCACCTACAACCGCCCATCCAGCCCAGAGCAGAGTTCGGGTTCCGCGCTGAACACTCCACCACTCTGCAGCTGTCGAGGGTGCTGCACCACATGGCAGCCGCCATTAACAAGAAGGAGGTCACCGTTGCAGCACTCCTCGACATGGAGAAGGCGTTTGATAGAGTATGGCATGAGGGCCTGCTCTACAAACTATCAACGTCACCAGCTCCCCGACGCATCGTGCGCGTCGTGACATCGTTCCTGACAGAGCGGCAATTCCAAGTGGCGGTGGAAAACGCCACTTCTACAGAGCGCCCGATCCTCGCGGGCGTCCCACAAGGAAGCTGCCTGTCCCCGGCATGCTACGCCCGCTACACCGACGACATCCCGGTGCTGGGCGACGTCAAGCTGGGCCTATACGCTGACGATGCGATCGTCGTCTTGTAACCCGCTATATGCAGCTCGGAAACTTCAGCGCTCGCTTGACGTCGTGCCAGAATGGCTAGCGCGGTGGCGATTGGGCGTCAACTTGGCGAAGACGCAGGCAATCATCACAGGCAGAGTAAGGCAGCCCGCTCCTCTTAAGATGCTCGGTCAGGACATCCCGTGGTCACACTCGGTGAAGTATCTGGGCGTCAAGATCGACAGGGGACTCACGATGTCTCACCACGTCGAGACTACCGCAACGCGAACGAAGTCAGCGCGTACCCAACTTCGCCCAATCCTCGCCAGCAGCCTTCCTCTCCACACCAAGCTGGGGATATATAAAACATACCTGCGGTCCCGTCTCACGTACGCGGCTCCCGCATGGTATGCTTTAACGTCGGATACCAGTAAGAAAAGGCTGCGTGCGCAGGAGAACCAAGCCCTGCGCACAATCGTCTCCAAGCCGCGCTACATGCGCAACGAAATGATCCACAGAGACCTCGAATGGCGAGAGTTGATTGACTTCATCGGTCAACTGGCCGGCGCCATGTTTCGCCGTGCGGACAGCGCGAGCGTCCCGTCACTCGTCGGGATCGCGCCGCTCCACGCCCGTCCTCCGGAGAAGCGAAGCCGAGCTCTGCCGTGAGAGCTCGTCCTGCCGACAGAGTCCCCTGAACGCCCAGGAAACCACAAAGCCGCAGACAGGCCAACGTCCTCAACGCCGCCGATAGGCCACCGTACATCAGCAGCGAGAGAACCCAGCAACCGTCATCCGACGGCAGCTCCCACAACACCACCTGCTAGCCCACAGCAGGACACAAACTAAGGCCGCGGAAGAGGCCACCAGTTCCGGTCGTCAGACAAGAACATAGGCCTCCCCCGCAGTCTTACCCGACGCCTGCCTGAAAAAGGCAAATAAGAAGACCCCTCCGTAGTAGCGGATGGAGTAGAAACAGCCAAAGAGGGCTACGCCCTGGAATGGCACCCTATGCGCTGAATAGCGTGTTTAGAAGATCACTGATTGATTGCTTCGCCCTATAGCACTTTATGATTAGCAGCGATCGCAGGCGTTTATGGCAGTTACCTATTTAGTATCAGCATTGCACCTGTGCGAAGCCGGGGCGGGTTGCTAGTATGATATAAAAGCTTGTCGTAAGGTTTACCTACCTATATATATATATATATATGTTTTTTTTACTATTGCCGGAATACAATAGTACGTACATAATACAGGAATTTCAGCTTATCTATTTCACCTTAAGGTAGGTCCAACTTGGGTTAGGTTAGTTACGACGACGAGCGAAGCGAGGATGAGTGTTAGGTTGAACTGCGACCCTAACGAGCGAGCGAAGCGAGCGAGCCGCGCAAGTCTATATCAAGTGAAAAATAAACCAACCATTGCCAATTTCACCTTAAGACAGGTCCGACTTGGGTTAGGTTAGGTACGACGACGAGCGAAGCGAGGAGGAGTGTTAGGTTGAACTGCGACCCTAACGAGCGAGCGAGCCGCGCAGGTCTATATCAAGTGAAAAATTAACCAACCTTTGCCAATTTCACCTTAAGGCAGGTTGGACTTGAGTTAGATTAGGTACGACGACGAGCGCAGCGAGGAGCGTTAGGTTGAACTGCATTAACGAGCGAGCGAAGCGAACGAGCCGCGGAGGTCTATATTGAGTCTTGCCCTTTGCCTTTTGTACATACATTATTTTATATCTTTTAATACATTATACCACTGATGTTTATAGCATATATTCATTATACTTGGTAAGCGTTATAACGAAAATCTTTATACCCATTGAACATTATACACCATGAAATTATCAATTTAGTTGTTATATCAAACGTTTATACACACCCCATATGATCGTTATAATGAATAAGCGTTATACCATATGATAGTTATAATAAATAAGCGTTATACCATATGATCGTTATAATAAATAATCGTTATACCATATGATCGTTATAATGAATAAGCGTTATACCATATGATAGTTATAATAAATAAGCGTTATACCATATGATAGTTATAATAAATAAGCGTTATACCATATGATCGTTATAATAAATAATCGTTATACCATATGATCGTTATAATGAATAAGCGTTATACCATATGATAGTTATAATAAATAAGCGTTATACCATGTGATGGTTATAATAAATAAGCGTTAGATCAAATGATTAATATAAGAAATACAAAGCCATATTTTTTAATTATATCAAACGTTTATTATATGTGATGAGTGATTATATCCTTTGAAATTATATCTTATGTATAATACTGAATGGAAATATATTATTTATTTTTATACCCAACATTACACACCCTACTTTTTATCCGACTACGCTAAACTAAAAAAAGGGTTAAGTATGACTTTTTCCTCTTACGCGCACTTACTCGAACGAAATTTCTATTTTCAAATATGAATACAGTTCTAACCAAAATCACAGACAAAGTGTTCACAATATGTACATAAATATTGGTAGCTGCAAAATTAATTTATTTTGCATTCCAGTTACAGCAGAACAAAACACCGCGTTAATTAGCTAAATATTTTGGTTGCGCAAATGGGAAATTCAATGAAGATGTTTTCGTGTTACCCGAAATTGCGGGAATAGTCGCGCAATGGGCTTGCTAATTGTTCCGTAACATGCAATGTTACGTTGCATGTTTGACAATGCGGTGGACAAATTAAATATGCAGTTTTTATACTATAATTTCGCCCTCTGGAGGAAAGGAGTGGTCACTGCATTTTATTAAATTGATGATATTCTCAGTAGCAGGTAGCATTGTGGCGTTCACTTTTTGCTGATTTAAACAAGAGCTAATGTCGACGTGTATACATAACGCACGGGAAGAGAATATGTCGTAGTATAATTTTGGGAGGGGGACGTAAAACTAACTTATTTTGTAAGGTATTTTTTTTTATTAATTGACATTATTATTACAATAATTCTTAGTTAATAGTAATGGAACTGTTTATCATAATAAATCTTTAGTGACAATAAGTACATTTAATTATTATTTAATATCATTTTGACATGTTTTGTTAGCAATATATAATATAATATTACATTTCTCCGCCAATACTGGCCGAATATATCGCACTAAGACACTTGATACCAACCAAATGTACCATATTCTTGGAAATAAAATTATTTGATTTGATTTGATTTGATAACATAATTTATGTTATGGATGGTCCAGGCTAGCAAACGTTTGTACAGATATTAATAGAAAGCGCGAGAAAGGCATGACAGTAAGTTATTTATCATTTGTATAATTTCAAACACAATAAGGTAGTTTCCTGGGTAAAAGAGATGAATCCTAATTAGACCGTCAGCTACATTATCAAAAAATATTGTACACGTATTTTTTCTTTTGTCAAACAAAAAAAGACAAAGATAAAGCGCGTCAAAGTTTGGGAGTGGGGGCGCATGACGTCACGCCGTGCGGAAAACAGTCGCACGGCGTGACGTCACGGGGCACTTTAACGGGCTATATTTTCATCATTTTTTGTTCATTTTGACAAAAAAAAGTTTTTTTACTTTCAAAGAAAGTCATATTATCGCATACAAATTTCTATGACGATTTACGAATAATTAAAAACAAACAAACCAACCTGATCAGATTGACCAAACTTTCTGATAGAATTGCTAACTGTACTTTTAGTTTTTCATGAAATGTACAATTTTAATGTTAAGTCTTTTTTATTTTCTCTCAGTCGAAGTGAAAAGCAGAGTGTTTAAAAGGCTCCAGTAAGCCCAAGTAAGTTCTCCATACAAACGTAGTTAAGCTCTCATTTTTCTTAGAATAAGTTTAGGTATATGCAGGCCTATAATTAGTTTATGTAGCTTCAGACACCATAGTAAAAAAATATAGCGAATTTAAGTTTTTCATACAAAACTTGTTTTTGCTGTATTTCGTTTGTTTTATAAACTGTAGACATATAAACTAGTTTCCGGCTTACATGTATATGCAAAGTTTCGTTACAATCCAACACGTATTTTAAAACACGTAGTTTGAAACTCAGTTTGTATGGGAAGGTGAAATTCGGCCAAGTTTACTGTGGACTCTTAACACGTGGCTAAAAGCCACTATGACACTCAGACATATTTGTCCTCGCTCACTTCGTGTCATAATGGCTTATTTTAGCCCCTTGTCAAACAATCTACTATTATTTATTGATGTCAATAATATTACTAATATCATTTTATTTATTGATGTCGTTGTATGATATGTTAAATTTAATTTAAATAAATAATTGACACCTAGACTAATAACAGAGTATTTAATTATTTAATTTTTAAAAACAAATAAGTGAAAAAAAGATAGAAAGAAAATACATTTATTTGAGGGCATATTTATACAGCAATACAAAAATAAATTACTAAACTAAGTATGCCCCGGAATGAAAACTGAGTAACCTCAAATCGAATCTGAAGTCAAAGTGTCACTTTGTCAGATTTTTTTAACTGTCAAAACGCTCAATTACTATGTGAAGTTTCATATAAAAATAGCTTTATGGCGTCATAAGGCTAATATGATTAAAAAACGTTCGTTGTTTGTTAATTTTAAAATCACGAAAAGCGTAAAAAGAAGTTTTCATAAATGTCTTCTGCGTATTTTCAGAAATATTATTTAACTTTAGCGTGGCATCATTTATATCTATTGATTGTATATTCATTTGCAAAGTCGAATGTAACCAACAGGGGTCATACTCGACTTTGCGAATAAACATACAATACCAATCCAATATATCTCATTATATATTTATTTTGGTATTCCAGTGGCTGAAACGATCTTCACACTGATATCATTTTTGTATTTCTAAACTAGTAAGTACCTAATTCGTTAGATATTTGATCGCATGCTTTTCGCCTTATGCATATTTTGTATAGATTGTATTGCGTTTAACTGACAAATCTCCTACAAAAGCGAACTGTCAAACTGACGTAAGCGCAATCCAATTGCGATACGAACTGTCATTGAAAAAACCAAATGTGATTCAAAATAGTTCACTAATTAACTCAGTGGGTTGCACAACGGTCCACGAAGCTGGCCGTCCCGGGTTCGAATCCCGGCCAGGGCAGGAGTGTTAGTGCGATGAGCACGAAGGTTTGTTCCTAGGTCTTAGATGTTTTTTATGTATTTAAGTATTATAATTTATCTACATATTATGTACATCGTCGCCTAGGATTCACAGTACAGGCTTTGCTTAGTTTGGGACTACGTCAATTTGTGTATGATTGTCCCTGTGTTATTTATATATTTATTTGAAAGAGAAATGTCAAAATTGCGATTTCTAATGCAGGAAAGTACCGAATTGTATGAACATAAGCCAAGAATCACAACAACAAAAAGGCTTCTTTAAACGCAAAACGCTATAATACATTTATTTTCTCAAAGTTTCTAGAACATTCTATTTTTCCAGGTAAATTACAATATCATGCAACTTAGAACTTACGTCTAGGAAATAAGACTCAAATTTGTATACATATTATTGGCCATGCAATTCCAGGAACTAAGGCGATTGAGGCCAATCGCGGGTACAACGTTGTAATGAGGTTAGTTTGGATCCTTTTGAAGTTTCCATTCAGCAAGAAATTGAACCGGAATACCAATCCATTTCAAGGGTAACTTAAATTACTCAGGTAAGACCGATGGGGTTGTCTTTCAAAGGGGAACACTCAAATAATCCGATTTTTTTTATTCCGAATTTGCTTTTTCCAATTGTCGAAATTCCGAATTTTATATATCCTTTGTATGAAAGTATCGATTATTGAAAAAGACGAAATTTAGTTTACCAATTATCAAAATTCCGATTTTTTTTATATTCCGATGTTTATAACCCTAAAGAATCAAAAGCCCTATGTTTTTTTTCCCCGAAAAATAATAATCCCAATTTAAACTATCCGAAATGTCATTGCTAATTCGGAATTTCGACATTCGGAAATATAAAGCTCGTAATTTTTAATAATTGGAATTTTGACATTCGGAAATTCAAAGTTCGTGATTTTCACAAACTCAAAAACTGTGAATAGAGATGCTTTACTTGTTGCCTATCATGGTATTGTTGTGTCAACATTAAGATATAGAGTTATATTCTGGGGCAATTCAACGGACAAGGAAATAGCATTTAAGGCCCAGAGAAGATGCATCAGAGCTATGTGTGGTTTAAAAGTAATGGACAGTTGTGCTCCGTATTTCAAGTCACTAAAGATCTTGACTCTGCTCTGCCTGTATATACTAGAAGTTGCGATATTTGTTAAATGTAATCTTAACTTATTTAGTCAAGTTGCTGATACACGCAGGCTACCTACGCGGTCACAATATCAAAATTCTCTACGCAGTAAGGAGTGCAAGACAGCACTAGTACGCAATAGTTTTTTGGGAATGACACCTGAAATTTATAATAAAATCCCCGCTAGCATAAGGGACTTAAAATTGGAACAATTTAAAAAGAAACTGACATTGCTGTTAATCCAAAAATGTTACTATCATATTTAACACTTCAATCAATCAATCAAAATATTCTTTATTCAAGTAGGCCTAGTTACAAGCACTTTCGAAATGTCAGTTACATGAGAGGAATGTTTGCTGGGAGATATACAATATGATCCAGCATTTGCTGCAACGATTAGGGAAACCCAGAAAAACCTAATCAAATCATTTAACTTAAGTATAGTATTATTGATGAAATCATAATTTTAAAAATTAAAATAATCAATAAGATAAATCCCAAAAGGATTGTCAATAAAAAATAAATAATCTAGAATGTGTCTAGAATAAAATTCTAAATGTCAAAGTATATAAAACAATTAAGATCGAAATAATAATAATACCTTAGGTATTCGTTAAAATAATTATTCATATACCTACATGACGCTATAATTTACATTAATCCCACGCGGCTTCATCATTCATGTAGTCTTGTGTGCTATAATAAGCTTTAGAAAATAATTTTCGTTTCACAATATTTTTGAATTTACCAATAGACAACTCAGTTATGCTGCTTGGAAGTTTATTATAAAATCTTACACAGTTACCTATGAATAATCTCCTTATTTTATGGAGCCTAGTAGCAGGCACTGCGAGCTTATGTTTATTTCTAGTATTAATATTATGTATATCACAGTTCTTAAAGTGGGTAATATTTTTATGTACATACATAATATTCTCATAAATGTATTGACAATGCACTGTCATTATATTAATGTCCTTAAACTTATCTCTAAGCGAGTCTCTATGGTTCATTTTAATATTCGTCAATGACATAGATCTATGCTAAATTATTGTTACTATTTTTTATAATTTTATAATCCAACTATCTTAATTTGACATTGTTTTAATTTTATGTTGGTCTGGCAATTTTTTAAATGTGACTACTTCAATTACATATATCATTATTATTATTATTTAATTCGACATTCTTTTTTTCTCTCCAGCCTGACAATGTCGATTTTTTGAATTGTTTATTTAATTGTGCATGCATTACTCTGCATTGTATAATGGGGTCTAAAACCCACGACATTTGTACGCCTATCGGCAAAACATGGAGGATATTTACCATATTGTAACATCAACATTATACCTATGTTTCACAAATAAATATATTCTTATTCTTATTTAACAAACGTAAATAACACCGAAATATGTAGGTTAGGTTAGGTTAGTATAGTGACCATGCATAGCGGAGCGAGCGAAGCGAGCGGAGCGTCAAAACACCTGTAGGTTAGGTTATTCTGATGTTTCGGATTTTTGTTTAGTCGGATTTAGCATAGGTTGGTGTAATGAAATTCCGAGTTTAGAAATTCGGCATTTTAGTTTTCTGAATTCGTATTTTTGATATTTCGGAATATTATTCAGTCGGACTTCTTATTATTCAGTGTATTCGGAATTTTGAAAATTGGAAATGTAAACGTTAGACACTTTTAAATTGCAGATTTATAAAAATCGGATTTATGATATATCGGAATTGTCATATTCGGAATTTTAAATTCGAATCGGTTTTTTAAATTCGGTATTCTGAAAATCGGAATTAAATTTTTCGTATTTATGTAGTGTACCCCTTTAAAAGTCCTAATCTTCTATACAATGTACATAGAAAGGCTAAACCGCATAGTAATTGTCCACAGTGATTAGGATGAATCAATGCTCTGGGCCGATACAGACGGAAGCATTTGAACTGCAACCTAGCTGCAAAATGGCAGTTGGTCAGAGTGTGCGTGGTAGAAAATTCCTGTGTTACCGCGCGGTGTGCTACCATTTTGAGTCCAAGGTGTGTAGATGAATACCTTGCCGGTGGTGAGCGGTGCGGTGGTAGAAGGAAGCTGTAGGCATCATGTCGAACGACTCCTCTGATCACAGTCCACTATACAAGCGGTAAAATACAGATAAGGGGGCGAAGTCTCTCGACTTAAAGATTCAATAACGCTTGTGAGCAAGAAGTCGTCAACAATTCGTACAGTTTCCTACGATCCTGTCCACTTCTTTGGGAGAATCCCACGTTCCTTATCCAGTACGTGTGTGTGAAATTCTTCAACTCTTTTGTTGGGTGAAAATGTTCAATACTTTTTATTCCAAATTAGTATTTTCCCTTCTGAAAGAAGGATATTACGTTAGCCACATAGAGGAAGTCACGGTAAAACCCTAGTTTATAATTATGGGGATTGTCGGCCGAAAATCGAAAACAATCAACAACAAAAGGGCTGTCGAACTCGCGTTATTATTTTCACCGCTCGGGTTTCGCGGCGCCGGCTGTACAGACGGACGTTTTCTCCATCCCAATCACTGTCTGGATGGCGATGCGGAACGTTGGAAATAGTTATTACATTAAAAAACAATACTATGTATAATGGATACACCAAAACAAAATATTATAGGACACATTAATTTCATATCCTCATCTCCTTGTCTTTTATCCATTATTTGGGTTCGGCTCTCCTAGTCGTTTTCGCCAGATATTTCGATCCAGGGTCGTCTTTGGTGGGATCTGGGCTTCTTGCATATTCCTCTTCACAGTCGCCATCCATGTAAGTCGGGGCCTTCCTCGTCTCTTTGGTGGGGGGAACATATCAAGTACCTTTCGTGTCATGTGTTCAAGTTTCCCGCGCATGACATGCCCATACCATCCCTGTCAGTTCCCGGCTAGTTTTTCGAGGCTCTCCTCGAAAAACTAGCCGAGAGCGGACTGACGAGTCAGCTTCAAATTAAGACCTATATCTTACTCTGAAGCTAATGTGGATGTAGGTATTATGGATGCGGTCCAGTAAAGGTGCGTCCACACTTGTATCATTTGCTTGTATGCGATCACCGTGCCGTGGCATGAATGCGTATCGCGCTGCTTAGACGCTTGCTGTCGGCGCGCCGATCATGCCGTACTCGTCCGATATAACTGTGTGATACGCGTAGCAAAATGGATTTCGAGCGATCCGATCGGCGCAACGTCCAAACGCGTGATCGTGACACGCGATCATGCCACGCGACGATGATCTGATACGGGCAAATGATACAAATGTGGACGCACCTTAAACTTACACCGCCGGCCCAACGCAGCATTATCATTTCAGCAGCATGGATTTTGTCTTCTATTATATTCAGCACCATACACCATGGCTGCGCGGACTGCGGCTTTATGGGCTTTTAGACACATTAATATTAAACTGAAACGGTAAAGGACGGGTGGTGTTTTCGGTAAAGAGCTATCTCTTTCAAAAAACAAGGGGTATTTATACAGCCTACTTTGAAAAACTCAATAGCGTGATGTACAAAATACCAGTATTCGATCATAGAACACTATAATGAGCCTCCATCCCTACATTACACACTCCATTGCTGGATGCTGGCTATCACTAGCTTTTCTTATATGTATATCAACTGTTTATATTCAAAGTCAAACGCCGAATATATGCCCAAGCGTTTCATCCGCAGGTCTGCAATGTATTACCACATCACCATCATCAATCAAAATTCAATATTGTTTTTTCAATGTTATGCGTGTGGATGCTAATAAATTATTCCTCTCTTCCTTTTATTAAGTGCTATCGCATTTATCCCCACTCATCTGTCATCTGCATTGTCATTCATGTCATGACTGATGCCTGACTACTTGAAATGGCCTACGCTGATGGCTTTTTAACTGAATTACTAGCTGGAACTACCTTTGTACTTTTTTAAAGTCGATCTCTTCATTGCTACAGATCGCGTCCGTCTAGGAATATTTCGGAGACTTCTGGATCGAAAATCGAGACATCCGTAAAGACGGGTGACTCGTTTGTCTTTTTTTTAAATGTTGAGTGTGTTCTAGAACATTCCAGCCGCAACGCGTCGCTATGTCACCCTGTTGAATCATGCAAACGCTATCTCGGGTAAAGCCGCACTCGTCTGTCATCATCATCCGCGTTGTCAACGACTGGCCACTGTCGGCTCCGCAATCGGATAGCTGGCTGAGACTAGCTTCAGCTATAGACAGTTCAGCAATATAGACAGTTGATACGAATAGATACTCGTATCAACAGTCTATATTGTATGTAAAATGTTGAAGAGCGTCCCACCCGCAAGTCTATATCGCTTCGCTACGTCACCCTCATCAATCATAAAACGCTATCGCGGGTTTATCCGCGCTCGTCTGTCATCCGCATTGTCAGCCATGACTGATGCCTGACTACGTAAAATGAGCCGCGCCGCCGGCTCCACGACTGGATTGCTGGCTGGCGCTACCCTATCTGTCTATTATGCCTTTCACCATGGTCTGTTAGTTGTAATTTACTGATTAAAATTGGTCGTCATTGACAGGGCTGTCAAACGAGCATTATTTTATTATTTGTAGCATTATTTTATTATACATAGATAGCATTAAATTATGAGAATCTGAGCGGCTAGGGTTTGCTCGGTGGGAGAAACCTACTTGGATAAACTTGCAAGGCAAAACTTCGTAATTATCTACATATCAAACGCTGTGCCATCCGCCATTTTTACTAATTTGATCAGATATATTTCTGAAAAGTATCAGGAACTATAGAATTAAAATGCAGTAATTCCAACATCTACTAGAACCTGCTCATGTACGTATTTTCTCATTGATTTGGCCATAAACGGGTCAATGCAGGGTAAAGTGTCAACAAATTTTCCGAAGCCTCTACGTCTACGTATAGGATCCAAATACCTATACAAAACTCCCGAAAATCCGGTATGTTCGAGCCCGCGACTTAAAGACGATGTTCAAAATATTTTACAATTCTCACGTTCGAAAAGTGCCTCATATTGGATTTGCGTAGCGGGTCTAAAGAGAGCGTTTTAGCCCCTAGGATTTAAAAAACGACCCGCGGCATAGGTTCAGTACCGACGGGTCCTAAATATCAGTATAACAACACGTCGGTGATGAACGAACGCGATTGATGATGATTATAAATACTAGTATACTTCTTCACTCTTTTTTCACATTCGAAGTGAAAATCAGAATTTATAACGCGTGGCCAAAAACCATTTTGACACACCGATATATTTACTGAAATAAACACTTCTTATCAAAATGGTTTGTGAGACCCTTGTCATAAAATATATTATTGTAACCTAATGTCACATTCTATGTAAACATCAGTTATCCAGACAAAGGATAAACAAAACTACAGCCCGACCTCGATCCGAATGTTTTGTTTCGAGTCAGATTTTACCGCCGAAAGGCTGGTAATTGCGCCTCACACTATGGCATCTGTATCGGTTTCAGACCTAACATTTGTATGGTTAATTTGTAGGGTGGGTACATGTACCCACCCTACAAATTAACCTAATGGTGGAAGGTCATGACCTTCCACCACAACATAACAACTCAGACAGTAAGAAAATAATACAAACGTTAGACGTTTGCTGGGCAAGTGCTACTTTTAGAGAACCACATTTGGTTTTCGAATTAATAACCGATATTTTATTTACTTACACTTTATTGCATTGCATATTTATTATTTAAAAAATCTATGTAGCGGTCTACCTAACCTCCTAACCTCCTAAAACTCTCTACCTAACCTCCTGACGACGCGCACCTTGTCCAGAAGTAGGCTCTTTACATTATAGTAATACATATACAGATGTAACCAGTATTTTTTATAGTCGTTGTAAACTCGTAGACATGAGAAGAAGGCTCTCTACAATTAGAATGGTCCTGCTAAGGTGGAATAGTTTTCTCTGCAACCACTTTGATGAGAGTAGGTATAGCAGAAACAAGTAATTCAGTGGAGGGCAGAAAACTGACGTAGCAATGGATTACTCCAACTTTAATCATAAAGAATACTAACTATAAAGATCTTCATTGTCCATCAATGAGTTTGTCATCTTATGAAGAAACTGAAGTCAGATAGAAACGCAGTTTATACCGTTTTAACACCTTAAAGAAATGTAAACCGTCAACAACTTTCTAACTTGGAACTGCTATGTGATTCCATACCAATATAATATAACTAAACTAAACGAAATGTGTTAGATTTGCTTTACCGAATGTTAGAGCAGTGGATTCTACTATATCGCTCAATGGTGAATGTTTAGAAATGGTGGATAGGGCATTATTTTAAGGTATAACACTGGACAAGAACTTGCAATGGAGTCCCCATTTAGCAGGACTGTCCGGTAAATTAAGTTAAGCAGCTTACGCTATTAGAAAAAATAGACAATTGACCAACGTTGATACTGCTCGCTTAGTATATCATAGTTATTTTCATAGTATCATGTCATACGGTATTCTGGTTGGGACAAAGCAGCTGACATACAGACTATATTTGTTTTACAAAAAAGAGCGATTCGTTCTATATAAAACCTGAACTCCCGTGCCTCCTTAAGAGAACTTTTTAAAGAGATCAACATATTAACCATAGCGTCCCAATATATTTATGAGAATATTATTTATGTTATTAAGAACCTAGAGTCTTTCACTAAGAATTCAGATAACCACAATTTTAATACTAGAAATAAAAACAAAATCGCTATTAGAAAGTTCCGCGTTCGTAAAGTAGCCAAATCATTCGTAGGCCAATGTATACATTTTTATAATAAGCTACCAGGTGATGCTTTAAAATTATCGTTTCCAGCTCTCACAAAGTACTTAAAAGAGTCCCTAATGGCAAAGGCTTATTATAGGGTAGAGGACTATTTAACAGACAAAAATGCATGGCCCAAAACGGAAACCAAATAATTTACTTTTACCGGGACACGGTTCTTATAAGGTGGCATATCAAACGTATGTAAGTTGTTTGAAATAAAAAATCACTATTTTTTTTATATTCTATATATTTTTTTTACTTTCATAAGTTTTGATATGCTTTCTTGAAGAACTACGCATTGAGTTTATATATTCAAAACATATATATAGGATAGGCTAAGTACAAATATTGTAATAGATAAAAGAGTTATTTCGAAAAAATTACTGACTGTTGAGTTTGTTTCGGCTTTCTTCTCTTCAGTGGTCTCCTCTTGGGAAACGCCGTAGAGTCAGACTTATAAAAGTGCCCGTGTGGCCTACTTACAGAATAAAGATCATTATTTCATTAATACATAACATAATATTATTAGGACGAAAGTAACTCTGTCTATCTCTGTATACCTGCTTGTTACCTTTTCACTGTTAAACCGATTTGGATGAAATTTGGCAAAGAGTTAGAGTGAGACCCTAGAAAAACGAAACACCGAATTTACGAAGTGTCAAAATATGTCAACCAATGCTATTTAAATCATGCAACGCTATTTCACGAGGAGCCAAAATACGCGAAAAATAAGCACAGCTGCTACGCTAACACACGCACGACCAACACCCCTGCCCGCCTCGTCTTGCTCACCATCGGCCTCGAGGGACGACTTCCCCACTGCGCCCGACACGACGCCAGTCGAGCGACGACGAGCGCGGGCCGCCACCGCCGCCACGACCACCTGCGCGACGAGGGCTGCCACCGCTGCCGGCACGCTTGGTACCTGCGGGGCACTCTGCTCCGCCCACGGCTCCCGCTACCGGTGGTATAGTGCGTCGCATGCGATGGTCTCAAGCCAATAACGAGAACGTCATGCGCGCTTACTATGGGGCTACAGAGGGGGGAACCCACCTGTCTGCGTACCGGGACAGGATGCTCTTTCTATTCCAGACTCTCGAACCGGCCATCACCGTATCTGCGCAGCGGCTATCGGATCAAGTGCGCGCCGTCCAACAGCGTAAGTTGCTGGACGACGCGACGCTTGATCGACTGCTCCTGGAAGTACTGGCTGCTCGCGCGGCCTCCACGTCGTCTCGGAATCCACCAGCTACGTCGCCGGTTCCGGCGCTAGCACTCGACCTGGTGCCGGGGGCGCCGCGGGTCGATCCCGACTCTGACGAGGGATACATCGCGATGTAATGGCAGTAGACAAAGGCCTCACCCCTCTATCCTTGGCAAACGAGAACTGGCGCAGACCAACGGTGCTTAGCACCGTAGACCGCAAAGACGTATGGAAGAGTAAGGAGCTACACGGGCGGTTCTACAAGGCCCTTACAGGGCCCGATGTAGATCTGCTCGCATCGGTGAACTGGCTACGTTTCAACGATCTCTTCGGGGAAACCGAAGGTTTTGCCTGTGCAATTGCTGACGAAGTTATCATGACGAACAACTACCGGAGGTATATCCTGAAGGACGGTACGGTCGACATTTGTCGGGCATGCCGCCGTCCCGGAGAGTCACTCAGGCATATCATCTCCGGTTGTTCTCATCTTGCTAATGGCGAGTACTTCCACAGACATAACCAAGTAGCCAGGATTATTCACCAGCAACTTGCTATTAAATACGGTCTTGTGGGGTCTGAGGTGCCATACCTACTATAAGTAAGCACCGATGCCAGTTCTCGAAAATGGTCGTGCCACGCTGTATTGGGATCGATCTATCATCACGGACAGGACTATTGTAGCTAATAAGCCTGATAACGTGCTGGTAGATCGATCTAAGCGCCGGGCAATGCTCGTGGACATTACCATCCCACATGACGAGAACCTCGTGAAGGCCGAGAAGGACAAACTCAGCAAGTACCTTTACTTGGCTCACGAGGTGACCGCCATGTGGGATGTTGATTTGACGATCATTGTGCCGATAGTCAGTAAAGAAGAAAGAGGGGACGGCATCTTTCTTCGAAACACAATCATCATCATCTTAGCCGAAAGAACATTAAGAATTTTTGGAGACATGATATGGGTTGAAGAAATTTTACCAATAATAAGTGAAATTTGGTCGTTCCTGAATCGAGATAAATTTTTTTAATAGTTTGTATGCATGTGTCTTTGTATCTTCGTCATGCCCAAACAGCTAAACAGGTTTAAACTTTTTTTGGTACGAGTGGAGAGAGCTGGGCATCCACAGATGGTTAAAGGTTAATTTTTTTTACTCGACTACGGTAGTGACAACAGAGGGTGATGACTTTTTCTCAGTTTCGTTCGTGTCCGCTAATAGTTCTGGTGGCCATAGGTGGCAAATGATTGAATACAAAACTTGCGACCTCTGTGTCGTTGAGTTGATCTTATGTTCAGCAGCAAACAGCAAGCCTATGATAGTTGATATAGACCATAATTTTGCAACCTGTGTGTTAGCGGCGTTACGAGTCGATATTTTTCTAACTCGGATAACTCGAGTTAATTCGTCCTCTGCGTCGAATCAAAACACGTGTTGACTCGACTCGAATCAACCGGATGGCGTTCGCGGCAGCAGCCGAGTTGAGTTCGGCGTATTCGTATTTTTGATTCAAGTTAACTTGCCTTGCCGAATCTCTGCAAAGCCGATTCGTATCAATCCTAGAGTTATACGAGTCAAACCTGCAAGTAGAGTCGGCGAGTAAATTCGAATTTAACTTATCTAGACTCTGATCCGAATAACTCGTTTTTTCGAGTAAGACAACTCGAATCGCCACGCAATAATTTTGGTAGCCTACCCTACCCCCTTTAAAGGAATAATATTACCCCCTTCCCTTTAGTGGAAAAATATTTCGCGGTCCCTAGATCTGCCCCTACCGGGTAGTGTCAAGAAAACAAAACATTCCGTCGAATTGAGAACCTCCTCCTTTTTTTGGAAGTCGGTTAACAAGGTTGCAAAACACTATGACAAAGTGCCTGTCACTTTTTGACAATATGTGAGTGCGAGAGGGACGGATGTTTTATCATTTATTTATCGCGCAATAAATGCGACCATCATAGGCCTGCAGATTGAAATGACGACGATGAATCGTGACTCTTATGTGGCTAACAATTTGAGTTTTTTGCAGAAAAAAAGTGTTTTTTTTCAGAATGAAAATTCTTTAAGCTTACTACTCATAATTGTTTATTCGAACCTCGTACAAGTAAGAATATTTCCCAAACTTTCAATTTAAGTGTGATATATCTTTGTATGAATATTTTTTTTATTTCTATGAACGTAACGCACTTTTTCCTAACATCAAATCACCCATCTACAAGGTTGAAATTGAATACAAGCTCGTAGCTTCCGATAAACAAGAACCGGAATTATATTAAATTATAGAAATCAATAGACTAACTATCTAGAGGGAAAATATTTACAGATTTCGTATCGTATGAAAAACTTGATCACAGTCAGTCCTCAGTTTTTATATTCTTCTGTAGCACAATCTCAGACATTTTTATGTCGTTTTAAGGTTGCAAATGGCTTGATATGACTGTTTATTTATTTTTCCTCGCTCCTAGAGAGTAATTGTCCATCTTCCGGCACCGGAGACTAGGTATTTATCACTCCGTAGGTTGCCAGTATTCAATGAGAATTCACGCGAAAATATAAAAAGACTAGAAGGCGCCCTTCGTTCGCGGAGGTGAAAAAGTTATAACCCCTCTTTTTTTCTTTAGCGTAGTCGTGTAAAAAGTATCCTATAACCATCTGGAGATACCCAGCTACCCGTGCACCAAAAAATGTTGTAATCCGTTTAGACGATTTGGCGTGATGAAGTCGCAACACACATACAAACATGTAAACAATCCAAAAAAACTTCTTATTTAATTAATGACCTCTAAATAGCCCCGTTACAATATATATTTTTAAATATCTTCAATATACAGACATTTCATTTTTAACACGCTTTTAGTAGGTCGACCTGTATGTAACTAACTATGTAATGAAATCCAAGGTAACTAATTTAACCATCTTTCAAATATCGTAGCGTCATGAAAATTGCCAGCTGTATGTAGTTCTGATGACAATACAATAATATGGTACTGTCGAACGGATCCGATGTTGGAGCCGGAAGATATGAACTGGATCTTCATGATAGAACATCGTATCGTAGCCGTGGTTGGATTTGTTAGAAAAGCCTTGTAAAGCGTGTTTTTCTAGTGTTTTTTTAAAGTATTAATTTATTACAACTTTACTTAAGATTTCGCCACGCTTAGTTGAGCTGGTAGCGGCCCTGTCTAAAATCTACTATTACTAGAGTAATGTCCCCGGTCCTATTAGTCTAATAGCAATAGATTTTAGACAAATATGTGTACCTATTATGTATACCTAAAAGGTGATCACTTAGTGTATGTTATTTACATGTGTAAATAACATACACGTTGGCAAAGTTTTTCGTTTACCCTATGAAAAAGAGAGACATCAGATGCACTTCCATTGTAGACGGAGATAACAGTGTTTACCTGATTCGCACGCGTTGTTTACAAAAAATCATATTTTATCCTGCATGTCGCTTATTGGCCGAATGCGTCCTTTTTACGAAAAGTTGGCAAATGAATGATCTTAGTCAAAAGTTATTACGGCATTATAACGCATCATTAGAAAGACGATAGATCCGTGATGTTTTTAAAGAATTAGAAGAACAAGATCTATTATCTTTTTTTATTGCATATCATACTTGACCTTCAACTGAATGTTTCCATCTTGAAAATCCTTTGTGGGTCAATCAAAAAACTAGTTGTTACTAAATGTATCCAATCATAGTACCTGATTTATTCAAATACCTAAAATAACGGACTAGGTAACCCACCTACCCAAGGTCGCTCATTGGCGGAAATTATGTTACTCGCAAGTAATTTTGATAGAGCCGTACCTCATTAAACATTATAATAAAATACCATTTAGTCACCTTTTAGAATTTTTGCAAAAAAAATACGTTAAAAATTCCTTGGGGGCCATATATATATATATATATATATATGTATACATATTTGGCAGCCTGAGAAGGTAGCAAATTACCTATCCGCCATTTTCCAGGAAAGCACAGCTTTGGGACGGCCCCCGACTAGGTGGACGGATGACCTCGTGGGGGGCGCGGTGAGTTGGTGGATGCTGTCTGCATAGGATCGCACTCTGTGGCGAGCTATTATAGAGAGGCCTATATTCAGCAATAAAAAAATAATTAAATTAAATTTATTTATTTCGGACTATATGATCCATAGATTGTTAGTAATACATAGACTTATATAACTATGTTAGTACGGAGACTTAAATGTAAGGAGGTCCAGTGCCTCACCAGGCCACTTGTCGTCCACCGCCGCCAGGAGCCTGTGGCGGCTTATTATATAACCTACGTTATGCTACACCTGTCGACTTGTAAAATAGAATCCCAACAAAATATAATAAAATTACTAAATACCAAGGAAGCATAATTCGTATAGCAACCCCACGCTTTATTACTTCCACATATCAGTGCGATACTGAGCTTTACTACCACAAGATAAGGCTGTGAGTCTCCTTGATTAATAGCAGGTTTTTTTAGCAGTTTCACATAGTGCTGTTAAAGACTCGAATTCTGAGTTATAGTTTAGTAGACGCGAATCAGATAATATGGGACTCGGCAAACACTAAGACTCCGAGTTCCAAGCCTAGTCAAGCATGAATCATCTGAACAAGGACTTGAATTATCTTAAGAACTCGAGTTTTCGCGGACAGACTGCAGTTTTTCACTGCTACCTTCAGTTCCAAAATTAAAGTCAAAAGCTAGATTCACAAGAGTACTGAAATTAGAATGAATTGGTCGTTGTAGTCTGTCATTTAAACTCATGAAATTGCGAAAAAAAATCAGATGTTTCATACATTTCTGATAATTAGCTATCAATAAACCCTCTTAATTTTGACGACACGTTTGGCTCAGTGGGTTGCCCGACGGCCTACGAAGCCGGCGGTCCCGGGTTCGAATTCCGGCCAGGGCAAGTGTATGTGCGATGAGCACGCATGTTCGTTCTTGGGTCTTGGATGTTTTCTATGTATTTAAGCATTATAATTTATCTATATATTACTTATATCGTCTCCTAGTACCCATAGTACAAGCTTTGCTTAGATTGGGACGAGGTCGATTTGTGTATGATTGTCCCTAATATTTATTTAATTAATTAGCTAATTTTTTACACGATTTCCTGATTGGCCCCATAGTAAAAGTTGCTCAACGTGACCCCCCCTCACCCCATCACCCCTGTCACTCCCGCATATGACCCCAAAATCACCCAGTAATTAATCATTCACCGACACGACTTTGTCGTCACGACACAGCAGGGGAGTAAAAAGTATGGAAATGTATGCAGCCGGTTTTATATTTCCGTCCACGATAATGACATGTGGACGACAAGGATAATCGTGTCGTAGCCCTAGCTCCCTACGATATCGTAATAAAAGGGCTCCCAGAAAACGAGTATTTTACATCACTGGTTTCACGCATCTAATAGCTACGGCGGTAAGCAGGCTCTGACATGAGGTATAGGGCTCAAGAAACAATGTCTCATCTGTTTCCTCAAAGCTGGGTTGTTTGTTCGGGGTTTTGTGCCATAATAAGAATGATTAAACGCTTATGAGAATATACAGTCAGAACAGTCGGTAGGATGGTAGGTTACACTGAAAATTTTAGTTTTCGCTCATTCCAAATTTAGAGTGTCTTAAAATATTGTTTTTTGGATAAGTTTTGAACGAGTGCACAAAATTATTAAGCGTATTACGAAAAACATTTCAATGATTTAATTTCACAAAATTTTCACAAATTATCTCATGAAGACCAAAAATAACGATTTTACTTTTTGAACCACTTAAAATACAACACCATTGAGCTAACCAGCTGCCAATTAAGACAACGAGCACTTAATAACAGCAGATATTACAAGTTTTTTTTTTCACTTTTACCTCTGTACCTAAATCAAATTTTATCCACAGTAAAAAAAATGTTTAAGAATGTACAACTCAAGCTCTGTCATATGATGTCTATCAAGTGGGGAGCTAGTAGCTAGACATTGAATTTTCGGCCCTACTCATATTGTTCGTTTGTAGGGTTCCGTACCCGAAGGGTAAGTCCGTCTGTCTGTCTGTCCGCCTGTCACCAGGCTGCATCTCATGAACCGTGAAGACAATTGAAATTTTCAGACATGATGTATTTCTGTTGCCGCTATAACAACAAATACTGAAAACAGTCTAATTTTATAATATTTTCTTCTGTTTCCGCGATTATTACTCATTGAAATAGTAGTTTAATAGTCTCTGTTTTTAAAATATTATAATTAGTAATGAGGTAGCCTGGGAGTTTTTCTTTGCAGCGTTTCTTTTCTCCTCAGTACGCCGTGAAATGCTGCTTGGTAAATTATTAGAATAAAATAATTAAGCCCTTCTGGCACATGTGTAACTGTCTTTACAGCTTAGGCCCATCTGGCATGTATGTACACCTTTATTTGTGTTTTTTCAAAAAATGGGTAGTTTGCACAAATTGTAACTTTGACAGAGGAAAATACATCTTTTCTCAGTCCTTCCGTGACCATGGACAGCTGGAAAGCTTCCGAAACGTCGGGAACTAAAATGAGATAATATACGCGATATAATCCGTTAAATTGTTTTATTTCAATGAATCTAATTTTATGTCTGCGTGTCTATGTCAGTAACCAATTTGCCGCGATGAAGTTACAACAACACATGCAAACATACAAAAAAATACAAAATATTTTTTTGTTACTCAGTGAACTCCAAATAGTCCATTACAGTTGGGGATTGCAATCCGGTCCGGCAGATAAATGTAAATTCATTACTTAATTTGCAAAAACAGATCCGCATGTCTACTTTAAGACCAATAAACTGGAAAAAAGCACAATGTTGTTTTTTTCGACAAAATTTTCGTTTAAGGGGGGGGGGGGTCAGAAATATATCACAAATGATCACCATGGGGGTGAGGGGGTCCGAAAAGACATCACATGTATTTTTATACTCAGTTGGAAAGTGAAAAAATAACGAAATTCCTCAATAACTAACTTAATTCATACTTAGTACCAAAAATACACGTGATCTAATTAGGGGAAAGGGGTAACGTTATAATCACCAAATTTCACCAAGGGGGAGGAGGGGGTTAAAAGTACGCCAAATATGATCACATGATTTCTAGACGAGCCCTTTATAATAGCATAGCTGTTATAAAATAACCTTTCACACTTGAACAACGACGAAATAGTATGATAGTAGATATAGTTTGAGCATGTTTGAGATCCTGGAAAGAACATTCGATTATTTTTATCGTGGAAGTCATTCCTTAAGGGGGTGACAAGAGGGTTGGGAGTTTGTATAGGGAATCTTTAAATTAATAACAATGTTAATATCACACGGCTACAATTGGCATGATAAGTGGGTATGAGAAAAAAAATCGCATTAAAGTTTAGGAGTAGGGGCTCGTGACGTCACTCCTAAGTAAAATTTCTACTTAGGAGTGACGTCACGCGACATTTTTACTCAATGTATCGCCTTTATTTTTCGATTACGTGAAAAAAGAAAAAAATACGAGTCCAATATTTTTTATTAATCTACATGACGGACTTATTATTAAAATTCATCCCTATTGACAGCGTTTCATTTCTTTGGCTGATTTTCGATGAAATTGTGGATAAGAAGTTAAACCCTGTTTTGGAATTTTCAAAAATAACCATATAAAAAAACATATTTCAAAAGTACTTCATTATAAAGCGCAGATGACAGTAGAAGCCTAGAAAATCATACAGAAGCACTATTACTACAGTCGGTTTTGGTATAGAAATTGTAGGTAGGTACCACCGTTTTTATTGTGCGCTGTGACTGTCATATCCACTGAGCGACGTCAATTAAACTCTGATATTTAATTCCAGACCAAAATCTGACAGTTCTTATCTTGATTATTTCATCAAATAAACATTATTTCATAAAAATATGAATGAGAAATCGTGCAACCAGTAATAATAGGGTAATTTTAATTGATAAAAATACTAACGCTTCAACCAGTGATCACAGCGAAAGTGCGTTAAATTTTGGTATTGAATTAAAAATCAGAGTATAGAGGATCGTATGCTTTCTCACATTTTCTCGAATAACTTAAAAACTATTGCCATAAAAAAAGAAAAGATATAGTATTGGGTTCCTTGATAATGAATTAACAAAGTTGGTGTCCATGTAATGATTTTTACTAAAGGCTGGCCATTAATCAGTCTCCAGTCATCACCCTGACAGAACATCGTCAGATTAGGTCTTATATAAGTCATCATCATCACCATTTCAGCCATAGGACGTCCACTTCTAGACTTAGGCCTCCTCAATAGACTTCCATATGGGCCGGATAGAGACGACCCGCATCCAGCGAGTCCCCACAACCCTAACCAGGTCGTCCGACCACCTCGCGGGACGCTAACCACGCTGCGCTTGCCGGTACGCGGTCTCCAGTCGAGAACCTTTCTGCCCCAATGGCCATCGGCTCTTCGAACCATGTACCTAGCCATTGTCACTTCAGTTTGCTTACCCTGTTTGCTATGTCGGTGACCTTGGTTCATCTACGAATCTCCTCAGTTTTGACTATCTTTTATAACATCAACCCTTGTTATATATTTTTCACTCCCGTCCAAATGCCGGAAAAAGCTGAGCATTTTCAAAGCGATCATAAATTTAAGATGAATCTTTAATCCAATTAGACTGGTTTGAGTCTAAAACGACTACGTAATCGCTTCTGGACAGGTAAAGGAAGGGCCTGATTTTATTGAGGTTGTACGTCGACGTTGCGATTTTCGATCCAATAATGAGCATACGGTCCGGGAGCACTTAGTATAGGATTCGGCTACTGTCGGATAAAATCGGAAATATTCGTGTAACATAAAGATCGCGGCAAATGACAATCTTGGAAGTATAAAGAGTAGTCAATACTCGGCGATTATTTTACCGAACATCATAGCTATTATTGTCTAGAAGGGGATTTTACAGCTCAGTATATATGAGTGATAAAAAAAATGAGGGTATTATATTTTTTCGCTTGGTAAACTTAGGAAATAAGAGGGGGAGACTGGTATTTTTTCACTTTTTCCTTTGTAAATCAAAATTTATCCACACAGTAAAAAAAAAGTTAAAAAAATGCAAATCGAGCTCTATCAAAATGATACGACACTCGACCTATTAGCTAGACTGTGCATTTTTGGCCCCCCTCATATAGTCGTTTTTTATAGAAAATAAAAATGGTACGGAACCCTGAAGCTTTGGGCTGCTGTCTGCAAGGTCTTTGCGCAAGTGTCCGCAACAACGCGATTGGGTCTTTCTTCTTTTTTACCTACTACATCGTTATTTTTCGTTTTTTTTTGCGATTTTTACCCTATTAGTACCCAATTATGGTTAAAATGTTTGATTTTAATAAAAGTTTGCATGTATTTTTTATTAGGATTAATTAAGGTTTCTTTCCGTGGCGATAATGTTTTTTTTCTTTATGGGGTTTTTCAGAAAATACTGTGACAGAGTGGACCACGGTGTGCACAGCGGAGACCACATTTTGGATTACCACTCTGTCACGCGATTCTATGAAAAACAAACTTATAAAAACCAAGCACTGGATAGAGAAAGTGAAAGCCTTGGACGTATATTCAAACACTAAAATAATAATCAATACTCTTTAACTATAATGACGTATGGTAAAATGAGGACAGGCAATGCACAATATTTCATTTATTTTACCCCTAATTCGAACTATCTAATCATATTTGCAAAATTACGAGGAACGTATTTTTAATTTTAGCCGAGCAGATTTTAATAAAACAAAACTACCTCATTCTATAAGGGCCTAAGCGCAATTTGAGGAGGAATAAATTTAAAAAGTAAAAACTATTCTGCGTCTGTGGGCTCATTGTGACAAGTGTCATAACTAGAGATGTTGAAAAGCGTTACGATTTAATTTCAATCACCGTGATCCCTCGGAATCTCTCGTAACATATAAAAAACCGGCCAAGAGCATGTCGGACCATGCTCAATGTGGGGTTCCGCAACGGTTTATACAAAAAAATGCACTACAGATGAAAAAAATACGATATAAAAAAAAACACTAACAAAAGAGCGTATCTCCCCGGCACTTACGCCCTTTTGCTGAGAAGCGCAGATTTTTGGCAATAACTTAAAAACGGTATGTCCGATCAAGTAAAATAATTTTCGTTGGAAGTATTTATTAAGCTTTATATTTGTAATTTTTTTCATATTTTTTGAACAAACCGTTTATAAAATAGAGGGAGGACGACACAATTTTGCTACTTTCGGAGCGAATATTTCCGAAAATATTTACTAAGTCAAAAAAAAAATTATGAACATTTAAATGTTTTTAGAAGATCTGTCGAATGATGTGCCACACATTGAAATATGCTGAAAAAATTTTTTTCAGTTTCGGTTACACGTAGGTATATGCCCCTTAATTTTTATTTTTATTTAACTATAAACTAAGTAGCGGCTTACACAAGACATCTATCATCTATTGAAATAAAACAATTTAACGGATTATATCGCCTATATTATCTCATTTTAGTTCCCGACGTTTCAATGATTGTTTTATTTCAATGAGTAATAATCGCGGAAACAGAAGAAAATATTATCTATCATCTATGTTCCAAATTTCATCAGTATACGTCTTATAGTTTTTGAGTAAAATGCCTGTGACATGCGGACGGACGGACGGACGGACATGACGAAACTATAAGGGTTCCGTTTTTGCCATTTTGGCTACGGAGCCCTAAAAATCACTGTGATTTTGTAACCCACAACTAATCCTGATTTTCCACGTTTAAGTTACTTACAGTAATGTATTCAGATCATTATAATAATTTTACCGTCATTTTATCACACTTTGTTGCTCACATTTTATCGTGTCGTTATTATTAGCCGCCACTAGTTATGACACAAATGTACATATACATGCATACAATCACGCCTTTTTCCCATTACGGGGTAGGCAGAGACTACCTCCTTCCACTTGCTACGGTAGTCCTGGCACACAACTGCCGCTTTATCAACATTCATTAATCTCTTCATTTTGTGTTGTCACAACCCTTTCGCTTTGTCTCATTCACACACAGAATATCAATATTTCTCGCATCCATCATCTGACAAACTTCATCTATTTTATCAATCATTCCTCCCCTTACATTTAACGTAGCAAAGCAGCTCTCCATAGCCAACTCTTCGCTCTCGCTGGGACCGAGACGTGATGGGTTGCGAACCACATCGCCGCCATTTGCGTTACCACGAGCAGCTAGGGATAAAATATTCGAACCCAGCAGAGCCCCGCATACCAGGTAAGAGTTTAGCCTTATTCTGGGGTCACCAGTCCCAGGGCAATTCGGCACGCTAACGACTAGACTCGCCTCTAGCCACGCATCCATCGGTACCTTGGATTGGCGGAATAGGAGGAAGGATAACAGGGTAAAGAAAGATTGTACGAATATATTAATATAGGTACTATTGTCCCGGAAGACTATGTATGAGCCAGTAGCAGTACTGGCTCATACATAGTCTTCCGGGACAATAGTATCCTATAACCCTTTCGGGGTCGCATACCCGTATACCATAACAAAAATGCCGGAAACGCAACTTCGTATGAGTAATCCCTGGCTAAATGGTGACTAAACACAAATGTAAACTACCAATATGACACGTTAACGCTTTTTTTCAACACACTTGCTCGTAAAGTGGCTCTTATTACACCGTTTTTATGGCTGTAATCTAGTCCATTCAACACGCGTGCTTTTTACATCACATAATCGCACTAGTGCCTTTTCATTACAGTTTTTTTTAAACTTCAGCAAATAGGTTTTAGGTACAAGAAATATTTTAGGTTATTTTAATAAATCGAAACTGGTAGTTGTAAAAAGCAATTAATTTCAATAAATTATAAAGTTTTCTAAACAAAATAACATTTTGATTGTATTAAATTGATATAATTATTCAGTTTATTATATTTTAATGTTTGGCTGATTGGCCTATTAGCCTTTGCCTCAACGTGCCTCAACGCTCGTGCGCGCGCATAGACAAATGCATCGGTCGCTTCGCGCCATATTCATTTGATTTGACACATGTAATATTTACAAATATTTCATATCGAAGTGTGATTATTTTTTAAAATGTCAATATTATCTAAATAGTCTCAAGCAATGATAATTAAAATATAATCATTATGTAGGTACGTAAATTTAAGGTAGGTACTCATGACGGATTAATGTAAACGACTTACTACTACAGGATTGGTTACGCACGTATAACCAACCTAGACCAAATTTTAAGTAAGGTACGATTGTCTTTTTGCTTTTTTCCTCGCAAGTGTGTTGAAAAATGTCGTATGAAACTCGTGTGCATTGGTTATTACACTCTCGGCTTTATACAAGATATAGCCTCGAGTGTAATTACCAACGTACCACACTCGTATCATAATGTACTATTATAATTGCCCAAAAAATAAATCAAAGGAATTAACTCTGTACCGCCTAACAGATCACCATTTGCTAATAATATCTTTTTTTTTTAAATAAGTGATCCGAACATTCCAAAAATAATGTTAATGTGTTCAGAGAGCCCAAATCTATCCGTGATATTTCCATCGTAGTCACTTTCAAGAAATGAAATGTTGTCCATTGTAGGTAAAAAAGATGACCCAATATTTCACGAGCAAATAAACAAATGATAAAGCTTTATGTGTTGCTCGTACATACTTGCCAGAATGTGACGGGATTTGTGTCGTATCATACTGTCTGAGTATAAAGTAAGATGTCGTGTCAGCTTTCAATGTGTGACGTCACGTGCGGAGCCAGAGGAATCAATCTCCCTGAGTTCCGGGCGGCTGCCAAGGCGGATGGAATTAATTACTCAACGTCTGGCCGCGACCGGATGCGTTTGAGGGTTAACATCCCCTAATAATGTCCTCATTGGCGATCTCAAACTGTAGGAAATTGTGGTTTTGTTATTAAGAAGTTATTAAGAACAATTTTTTTTTTGTTATTAAGAAACAAACAGTCTTTATACAGGGTGTCCCAAGAAGTAGTGATATACTGAAGCTGGGAGGTAGAGGACCGAGAGGGCTATCTAAATCACCCCCATGTATGTTCCGCGATTTTTCGTATTTTCGGAGTATGATTTTTTTTTTAATTTTTCACCTATCGCCGAGTACGATAAGATTTTTATTTATGGTGACGTGAATTATTGCGGTAGATGCTTGATTTTTTTTGTGTGCTAAGCTGATAGATAGGCCAATTCAGTATGGTAACATTTACTATCGTTAGATCTTTGAATGGAATAAAAAAAAATTAAATGCCAAGAATGATAAAATTACCCAATATGTTCACAACTTCAAGGGGCTTTAAAAAGATAAAATCACATAAAAAATATACCGTTTGGCTTTTAGAAACTTGCTCTATCTATCAGGTAGCTACCCTGAAAATTTCATTTTATTATTCATAAAAATACAATAAAAAAATTGAAATCTAAATGTGGCAGGTGCAAAATTAATTAAATATCTAAATAAATTTCGTTCTAAATCACGCACTGGCCATCAATAGAAAAAAAACAAAAAACAAAAGACTGTTGACGCATGAGAAAATTTTCACGTTGTTTGGTCATCGTTGGTACTTTTCAATAATTTAAAAATTGTGTTTTAATACTGCTAATTGTTCGTTTCTCTAATCATTTTGGCTATTCATATGGACTTTGACTTGCATTACGATTTGGATTAGTTCTATTACCTGGAATCGACGACTTGGCATTATTTAACTGGACTTGAGTTTGCGTGTAAGTGATCATGTTTACTTCACGTGACTACGCAGAAATGCATTACTATTACGGTTATTCTAGGGGGAATGCGGCGAAAGCTTCAAGGTTGTACCGGGAACATGTGGAACAAAGAGGCGGGCCTCAACCTGAAACGTTTCCTGACTATCGCATGATCTTAAGAATACATAATGCGTATTTGGAAGGTTACATACCGGGTACCAGATCAGGCCGTATGGCCACTATGCCGGATCCTGATGTAGTAGATGCAGTGGTTGAAGAAGTAGAAAGAGACCCGTCGACCAGTGTGAGAGTTATGGAACGTCGTACCGAACTTTCTAAATCTCAGGTACACCGTAGACTACAGAGCGTAGGATATCATCCGTTTCACATTAGAAAAGTGCAACAGTTGAAACCGGAAGATTACAATCGGCGAATTGAATTCTGTCAGGAAATGCTGAGGAGACAAGCTGAAAACGAAAACTTTTTTAACCAAATCTTGTGGACGGATGAATCCCACTTTAGACGCAATGGGATTTTTAATATGCACAATTGTCACTCATGGGCAATAGAAAATCCAAATTTAAAACGGGAATCGACATTCCAAGAATACTTTAGTGTTAACCTTTTGTCTGGCATACTCAACGGTCAGTTAATCGGGCCCTTTCAGCTGCCAGACCGCTTGGGTGGCAATCACTTTTTAAATTTTCTACGCGTCGATCTGCCCCTGCTGTTAGATGATGTGGACTTGGAGACACGCAGAAGCATAGTACTGCAGTGTGATGGTGCACCATGCCATTTTGCCTTGGACGTAAGAAACTATTTTAATCAAAAAGCATTTCCTGACAGAATTCAATTCGCCGATTGTAATCTTCCGGTTTCAACTGTTGCACTTTTCTAATGTGAAACGGATGATATCCTACACTCTGTAGTGTACGGTGTACCTGAGATTTAGAAAGTCCGGTACGACGTTCCATAACTCTCACACTGGTCGACGGGTCTCTTTCTACTTCTTCAACCACTGCATCTACTACATCAGGATCCGGCATAGTGGCCATCCGGCCTGATCTGGTACCCGGTATGTAACCTTCCAAATACGCATTATGTATTCTTAAGATCATGCGATAGTCAGGAAACGTTTCAGGTTGAGGCCCGCCTCTTCGTTCCACATGTTCCCGGTACAGCCTTGAAGCTTCCGCCGCATTCCCCCTAGCATAACCGTAATAGTAATGCATTTCTGCGTAGTCACGTGAAGTAAACATGATCACTTACACGCAAACTCAAGTCCAGTTAAATAATGCCAAGTTGTCGATTCCAGGTAATAACACTTATCCAAATCGTAATGCAAGTCAAAGTCCATATGAATAGCCAAAATGATTAGAGAAACGAACAATAAGCAGTATTAAAACACAATTTTTAAATTATTGAAAAGTACCAACGATGACCAAACAACGTGAAAATGTTCTCATGCGTCAACCGTCTTTTGTTTTTTGTTCTTTTTCTATTGATGGCCAGTGCGTGATTTAGAACGAAATTTATTTAGAAAGTTACTTAATTTTGCACCTGCCACATTTAGATTTCAATTTTTTGATTGAAGTTTGATGAATAATAAAATGAAATTTTTAGGGTAGCTACCTGATAGATAGAGCAAGTTTTTAAATGCCAAACGGTATTTTTTTATGTGATTTTATCTTTTTAAAGCCCCTTGAAGTTGTGAACATATTGGGTAATTTTATCATTCTTGGCATTTAATTTTTTTTATTCCATTCAAAGAGCTAACGATAGTAAATGTTACCATACTGAATTGGCCTATCTATCAGCTTAGCACACAAAAAAAATCAAGCATCTACCGCAATAATTCACGTCACCATAAATAAAAATCTCATCGTACTCGGCGATAGGTGAAGAATTAAAAAAAAAGTCATAACTCCGAAAATACGAAAAATCGCGGAACATACATGGGGGTGATTTAGATAGCCCTCTAAGTCCTCTACGTCCCAGCTTCAGTATATCACTACTTCTTGGGACACCCTGTATATATATATACCTACATACACATACCGATTAAAACATACAGATTTCATTACTAAGATTCTAACATTATAACTAAGATTCTAACATGGAAGATACAATTTTTTTATATTTTGCTAACGAACTGCCCAACAAATCTGCATTCATACATTTTTCGTTATACAGCCTACATGCGCGCTTAAGGTACGATTGCTGTGCGTATTTAGTCTTGCCACTTATGGCGGCAACTACGTTCAGCTTTACGAGGTACACGGAAATTTATATTACGCAAGAGTTCAGGGGCATCAACAAGATTATTTAGAATTTTAAATAAAAATAATAGATCGTTACAGGAACGTCTGAGTGCAAGCGGCTGAATTTTGTGCCTGGCTGCTGAGGATGCAAAATCATTGTAGTGGCCACCGACGCGGAATTCAAGTACCTTAATAAACTTTTTCTGTAGCTTTTCAATTCTATCTATATTCACTTTATGATAAGGGTTCCAGACTACAGAGGCGAAATCAAGGCGGCTGCGGACGTAACTGTTATACAACAACTTATAAGTCATGGGCCTTCTAAAGGGTTTTGCAACACGAAGAATGAAGCCGAGCTGCCTATAAGCCTTAGGAAGGATGTTATCTATATGCGGGTTAAAAGTGAGTTTACTGTCCATTATTACACCTAAATCGCGAATAATGTGTTCG
Source organism: Hedya salicella (assembly GCA_905404275.2). Classification (NCBI taxonomy): domain Eukaryota; kingdom Metazoa; phylum Arthropoda; class Insecta; order Lepidoptera; family Tortricidae; genus Hedya; species Hedya salicella. The sequence continues at coordinate 6,353,590 of FR990106.1, read as the reverse complement.
CGTTAAAGTGTTGCCACATAATGTGTGATCATATAAAATTGGTGCTCTTTTTCTTGTAAATTTCATAACTGAGCATTTGTCACTATTCAAAAACAGGCTATTATTTTCACAATAGCCTTCGAAATTGAATAAGTCCTCTTGTAGCATAGCGCAGTCAGTATGATTTTTTATAACTCTACATATTTTTGTATCATCTGCGTAAAGAAGAGCTTTAGAGTTAGATATTGATGCTGTTATGTCATTTATGTACAAAATAAACAACAATGGACCTAAATGAGATCCCTGTGGGACACCAGAGGTTGTTTGTACTCAGACATGTATCCTCCTAGTACTACGGCTTGGCACCTATTCTTCACATATGATTTAATCCAGCGGAAAAAAAACACCGTGTATTCCGAGGGCCCAGAGCTTGGACAAAAGGGTATTATAAGAAATTTTATCGAATGCCTTTGCGAAGTCCGTATATACGGCATCTTCCTGATATTTGTTATCCATGGCATCACGTATTACTTCGCTAAAGGATAGAAGATTACTTTCAACGCTTCGGCCCCTGAAAAACCCGTGCTGATTCGGATTAATGTGGCGGCGGACATCATGAGAAACCTGATCAGTGACAATTTTTTCTAGTATTTTTCCAAATTTACATAATTTTGAAATAGGTCGATATTTTTCTATATCTTGACTTATAGAGCCTTCGGGGATTGGTGTTATCCATGCTTTTTTCCATTTTTCAGGCACATGACCTTCCTTGACCGATTGTAAGAAAATATTGGTAAAAGGGAAAACTAAGGTACTAGCGCATTTATTAATTAACAGAGGATGAATGTTGTCAGGTCCCGCTCCCTTGTTTACGTCTACTGATTTTAAATATTTACGAACCAATTCATGGGTAATATTTACTGTGCTGATGTCAAAAACAGACATTGATGAAGGTTCCAAGGAGTTGACATCCAAAGGCGGGAGGGAGGAGTTTTCAAAAACTGATTGAAAATGTTCACTAAATAAATTTCAAAAACTAGCCCCGTCCGAAACTGAGTTTCCTTTATAAAACATTGTCTGCGGCATTCCCCTATTAGTCATAGTTGATTTAATAAATTTCCAAAATAACTTTGGGTGTGATTTAATTTTATCTTCAGAAAATTTTATATAATTATCATAACATTTGTTTTCAATTATTTCAGCTCGTTTTCTTAATATTTTGAAACTTTCGTAATCCAGAGGATTTTTATATAATTTCCATGATTTATGATATTTTCTTTTTTCTTTTAAAATTTTTCGTAACGAGCTACTGTGCCACACAGAAGATGTCGAAAATACATAAACGCGCATGCACGGATGTAAACAAAGGCAGTAAGTGAGTCGATTGCAGTAAAAATAATAAGATCGGCCCCGATAATGATCACGTAACTTGTTGTGGCAGTCGTTAACATTGACAAAAGAGAACATTGGCATGTGGAAAGTAGTAAATTTATACAAAAATAGGATAGTCACTTCAATTTTAACAATACTGAGTCCAATGACTCAGTATTGTTAAAATTGCAATTATCTTGGACGTTTCGTTCTTACGCATAAGGATTTTACAATCACGGGTCCACGGTCACGGGAAACTCATAATGTAGTTCAGCCTTACGTTGCCGAGCGCGCTTTAAAAGTAGTTTGTTTGCTGGCGTAAGGTGGTCGCTGACATAGATGGTGAGAGCCGGTCCGGCCAGGCCGATGCCGGCGGTGGTGAGCCCGCGGCGTGCGCGCACTGCCGCTATTAATGCTATGCAGATATTAATGCTGGTTACTTTACTGTGTGATTAATGTCCCCTTTTCCTTTTTAGGGTTCTATTGTTAAAATGGCCAAAACGGAACCCTTATAGTTTCATCACGTCCGTCCGTCCGTCCGTAAGGCACAAGCATTTTACTCAAGCAACTTACTGAAAAAAAAATCAGCAAATAGCAATGGGTGGCACATATTTCGATAGATCTTTTGAAATCATTTTCGGGTTTCTAAAAAAAACGTTTGTCTATGCGGATATTTTCAGAAATAAATGCTCCGAAAGTAGCATAAATTGTGCCCCCCCCCCATTAACCATTTTTCTAAACGGTACGTACAAAAAAATTATTAAGATAAAGCTTAATATATACTTTCAACGAAAATTGTTTTTAACATGATCGTAGATTCACTGTAGTGTGCATTTTTCGTATGAACGGCTGCGGAACCCTACACTGAGCATGGCCCGACATGCTCTTGGCCGGTTATTTTAACACATACGACTGGAAACACTAGAACATGTAACAAATTGCCAAAATGCTTTTGTGAAGTTCAATGCAGTCAGCATGCGCAATTTTTTTTAGCAAAAAAGCTCATCTGTTGTGCAGTTACGATGGATGCTAAAATTTTTCACCAGCATCGCTGGTTTATTATAGCCGCAACGTTTGTGAAACGGGACCCATAGCGGCCATTTTGTGAAATATGGCGCGAAAATGTTGCCAGGCTATGCAAGGATATTCAGCAATAACAAATTGGTAAAGAAAATATGTTCTTCACATTAAAACCTACAGTTCGGAAGCTTTTTCTTATCAATATTTGAGGTTTTCCGATGTCCGTACCAGCGAACAGCAATTCACCAAATATATAATTAAAAATTTTGGTACAAAAATACGATAGGAAAAGATAAGGCAGAGCACCTCGTATTTTAAACAACTAACGAAAAACTAACTTCAAAAAAGAAACATGATCTTAAAATGTATTCTTAAATAGATATGCATGTCCCTACCTTTTTTAACCGACTTCCAAAAAAAAGGAGGAGGTTCTCAATTCGACGGAATGTTTTTTTTTTTATGGATGTTCACCTATTACTCGACGAATATTTGACCGATTTCAACAATTTTTTTTTGGTTTTATAGAAAGTACTTTCAAGTTGGTCCCATTTAATTTTGGTGAAGATCTGATGATGGAATCCATGAGAAATTGAAGGAACTCCTCAAATATTGTAGGCATACATATAGCGATTTAGGTATTATAAGAAACATAATAAGCATTTGCATTTAGAAAGTGTAAATTGGTGAAGTGGAACTGATGCAGAAGACCACAGAATGCCATCGGAACTCCTCAATGATAAATGATTTACGGGTGGCGACAAAATATCTTGATTATTTTGCCAAGCAACTTCATAGTCACAAATTTAAATGTTCCTGATGAGAATGGTACCATCGAATTGATTTGATGATGGAGCCGGAAGGTAGGCACCAGATCTATGTAATAAAATAATGTATCCTAGCCGTGTTTGGGCTTGTTCAAATCGTCACGAGATACACTTTTAAGTAACGATTAACTAAAAAGTGTAAAATAAATAAACTTTTAAACAAAAAATAAAACCGACTCCAAAAAAAAACTAAAAAGTAAAAAATAACGCCATAACTAAGTTTCTTCAAATTACTTACAAGTAACCGTTTGTATACTCCATGTATACCTACAGTATATACAATTAATGTTATTTTGGAGTCGGTGTAACAATTTAATTTCAGTTTGCGTTTATTTCAACTATTTGGGACTTGTAGCGCCATCTTTTGTTGAGCAGTGGAACGATCGATATGGGACGTAGCAACATCTAGCGACGAAGTGGTGAACTACCAAGGAATCACATGAGGTGTTGTCGCGGTTGAAACGCCAATTTTCTAATTTTGATTTAAGTTTTTTTAATAAAATAATTTCTATGGGGAATAAATCTTTTAAAATATAGGTCGACATTCGTTACACTTTTCTTTTAATTCATTATTTTGATTATTATCCGGCGCATCTGGAAATGTCATACTTTCTGCGTCTGTGGTTTGGGAGTCGATGGATTTTTTGGTGTCGCTCTGGGACGTGATTCGGCAGCCATGTCTTGAAGTGAAAGCATTGTCGCCGGCGGAGATAACCAAGGCCGAGGGGCCATTGTCTTACCTAAAACACATGTGTAGCTAAATCGCTATACATCCTGAGGCAGTATGCCGTTCTAAATTTATCTTCTGAACTCGTCGGAACACGATGTTGCCTGCATCTTATATAATGCTGAATTCTGCTTGATTTTGTGAAGCTAAAGCATCTACGCTGCAATCTTCTAAATCTTCGGTTTAACTTTGCATCTCGCCAGCTGGAAGGGGCTGGCTGTTGAAATCAGGTGGCTGTTGACGCCGGGTGGCTGTTAGCGCCAGGTCGATGTCAACGTCTGTCTACGTGGCTATAAGGCGATTGATCTCAGTGAACATAGGAGGTGTGGCGCGTCGCTCAGTGGTCGCGTGAGAGCGCGAGTTCACGAGGCTTCCGTCACGAGCGGCAACTCTTGAAGCTGTTGGGAGGACTCGTGGCATCGCGTTCCCAGGTGCATCTGCTGTCGAAGGTGTTGCCGAGGCTACACGTCTATCAACTAATTAAGGTGACATCAAACCTACTCATCTGCTTCTCTGTAGTTTACCCCATTTCAAATTTAAGTACTCAGTTAGTCTTTGTGAACCAAGCCCTCGATAAGAAAGTAACATAGTAATGGCTCTTAACTTAATTTTAGATGCCCATCTGGCTCATCCTTGTCTAGTGGAAAGAAAGACCCACACTCCTGATACTTAAAATTGTGTATATTTAGAATTAAGCTAGCGCTGGAACGCCTAAGTCATTGAACAAGTGGAGATACTTTTTTACCCTTATGAACTGATAATATATATATGTGCATGGTAAAATTTGTGCTTTCTTTTCTCATCTCTTAAATTAATTCACCTTTTCTGACCTGCGGTTAAAATACTCCTTTGTCATTTAGGAGTCTAAATATATAAATGTCTGGCGCCCTTTCTTCTAACTGTTCTATTCATTAGACCAATTCTTCCCTTATATTGAGTAGCCCTCGCATTGAACGTTATTACCGTTAGCTTACCCACGAATCACCCTAGCTCTCCCGCAGCTGACTAGCCTAGGCAAAAGAACAATTGTGGCACAGAATTCTCCAATCTGTCAAGTTACTGGCGCACGTGATTTTTGAGTTATCCTGCCATAGTTGCGAAAACGCAGATGCTCGGTTACATCGGTGCCATCGTGTCACAACTTACTAAAATCATCAATTTTCAATATTTTACACATTCTTTATATGGCACCGACGCCAAAATAAGATTAATTGTATATACTGTATAGATTGAGTATACAAACGGTTACTTGTAAGTAATTTGAAGAAACTGAATTACGGCGTTATTTTTTACTTTTTAGTTTTTTTTGGAGTCGGTTTTATTTTTTGTTTAAAAGTTTTCATCTGTGACATTCCATCCCCATATATGTATACTATTATGATTTTATTATTTCTTTGTATTTGACGATCATAATTTAAATTCGTGTAAAATGACTAAAATGTAATTTATATTACGAAATAAAGTAATATAATCTTATCAAAAGAGATAAAATAGGAGAAGACAATTTTAACACAGGACCGTCAGCCAGGCAGGGTGGCTATCGCTAAGTCGACATAATACATTACAAAGATACCCATAGAAAAATCGATAAATATCCTAGTTACCTACCAAACAAATAATCTCAGAGTACGTTAATTTTAACTTATTTGATTGACAAGCAACCACAGAGCGCGCCTAATTGCTAAAACTGAGCCTAACCGCTAATATTACCGACCCGCATAGACTAACGAACTAAATGAACAATTAAGTTCTCAACTTTACGATATCCCAACTATATTTATACTATTCAGTAATAAAAATAAACCGCCTGGTCTGTACGTTGATCATAAAAAAAAGTGAAACAGATTATTTTATTTTAAGTTACTCATGTGGAAGTATGACCATGTTTCAAATTATCGCGCACAGCTCGGATGGTTGCAGATCCGCCGGCGCAGAGACGTACATATCCTGTCATTGCTCTTTAAAATACTTTATCATCCGGCTTCTCCTCCTTACCTCTCTGAGAGATTTAATTATATGGCTGTTGGCAGTGGACATCGCTTGCGGTCAAGCACCAACCTGACACTTGCTATACCATCCAACAAGACGCGAACATATTCCAGGTCTTTCACGGTACACGCGGTTAAGTTGTGGAACGAGCTGCCGTTATCTTTCAGACAGTCGCAGTCTGTGGCATCACTCAAGAGTAAATTGAATAAGTTGTGGCTTTCCAGTGATTTGTAAAATGGTTGAATATTATTTATATTTATTAAATATTATTGTTATTCATATACATATAATTTGTACAGGGTGTTAGTTTGTCTATCTTCCTTATATCTTCACTCACTTGCTCAAAGGTTAACTGGAAGAGATCCCTAATAGGGATAAGTTCGCCTTTGTACTTATATCTTTTAAGTTTATTGCTTTTGTAACTGGTTGCTATGTACAATAAAGTGTTTACATACATACATACATACATACATACATACATACATACATACATACATACATACATACATACATACTCATTCGTTTTTTACCTGTTTTTTCATATGTAAGTATATATATGTCTTTGCGGCTTTATCACGCCAAAACGACAGGAAGGATTTCGTCTATTTTGATACAAGGATAGACGGACACCAGAGGATGGTTATAGGATACTTTTTAACCGACAACACAGAAGCAATAAAGAAGGTTATAAGTTTTTTCTACATTATTTGAACCACTGGAGATGAGAATCACTAGGAGCAATTTTTTCTTGCACTTTTAGCAGGAGGCCAAGGTCCCCGGGCCCCGATCGCAAGGAGATATTAAGGCGAAACTAGATGGTGCTTTAAAACTAAACATTTAACGATCGATGTTATAATTGAACAAAGTAACATAGTATAGTAGGTACAGTAACAATTACTAACAAAAACAGCTAATAAATCATTAATAAATCGTAACTTTTAAGTATGTACCTACCTACTGCGTCACCCTTGCAAAGTTGAATAATCGTAAATAATAATTATTAGGTTATACCTACACTACATAGATCGTCATATCGGGAAACGGCTTTTGTATGGAGACTGACAGTCATCTTGTTTTAATGGTCCTTGGTATCAAGTGATACTATACAAAAATCATTTGTTTAAGTACATTCTTTGGAAGGGTAATGTGCCCCTAACAAAATTGGGTACTGTGAAAATTGTAAGTCTTTAAATGTCATCCTTTACGCTACAAATCCGACACGGGTTACTACTACTTTTTAATAACCTACCTAAGGTTATATTAAGCAGTAAAATTAAAAAAAAATTGACATCACATGACATCACCAGCTTACCTGTTGTCACTGTTTAGAATAAGATAGCATTAAAATAATTTACCTATTTTTAATATTTTCTTGGAGCAGCATAGTTCCGTCAATAATTACTCTGGCTGCATCCGGATAAGTGTCCTGCCAATCCTTTGCATTTTGATTTTTTATGTATATGGCAGTAAAAGGGCCGGACGCAGCGCCAAATATCATGGACGACATACGGTATGTCCTGATTTGCTCATTTGGAGTGTCGCGCCACAGAAATCTTTGGGCGTCCCTGTCCTTTTCTATAATTTTAATTTGAGGAAACATCTCACGAATATCAGCCGTCAGTGCGACTTTACCTTCCCGAAATCGCATTAAAATGCCTAATAATGGTTGCAAGAGGTCTGGGCCAGTTAATAGCATCGAATTTAATGACACGCCATGAGACTTTGCGGCCGCGTCATGTACCGTTCGCAGTTTATTGGCCTTATTTGGCTTTATCACACCAAAATGAGGCAGATACCATGCAGGAGAACCTACACTGGGACGAGCTGTACATAACTCAGCATAACCTTTCGATAACATGTCATGTATATTTCGTCGATAGCGTTCGGAGTAGCGCGGATCTTTTACCAGTTTTTTCTCTAAACTAAGAAATCTAGATAAAGCTAACTTATAGCTATCTGGAATATTTAGATTATCAGTTTTCCACAGCAAGCCTACCTCAAAACGACCGCCAGACAGCTGGCGCCCCGTGCTTTCGACAACTTGTACAGCGCGTTCGTCGTCGGCACTACGGGCTTCCTTTTTTGAAATATGAATTGATTTTAAACTGTTCCCTAACGAGATTCTCTAATATAAAGGTATCATTTTCTACGTCAGATTCGATAAGCGTAGTATGGTTGACAAAATCAATCCGTCTAGTGTTGCTGCAACCGAAACCAAACAAAACCCATCCCAAAGCAGTAAAAATTGCTACGGGTTGTGTTTTGGTTCCCTTGCGCATGGCTTTAGCACAAGACAGATGCCAGTTATTAATACCTATAATTACCATAGGTTTCACGTCTTCGTAACAAAATTCACTAGCAATATCCGCCAGGTAAGAGTATTTACGCACGCTGTCATGGTGTGCAGACTGTCGCGCTGCTCCTAGACCGCTGATAGACCTAGCTCTCTTAACAGCGTGAATTTCGGATGAGTGACGGCCCTGTATACTAAAATCAATGTATTGAACATTGGCGTCTTTCCCTAGACCACCTACACAGTATAAGTGAATTTGTTTTTCCGGTCCCTTGCAGCCAATTTGAGTTGAAATCTCAGAGTCAATAAACGTAGCCGTGGACCCATCATCAAGTAGAGCATACGTGTTGACGGATCCAGAAGGACCCGAGACGGTTACGGCAACTATCTTTAATAACGGCCTAACAGAAAGTTCCGTGGATGACAAGGAAGTCGCGTGCGACAGGACATCATGCTCTGGGTCGACAGCTGCTGCCGCCGCGGGCGCGCCGCAGCGTACGGCCGTGGATTCGCCGGACGTCGATGGCGCGGACTCGTCGTCGTTGTCTTCCACGTCGACGTGCGTGGTGACAGCACGCTCAAACTTTGACCCGTGCAACAAAACATGATGACGCATGTCGCAACCTTCTACACTACAAACTTTTTTCAAACAAGAGGTTTTATTTTTATGCCAACCCTTCTTTAAACACCTATGACATATTTTATTTTTCTTAATAAACTGCCACCTATAATTCAGTGTCATTTTGACAAATTTCTCACAATCACTCAATTCATGAGTTTGTTTACATAACGAACAATTATTGTTAGAAATTGAAGGCGTTTCCGTTGGTGATGGAATGTTATGGTTATTGTGATGATTATTTTCAGCGATAATGTTTACTTTATCCCTGTATCCCCCACTCAGCCGTGTAATATTGAGAGGCAAATCATTAGACGCTCCGCCAAACCTACATTGCAAGTCTACCTCACGGGAAAGGAAATCCGCAAACATTTCTATTTTTGATAGGGAACCATCGCATGAATGAGCATAATCTAACCACCGTGGCCGCAACAGCAGAGACAACTTGCTCCACAACGCTTGAAAGAGCTCGGGCGATCGTAAGTGGTCCGGCTGGTTTAACAAACGGATCACTTCGACGCAGTCTTTGCCGTCGTAGCTTACCTTAGGCAATGCACGCACCGTCGCCACTTCATGCATTACCACGAGCTCGGGGCGGCCGAAGCGCGCGTCGAGCGCTGCCACCACCGCGTCGGGCGAGCGGGCCGCCGCCAGCAGCCCCGCCACGGCGTCGCGCGCAGCCCCGCGTAGGGCACACGAAAGTCGAGCTAGATTATTGACAGCTGAAAATCTTTTAGCTGAATTTTCAAATACTCTTTTTAAAGCTTAGTACCGAGTAAATCACGCTCATTAGGGACAATATTAACTACATTATCTACCCATTTCTGTACACTGGCACAACTACGCGTGCCGTGGCTACCGCGTTGGCTAGCGCTCGCCTCTATGGCGGCAAGCTCAGCTTGCAGTTGAAGCTCGGCGACATGTCGCTCACGTTTCAGCTCGCGCTCAGCGACTTGACGCTCGTGCTCTGCGACTTGACGCTCGCGCTCTCTTTCAATATCAGCCAGACGGCGCGCATGTAGCGCCTGTGCCGCCAGCTGGCGCGCCACGATGGTGGCGGAAGAGCGTGAGGTCGCGGCGCTGGTTGGACGGGAAGGTGCCGGCGGTGCGCCCGCGACCGAGGGCGCAGCGCGATGGGGCGAGCCCGCGCTCTCTCGCACGGACAGGGCGGCCTCCTCTGCTGCAACCGTCGCACCGTCTCCCGCACAAACGGCTTTACCGCCTTTGCGCGTTGACCACGTGTTTCCATCGTATTTCACGGTTAAAGGACCAAAATGTGAGCACTACAAATTAAACCACTGGTTTTTGATGGATAACCAAAAATGTACTTCCTTTACGTCAGTCAAAAAACTAAAGAATAAAAAAGGTATAAAAACATAGACAAAATACAAACACATATAAAAGGATGTGCTATCTTGTACAGCGGCTTCACGTGAATTTTCAGAATGGCATCCCTGAAAGTCGAATTTTAGTATGCGATCAAATATCTAACGAATTGCTAGTTAAGCAATACAAAAATGATATAACTGTTACTTTTGAGCCACTGGAATGCCGGAATACCTAGTCATATCTCATTGCTATTGGATTTGTATTGTAGGTATATTTATTTGCTAAGTCGAATGCGACCTCTGGTTTAATACTCCAAGTTGTCATTTCGTTAATGAAAGTTAAAATGAAAACCTGTAACTAGTTTTTTTTTTCCGTGATACAAAACAAAACCGAAAACTCGGGTTCATACACTGCAAGTCGTCTCACACCGCTAATATAACCAACTAAGCTGAATTAGGCTAAAAGCTAATTTATGCTAAAACATGTGGAAGAATCTAATTAACGTTAAAACGTCGAGTGATATTTCGTGTCTCTCGAGTCGTAATAAAGTTGAGCAATGAGGTTTGGTTGCCGTGATGAAATTGAAGTTTTATGTCAACGTGAGATTGGGATTGGCAGAATTTTTAACCCCTTATGAAAAAAGAGGGATGTTGTAAATTTTAAGGCTTTCATTGCCACGAATTTTGGTAGCGCCACGCGCGCAGCGGATAACATAGTAACTATCAGGAACCCGCTAGGTGGGCGCTTTGCTCGCAGCTCTAACACACGCATTCTGCCAGGTTCTCGGTTACAAGCGTAGAACTGCGAAAACCTTGCTAGTAAGAGTTAAACTTCTGTAAGCCCTTTCACGACCACGAGCCCGTTCGGCGGGCGCTCTGCTCGTAGCAAGTTTTCGCTACATACAGTTTTTCACATGTTATTGACTACGAGTGTAGCACTACGAAAATGTCGCTTGCAAAAGTGTTAAGACACATTTCGAGGGATGGGGTTCTTAAACCACGGGCAAGTATTCAAGTTAGTAACAATTCAAGTTATTCGTATGGTCCCAACGCATAATTACCAATAATTTATAGACTTAAAACGCGTATTGACCAATACGCAAAATGACCAATATCCTATACGCAAAATTACTAAACCGCATAATGTTAACCTTATTTAGTCTGTGCCTATACGCTATTTGACTAATAGATGCAGAACTAGTGAAATATTACACAAAGTAGCTGACGCCCGCGAATTAGTCAGTGTTGAGTTATGAATTGGGTCCCTAAGTTGTAGCCTAAAAAGTAGCGTGTTAACACTGGCCGCAAAGCTTTTCGTAGCGCTACGCGCTGTCCTCTACATACGGGGAATCGCATGGTATCGGCTGCGCGTCTACGAGCAGAGCGCCCGCTAGGCGGGTTCCTGGCAGTGAATGTGTTAACCCAGGCATCCAGGTAATGAACTAAGTACCTGTCTGCCAAATTTCGTCCAAATTCAGCCAATTTTAGCCAGTTTTGTGGGTAAAGACCCTCACCGTCAAAAATGTTAGCGTTTATAAGATTAGTAGGATTACATTTTCAAGTGCAGCCTGTAGACTGTGTACGGAAACCTCCTTTATTCCCGCCGACTCTTTAATCTTTAGAAGAGGTTTTACTTCCTCTTTATCTAAAGCACTGGCCACTTTAGTTATCTATACAATTATAAAGTTCTAAAAAAGAAATGTTTGTATGCGTCGTGGTGGCTTCATCACGCTAAATCGGCTAAACAGATTTCAACAAGTTTTTGTACACGAGTAGCTGGGTATCTCCAAATCGTTATAGTATACTTTTTACCCGAATATGCCAAAGAAAAAGAGTTGTTATGACTTTTTCTCTTCCGCGAACGCAGTTGGGGCGCCTGCTAGTTTGAAATAAAGATCCCAGCAGTAAAAAAAAAATATATATTATTTTACACTTATTTATTGATAAACGAAACAATTAACACACATAGCTTAATCTAATCGTGCATCGTAAAAATCGGGTATATATACATAATGAAAATACACTCGTATACTTCAACAATTGTCTGGCAAAATGAAACACTCAAAAATGCCAGGCACGCTCTAAGACTAAAAACTTATACTTTTATTTTTTGGCTTATTTATAAGGCATTTTATAGTCTTAAAGATTTTCTTTTTATTAATTTGCACTGAATGTTAATTATAAGCGATTTTCTATTAATTTTATTGTAATTTATAATTTGAATTAATATAATTAGGTATCGCATGCCTGGCTTCAAGTAACTGTTGGAACGATCTATATTTTCACTCAGTTTGCAAGAAATCATTCTTATTCTTATTAAGCTTGCCCCTGATATTTATTTATTTATTTTAAACGTATCATCTCAAAATACCAACATTTCAAACCGGCAACTTATGAAGCAGGTCTTAAACCGACGCCTGCCACAATCTCTATATGGTCAAAAGTTATATTAAAATGGCGATTACTCAGGTCGTAAAAGATTAGTACCTGCTGCTCGTCATGTTGAGGGCTTTAGTCTTAAGTGCGTTCGGTCGCTGCTCTTCTCGCACCCATTACTAACGTCCTCGGAACGGTTCGAAACATTACAACTTGAGAAGCCGCCATCGCAATTGTAATGTATGCATTTTATCCTATTACGTTATTTTAACACCAGCACGGAGTGTGTGTGTCTATAAAATGTTTAATGTGTATTATATAGAGTAACTTAAACGTTTATTGGTAAAAATTTAAATTAACATTTGCATAATCATTTATTCTCTAGACAACAATAACATGTATTTTTATCTCAAAATTCACAATGTTATAATTATGTTATTATATGTTATAGTTAGTTTATATGCGGGAGGGCAGCGTCGTCGTCGAATCCAAGCCACCTGCTAACAGGCTTGAAGCGGCACGGTGTGCCGCGGATGCACATTACGGCGACACTAATTCTAGCTCTAAGCCAGCCCAGTGTGGTGCTTAGTCAGCGATTCCAGCGTTCGGATATGGTTTCTCCCATATGTTTTATGAAGGTGGACATTTGGGGTGCAAAAACGCCATCGACCGATGTAACAAGTGGGGTGAAGGTTGCATGACGCATTTCAAAGGCGTTAGAATATTTTATTTGTTTTTCTTCTTCGGCTGATTGTAGCAGGGGCGTATTTATCCTAGGGCCAACGGGGCCATGGCCCGGGGCGGCAAACAGGCAGGAGCAGTGTAGCAACCCTCAGTGCCCGAATCCAACTCGCACTTAGCCAGTTTTTGCCTTAACTTTTGGGGCGGCAAAACTTATTGGCCCAGGGCGCCTAATTTCAAAATACGCCCCTGGATTGTAGGACAGATGTAACAGAACGTGAGAGGTAAGAAGGAGCGTCGGTGTCAACACGGACGTCAAATAACGCCTCCCTCTGAGCACTCCATACGCCACGGCAGGAAAGGTCTGCACGTAGTCCGCAGTCATTTTCGGAAATATTTGGTTCTTTTATTACATTGCCCCAGGCATGTTGGCAACAATCTGGCTGCAGATGTTGACTTCGTTTTCATCTTGGATGCAATGTATCTTTCAATTGCCCTTCTCTTGTTAACGTAAAATTTTAATTAAACTATGATTATTAATAATTACTTAATAAATTTGGTCCCTTCTTAGGTGCCCATGGCAGCATTCCCGCGCTATATGGCTATTCAAAGCCTTTGTACGAGAAAGCTGCCTGCGCGTGGGTCCCCTGTTGCCTCCCTCAGGCGCTTATTTAGTTCCTTGTGGAGCCCGCGTGCACCCTGACCCCACGGGCCGAGTGTCTCGCCGCCAATAAATTCGTATTGGGCACCAAGACAACTGTACCTACTCGTACTCCAACAGATAGTGTCCGATTGTCATAGTCATAGTCCTTTATTGATAACATTCATAATATTACATGTCATTACATATGATGAACTCTCTTATTTAACTCAAAACCCGAATTCTCAAACTTTCAATTCCTTCACACCACACCGGTTTCATGTCAAATTCTTCCGCCGTTCAGGCAAGCCGTCTCTGGAATTCGCTCCCTCTATCTATCAGACAAGCCCCAAGCAAGGTAGTTTTCAAGCGGATGCTACGTAGGCATTTGCTGGAACAAGAACTCAAGTAGCGTCCATCTTCCATGCAGTAGCTGGTATATTTTGTATTTATTATTTATATGTAATATATATATATATACTGTATACCATATATAGTATAGGTATAAGCAATTATGTATGCATTATTTGCTTGTGTATCCTAACGCTCTCAGTACTGAATGTTTTTCCCCACTGCATCATTTTCATGCTTCTCTGTTTGGCCTTATGGTTGACTGGTAGAGAATGCCTTTTGGCATTAAGTTCGCCATTTGTACTTACTTTTGTTTTGTGCAATAAAGTTTAAATAAATAAATAAATTATCGTTATACTCTATCGTACAAACGTGACGCCGATATCATGACGCCGATGCACCAGTAAGTATTTTCCTTCGGGGATACTAGGCGGTCAAAAATTTTGCCCGATATGATCAGGTCGTCCTTCATGCTTGACCTGACGGGCTCGGTAACGTCCAAGTTTTATCTATGGTCCAGTAACCCGAGCAGGCCATAAGTAGTCTGCCAATGGAATGAGTTACACGTGCAAGGGGTTTTATACCAGCATGACACATTGGACACCTGAAGATAGAGAGAGTTTGTTAAAAAGAGAGGAGTCCGAGGATTTGAAGGCGTGCCAGTACATTTTTTTTTGCTATGCTGACAACGCTGTCACGTAATTATAGAATGATGATCATGAACGAGAATGATTTGTATATTTACATACTTGATCCTAGATATTTACCGATTTCGTGTCGGAGACTAATTACTTAGGGGTAGGTACTATTAAATAGGTAATAATTTAAAATTAAATACAACATAAATACTGTCATGGGACTGTTTATAAGTCGTTAGCGGGGCTTTTAGCCGCTTTTTCCCTCTGACAACACCGAATAATATTCAATGTAGTTTTCCTTGTTGAACTAGATATTTATCTATGCACGGTTTTATCACATTTCGACATTGTTTTATACATAAACCTTGCGGGATTTTGTATATTATAAAAATACATAATGACATATAAACGACAGAAGTTTGTTCATTCTTTATAAATCAGAGGGGTTACTCTGAAACTCCAGATTCGAAGTTCGTAACATGCCGTCCCTCTCGCTCTCATGTTAAGCTGTTATTGAGTGAGCGGGATGGCGCCATGCGAACTTCGTTTTTCGGGTTAGCACCTCAAGTGTCTAAGGTTTGATTGACATTTAAAATACATAATGTTAGTTCCCGTTTCTGCCGCGATTCTTCTCCTTCCGCACAGACTCTACTTACGTTATTAGGATACTTTTCCTTACTTATAAGCGCACAGCGGAGTCAAAGCATGGTCCAGGAATATGAAGAAAATGGTTTTCCACCAACAACCCATTACACCCGTTTATTTAACACAGGCGTGGACACTGTTCGCCGTGTTCTCCACACAGTGAGGGTTTACATCCTCGCAAGCATGCCGTCAAACCCTCGCTGACTCCACAGCACAAAGAAGCGAGATTAAAATTTGCTCGAGAATACTAAAATGCCGATTGAAGTAATGTCATTTTCACTGACGAAAAAACGTTTCACTAGTCAACAAGGACGTTTAAGCTTGTGGCGTTGAAATAATACGCGTTATAATAACGATCACGTAGTGCCCAATGTGCAATCCGGTCGCATTACAGTGAATATGTGGGGTTGGATGAGCGGGGCTGACCCGGGAGAACTCGTCAAGAGCACTGGGCACAGTCGGGCTAATTGCTGATAACGTCAATGTGCTGGAAGAGACCATGATTCGAAATGTGTATCCGGAGGAAGAATTACCCATAATTTCAATTGTGCAGGATAATTGTCTTATACATCGTTCCAAAAGTGTGAGTGAGTGTTTTCGCCGGCGTTATAACATAAATATCATTTCGTGGCCTGCTAGATCACCAGATTTAAATCCCATTGAAAACCTGTGCCTATACCAATTAAGGACAGAATTAAGTGGAGATAGGGTTACACTGATGTTTATTAGTAGTTAAACAGGGCGTCATTGCGTTAAGTATATTTTATTTTTATATTTTACTATACTATGATAGTAAATAACTACATTTTTATACTACTAAACGAAAACCAATCACGTATTGTTTTTTTTGCATATACGCAATTTTGTGACAGTATTTTACGATATTTTGTTTCATCATTCAGTCTTTGAATTGTTAAGAAATGATAAGTTAGTAAAACAGTAAAAGGTAATGTTAGAGTGCGTTGGCCTACAATCATAACCAGTCTCAGATTTGTAATTAATTGTATTCGCTTATAATACTGTTTTGTTGAAGGGAAGCTTCATTCCTCTTTCCAATTTTGGAAATTAATACTTAAGCTATACCTCCAACAAAATCTTAAGAAGAGATTTTACTTAAATTATATATTAATAAATTGTGTTATTTATCTTAAATAAAAATTGTGTAAGAAATATTTTTTTTTATTCATTTCAAAGTTGTATTATTTCTAGTTGCAAGTATAGATAGTTATTAATTGGTTGTAATAAAACAATAAAAAACCCTACTTTTGAGGAGAGTCATTATAAGAGAACTTGTGACTATTTTTCTTTACCTTACCTTTTATGAATACACAACGTCAATTGTAAATTTTCTTGTAATATCTATATAATTTAATAATACTAATATTGAATCAGTATTTCGATTGCTATAAATGTAAACATGGTCTATGTCTATGTGTGTGCACAGTCAATATTCAGACAAGGTCCAGGCACAAACAATGATTATTTTGTTTCAGCCTAGTCTATGTATCAATTGACTATCTCTTCATATTATATGATATAGCTTCTGCCCGAAGAGGTAACAGACAGACAGACAGACTGACAGACTGACAGACAGATAGACAGACAGACACACTTTCGCATTTATAATATTAGTATGGATTATAATAGATTTTCATCCTTGATGACTTTCAAACAACTAGCAACGCAAGTTTTTACGGAAATTTGCATCCAAAGTAGAGTACTTTCTAAAGGAGGGTATTATAAAGTTCCACCTTACTTATTATATTATTTTTATTAAAGTATAGTGCCGTAATATTCACGTCGTCACGTGTGTTATTCAAGTGTGGATGAAGTTAAGTATGTTTAAAAACCTCGTAGTTTCATAAAGAAACAAAGTGTGACTCTGTTCTGTTACGATAGTAACAATACGCTTGATAGACAAATTTTAAAACAACCTTACTTAAAAAAAACATTCCGACGAATTGAGAACCTCCTCCTTTTTCTGGAAGTCGGTTAAAAAGAAGCGTGTTCCAAATGTTAAATACAGGTGCAGTTTTAATTGCAGTGAAAGCTTTTTTTAATAGTAATTATATTTCATCCATGTAGTAGATTATTCTATTACAGAAAAAAATTAGTGACTTAGATATCAACAAACAAAGCATTAAATTCTTTGTTCGTTTTGATAACAACGCCATCTAGTTTATTTTCTTGTAACCATCATGCAATGCTGAGAGCTACGTGCTCTCAGCATCTTAAGACAGCCAAGCGATTATCGTCTTTGTCATGTCCATGCAATTATGCTGTTGATAGTACATGGGTACTTGGGTAGCTGGGCATCCACGGATGGTAATAGGATAGGATACTTGTAGTTCCTTCTATTTTTATTTCATCGTATAGTTGTAGTATGGTCAATTGATTGGCAACGCAGGGGTATACCTACTAATGTGGACGGCAGAAGCGTGGGGGGGGGGTTCTTTACTCTGCATCAGATTTAATTTTGACTTACTAATGTGTACGGCAGGGGACTGTACTTTAATTTTGAGTAACTAATGTGTACCTCCGGCAGGAGGACTGTACTTTAATTTTGACTAACTAATGTGTGCGGCAGTAGACTGTACCTACTTTAATTTTGAGTAACTAATGAGTACCGCAGGGGACTGTACCTACTTTAATTTTGACTATAATACAAACTTGATAATGAAAGCAAATAGGCACTTGTGTTTCGATAGCAAAAATAATATCACGAAAATCCCTTGACGGCCGAAATTGATAGTTTTATAGACGGGAAAACTCTTAAAAAAATATTAGGGTTTACTCTCTTAATAACACACGAGGCCAAAATTTACATACAGAAAGGGAAGGGAAAGTTTCTAGTTCCCAATCCTGTGCTATAATTTACGAGAGATAACTTCGCGTAAAATAAAAGATTGAGATAAAAACTTGTTTTTACGATATTTTATACCTGTAGCCTGCGGGAACGCTATACACAAAAAGGCCTACCTATATGAATTATGGGGCTTTCCATGTGCAAGCGCACCGCCGCAGCCGGATGTCACGAGGGGTGTTTAATGATCGGAATAACAAGTTTTGATATATTTTCACTGGATATTACAACATTTGATATAATTTCATACAATATAATCACTTACTGGGCATAATAAACTTTTGATATAACAACTAAATTGATAATTTCATTGTGTAAAATGTTCAATGGGTATAAAGATTTTTGGTATAACGCTTACCAAGTATAATGAATATATGCTATAAGCATCAGTGGTATAATGTATTAAAAGATATAAAAATTATGTATGTACAAATCAATCAATCAATCAAAATATTCTTTATTCAAGTAGGCCTAGTTACAAGCACTTTCGAAATGTCAGTTACATGAGAGTGAATGTTTGCTGGGAGACATGCAATATGATCCAAGACTTGCTGCAAGGATTAGGCAAAACCTAGAAAAACCTAATCAGATCATTTAACTTAAGTATAATATTATTAATAAAATCATAATTTTAAAAATTAAAATAATCAATAAGATAAATCCCAAATGGATTGTCCATAAAAAATAAATAATCTAGAATGTGTCTAGAATAAAATTCTAAATGTCAGAGTATATAAAACAATTAAAATTAAAATAATAATAATACCTTAGGTATTCGTTAAAAGAATCCATACTAATATTATAAATGCGAAAGTGTGTCTGTCTGTCTGTCTGTTACCTCTTCACGCTTAAACCGCTGAACCGATTTGGATGAAATTTGGTATGGAGATAGTTTGAGTCCCGGGGAAGGACATAGGCTACTTTTTATCCCGGAAAAGTTCCGCGATAAACGAACTTAAGGCGGACGAAGTCGCGGGCACAAGCTAGTTATTCATATACCTACATGACGCTATAATTTACATTAATCCCACGCGGCTTCATCATTCATGTAGTCTTGTGTACTATAATAAGCTTTAGAAAATAATTTTCGTTTCACAATATTTTTGAATTTACCAATAGACAACTCACTTATGCTGCTAGGAAGTTTATTATAAAATCTCACACAGTTACCCATGAATGATCTCCTTATTATATGGAGCCTAGTAGCAGGCACTGCGAGCTTATGCTTATTTCTAGTATTAATATTATGTATATCACAGTTCTTCTTAAAGTGGGTAATATTTTTATGTACATACATAATATTCTCATAAATGTATTAACAATACACTGTCATTATATTAATGTCCTTAAATTTATCTCTAAGGTTCATTTTATATATCGCACGAACAGCCCGCTTCTGCAGAACGAATATAGTATTAATGTCGACAGCACTGCCCCATAGTAAGATGCCATACGACATAATACTGTGGAAATAACTGAAATACACTAATCGAGCCGTTATCACGTCTGTCAAATCAAATGACGAATCTTACTTACTGCAAAAACTGCAGAACTCAGTCTATTCGAGAGATTAGCAATATGGGGACCCCATTGGAACTTAGAATCTAATGTTATACCGAGAAAGACTGTACTATTAACTAGTTCCAGTTCCTCACCTTTAGTTGTCCTGGTACTGCAAAAAACCCTGAGTTAAATTTGTTAACTCTGAACTGCGCAAGTTGCTTTAATGACTTGATTACGTAACAACTGCCATTAACAACTAACGGAGCATGGTGAAATTGGGCCAAAAGGTTTCTACGCAAGTTGGTGTCGTAGTACCAGGAGGACATAAATGTGAGAAGATAGTCGAAGCCGCCTAGAGCGAGAACGCACGCATTCTTTCTTTCCCGGTTTTTACCCGGCCGCTAGGCGTCACCCGCGTCACGTTCACATGCAGTTCGCTCTCTCTATCACACTAGCGCCGCCGCAGCTTGCAGGCTAGTGTGATCACGCTATCACTTATACAGATATACACATACATACCCCTTAAAATGGGCGTGCCGTGCCGTGCCTAGAGGAACTCACTTGTCGTACCAAGAACAGGAACTCATAAAAGCGACAATATTTATAATATTTTAAATTAATAACGTCTTGAAGTGGCACTTAATGGACTGATAACGGAAAGGTGTCACCTGTTGTTAATCTGCCATTAACAACTAACGGAGCATGGTGAAATTAGGCTTAAAGGTTTCTACACAAGCCGTTGTCAAAGTACCAGGAGTATATAAATGTGAGAAGTCGAAGCCGCCTAGAGCGAGAACGCACTCTTTCGCGGTTGTACGCGGCCGCCAGGCGTCGCTGGCGTGCATGTTCACGTTCGCGCTCTCTCTCTATCACACTTGCGCAGCAGCAGCTCGCAGGCTAATGTGATCGATCACTCTATCACTTACACATACATACATACATACCACTGAAAATGGGCGTCCCAGGCATAGATGAAGTCACTTGTCGTACCAGAAACTCATAAAAGCGAGAAGCTTGCCAAAGATACTCGCACTGATGTCTCATTTCAACGTGTTGTACTTGTCGTGCCGTGATGGCGATTGCAATTGCGATGGCTATGGCGATTGCGATGGTGATGGCGGTTGCGATGGCGATTGCGATGATTATGGCGATGATTATTATTATTATTTGTTTGAGTATAGTGATACAACAAACTAGAGATGGGTAACTACCCAGGTAAATACCCAATGTTGGGTATTTACCCGGTAAATACCCGATATTTACCTACCCGCGGGTAAATACGCGGGTATTTATTCTTATTTCTAAGTTGTATATATTTAGTCATATCCGGGCTTAAAGCTTAAAGCTAAATTGATTATTTATAGTAATATATAATTTTAAAAAAAATGCAATACTTTTATTTAGACAGTAATTTAAATAATATTTTGATTATGAGTTTTGATTGTCATTGGTAATCATTAACAAGCCCAGCATTTAAGAGTTAATATATGATTGTACACTAATATTTACTTAAAAAGTAAAAAAAAAAAATATTTAACTTATAACGGAAAATGGTCTAATCCTTGGTGTCATTATAATGTTCAATAGCAACCGACTCTCGCCGAATATATAAATTTTATTTCACTTGCCTTAACGCACAGATCACCTCCACCTCCACCCTTAACGTCAATAATAGTAGATTGTTAGACAAGGGCCTAAAATAAGTCATTACGACACGAATCTCTGAGTGTCATAATGGCATTTAGCCACGTCTCAAACACTGCTTTTCACTTCGACTGCGAGAAAATAAAAAAGTTACATTAAAATTGTATATTTTATGAAAAATTAAAAGTACAGTTTGAACAATTCTACCAGAAATTTTGGCTAATCTGATCAGGTTGGTTTGTTTGTTTTTAATTATTCGTAAGAAGTATGTAGCCGGCCGCATGTTTTCTTTTAGTTTCATAGAAATTTGAATGGAATTATATGGCTTTCTTTTAAACCCTAGGGTTTAGATGTACTATTTTTGTCTCGCTACGCGAAGTAAATATGACGTACTTTTTGAGCAGGGAAGTGAAAATGTTATATACTTCATGTGTTTAATTTAGTTGTTGGTGTTGGAACTAGTCAATTTTGTTCCTATGCTACTTAAGGGCTGATTATTACTGTGATGTTATACAATTACGCCAAATCTTCATTTCAGTTACGGGTCCACCCGTGACCATGGAAGGCTTCCGAAACGTCGGGATATACGCGATATAATCCGTTAAATTGTTTTATTTCAATGAGTAATAATCGCGGAAACAGAAGAAAATATTACCATTAACATAATTTCCATTAAAATCGTTTCTTTTTTGCAAAACTTCCCAATACCGATACTGATACCGGAATCTCGGTATTGAGTCTGAATACCGATTTGCAATACCGATATCGAAATTTTTGTGTATTTGTATGCCCTAGTCGCAATAAATAAGGAATATGAACATATTTTTATAATAACATTTAATTCTCGTCTACAAAATTTGTGATTTATTGTTGATTTTATTTACCTTTTACGTTACACTTGCTCATATTTGTCGATTAAAAGAAGTAGTAAACAACCTCTGTAGACTTTTCTATTGCAAATCTGAATCCGTGAATCGGCATGTCTAAAGTAAAAAGTATCTACCCGAGCATTTGGGTAGATACGGGTAAATACCCGGTAAATACCTATTTACCGGGTATTTACCTGGGTGGGTAGATTGGGTAAATACCCACGACCCATCTCTACAACAAACCAATGCGCGCCCGGACTTGGCCAAATCCATCCATACTTCCATACTATATCCATACTATCCATACTAATATCCATACTATATGATATTATAAATGCGAAAGTGTGTCTGTCTGTCTGTTACCTCTTCACGCTTAAACCGCTGAACTGATTTAGATGAAATTTGGTATGGAGATAGTTTGAGTCCCAGGGAAGGACATAGGCTACTTTTTATCCCGGAAAAATACCCTTATCCGCGATAAAGGAATTTAAGGCGGACGAAGTCGCGTGCAGAAGCTAGTACTATATACAGGGTGGCCCAAGAAGTAGTGATATACTGAATCTGGGACGTAGAGGACCTAGAGGGCTATCTAAATCACCCCCATGTATGTTCCGCGATTTTTCGTATTTTCGGAGTTATGACTTTTTTTTTAATTCTTCACCTATCGCCGAGTACGATGAGATTTCTATTTGTGGTGACGTGAATTATTGCGGTAGATGCTTGATTCTTTTTGTGTGTTAAGCTGATAGATAGGCCAATTCAGTATCGTAACATTTACTATCGTTAGATCTTTGATGGAATAAAAAAAAAAATTAAATGCCAAGAATGATAAAATTACCCAATATGTTCACAACTTCAAGGGGCTTTGAAAAGGTAAAATCACATAAAAAAAATACAGTTTGGCTTTTAAAAACTTGCTCTATCTATCAGGTAGCTACCCTGAAAATTTTATTTTTAAACTTTCTAAATAAATTTCGTTCTAAATCACGCACATCAATAGAAAAAAAACAAAAACAAAAGACGGTTGACGCATGAGAAAATTTTCACGTTGTTTGGTCATCGTTGGTACTTTTCAATAATTTAAAAATTGTGTTTTAATACTGCTAATTGTTCGTTTCTCTAATCATTTTGGCTATTCATATGGACTTTGACTTGCATTACGATTTGGATTAGTGTTATTACCTGGAATCGACGACTTGGCATTATTTAACTGGACTTGAGTTTGCGTGTAAGTGATCATGTTTACTTCACGTGACTACGCAGAAATGCATTACTATTACGGTTATGCTAGGGGGAATGCGGCGGAAGCTTCAAGGCTGTACCGGGGACATGTGGAACGAAGAGGCGGGCCTCAACCTGAA
Source organism: Hedya salicella (assembly GCA_905404275.2). Classification (NCBI taxonomy): domain Eukaryota; kingdom Metazoa; phylum Arthropoda; class Insecta; order Lepidoptera; family Tortricidae; genus Hedya; species Hedya salicella. Next base: position 6,329,869 of record FR990106.1, on the reverse strand, counting down.
ACGTTTCCTGACTATCGCATGATCTTAAGAGTAGATAATGCGTATTTGGAAGGTTACATACCGGGTACCAGATCAGGCCGTATAGCCACTATGCCGGATCCTGATGTAGTAGATACAGTGGTTGAAGAAGTAGAAAGAGACCTGTCGACCAGTGTGAGAGTTATGGAACGTCGTACCGGACTTTCTAAATCTCAGGTACACCGTACACTACAGAGCGTAGGATATCATCCGTTTCACATTAGAAAAGTGCAACAGTTGAAACCGGAAGATTACAATCGGCGAATTGAATTCTGTCAGGAAATGCTGAGGAGACAAGCTGAAAACGAAAACTTTTTTAACCAAATCTTGTGGACGGATGAATCCCACTTTAGACGCAATGGGATTTTTAATATGCACAATTCTCACTCATGGGCAATTGAAAATCCAAATTTAAAAAGGGAATCGACATTCCAAGAATACTTTAGTGTTAACCTTTGGTCTGGCATACTTAACGGTCAGCTAATCGGGCCCTTTCAGCTGCCAGACCGCTTGGGCGGCAATCACTTTTTAAATTTTCTACGCGTCGATCTGCCCCTGCTGTTAGAAGATGTGGACTTGGAGACACACAGAAGCATAGTACTGCAGTGTGATGGTGCACCATGCCATTTTGCCTTGGACGTAAGAAACTATTTCAATCAAAGATACCCTGAAAGATGGATTGGTCGTTGCGGCCGGGGTGACGCCTGCCTTATAGCCTGGCCTCCACGGTCCGCCGACCTAAACCCCATTGATTTTTTTGTATGGGGATACTACAAATACCTCGTCTACTCAAGAGAATGCCGCAATTTGGACGAGTTAACCCGGAAATTGGGAGTAGCAGAAGAAACCATTAAAAATAATAGAAGTGCATTCAGGCGTTTAAAAGACAACTTTTTTCAAGAATGTCGCACTTGCATTGAGCAACAGGGGGGCCATTTTGAAAATTTCTTGTATTAAACACCTTGTAATTGGCTTTACTTTGTTTGTATTAATCATCATGAAAATTAAAATTTTGCACTTACCACATTTAGATTTCAATTCTTTGATTGAAGCCTTATGAATAATAAAATGAAATTTTCAGGGTAGCTACCTGATAGATAGAGCAAGTTACTAAAAGCCAAACAGTATTTTTTTATGTGATTTTATCTTTTTAAAGCCCCTTGAAGTTGTGAACATATTGGGTAATTTTATCATTCTTGGCATTTAATTTTATTTTTTATTCCATTCAAAGATCTAACGATAGCAAATGTTACCATACTGAATTGGCCTATCTATCAGCTTAGCAAACAAAAAAAATCAAGCATCTACCGCAATAATTCACGTCACCATAAATAAAAATCTCATCGTACTCGGCGATAGGTGAAAAATAAAAAATAAAGTCATAACTTCGAAAATACGAAAAATCGCGGAACATACATGGGGGTGATTTAGATAGCCCTCTAGGTCCTCTACCTCCCAGCTTCAGTATATCACTACTTCTTGGGACAGCCTGTATATATACTATAATATATATACTATTTTCCTACCTATCCATACTAATCCATACTTCCATACTAATATTATAAATGCGAAAGTGTGTCCGTCTGTCTGTCTGTTTGTTTGTTTGTTACCTCTTCACGCTTAAGCCGCTGAACCGATTTGGATGAAATTTTGTATAGAGATAGTTTGTGTCCTGGGGAAGGACATAGGCTTCCTTTTATCCCGGACAAAATACCCTTATCTGCGATAAACGAATTTAAGGCGGATAAAGTCGCGGGCAGAAGCTAGTTCAAAAACAACATAAACGTTCACTCTCATGTAACTGACATTTCGAAAGTGCTTGTAACTAGGCCTACTTGAATAAAGAATATTTTGATTTGATTTGATTTGATAGTATTACTCTAGGTGTTCTGCCTTTTCGCAGAACTATTTTTGGCCCAATTTCATTTGCCAACTAACGTTTCGCCGACTTTTCACTTTGACAAGTAACGATTACCAAATTTTTGTATGACAACTTTTCACTTGGCAGAATTATTGTAAAGCAGATTATTATTATGCCTCTAAACTTTTGGCAGACTAATCATTAGTCAAATCTTTCACTTGGTCGAACAACTTTTGGACGATTAACGTTTCGATGATGGAACAGTTCCCTTTTCATACATTAGGCAAGTTACAAATAAGAAAAAGATACATACCAATGCTTACATATTTTTTGGTTGGCCGAAACTCTGGCAAGGAAGAGTAACTGCGACAAAATGGAATATGGGTCAAAACCCAAAAACTGTAGGTTAGGTTAGGTTTGTTTTATGACCATGGATAGCGGAGCGAGCGAAGCGAGCGGAGCGTCAGATTGCTTGCTTGCATGAAGGTAATATTAAAATGCTTGCAAGTATTACAAAAAAAAAAAGCATATTATACATATATTTATAATTTACTTTTAGAATAGTTTTTAATTTTTAGTTTTAAATATTAGTTTGTAATTGGTAAATTTACCACATACATACACATACATACATATTTTGTTTTTTTTTAGCAAGAATTTACTAATAATACCACTACACTTTTAAATTGGAAGCAATGCACATCAATAATTTTTCTTCTGAGTATGTAGATTTATGTTTAAGAATTCTGTTGATTCTTTCTTCTTTGTCTAGATACTTTTTTTTCTTCGGTTCTGGTGGTGCACTGGTTAATATGGTTTCTATTTCTGCTTGATTGGCAATGGTTTCCTTCATTAATTCTTTTATCAATTTATAAACACCAGGGTGACTTTTATCAATGACAGTGTTTATTTTGTTATGCCAGGCTTCGGCCGAGTTCTGTGTTCGTGGTACATTCATTTTGTTTGTTTCATGGCAGCTCCAAAAACTGGGTGGATATATTGGTTGTGTGGTTGATATTCCGTGAACGTAATTGTTCTCGAACCAATGAGCTAATTGTTGCCAATCTGGATCTTTAAAACTTTTCAGGATCTTGTTGAAATATATGTATATATCAGATTCCTCAAGAAAACAGAGTGCCAACAAACACTTCACCTCTTTATTGAATTGTATGTCACTTCCGTATCTTTTGGCGAAACCCTGATCTTGAACTTGCCTAAAAAGAAAAAATAATAATTGTAGATAATTGTTAGTACTTGACTTGCTTTAGATTTCCATTTTTTAAGTAAAAAAAAATCAAATAAAACATGTTCTTTTTTTCTGTTTCCGCGATTATTACTCATTGAAATAAAACAATTTAACGGATTATATCGCGTATATTATCTCATTTTAGTTCCCGACGTTTCGGAAGCTTTCCAGCTCTACTTTCAGTAGAGGAAAATACATCTTTTCTCAGTCCACCCCTGACCATGGAGAGCTGGAAAGCTTCCGAAACGTCGGGAACTAAAATGAGATAATATACGCGATATAATCCGTTAAATTGTTTTATTTCAATAAATAAAACATGTCTTATAAAAAAAAAAGGTATTTAAAAAAAGTCACCTGTATAATATTTGCCCCAAGTGAAAATGGCATCCTTGTAAATGAATTCCTTCAAAAGTTGATCGAAGGCTCAGTATTGCAGCTTTTTCAAAATCCAACACACATATTTTTGGTACAAGATTGATACCCTGTTCATTGCCGTATTCTATTAATAGTTCAAACATCGTGTCATATGTGCGTTTGTCTTTATTAGTGCACAAACAAAAGCACAACGGAAATGTTTTTTTATTGTCCGTAAAAATATTTCCATGTATGGTATAAAGCTGTTGGAATATGTTGGGTGCAACTTTAAAAGTGCCATCTAAAAGCCAGTATGTCGCACGGCTTAAAGTTGATATCATATAAGGTGTGGACATCAACAAAATCCTTTTATTAGTGTCGAACGTATGATCTTTTACAATAAAATTTACATTATTAATGCTAGTTTCTGCACTGTTGATCTCAAATGTAATATCAGTGGGCTCGTCTATAATATTCAGTTTTCTTTTTTGGCGATAAATAACTTGTTTTAATGCAGACGTAGATGGCAAACATTCCAAGACTTCGGTGGATACAGTGCTCTTTGCATTTTGTAATATATTACATGTCTTCACACCAGATAACGAATCCATTTTTAATTTTTCATTGAATTCGCTTACGCATTTTCTAATAGGATTTGGCTGATGGTTGTGATTGTTCTGACACTTCAACACTATATGGATGCCGTCGCATAATTTCGTGCTTGCAGTTGAAGTACAATTATATACCTTGTTCCGTCGCAGTTCACAGCACCAATAATACACATCTTTCGATACTTTGCTCTTTTCATACGTAAATCCATTCAAAAATAACTTCACTCCGCCTCTTGTAGTAGTAAAAACTGAGCACTCTTCATTAATCTCACCCATTTTAATTATTACACCAATAAACCATACCACGAGGCAATTGGCAAGTATAAACACTTATCGCTAATGAGTCAATACATTCATACTTACCTACATTATTGTCATACAAATAAGTGAGCGGTAGCGGTTACCCACGATGTATTAATAAAACGGAGTTGCTAAACGAAACGCTACTCAATAAAACATTTGGTAAACAATAAACAACTAAGTGTATATTATGCCAACTAAAATATTCTGCTACATGAAAAGTGGCATTTTAAAAATTTACGTAATAAAACACAGACCAAAAGTCAAGTTGGTAACGATGACGATGAGGTTGGCAAATATAATAAGTTGGGAAAGGTCGGCGAAATAAAATTCCGCGAAACGGGAGTTGAGAATGATAATCGGCGTAACAATTTTCTGCGAAAAATAAGAGAACCATTACTCTATAATATTACTAGCTTCTACCCGCGACTAAATCGGCGCTACCAAATCTGTGCAGTGGTTTAAGCGTGAAGAGGTAACAGACAGACAGACACACTTTCGCATTTATAAGATTAGTATGGATATGGATAAATGCGAAAGTGTGTCTGTCTGTCTGTTTGTTACCTCATCACACTTAAACCGCTGAACCGATTTGGATGAAATTTTGTATGGAGATAGTTTGAGTCCTGGGGAAGGAAATAGGCTACCTTTTATCCCGGAGAAAATACCCTTATCCGCGATAAACGAATTTAAGGCGGACGAAGTCGCGGGCAGAAGCTAGTTTAGTTAGTATAAACTGAAAACGCGTAAAAAGTATTAAGGATACTGAATGAGCAATTCACTCAGGTAGGTGGGTAGGTAGGTAGGTAGGTGGGTAGGGTAGGTGGGTAGGGTAGGTAGGTGGGTAGGTAGGTAGGTTGGTAAGTGGGTAGGTAGGTAGGTAGGTAAGTGGTTAGGTAGATAGGTGGGTAGGTAGTTAGATGGGTAGGTAGGTAGGTACACAGGTAGATAGGTAGGTAGGTGGATACGTAGGGAGGTAGGTAGGCGGGTAGGTAGGTAGGTAGGTAAATAGGAAGGGGGGTAGGCAGGTAGGTGGGTAGGTGGGTAGGTAGGTAGGTGGGTAGGTGTGAAGGTGGATAGGTAGGTAGGTGGATAGGTGGGTAGGTGGGTAGGTGGGTAGGTAGGTAGGTAGGTGGGTAGGTATGTAGGTGGATAGGCAGGTAGGTAGGTATGCAGGTAGGTGGGTAGGTAGATAGGCAGGTAGGTGGGTAGGCAGATAGGCAGGTAGGTGGGTAGGTAGGTAGGTTGGTAAGTGGGTAGGTAGGTAGGTAGGTAGGTAAGTGGTTAGGTAGATAAGTGGGTAGGTAGTTAGATGGGTAGGTAGGTAGGTACGCAGGTAGATAGGTAGGTAGGTAGGTGGATAAGTAAGGAGGGAGGTAGGTAGGCGGGTAGGTAGGTAGGTAGTTAAATAGGAAGAGAGGTAGGCAGGTAGGTGGGTAGGTAGGTAGGCAGGTAGGTGGGTAGGTAGGTAGGTGGGTAGGTGTGAAGGTGGGTAGGTAGGTATAGTTGAATCATCGAGAGCGTGGAATTGCATATGTAGTAGTATTGTTTGTTTACAGGCATTCTATATTTGAATTTTCTATTTTCTTGTACTATCAGCATACAAAGAGGTTGTTATATATATATATATATCGAAGAACTAAAAACAAAAATAATGTCAGTGTGAAATTGTCAATATTATTTACGTTGTGCGTATATTTTTACATCTGATTTGATTGTATTCTCAATTAATTATTGTGTCCGCCCGTACGACTACGAATAATTTCTATATTTAAAAAAAATATGGCTGTAAGTAATTTTGGTCCTATTGAGAGTCAAAGTAAGCAAATAATTTTCAACTGTTATAAATATTTTGAAAATGAACTGACGAAAAATTTAAACTTGCCTTACACCGCTGCCCAGTTAGTTGAAAAAGCTACAGGTGTTTGTCTCTCTACTGTTTATAACATTGTGACTGAGAGCAACAGCGAGAAATTCGCAACAACAAAGAAATTCACCTCCCCGAAGAATAAAAAGTTGCGTCCTTGTCCGTCATCAGCAGTAGACGATTTTGATCAGGAAGTCATCCGGAGAACTATATACAATTTTCATCTGTCCTATAAGCAATTTCCAACCTTAAAGGGACTCCACTCTGTGTTAAAATCCGATATAGATTACAAATTTGTCATTTCTCAAGATAGACCACTAGTTTATACTGATGAAACCTACATCCACACTTCACATGTGTCCGGAGAAGCTTGGACCGATGGAACAGAATTTGGTGTAAAAAAACAAATCAGTACAGGCCAGCGGTTAATAATAGTGCACGCAGGAGGAAAAGATGGTTTTATTTCCAACGCTTTGTTATAATGTTTAAGGCAAACCAAAAAACGGGAGGTTACCATGACCAGATGAACTTTGTCAACTACGAAAAATGGTTAAAAGAAAAATTAATACCGAACCTCAAACCGAATAGCGTACTTATCGTGGATAATGCGTCCTATCACAACAAACTTTTGAATCGTGCTCCAACGTCAAATTCTAATAAACAAGAAATGATGGATTGGTTGACAGAACACAACATTTCGTATAACCGGTTGATGTACAAAACCAGTTTGTATGAATTAATTAAACAAAATAAAGAGCGGTTTCGCGAATACCACATAGATGCAATTTTAAAAGAACATGGCCACTCCGTATTACGATTGCCACCGTATCACCCGACATTCAATCCGATCGAAAATATTTGGTCCATGGTAAAAGGATATGTAGCAAAAAGAAACGTTTCATTAAACATGCAAGGCATTATGAGTTTAGCAACTGAACGAATGAATACCATCACTGCTGAGGACTGGGAAAATATTTGTCACCACGTCGAAAGTGAAGAAAATAAATATCGATGTCAGGAAGGAGAAATGGATCAAATAACAGACAATTTTATTATCAATACTTGTGACAGCTCAGATGAAGAACATGATAGCGAATAAAAGAAAAAAACAGAGGACTACTACTTATTCCACTTCTTGGGTATGTCATTTTATTAAGTTAAGAGAAAATTATTCTCCTTTTGTTGCAAACGGTACAACCACTACAAATGCAATTCCATCTTCTCGATAATTCAACTATAGGTGGATAGGTGGGTAGGTGGGTAGGAAGGTAGGTAGGTGGGTGGGTAGGTAGGTAGGTAGGTAGGTGGGTAGGTAGGTAGGGGGTAGGTAGGTAGGTTACACGGTAAACGATCATCGGTAGTTTTATATTGGTTATTGACATAGACAGACAGACATAAAAATATTCTGTTTTGACGTAATAACGTGATAGATAAATCGATGAACGCCGGCTGCACGTACAAAAAAGCATAACTCATTGTCACGCACCGCTGTCACGTCTCGCGTGCAAGCGAGATCGCGGAAAAAGCGATAGAGGTGCGATCGGCCTAAGCATTCGGCTTCTGTTCCACGTTATCACGTAAAATTATATCGTCCGTAAACCGACCTTACAGACAACCAATTTTGCAGTACTAGGAGCACATAAGCGCACAGCAGGTTTAAATGTAACGAGCGACTCAGGATACTTTTTCGTTTGTGAAGCTGGGCTGGCCAGGCGTTCATCGATTAATAAGACGTTATCACGTCAAAAGCTACTCCTGTACTTTTTTCTGTCATTTAAATGGTTACCAACTCTAATATAAAGATATACATTACTTAAGACTTGCAAAACTCTATAGTCTATTTCCCAAAAAAACATTGCTAAGCGTGTCACAATGTCGCTATTAACGTATTCCTTAGTGACATAGTACAAAATTTCAATCTAATAATTTATATTCAGTGAGTCTTAAACTAATGTTATGTGAAATAATTTATATTACCAACTTAACAAACCGCCGAATTCATACAGTTTTAAATAAAAAATAATAATGTAGTACGTAAATATATTGCTGCCAACTAAAAAAAAAACATTTTTTACAATTTACGTACACATATTTTATCGCCTATTTTTTTTTCAAATTATAACATGTTTTCATCACTGGCAAGACTACATTTAAAAAAATAAGAAAGCCATAGATTTTGATTTACAGCTCGCTTTTTAATTTTCTTCGTGGCGCTACATTTTATTCATCTGGAAGTTGTTGGTTTTTGTCTTGTTATACACTGTTGAAATTGAGAAAAATGTAGGAAGACGTGCCTAATTGTACTTACTACCGAAGAAATTTGTGTCGTGGCGCAAGAAGTATCAAACAATTTGTTGCTAGAAAAATTTCGGCGCAAATATAAATATTTAGACTTTTTGTGTTTTATTAAAAAGTACTTAGGGGTCATTGATTAATTACGTAGGGATCCCTGGGGGGAAAGGGATTCGAAAAATCTGTCGTAATTAATGAATGGCCCCTTAGTTGTAGAAAAACTATTGTATATAGACTTTTGTTTTAAACTGAGCTAATCGTCTTAAAGAATACAGTGGCCGATTAGCGCATTTTAAAAAGCAAAGACTATAAGTATACAAAGTTGTATAATTCGGGCAAAAAACGCTCGTGGTGTCTTCCTTTGCGATACTTGCGATTGTTCTTACGTAATTTAAGAATGGCCCTTCAGTCGTAGAAAAACTGTTGTTTGCAACGTTGTATAATTCGGTCTAAAACGCTCGTGGCGTTTTTTTATTGCGGTACTCGCTATTGTCCTTACATAATTAGTGAACGGCCCCTTAGTCGTAGAAAAACTATTGTATGCAACGCTGTATAATTGTGTCAAAAAACACTCGTGGTGTCTTTACTTGCGATGCTCGCCAAGGCTCGCATCGCAACCCACGCAACTCGTCTTTTTTGACCCCTATTATACAACAGTTGCATAAAATACTATTTTCAGCTTTCTTTTTTAAGGAAATCAGTCCAGAAGTGTGAAAATTATCCGCTTTTTCGAAATGTCTGGGTAATTTTTTATCGGATTAGGTCAAATATGCTCTCTAGCACAGTTATTCCAAAGAAATCCACTAAAACTGAAAACTTTTTGTCAGTGGCACAGTGGTATTATGCAATTTTCATGGCCGTATAATGCATCCGATTGGCGCCGATGTGTTTCCAATACTGGAACGGTCCCAAAATCATATTCTGGCTAATAGAGATCGCTGGAATTATTCAAGACCTCTTCTATTTAATGACATTTTACAGTGTGAACTTTGACATGTATATATAAGGAGCTAGCTTTCATCCGAGACTGATCTCAAAGTTTAAAAAAATTATATATGATCCTGATTAATCAAGCAAAATAAGGAAATCGTACGTTAAATACGGAAATATTAAAATTTATATAATAATACCGTGTACCGCGCCTTAGGGCTCATCCAGAAATGTTTCTGGGCCACATCCCCCCCACGTAACCTGACGTGTATTTTTTGATTTTTTTACTACTACAGTAAACTGGTCCTACTTTGCTCCCCCTAGCATAAAAGTATGCTCCAATCCCGAAACAGTATTCTATGCAACTGTTGTATACGAGTAATAGGGGTCAAAAAAGACGTATGGCGTGGGTTGCGATGCGAGCCTTGGCGAGATAGTCTTTGGTTTTTAAACTGCGCGAATCGGCCACTGTATTCTTTAAGGCGATTAACTCAGTTTAAAACAAAAGTCTATATACAATAGTTTTTTTTCATTAATTAAGACAGATTTTTCGAACTCCTTCCCCCCCAGGGATCCCTACGTAAATAATGAATGACCCCTAAGCACCTTTTAATAAAACACAAAAAGTCTAAATATTTATATTTGCTCCGAAATTTTTCCAGCAGCAAATTGCTTGATACTTCTTGCGCCACGACACAAATTTCTTCGGTAGTAAGTACAATGAGGCTCGTCTTCCTACATTTTTCTCACTTTCAACAGTTTATAACAAGACAACAACCGACAACTCCAAGATGAATAAAATTTAGCGCCACGAAGAAAATTAAAAAGCGAGCTGTCAATCAATATCTATGGCTTTCTCATTTTTTTAATTCGCGTATACTTGCCAGTGATGAAAACATGTTATAATTTGAAAAAAAAATGGCGATAAAATATGTGTACGTAAATTGTAAAAAAATTTTTTTTTTTTTAAGTTGGCAGCAATGCATTTCCGTACATTAGTATTTTTTTAATTTAAAAGTGTATGAATTCGGCGGTTTGTTATGTTGGTAACATAAATTCTTTCATATAATATTAGTTTAAGACTCACTGAATACAAATTATTAGGTTGAAATTTTGTACTCTGTGGCACCAAGGAATACGTTAATAGCGACATTGTGACACGCTTAGCAATGCTTTTTTGGGAAATAGACTATAGAGTTTTGCAAGTCTTAAGTAATGTATGTCTTTATATTAGAGTTGGTAACCATTTAAATGACAGAAAGAAGTACAGGAGTAGAAAAGCATATTTACGGGCTTGTTATTTGATTTATGTTATTTAGTCAAGAAAATTAAGAAACACGCCTAAAATATGTGGTGTGGTTTGCTCTGGAATTAGTTTTTCGCTATGATTACCTACCATTTAATGTGCAGATTGGACCTAACTTTGCTCCATGAAAATTTAGTAAGGAGGAGCAAAGTTTGCCTAGTCAATGTGTGACATTGCCGATACATAAATTATTGTTTTAATATTTAACAAAATAGATGGCGGCGTATTTTTTAAATTTACAATGCGTTAGGAAATATACAATTTTTAGTTATTTGTAAGGCTTGCATGTTTGAAAATTCAAAATGCCAGAATAATGTCTTGTTTTCTAAATTGGATCAAATTTTGGAGCAAAGTAGCACCATTTTTCGGTACCTACTTAAATGTTAAAGTAAATGATATTGTATTTAGTTGACCTTGGGTTTCTTTGAATCGGTGAATCGTGTTCAAAATGATTTTTCTTGCACCGTTGTGTTTTTTTTTTGGCATTATTATGGTTATTTATTTTACGCACTTATGCTACTGCAACAAACACACTCTTGCCGTGTTCTTCATACGACGTAAGTAAGAAAAAGACGCCGAACGTGTCAATATAGACTTGGCGCGCGTGTACAGCTGAAGTTAAACCATAAACAAACTAAAAACTTACTTATTTTATTTTAGAGGCACACAGCGCCATTAAAAAAAAGATAACAATTTGCTTACAGAAAAAAAAACAATTAATGAATATTTTTAAGACATATTGAGATAAAACACTTATCTAACAATAAAACTAAATTGTCAACATGGTAGTTATCGAATCAGAACAAAAAAAATGGACACTGCCAATTGAAATAAATTCATTCACCCTAGAATGGAAAGATATAAATGACTTTTAAATTCCTATAAACTCCATCAGAGCTTCTGAAAAGTTTAGTTTATTTCACTAGTAAATTTAAAACACTGAAACTTAGTTAAGTTGCTTCATTGTAAGAAAGGAACGTTACAAAAACGCACTAAAATATCGTTAGGTACAAACTTATAAAATGCATATAAGGAAAAGTTGATTGTTATAGAGTAAATTTTCATGAAAGCTCGACGAGAAATTGTTTTTAAAATTAAATAGCTGCATTCTCCATTAATTAAAAAGTTGAAACGATTTATTTGCATTTTACTTTAAGGCTCTGCTACACGATCAGACCTGCTTGACAATTTTTACTTCATTTGTTAAATGCTTACGACACGAAAAATATTGTTGAATGACGAATTTGCTTAACACATCTCTGAGAGTAACGGCCATGTATCTAAGTTAGTAGTCATGAGTCAGTAAAGGTAAGGAGGCCAATTTCGTAGATATAGGAGAACACATGAAAAAGTGTCCAGCAGAAAGCAATAAATAATAGTTTCAAATCTGTCCAGAATGGCGCTAAAGTAGCAAGATTGTAAGAAGTCAACTACCAATTACAAACATTTTTATCGAACTTCTACTCCTACATTATCTATTCTGTGGCTTAGTGCGCAGGAGACCCATTTTGATTATGATTATTCGCTGGGTGCGAAGTACTAGGTGGGAGTAATGTAATCGATCGCAGCGCTCATAGTGGCCAAAACTAAAACTAATGTTGGCGCTGTTATCTGTCATATCTCAAAGTAACCTCTTTAGACTTGGATACCCAATTTGATTAAACCCGCCCCCGTATTGCCTAACGCGTTTGACGCTCCCAATCAGAATCAAGTGTCATGATTTTGTATGGGCTATGACAGTTGATTCCGATACCAAGTGTCAAAATTTCGTTAGGCAATAACCCTGCAGGTCCTTAAAATAATACTCATTTCGATCTGAAAACGATATTTAATTTATCACTAGCGGTACAGGAGCAATTTTATATGTTTATTATTATGGAATGAAACCATTAGCTTTATCTTCTTGTTTTACAGTAAAACTACTATTAAAAATTATGTAAACAAACCCTGACATATTCAAAATAAAACACACTTTTTGAATCAATTTTACTCACCCCATGTGATTTGAATGACGAAAATTGATTTCACAACACTTTCTCCACCCAAATTAAGGTATTACAGCAATTTTGGAAATAAATTGATAGATAATTTTGGATTAAACGTCAAAACGTCAGAGCCAACAAAGTTGTGGATGTTAGGTGGAGCTGAACTTGTGCACGGAGCCAATAAACATGGTATATGCATATGTAACTGGATACCACTTTCCGCTGTATTTTTCATACTACATCTAATCTAATCTAATACTAGTATAAAGTTATAAAATTGAAATGTTTTTACATTGAATATATAAAAAAAGAGATTGTATCGGACTATTTGGAAGTCACTGAATGGAAATTTATATTTTTTGGATTTTATGTATGTTTGTATGTGTCGTTGCGGCTTCATCACGCCAAATCGGCTTAACGGATTTCAACTATTTTTGGTACACGAGTAGCTAGGTATCTCTAGATGGTTATAGGATACTTTTTACCCGACTACTTTGAAGAAAAATAGGGTTATATATTTTTTTCCTCCGCGGACGAAGTTTGCGTTTGCACCTCGTTTGTATGCAACGCTATAGACACTAGGTGCAAACTTAACTTAACCGGCCAGTTAGTTTAGGTTAAGAGAAAGTTTGTACGGAACCCTCGATGCGCGAGTCCGACACGCACTTGGCCGGGTTTTTTTTAAATCATCAATGTACCTACTACAGACATTTCATTTTTACAACTTTATAATAGGATAGATGTTGTGACAAAAAAATTATAGGTTGGCAAATAAATTAATGGAATACTTTATCGCAAATTAGTTACTAGCAATTTGAGGGGTTTTATACCCCTCAAATTGCTATTAACAATTGTAATGTATTCAAATCAAATTGGACCCTATCAGATTTATAAATGGACAGTGTAACAAGGGCTTAACTCGTCCGCTGTTGATACTCATGGCGTAGCGCCAAACACCCTTTGCAAGTTAAAAGGCGGGACGGAAATCTGTAAACTAAGGAGAATCTTGCCAGCTTAGTATGTAGATTTCATGCGGTTTTATTATGGAAATTGTGGCGTCTTCCTAAAAGGGCTCAATGACTAAGCGTGTGGGCGAATATAGTTATACCTCTATCCATACTAATCCATTCCATACTAATATTATAAATGCGAAAGTCTGTCTGTCTGTCTGTCTGTTACCTCTTCACGCTTAAACTGCTGAACCGATTTGGATGAAATTTGGTATGGAGATAGTTTGAGTCCCGAGGAAGGACATAGGCTACTTTTAATCCCGGAAAAATACCCTTATCCGCGATAAACGAATTTAAGGCGGACGAAGTCGCGGGCAAAAGCTAGTAAGTATATATACCATCCATAGGTAGGCACTTGTGTTGACGCATATATAAATACTAGAAGGTTCGCAACTTCGTCAGTGAATTTCATGATCTCTTTTTTTCTCCAGTAGAGTCGAGTATAAAGTATATAATTTTCGTGTAATATTTATGTTTATTTATGCAAATTGTGAAAATTTCAAAATCTTCGTTTGGTAAACTTCGGAGAATTCTAGCTACTGGGTTAACATTATGGAACATTTTTTTTATTTTTTTGTGTGATTAGATTTTGTTTTATTAAGAAAAAAATGAAAATAAGACAACCAGGGGGGGTTGTCTTATTTTCACATTTTTCTTAATAAAACAAAATCTAATCACACAAAAAAATTAAAAAAAATGTTCCATAATGTTAACCCAGTAGCTAGACTTTTAATTCTAGACTTTTAATCAATCATATTTAAATTTAGGGCTTTGTTATGATTTTTGCCTTGGACACATTCGTTTCGTCATATTTTTCCTTAACACTAATCAAAAGAAAATAAATCCATGAACCATGGAAAATAATCTAGCATTTTATCGCCCCATCTAAGTAGCTTCTTATAATTCATGGCTTTCCTTCGAGCATCCTTTGAAGCCTTTAAATCTAATGATTGAATCTACAATACCGCAGCAGTTATTTATGCAGATGGGTGGATCAACATTATCTTGTTAGTATTCTGAACCGTAACTCAGTTTGACATAGGTGTCAGCATTACCTACAAAAAAGCCAATAATCTAGGTTACTAACAGACTGTCTAGGTGTCTAGGCTATTCAAATTATAATTTGGAATTTTAATGTTTATAATTTCTAATGAATTATTTGACTTTTAAATGTTTTATCAATGAATTGTTTAAATTTAACTAGTTATCTAATTTAATGTAAATTAGTAAATAAAGTAGTAAATAAGATGTTCAGTAAATAATTATTATGTTATATTTAACAGTTTGGCCATGTTGATAATAGTTATTTTTTTTAATTTAGGGTATTTTACGATGTTACTGTATTGTTTTAATCATGTTGTGCATACTTGTTTTGGATGAAAATTTTCTACAAAGCCTGTTCTATGTATTGTTATATGTTATTTTGAATGTTATCTGTTTAGTGTGCCAAATAAAAAAAATGTAGTTGACTTTTTAATGTTTTTTTTTAATTTGAATGCCTTTAACATATGAATTTACTACCCTTTTTTTACTACAGCAAAACTAATATTCTTTTTTTTACCTGTGTTTTTGTAACATTTTGATGTTTTTCTTTTTTTATCAATTGTCATTATAATGTTAAAAATTACAAGTAAGTGAAATAAAAGTGGTCCTCCCGTGACCATGGAAAGCTGGAAAGCTTCCGAAACGTCGGGAACTAAAATGAGATAATATACGCGATATAATCCGTTAAATTGTTTTATTTCAATGAGTAATAATCGCGGAAACAGAAGAAAATATTACAAGTAAGTGATTTGGTGTAAACTGTTATCTAATTTTGACTTGAATAAATGAAATGAAATGCAATACTGACGACATGGGCCCATGAAAATGGACGTATATTGGCTAGAAAACAATATATATATATTGCCTTTATATCGTTTAAAATCGTACTTAATAAGGAGTGTCTCAAGAGACGTATCCGTAACCATGGCAACGAGGCATAAAAAAAGTTGATTGACCCAGACAACCTTTTGAATTTTTATACGGAACGCATTTTACATGCTCGTTGGGTCTCTAATCAACGGAAGGAAATGTTTTGTACAGTTCGCGTGCATTTATTATAAAATATTTTCATTCCTTAATTTTTATACCAACTGACAATAATAATAATAATAAATAATATTTTCACTTCTCCTGCTCAAAAAGTACGTCATATTAACTTCGCGAAGCGAGACTACAATTAAATGTACTTAACCCCTAGGGTTTAAAAGAAAGCCATATAATCCCATGCAAATTTCTATGACACCGAAAAAAAACTTGCAGCCAGCTACATACTCCTTACGAATAATTAAAAACAAACAAACCAACCTGATCAGATTGGCCAAACTTTCAGATAGAATTTCTCAAACTGTACTTTTAGTTTTTCATAAAATATACAATTTTAATGTTAAGTATTTTTTTTCTCGCAGTCGAAGTGAAAAGCAGAGTGTTTAACACGTGACTAAAAGCCATCAATGACATTCCCTCACTTCGTGAGCTAGTCCAAATAATCACCTCGTGTCATAATGGCTTATTTTAGCCCCTTTTTAAACAATCTACTATTTTATTTACTATCTGAACGAAAATAAGATTGCAATAGAACGCATACATTAGAGATAAATAAATTAATAATTAAAAAACACTAGAAAAACACGCTTTACAAGACTTTTCTAACAAATCCAAACACAGCTATGATACGATGTTCCATCATGAAGTTCCAGTTCATATCTTGCGGCTCCTTCATCAGATCAGTTCGACAGTACCATATTATTGAATTGTCATCAGAACTACATACAGCTGCCAATTTTCATGACGCTACGATCCTTGGAAAATAGTTAAATTAGTTACCTTAGATTCCATTACATAGTTAGTTACATACAGGTCGACCTAATAAAAGCGTGTTAAAAAGATCCAAACACTTATGCTCTGTCACTACTAAAAATAAAGATTGTTAAGCAAAATGCTGAACTTTTGGAAAATTTGGAGTACGTTTTTCTAATAATGAAGAAACTGAATCATTATAATTATTGTTTTTTTTAGCGGGTGGCACATACGTATTTCGACAGTTCTTCTAAAAAACTAAAAGTTTATAAAAATAAATTGAGTGCATATACATTCTCGGAAATAAACGATACAAAAGTTGAATAAATTGTGTTCCCGCTTTATTTTTTAAACCGTAAATCTAATATATGAAATCCAAACGATATGAAAAAAGTTACAAGGAGATCGTTAGTACCGTTTTTTTTTTTGGGTTATTTGTTATTGCCAAATAACTGCGCTGCTCAACAAAAAGGCGTAAATTCCATGAAGATACGCTCTAGCTAGTGCACTTTTTCAGTGCTGGTGCAGTTTTTTTAGTAACGGCTGCGGAACCCTACATTGAGCATGTTTTTTATATTTTTTTATAGTCAGGGATTACTCATACGAAGTTGCCTTTCCGGCATTTTTGTTATGGTATACGGGTATACGACCCCGGCTCCCCAAGCTGCTACTGGCTCATACATAGTCTTCCGGGACAGTAGTATCCTTTAACCCTTTTTCCTGTCTAAATTCGTACAATTCCTTTTTTTACCCTGCTATCCTCCTATTCTGCCAATCCAAGGTATGCCGTCCCGATGGATGCGTGGCTAGAGGCGAGTCTAGTCGTTAGCATGCCGAATTGACCTGGGACTGGTGACCCCAGAATAAGGCTACCTTACCTTGTATGCGGGGCTCTGCTGGGTTCGAATATTTTATCCCTAGCTGCTCGTGGGAACGCAAATGGCGGCGATGTGGTTCACAACCCACGTCTCGGTCTCGGTCCCAGCGAGAGCGGAGAGTGGGCTATGGAGAGCCGCTTTGCTACGTTAAATGTAATGATAATTGTTTATTGCACCATCATGTGGTACATAAGGTGTTACATTAAAATATTAAGTCCATAACATGAACCCTGTCAGGGCACAGCAATGAACTTAGTAATGGGGGTGCTTAATTGGGAACAGCGGGAAAAATTGTACAATTACATAATTACAATTTGAATTTCATTACATAATATCCCATATATAGGTATCGATCAATCAAAGGGGAGGAATGAATGATAAAATAGATGAAGTATGTCAGATGATGGATGCGTGAAATATTGATATTCTGTGTGTGAATGAGACAAAGCGAAAGGGTTGTGACAGCACAAAATGAAGAGATTAATGAATGTTGATGAAGCGGCAGTTGTATGCCAGGACCGTAGCAAGTGGAAGGAGGTAGTTTCTGTCTACCCCGTAATGGGAAAAAGGCGTGATTGTATGTATGTATTTTTATTTTCTTGCAAGGCATCCTTGAATTGCTTTTTTGGATTTGGACAGCGGAGCCGAAAGCGAGGTTCATCAATTACCAGTGGCGTGGCATCCATATAAGCCGATTCCCACCGGGTTGCCCGAGGAAAGACTTATAACCGCCTTTTTCGTTAAAAATATGAGTAAATGAATACGCTTCGGCTTCCCTTGTAATTTTCCTGACGCCACGCTTCTGTCAATTACCATAAATGGACGAAGCTAGTAGCACATAATGCTATTACCCAAAAGGAATAAAAGTATAGTAAGTAAGAAAATAGTGAGTCCCCTGTAATATCTCAGAAACAATACGACGAACTAATTGAAATCAGTTCCACAGCTTAAATTGAATTAATCCTGACAAACAATAAACCCGCAGAATCCTCCGCATAAATTTCTGACTAGTGTTGGCAACCGGACGCACAGGCTGCTTTCGAGAGCGCCATCTGTTGAGCGGAGATAGAACTGCGAGGAACATCAGCTCAGCGGCGTTCGATGTCCCGACGGTGGCGACCTCGACGGCTGCTTGCGAAACTAGAACTCTGTGACGTCTTAGCCATGGGAAGGGCGGAACAAAAGCAAGAACACGAGGGTGCCTCCGGTCTTTTGCTGGATTGAACTCGTGCGCGAAGCATAGGGAAGTCAGCTCTTAATTGCTTGAAGTGTACCTACTGTATAAATAGTTCAATTATAAATAAAGTTTGAATAATCCGTCTTGTTTCTATTATAAAGCCGCATTCAGTTAGCTGGTTAGATTTCATCAGAAGCGGGGATTTCCTTTAGCACACAAAATGGGCAAACATAAGCGCTCAAAGCGAAAACGTGCACGCTCCACATCGGCCTCGAGCGACAGCAGCCGTGAAGCCAGAACCCCGTCACCTCCACCGAAACGAAAGGACAAGAAAAAGGCAAAGGTATCACGCAAAGCTGATACCTCAACTGTGAGTACAGGAACTTCCGCTGTGTTAAATAATATGATTCCGGAATTTGATCCCTTGAAAGAGTTGAAAGACGATGTTAGTGCATGGCTTAATATTATTCAGTCTTACGCGAAAACATTTGCATGGTCGGATGAAGTAATCAGGCATCAGGCTCTTAACAAATTGAAAGGGTCTGCGAAGACCTGGTACGATTCGTTATTGCGTACGGAAAACCAGTGGCCCTCGTGGTAATGGGCACAATGGCGGCAAAAATTTGCTTGTAGTTTTCAAATACGTCGCGATATGTTTCAACTTTTGAAAGAATTGATCGACAAAAAACCAACAGATAATCAGTCCCTATATGAATTTTATTTCGAGCAAAAGAGTAAAATAGATCGTTTATCATTAAATTTTTCGGAAATGGACATAATATCAATAATTATCGGAAATATACGAGACTCGGCCATAGGGGCGTCAATTGAATCTAGTAATTTTACAACATGCGATAGTTTGGCTAGTTTCCTCCATGGGTGTACTTACAAAACTAAAAGTTTACAACATGTAAACACAAATATACGCGATAATCAACATAAACTGGCCGGACTGTCGCCTGTTGGACAACCAAGTACTACACCGGTGGTAGGTAGCTCAGGTCAGGCCGGTCTTTCTAGTAACAGCCAGGTTAGTAATCAAAATCAAAAGCAACGAAAATCAATTGAGTGCTACTTGTGTGGCGGTAACCACAAAAGGATTCATTGTGAGAAACTAAATTATAAATGTGAATTTTGTGGCAGGCCGGGACATTCGGAGTCTATGTGCTATCATAAGAAGAATTCTTTAAAAACAGAGAAACAAGATAAACAGGAGACTAAATTTGTGTCTACCCCCCAACCCACGTAGTAAATTCATAAAAATATTCAAACTAAAGACTTCTTTTGTGATGCATTCATAGATACGGGAGGCAGTTGTTCATTGATATCGCAGTCGTTTATGAACACACACTCGCTTAAATGTATCCTTTTACCTTCTCCCGTTTTATTACAAGGATTTACTAAGGAAAACTCAAAATATGTTCATCGCAGCTACCCGTGTACCAAAAATAGTTGAAATCCGTTTAGCCGATTCTGAGTGATAACCAGCTACCCGTGTACCAAAAATAGTTGAAATCCGTTTAGCCGATTCTGCGTGATGACGCCGCAACAACACATACAAACATACAAAAAACCAAAAAAAATCTCTTTACTGATCTCCAAATAGTCCGTTACAATAGTTTTTTTTTTTATCTTGAATGTAGAGATCAATGGATTATACAACGTCTTACGTCTCACGACTTTTAAATGAGACGTAAATACGTTTACGTCTTAGTGTGCTTGAACAGTTGGAGATAGTCCGGTACAGCAATAGAGGTTTGATCATTAATGAACAACTTAATGTTACGTCATCACCTTTGTTACGTGTTTTTCCATCTCTTTCTAGAAATCCTATTCAGGGTATACAACTCATTTCTCGGATGGACGCCGGACCGTCAACATCTCCTGCATCTCCTGATGATGCTTCGTAGAGAGGCGAAACACGTTTCGAGGACTGTTTGGTGTTGGTTTGTTGTATTTGCATGCGTATTTTTTTATGGAAACTGCATGAAAATATGCGCATGTGAGCATAGGGCCGACCGTTTTTGGACAACTCATTTCTCGGATGGACGCCGGACCGTCAACATCTCCTGCATCTCCTGATGATGCTTCGTAGAGAGGCGAAACACGTGTCGAGGACTGTTTGGTGTTGGTTTGTTGTATTTGCATGCGTATTTTTTTATGGAAACTGCATGAAAATATGCGCATGTGAGCACAATTATCACATCTAACAAGTTCGCGGAACAGCAAAGGAACTATAATCCATTGATCTAGTATGGTATTCCGCAAAGTAACGCCTGAATCTATCAATTATTCAATGTAGAGACATTTTACTTTTACAACTATATAATAGTATAGATGTTGAATTTATCCTGTACGTGAACAAATTTAAACCAAACTGTTTGAAGCGTACACCAACAATGCCATTGATTTCATTTTTGCATTGTAGATTTTCAATATCGACCTAACGAATCATTGTACGCCTTTATTCGCATTTATATTGTAGATCAAAGCATTGTTTATTTCAAGTGACCCTGATTTTTCTGCCTGTGGAAGTTCGCTTTATTATTCCGGGAATCGGCAATGAGAAAACATGTTTTTCCCGTAAATTTGGGGCTACCAATTGCCTAATTAGGAAGCAATTTGCTTTCGACCTTTCCAACTTCACCTGAAGGTCAAACGGGGGATTTTTGTACAGTGCGAACATGGTATCTATACTTTTATAAAGTTGTAATAATGAAATATCTGTATATTAAAGATATTTGCAAAAAGATGATTGTAAAGAACTATTTGGAGGTCACACACTGAATCGAGAGATATATTTTTTAAATTTTTGTATTTTTTTTATGTTTGTATGTGTCGTTGGGAAATTAACACCACTTAATATCTATTACAGTGCTCGCTAGTGGAGAGGTAATACGTTGGACGCGTAATCCAAGGGTACCAGGTTCGAGTCCTGGTGTGACCACGTGCGAGAGCAATCGTATTTTTCTTTGCGCTTTGATTTGTATCTATATCGCAATACTAGAGGATGCCCGCAACTTTGTTTGTGGAGGAGAAAAAGTCATAACCTCTATTTCTCTTCAGTGTTATCGGGTAATAAGTATCCTATAACTATCTGTGGATACCCAACTACCTGTGTACCAAAAATAACTGAATTTGTCGTGATGAAGCTACAACGAAACATGGGTACAACAAACATACATTCAAATAGTCCGTTTCACTCATTTTTATGAAATTATCTTCAATGTACCTACAGACATTTAATTTTTAATAACTAGGTACGCTGAGAAAAAAAGAAGGTTATAATTTTTTTTCCTCCACTGACGCCTTTTAGATAAACATATATTTTTTGGAATTAAATAGGGAACATGCATGAAATTTTTTCATCGCTTTTCTTAACGAAATATCAAAATACCGTAAAAACTATTCCAAAAAGTGAATTTAAAATTAAAATCGGCCAAGAAATACGTATGATATAATTTTAAACTACTAATTAGACAGCGATTTGACAGAGAGGTCCGACATAGACTGTTACGTCACAGTCCACTACGGTCATATAAACTCCATATTAAATTCTGTTTTGCTAGAAAAAGATAGAATTAAATGTTTGATGGCTTATATCTTGAGTATTTTTATAGTTATTCGAAAAATTATTTTTTTCTACTGTTTGTTACATGAATAAGCTTTTAATAAAGCAAAATTTAAAATTCATGTATATTCCCTATTCAAATCAAGTAATATATTAACATACTCGGTTAAAAAAAAAACAAAAGTTGCATCCAAAATGTCGATTTCATCTCGCTATGAATTTAAATTTTACTCGTTTTCCTCGGGATTGTATCCAAGCAGTATCCAGAGAAAGGAAAACCGTGACCAGATGAAGTATTGCACCGCTAATGAAGCTTTACGTTGCAATGGGAATAAGAAACGAAATAGAAAGCTGGTTGAAACAATAGGTACAATTCTTATAAACAAAGAGGCTGATACGGAAAACATTTCTCGGAAACAGAACCAGTCTAACGCAACTTGCAACAAAAAAACGTTTATGTGGACTTTGCATGGCAAACCGTTGCCATGACACTGGACCAGTACGTCAGTACAGTTTATCTGTCATGTCATACATTGTCAACCATATTGCTTTGCTTGTCATTGCGGCTCGCGTGTTTTGTATGTTTGTTTTTAGATTTCTAATTAAATTACTTTTAATTGTTATTTAAAGTAGCGAAATGTGATTGAACACTATTTAGTGAATACATTTTGTGAAAATGCCACCGAAAAGACAATTTATCACATGTGAAATTTGTGGAAATCGAGCTAGTCATGAAAATATAAATAAAGCATGTTTATGGCGAAATTTCTCTGGGATGAAGGCCGCTAAGTATTGCCTTAGATTCTTTTAGCCAAATAAATAAATAAATATTACGGGAATTTTACACAAATCGAACTAGTCCCATGGTAAGCTGAATAAGGCTTGAAATGTTGAATATTTAGGTGCAGCGTGCTAAATAAATAAACAGAATTAGATATTTTACATTTATTTTCATTGTGTACTAGGGATGTACTGTAACTATCGATAACTACAGGCTTATTTGTTTATCAGTGTAATAATTATACAAAATAATTCGAATTGCGTGAGAAGTTGCATGATATATGATCATAAAAATACTTCGTTTCAACTGAAAAGTTTACTGTCATCCATACGAGAACATATGAACGCTGACAAACTGCAGACAGTGGGCCAAGTCTCAAAAGAAGATCTAATAATGCTAGTAAAACAATAATTAATTACATTAAAACAAAAAGCTTGTTATTTTATTTCGGGTTCACATTTAAGTCCAACCTTGTATCACATTTAAGTCCAACCTTGTACATTTATATAAATATCCACTGTACAACATAGGACTTAAACGTGGACTCAATCCTAAACCATGATAAACCTGACATGACGACTGAGACGAACTATCAACGGCGAGTACTACGCAAAACTATTGCAGTATTTGAGTGAATAAATTAAGAAAAAAACCGGCCAAGTGCGAGTTAGACTCACATACCGAGGGTTTCGCACAAAATATACGCTACTAATGGCCGTATCTATGAAAATCCAGTGTAAGCAGAGCCCTACTCCTAAGCAAAATGTACGCAGTGCTCGGTCATTTTATATTGGATACTTATATAGACAGACAAACATAAAATTATACCGTTTTTAGTATTTGTTGTTATAGCGGCAACAGAAATACATCATCTGTGAACATTTCAACTGTCTAGCTATCATTGAGATTCATGAGATTCAGCCTGGTGGATTAAGACGGACAGACAGACAGACAGGACAGCGAAGTCGTAGTAATGGGGTCCCGTTTTACCCTTAGGGTACGAAACCCTAAAAACGGCCACATTTATCGAAAAAAAATGCACCTGTTCACACGTCCACTATTGCATTGGCTAAAATTAATGAGTTGAAGTTCAAATTGCTTCCTCATGCACCTTATATTCGCCAGATGTAGCTAGCGGATTATCTTTTGTTTCCTAACTTGAAAAAGTGGCTCGGCCGTAAAAGATTTCTCAATAATGAAGAGGTAGAGTCTGCTGTTGATGAGAATATCGAATACAAAATATGTTATTGAGCATAGACGTCCAAAAATCTAAACACCAAAACATCTTCACAAAGTTTCACATTTATAATGTTACTCGTAGTACGATAGGATACCGTGGGAACACCGCGTAATGTCAGATTTGAGCCGGCCTGATCCCCCGACAAAGAAATGATTGACAATACAACAAGTGGATTGAGGAGGTCGAAGTAAGCTCAGTATTGCGATCGTTATGATACGATGGATCTCGAGTAACACTAGGATATACGGAAATATTATTCTTTGATGCACTTTTGTATGCTGATTTAGAATATACGGGGTGTCCCTAAAACCAACGCCAAAATGAAGAGTGGTGATAGAGCAGCGCATAAGCTACCGCTATTAAGTAAGTTTGACATTAATAAAAAGTTCATGGTTTTCGAAATATT
Source organism: Hedya salicella (assembly GCA_905404275.2). NCBI lineage: Eukaryota > Metazoa > Arthropoda > Insecta > Lepidoptera > Tortricidae > Hedya > Hedya salicella. The sequence goes on along the minus strand of FR990106.1, from coordinate 6,305,195 downwards.
GGCACTTTAAAAAAACTCGTGACTTTTGATAGCGTCAGTATTTTGATTGCCACCACTGCAAATTTAAGTATTTTGTAAATCTGTTTTTTGCAGGATATTACCAAAAACATATCCTATCGAATTTAATTTAAATTTATTACATGTTATGATACTTTGTCGGTAAAAATAATGTTGTTTATTCGAGATATTTCCTCCCACACTTCATTTTTTTTTCAAAGAAGTGTCACTATAATGTAGCAATTTTACATTGTATATGACAGGATACTGCCAAAACCAGTTCAATAAACTCTTCATCACTCATCTTCGTAACCACTTCGCGTCGGTACCTAAACTGACTAGTCGGCGTTCGCCGATAGAATGACGCGTCCGACATCTGAGACGTAGAGCTACATTAAGCACACGCCATCAGACGCGTGGCATCGAGTTGTTTGGCGTGGATCTAATGTAGCTCTAAACAACTAGACTCTATGTAAAATGTATGGGCTCCGACGCGCCCAGATCGGCGTACGTGATGGCCCACGTGTGCCTAATATAGTTCCCCCTGATTCGTGTCGCATTGTCACCAAATAAATAGCAAACTATGCTAGACCTAAGGTATAGTTTAAACGTGTTCTACACCTTCGATCCTATCCGATCCGATCCTAATTATCGGATAAAATCGGATAATGTATTGTGCAACAGATCCCAATTTTTAGGGTCTGTAGCACAATACAGATTTTATCCGATAATTAGGATCGGATCGGATAGGATCGGAAGGTGTAGAACACGTTTTATTCTTCAGTGTTCATTTTCGTCTATTACCAACTACTATTTACTCAGGTTAGGTATGAGTCGCCAGTCAGAAATTAAGATTAATGACCGCGCCCATCCTTCATGCGTTAAGTGGATTCTGGAAAGCCGGCGAGATCCCGCAGTTTGTTCGTTCTCCAAATCTCCCAAAAGAGCGAGAGAGAAAGAAAGAGTCTCTCACTCGTACTTCATGTCATAATGGTTTGTTTGTCTGTTGTAAAACAAACTACTACACTAAAGTCAAGATAAGTTAATCCTGACCGATGTCTTTAGTGTTGGAACATGTCGAAAAATATTATCGATAAAATTAGAGCCAAGCGAGAGTTGAATACGTTCTATTAGATTTTTACTATTTTTTTTTTCTTATTAGTATACTAGAAGGTGTCCGCAACATCGTTCGCGAAGGAGAAAAAGTCAGAAACTCTCTTTTTTTATCAGCGTCGTCGGGTAAAAAGTATCCTATAACCATCTGTAGATACCCAGCTGTCCGTGTACCAAAAATAGTTGAAATCCGTTCAGCCGATTTTGCGTGTTAAAGCCATAATGACTCATACAAACATACACAAAAAATCAAAAATGATATTGTTTGTTTTAGTGACCTCCAAATAGTGAGTTAAGTACCTATAACATATATTTTTTTTAATATCTTCAATGTACAGACATTTCATTTTTACTACCTATAATAGTATAGATTAGATGTTGATAGTAACTAGTCAGTGTTGTGTGCAACCCTAGTATTAACAATATAAATGATAATGAATACGAAGGTAGTTAGGTACGTACCTTCACGGCCCGCGCCGCATTTTTTATATTAGTTTTACATTAGCAAATATGTCTGTTTCTCGGTAGTTATCTTCATAGGCCCCCGAACTTTGCTAAGCACTCACAATGTTGCTTTCACAGTGTTAACACACACAATTCAGCACTCTTCATCAGTTACCTCTCAGGTATGAGTCCCCATCAGAAATTGAGATTAATGACAGCGCCATCTATCACGTGTTAAGTGGATTCTGTGAAGCGCGACCCAGCAATTTGTCCGCTCTCCAAATCTCCGGGAGACGGTGACCGACGAATGTATTAATCATTTCGCTGAAAAGCGATTTGCGCTGGCGTTAGATGTCTTGATTGATTTTAAGAGAACTGGACCTGAAATGTAAGGTGACTAAGCTAGATTGATGCGAGGCAGGTTTTCTATAGAAGGAAAAAACGGAATCCTTATTAAACACTAGAAGGCGCCTGCAACTTCGTTCGCTAAGGAGAAAAAGTCATAACCCTCTTTTTTTCGATGTAGTCAGATATATTTTTTTTCTGTGTTTATTGATATGAAAATGTTTAATTATTCAACCTAAGCTCAAGGCAAGGTCATATTATTCTTTTAGAATTTGTTCTGAGCTGTTTGTTGTTTGTGTTATGAGCTGGGTACTAGCTAGACGTCGTTCGTTACTAATAATACAGGATCCAGCGGCGGAAGCGCAAACTCACAAACGGGATTGTCATCCGCGGCAGAGAAAAGATCGCCCATATCGAACCTTAACGCTGGGTCTTCGTTTGCGTCTCGTTTTCCACAAATTTCAGCTGCGTAATCGCACCGTCAACTTATTTTTTACCCGACTGCGCGACGCAAAGGAGTGGTAATGTGTTTATAAGCTTTGCTGTAACCCTTAATAATACTATCTGATGTTTATCTAGTATCTTCCATAAAATTCTGTGCAAAGAGAATATAACCACTACGTTTTAAGAGGCGGGACTCTCATACTAGCCAATAGCAACATGTACGTCAAAGAACCGTCAAACAGCAGTAGTACCAATCTAACAGACTAAAATAGTGTAGTAGGCTTATACGCTTGCGATTTTTATCGATATCGATAAAAATGGACTGGGTTGGAATATAGGCTCATGTAAATTTTTGTACTCGAAATTTGGTTTAGGATTGAGTCCACGTTTAAGTCCTATGTTGTACAGTGGATATTTATTTAAATGTGCTAATACAAGGTTGGACTTAAATGTGAACCCGAAACAAAATAACAAGCTTTTTGTTTTAATGTAATTATTTAATGTTTTACTAGCATTATTAGATCTTCTTTCTCTCTTTCTTGTCTGCATCTGAAAATATTTTATAATTACAACAGAGATATTTTTTCTTATATCTAAGGTCAAAATATTAAATAATTACTTTCTGGTACGGATCGTAGTAAAATTTTCAGTTGAAACTAAGGTACGAAGGTAAGTATGATCATATTTCATGCAAGTTCTCACGCAATTCGAATTATTTTGTATAATTATTTCCAATGATAAACAAATAAGCCCGTAGTTATCGATAGTTACAGTACATCCCTAGTACACAATGAAAATAGATATAAAATATCTTATTTTGTTTATTTATTTAGCATGCTGCAGTTAAATATGGCTAAAATAATCTAAGGCAATACTTACCGGCCTTCATCACAGAGAAATTTCGCCATAAACATCCTTTATCGCAATTTTCATGACTAGCTCGATTTCCACAATTTTCACATGTGATAAACCATCTTTTCGATGGCATTTTCACAAAATGTATCCACTAAATATGTATCCACAAATTCAATAACATTTCACTACTTTAGATAACAATTAAGAATATTTTAATTAGAAATCTAAAAACAAACATACAAAACACGCGAGCCGCAATGACAAGCAAAGCAATATGGTTGACAATGTATGACATGACAGATAAACTGTACTGACGTACTGGTCCAGTGTCGTGGCAACGGTTTGCCATGCAAAGTCCATATAAAAGATTTTTTGTTCCTAGTTGCGTTAGACTGACTCTGTGTACTAAAAAAGCTTGTCTTCCAAACACGTCATCACCATACAAATAACTTCCATCATCATCATCATTAGGACTTAGGCCTCCCGCAAGCATCTTAAAGACCGGTCGTGCGCCGCCCTTATCCAACGGTTTACCCATCTTCCCAGATCATCGGTCCATCTTGTTGGGGGCCTTCCCACACTTTGTTGCTCTGTACCCGGTCGCCACTCGAGAACCTTTTTACCCCACAAATAACTTTACGGCGCTGTAAGGCCAATTCCTATTTGCTAATACAAAGCAACGCATGTCACGTAGCACATCAATTAAGTACCAAAGTTTCCTTAATTACAGGATTGTTCTTTAGTGAAACAAAGACTCATCTCACTTTGACTATTACAGCCTGTTAAGCCCTTGTGCCAAGGGTAAGTACTAATATTGCCGCATCCGGCTTAACTTGGCCCAGAGAGCTAGGATTGGTCACTAGCCTCCGGCTATTCGTTTGAGTATTGGCCATTTGATCCCAACACGTGTTTCCGGTGATCATATTATCTTGTGATCTGTATCCTTGTGTAATGACTGATACAAATGCGTTGTTTGGTAAGGCAATATTACCATGCTGTTATTATTATTATTTTTTGCATGTGATCGTACCAAAGACTTGATATATAGTCCGACAAGTTGCTTTACAACCTTCGCCATGTTGCGGATTTTCAGTTGTACTAATTTATTTGGCTCAGGCCTGAAATGTGCATTTTCCTATTATGTTCTATTCCCAAAGAGTCTGCATTCTCACAATGTCAAGCAGGAATTGTAACACATACGTCCTGACATTTATAGATAGCAGACATTTTGAGGATAGAACTTTTTAGGAAAACTGAAATTTTAGGCCTGAGCAACTTATTTTGATTGACTGGCAAGGATATGTTTTTGATAACAGACGAAAGTCATTTAGTATCACCGATGTGAACAATGATAAAACAAAACTAAATATATCGGGATCGTACAAAAAATTGCCATAATAATGCCAAAATAAATCAAAAGCGCTACATCAGAAGAAAAACTAAGGATTGATTAGCATTTCGATAAAATTGTTTTCAAATTAGACCTCGAAATTAGCGATATAAACCGTTTTGAAAAAAGACATTGGTTTTTCAAATATGAACATGAAGTTAATTCAACTATCGAAACTACATGACATATGCACATTATTGCCATTTGTAAACTGTTATCTACAACTAAGTATATAACACTAGTACTACTACAATTAAGTATAGCACCTCTTGTATGCACCTCTTGATGTATATACAATAGAATTTAATAACTGTAGACTGTTACATATAGTAAAAACCGGCTACAGTACTTAGTACCTAACAGGACTCCGTTGGCAGTCTTTAGCAATCCCAAATAAAGGGTCGTGACACTCGTGACATTTCCACTCACAGAAGATAATCAGGAAGTCTTCATTAATTTCATTTGTAATAAGCCTACCACTCAGCGTATGCCGAGGCTACAATTTGTGGCCGTAAGATTGACTGTTTTTATATCCTCTGTCTCTATTTATATCCTCCATAAGCCTCCGAAAATGTCAATTTCTTTTTACGGCGACATGATTATTACTGTTATATTTGAACAGGGACATTTTCCTAGTCGGAATCGGAAAGTAAGTTTCTCATACTGACTCTCTTACTCTTCGTCAAATGGAATTAAATTGAAAAGGACGGCATGATTTCAAACTTTTATCCGAACTTAGCACGCCCTAAGCATTTTAAACTCATGTGAACCTTCGACATGTTTAGATTAACTTCGTAGACTGAGAAATAATTATGCCTATTCACACTGCGTATTTTAAACGCACCGTTGACGCGCGTTGGTAGCGATATTACGCGAGTCACTATGCGGCTCTGTGGAATGAAAAACGCGGTGTGCATAAGCCCTTTAATAAAACTATGAAGAATAAAAAGAATTTGAAAAATAATTCGGTTATTAGGAAGCGTTCAAATGCACTCACGGTTCCCCAAAAATAGAGGGCAGAAAGGTTCTCGAGCGTAGACCGCGTACCGGCAAGCGCAGCGTGGGAAGGCCACCCGCAAGGTGTTCAGACGACCTGGTTAGGGTGGCGGGGACTCGCTGAACGCGGGTCGCCTCTATCCGGCTGAAACTACGAGGAGGCCTGTGTCCAGCAGTGGACGTCCTATGGCTTAAATAATGATGATGATGACACATAATACACATTCATAAACAGAACGAGCACACAGAAGAAAGTGAGAAAAAATCAAGGTTAGTAGGTACCTGCGAGTAGGTAATTTCTTGCAAGTGTAGCAAGGAGTGTGGTGATTGCCACTCTCATTAACTTAAAATTTAGGTACATATACTAATAATTATGTATTATACAGTATTAATTAGTAAGTAATAGCTGGGTAAATCAACTTTTTGATCCACACAAATCTGTCCACAACTTGAACACTTCGTTGTAAAATAATGTGTTTAAAGTATTGTTTATCTTTATTTATATTTATGGTGTACGTAACGTTGAATGTCCCGTCTGTTAAAGCTAATAAACAGAGAAATATCATATTAGAAGCCCGATATCTTGATAACTCGAGATACATTTTCGGTAACGCCAGTGACGTCAAAAGTGTGAGTCTAAAAGTTGATTCACCCAGCTAACCTTATAAGTTTTCTATAACTTAGGAGTCCCCGGTAAGCTCGGTTCTCCATACAATCATTTTAAAACGACTAGCTAGTTTGCTCTGAAACTTTGTATTTAGAATAAGTTAAGGTATATGCAGGCCTGTAATTCGTTTATGTAGCTTCAGATACCATAGTAAAAAAATACAGCGAATTTAAGTTTTCCATACAAAACTTGTTTGTGCTGTATTTTGTTTGTTTTATAAACTGGAGCCATTTAAACTAATAACAGGCTTAGATATACCTCATTTCCTTGTATATACAAAGTTTCGTTACAATCCATCACGTAGTCTTAAAATGAGAACGATACTCCGTTTGTATGGGAAGATGAAATCCGGCCGAGCTTGCTGGGGACTCTTAAAGTTAGATATTAAGCAATCTGTAAGTTATATATGTAAGAGGGAAGTGTACGACGTCAAGAGTTTCGGCGCAACTTTAGAAGTTGAGATTGCTTAGTTCGAAAATTGATTCAAAATTCGAAACTCGAGAGCATTTGTGAACAACTTGAGTAAAGCGATAAGTAGAATTCAAAATAGGTAGGCATATCGTGCCCTCAATAACTTGTAACCTTACTTAGGTTAGGTTAGGTAACCAATCTCAAAAATAGTAAATTGTTTTAAAGAGATCTTTAATCAAGCTACACGAAGTGTCAAAATAGCTTTAATCCTCTAATTAAAAAACACTGCATTATTTAGATAGTGATAAAAAAGCGAAAAGCGATACCATGCCAAAATCATAATTTATAATCATAATCATAACGCACGGCCATCGGTACCTGTACCTACTTACTATGCTTCGGCTGCAGCAACTCGAATTGTTGTCTTGTTACACAGGTTGGACAAAATCTACGGGCCCTGGAGGAGGACTACCTTAAATCCTTTAGTTAGCTCATTTTACTGAAAGGAAACTCTTTGTTTTTTAAAAGAAACATTAGTACATTCAGAGGTTTTCTAAAATTCGCTTTTCTCACCCGGGAATCGAACCAAGTATTTTTTTTTAAATAAACCTCGCTATTTTAGTATACGAATCGGTACGGACTACCTATTTGGATTTTTTGTATGTTTATTTATATCGCTGTGGCTTATTCACGCCATATTGGCTTAATGGATTTTAACTAGTTTTGGTACACGGGTACCTGGGTATCCACAGATGGTTATTGGATACTTTTTATCCGACTACGCTGAAGAAAAAAAGACGGGTTAGGTTATGACTTTTTCTCCTCTACGAACGAATTTACAAGGGTAACTTCTAGTCATGAAATAAAGGGTTAATTAATATTATAAACAAAATAATTATTCCAACCTCAGCATCCTCTTTCATTCATCTATCACTAATTGATGTAAAAAAAATGTATTGTTGATATTACCACGAAACCGTATCTAAACTAAATCGGGCTAATTTGTACGTGTGTGGTGTGGTGAACACATCGCAGTATGGCGCCTACCGGAAGTATACCGGAGCACAGAGTTCAAACGCGGAGAGCGCGTCGCAGCGTCCGGCTTGCATCCCGGAATTCCGGAATTTTGAAATCCCGGAATCTCGGCAGATTTTTCCGATATTACAATTCCGGAACTGGCGCGGTCAAAATCTCGAAATTCCGGAATTGAAATCGTGACTATAAACCAAAAAATTAACGAATATTTAAAATAAAAACACCACGAAATAAAGTAGTTAAACGCTAAATACGCTAATTATCGTATCTTAGATCGCCAGTCTCCACTCCAGGTAGTCCAGGTAGGCCATTATACGAGCACGTGGTCTAAAACAGCGCGCATTTGAGCGGGCGAAATAAACAAGTAATGTATTTTATTTTTATCTGTGTCTCTTTCTTTCTATTCCTGCCCTTAACTTAAACAATAAATGTTGTCTGTTCAGTTAAAAGTGCAACGCCGTTAACGAAAGTTGTTTTAAATTGCATATAAGTATTGTTTGTGTATTAAGTGAATTTGTGAGTTTTAGTATATTTGGTGTGTTCAGTTCAGTCAGTGTTATTATGCGTGCGACAACATGTAAGTATTTTTTTATATATTGTCTAATTTAATAATGCCTTAGTAGGTATACTTATACTAGAATGATGAATATGTCATCCACATACTATTTCTAAAATTAAATAAAAAATAAAAAAAAATCTTTTATTTCAGACCACATAGATCCATAATAATATAAACTAAAATAAAAAATGTAAAAAATTAAATGTTAGTAACAATTTGTGCCTTATAAAACTATGTTAGTTGTACATTAAGAAGGGGCATGTTTTATCTTTACTTAGCCCTGCCAACAACCACTTCAACCCAATATTTTGTGAGCGGGCAGTCCAGGCGCTCGGCCAACACACTCAGCATACTGTTGCTGCTGCTCCGCACCCGTTTCAGCAGTGAGGCTATTCTTTTCCGCCGAATGGCAAAAAAGTCGTCCGCCCGCGCTTCGGCAAACATACCTGATGCACTGCAGTGCTTCGGCAGCCTCAACAGCATCCTGAATATGTTGTTATATTGGATACGCAAAATGTTATATACCCTCTGAGTAAATCTCACCCACAGGCTGCACGTGTAAAATGTTTGACAATAGGCTTTAAAAAGGGTCAGCTTGACTTGATTGTTACAACGTGCAAACCTGCGGGCGAGCATATTGCCTCGTACAGCCAACGCTCTTCTCTCCCTTTCCATATCTAGGTCATCATTTAAGTCCACAGTGAGCATGTGGCCCAGATACTTGAATTGGTTCACTACTTTAAGGGGCTCGCCCCCCAGCATGATCCTAGGCAAAGTGTTAGGGTTATATTTTTGTGCCTTAAAAATAAGCAACTCACTTTTGTTAGCGTTATATTTAAGACCATGCTGTAGGGCGTACTCCTCACACAGTTTAAGTAGCTCCCTAATCGAGTTGACCGATGGTCCCAGCAGGACCATGTCGTCCGCATAACTTATGTTATTGAAACATACTTCCCCAATATGGCAGCCGACATGAGTACTGCCGAGCTTCTCGATCAACTCGTTCACATACAGGTTAAACAGGATAGGGGATGACAAACCACCCTGTCTAACTCCACACTTCAATCTATACTCGTCCGAGTCGACCCCCGCCCATCTTACCCTATTGACTTGGTTGTTGTACCAATACTTTAACAAGGCAACGCACTCCCTCGGTAAATCGGTTTTTTGTAGCTTGTCCCACAGCATATCGTACACAACCAGGTCAAAAGCCTTGGAGAGGTCCAGGAAACACGCATAAACAGGTGTGTTCCTGTCCTTGTAGTACCTGACAGCTTGCTTAACGCACAAAATTGCACTTTCCGTCGACAGACCTGGCCGGAAGCCGAATTGAGCGTCGTTTAATTTAATATATTTGCAAAGTTGTGCATTAAGCAAACCGTCAAGGACTTTCGCCAATACAGTGGCAAGCGATATGGGCCTATAGTTGCCCATGTCCGATAGGTCACCCGTTTTGTTTTTAACAATAGGCACTACCACTGTATTTACGAGTTGCTGGGGTAGATAGGCGTGCCTGAGGCAGAGCGTGAAGAACAATGACAGAACGCGCGGCAGGTGTACCCCCGCATGTTTGAGGTGCTCTATGCTGAGACCATCATGACCCGGCGATTTGCCCCTTTGCATGTTTTTAATGATTTTATCAACATCTTTAGTTGTAAATCTTAAGGAACTTTCACCCATGACGTTCTCAGCATCACCCACCTGATCCACATTCGACTTTATTAAAGGGCTCACTGCAAACAGTCTACTAAAATTATTAGCAATATTCCTACTATCACACACACCCCCCCACGCTCACAGGGACCCCCGGCTTAGTGTTTAACTTATTTGTGTTTTTCCAGAAAGCTTTAAAGTCTTTAGCTGTCCGGTTGGAGGCAAGGATATCACTTTTAATTTGTTCTTGCCTGTCCTGACACCATTTCAGCTTAGACTTAAAAAGCTTTCTGGTTTCACACATATCCCGATAAACTGGACCCTCTTTGGGCCTGTTCGCAGACACCCACACTAGAAATTTCTCCCTGGCATCCCTGTGAGCGCTGGCCACGTATTTATTCCAGCCAACCACCGGTCGACCTTGCTTTCTCTGCTTCTTCTTACTGGACTTTTTTGCTGCATCCGTTAACGTGCTTACTATGGAACTATACATATTATCTAATATTATTCTGTGTTCCTGGACACTGCATAATTTATCTGCGCACGACGTTAGCTCAGCTGGAAAGTCGAGTAATTTAAGCTCGCTATGACAGATTGAGTGGTATAGTTCCACCTGAGAGGCCCCCCTTTCACCCCAAAGAACGCCTTCATTACGTGACGTAGAACTATCGCTAACAATTTCGATTCTGTTAAGGTCACACTCTATTATAAGTGGCAGGTGGTCGGACCAATACACGTCATATTCCACCTTGACGGATCGCACTGTTTCTCTCGCTGCCTCTGTAACAATGCAGTGATCCAACCACCTATTACACCCATGGGCTTCACTGGTAAAGGTATATGTCTCCGAGGCCGCGCCCATCACCTCAAGATCCACACAACACCAGTTTTGCGTCTCACAAAACTGCAAAAGCTCGTTACAAAATAACCCATTAGGGTGCGCATTAAAGTCCCCTAAAATATATACCGCCGCAACCCCGGGGTTGTCCTGAATAATCGCACTAATTTCACCCATACACTCGGTAAACAACGGTAGATTATCTATGGAGTTCACCGGCATATACACACTAAATATTAACGCCACCGCGGTTGGCATCGCTATCCTAATTGCCGCTAAGCGAACACTATTACACTTCACGACCGATACGTCCGAAAAAACAGATTTCCTCCAGAGTATTGCAACACCTCCATGGGGACGCCCCGTCAATAAGCCGGCCCCTGAGTCCACCGCCGTAGTCCCTGTGTATGCAAAGTCCTTATGTATAGTGCCGAGCAGTGGTAAATCATGTCCTAAAAGCCAAGTTTCTTGAACTGCCAGGACATCCGCTAAGTCACATAGCTCCCTCACTCCGTCTATCGACCTCTTAAGGGACTTACAGTTAAAACTAATCAGCCTACTTAAATTACTACTCATTTTGCCTATCAATTTCCAAGTCTCCACTCTCACTGTTTTGTCTCTGTAGCTTTTCTTGCCTGTCCCTTGCCGTTACAAATCGCCTGAAATACACCCCCTTAGGCCAAAAAGCTTCATCCAGGAATATACTCAATTTGGCACTCGACACGTATAACTTATAAGAGTGGTAGTCTTTCGGCCTTCGTGTTTTTACCTTAACTAGATACACGTTTTCTTTTGTTTTCTGCCGAATATACTCTTTGATGTCGCTCTCGGACACATCTTGATGGACATTGTAAATAAAAAGTGGCACCTTGTCCTCCGCCGCTTTAAATTTTAAATTACCGGCAGGTTCCGCATTTCCTTTACACCCTATAAATTTATTTCTGAGTTTCTTTCTTTGAACCAATTCCCATTTTTCGTCAACATTTTGCTGTTTCCATTGATCCCCATTCTTCAACAAATTAGCAAATGTTTGTTTATTATGCTCCGATTCGCATGCCTGTTTCTTATCCGATACCAGCTGATCACTATTATCCGTACCTATATTTCTATTTTGCTGCGTCGGATTCTCAACTTTATTCTCTACTGACACGGTCGATAAAGGCTCGTCAACGTGTCCCGATACCTCCGTAGACCGGTTCGGCGTCGTCAACTCTGGCGATAGCTGCACTACGTCATCATCGTGCGATACGGCCCGAGTATCTCTATTGGGCCAACTAATCTGCGCTGGCGCTTGACCTTGGTCCGTCACCTGCGACCCGCCTCGGTCATTGCTCCCCTGCGCACACGATGATCCGCCGCTTAGCGACAATATACCCACCGGGCCACTGTTTAATAAGTATGCACCTCGCTTTGAATTAACGTTCATCTGTCCGCGTATTAAAGATGCATATTTATCATGGTTCCATTTGCTTTCTAGGTCTTCGAGCTGTTGGTTGGTAGCATATGTACTCTTGATTTCCTGTATGTCATGTTTTAGTCTCACTATGTCTTTCAATAATGCCGACGCGTCCAGAAAATCAAAAGTAACCGCTGGCAACTTATTTAAATCTCTTGCCACAAAAGTCGGAAGCAACTCATGATCTACCTCCCTGAACACTAGCATTATGTCTTCTAGGTCCCTCTCCTTCTTTCCCTCGTTTCTTCTTAATATTTTCTTCCTGCCTATATTATTCAAGGCGTCAAAAAGCAAGGATTTCGCTTCCTTTATTTCTGCCGCATTAAAGGCAGACATACAAATACGTTTCATACTTTCATTGTCCATTAAACCCACTTTATTTTGCACATAAGTCAACAGTTCCGATACGCATATATTACAATTCGCGCACTTTAATAACTTCGACGTAGACGGATTCATCTTTATAACGCTCTGCGCGCACTCACACTCCCGTTCGCGATCGCGTGCGCGCGCAAACTGAAGATAACCAGAAAGATAACCAGAGTCAAATTAGAATATTTTAGATTGAGTTTTGAATTGATTAAACTTTACTGATTCAAGTGTGCTATTATGTATGTATGTAGAAATCCTTTAAATAACTTAAATAAGAAAGTTCTAAACTTTCAATTTACAATAAATTAGTTGTAAATTAGTTTGTTATTTGGAATTATTTGATTTTCATTGATATTTATAATACATCTGCAATTGTTTAAACAAAAACAATGAAGTCAATCAGTGTTCTGCGCATTCAATTCAAACTTAACTGAAGTTTATTTTCAGGACTGGCATCAAACCCCGTAAATTATTCGGAATATACATATAGAAACATTTTCTGCGTGCAAATGATGGACAATCTGCTAAGTGCAAATAATGCCATAAAATATTGAAAACTGCTGGTGGAGCCACAACCTTCCAGAAACGAAACTTCCAGAGATTGCCTTAACTACGAAACCCGAACCAGACAATGAAAGTGCCGCTGCTGGGACATCAACAGGAACTTCGGTTTCAACTTGCAGCACATCCACATCGGCAGACACTTCAAACGGCCAGGCCACAACCTCTACAAAGCAAGGCAAAAAGCGAAAGCTGACTGATTACTTCAAGAGTGATGACGTTGAAAGCATGGAAACCACTGTTTCTAGAATGGCGGCGTTAGATGGTGTTAGTTTTAACCTGTTTTGCAAAAGTGAAGACTTGCGGCGCTTATTTAAAAAAGCGGTTACGAGCTGCCTAAATCGAGCAACACTATAGCTAAAATTGTATTTGACTACGCCGAAAATATTAAAACAGAGTTGAAGACGAACATCAATAATATGAAGCAGGTGGGCATCAAATTTACAGTAACGCTAGATGAATGGACGTCGCTGCGAAACAGGAGATATATGAACATAAATCTTCACAAAGAAAATTTGGAGGTTTTGAATTTAAAAACTTTGGGCTGGTGAGAATTAGTGGTTCCATACCAGCTCAAGTAGCACTGGAAGTATTGAAGAACCACCTATTTACATTCAACATATCCATTGACGAAGATGTAGTTGGCATAACGACCGATGGTGCCAGTGTGATGAAAAAAATGGGAACCTTTTTTCACGGGCACCATCAGTTGTGTCTAGCACATGGTCTTCAACTAGCTGTCATAGACACTCTAGAGAAGATGAAAAAGATATTTTTGGACCAGCTCCTGAGTTTGACACAGTTATTCTTTCTGACGCAGGCAGTGATGAAGATGACCAAGAAAATGACGAAGGATTTGTGGTCGAAATTCCACGTATGTGCGCCGACCCGTACGTGCATAATGAGCTTATTTCCAAGGTGCGGCGTGTAGTCAAAATGATACGGAAGTCACCTCTTAGGTCAGATGCTCTACAAGCTTACGTCACAAGAAATCAGATGTTTGGTTGTTATGCACCAATGCCTAGAGATTGTAAAACTGACAGTCTTATCTCTGTACACTGCAGATACCGCTATACACTGCAGATACTGCTTTAAAGTTTATGGTCACAGCAGCAGGTCACTTCCTTGAGCTTGAGGCTAGCTTCAAATTTAAGGAAAATAATAAAAGAGAGGCGGCTTTTGATAGAAGGTGTCCTACATTATCTCCATGACGCAGAAAGTTTCTATTCAGCCCCACACGATGCAACTTTCCAGAAGCCAGTAAGTGATGAAATATGTGATATAATCGTTACTTTGTTGCAAAACTTAAAATACACAGACACAACCACAACCAGTGCAATTCAATTGCCAGGAAACAGTCATAGTTCTGCAAGTACTGCCACCGGAACGACCACGCAAACTTTTCAACAAGAACTGGAGAATGAACTAAAAAAATGCAAAGCCAGAGCTCCGGTAGCTCGGGATTTTGACCTACGTGGTATTGTTTTAGCTGAAAAGGCAATGTACGACAGTCAAGGAGAAAGAGGTGTACAGTTAACAGAAGCTTATAACTACCTACTGACCGTTTTGCCCACCAGTGTCGAAAACGAAAGAATATTTTCCGCCGCGGGCTACTTTTGTAATAAAATTTGAAGTTCGCTGTCTGACAGAATGTTAGATTCTTTGTCATTTTTGAGAACATTTTTCCAGGAAAAACGGTCCCTGTAATATAATCTATCATGGAACTGATGAAAATGAAACCTGTTTTTTAAAGTTGATTTGTTATACTTACTTATAGGTACTAGCTTTTGAAAGTGATTCATTACATCGGTGCGGAAAAATCTTAACATTTTTCTTTATGTGATTAATCTGACTGTTGTTAAATTATGGTACATGTTGATTTTTTTATATCATAGGATTAGAATTACTTTACAAATTCTACAACGTTCTAAAAAGGCCTCGTAGTCTAGGCATTTCCTATGATTTTACACTTTTATTATGTTGTTTCTTCAAGTATTCACTATTATTACATTATAATTATACTTTGTTGATTTTTTTAGAGTAACTACTCTAATTAATACTAAATAAAATATTTTTTTAATTGTTTATAATTATATCGAAGTGAAGTTCCTATAATTTACGATTGTTGATTTTTTAACTCTTTAAACGGAATGTAAGATTTTTTTAAATAATATTGATGTATAATTATGTTAAATGTCCTTTAACTTAAGAATTTTGAATATTATACTTATTTGTTGATTTGTTCAGTAAGCTGTAACTCAGTAACCAATCTCAGCTGTGATCATGGTAAAACAAATGAATGCGGTCTTTAATGTGTTCATACTTGTTATAAATCATCAGTAAACCAAAAACCCAAAAAACGCATCAATTCCGGAATTGAGCATCAATCTCGAATTCAATTCCGGAATTGAAAAATCGTCCGAGATTGCAAGCCCTATCCGGCACCCACAGAGGGCGCCGCTGCTGGCGGAGCGCACACTACACTAACCAATTTAGTACCATCTATTTTGTGCTGAATTAAATTCAGTATATGGACCTCACTAGAGTGAGTGAGTGCCTTATCTCCAGCGAGTTGTACCCGATTCATCCTTTCAAAAACAAAGTCGGCTATAAGCAGGGAAGGAATAGTACCCAAACTGTTTTTTTATAAATGTTGCGTAGAAACCATTTCTGAATCTTTTTCAATATGAGAACATATTTGTTCTCATATGGACTCCAAACTAGCATTTGTCTCTAGTACACATCTTACCAAGGCAGCATACAAACTACGAAAAGCCTATCTAGCTCTTGGGAAGCAAGGTTCGTAACACGAACTTCCTGATCGCTGAAATTCATTTGAGGGTAAAACACTTAAAGCATTTAACTAATGGTGGACGACCTGTTTGGCTCAGTAGGAGTAACGTTGCCTGCGAAGCTGAGGTCCTGGGTTCAAATCCCGGTAAGGGCAAATATTTGTGTGGTGAGCATAAATATTTGTTCCTGAGTCTTGGATGTTTTCTATGAATAAAAGCAATATATCTATTAAATATATCGTTGTCTAGTACACATAACACAAGCCTTATTTAGCTTACCATGGGACTAGTTCGATTTGTGTAAAATTGTCCCTTAATATTTATTTATTTATTTAATGGTGATAACAAGCCGTGTCAAACACAATTCACCTACAAAAAAACACCCACACTCTGTAAATTTACCCTATAAACTATCCGGAGATTTCGCGATTACTTTGGCAGAGGGGAATGGATTCGTATGGCATTTCTAGTGATTAAATACGAGTATGTACACCCTGATCGCGCACAATCACTCGTGTCGAGAGACCGCTTTGCCAAAAAGTATTGAAGCTAAGAGAGTAGTACGTACGTGTGAAGCTAATAAAGGCCCATTTACCCGGGTTACAGTGCTGTGTTATTTATTTATTTGGCCTCGATTATTTAGCTCATAACAAAACGTAACATAAAGTATGAATTTGTAATAGCAAAATTAAATAGTTACAACACCGCAAAAAATTAAGGCGTTATACACTTTATAGATTCCTCAGATAACGAGATAAATAAAAGTTTTTCCATATCATATTGTCGTACAATATAATATGACGCGATTAATATTGCTTCCAAGACTTAGACTCGTTCAAGTCTATATTAACTTGCTCATAGTATGTACACGCTGCGCTGCTTTGAATAAAGTATTAATTTGGTACCTACCTTAAGAGCATTAAACCACTGGAAGTGACATGAACATATATCATGTCACTTTATTCTATAAATTGACAATTTGTGTTATTTTACCGATTTCAAAAAAGGAGGCAGTTATATGTTCCACTGTATATTTTTGTAATGTATGTTCAACGATTTCTCTGTCAATTGTGGACCGAGCTTCAATTTTTTTTATTCGAAAGCGTATACCGCTGCAGTAGTCTCATGTCGCATTGTCACCAAGTGGGACCTCAGTGAAATTGATGGCAACCCTCAAATTTCATAGGCATCTATATAGCGATTTCAGTATTTTAAAAAACAAGTCAAGCGTTTGCATTCATAAAATATGCATTGATGAAGTGGAACTCATCAAAAAGATTGCAGAAGGCCACCGGAACTCCTAAGTGTGCTTTACGGGTCGCGATAATGTATTTCAATTAAGTCAGCTAAGCGATTTCATAATCAAAATAATATTTAAAAAAAAATATATTTCCTGTTAAGACTTGTTGAAATCGTCACGAAATGAAGTTTTACGGAATGATTCACTTATTTTCTTTAACACAAACTAAAAAGCGTCTCCAAAAATCACTAAAAAGTAGAAAATAAAGTAATTTACTTTCATCAAATTATTTTCATTTAACTTTTTTTCTACTCAAACTAAGTAAATGTCTATTGTTAAAAAAAAATGTTCGACAGTTTGTTTTACATCGTGTACGGTTGTAGACATTGGAATGTGTCCGTAGTGTGTTGTACGTGCCTCGCCTCTCGCTAATGAACATGAAAAAATAATTCGGTCAATACCAGTTTTTTTTTTCATTAAAATTAGCCGCATTATTATACGACGTGCCATCTCCAGTGGTTAAATACTCTACGTTTCGTTCTGAACTTTCAATATTGGAATATGAAGTCCTAGTAAGTTTCCTTTCGAGAATATTCCCTATTTGTCTGTAAAGGTACCCAGTAGCACTATCGTAGAGGATATTTTAATCAAGATATAGCCAACGGGAAAACCTTGGTTTCATTTCAGTTTTCGTCTTTGGTCGGCTTAAATTAGTTGAAAAGGAAATAAATAGTTGAGTGATACACAGTGTACAATAATGTAGCAGTACCAGTAGACGCTCGCAACTTCGTTCGCGTAGGAGGAAAAAAATCGTAACTTTTTTTTAGGATTCCGTACCAAAAAGGTACAAAAGGAACCCTTATGGTGCGACGCTGTCTGTTTGTCTGTCTGTCTGTCTGTCTGTCCGACTATTAGAGCGCCATTTCTCAAAAACTACTAACGCTATCTATTTGAAATTTGGAACATTTATAAACATAGTCAGCCCACCTGTATTGCACAGGAAATATTTAAAAATATATTTTTATTTTCTAAAAAACGACGATAATGAGGGGGGTAAAACTTCAAAGTCTAGCTACTGGATATCATATGAAAGGGCCTGCACATTTAAAAAAAAATATATTGTGATTAGTTTTTGTTTTATTTATTTATTTATTTATTTTATTTATTTATTCAATCAATTAAACATAACAGGCTTACAGTGTTAACCAAGGCGCCTGTTACGCTAGCTTACAAAACTTAAATTTAACAGAGAATCCTTATACTAACCTATATAGTTCTAATATTAAATAATATAATTTTTTATTAATTATTAATTATGCTGACCGTAAACCACATGCTATAGGTCCAGTGAACATATAAAGTTGCAGATCTTAGACCGTAGAATATGCCAGCGGTCAGCAAAGACGTCGGTATCCTGAAGCTGTGCTAGCAGCGCGTTCAGAAGTTGCACCGCGCGGGCGGTCGGCGCGTTGAGCGCGCGGTGCGTGCGCAGCCCCGGCAGCGCCGCGAACAGCGCGCGCCGGCGCCGGGCCCCGGCGCGCGTATATTGTTCCGGGACAAACAGGGAGAGTCGCTCGAGAGTTGTCTGATTATCTACTTTGTGGCGGAGAAGTAAACAGTAATGCTCCAGTAGATGACATTTCCTTCTATGCTTAAGCGTTGACAACCCGACCATGCCGAGCACGAATAGAGAGGGATACAGGAAGGGATAATAGCCGTACAGCCTCTTATATAGATACCTAGCGAATTTTTTTTGCACTCTCTCTAGCATATCTGAGTAATTGGCTTCGATTGGATCCCAAACTACACAGTTATACTCGAGTTTGCTGCGGACGTAGGCGTTAAAAAGTAACTTTACAACCCTAATGCTCCTAAATTGCGCCGCTGTTCGCATGATAAAACCTAGGGATTTGGAGGCATTCTTGCATGCGGCAATAATATGCTCATGGAACTCCATCCTAGTGTCGAGAAGCAAACCGAGATCGCGAATGTTGTGGGCACGATTTAAGGGAAGATTTCCCAGACAGTATGATGTCTCTATTGGCGTTTGGGATCGCGTAAATGTAATTACACTGCATTTGGCAGCATTGAAGTGTAGTTTATTATTATTGGCCCAATTATGCACAGAGTTTATGTCACACTGCAGAGCCTTACTGTCTGTTGGTCCATCGATAGCAGAAAATAACTTCAAGTCATCCGCAAACAACAAGCATTTGGCGTTCTGGACAACTGCCGGGAGATCGTTAACCATGATCAGAAACAGGGTTGGCCCAAGCGTGCTACCCTGGCTTACACCAGACCGAGTGTAGTACTCATCTGAAACATATCCGGATACCTGTACATACTGCTTTCGGTCACTGAGATAACTAGCCATCAGTTTTACTAAGCCGTAGGAAAACCCGGAACTTATTAAGGAAAATGTGAAAAGAATCCCCGTTCCCCCCCCCCCCCTTTATCTCCGAAGTTTACCATGCGAAAATTTAGAAATTTTCTTAATTTGTATAAATAAACATAAATATTACACGAAAATTATAGCCATGTCTTTAACTAGCTATTTTTTATTTTATTTGCCAAAAACCTTTTGGAACAACCCGGTTGCGTTAAGTTTGCACCTCATTTGCTTTATATATCAGGTGCAAACTTAACTCAACCGGTATCTGGTAATAAAGTTAGGATATTAAGTGATAATTTGTACGGAACCCTCGGTGCGCGAGTCCAACTCGTACTTGGCCGGTTTTTTCTTTTACTTCAGCGTAGTCGAGTATTCTATAACCATCTGTGGATACCCCCCACTGGCGTGGCGATAAAAATGTTGTCGGTAAAGCCGGAGTATATTTTCGTTTATGTTTTCTTTAAAAGCAGTAAAATAAAGTGCTCAAATGCCTTTAAGTAAGCCGATGAGAATCGGCCCCCCAATTGCCTAACGCGTTTGACGTTCGGAAACAGAATCAAGTTTTATGATTTTGTATGGACTATGACAGTTGATTCGAATACCAATTGTTAAAATTTCGTTAGGCAGTAACCCCCCGGGTTCTATTAAAACTGGTACTTTAGCTACCCGTGTACTAAATATACTTACTTGTCTTAGTTAAGTAATTGTTACACGGGTAACACTAACTTCAAGATAATATTAATTGCATATATTGTATAGTACAAGCAAAACTTGAAAGGGAAAAGGGAAACAAAGCAATTATTAAGTACGATAAGTTAGTTATTCTAAAGAACAACTCACAAAGCACAATAAAAACCGAAATCTTTCGCTATCTCCGCAGACTAGCCGAGGTCAACAAAACGAACCCTCTACAAGTACGCAAATAAATAAGAAAAATAAAACATCCAATGTTAATGTCAGCCAGCGCACGCCGATAGATGACATCATCAAACCAGGAATACTAAACTATCTAGTAAACAAAAACCCAAGCTCTACCCTCCACCCCAAAGATCAAGAAAATGCATAGCAATTAGCGCCCCCTCCTAGTGAAGAAACAACTAATACAAAACAAAACTATCTCCCAAGCCGGCTGGTCACCGAGGGAGATTACGACCAAAACCCTCCAGTTGCGTACTCACCAGATCGACAGGCAAAATACAAAAGTAATCAACAAAACAGACTTCGAGCTCAAGAACAAAGAACTTTTCTTCGTGGCTACATATAATGTGAGAATATTATCGTCGCATGCTCGTATGACAGAGTTAATGGACGCATTAAAAAATATAAAATTCGATGTAATTGGTCTCGCAGAAACTAGAAGACTTGGGAACTCAACACAAGAACATAAAGATATAATTTTTATTACATCGGCGAAACCCCAGGTCTTTACGGCGTGGGATTCCTCGTGAAAAGGTACTTAAAGTTAAAGGAAAACATCATTAGTTTTATTGGCCTGTCAGAGCGGGTAGCACTGCTTAACCTAAATCTCAATAATCCCGAAATAAGCATCATACAAGCTTATGCTCCCACAGACTCTGCAAACGATGATGAACTACAAATATTTTATGCCACGATCGACAAAGCTCTCAAACTGTCCGGGAAAAATATTATAGTCATGGGCGATTTCAATGCCAAGATTGGCCAACCAAAATTAGAGGAACGGCACATAATGAAAAATCACGGCTACGGCGAACGAAATAGCAGAGGCGAAAGATTAATCGAATTCGCATCCGAAAACAATATTTATATTCTCAACACGTTCCTTTTAAAGAAATCGAAACAAATGGCGCTCACCAGATGGCAGCACTAAAAACGAAATCGATTACATTTTAACAAATCTTCCCAATATTGTTCAAAACACACAAGTTTTAAACCTCAGATCATAGACCGCTACGCGCAACGTTCAGCATCAAAGATATCAAGAAAAGTAGAACTAACTATACTAATAAAATAATAAAAAAAGTCAACTTAAGAGCAACGAGGAAAAATCGAGATACTTAGAAGTATTAAATAGCTACGTGAACGGAATCATGAACTGCACCGAAAATAGAAATGTTCAAGAATATTACGAAAATATTATAAACGCCATTGATGAGTCCTTAAAAAAGCACATATTCATAATACACAAAATAAAAACGATTCCATTATATCAGAACATATACGAAAACTAATCCAACGAAGAAGCGAGCTACATAACATGAAACCAAAAACAAGATCAATGAAAAACGAGCTACGAGCTCTATACAAACTTGTGTACAAATACATCCGAAGCGACTACATGAAACATAGAAAATGTACAATTGAAAAACATTTAAATGCAACAGGCAGCCTCAAAAAAGCATATAAGGAACTAAAACACACAAATCATGGATAGAAAACTTCATGGCTCTTGTTTAAGCACTCATACCAGGAAAGACATACTATACATAGCAACGAGCTTCTACAAAAACTTATATGACGCTCTAGAGCAGTCAAAAAATACCCAATACGAAGAGACGCCAGCACAGAACGACCGGGACATACCTCCGATTGACGTACTAGAGATCATAAGAGCGATAAAAAAACGAGGCAATCAAATTAGGCTGTTCTATACTAGCAGAACCTATTGCAATTTTGTTCAATCACACCAAAAGAATGGTCTGAATCAGAAATTATCTTGCTCTACAAAAGAGAGATCCAAAAGATATAAGATATGAGTAATTACCGACCAATTAGTCTCCTGCCATCACTCTACAAGCTTTTCTCATGCATTAAAGAGAAGAGAATCAGCGGTTCTCTCGAAAAATTTCATCCTATCGAACAAGCTGGTTTCCGCAAAGGATACAGTACGGAGGACCATATCCACGCACTGGAAATGCTTATAGAAAAATATCAGGAGTTCCAGAGACCGCTACACATAGTATTTATCGACTACAAAAAAGCCTTCGATACCATACTCCATACCTCAATATGGGAAGCTCTAAGTACACAAAATGTAGAGAAGAAATATATCAACATCTTAAAACATTTATATGAAAACAATATCCGCAGGGTGAAACTAGAGACCACAGGAACACCCATACCAATTAAAAGAGGAGTGAGGCAGGGCGATCCTCTGTCCCCTCGAATCTTCATAGCGATTATCGAGTCGGTTATAGGCAAGTTGAACTGGGACAATGTAGGTTTGAACATAGACGGTAATTATATCAGTCACCTGAGATTTGCAGACGATATCGTGCTGCTATCAGAAAATAGCACAGAGTTGGCAACCATGATAGAGTTACTAAAAAAAGCAAGTTCAGAAGTAGGTCTAGAAATAAACCTCAGCAAAACGAAACTGATGACAAACGACGCTAAAACCACGATAACTCTTAACAATATACCGCTGGAATATGTCGACAGCTACGTTTACTTGGGAAAACAAATCCAATCCAATCCAATGACCAAGAAGTTGAAAGGAGAATAATGAATACTTGGAAAAAATTTTGGACCCTTAAATAAATTCTAAAAAGCCAGATGCCAATAAAACTCAAGAAAAAAGTACTGGATAGTTGCATTCTACCATCACTAACTTACGCCTGTCAAACTTGGAAGTTTACCCGACGAGTAAAAAACAAAATAAGAACCTGCCAGCTGAGCATGGAGAGAAGCATTTTAAGGTTAAGGAAAATTAACAAAGTACGTCATACCACTATACGTCAAAAAACAAAGGTAACCGATGCTTTATCCTACTCACAAGCTTTAAAGTGGAGATGGGCAGGTCACGTAGCACGTAGACTGACATCATTTAAGGGACCTAGAGGCTCCAGAAAGCGTGGAAGACCTCTAACGAGATGGACAGACGACATCGAGCAACTCGCCGGCAATGATTGGATGAACGACGCTAAGGACCGAGAACACTGGTCGTCACTGGAGGAGGCCTTCACCTTCACTCAAGAGGGGTTCTTGCATGAATAATATTTTAGAATTTGTATATTACATTGAAATTAATTTATTACTTTATTAGCAAAAATTACCGATTTGACTTTATATTGACATTAAATCAAATTTTTTATAATAATACTAATTGCAAATTCAAATTTTACTGTAACTGTGTATTTTCAATTTTTAATTCGCAAGAAATAAATAGCTTTTTAATTTTTATTTATTTATTTTTATATTGTATAAATCGTGTTGGAAAAATATTAGTTTAAAGTAAATTGAAGGAACTGATAAACTTTTTATTTTACGTTTTAGTAGGTAATTTTTTTGAGTCTGTTTTTAGTTTTTGTTATGTTTAATTTTTATTGTTAAATCCCCCAGAATTTGTGTAACAGCCTCATCCTCATATAGGTATTTCCACGAGAGTTGCGCTGAGTGATTACACACACAGCTACATGAAGTACTGATTGCCAAAAAGAAAAAGTGTATGGATGAAATGAGTGAGTCAATGTAAATAAAAACGCTTACTTATATTTTTAATAGGTTTGGTTTGGTCTCTACGATTAATATTGTATTCATATACCTACACGCATATTTGACCTTTATTTATATAGGTATAACCAATTTATTTAAATAAAATCAGTCAAAATCTATTATTTTCTGTCTTGTTTGAACACTGTGCCTAGATAATAATTAACAAAATACTTAGTTAATATAAACTTTTTAGTCTATCTTACAATTTTGTTTACTGTTGAACTTATCGGTACAATATAAGAATACTAATTTCAAAATCCCGTTGTCATTACATGACCTCAAGTCACGTGGAACTAGCATACAAGTTTTTCATATTTAGGTATCAGCATCAGCATTGATATGTGACAAATGAGAAAGTATGAAACAACGTACATAACGTAATAGATAATTTCATCCGCTTGAATACCGCCGAAATAGCTCAGTTGGGAGAGCGTTAGACTGAAGATCTAAAGGTCCCCGGTTCAATCCCGGGTTTCGGCAGCTTCATACTTTTTATTGTATAAAAATATTTATGTTGGTATTTTAACGTTGGTAAAGCAGGCGTAACGTCAGTTAAAAGTAACATAAAATGGTGAAATTGGGTCTTTCATACATTTACAAGTTTTTTTAAGCGTCGAAAGAAAAGAGACGAGGTCCTCAAAGTCTCAAGTCGATGTGTACATTTTTGTTAAGGTATATTTGTATTCATCTATAATTATGCTCCGACACAGGCAGGTAAGATCTTACGATACCTAACGTTATAAAAAAATCGTTATTAATGAAACAAGCATATTCAGAACTTTGAACAAAAATAACTCGACTAAATAATAGCCCATGTACATCCCCCAATTAAGATGAATCCATCAAGCCGTTTAGTCTGTAGAGCGTGCCGAAGAGATAGAAATGCATACATACCCACATAAATATACTCTTAAAACATAACCCTCCTTTTCCCTTATCCGCGATAAACGAATTTAAGGCGGACGAAGTCGCGGGCAGAAGCTAGTAATATTATAAAGTTGTAAAAATGCAATGTCTGTACATTGAACATATTTTCAAAAAATTGATTGTTACGGAATATTTGGAGGTCACTAAAACGAAAAATATTTTTTTGGATTTTTTGTATGTTTGTATGTGTCGCTGTGGCTTCATCACGCAAAATCGGCAAAACAGATTTCAAATATTTTTGGTACACGGGTAGCTGGGTATCTCCAGATGGTTATAGGATACTTTTTACCCGATTACGCTGAAGAAAAAACGAAGGTTTATGAGTTTTTCTCCTCCGCGAACGAAATTGCGAGCACCTTCTAGTAAAAAATAAAATAAAATAAAATAAAAAACTAAATTTGATAGTTGTTTAGTACTGGACGAACTCTACTGCATCGGGGCTAATACTAGCTGTAGGTAAGTACAGTCACCAGCATTAATATCTGCACAACAAAGCGCCATAAATATCTGGACTTGACTATTTCTAGGACCGTTTCAGGACGTGTCAGATATTTTTGCCCGCTTTGTTATGGCTGATATTGAAGCTGGTGTCATATCGTCACATCATCTGGTTATTGCCTAACGAAAATTTGACAATTGCTATCCGAATCAGCTGTCATAGCCCATACAAAATCATGATACTTGATTCTGATTCCGAGCGTCAAACGCGTTAGGCAAGAAGGGGGTTGGATAGATAAAAATTTAGAAATAATAATTCCTTTTCCATATATAAAATTATATATTTTATTACAAATCTTACCTCTATATTCGTAAAACAATTATAATAAATTACCGTGAAATGTGGGAACTTGGGATACACACGGTAACTACTTTTATTTTAAACTATTTCTAAGGCGCCCGCAACTTCGTTCGCGGAGGAGAAAAAGTCATAATATAATCTCTCTTCTTTTGGACCGCAAAGTCGGGTTAAAAGGATCCTATAACCATCTGTGGATACCCAGCTACCCGTGTACCAAAAATAATTGAAATTTGTTTAGCCAATTTGGCGTGATGAAGCCACAACTGAAATGTCTGTAAATTGAAGATATTTGCAAAAAAATGATTGTAACGGACTATTTGGAGATCACTAAGAAGTAAAAAAAATTTTTCTATTTTTTGGATGTTTGTATGTGTCGTTGTGGCTTCATCACGCCAAATTGGCTAAACAGATTTCAGCTGTTTTTGGTACACGGTTAACTGGGTATCTCCAGATGGTTATAAGATACTTTTTACTCGACTACGCTAAATAAAAAAGAGGGGTAATGATTTTTTTCTCCTCCGCGAACGAAGTTGCGGGGGCACCTGGTAATATTATATTTCGATTCAGTGAGCTATTAACTTATTTTCACATTTGATTTCTACAACTGTATGATAGTAAAGATATTTCGGTAAACATATTTACGTAACAAGATTTGAAATTGTATACATATTTTTTTGTATCGGCTAATAATATAGCGCTAACTAAAATATATATATATTTCAATTCCAAATGTAAATTGTAAATGGTGGATATAAAGTTGAATTTCGAATGCAGACACGTTTAAGATGGAGTCTTATTAGCGTATGCTGACACCGAGTAGGTATCTTAACACGTAAGATTTCGTTATCATGTTATCAAAGGTAATTATCAAGTTAATTAATGTAGATAATTAAGCATCTTATAAATATGGTAACAGATAACAACATTTATAAGTAGGCATTTAGGACACGTGGTCAACGTCAAAGATAAAATATAAGTATCTGTCTAAAAAAAAACACCTTATTCGGTTAGCTGAACTAAGTATTTAAAGTACGGTAAAATGCATGGAGAATAGAAAGGTAGGGAGAACAATATCAAATGGGAAAACAGATGAAAAAGTGTCCAGAAAATGCGGTAAATAATAGTTCCATATCCTTCCTCCTCCTGTGGCAGAATGCGCGCGCCATGCAACCAACAGGAATCTATGGAGAAGATTGGCGAAGGCAGCAGTGC
Source organism: Hedya salicella (assembly GCA_905404275.2). NCBI lineage: Eukaryota > Metazoa > Arthropoda > Insecta > Lepidoptera > Tortricidae > Hedya > Hedya salicella. The sequence continues at coordinate 6,278,224 of FR990106.1, read as the reverse complement.
AAAAAGCAGACGACTCCGCATGACCACGACCACTCTGTCAAGACTGACGACTCAGAAGAAGAATCCGTCCAGAATTGCGCTAGCGTAGCAAAATAGTGTAAAGTCAACAACCAATTAAAAAACATTTCTATCAAAATACTACTCAATCCTTCGTTCATCTTCTAATTTTAATATTCAATCGTGTTCGAAATTTGGTTTTCTTGCATCGTTGCGGATTTTCTTGGCATTATTATGGTAATTTATTTTACGCACTTGCTACTATGACGCTACTAATTTAACGCCTTTTGACGGTCACATAGGATAAAGATTGTTCTCCTTAGTTTTCTAGTCTCCATAGTAAAATGTATAAATGTCAATGACGTCAACTGTACTTAATAAATAAACAAAGATTGCAATGAGTAAACAATTATTACTCATTATAATACCTATTTTAAATATACTTATTTTACATTTTACACACACCAGGTAGAGTGGTTCACTTGCTTATGGAGACAAATAAATACCCTTTTTTTATTTTGGTAATAGCAAAAACACATTGTGTAATGAATAAAGGCATAGTTAATATTTCAAATTTGTTTTCTACTTGAAGTACAATATAATGCAACAATTCTTTATTGCACACCAACAACAGAAATAGTACAATAGGGCCTTAACATAAAAAACGGTACATAATAGGCGGTCTTATCGCTTAAAAGCGATCTCTTCCAGACAACCAGAATAGCTAGGAATGCGTAGGTGGTGAGATAAGATTTATTTTCTGCCTCTGCATCCATCTTTAAGTTAGTATGGTAACATCCATACTAAATGAGAGCTATATGATGTTTTATTTTATTATTTCACATTTGTGTCGATAACTGATTGTTTAGGTACTTCAACTCAATACAATGTTTATGGTTTTAGAAAACAAAATATGGAGAGAAAAAGAAAATACAAATACCTTTTTTTAACTAGTTCACACATGTTGTATTTTTTTAATCGAACTGTGGAGGCAATAAAATTAAAATTTAAAATAAAAAATATATATATCCAGCATAGTACATTCTTAGCTAGAAAAAAACGAATACTGCAGGAATAAAGAATATTGAAATTTTTCTGATGCCCTTATATTCATCTTATCTCAACAAAGTGAGCCTTTTAATATACAAAGCGATTAGTCCCCTTTAATAAGGTTGCACCTAATATACGAGATATTTATAAATTACCTACTTACCTAAAATTTTTTGTTATTGTTTTATCGTTAACCTAATAATATGAACATTTTGATTCTGAGATCGATTGCAATTTTTTTTTACATCCTTATATCGACGCCGGATAAACTATATTCAAAATTGTTATAATTTCAGGCGTATGTTGTATTTTAACAGTTTAAAGTAACCGGGCGAGGCACCCAAGACAGTATTTTTTACCTTTTAACGCTTATTTACGCTCTTATACGCCTATGTTTACTTGGAATGTATTTTTTACATACATCACACTCTTAAAAATTTGAAACTACTTAACCAAACTTTTCTGAGTACAAATAGGTAAGACTTCTTTGAACATTAGGCTGCGTTTCCACCAAAGATGTGCGAGGATGCGTAAAGGAATATGTTTGAAAAGGACCAATAGAATCACTTCACTTACCTATCTCAGCGCAACTCTAGTGGAAACAGCTTAAGCGGAGCAAGGTTTTTAACTGACTTCCAAAAAAGGAGGAGGTTATATGTTCGATAGTTTGTATTTTTATTTTTATTTTTTTTATGTATGTTCACCGATTACTCCGCCAATTGGGACCGATTTTAAAAAATTTTATTTTTTATTTGAAAGGATATACTCCCGAGGTGGTCCCATTGCCACCAAGTTGGGATCTGATGATGGGATCCCAGGGAAATCGAGGGCAATTCTCAAATTTCATAGGCACTTATAACGTTTTTCATATATTTTCTTAAGCTATTTAAGTATTTGCATATGGTAGTCATCATCTCATCATGCTGAGCTGATGGCGGAAGGTACAACTCCTTAATAGTTAAGAGTTAGAGGATAATTCTTTAAAAACTCATCTATTATAGGTAGATACGTTAAAACTGTTAGTTATATTATTTTTAGTGTGTCCCTGAAGTAGTCTCCTTATCACCAAGTCAGGATTAGATGATGGAATACTCGGGACTAACAAAGTTTTGCATATATTTTTCTAAAGTTATCAGTTGTTTTCCTCTGGTGGTCATCATTTCACGCTGAGCTGATGATGGAAGGTACAATGAACTAACTAACTTTTACATTTCTTACTTCCAAAGACTCGAGATGCTTACAAAGTGCCTCCTCAATCTTCCCATTCTGGGCTTAAAAAAATACCTTATTATCACTACTAAAATCCATCACTAAAAAGTTAAAAATATTTTTTTTAAATAAAAAAAGAACCGACTTCAAAATAAACTAAAATCAATAAATAATCTTTTATGTACGGTACGGATCTTATTTGAATCACCTTTTGAAGTCGGTGCCAAACCTGAAGTAAATAAAGTTCTTTATTCAACAAAAATACGAATTAGTACTATGACATATGTAGGTAGATAATAACTAAAGGCTTGCCGCCGCGGTTCTTAATAGTAATAAATGAATGATTTGGCACCGACTTCAAAAGGTGATTCAAATAAGATCCGTATCGTACATAAAAGATTAATAGGCTTTTTAGTTTATTTTGAAGTCGGTTCTTTTTTTATTTTTATTTTTTTTGTACAACAAGGGAAGGATGTGTGCGAGGGATGTGTCGCGAGCGAGCAGTCACTAGACGGTGTTTGTCACCGGTAGATGTGTAGTGCATGGCAAACATGGATCAGTGGAAAAAACACTTTTATGTTTATCAATCTGCTCATTTTCACACATTTCACAGCTTCGGTATATCTCGCTCCACTCAGCTGCCTCGCACATATCTAGTGGAAACGCTCACACCGTTTCACATGTTCGCTACGCATCCTCGCACCGCGCCGCTACCTCGCACATCACTGGTGGAAACGCAGCCTTAAGGGGCTACCCGGGAAAATATCGGTAAATTTCACTGTTTTTAAAGTGATATAAAATTATTACTCTTGCTGCAAACCACGTAAAATATATATATTGTAGCTTGGTATTTGGCCTTTATTTTTGTCAACTGGAATGTTATAATACTTAATAAATCTAGATAAAATAAAAGATTGGTAAAGTCCTTTCTCTATCTTAAATTGGTATAGGCTCCCTCGTCAAGCGACACTTAGACATGGGACTAAAACCAATAAGTGAGTAATGATGTTCACTTTAATTAAAATTGTCAACTGTTTTTTCAATAGGTTCTATAGTTTTAAAGAAAAGTAGCATAAACTGGTTTTTTGTCGTAAAAATAACAAATTTTGATAGTGTTTATCCTGGTTTCGGTGACTCGTGAAGATAAACTGAAACAGTATATATTGGTAATAACGGTGGTTGTCAACACGATGAGACATATACAACACAGAAAGTGAAGAGCTACGGATCGAAGGTCATTCGCGTATGGCCCCTTTAAGTAAGAAAGAAATATGAAATTTACTCTAGGAAATAAACCTTTCATGTTGCTCGAGTGGAGCCTTTTGGTCTAACAGATCCTTAGCCTATAAATATTACCTGAAACACTATAACGAGATCGGGCGAGACATCCAAGACATAATATTCTTATTTACATCGCGCGAGTTATGCATCTCTCACCCTTATTTCAAGCTCCCTTATAATTGTATACTAAAAATCTGACAAATCCTCGGTCTATTTCACCTACATCAAGGACCATTAAAACAAGAAGACTGTCAATCTGCATACAAAAAGACGTTACCTACCCAATATGTACAACGCCATCTATGAATAAGAATTATTATTTACACTTATTCAACTTTGCAAACGTTCAACAGTTTTTAAATGTCACGATTCATTTATTATTAGCTGTTTACGAACTAAATGTTACTGTAGTATATTTCTTTATTTATTAGTCCTCATGTTTTAATGGCCCTTGACCTACATGTAACGCTTTACCGAGATCGGGCAAGATACCCATCTTATTATACATATAATTATCTTACTTACATCTTCTTAACTCTCTTCTCTCTTATAAACTAATAGTCCAACAAACCCTCAGCCTGTATCGACTGCAGCTTCGTCATATGTGTCCGTCCATCCGTATGTTACAGGCTCAAAAACTACAAGATCAATATTTATTAAATTTATTTAAATAAAAGAATTTAACGGATTATATCGCGTATATTATCTCATTTGAGTTCCCGACGTTTCGGAAGCTTTTTAGCTTTCCATGGTCACGGGTGGACTGAGAAAAGATATATTTTGCTCTGTCAAAGTTTGTTTTTTTAAATATTATAATTAGTAATGATGTAGCCTGGGAGTTTTTCTTTGCAGCGTTTCTTTTCTCCTCGGTACGCCTCATTTGTAAAATGCTGCTTGGTAAATTATTAAAATAAAATAATTAAGCCCTCCTGGCACATGTGTAAAACTGTCCTTACAGATTAGGTCCATCTGGCATGTATGTACACCTTTACTTGTTTTTTCAAAGTGGGTAGTGCACAAATTGTAACTTTGACAAAGGAAAATATATCTTTTCTCGGTCCATCCGTGACCATGGAAAGCTGAAATTCCGAAACGTCGGGAACTCAAATGAGATAATATACGCGATATAATCCGTTAAATTGTTTTATTTAAATGAGTAATAATCGCGGAAACAGAAGAAAATATTATTTCTAAGCATTTTTTTTTTCATTTCGTGAATACTCTCAGAAGCAATCGCTACGAAAGTTGCATAAATTGTGTGACGAATAAGTCATAAGCCCGCAGTTCTCGTTTGCACTAATGATCCAACAAGTCCTCAGCCTGTTTGACCTGCATGTACAACACTTCGCTGTTGCTCCTACACTTTTTCTCCGGTACAAGATCTTCGTCATCCTTGTGGCCGCACTGGTAGCCCCGCGACAAGAAGTGGAACACGATGAGAGAGAGAAACATTAGCCCAGTGTAGAAAAGGAACTGGAATTCCTGCGAAAGAAGTCACTGCCGTCAAAATCTCAAACGACAATCACAGATTACTTAATAGTTTTTACGAACAGATACAACACTCGAGCAGCAATCACCGAAAAGAAAAAGTCACAACTCTTAAAATTACCACAGTAAAGATATTGTTAGCATCAGTCCAATAGTGTAGGTACCTGTTCGTGTACCAACAGAGTAAACGACTTTTTGAGATAATGCTCTAATAAAACTGCTATTTGATTAGGGCGACTATTTACGACTCTCAGTTATAAATAAAATAAAATAAACAGATTTTATTAATATGTGTTCAGTTTAGTGTTTTATATATTTTGTACATAGTGTTAGTTTGTCTATCTTCTTTATATCTAACTACCTTGCTCAAACGTGAACAGAGAAGAACATGGAAGAGATATACACCCGAATAGGGATAAGTTGGCCTTTGTACTTATAACTTTTAAGTTGAATGCACTTGTAACTGGTTATAATGTACAATAAAGTGTTTTCATACATACAATATTATATACGAGTACCTAAGGTTACGTTTTCGCTAGAGAGGTGCTAAAGGTATCAAACCAATCGTAATCATTTATTTTATAGCTTAACTTAGTTTTGATTGGCGAGCATCATACACATCCTTACAAGTTCCCCACAAGGTGGACTAAGGTTCTGGTGAAGGGAAGACGTGGTGACGTTTTTTGGGGGAGGCTTATATCTCGCAATGGACGTCTTTTGACTGATGATGATGACGATGACACACATTTTTAACTACATAGCACATCGTTCCTGAGCAAAGCCAGTCTGATACTCAAATTTAAAGGGACACATACCCAATCCGCAATTTAGAGAAACCGGATGAGCTTTAAAGAGCTTTATAGAAGTTTATGATTTAGTTGGCGTATTGTTCAACCCAAACCGTGACTGAAATAAATGGGTTTTGAAGTTACAACTTAGAAGTTTCGACAGGAAGTCCTTAATTCCATGTAATCTGACTGATTTCATGGACTAAGTTGTGGTGTATGTGATTTAGAAGGATTTAAGTATCTCTTAGCAACTGTCCAACTGTTGTTTGTCTTATATTATAATACTCTGATCTGTGTCGCTTTGGGGCACCATGAAAAAATCCGCCATTCTTGCCAAAGAACAATATATTGCCGCCCCAAAATCCCTAGAGTTTGCCTATGCACCAACCCTTATTGCCCGTAGGCCAATCCTGGGCTGATAATACTTAATATGTGCCTCGTGGATAAATGATATTCCTAATGCTTTCGTGACATAGATGCCCGATGCCATGAACTCTAACATTACTTTCACATGTCCTGTAGTTGACTTACACCTCGTATCAGCAACCACCTAGTTCAGATCCATTGCATCACAAATTCCATCATTACCTATTCTTAGTTGGTCAGGAATTTCATGACTATACACACCCACAGCCTGTCATGAGCCACCCCGTTTTCATCACAGTTTTACATCATCATCATCATATTAGCCCGAGACGTCCGTTGCTAGACAAAGGTGGTTTTGTTTACGCATTTTTTTTTCATACTTCTATATCGCATAATCACAATAGGCATAATGATCTATAAGCATAATTTCATTACGCCGAATCCTGTTTTCGCCGAATCTATTTTCACGGAATGGTCTTTACGCATAACTTAATGCCGAAAACCTACTTTTCTGGCAGCAGTCATCTTTTGTTCGGGAATGCAGTTACCTACTTTACTGGCAGCAGTTTTTATATTGTTAGTGATTGAATTTGCAGCTAACTAAAATTCGGCGACACTAAATTATGCGTATTTAGATTCGGACAAATAATGATTCGGCGAGATGAACATTCGGTGAAACCTGTTCGGTGTAATTAGTTTCGGACATAAAAAAATATGCAAAATAGGTAGCACCCGGACAAAGGCCTCACCTAGAATCTCCACAACAACAGGTCGTGCGCCGCCCTCATCCAACTGTTTACCACGATCTTGACTAGATTCTCGACGTAGCTCAAAAAGTAGCTAGACTTAGGTGGCAGTGGACGGGGCATATTGCTGGTAGAACCGATTGCTGCTGCTGGCAGAAAGGTTATCGAATAGCGACCCCCTACATGACGACGCAGCGTTAGAGGCCACCAACAAACTTTACTTCACTCTTGGATATCTATTCATAGTGAAACATGTTGCAGTTGGTCTGACCAAATTCGCAGCGCTCTTGACTCTACAGTTCACAACGCCCTCCACACCGCCAGAGACAGGAACAGATGGAGGAAGATCGTTCGAGAGAAAATGATACAGAAGGGAGGTCACAACCCTCATTACTGAGGAATACGACGCAAGGAGGAGTGGTACATGAGTCTTGTGAATTAGGACGTATGTCACCGGCTACCAAATTGTAATCCCAGTTAATGGCTCTTACCTGTCCATAGTTGACCAAGAGTCTCGTGATGACGATGATGATCACATTCCCCACCGCCTCAGTCAAGATCCATACGGCCGTCATAACTGCTTTCATACTCTCTGGAGATTCTTTGAACGCAAACTCGTTACCGGTTACCGCGAAGAGAACCTTTGGACAAAATACTTTAATTAAATTAAATACATAAATATAAAAAAATATAATGTATTCATTGCCGTGATTTTCGTCGTAGCCGATAACATAAGAAGATGCGTATGTTGCTACGAGTAGAGCAACCACCTGGCGGGTTCCTGACGTTGAAAGTTGTATAGGACAATTTTACACAAATCGAACTAGTCCCATGGTGAATATCCAGGTACAAATATGTAATGCTCGTCATACGAATATTTGCCCTTACCGGGATTAAAACCCATCAGCTTTGCAGCAAGCTCACTACCACTGGGGTAAACCGGTCGTCAAATTAAATTTGATAACAGTATAACCAAACTAGGCAGAGTCTATACGTTATGTGTTGGAATCTACAATAGGGTGAAATTGTGAGTAACAGACACAACAGTTTTTGTATTTAACATCCTATTATCACCAACTTCTACTATGATTACATATGAGTATTCTCATACTCAGTAAAAATGTCGATGGCCAAAAGCGGGAACGTAGTAACCGCCAACGTTTATTCCGTTAGCGGTTACTACGTTAGTGAAGAGAATATTTCTCTATGAGAAGTACTCAAACAAAAAAACCGAGCCCATTTGATGTAAGGGCCTACTTACTATGGAAACCAGACTAAGGCCTTTGAATTCGACAATCACACGCTTGCTTTCAAAATTGAGATAAAACGATGTTTGTTGAAAGTCTCGTAGACGCGAAAAAGATTTCCCAAAAAACCCTTTTTTGTAATTATTACCCGACCATTGTTTTAAGAACAAATTAAAAATAATACCCCTCGCTAAACGCGTTGAATAAAGGTGCTCAAATAATAAAATTTGGTCCCTCGCCGCAACTGAGCATCCATTTAGAGGTCCACTTTAGGGTTTAATTTTTAAAATGGTCGGTTTTCCTAATTGTAAGTAACGCAATGGGCACAAAACAGTAGGCCTGTTGGTTACAAAACGCTATTAAAAATATATTTCTGACAAAAAAAATACTTTTATGACAAGCTTTTATTGCTGACTGTATTGTTCTTTGAACATCCATCAACTACTCACCGAGACGATTCTAAAGAGCCCAAACTCAGTAGATTAGGATGTAAACTGTGGTATGTTATAGAACTACCTCTCAATAATAGAAATATTGATGTAAAAACCACTTTAATCTCATAAAGTCTCACCGATATAATAATAATAATAAGTACTCTTTATTGCACACCAAAAGAAAATAACATCAGACACTTAAATCTAGACCAGTATGAGAAATGGTAAACAACAGGCGGTCTTATCGCTAAAAAGCTATCTCTTCCAGGTAGTAGAGATGGCGCAAAGTAAACAACCAATGAGTAAGTAAGTGGTGCACATGAAGATGAGACAAATCATAAATTAAAGCCAGAAAGAAAAACAAAAGAGACATGAACATTTCAGATACATACAAAGATACTAGATACTAATAAATAAATATAAAATACAAATAAACATATACACAAATATACATATACCTACACAAATACATACATATAACCAAAAATTTACTGAAATACACGACATCCACATCTCAGTTTAAGGGAGCGATAAATAGTGCTGCTTAAGATGACTCTTAAAAACAGAAATAGATTTAGCACACCTAACGTCCAACGGCAAAGTATACCACATCCGGATCGCTTGAAAAGTGAAAGAAGTATTATAAAATTTGGAAGAAGAAGCAACAGGTGCAAGGAGATGATTTTGCGAAGATCGTAAAGATGACAAATATTTAAATCGCTCCTTAAGATACCAAGGGGTAGCGGGGTTGAAAATAATGCTATAGAGGAGGGCAAGAATGTGAGACTTACGGCGAAGCCGAATTGGAAGCCACTTAAGTTGTGAACGGAAATGGGAAATATGGTCATATTTACGCAAGCCGAAAATGAACCGGATACATACATTTTGTAGGCGCTCAAGTTTATTTAGCTGCTCCTCAGTAAGATCGGCGTAGCAAACATCTGCGTAATCTAAGATGGGGAGAATGAGAGACTGAGCTAGCGCAGTTTTAGTGGAGAATGGTAAAAAGTTGCGTAATCGTCGTTATGATCCCATCGCAGCAAACATCCGCCTACTAACCTCGCTGATCTGAGGAACCCAAGACAGAGTACGATCTAAAATCACACCAAGATTTTTGACCTGATGTGAATAAGGTACCTGCACACCGTCAAACTCTATTAATAATAATATAATTCTAGAAATTAGTTTTGAGCTGCCTATAATAATGGCTTGAGTTTTAGCTAGATTGACCTTTAACCCATATCGACAACTCCAATTCGATATGATCTCCAAGTCATTATTAGTAGAGTTGATAACCATAGGCAAATCAACAAGAGCGCCTTGTGAATAAATTTGAAGATCGTCAGCATAAAGGTGATAAGAAGAGAAAATATTCTTAGTAATAGAATTAATGAAAATTGAAAAAAGAAGAGGTGATAGCACGCCGCCTTGCGGAACGCCAGCCAACGTGCTACAGCATGAAGAACGAGAAGCTTCCACCTTTATCCGCTGCCGTCGACCTTCCAAGTAGCTACGAAACCAATCAATTACTGCAGGAGATATGTTAACCCTTAGATGCATGAAGTATCAGTAACGAAACTGAAAAGAATCAAGTGTCAATTAAATTCACTTTGAAATATAATTTTATTGCCATGCAGTAAAGTAATAATTTGAAATTAGTTCGATTGGCTCTTGTTTCGCTTTAGTATCAATATTGATACCTCATGTATCTAAGGGTTAAGAGAACATAATATTCCAAGCATGATCTCAAAATCGACAGTGTTAAACGCATTACTGAAATCCAGCAACGTTAACACCGTCACCATCCTTTTATCCACACCCGCCCGAGTATCGTCACTAATTTTGACAAGGGCTGTAGCCGTACTATGACCGGAACGGAAACCAGATTGGAAAGGGTTCATGAGATCATTCGTATTTAAAAATGATGTTAACTGCCTATGAACTAGACGCTCAAGGACTTTAGATAGGAAAGGAAAAATGGAAATAGGGCGATAATCAGAAAAAGAGATGGGATTGGACTTTTTAGAAATTTTACAAATTTTACAAATTGATGGAAATACACTAGCAGAAATTGGGTTATTAAGGATTCTAGTAATGACAGGAACAAGAAGGTTAAGAAGAGGAAGGATCTTATCTACGCCCACAGCATTCGAAGAATTGGATAGTATGTTCTTTTTAACATCACTGTCAGAAAATTGAGATAGAGAAAACAGTGAAGAGTCAGAAGTTGGGAGGTTCGAAAGATGGTTAAGAGTGTTACTCTTAACTGGGCCACTAAACGTAGCAGAAGATGAAAAATGCTTGTTAAGCAGATTTAGATCGACGTCCTTTGGTACAGAATTTTGCTGAGGTTTCCCCACTCCTAGTGACTTTAAAAATTTCCAAGTTTTGGCTGGATCACCATTCTCAATTGAATTATGAATGTGACGTCTCTGAGCATCACGGCATACCGTGCTACATCGATTACGCAAGATATGGTATCTTATTTTATTTCGATCAGATGCGGAAGCCTTATATTTAGATTTAGCGAGATTTTTCTTTGCTATTAACGCTCTTATTTCCTCAGACAGCCAGGGAGCAGGTACATGCTTGATTTTGACAGGACGAATTGGAGCATGAACGTCATAAAGCTGAGTCAAAAGAGAATTAAAGTGAGCCACTTGCTCGTCAACAGTATTAGCATCAGAGGCCACACTCCAATCAACCTGCATCGCATCCGAGCGAAGGTCATCAACATTCATCTGACTAAAATTGCGCTGAAGAAGAATTTTGGGTTTTGCCTTCGGAGGACGGATTTTATAAGACAAAAGAAGTAAGTCATGGTACGAGAACGCATCCGCAGAGTACTGGTTATATTTTGCAACATGACTTGCAGAAGAAACAAAAGTGATATCTAGAAGCGAAGGTGTACTATTAGGAAGGTGATGAGTGGATTTAGAAGGTAAAATGACCATGTTGCAAGCGTTCACAAGAGATTTAAGGCTCCTGGACCGAGAATCATCCTTAAGGAGGCACGTGTTGAAATTTCCCATGACTATATGGTGACTATGAGACGGCATGTGATCTTCCAGAAGCTTTTCAAGAGAGGCAAAGTAGTCAACATGAAGAGATGGTGAATAGAATACTCCCAGAAGAACCTTAGAATGGGACAAAGTAACATCCAAAAACAAATACTCTGCGGCGACATCTGAAGCGGAAGATTGGGGTGATATACAAACTACGGAATACGGGAAGTGACAGCGAATATATATAGCAACTCCCCCACCACCTCTGCCAGTCCGATCATTCCGCACCAGATGAAAACCTGGTAAGGAAAACGAGGTTGAAGGCAAACAAGGTTTAAGCCAAGACTCGGAGACAAGAATAGCATGAATACCGTTAAGATCGAAAGATAGCAATAAGTCATTGTAGTGTACAGGAATACTTTGCGCGTTAATGTGGATAACATTGAAATTGTTAGGGACGTCAAGCCAAGACTATGGAAACTGTCATCTTCAACAATGCCAGAAGAAAAAGAAAGATAATCAGCATTACTATCACTCCCATCACTCGATCCATTCAATGTCATTACAGCAATGAAAGCTGCAAATATATAATATTTATATGTATATAATGATAAATTCAATAAAATTAGAGATAAATACAATTAATATAAAATCGTATATCTATATTTTATACGAGTAACACAAAACTAAACAAGCAAAATTGCCGTTCTACTACCCGCCAGCAGTTCACAAAACAAACAAGTATACATTAAAAGTAAAAAGAATAAAATATCTATTTCAGCCAACATCACTGCGCAAGTTGCGTGACACAATAAAACGGAACGTAATTTTAAACTGGGAACATAGCCGTGGCAGTATGGCTTATGGTCTTAGCCTGTCCGAAAGGACGAAAAGAAAAAATAAAAAGATGGTAACATAGCCAACATAGGATTCTGCTCACAGACCTATTAAACGAAGTTAGGTCAGGTTTATATACTCTAAGATTCTGCCAGAACTCTGAACTGTCAACGTCAAGAAGTGTCCGTGTCAAATGTATTGCACACTAACCCAACATTAAAATAAAATATTAACCTATTAATGTAATGTTCTAAGATAACATAAAGAAATGGGTATATTTGATACACTATTACACGACTAACTACAGAAGTCAACAAACGAAGCAAGACTCGATATAACCAAAGTGAAAAATAAGACAAGAAAAATAAAATAAAATTACACGCGCGGCTTCGTTGCCTGCCTCTTAACCCGTTTCCCCGCGTTGTTAGATTGGCTAGCTGATGTCTGAGCCACATCGGGTTCAGTGCCTGAAGTTGGCGCGTCGGGGACAGGGATCTGCTTTAGGTCCGCTAGTGAGGTGACACAGCGGCGCTCACCATTCCCGTCGAGTACGTACACACTCCCTTCTCGAGTGAAACAGCTTCGAACTCCAAAGCGATCCCCCGGGCCGCCATGAACACATCATGGCGTGGCTTAGTGAGGAATTCGGAGAGAGTTACACCGGAACCTTTCAATCCAGTCTTGCTGAACCAAATAGCGTCTCGATCTGAGAGATTGCGGAACTTCACTAGAATGCTCCTGTGAAGATTGTGTCGAGGTTTACCCATACGATGGCTCCGAGCTATATCAGTTATCGTCAAGCCACTTTTGAAATGCTTCTTCAAAATGTCTATGACCCGCGCAGATGAGTCCTCTTCTTTTGCCTCACTCACGCCATGAAAAAGAAGGATTTTACGCCGAGACCGCATTTCAAGATGATCCACCTGCTGAGCCAGAAATGCCACTTGGGCCTGCAATCCTTCGAGGGCCTTCAATATGAAGCTTTTAAATGCACTGAACTCCGCTGCCACCGAAGAAACAGTGGGACTGCTCAACCCAGACTTTTCAATTTGTTTTTGGAACGCTGCCATACGATCGTTGAAGATCTCAGTCATCTCTGCCATAGACTGTTTAATGGAATCCATTGTGTTCATCCGTTTGTAGGTTAGTAAATGTGTTGATAAAGTGTAATTGTACACCTAGAGAGATTTTGAAGGAGATAACTGCTGGTAGGTGGTAGATATCACAGTAACATTTGCAAAACTTATAATTTGTCTCAAAATAGTCACTAGAACAATGTTAAAATCAAATTTTATGACTTTCCCAAAAAACGCTCCGTACTAAACCTAGGAACGTGTGACGTCACACATTGTTGCCTTGGTTGGAGAAATAAGAATTTAGTTCTGCTGCAATTTTAAAACTTGCGTTTGTAGGAACGGTTTCATAACAAAAGTTATTCAATTGTACAATTAGTTATTAATATTTTCTTAGTTTAAAATGAACTTCCCACCCAACTTTAAAGGCTCATAAAACCCGACGCGTTCGCGCGCGAAAATTCCAGATGCGCTTTTGACATGAGGATTAGAAAGACATATTGGCGACGGAGCGTACTTTTTTCGTGCCTTCTTGCCGTTGCGTATTTTTGCCTTTTTTTTCACCTAAGATAAGCTTAGATTAAACAGTCCATTTTTATTCACGAACAAATAAGTATCTGAAAATAAACAGCGTGCTCAGCAGTTAAGTTAATGTAACATGCAAGATCACGCGAGGTATGAGATGGTTCTACTGTAGCCATTACTTACGTATCTTGTGATATTATTGCTTACATTAGCTTGCAATGTTTTGGATGTCCAATGGAAACAGAGAAACCGGGATCGGGTCTAATAAAATGAGTGAAAAGTTTTGATTGCGATTGTATGATATAAACATGAAGGTATCTTTGGTGATAATACAATAAAATAAGTCACCAGGTCTGAGTTTGCTAACTCGAACATTAGGTACGTCGTGTTTGGGTTCGTTAGTTTTGAATAACTTGTCTCATAGTAATTCGTAAATAAGATAAGTGACGAGTCTGTTTAGTTGGTCACTAAACAGACTCGTTATCGTGATCACATCATTATCAATTATCATCGATCTGTAGCAGTCTCATCCCGCCAAGTGTGCACAGCACGATCTTCAGCCTCTCTCTGCTAGCTAATTCCAACCCGTGAATATCATCACACCCTCTAGCAAGAGAACATCTTGCGTATCTACTTATACACTTTGTAGACACTAATCATATAATATCCGTAGTAATAGAGTCCACAACTGTGCGTTTTTCTAGAAATTTCCTGCCTCGCACGACTGAACTGTGGAATCAATTGCCGCCTGCAGTATTTGCAGTATTTTCAAACCTTCTAGAAAAGAGCGTACTCCGACCTGAAAGGCCGGCAACGCACTTGTGACTCCTCTAGTGATGCAAGTGTCTATGGGCGACGGTGATCGCTTACCATCAGGCGACCCGTCTGCTCATTTGTCTCCTATATCATAAAAAAAGTACAAACAAACGCATAATAAAGAACGATATTAGGGGCTTCCAAACCACAGTTTAACAATTCATATAGTTGCGCAACGAATATAAGTACTTGCGCAGGGCAACGATGCGGGGTGTCGCGGGAAAGCGGGCGGCGCCGGCCGCCGACGCCAATTCGCCTAGTTGGCGTTCTTAAACTTTCAGGGCAGGCGCGTACATGTTTTTGAGTGAGCGGTGATTGATTTTGTTTTATTACAAAGGTGCGCACCTGTTCCGTGAACGGATGTACATCGACCACATAAATTAAGGATTTAAGATTTCATCGATTTCCCCGTAATACAATTGCTCAGTGGGAGTAACGTTGCCTGCGAAGCTGAGGTCCTGGGTTCAAATCCCGGTAAGGGCAAATATTTGTGTGATGAGCACAAATATTTGTTCCTGAGTCTTGAATGTTTTCTATGTATATAAGTAATATATTTATTAAATATATCGTCGTCTAGTACCCATAACACAAGCCTTATTGAGCTTACCATGGGACTAGTTCGATGTGTGTAAAATTGTCCCGTAATATTTATTTATTTATAATGGAGCCGGAAGATATGAACTGGAACTTAATGATGGAACATCGTATCATAGCTGTGTTTGGATTTGTTAGAATAGTCTTGTAAAGCGAGTCTTCTAGTGTTTTTTAAACTAATAATTTATTTCTTCAAAACCTATCGTGTAGGGTAGCAAATGAAAGAACATTATGAGATGATTCTAGATATATACAACACCCTAAGGGGGGATTTTTAGGAACTAGTGGAAAAATTAAATGTTTTGGTCTAAAGTACCTGTGTACCAAAAATCGTTGATGTAGATATGTATGCGGTAAAGTAGCTTTTTTTCCGTTGTAGCACATCCACTACGTCGCAAATAGACACCTCCAATACCAGACGAGTCACAAGCGCGTTGCCTTCAGTACACTCTTTTCTTGTTTTACATGTCCAATTAAAATGTAAAATTAATTAATACCGATATATCTTTAAACAACCTCTAATGATACTCGTAACATTTACTTTGGATAGCGACAGCCCTCGTTCATCGTACACCCTGATACCCATATTACAACTTAGATCTAATATTTTACTTTGTTATTTTAGTAAGTATTTTTTTGTTTAGACAGAAGCAATTAGGCTTTGTATTATTTATGAGAATATAATGTTAAAAAGTATTAAGACAGCCACGGCACTTAGAAATACGCATTACTCAAGAGATTTCGTGAACACCTTTTTATTTCTTGATAAATGAGCGCAATGTATTTTTTCTCACATTATGTTACAGTTTTTTTTAGGTTTTCGAGATTTTTCGTATGAATAAAACATTATCAACTGATACTATCGTGTTTTTACAAGCATTTGGTCGTTGGTCTTACATTAGTTCCATAAATGCTCACCTTGGCGCTGGGGTCAGAAAGGCCGGTTAAAATTGCATAATAGAAAGATCTTATAACAAATAGTGACATAATTCGAAGACACCCTGACTGGATTCAGTAGCTCAGGCAGAGCGTGCGGCCCCGCAAGACACAAGACACTGCTTCGAATCCAGTCTTGGATTTTTTTCGCGATCTAGATCTTTGTATTTTTTTTAAGGAGACGATATACATAATATATCGATATTTAAATACATAGAAAACATCCAAGACCCAAGAATAAACATTCATGCTCATCACACAAACACTTGCCCTGGCCGGAATTCGAACCCGGGACCGCCAGCTTCGTAGACGTTGTACAACCCACTGAACCAAACGTGTCGTTAAATTGTCGTTGATATGATAATAATATAGCATTTTAGTGTGGAAGAAGGATTGTGATTGTAAAACATCACGATTTTAATATAAATCCGATACATCTTGACAAACGATTAAAATGTATAATATTTATAAGTATGATTGAAGTTTTATGAAGAATTTATTTAAACGAAACGTGCTTACCTCTGCCAAAGCCATAATGAGAAACTGAGGTAGCAGCCACGCCATCGAGATTGAGTTCGGTTCTGTGATTACCATTGAATTGGATTTCTGAAACACAATTTTCAGTAATGTAATTAGTATTTTTATGCAATTATTATATAATGTATGTTTTTACAGTCGAGTACCGCGTTTAGGCCACGAAGCTTGTTAAGTGGCCTAATTAAGGTACGAGACTTAAAATGCTAATAATATAATTAATGTATACAATACTTTTTATACGAGGAAACTACAATAAATGAAATACAGCGAAGAAAAAATGCAAAAACACAGTATTTTTAAAAAAACTCGTTATAGTTCTGCGCGGAGTTGTATAATATTTTATAACTTATATTTCAGTGGCATATAATATATCCCTTAGAGTACAGAGTGATGGTCCAACCTAAAAATATGCCTTAGTAGTACGAGAGTAGAAAAAAAACATAAAAAACCAAAATTTTACAAAAATATTATTACTCTGACTATTATTATTATTTTTGGCGATATTTAGCATACTAAGTTAACCACGACATTTATTTAATATTGGCATTTAGTTTAATGATTTTAATTTTAATTATAAGAACGAATTCATGTAAATCATTTAATTAAACTACACTTAAGATAAAAAAATTATACTCTATTATATTCTAAAATGTTAAGGAAATTAAATAGATCACGTTTTGCACGGAAAGAAATAAAACATATTTTGTTCACTCGCCGTCAACGCCACGAATCAAACCCGGAACCTCTGCTTCCGTCCTCATCTCAACTAGTCGACCAGCGGAGCTTTGGCTTATATACCTATTAAATTCTCGTACGTTTTTGATCGCTGGGCTTACCTGGGTGAATCAATTTTTAAACTCACACAAATATGTCCACAATTTTTAAAGTTCAGTGTAAAATAGAGCCTCTCAATAATGGTTTCTCTTTTTCCCGTCCCCTCTATTAAACCTAACAAACAGGAACATATCACATTAGGATCTTGATTTCCTGTTAACTCCAGAGATTTCAAAAGTGGGAGTCTAAAAGTTGATCCCCCCCTCCTACCCCCCACCTATTTAATTTTGGTTTTTTATACTTACGTACACATCACCATCTTTGTCAATCACCACGGTGTACACCCCTCCGTTACTCATCACAATATCTGTCAGCACCATCTGATCATCCACCCAAAGCGTATAGCTAGACTCGAACACCTCCAACTGTGCTGACACCCCTGGCATTATATATGTTTCTATCTCGTTCCTTCTCTCATTGTACAGCTTAATGTTCGAAGAGTCTACCCGATGCGATACTAGGAATCTGGAAAGCGCATTTTTCATAAATAATTGGAAGCTTTGAAAGAGAGTCGTTTTAGTTTTCTGAGCGGTTTGAGTATTATTGTGATTTATTGCTGAATCGCGTGGAGGTTTCGTATAAAATGTAAACTATTTTATCACGTCTGAGCTTATTCTTTTACGATTTGCACGAAACAATGAAAATCAATAAACATGAAATAGTAGTGAGTGCTTCTTAATAATTTCATGTGCTCAGACAAAAAATCATATTTATATTTCTTTTTTTAGGCACCAGTGTAAAACAAGACTTCAAAACTACTATAAAGTTGTAAAAATGAAATATTTTCAATAAAGTACTTGATACGGAGTATTTGTTTGTGTCTGTTCATGCTAGCAAGGGCCAAATTAATTGTATACCTAGTAACTGCCTACCAGTGTTTAATGAACTGATGACGTGAGAGACTTCATCCTGTACTCGATTGAAGTTATTCTTTTTTTATTTGATTTAGAGACTGTATACATCTCTAAGAGTTTTGTTTTATTTATAGAGGTATATCCTTAAACATTTCTGAGGATTTTAATTAACTAATTTTATCTTTTTGCATGTTATGACGCCTAGAGACCATATACATCTCTAAGAAATTTAGATTTAATAATAATTATGTTTAATGTATTATTCACTTTGACCCCTAAGAGACCTTAAACATCTCAATAGAATTCAGTCAAATTATTATATTTAATTTTATCGCATGTCGTGACGTCTAGAGACCTTATACATCTCTAAAAAAAAAAAAAAAGATTATATTTTATATTAACATTGATCTGGAGAATTTGTACATCTCCTCTGCGTGTATCAATTATAAATTAGTTATAACACAATTGTAAAAGTTTTAAGTATAATTAAGACAATATTGTAATAGTTAATTGGTACACGCATATTAATTGTTTTATATACTCTGACATTTAGAATTTTATTCTAGACACATTCTAGATTTACTAATTATTTTAATTTTTAAAATGATGATTTTATCAATAATAAGTAAGTTTTATACTTAAGTTAAATGATCTGATTAGGTTTTTCTGGGTTTCCCTAATCCTTGCAACAAATGTTGGATCATATTGTATGTTTCCCAGCAAAGACTTCTCTCATTGTAACTGACAATTCGAAAGTGCTTGTATCTAAGCCTACTTGAATAAAGGATATTTTGATTGATTGATTGATTGTCGTTGTGGCTTCATCGCGCCAAAACGGCTAGAGGGATTACAACTCGTTTACACGGTACACGGATAGCTGGGCACCCACAGATGGTTATAGGATATTTTTTATCCGACTACACTGAAGAAAAAAAAGCGTTGTTTATTCTCCCCCGCTTACGAAGTTGCTGGCACCTTCTAGGGTTACAATATAACCTGTACTAATATTAAGGGAGTCACTTTCAGCATTTGTTTTGTTTTTTAAACCCCGACGAAAAAAGAAGGGTTGTTATACGTTCGACGTGTGTATCTGTGTGTCTATCTGTGGCATCGTAGATTTTTAACAGATGGACCGATTTTGATTTATTTTTCACGTTTGGAAGATGACTACATCGAAAGTGTTCTTAGCTATGTTACAAGAAAACCTGTTCAGCCGTTTGAGAATTATAAGCTGTTTTTGGTTTGACGGAGGGTTTTCATCATTTACATCGGTCTGTTAAATCTACGAGTCAAATATTGAAAAGATTCCGTGAAAATTTTCATTTTCGTACACGCTTGTATTGCCGACTGTACTTTTTAGACTGTAGTTTTAAAAGAAAACTTAGTGTACAAAAGCGAACTAAATGTCATAAGGCATTCTCTACCAGTCAACCTTAGGGCAAAGCAGAAAAATAACATAAATACATAGTATAGGTATTAGTAATTATGTATGCATTATTTACTTTGTATGTCCTAACGCTCTTAGTACTGAATTATTTTTCCCACTGTACCATTTTCATGTATCTCTGTTTGGCCCTATGGTTGAGTTGTACGCCATTAGTACTTACTTTTATTTGGTGCAATAAAGTTTAAATAAATAAATAACTATGCCAAGTTTTAGCTCAATCGACGATTGAGCTCCTGGATTTTTTTGGTCTGACTTCAAATATTTTTTACTTAGTGGCCTATTACTGACTTAGTTACAGTTAGGTGAACTTAAAAAAAACTTGGTAAGGAATAAAAGCATTTTCGCTTTTAAACTTGCTAAATTAAATCTTTAGTAAATTGTACTCTTTTTCAGCTTATAAGGGCTAAAATAGTCCTTTTACTAAATGTCGTTTATTTCGGGACAAAAGCGGAACACGTGTCGAGGTTGTATGCTAAAAGCGGATTTTCAATTAGCGGAGTAAATCGACATAAGTTAATTGGAAGAAGTATTGCGTTATTTAAAGTATAAATGAGATCACGTGGAACTCTAACCTGGTATTGGGTTATTTAATGAGGAATGGATGAATATTTTCAAAAATGTTGAAATTTTATTTATAGGTTATAAGCCTACTTATTGTCAGAAAATAATTACAGATTTTTCTGTGGCATAGAAAAAATTAAAAGTTGGAAAGGTGTTCGTCGGCCTACGGCAGGTATGCCTTATACGGTACGGCAAAGGCAGCATTGGTATTTTCGATTAATATGGCTGTAAATGTACTGTTATTCTTGCCGTACCGTATAAGGCGGGCATATAGGCCTATAAGTATACCAACGTCTTTTCATCTTTTTATTTTTTGTTTTTTCTTATCCACAGAAAAATCTGTAATTTTTTTCTGACAATAAGGAGGCTTATAGACCTACAAACATAATTTCAAGATTTTTGAAAATTTTCATCTATTCCCCATTAGGGTACCATAGTTCGTGTTTAATTAAAGACAGAAAACTTTAATTTGTTCGTAAATGGTTGAAGAAAAGCATAACACTACGTCAGTCAAAACGTATTCCATAAATATTGAAGTAAGTATTTTACCAACGTAACATCTGAAATTGCGAAAAATTATCCGAAGACAGAATACACAATTACAGATGTCACCCGTCACTCAAATCTCGAACCATTGAATTGCTAAGCGCGATTCCGAAGTTTTTGGTAAAAATACGGGATAAGCATTAACAATACATCAAAATATGACGAGTATCGAATATTGGCTACAAGGAAATTCAATAAAGACCCAAGCGGGGATTAGCGCCCGCCAGCCCGTCCGTTTCCTGTCCCACAATGGCGGCACTTCCGGCAGATTTCGTGCAGAAATTACGGTCTTACGTCCGATAGAATTCACAGCGCCGATGAGTGATTTGGAAACAAATGTACGGATTATTGAAGCTGGGTTAATTTCTTGTAAAGTAAAACCAAGGTATTATAGCTTGGTAACTTCGTTCGTGACACTCCCGACGGGGGGAATGACAGCGGGGGCGGGTAAGAAGTGTACGTCAGCGTCGTTGTCTCACCGCCCCCCGGTGTGTAGGGCCACTATAATAGTACTCAGCTATATTGCTGTCCCACTCGCACCAGCCGGTCTAGCACAACTCTCCGCGACTACGCTTGTCGCGCGACATAAAATCACCCGTCTTTCTCGCACTGTATTAAAAGAAAGAGACGGACGATCTTTGTCGCGCGACAAAGAGTTAGTGCTAGAGGTACAGCCATAAAAGTAAAAGACTAGCTGCACATTTTAGTAAATTTCAATTTAGTCCTGCGACTGACAAGTAGAGAATGCCTTGAGGCATTAAGTTGGCCTTTATCTGTATTCGTCTTGTCTATGCAATAAAGTTTACATATAGGTCATGTAGCAAATATATGTGATGACTATAGAAATGATAACAGAGAGGTGGGATTTGGATATTCTTTGCCGATACACCGACCTTCATGTCATACGACCTAAAATTAAGCAGTTATAAAGTAACAATAGTTTACTAATGTAGTTTATAAGTTTTGTTTTTGTCAACAATCTATGAATCTCACGAATATGTAAATAAATATTTTTTATTTTTATTATTTATTTATTTATAGAGATGTCTAGTGAGATATTTATGAACCAAAAATTCTTCTGACCAAAAAAAAACGGGGCATGCTTATATTACCGACGTTTCTTTGAATATCCATCAACTACTCACCAAGAAAATTCTAGCCCAAATTCGGTAGGATTGCGTTATTTTATTACAGACTTCTTGTGAGAGATCAGCTCGATGGTATCATATTATTCCATTGTCACCGAACTTACATAATAGGGATGTGGACAACTTTTTTCCGTGGTATGTTATAGAATGACCTTTTTTTATACTACTAATGTGAAACAAGCGTTCGGCCGGCCTGATGTTAAGCAGTCACCGCAGCCTATGAGCGCTTGCAACGCCAGGGGCATTACGAGCGTGTTGCCGACCCTTTAAGAACCTATTCACTCCCCTCTTGAAGAACCCCATATTGTAACCTCCAGGGAAAACCGCGGCAGGGAAGGTCATTCCACAAAACTACATCAATGTCATAAAAACTCCACGAGATACAACAACATTAGAATCACATTTTTGGACTTTCCCAAAAACGCTCCATACTAAACCCTAGGACGGTGTCACGTCACACCTTACTACCTACTTACTACCTTGTATGGGGAAATGAAGAACTTTGTTCTGCAGCTATGTTAAAACTTGCGTTTATCGACACGGTCTCATAACAAAAGTTACCATACATTTTATGGGTTATTTAATGGTATTATTATTTATTAATTTTTTCATACTTTGAAAATGGACTTTCCCACCTAACTTTAAAGGCTCATAAAACAAGCTACGCGTAAGGTATCGAATTCAATTTTTTTTAGGATTTACATCATAAAAACTGTCATTTGTCTGTCGCATCAAAATTTTATTAGTATTTGAGTACAGTCAACATCCCAATTATGCCAAAAGCTTGATCAAAACCGGGAAATGGATCAAAAACTTGCAAGATTTCTTTACATATAGTTTACTTAGTTACAGGTGGACTTAAGACAGACACAGTTATAAACACATATCAAATTGAACTCCCCCTCCCCTTTTTTTTCGCGAGTTAAAAAATATTATAATGTTAAAAACTTAACTATATAGATATTATAATACTCACCGAACAACGGGTAATCCTGATTTACTCTTATCCACATTATCGAAAAATCCATACACCTCGTTCCCGTCCAAGAAATATGAGTTTGCTTCGGTTTCTTTTAGAACAAATTGTTTCTCGAACGAAGAATAATTGCTTTCTTGTAGAAACTCTTCGTCAGGTTTGATACAAAGCCCTTTTATCTCGAAGGTGACATTTCCAGAACGGTTGATAATGAAGTCGTTTTTGAGGTAATAGTCATGGGGTGGCATCGTGTAAGTTATGTTGTGGTAGTCATTAATCTCTACAGAACATGGGTTCCCGTTGAATATCCGAAGTTGAGCCAAACCGGCTGTTGGCAGTTGTGGGTATGTTGTCTGTAAATAAAACATGTTAGTTTAGCGATATCTATACTATTATAAAGTAGTAAAGATTAAATATCTGTACATCTATCTATCTACATAGTACATACATATATAAAAGAAGAAACTGACTGACTGACTGACATATCAACGCACAGCCCAAACCGCTGGTTCTAGAGATTCCAAATTTGGCACATAGGTTTCTTATAAGGTCAAGGAGTGTTTTTCAAAATACACTCCCTAAGGGGGTGGAATGGGAGTCAAAAGTTTGTTTGGGGCAACTTGCAATGAAGACATGACGCTTAGTACGCGGGCGAAGCCGTGGGCAAAAGCTAGTACTATTATAAGGTTGTAAAAATAAAATGTCATCCACTGCTGGTGTCACCAGAGTCATGAGCTGTAGCAGGTTCCCTGTCGTACTATGTCCAGCACGAAATCCGTGTTGTGCGTCCGGTAACAGGAAACCTACCTGCTGAATTGCAGACTCAAATACTTTTGCAGGTGCCCACAATACTGCTACTGGCCTATAATTACATGCCTTTGGGCCACCAATTCCTTTTGGTACTGGGACCACACGTGTCTTAATACATACGAAGTATCTTGCACGAGAAGAACAAAATTTCCACGGTTAAACTTTTTATTTGAGAACCAAATCGACAAAAATTCAGCAGAAATATTAAAATCTTTCACGAATCAGAACTTTCTGTTTAAAACCGATTGTCTAGAAACTTTACAACACAAACAATTCAAATAGACTGCAAATGTTCGGAATGATAACTTAAGTTTGCGAGAGCTCTCTTAAAATTGAAAAATAAAGCTGGTCTTTCTGTTATGAAATTTTCTTGGCGATGCAATTGTTTCTTCTGTAGTTTTGATTTAAATTATATTTGTACGAATGCACGTGTGACTATTTTTATAGCGTTTATTTTAGCGACACTTTAAAATGAAATCAACAATTTTCAGTTAATACTTCATTATGATTATCAAATTGTTCTTTAGAGTTTTAAACACAAATTATATTTAATCCGTCGCTAACCGGTCGTCGATTTTACAATTAGTACATTACTAATAGCCGATTTCACCAACAATCAATTTACATGAGAGTATAAACTAATTCTAACGATTTACTCAATGGTTAACTTCATTTCCATTTCACCATGCTAGTCTACGGATAACAATCTCTCGCATAGTTACTAAGTAACGTTGAACGAATGAATTGAATGAAATCGTAATGCATCCAAGTAAGATAGACAATTTGTCCCATGCTTGAGCAATGGTGCTGCGTATTTTTTAAGTTTATTCGAGTAATACATCAATTGTGAAGTAAGTATTGAATTCACATGACAGTGACAATGACAATACTAATCTACATCTAACAGTTTACTCATCCGAAATTGGCGGTGTAAGATTATTATCTAGTTCAGACATTTTATTTTTAGGTTAATTATTGGTGAAATGTAAAATGACTTTACTCACGTGTAATTTATGATTTATTATTGGAATAAGGCTTATACTACGTCGGTGAAATTGACCCTTAGCATAAGTCGTAACACTCACTGTACCTCCTAATAACAATTAGTAGTAAGAAATCGCTCTTCAAACTGATCACTCGTATTTTTATATCTCTATCACCCGCACCACACTAAGTGCAATAAATAAATTGTGCCTAATAAGCAGTATTTTCCTGATCCTTTCCTTACTATATTATAAACGTGAAAGTATGTATACGTTCCACTTAATTTCAAAAACTACTGGACGATTTTTTATGAAACTTTCCAGTTATGTACCTTATATATCAGAATAGGACATAGGCTATAATGTATGTAAAACTTCATCCCTTTTAGGGACGAAAACGGAGATGAAAATTTGTATGGACAGTAAATATTTTTTTACTCTAGGAACTTGAAATCTTGCTTCATGCTTCACATTTAAATTAGTAAAATATCGATTTTTGGGCAAAGACATAAACTACTTTTTATCCCGGAAAAATACCTTTTATCCGCGATTAACGGATCTAAGGCGGGCGAAGTCACGGGCGGCCGCTAGTAGATTAATACACCAAAGTAGTTCTTATAAAAAGTTACCCTTTAATTTGTTCAATTAAATTGTTCTTCGAGAAAGTCTTAAGCTGGAAACAGAGCTCGAGCGATGGTACGCGCGTACGGTCGGTCGAACATGGCTATCGCTGTAAAAAACATGGGCGTGTTCAGAACTTCAGACTGATGCTGACCGTCAGCGCGCATGCACCTATACAGAACACGCCCGACCGAACGTACGCGTGTACCATCGGTCGAGGACTGTTTCCAGACTTATACATTTCTTGTAGCCATGCAACTTATAAATATATCAAATTCTGCTAAAGTTTTCATAAGGTACAATCACCGGCATCAATATCTGCCACAACAAAGCGGGTGAAAATATCTGACACGTCCTAATGGCGCTAGAAATAGAGTCGTGTCAGATATTTATTCGCATTTTGTTGTGGCAGATATTACTGCTGGCGACTGTACTTGCAATACCATCGTTTACATAAATAGGGTACATGCATGATTTTTTATTATCGCTTTTCTTAACTAAATATCAAAATACCGTAAAAACTATATCAAAATGTGAAATTAAAATTAAAATCGGCTAAGAAATACGCATAATATAGACATTTTAAACTAGTAATTAGACAGAGAGGTCCGATATGCATTGTTTCCTCACAGTGCACTCCGGCCATGTAAACTCCATATTAAATTCTGTTTTGCAACTAAGAGATAGAATGAAATGTTTGATGGCTTATATCTTGATTATTTTTATAGCTATTCGAAAAAATATTTTTGTCTACTGTTTGTTACATGAATGAGCTTTTAATAAAGCAAAAATAAAAATTCATGCATATTTCCAAAAATAGTGATTATCCAAGAATAGTGATTTCCGTGAGAATAGACATCAGACTGCGCTATATTTATAGTAATTAAAAAGCAATTTCTAAGAACAAGTTTCTTGAACTATACCTAATCAACGATTTACATTTCAAATAATGTGCTATTGGGGTCCAATTTCACTATGATTTTGTGAGTGTTGACGACTGACAAACGGTTACTTCTGTCAAAGGAATGATGAGATCCGTAGAAGAACCAGAGTAACATAGCTTGGAAATTGCAAAATTAAGGTCTCCAAGTGAAAATGTAGGTACCATTTTTCATGGTACTTGTTAAGTATCTAGTCACTGGAATGGTGATAATAAATTACCAAACATGGTATAATATGGCGCTAGACATAGAGTCGTGTCAGATATTTATGCGCGTTTTGTTGTGGCAGATATTACTGCTGGCGACTGTACTTGCAATACCATCGTTTACATAAATAGGGTACATGCATGATTTTTTATTATCGCTTTTCTTAACTAAATATCAAAATACCGTAAAAACTATAATAAAAATGTGAAATTAAAATTAAAATCGGCTAAGAAATACGCATAATATAGAGATTTTATAATAGTATTTAGTTTTGAGTTAGTATTAAGTTAGTTATAGATTCACTTATCTCCTATTTTGTTTTCGTTGTTTTTATAATAATAATAGTTGTATAATGTAAAAACTTTAATTATCTTTTCTACATCTCTGTTTAAATCATAAACATAGTTGTTGTATAGTAAATTATGTAAACATTACAATATGATTGTTTAGTTTTTATTTAGAACTGTCTCGCATTCGGAATTTTTAATATATTTATATGTATTTGTGGAGAAGTCATCAAAAATAGAGATTTGTATATGTAGTCGCTCAATAAACCTTTAATAGACTCGCAACATATGCTAAATTGTACACAATTGTTATGAAAAACCCCAAACATTTTAATGATCAGTGACATCAGCATGCAATGTCTAAATACTATAATAAGTTATACTGATCCAAACGGGAGATGGTTGATATTAGTACTTTTCCCATTTGCAAGAATTTAATTTACTAATGTATGCTTCTTGCAACAGTATTACTTGAGTGGAGACTCGTAAAAACTAGTAATTAGTTTCAAATTATTAGGCCTTATAAGCTACCGTCTGAAATAACGGAGGATCGAAGTTTCAGGAATAAATTAAAATGTTTCGTAATTAATAAGCCTTTTACAAGGTAACAGGATTTATTTAATGGTGATCTAAACACAGTTACCTGACGTATTGGAGCATTATAAAGTATTAGTTAAGTAAATGTTTCAATTTTAATATTGTTTTACACGCCCGTAACTTCGTTGGCGGTAAAGCAAAAAGTCATAACCCTCTTGTTTGCTTCAGCGTAGTCGGATAAGATCAAAGCATTCTATAACCATGTGTGGATGTCAAGGTATTCCTGTACCAAAAACAGGCCAAATCCATCCATCCGTTTTCACGTGATGAGAGCACAAAACGCATACAATAGATACACAGATACCCTTATCTATGTTTACACTACAGCGACAACTCTAGCTAAAATGCTCTAGCTAAAGGTGCGTCCACACTTGTATCATTTGCTCGTATCCGATCACCGTGGCGTGGCATGACTGCGTATCGCGCTGCTTGGACGCTTACTGTCGGCGCGGCGATTACGCCGAGCTTGTCCGATTTAAGTGTGTGATACGCGTAGCAACATGGATTTCGAGCGATCGGATCGGCGCAACGTCCAAACGCGTGATCGTGACACGCGATCATGCCACGGGACGAAGATTTGATCGGGCAAATGATACAAATGTGGACGCACATACATGCGGCAACTGTAGAGTTCGCTCTGTTAGGGTAAAAAATTAGTTTCAAAAATGCACACCTGACGACAGAAAAGCCCATTAAAATTCAAACTACAAAGATCATGTAATAAATAGTGACAAAATTTGATGACAAGCTGACTGGACTCTGTAGCTCAGTTGGCAGAGCGTGCGCCCCGGAAAGGCTAGCACTGGTTCAGATCCAGTCTTGAAATTTTGAATCTTTGTTTTTATAAGAATATTTTGCAGTCCAGCTTGAGCAAAATTGCTGTTGTATGTCTGTCTGGCAAAAGTCCGGACGTTCTCCTGTACAGGAATTTCACAACCGATTCTCGTGAAATTTTGTGAGCAGGTGCAATAATTACTTATACGGATTTTTTTTCAATATAGCGGATGTCGGGAGGTCTACAGCTCACAGACCAGTAGTATCTTTGTCTTATCTAGTAAGTTTTTTTATTTCAATACATACCTTGAGATAAATCTCCATGACAGCCGACACTATGAACGCGATGCCGGCCAACACACCACCTAGCGCCATCTTGTGCAAAGGATTCACCAGCATATTGCGCCGTTGAAAGAATGGGTATACGTACTGGAAAAAAATAAAGTTGTTTTGTAAATGTTTATGTCCGTCGACGGATCCCTTCGCTTCTCATAATCATCGAAGTCATAATCTTTTGATAAAAAAAATATATTTTAGAAACCGTTAAATTCTCAGTAGCTTTTAAAAGGTCACCTGTAGAACCGAACCCAATAGGTTAGGTTCGATTTGTTTTGTTACACTCCTGAAAAGTTAACGGTTTCGTTAAAGAATACGGTTATGAATTATAACTAATGAATAATTACATCATTACTAAATATTAAAAAAAAAAAAAAAAAAATCTGCATCCAAAAGTTATGGTTCCAGTGCTCCCCTATAGAAATATATGTTATTCTTTTCAAACCAAGTATAGCGGCTTGCACAAGACACCTATACTCCATATTTCCTAAATATCCATGTTGTAGTTTTTGAGTATAAACTAAAATGCCTGTGAGATACGGACGGACGGAGGTTTTGGCTACGCTACGAAATCTTAAAAAGTTGAAATAATTACATGCAACTACCGCAAACTGTACTGAAGAGATGGATTTTTGACTTACCTTATGCATCAGTGGTATAAATATTATGATAGAAATCGGATTGGTCACTTGTAGTTGATCAGGTTTGATGGTGATGAAACCTAGTTTGCCGTTCGCCTTTGTGGCTTGCAGGGTCCAGCGAGAGCCCTGTGAACAAATAGTGGTATTAAAACCTATTGGATGGTCAAACTTTTATGGAAACGAAGGAAAAACTCACTAAGAGATTATGTACCTATCAAGGACCATTAAAACAAAGACTGATCTCCATACAAAAAGCCGTTCATAAAAAATATTTTTTATGACTATTCAACTATGCAAGCATTATTAAATGTTACGATTTATTTATTATTAGTTACTTGCGAACTAATTGTTACTATACTATATTTCTTTATTCAAATATAACATAGTTAAATGTTTATTTTTATGGCGCCATCTAGTTTTTGCCAAAATATCTCCTTGCGATCGGAACACGATGCAAAGTATGGCAAGTGTCAGTCCTCTTGTTTTAATGGTCCTTGGTAATCCAGATTCCGACCGGGTTGCCCACGGAAAGGCTTATAACCACTTTTTTCTTTAAATATGAGTAAATGATAACGCTTCGGCTACCCTAGTAATTTTCCTGACGTCACGCCTCTGGAACCTATGTACGATAAAGCGAGCGAAAATAACTGACACATCCTAAAGGATCCAGAAATAGAGTCGATATTCATGCGCGCTTTGTTGTGCAGATATTGATGTTGGTGACTGTAGCACAGTAAGAAACGAGATAGGGCGTCGGGTGACTTAATGAAAGCACAACCACTTGATTTTCGAAGTGAATTTAATGTCTTTTACACAAATGCAGATACAGTGAGGTTAATTATAAATAACTTAAATTATTGATCAAGATCGACCAGGCGACCTTACGCTACCGCGATGGAAAACATAAGACACTCGCGACACTTTTAACAGAACCAAAGTCGATAGTGTTCACTCAGCACTTTCGTGGGAGCCCGGCAATCGATTTATCGGGAAAATCGAGTGACTCAGTGAGTCACATCGTCGCCGTGTGGGAACCGCATGGCGTAATTGTCGATAATTTTCCATCAGCACTTTCGTGAGAGTCCGTATGGCGTAACAAGTATAATAATAAGTTAATGTTGTGCCCCACCAGGATCTAATAGAATTTATGGATAGATCGGACACAACGGCGTTTACACTATCAACAAGAACCAAGCTCTTTTTATCGAAGATCCTCAATAAACAACCATAGTTCTACTTTTCATCCATCCTTTGCATGGAACCAGGCCCCTATTTCACAGTCGTGACAATTTTCGGGTGACAACGACAATTTTATGTTCACGGCGATCCCCGCAAGCTCGATACATCTTCTTACTTTATACTGGGCACGCAATGTACGTGAAATTGTCATTGTCACCTGACATTTGTCACGATTGTGAAATAGGGGCCAAGGTGTATGGCTCGAACAAATTTCATTTACTCCGGTTTTTCGCAGTTTTGAAAGAAAATTACCTACATTGGCTAGAAATAAATATTTATCCTCCCTCTATATCGTTTAAAATCGTCTTCTTATAAACTGATTCAGGAGACGTATCCATGGTAACGAGGCATAAAAAAAGTTGATTGACCCAAATACGTGACAGATTAGTCAAGTGGTCCCGTCCAGGGATCGGAACCGGTATTGTTTTCAACATAAATATCCGAAATAATGATTCGTTTTTAGGGTTCCGTACCAAAAAGGTACAAAAGGAACCCTTATGGTGCGATTCTGTCTGTCTGTCTGTCTGTCCGACTATTTAAGCGCCATATCTCAAAAACTACTTATGCTAACAATTTGACATGTGGAATATTTATAAACATGTATTGCACAGGAAATGTTTAAAAATATATTTTTATTTTCTAAAAAAACGGCGTATATAAGGGGGGGTAAAAATTAAAAGTCTAGCTACTGGGTCAAATGCGGTATCATATGAAAGGGCTGGGCCTGCACATTGTTGAACAATTTTTTTATTGTGATTACTTTTGGTTTTATTAACGAAAATGTGAAAAAAAACACCATTCCCCACTTTATCTCCGAAGTTTACCAATCGAAAATTATAACATTTTCACAATTTGTATTAATAAACACAAATATTACACGAAAATTATAGCCATGTCTCTAACTAGCTATTTTTTTTTTATTTGCAAAAAAACTATTTGAACAACCCAGTTGCGTCAAGTTTGCACCTGATTTGTATGCAATGCTCTAGATATGGTACCGGTAATAAAAATAGGGTAAGTAATAATTTGTACGGAACCCTCGGCGCGCGAGTCCGACTAGCACTTGGCCGGTTTTATTTTACGAGATTTTGGTATATTTTATTACAATTCTAGAACTTGAATCAGGTGTTTTTGTGATTAATTTTTCTTCTCCTAAATACAGTTTTAAAAACATTCAAGAAATCGCGTGTATTTTAGAATTTTTAAAAATGTATGGTTCGGATCCTTACACGCACGTCACCCACCTTTACCGGTGCTTCAGCGCTTCAACAGCAGCAGTGTGATCGCTCCTTAACATTGCAAAGACGTGAAAGACAAATAGTCTTATGAAGTTATAACAATAATTGACTTATTTAAAAAAAAAAAACAATTTAACGTATTATATCGCGTATATTATCTCATTTGAGTTTCGAAAGTTTCGGAAGCTTTTCAACTTTTTCCATGGTCACGGGTTGACTGAGACATGATATATTTTCCTCTGTGAAAGTTACAATTTGGGCAAACTACCCACTTTGAAAAAACAAATAAAGGTGTACAT
This sequence comes from Hedya salicella, assembly GCA_905404275.2. NCBI lineage: Eukaryota > Metazoa > Arthropoda > Insecta > Lepidoptera > Tortricidae > Hedya > Hedya salicella. The sequence continues at coordinate 6,245,956 of FR990106.1, read as the reverse complement.
ACATGCCAGATGGGCCTAATCTGTAAAGACAATGTGCCAGAAGGACTTAATTATTTTATTTTAATAATTTACCAAGCAGCATTTCACAAATGAGGCGTACTGAGAAGAAAAGAAACGCTGAAAAGAAAAACTGCCAGACTACCTCATTACTAATTATAATACTTAAAAAAAAACAAAGACTATTAATAGTAGATTGTTTCACAAGGGGCTAAAATAAGCCATTATGACACGAAGTGATTATTTGGACGAGGTCACGAAGTGAGCGAGGAGCTGAGTGTCATAATGGCTTTTAGCCACGTGTTAAACACTCTACTTTTCACTACGACTGCGAGAAAATAAGAAAGACAACATTAAAATTGTATATTCCATGAAAAACGAACAGTACAGTTTGAGCAATTCTATCAGAAAGTTTGGCCAATCTGATCAGGTTGTTTTCTTTGTAAGGAGTATGTAGCTGGCCGCTTGTTTTTTTTTTCAGTGTCATAGAAATTTGTATGGGATTATATGGCTTTCTTTTAAACCCTAAGGGCTAAATGTATTATTTCAGGCTCGCTTCGCGAAGCTAATATGACTTACTTTTTGAGCAGGAGAAGTGAAAACTACTTTTTAACAGATAAGATATTTTTACACCGTTCGGAAATTAAGTAATAATTGACTTACCATCTGATCAAGCAAGGCCCAGAAGACAGGCAGAACGGTGAACAGCATCAACACTGACAGGGTCTTCTTGATGTCTCTGATGAAACGCTTGTCGTACTGATGCTGCGTGCTATCCAGCCAGTGCGAGTTGCTGTCTTTCTTCCTCTTCAGTATTAAGTTCTTTAAACCCAACTGCAAATAAAAGAGTCCGTTTAATTTATACGAACTGAAATTATTTGCAGCAATCTATTTGGTAACTATTTTATATCCTCTCAATCTAATATATATCTAATAAACTGCAACACTAATTCAAAGTTAATACACCACAATATCTGTTTTTTATTCTTCCCCTTTCCCTTTCACATCTCTTGTGCTTCCTTGGGATGAAAGTTGTGATATAGTTTAGTCATAATGCTTGTTAAATTTGTAACACTCCTCTTTTTAAATTATCGGTCCGAAAGTGGCATAAATTGTGCCCCCCCCCCCCCCCCCCCCCCCTCCCAACCCCACCCTCTATTTTCTAAAACTGATGTCCAAAAAATATGATAAAAATCACAAAGATAAAACTTAATAAATACTTTCAACGAAATTTGTCTTTAACATGATCGGATATACCGTTTTTGAGTTATTGCTGAAAAACAGTGCTTCTCAGCAAAAGGACGTAAGTGCCGTGGAGATACGCTCTTTTGCTACAGTACACTTTTTATATCGTATTTTTACGTTAGTAGACGAACGTAGTAGAACTTTAGATTTTTTTGTATGAATGGCTGCGGAACCCTACACTGAGCATGGTCAGATATGCTCCTGGCCGGTTTTTTTAAATGCTACTTGCCCTCCGTCCCGCGTCCCGCCCCTCGATTCTTTTTTCATACATCTCGCCCAAATATGAAAGTAGCGGTATGACCATCAGTTATCTATTTTCCGTTCAAAGAAACACAAGATCACTAAAGAACTACCCTACATGAAGAATGAAGTGATTTTTTAATGCGTATTTCAGAGAAAATTTTAACAAAAATTGAAGCCATAATTGGTAGAATTTCTTAGAACATCTTTAAGATAAACGATCCTAGTAAACGACTTCGTAAATTAAATTTGCAAACACAGGAAAATACGTTGAACCGACATTCATCATACGGTCCTCTGGGTGTTTTACGAGAAAGTTTTATGTCGTAATAAATTATTTTATTTTATGAATACGAGTTACGGCCTGCAAAACCATCAAAGCTTTAAGTGGACTTCTGCATCTAATTCAATTAAATTATGTTAACAATAAAAATATCAGACATAAACTAGCAAATGACTGGGTAATTGTACGTATGTTTATTTCTCTATTTTTTATTTCATTTATTAATTTGTCATCATCATTAATCATCAAGGTTAATCAATGTTAGCTGAACAGCGAAATTAAACCAATTAAGCTGTATTAAAACGATGGACTATAAAGCCACAATAGTCAGTTTCGGCATTTTTTTGAGTTGATGAATAATACATTTATTCATGAACTAAAAGCGTGGCCCACAACTTTGAAAACATCATAACTTTTATTTTTCTTCAACGTAGCCGAGTATCAACCATCCTTATCCTATAACTATCAACCTATAACCATCTGTGAATGCCCAGCTACCCGTGTACCGAAAATAGTTGAAATCCGTTTAGCCGTTATGGCGTGATGAAGCCACAACGAGACATACAAAAAATCCAAAAATTATATTTTTTCGATTCAGTTACGTTCAAATAGTCCGTATCACTTATTTTTTTGAAGATATCTTCAATGTACAGACTTTTAATTTTTACAACTTTATAATACTTAGTATAGAAGACTACTGTGTAGATGACTCTAAAATCGGCTAAGCAACCGGCATCCAATAGGGTATGAATTTTTTACCGCATTTTTAATTAATTTATAATTAAAATCAGCCAAGACATACCAATGACATAGACATTTTAAACTGCTAATTAGACATTAGGATAGGATCCGACATGTACTGTAACTTCACACGATTGACACAATACTATACGGACATATAAACTCCATATTAAATTGTGTTTTGCTAGAGTTAAAAATAAAGTAAATATATTCTACCCAAAGATAATGTTTTTTTTTTCATTTTTTGCCATTTTTTGCCAAAATACTATATTTGATAGATAAAAAGTTGGCAACCCTAATTACGCGGTCGAATGCTTAAAGCGATCCCGCGGCTCTCCAAGTAAATTCGGAGTTGGCATTCATTGGTGGTTTTAGACGGTATTCCAACGGCTCAACCTAGGTTATAGCTTGGCAACTTCATTCGTGGACACTCCCATGGTCTCCCCCGCTATCTTTCCCCCCGTCGCTCGCAGACCATGGGGGAGTCACGAACAAAGTTGCTGAGCTATAGTACGTCATACCTGCTTTGATCCCCCGACTTATGCGGGTTGGATAAACGCATTTTCACAACGTTAAAAAAAAAGTGTTCTACACTATACAGGGAGATGTAGTGTATGTGTGCGTGGTCGCGCCGCACGGTACCATCTATGTGTGAAAAAACTGTGCGTTAAAATTAGCCCGTGGTTTCACCAGTTTGCCGTATATACTGTCAATAAATAAAGTAAAACAGTTAGATAATATCAAACAACAAACTGTAAACAACACTGAACATTTAATTTACCGTAATAATTATTCAAGTGGCAAACAATTTTTAACTGGGAAAATATTAACCCTTCTCATGCCGGCAGACTAACAAATCGAGCGAATAAATTAAATTAAACTTTGTATTGAGAGCGGGATAAATACGAGTGTTTACGGGAAATTGGGAAAGATCAATATCAAAGTTATAGGCCTCCAGTAAACTCATCGTAACTCAATACAAACCGTAGTTAGTACCAAGCACCATTCAAATAAGAGGACTCTCAATCACCATACAAAAATCAGTTCTTTGATATTTACGTCATCTATGCATAAGCACCATTATTAAGAACTATTCAACTTTGTAAGCACAACACAGTATTTAAATGTTACGAGACCTAGCGTAGCACCAACATTTTTACTTTAGAGTAAGTAATTTGTAATCAGTCAATATTGAAAAAAACAAATCAATATCCTACTAAACTAGGTATAAATATGGCGCGCTCTTTCACCAACGTAGTATTAAGTCTTATTCCAATAATAAATCATTATGTACTCGTGACTAAACTCATTATATGTTTCACCAATATTTAACCTAAGCAAAAAATCTCCACACTAGAGTAAAATCTTATACCGCCAATTTCGGCCGAGTAACCTGTTAGAGGTAGATTCGTATTGTCATTGTCACCGTCAAGTGAATACCATACTTATTTCCCACTGATGTATTACCCGAACAAGTTTAAATAATACGCAGCACCACTGCTCACGCCTGGGAGAAACTGTCTATTCTTACTTAGGTGCATTAAGATTTCATTCAATTAATTCGTTCAACGTTACCGAGTAACTATGTGAGAATAAGTTATCCCTAGATTAGCGTGATAAAACGAAATTCAAGTCAACCATCGAGTAAATCGTTAGAGTAAAGTTATACTGGGGTTAACTGGGGTCTGGGGTAGCCACTCTCGTGTAAATTAAATGTTGGTGAAATCAATTATCTAAAGCTTAGTATCTGTTTCTTTACGCATGTGCCATCATCACGCGCCGCGCCTCTTTCAAGGACGGATTACATGATCTAAGATACTAACGACAAGGCAGCAGCAATACATTGGAGTGAGACGCTTTAACTCCCCTCCCCTATTTAGGATGCTACATTTAGCAAATTGTAATAAGCACTTTACAACAGGCGATATTGTGGCAGGACCGGATTTAGGGCAACCGAGGCTGCAGCCCTGGGGCCTAACAAGTGACCGGCCCCCCAAAAAAAATTCAATTTTTTTTATGTATTTGGAACATTACTAGAGGCCTCCGGACGCCTAAATCCGGCCCAGCTTCTCGAATAAACAGTCTGCTATAATATGGAACTTTGTATATGTTTTTAATTGGATTAAAGAATGGCAAATATTAAACAGTTGAATCCCAGTCTGATTAAAGTCCAATTGGAGAGTAGATACTGATTTATCTTTCGATTTTAATTCAACCAGCATAGTAACGTAAAATATTATACTTAAAACACTTTTTACCCGATTGAATGAGGTTCTTGATTTTTCCTTGTTGTATATACTCGTACCACTTCCACCACTTTTTACTCGTCGCGTCAAAAAAACAATTGAATTTTGAATTATTATGTATCTTTGTATGTATGTACACATGGGTTTTTTTCGAATAATTAAGGGAATAAAATATGCAAGTTTGATTCGAGTATAAATATTTAACTAGTGCCTCTGTGAGCTGTAGACCCCGCGAGTCTTAATAGCCCCCATATCTGTACCATTTTGAAAATCTAATCTGCTCACACCACGACAATCGGTAGAGAAATGCGACCTGCAGAGGAGAGCAGCTGGATATCCGCCGGACAGACACACATACGAAATTATTTTTGCCAAAGTTCAAAAGTGATACGCTTGGCTCCCTACGCTCACTCTATCAATAATTTGGTATATATATGCTATTAGCTTCTGCCGGCGACCGTAAATTTAAGGGCTGATTGCAACTTATATAATACTAGCTTCTGCCCGCGACTTCGTCCGCCTTAAATTCGTTTATCGTGGATAAGGATATTTTTCCGGGATAAAAAGTAGCCTATGTCTTTCCCCGGGACTCAAACTATCTCCATACCCAATTTCATCCAAATCGGTTCAGCGGTTTAAGCGTGAAGAGGTAACAGACAGACAGATAGACATACACAGTTTCGCATTTATAATATTCGTATGGATTGTTCAACGGAGAACCGATCAATTAATGAGCATTAATTGATTGGTACGATAAAAATTATGATTGGTACGATAAAAATTTCAAATCATTTGACAATTTCTATTGCAACATCAAATTCCAATTTCTTTGTTATGCAATTGAAAAAAGTCAGATTTCTAAACAATTTCGATCGTCCTTTCCAATCCCGAATATAAACAAACCTTCTAATAAAGTTGGGTAACATAAACAAAACAATGCTGCGAGAATTTCGCTTGTTTTGTTTGTCGGTAACGATACCAAACCGTATTGAATTTAAATGCGAGTATAGCTCGCCGCAATGCGGGCAGCATCCAAGTTTGATCATTGAAAAGTTCCCTTTTATGTGGTTACCTACTGAGAACTAAAGGTATGTTTTAAAAGTTACACTTGTGGCTCGGTGAGTTGACCTCGCGAGCCTTTAAATATCGCCAAAATAAATAAAAAACTGAATCAACAATAAAAAAACTATATAATTATTCCACATTAATCGTTAAAAATGCGAGCTTTAGAGGAGAACAACCTGGAGCACTTGCGAAAGCATTTTTGCCCTTCGCGCGCTGCCCTCACTCGGTCAATAAAACCAAGAATTTTCATTACCTCCTACAAATTTATATCACTGTGTAGTGACCCTGTATACCCTACTACTCTGATGCATCACAAAGCATGGACATGTGAACATCATCTACCTATCAGTACATCCAAAAAAGTGTATGAAAATACGTAATGAGGTGCAAAACTATCTAGTAACTTTAGTTGAGTAATAACTAAATAATAACTGCACTGAATACTCACAGTGACGCATTTGATGAAATCGACCATCACATTTCCTTCAGGCGTTTTGATCACATATCGGCTTTTGGCACTGACGAAAATCACTGAAAACAAGTAAAAAAGTGAATTATATAAAATTAAATATTAGTATTACATACTTATATAAATTACTAGCTTCTGCCCGCGACTTCGTCCGCCTTAAATTCGTTTATCACGTATAATGGTATTTTTCCGGGATAAAAAGTAGCCTATGTCCTTCCCCGGGACTCAAACTATCTCCATACCAAATTTAATCCAAATCGGTTCAGCTGTTTAAGCGTGAAGAGGTAACAGACAGAAGACAGACAGACAGACACACTTTCGCATTTATAATATTAGTATGGATTACTTTATACAATCCTTGGGCAGTTGTATAACGATGGTCATTAAACTACAGTACGTGATTGTGAAACGTGCAAAGTTATACCAAAGACCCACAGGAAAAAATATGAATCCAATACAAATGTATCAAAACTTAATTAAATAATAAAGACTAAATATAATCCTGGCCACGGCACCGAAATATGTAGCTATAATTGAAAACGTTTTACTTTTGAACGAGGGCTTTCTTTGATGGAATCAAAAACAGGATAAAAATTAAATTGAAAAAAATCGAAAACATTCCGATTTCATAATTTGAAAAAACAACAATTTTAAAAATCCCTAATTCTAAAAGGGCATAGGTGACAAGTAGAGTGTGAGTGACAGACCGACACAGCGTAGAAAATCATACAGAAACACTATAAGGCTGCCAATCCATTGAAGTGGAGCAGAACGGAGTTTTGAGAAATTAACCAATCACATTCCGTAGATTCAAATTTGCTCGTGTGGGTTTCAACAGCGATGCATCCTCATTGCCCAGGTAGAGCATTATAAGCCAGTTTAAGCATTATAAGGGCTTTATAAGCTCTAATACAGCTTGTGTGCTACTTGGGTGGTCCATTTCGTACAGCTCCGCTCCGCTCCGCTTCAATGGATTGGTAACCTTACTGAGGCGGATTTAATATAGAAATTGTACTGCTGTTATTTTTGTGCGCTGTGAGTAGGGTTGCCACCTGTACTATGTCAATAGGGAATATGCATGTTTTTTTGCTTTATTAGAAGCTCATTTATGTAACAAAGAGAAGACAAAAAAAATCGAATAACTATAAAAATAACCAAGATATAAGCCATCAAACATTTCATTCTATCTCTTTCTAGCAAAACAGAATTATATAGCCGGAGTGCACTATGACGTAACAGTGCACGTCGGACCTCTGCGTCTAATTAGTAGTTTAAAATGCCTATATCTCGCGTGTTTCTTGACCGATATAAATTTTAATTTCACATTGTGAAATCGTTTTTATGGTATTTTGATATTTAGTGAAGAAAATCGATAAAAAAATCATGCATGTACCCTATTATACTATATATTATAGAAAATAATATAGTACGAAAAATACTTTATTTTCATTGCTAACTCTACTGTTGCACTTTTTTTGTATAAACATTGACTAAATCAATCAAATATTGTGCAATAAAGTGATATAAGATTGTAATTTGTATACGAAGAAGATGAAGGAATGAACGTGTACAATTTTTTTCCTAAATTTCCCAAAAGTACTATAGTTTGATAAGGTTTTGAGAAAAAAAATATATTTCTTCAAAAAAAAGGTGGCAACCCTAGCTGTGAGTGTTGTGACTGTGTCATATCCACCTAGTGACGTCATTTAGAGAATCTTATGCTTTCTCACGTTTTCCCGAATATCTTCAAAACTTGTTGCAATAAAAAAATGGGTTCCTTGATAATGAATTAACTTGAAATGTTGACAATTGACGGACTACTCATGTAGAAATAAAGAAGACGCAAATTAATAAAGAAAACTAAACGTGTAATAACATCACGTAGAAGTCCTTTTGCCTAGGTTAAAAGGCAGAATGTAATAAGCGACAAGAGTCTTAAAGGTTCATACAGCTTTTTAGCACACAGTACATTTATACTGTGTGTTTCTGTACGTCACGTGCACATTGTATAATAATATAAAATTACTTAACTCCACTCGTAATAAGATCTCATCACGTTTCACTAGATAGCACCTGACTGCGATGTCTTTGCAAGCAGTTGGAAGATGATTTGTGATGAATGTAAGAGGTTATGTGAGGCGATGGATGATCGTATGTCTTCTGTTACCTATTAATATTGTTATTGTTGTATTGTATAAAACAATTTAATGTTAGTATTTAAGATTAACATTGTATGCATTTCACAGCGCCTTGGTATCTCACTGTTAAGCTGTGTAATCTGTGAAATAAATAAATAAATAGATAAATTAACTTAAATATTTAATTAAAGATTCGGGTTTTCAGTGCCATTGAAAAGCATAAATAATCAGTTTAAATTCGAAACTTCTTATTTCTGTACATCAAAAGGAAAAAACTGGCAAGAGCATGTCGGACCATGCTCAATATAGGGGTTCCGCAGCCATTTATACAAAAAAATGCACTACAGATAAAAAAATACGATATGAAAAAAAAAACTAACAAAAGAGCATATCTCCCCGGCGCTTACGTCCTTTTGCTGAGAAGCGCGGTTTTTTGGCAATAACTTAAAAACGGTATGTCCGATCATACTGAAAACAATTTTCGTTGGAAGTATTTATTAAGTTTTATATTTATATTTTTTTAAATATTTCGGAAAATATTCACTAAATCAATAAGAAAATTACAAACATTAGTGTTTTTAGAAGATCTGTCGAATAATGTGCCACCCATTGATATTCGCTGTTTTTTTTTTTTTCAGTTTCGGTTCGTGATCGTGACACGCAGTCATGCCACGGCACGGTGATCGGATACGAGGAAATGACACAAGTGTGGACGCACCTTATGGAGTGCCCCCCCTGGGAATATATATTTTTTTTATTTAAATATCAAACTAAGTAGCGGCTTACACAAGACATCTATAGTTACCCCAAATTTCATCAGTATAGGTCTCACAGTTTCTGAGTAAAATGCCTGTGACATACGGACGGACGGACATGACGAAATAAGTAAGGGTAAATTAATAAGGGTTCCGTTTTTGCCATTTTGGCTACGGAACCCTAAAAAACAGAACCCTTGTAAGATCACTTTGTTGTACGTCTGTCCGTCTGTCGAGAACCTTTTTTTCAGGACTGAGTGGAGGTATCAAACTGAAATAATATGAAAAAAGAAAAAACCGGCCAAGAGCATGTCGGACCATGTAGGCATCCGCAGCCGTTTATACAAAAAATGCACTACAGATTAAAGCGTATCTCCCCGGCACTTACGTCCTTTTGCTGAGAAGCGCAGTTTTTCGGCAATAACTTAAATACGGTATGTCCGATCATGTTGAAAACAATTTTCGTTGGAAGTATGATTATTCACTAAATGAATATTTTTTTATAAACCTCAAAGTTTTTTAGAAGAACTGTCGAATGATGTGCCACACATTGATATTTGCTGAATTTTTTTTTTTCAGTTTCGGTTACATGTATGGAGTGCCCCCGCTAGAAATATATATATATTTTATTTAACTATCAAACTAAGTAGCGGCTCACACAAGATACCTATGTTCCGAATGTCATCAATATACATCTTATATAGTTTTTGAGTAAAATGCCTGTGACATACGGACGGACGGACGGACGAACGGACATGACGAAACTATAAGGATTCCGTTTTTGCCATTTTGGCTACGGAACCCTAAAAAGGTGTTGCCGTACAAATTGCCGACATCCGAAACCCTATAGGGTACTTTTAGTTTTGTTAGTAACTTGAAATTAGTTGTCAAGGTAGCTCTTATAGCACAACTAACGAAATAAATCTCTCCCTATTGACCGGTTTTTAAACCTCAAATACATTTCCTAGGTGCACTAGTTTAAAAACTTTACATGTGTCACTTCACATTTATGATTTTTTAAACCATTTTTAGAATCCATCCGAAAAAACGATTTATTATACTATTATCATATATCATAATGAAGATAAATAAGCGTTATGTCACGAAGGTTTCCTTTGGTATGACATTATGTAAATAGATCTAGACAGGAAGTAGGTACACTTTTAGCACTAAATACAAACTGATAAGAACAATAGCGATCTTAAAATTGACTACCCTTGTATTCCAATAGCAAAAGATAATATTTTTAAGGTCAGTTACCAACGCGCAACAGTAAATTAAAGGGCTTTTACACTTTTCTTAACTTAGTCACTGACGACAGGGAAGCAGCAATACTTTGGAGTGAGAGGCTTTCATCTCCCCCGTTTAGGATAATACATTCAGCAAAGTGTAATAAGCCCTTAAATACCACGCAGTTTGGCTATTTTTTTAATAAAACTGTGTCAAAACTCTTGGTAGGTAGGAACTCGATGATACTGGGATCAATCAATCACTGGTCACTTTATAAATTTAAATAAGAACTCAATTAATAGGAAATATGCATTGAATTTTTATTTTTGTTTTATTAAATTTAAAAGCTCATTCATGTAACAAACAGTAGAGAAAAATATTTTTTTGAATAACCAAGTATAAAAATAACCAAGTTATATAAGCCATTAAACACTTCATTCTATCTCTTTCTAGCAAAACAGAATTTAATATGGAGTTTATATGGCCGGAGTGCACTATGGTATCCAACTTATCCAACTTATAACTGTATACACTACTAGTATTAGACAATGCCTTTGTACCTATTACTGTATGGATCACGCGCGGAAACGGGACGGGGAAAATCCTAAGCTATTGAAAAAAGTAAGAGATACTAACAGTCCAATTTTAGGGTTAAAAGCTGTATTTACAATTTTTTATAAAATTAAGGTTATCGTTCCAATGCTTGACAGCTTAGGTAATCTCAATAATTGCCACCCTGTTTGTGGTGTACCAAACCTACCCAAAGAATATTTCAAAAGCGTGGCATCTGTATATTACAGGTAATAAACGTATTGTCTGGCCGTCCATCAGATGGATGGACGCTGTGAAGAGGCTTCCACATACTCCCACATCTTCATGAGGGAAGCCCCGAATTGGCCTGTTGTCCTGCTTTATTTATTTATTACACACGTAGACAATATCTAGTATTATATTTAAAGATTAGCTGGAACTCCAGTTTCAACCCGCTGGGTATTTAAATAAATAAAATAAATATAACAGGACAATTTTTACACAAATCGAACTAGTCCCACGGTAAGCTCAATAAGGCTTCGTATTTCATGATTAAGACTTGTTCATACAGGTTAAGGATTATAAGACTCACCTATAGAACACAGCACGACTAAGCCGGGAGCGCCAAACGCCAGTGAATAACAATCCTTATCTCCGAAGCAATGGACCTCCGACCTCAGAATAGGAGACACGGTTTTAGCTATTAGGCTACCTGTAAACAATCATAATAGAACTATCAATTATTGACCTACCTTACCTACCTACTAAGGTCAGAAGGTACGTACTTTATCAGTTTATCTTTTAAATTTGCAATCGATCGGAAAGTGCGTTTATATCTAGTGATATTCTACAGACAACAACAGCAGTACATGATCAGGTGCCCGTTAGATGGGGGCGGGGATTGACAACCGGTTTATTTTCCGTACCGGTAAGGGCCACTCTTTGAGAGCCTAACCCATAATAAAGGTTACGCTCGCAAAAAAACACTTTGACTAACCGGTTAATATCTCGGAGCGCAAACAGGTAACGAAATCCATTAAATGGTTAGAGACCGCTCCCTCAGTGGACAACGTTCCCAAATCAATTCGTTCGTAAGTAACCCCAAAATGAATACCGGTTTATCTGTAACGTTACAAGCTCTAGAGAGGGATTGATGTAACCTTAAATTTGCATCGGCTGACGTGTAGGTAATCTTAAATAGACTACCAACTTACAGCAAACTGAAAATATACTCCGTTTGTAATTGAATTCCAAAATCTAACATTTAGGAGCGCACATTTGCTGTGATTTGGTACTGCATTTTGGTTGAAGTGAAGTGATTATTATCAATAAAACTTCCCTTTAATTTTACTGGTTACCTGAAGTTCATCTTTATACGAAATAATGAAAGTAAATAATCAAAATGGAAACTGTTCGATTTTATAATTGAATTATAAATAATTATTAGGTATAACCGAGACTAGAGTAAGTAGGTATCTGGCGAGGCAGTAGCAATTGGTCGTTGTCTGTTTTCACGCTCCCGTACCAACTATGTTTGTGAACTAAGTCTGCATAAATACATACCTAAGCAAGTATTGAGGTACAACACACTGAAGTAGACGGTCAGGTATTTCTCCTGGCGAGGCAGTTGGAACTGGTCGCCGCCGAAGGCAGTCACACACGGCTTTATACCTCCAGTACCAACGGTTATCAAGAATAGACCGAGAAGTGTGCATAATCTGAAAAAAGTTTTATATGTAAGCATTTATTTTTACTGGCTTTTGGTTCTCTTAGGGCTGCCATCTTGATAATAGCTGCATCCGGAGAAAACTTAAAAAACCCTTAATATTTCGAGTAAATCGTATTTTTAACCGACTTCCAAAAAAGGAGGAGGTTATATGTTTAATAGTTTATATATTTTTTTTTATGTTTGTTCACCGATTACTCCGCCAATTGTGCGATTTTAAACATTCTTTTTTTATTTGAAAATATATACTCCCGACGTGGTCCCATTGCCACCAAGTTGGGATCCGATGATGGGATCCCAGGGAAATCGAGGGCAATCCTCAAATTTTATAGGTACTTATAACGTTTTTCATATATTTTCTTAAGCTATTTGCATATGGTAGTCATCATCTCATCATGCTGAGCTGATGACGGAAGGTACAACTCCTTAATAGTTAAGAGTTAGCGGATAATTCTTAAAAAAATCATCTATTATAGGTAGATACGTTAAGACTGTTAGTCATATTCTTTATAGTGTGCCCTGAAGTAGTCTCCTTATCACCAAGTCAGGATCAGATTATGCAATACCAGGGAAATTGAGAGAAACCCTCAAATACTATAGGTACTAACAATGTTTTGTACATATTTTTCTAAAGTTATCAGTTGTTTTCCTCTGGTTGTCATCATTTCATGCTGAGCTGATGATGGAAGGTACAATGAACTAACCAACTTTTACATTTCTTATTTCCAAAGACTCGAGATGCGTGCAAAGTGCCACTTTAGACTTCCCATTCAGGGCTCTACAAAATACTTTATATCACTACTAAAATCCATCACTAAAAAGCAAAAAATAAAAAAATAAAAATAAAAAAGCATAAATATTTGTTTCTGAGTCCTGGATGTTTCCCATGTTTAATAAGTAAATATGTCTTTTAAATGTATCGTCGAACGAAATTAAAACTAAAATGTCCGAGGGATAAAAAAAATTAAATAAAAAAGACCCGACTTCAATATAAACTAAAAAGCCAAAAATAATCTTTTATGTACGGTGCGGATCACATTTGAATCACCTTTTGAAGTCGGTTCCAAACCTGAAGTAAATAAAGTTCTTTATTTAACAAAAATACGAATTACTATGACTAAATATGTAGGTAGATAATAACTAAAGGCTCGCCGCCGCGCTTCTTAATAGTAATAAATTAATGGTTTGGCACCGACTTCAAAAGGTGATTCAAATGTGATCCGTAACGTACATAAAAGATAATTTTTGGCTTTTTAGTTTATTTTGAAGTGGGTTCTTTTTTTATTTAATTTTTTTTATCCCTCGGACATTTTAGTTTTAATTTCGTTCGACGATACATTTAAAAGACATATTTACTTATTAAACATGGGAAACATCCAGGACTCAGAAACAAATATTTATGCTCATCACACAAATATTTGCCCTTACCGGGATTGGAAGCCAGGACCTTTAGCTTCACAGGCAACGTTACTTCCACTGAGCTGAACCGGCCAATAAGGTATTCCCTGACACCCACCCGCCCCCGTATTGCCTAATAACGCGTTTGACGCTCGCAATCGGAATCAAGTGTCATGATTTTGTATGGGCTATGACAGTTGATTCCGATACCAAGTGTCAAAATTTCGTTAGGCAATAACCCCACCGGACGGCCTTCAAACTAAATCAAATCCAGATAAAGCCGGACGGATGGCAACCCTATTTTCACTTTACCTACGTATTGATCACTTAGCTTGGGTGAAATCGGGTAAGTAAGTCTATTTTCACTCACTTACTTATGATCTAATTAATTCGGAATTTGGTATGTAAATGTATGTAGATAATATGACAAACGATGGTATCAAAAAAAGTGTATTAGGGCCTAGGTAGTTGTTAGGTAATTTATTAATCTAATGTTGTCTGCGCTTACTTTATTATAAGTACTTAAGTAGTATAGCTTACGTTAAAAAGCTAAGCTCATTAAAAAGTAGGCAAACAACCGTGCTAATAATAGTTCAGCGGTAGATTACCTACCTAGAATAGATATGAATCTATTCTAACCCAAAATACAGATATCACAGATAACTACAATTTTTCGTAGCGCCGAGTGAACTCTTTTAATTAAGCTTTGAAACCAGCAGAAAGTGGTGAAATTTTGATTGCTAACATTTTTCCCCGACTCACAACACAACTAAACTGGGGAGATTCGAAAATCAAAACTTCATTCGCTCGTTACAGCACACTTAAGTGTATCAAATAAGACTAAAAGAGACGACGCAGTTTCAAATTTCGAACGTTGCAACGCTACAGATACAAAAGTAGAACGCTAGGCCGATGTTAGTGAAATCGTCGTGATTTTGCCAATTACTAGCTCGCGACGACCAATACCCATCTCACCGTGGCACACGTTATTAGTTTAGTTACTGCAACCGCATGCATCGTCCGTACAATACGGGCCAATCAAGTTCGCTGCGCTGATTGGGGGTATATGCAAGTATTATTGGATTGTGGTGAGTGATTTCGTTAAAGGGGTCTCGGCTCTCATTTATAACTGGAGCACCAAATGAACATGCTTTATTGACATATAGAACAAAAACTTTTTTTAGTTACTACCTTTTTTATTACTCTTTGCACGAATTGCGTGGAGGCAGAGGAGGACGCCCAAGTCATTCTCAAAAGTCTGTGGTGACCCAATAGCGAGCACAACACCTTGGGACTTCTAGGTATAACTCTTAGAATTCGTCGGCAACATCGTGGTTATACGTGGTTTTAGAAAAATACCTTTTATTCGCGATAAACGAATCTAAGGCGGACGACGTCGCGGGCGGCCGCTAGTATTTGAATATATCCACCGAATAACTCTTTTAAAACCTAACACATCTACCACTGTTAAATTAGATCCTGGTTTTATTTACTTACTAAGGTTGATTGTTTATATTTGATTATACCGATTTTAATGTAGGTATCAAGTTGTTTTCACGCGTACTACTTAATTGTTTTTATTAAGGTTGGCCAACATAAGAATTATCTAACGACATCATAAAATGCAGTCCTCACGATACAATCCAACTAGACTGCTAAATTGACGATTTAGAAACATAGCCGGATCGAGAGTTACGAAAAAAAGTCCTCGAAAATCAGATAGTGTAAAATACGCTTAACAAATGTTGATGATCTGATCTAGTCAGCCTATTCAAATTAAGAAAATAAAAAAAACATGGTATTATTTTAGGGATGTGTAGGGCCTAAGGAACGAATATCGATAATAATGTAGCAGAGAAAGTATGGGAGGGAAAAACATGCTGCGCCGACCCCAAATAAATGGGATAAGGGCAGGAGAATGATGATGAATGATGAATGTAGCTTACATTCAGCAATCGTAATATTGCTATATGTTATATTATATCTGTTAGTATTTTTATAACGAACCTTAGTTACTCTTGTTTCTATGACTTACCTTCCAGGTAAAGCTAATTGAGGGATAGCTGTTATGGCAACCAATAAATTTCCAGCCGCATATACAAACATCATATACAAGATTGTCCTGTAACAAGGTTTGTTTATTATTAAATGCATTGTTTAAATATTTTTTTTTATAAGATTAACTAATAATTAAAAATAGGCTACTGCAGTTCAGCCATTATTTTAATTGATTTCTTAAAAATAATAATTATACACTTTATTAGCATTTTCTGCCGAAATTGCGTTTACGTATACGATTCTAACTACACCTCATTAGCTATTTGTGCAGTTCTTTCTAACAGGTAATTTAGATTTATTACATGAATAAGTAGTATAAGTAGGAAAGTTTATTATTTTAGAACTAAAATAAAAAGTGACATAAATAGCTAACTATTGACGATTTTTTTTTAATGTAACGTACCTAAACTTTCCAAGGTAATTGTCAGCCAGTATTCCACCAAAGATAGGGAATAAATATACGAATGTCGTGAAAATATGATAAGTTTCTGTTGCTCCATCGTCAGTATATCCCAATTTGATGCGTAAATATAACGTCAAGAATGCTGCAATAAAATATTTGTCATAAAACCGAAACCGTTTAATAATAACAATTAAGTATACAAACTCAACAAACAAATTCCAATATTCGAAGTTCAAAACCAAACATTTGACGCAGCCCACAAAGAGTTAATTTGGCACTTTAAACTATTTTCTCTTTAAAAAAAAACTTAAATAAGCTTTGCTTCGCTTCATGACTTTACGACATCATAGGGAAGTATTTTTGTACCAACATAATAACTAAAATTGAAATTTCGAAAAAAGTCGTTGATTGACCTATCAGTCAAACAGTCTGTGGCTATTCAATTCACGTAACCTTACCTCGCATGCCAGAGTAAGAAAATCTTTCGCAAAATTCTGCAACCACTATAATTATTACAATTCTGGGAAACCGGTCCTTCACCTAAAACAAAACATAGATAAAATATGGGTCAAGGCGTATTATAGGCACCTGAAATTGACACTTATTAATCAAACTGTAAAGAAGTGTTTTCCATAAGGTTAATCTATTCTTAAAATGGCATGCCAAGAATATGATTATGGTGACAATAATATCTACGTTAACTCTTAAACTTTACCGAACATTATCCTTATCCGCTTGTGCATATAAATAGATGACCACGTAATCAATTTATATTGATAACAGACAACAATATGGCTTTCTATATTTGACAGTTATTATTATTGCTGGTTAGTGTGTCAGGGCAGAGGTCACAGTTAGCACGTCAAGCTCTGCTGGTCACTGGCGATTTTTAACATTTTTAACCTTTATTTTTAACCTGTTCAGTTGGAACCTTGGCTCTTGCAAAGGTAGTACACTCAGCGTCAAATATTTGGTAGTATCCAAAGCACCAAATATTTCGCAAGCGTCTTTATTACTAGAGGAACGAAGTTATGTGACGATATATTTGGCGCTTTGGATGCTACAGACTATTTGACGCTGACTCTGTTAGATGAGTTGGATCGAAGTTTTATAAAAATAAGGAATTAGGACTAGCATTTTTTGCAAAATCTAGGTCTTTCATTACTTACTATCTAGATAGTAAGTAGTGACCTCTATATAAATATCAGGATGATATTTATAAAGAGTATTTAGTATGAATCTACCGAATCTTTCTTTATTATTTTTGACTTAAATATTTAAAAAAATGTATGACTCTGAGGCAGACAAACGTTTTAGAGTATTAAGTATATAATCCTTTTATAGTTTACAGACTTTTCATTTTTACAACTTTGCAATAGTATTAGATATCGCGATACCGATGTTTAAATGTGTTTACTTCCTGACTTATAGCGACAATTAAGTACATACCCGAGGCTTGGAGTCACATTCTAAATCCTCTTGGCTAGTCGGTTTGCTCATTTTGCAAGAACACAACACACTGGGTATCAATGCGACAAATAATTGAACTAAACACGATCTTACGTTTATATTGTTTTCGCTCCTAACACGTGTTTTCTCTGCAAACAGCCCTATCACACGGCTCGACTTAACCAATCAACTTAATAAATATCAACGCAAAGGCAAACAGTGTTCTTAGACGATATAAGCTAGGTTTATCATTTGATGTTACTTTAGAAAATTACACCGCCTAATTATAGAACTAATTTAATTTTGAAATTTATAAACGGTTTGCTATATCTCTCTCACGACGATACGAATTTCGAATTTCAAGCTTTGGAAGTAGCCTGTGGTCTTTTCACAGTGGATTATAATCGATCCGTTTGTTTAATCGCCAGTAAAAAAACGACGATTCCTGGACTTGATATCAAGAATTTAATCATAATGGGTGTGTTTACAGATCATTTCGGAGTCAAAGGAGTCATGGCCAAAGTGGGACTTTCTGACAACACGGATTGTAGAATGTGCGGTGAGAAGGCTGAAACAATGGAATACATATTATGTGAATGTCATGCCCTCGCCAGACAGAGAATGAAGGAATTTTGTATTGAGTACCCAATGCCAAAGGAATTCCCGACGCTACTATTGGTGTCCATCATCCGATTAATGGAGATGGTAGAACAAACTATTGAGTAGCAAGAAGGGGTAACAACACAAAAGATCTCACTGGGTCGAAGTGTATCCGTAAGGACCCCTATTATTAAGATAAGATAAGATAAGACACCACAAGAAATAAACAAAATGTCTGATTCTTACGCTGAAAAGTGCCTCACTATACCTAACTTCGCGAAGCGGGGTAAAACGAAAGTTTTAGGTCCCCTTGTCTTAGCTGGAGCCGAGGGACACTTGCCATCAGTACAAACAACGCCACGGGATTACTGCCGCCGAAGCGTAAAAACATCGTTTCATACATGTGTGATGCTAGTTTTAGCCCTTAGCAAAACAATCAACTATTACCTTCTCAGTTTTTAACACAATAAACACTGATGTCCGGTTCCTTAGAGGATTGAGCTTTTGGCATTGCATGTGAATATATAAATTTAGTTGTAAATATACTCCATAAAATGAGCTTTGCTTGATGACTTTATGACATCACAACGAACTCTTTTGTACCAACATAATAACGGATAATTTTGAGTCGTTGATTTGACCTATCAGTCAAACAGTCTGTGGCTTACTCACCTCAATTCACGTAAGCTTACCTCGCATGCCGGAGTAAGAAATTCTTTCGCAAAGTTCTGCAACACAATATTGCTTGTTAATGTCTATAAATTTGGGAGTAAATGAAAATAATACAACTTCTCATTAATTTGGTATTAACATATTTATAAACAAAAACACAAACGTAATACGAATAACAGTAGCAATTCCTATTAAAGTCAACAATAGTCAAACGTTTATATCACACAAATATTATGCACACAAGGTCGATCTATTTAAATTTTCCAAGTTCATTGGCCGTTTTTATGATCGACCTACGCAACTCCGAATGTCACCAGAAAATTATCAATACTAGAATATTTTTTTAATCACCGATGTCCGTATTTCGATTGGTATTCAAATATATTAAAATATACATACCTATATAGTTATGCCATTGATGAAAGGGTAGGTTTTTAGATTTTCAATATTCTATTATTAGATCACAAAAGTCACTAACACAATAACGGCTATCTTATCAAATGGGTGGTTTCCTCTAATTGCTTTTGTAACAAGGATTTAGTAAGCGCACTTGAAGGACTTTATAATTCTATTTTAATTATTATTATTGAAATACATGCTTAACTATTTAATAGCTTGCGTATCCCTCTTAACTTCTATCTCTTCTATCAGTAAGTTTTTATCTAAACTTCATCTATAAAAATATATCTCCCTCCCGTCTTAGTCTCGCTCATCCCTCTCGATCTTTAAAGTAGATCTTAATTACTACGAGTATTATCGGTCCCTTCCATAACACCTCAACTTGTTTTACTAGTTCTATGGATTATATGGCCAAGTAATATTAGTATAGTTATTTATCTTACTATTATTTAGTTATATGTATTTATACTACTTATTGTGTTTGTTTATTATATATGCACAATACTTAAATTCCAAACTGCTTTGCGCCACTTACTCATTCATTATAGTTTTTTTCTCAACGTCTCACACTACCGAAAGCTTGTCTGGAAGAGATTGCTTGCGAACGATAAAGATCGCCTGTTTTTTGCCTCTCCTTGAATGTATTCTAGTCTGTACTCTGTTTTGTGAGGTGTGTAATAAATAGTTATTGTATTTAGATTACTTAAACTAACCGCTTTATATAACCACTAAAATAGATATAAGGATCGATATAAGTTACTAACATAATGTCAGAATAATATGGATCACATGATAAATCATTTTCTTTTACTAGAAAACTTATTAAATGCTTCAAATCGATGTCGGGGATAAAATGCCTGGAATTCTTGGTCACTTCTGTGGATTTATGTCCTTGGATGCGGTTTGTGTACAAGTGAGAGTCACGCCAGCGATGTGACGTTGGAACGGTAGGTGTGTGCCTCCGTATGCAAACAGATATCTTTACTATTATAAAGTTGTTGTCTGCACATTGAAAATAATTCCAAAAAAATAAGAGAAACGCCCTATTTTAAGCTCAATTAATCGAGGAATATTTGTGTATATATTTTAATGTATATATGTTTTTGTGAAATCGACGGCAGGGTTTCAACAATTTTTGATACACGGGTAGCTGGACATCGACAGATGCTTATAGGATATCATTTACCCAGGTACGCTGAAGCAAACAAGAGTTATCATCTTTAGGGTTCCGTAGCCAAAATGGCAAAAACGGAACGCTTATACTTACTTTCTTCATGTCCGTCCGTCCGTCCCTATGTCACGGGTATTTTACTCAAACACTACAAGATGTACCTACATTGATTAAATTTCGAGTACAGGTGTCTTGTGTAAGTCGCTACTTCGGTTGATGGTTAAATAATAAAATAAAATAAATCTAGGGGGGGGGGGGGGGGGGGGTGTACTCCATAATGTAACCGAAAATGATTGTTTTTCAGCAGATATCAATGAGTGGCACATATTTCGACGGATCTTTTAAAATCATTTTGAGGTTTCTAAATTTTTTTTTTATTTAGTGGATATTTCTGGAAATAATCGCTCCGAAAGTAGCATAGAATGGCCCTCTTCCCCCTCTATTTTCTAAGCGGTATGTCTAAAAAATGTGAAAAAAATTACAAAGATAACGCTTAATAAATACTTTAAACGAAAATTATTTTCAACATGATCAGATATACTTACCGTTTTTGAGTTAGTGCCGAAAAATGGCACTTCTCAACAAAAGGACCTAAATGCCGTGGAGATACGCTCTATTGCTAGTGCACTTTTTCATATCGCATGTTTTTTCATCTGTAGTGTGCATTTTTTGGTATGAACGGCTGCGGAACCCTACATTGAGCCGGTCCAGCTCTTGGCCGGTTTTATTGTATTCTATAACCATCTTCCCAGCTACCCGTCTACCAAAAATTGTTGAAATCCGTTTAGTCGTTTTGGTGTGATGAAGCCACGACGACACGTACAAACTTACAAAAAATCCATTAAATAGTAGATTGTTTGACAAGGGGCTAAAATAAGCCATTATGAGACGAGGTGATTATAAAATATGTCTGAGTGTCATAATAGCTTTTAGCCACGTGTTAAACACAAAGCAAGTGCCTAATAGAAATTGATGTTCTTTTTTCCGATGAATAGGCAATAACACTAAAAAAAACAGTTCAAATGCATAAATTGCTTCAGTTTTCAGGATTTTACTTACTTTAATATAGTATAATCAATAGACCTCTAATTTTAATATTTTTTTTCAAACTTAATTTAAACGGAACCTTAAACACAGCGCCTTAATTACCCACCCATATTGAGTATAATACTGAACAACTCATTATAAGCCACGTCACCTAATAAATATTGTACTAAGTTTAAGACAATACCAAGCTAACCGTCGCGTCGTTATCTTTCTGTATGTTCTTTTGTAATAGTAACGTACGATAAATTGATGTCAAACTTATTGCATTAAAACTATTTAATCGAATTATGTCACGTTTGGTGGGAATGTAGGGAATTATGTATACCTAATGAAACAAGAATGAAAATAGGGGCGAGGAAGGGGGGGTATATATATATTTTGCTAGAAGGCGCCCGCAACTTCGTTCGCGGAGGAGAATGTCATAAACTCTATTTTTGTCGACAGCGAAGTCGGGTAAAAAGTATCCTAATACCATCCGGAGATACCCAGCTACCCGTGTACGAAAAATAGTTGAAATCCGTTTAGCCGATTTTGCGTGATGAAGCCACGACACATACAAACATACAAAAAATCTAAAAAATATATAGGTACCGATATATCGGGACGGAGAACAACCCTAGGTAGGTACACCCAAACAAAAACCTGATAAATCATCTGAGTGAGCTTACATATCCTTCAGGACATGGCATACATTTTTCGAATATTAAATCCGTAACTTATCGCAGAAAAAGTAACATTGATGGTTTCACAATATTTGGTATACTTTTCACGAATCATATTTTTTATGATTATCATAATATTATGCCATACATAATATTATGGGCTATGCTCGGTATTACTCTACGAGATCGAATCAGGAATGAGGAGATCCGTAGACGAACCAAGGCCACCGACATAGCATACAGAGTAAGCAAACTGAAGTGGCAATGGGCAGAGCACATAGTTCGAAGAACCGACGGCCATTGGGGCAGAAAGGTTCTAGAGTGGAGACCACGTACCGGCAAGCGCAGCGTGGGAAGGCCACCCGCAAGGTGGTCCGACAACCTGATTAGGGTTGCGGGGGCTCGCTGGATGCGGGTCGCCTCTATCCGGCCCATATGGAAATCTATTGAGGAAGCCTGTCTCCAGCAGTGGACGTCCTACGGCTGAAATGATGATAATATTATGCGCAAATTTCGGGTGTAGTTTGCCAGTGTCGTATTATTGGTCCTCTATCATTTACCCGAATTTCATATGCAATAATCTCATATGGCCGAAATTCGTTCGCCATAATTTTATATGCCATAACGATTCATGTGCCGTAATTTTTTAGGTGCCATAACGATAGGTTTGCTATACATTTCATTGTCCCTAGAATCAAGTGTTCTAAAATCGTATGCCAGAAATAGGTATACGCGGGCTAGTTTTCTGCA
The DNA here is from genome assembly GCA_905404275.2 of Hedya salicella. NCBI lineage: Eukaryota > Metazoa > Arthropoda > Insecta > Lepidoptera > Tortricidae > Hedya > Hedya salicella. Next base: position 6,222,681 of record FR990106.1, on the reverse strand, counting down.
ACTCGACGTCTTAAATAGTGCGCCTATTTTGCGTGCCAACCCTACTACCATGAAGCCTAGCAGATCCTTGATGCTGGGGATATCTTCTGAGAGTGACCTCGGAGCTGCGAGGTGCTCTGCGCAGTACTTGGCCACTCCTGGGCATTCGAGGATGATGTGGGGGCTCTTTTTTGCTTTCATGCAGGCCCTGAGGACTGTTAGTGACACTTAGAGTAAATAAGTGTTTGTTTAATAAAGTCCATGTCTAGTTATTGCTCCAGTTACTAGTCGGAGCTGAGGCCTTTTTAGCTGTCTCGGCTTACATGAGAATTCAGGGTAGATTGTCGGAAGCGTCTCCTTGATCTGCCTGCAGGTATCAGAAAATTCAAACGTCTTAATAATGATTTGCCATAAAACACTCAGAATGCGTAATATTGCTCGTACAATTTCTCCAGGCGTTTGTTACTAATGTAATGTAATGTGTAAAGGAGTCTGGCTAATGAAAGATGAGACTGGAATCAACCGCGAAATTTTAAAATGTAGGTAGCTGCGGTGTGACTATATGAGCTAGAGTTAAACAAATTCTTAGCTTTTGTCATTAATTATTTAGTTATTAGTTAATCAGAAAAACATTCTGTCTAGCTCATACAGGCACACCGCAGCTACATTTCTGTTGATTCTAGTCTCATATTTCATTAGTTAATATACAAATCGAATGATATATGTACAAAACTGCGACAGATACATATATTTATATCACATTAATAAGAGTGAGACCGGCACGGCAATGTAAAAACATATAAGTTGCACATAATATAACATCGTTCGCTTGATTAATGATTAGCCAACCGAATCATATCGTCAGGATGCTACTTAAGATGGCGGATCAAATTCAAACCATAGACGTAAAACGGTTATTTCACTGTCAAACAAAGTTTAAAAAAATGACATCAATACACATACAGAAACGGCGTTAAAATGTGATTATGAGTTGTATTTTGTCTTGTGGTAAATACTAGTTATTCTATATGTGTTAAGTATATAGTATTTGTGGTGTAGTGGAGTAATTCGTTCCCCGAAAAGTAAGTAACAACGAGTTTGGTTGCTATGTTAAATCGAAAACAGTGTAATTATAGTTATACCTTTGCCTAACTACTTGCGTAACTACCGAAGGCCTAGACGATGCCGTACCCATATCCTATCTATATTATATAGAATATTTTAGGGGCTCTTGGTCCCTGACTAACAGAACCTTGACCTGGCATGGAGCCCCAATCTCTGCATTTGCACCGTGGCCGTTGGTTGCCTAGCTACGCCACAGCATACATAATTGGAAGATTCATCTGACCTCATCCCTGGCCGCTACAAAACTGTACTTCTCTGAGTACTAATATGTATATAGTGATATAGTGTTTTGAAGTTTTTCTTAAACGGTGGCCTTGATTTACAAGCCAAAATAAGAAAAACGCTTAAAACTCCTGTCTGAAGCACTATCCTCAGTTTGTACTTGGTATAATACATTAGGTATACAGGACTACTGCTGTTGAACAAATAAGAGGAGTTATGAGGTGAATACTAAATTAGTGACTATATGAAAATTACTTGGTGTAGTGGCTCACTTACATTGTGTTAAAAGTAGCAGCTTTTTGTGCACCAATAAAGGGTAAAGTAAACCTTTTTCAAAAGAATAAAGTAATAAAATAAATATTTAAAGGATAATTTGATAGCCTGGTTTTAGTGGTATGATTGGTTGACACGCTGATGCTGGCCTGGAGAGTTATATGGTTATGGGCTCCATTCTCCGCACTTAGCCTGTGAAAACCAGGCGTATGGGAATGTTGCTGTCTAGGGGTCTAGCCAGCCTATGTCCGTCCAGAAGTGCAGGATCCTTCTGATGTCTCCACAGGCCTCCAGGAGCGACCTTGGTGATAACGCCTGTGAAGACATCACGAGGATTTTCATAAGAGAATTTCAGCCCGTTGTTTAGCTACGCCAAGCAAGGCAACCCATATACAGGAGACAGTTGATTATCCTGGAACATATAATTGTTTGTTAAGTGGGCAATATTCATGATGGTGCCTACAGGCCTGTCAGTAACATCAGGCGCATGTCTGGGTGTGGTGCCACTTCCTGGAACTGTCTGCATGTACTGGTTTTTGCCCATTGATCAGTGTGTTGTGTTTGTATGCTATGACGTAGCCATGTCCATAGCTGGTTTAAAGCCTGGAGAGCTGTTGGTAGTGTTGATTTAAATCTCATTGGCAGTGGCGGATTTGCCCTATGTTTCAAGTAGGCCCAGGCCTAGGGTGGCCAGATATTAGGAGAAGCTAAATTTATTTCATATGTATCTGTTACCTCTATCATGAGAGTCGAGAAAGGGGAGGCTGGTACAACACTGCCTAGGGTGGCCAAGACCGTAAATCTACCACTCTTCGATTCACTCATCAAAGGTTATTTACAAAATATACATACTCTAAAAACCGCCGAATCTATGAAAATCCAGTGTTAGCAGATCCACCGGGGCGGGACGGGCGGACATGACAAAGCTATAAGGGTTCCGTGTTTGTCATTTTGGTTATGGAACCCTTAAAACATCAAATCCGCTCAGGTATAGGGTGAGGAGTGAGGGGTGGCATCCATTTCACATAGATAATTCCATAAAATACAGTACTGGACAGTGCAGTTTGATAAGTTTCAAAAACTTCTGAACTTAAAAGAAATAAAATTTAAAAAATAGTAAATACCTATAACAGTTGTGCAATAAAGAATATTAGAGAAGAGTATATTGTATTGTAAATATAAATATTTTTGTATACGAAAATGATTAAGCTTCTTTAAATTACTTAGTCTCCTACCTAGAGGAGCCCAAATTTGGTATGTTGTGAAAATATTTCTTGGATTTTAGAAAACAGTTTGCGGCTAATGGAGTCTTTTAATTGGATACCACACACAATAGGTTTCTCAAAAAATGTGTTCCATTCCCTTACAAAAAATGTATGACGTCACAACAGCCCCTCGAGAATCCTTTTCATAACTGTCTCAAAATGATTGTGTTAACCTAAGTATCTATATAGCAAACGGTTTTGTACGTCGATTTGCGATTTTGCTTCAATATTTGCTTGGTACTCTATCCACTAATAACTTCAACATTACTTTTCAGACACCAAACAATGTCGAAGCCTCAGTCAAAAATACCATCCCCCGCACGATCTCATGGCGCCATCACGCCCCGTCGCCGCCGGACGCGACGGACGCTCAGCATGGCCTCCCCGGCCAGGTCTGATGCCTCCGGCAGGCTGTCGTCGGTTGTGGAGAAGTTCATCAACAATGACAAGTTTACCATGTCACCGATGAAAAGGAGGTCTGTGTTGCCGGATGACACTGAAATTGAGGCACCCAGACGTAAGTATACATGTTACGAATAATAAAATATAGCAAGGGATGATCTTGTATAAAATAATTTAACTTTTCTGACGATCGGTTTTTCTAACAGCTTGGGCTTTCCTCCAAAGACTTCCATATCTATGTCTCTTGCAATTCTGGTAAATTCTTAACTAGCAACTATTTTAAGGTAATTTTCCCAAATGTTTCATTTGTCAATCCCTGTTTCCCAACTAAAATAATATCAGAGTGGTAAGTACTTACTTACCACTGATATTATTTTAGTGCATTTCTAATTTTTCTCTGCATATCGTCACTACTTTGAAAAAAACTTATACATCTCTGTACAACTTCATGAAAAACGATGTAAGTACATACTAGGTCCATATACACTTACTGCGTTGCTACTTGAAGTTTTTTCAAAGCAGTGACGATATGTCTTGCCCATTTCACAATCGTACCTATGTCAAAATGGAATAGAGAAAGTGTAATTCGAGTAGAAAAGAAATATAAAATAAGATTAAACAAAATTAAAAATATATCTTAATTTAAAGACACAAATAAAATATGAAAAGTACTCGTAATCTATTAAAAAGTTCTATAAATGTTTGTACATTAAAGATATATTCAAAAGAATGTTTGTTACGGACTATTTGGAAGTCAATGAAAAGAAATTATTATTTTTTTGATTTTTTGCATATTTGTAAGTGTCGTTGTGGCTTCGTCACGCCAAAACGGCTAAACGGATTTCAACTATTTTTGGTACACGGGTAACTGGGAATCCCTAGATGGGTATAGGATACTTTTTACCCGACTTCGCTTTCGACAAAAATAGAGTTTATGACTTTCTCCTCCGCGAACGGAGTAAACTGCATCTTCTAGTAGGTAAATAAATACTTAATATAATATGAACCATCGAGGCTCAAAACCAGCAGCACAAGCACAAATTTCAAAGCCTCTTGAGTTGTCCCACTGAATGTTCTAATTTTCTTTCAAATATTTGTGACTTTTGCACACACCAGGACAGCTTCATAGGCAGGATCGCCAACTTGGCCAAAATCGTGTTAGTTTAAATTAAATCAATGTCATTGAATCATATACATAAATTGGTGTCTCAAATTCGTACAAACCGTTACCTGCATGTTATATCAACACTGCACAGGTTTATTTGAAGCCCCCTTATTGTACCGTGTATTTCCACTAGTATAATATGGGGTCAACAAAAAACACAAAAAGGAAAACACAATTTGACACAAAGACAGCACATTTAATGGCCCTACGACGCGATCGCCGATTATTGGCGAGCTGGTGCGACGTGCGACGCGGTTATACGTTAAAAAGAGCACCATGTTTTTCCATCTCATTCTAACGTATTGCTGCGTCCCGCCTGCTCGACAACGATAGGCGATCGTGTAGAGGGGCCATAAAGTGATAAACAATATCTTGTGCAGGTGCAAGTTGGTGGAAAAGGCTTGAAGGGAGTTCCAGAGATGTCTTGGAAGCCCTGGATACAAACAAGATGCCCGATGATTTGCTTGTGGAAGAATACGAGTTTGAAGTTCAGAAGTAAGTGTTATTATGTAGATATCTATCGTTTTGCATTTCTAGCACAATATTCCGGGGAAGTAATAGAACACGTCGGCTAAAGTCGCATATCTCGTAACTCCATGCGGATAAAATTTCACAGCAGGCACAAAAATCTTAACTTTAACAATATGGCGGTCAGATAATAAAACTGAAAGATGTAGAGCCGGTACAAACGACGCGTTATACGCGCGTTTAGAAAAGGAATTCACTATATGCTAGGGTGGGAAAACGAACGAACTCATTCTAATGTATAACGTTATCCTTTTCTAAACGCGCGTAAAACGCCTCGTTTGTACCGGCTCATAGAGATGAGATGAGATAATTTATTTCAAGGTAAAGTTCCAATACATTTTTTTATGTCACAATTATACGAATTCATATCATGATAGTCAAAAATTGAATATTGAAATTAAAATAGGTAATGTTCATCATAATTTCAGCATTGGTAAAAATAAAATAACGAAAAATGAACAAGTATCATAATTGAATTATCCGGTAGGGATCGTCGTCACAAAATTTAAACAATAAATATTACAATTATTAGTAATTTCCTGCCTCGCACGACTGAACTGTGGAATAAATTGCTGCCTGCAGTATTTCCGGACCGATGCGACATTCAAGCCTTCAAGAAAAGAGCGTACTCCCACCTGAAAGGCCGGCAACGCACTTGTGACTCCTCCGGTGATGCAAGTGTCTATGGATGGGCGACGGTGATCGCTTACCATCAGGCGACCCGTCTGCACGTTTGCCTCCTATGTCATAAAAAAGAATTACAATGCAAATTCTAGATTCATCAAAATAAGAGTATAAATAATTATCCAAATTTCAGTAACAACCGCTAAATTATTAGTGGAAAAATGAAATTATCCAAGCATAAGTATATCCCAATAAGCATCATACACACATAACAATACATAACGTCATAATATTACACTCATATCATAAGTTATATGCTCGCATTGCATACATTTCTTGGTATAACCAAGGACTATTAAAACAAGAGGACTGACAATCTCAATACAAAAAAGTTTCCCCGATATGTACGACGCCATCTATGTATAAGAATGTCTGCCTGCGACTCCGTCCGCCTTAGATTCGTTTATCGCGGATCAAAGGTTTTTCCCGGGATAAAAAGTAACTTATGTCTTTCCCGAAAACTCAAATCTCTACCTAATTTCATCTAAATCAGTCAGGGATCGGAACCAGTATTTTTTAATACAAAATATTCGAAATAACGGTTTTTTTGGTTCAATTAAGAGATTTTCGTATATTTTATAAAAAATCTAGAACTTGAATCAGATGTTTTGTGATTAATTTATCTTCTCCTAAATACAGTTTTAAAACATTCCGGAAATAGCGTATATTTGAGAAGATTAAAAAAAATACCGGTTCTGATCCCTGAAATCTAAAAAATATTTGCTTTCCTTACAAATTTTCACCCCCTTTATCGTTCCTAAAAGCGCTGAAATTTGACATAGATTATAGCCTATTCTGATGTATAAGGTACATAACTGGAAAGTTTCATAAACATTCGTCCAGTAGTTTGGAGATTAAGTGGAACGTACATCCATCCATAGATCCATACATTCAAATTTTCAAGTTCATAATATTATTAGTATTATTTACAATTATTCAACTTTGCAAGCGTGACGCAGTATTTAAATGTTACGATTTTTATCTATCATTACTGTACTACCTTTGGTTTTAGGGTTCCGTACACACTAACGTTTTATTTAATGAAATTATAATATTTGTTGTTATATGTAACATGCATAATATCTTTTGTATGTTTATAAAAAGAGATTATACCAAAACTTGGCCTATGTTATGGGACGCACCCCAATATTTCCTGTCTCTTTCCATTCAGTGTGAGGGAGACGAGACGACAAACGAAGTCACGGCTGGTTATGCCTGCCCCACTGGTTGCGTTTTACAGTTCCCATAGACCTTGAGACCTTTTTTTTTAACAGTGTGATATCCATCCTTCCGCCATGATTACTATCCTGATCAATATGTCATTGTCATAAACCAATTACTGTTTAAATTACATAGGTCAAAATGTAATGGCCTGGCCACGACTTCGAGCGGCGGTGGCAACAGTTTTTCTAATTCATTGCGTGTGATCCCAACTAGCCACAGTGGGTTGCACGTCTCAACCGCGCAATGAACAGATAAAACGCTTGCCGCGCCGCAATTCACGCAATGTCGCGGCCGGGTCGTAAGAGTCTGCAAAGTACTATACTATACTATTTTGAATACATAGTCGAGTCAAGTTGACCCATATATATATATAAAAAAAACTAAAACAACTAGGATAAAACATTGAAAAATGTGACGTTCCATCAGAGAATGTTATGGCACTTTTAGTTACGGAGATATCAACGTTTTAGTAAAATGCTCCAAAAACGTATTTTTTTGTTTTCTTTTTTTGCATATTTATAAATTATAACACGACGTGTATTTGTATCCTGGTTTCACTGGTATGCGTTAAGGATTTTGTATATAACAAAATATTCCATAATAGTTCACAGATTGCCATTTTTCTTAATTTCTTACTATCAGCGCCTTTCTCTAATCGAGGGCAATTTTTTTCGTAACATGGTGGTGGATTTAATTTTTTTTTAGTATGTTTTCTTAAGAAGAGCACCTCAGGATTCATAATCTACCATCATCTATGTAACTTCCAACGGGAACATACTTTTAATGAGTTTCAAATTTCTTTGAGCTGGTTGATGATTTTTCAAAAAAGTACCTATGGCACTTAGGGTCATGTTTTGTTACAGGTAGTCTATATTATGTAGTTTATAAATCCATGCGTAACTCAATACCTACCATAAGGACCCTTTTGCTATGATAGATCGTCACAAATTAACAATTTTTAACAAATGTCATTCAATGAACTTTACTGACACTTCTATTTTATAATTATTTCAGGGATCAACCGAATCAGTCAGTAGTACCAGAAAGCAGTGACAATGAATCGGTCGCCAGCATTGTGGTGCCACATAGGAGGCTCTTCAACCAGAAAAAGCAGGCGCAAGATAAATTTGGAGACATCATGGGGTCGCGAAAATCATTAGGGAGGACTAATATTGAAGATATATCTATAGACGACGCTCCTAAAAATCTCTTCAATAAAGGACCCAGAAACCGCCCGGTTTTTCCCGCCGCGTTACTCAATTCCACGAACAAAACCATTAACAAAACCGTGGAGCCAGAAACCAACAAACAGGCTCGTCCTAATCTCTTCGGACAGGCTGGAACCAAAAGGAAAAACATGTTCACAGATTTCGTTTTATCAGAGAGTGAGGAGGACTCTGAAATCCAACATAAAATCTTTGGTTTCAAAAATAAGAGGATGAGTTTGGGTACTCGTAATAGGCGGATGCCATCTTTGACGCCGAGTATGACCACTGAAATTGATATCGATGATTGGAATCTTTTGCCTTCATCTACTATGATCGGCGCTCCAGAAGTTTCTGGAATAATCACAGATAAAGAGATAGAGTTGGCACAGGAAGAAAATGAAGACAATACGCTTACTGAAGAAAATGCCACTCTAAACCCTGAAACAGATCATGTGAATAAATCCAAAAGTATTCAAAATAAATCTCTACATCAAACAAAATTTACCAAAAGTATCATACAAAATGATGATAATGGTAAGACACTTACAAATGAAAACATAGAAACAGAAGATTCTAACAAGCGTGAAAATATTGAAGATAATGTATCAAAACAAATGAACAAAACTCATAACTATAGCAAATCTGCAAGAGTCGAAGATAAAACCTTGCAAAATAAATCTTCGAAACGGAGTAATCATACTGAAGAGGTCATTGAAGATATGGTTATAGACCAAGTACAAGGTAATGTCACTAATCATCAGTTATTTGAAAATGGACCCTCAATTGAAGATATAATGGCTGACTTACATGGTGAAAGTATAGAAAATAAAACAAATCAACAAAATACTAAAAATTGGGAACATCTGACATGTTCCAAAGAGGCATGCAATAGTAATAAAGACGAAGATATGCAAAATATGTCCAAAAAAGATAAAAGTGAAGGAGTATTAACAAGTCGTGAAGAACATGAAAGCCTAAATAAATCTATCCAGACATGCAAAGCAAACCATAATGAACTAATGGGTAACATATCCCAACAAAATAAAAATGAGAAAAAAATAGAATTAACTGCTAGAAAACAAGAACATCAAGGCATTTCTAAAGAGAAAAGCCAGGAAAACGAAGATGAAGATATAGATGATACATCAGAGAAAGAAAAAAGTGAACAAAAGATAGAATCAAGTTCACAAGAAGAAGAAATTCAAGAAAATTCTAAAGAGGAAAGCCAGGAAAACCAAAATGAACACATGGATGATACATCAGAGAAAGAAAAAAGTGAAGAAAAAGTCGAAACGAGTTGTGATGCACAAGATATTCAAGTCAGTTCTAAAGAGGAAAGCCAGGAAAACGAAGATGAAGATATGGATAATACATCACAGAAAGAAGAAAGTGAAGAAAAGATCGAAACAAGTTGTGAAGAGCAAGAAATTCAAGTCAGTTCTAAAGAGGAAAGCCAGGAAAACGAAGATGAAGATATGAATAATACACCACAGAAAGAAAAAAGTGAAGAAAAGACCGAAACAAGTTGTGAAGAACAAGAAATTCAAGTCAGCTCTAAAGAGGAAAGCCAGGAAAACGAAGATGAAGAAATGGATGATACATCAGAGAAAGAAAAAAGTGAAGAAATTATAGAATCAAGTTCGGAAGAACTAGAAATTCAATGCAATTCTAAAGGGGAGACCCAGGAAACCCAAGATGAAAATATGGATGATACCTTAGAGAAAGAGAACAGTGATAAAGAAATAGAACCCAGCTCACAAGACCCAGAAAATTTGAATAGTTCGAAAGAGTCAAGCAATGAAAACCAAGACGAAGATATGGAAGAATTGGTATGGGATAATAATGATTACGAAAAATCTAATGACCAAAAAGGTATACCTAAACAAGAAAAATCAGAGATATCTAACCGTACCAATTCAAGCAAGAATATTTCCAACAAGAGTCAGAAAATTGTAGGATTGTTGGTAAGAGAAGACCAAATTGAGCAAGAGAATGATGTCATAGATGAAACACCCAACAACTCTACACATGATACAACTGGACGAAACAGGATAAGAGAAATAAGTCAAGTAAAATCTCCTGAAGCAATGTTACAAAATATTACCAAGGACAACGAGTCGTTCAGGCCAATAGGCCGCAGCACCACATTTAGGAAATCAAAAAGTATTATTTTTGATCATATGAACATAAGGAGCAGTTTACCACCCGTCCAAGAAAGTACTCTAGGCAGTGAAGGGTCAAGGAATTCAAGCACAGAAGGTTCTGGATGGGACTCTCATCGCACTACACGAAAAACTATACGCCAGACGTTTGGCAAAGACTTTACACCACGGAAATCTCTGCGCGCTCTAGTTATGGAGCAGTCTGCGAAACGGCAAACTGAACTCTACAATAAAACTACAGCAAACGTGACCAAAAATAAAACTGTTGAAGATGTTAATAATAAAACTTCATCAAAAATGAACAAAACCGAAACCAAAACTATTTTACATGATGTTGACAAGAGAAACGCATCAAAAAACAAAACCAAAAACAAAACTGATTTAGATGATGTTGACGAGAGAAACGCATCAAATAACAAAACTAAAAATAAAACAGTAGTTGAAGATGCTTACGAAAAAAATGCAGCAAAGATCAATAAAACAAAGAACAAGACAGTTTTAGAAGATGTTAATGATCACAATATCCGTCACCGTAGAGTATCCAACCGTAATTTATCCCGCAATCCGTTGTTCGATTCAATATCCTCTGCGCATGGAACCTTAGCCCATCACGTGTCTGATCCATTAATTTCGAAACCACAAGTGTATCACGGATCTCTTTATGACGTAAATGAGCTTAAAATATCTAATCGTGAGGCATCTATAAACATATCCGAAAAAGCCAATGACTCTGGTCCAGAAATATCTATTCATGCGTCTTATGGCCAAAGTATGTCAGCAGAACACTCTGACCGTGAAGATACAGACAAAGACGAAAATATTTCAAACGCGCATGATCCTTCAGATCTTGAAATTTCGGACAAAGAAAATAGAAAAAACAATGAAACTTCACAAAGTAATGCTTCAGATCGCATGAAGTCTATGCATGTCACTTATGAAGAAGAAATGCTGGACTATGAAGCTTCTGACCATGAACAGACCGAGGAGGCGGTGTCAGAACCTGAAGAAACGGCGCGCGAACATTCAAGTCAGGAAAATGTAGAACAGGATGATTCTGTCCAGGAATTATCAGACCATTCAGCCCTACAAGAGGAAAAAGAAGATTCTGAACCAGAAGAGTCTGGGAATGAAATAGAACCTGAAGAATCCGAAAATGAAGCAGAACAAATTGAAGAGGACAGGTGTCAACAAGAAGAACTGGAATCTGAGCAGGAGGAATCTCAACAAGAGGAACCTGAGTCTGAACAGGAAGAATCACAACAAGAGATAGATGCTGAATCCGAACAAGAATCAGAGAATGAAGATCACGATATGTCTCACGAAAGTGTTCATGATATCTCTCAAGCAGAATCAGACCAAGAAAGTGCCCGAAACATTTCTGCAGAACCTGAAATAGGATCAGACCAAGATGATAATGATCAAGAAGATTCTGAGAACTTTGTATCACAGGTTAATTCTCAATACCAAATGTCTACCTCTAATCGTACTGAACGAGTAGTGTTCGACAATGAGATGTCTGACCAAGAAATCGACTATGAACTTTCGGAAAGGGTATCAAGACAAATCACTGATGACGATATCTCTGAGCAAGAGTCTGAGAGAGAACCCACTCCAGAATTAACTAGATCTAGAGTTTCAGAGCCTAGTAGGACTCATGATATATCCGTAGGGACAAAGAGATCAATGATGTTAATGCAAGCGGAGAAAATAGCGCAGCAGAATATGGAGATAAGGCAGAAAATAGTAAGTATGCTTTTCTAATTATTGTTTTAAATACATGACAGTCTCTTTCTGTTCTTACTTTATGTAGAGTATAAATAACTAACTTTTTCCCGCGCCTTCGCACACGTTTCCGGTAATTTACTATCCTATTTATTTTCAACTAAATCCGCTTGATTTTTATCATATCTAAACATTCGAACATTGTCACAAACTTTATTTATAATATTAATAGGGGCTGTGCATTTATTACGTAAGACAATTTTATCCTCTTTCTGACGCCCATTCTCCCCTAAGTAAGAAGAAATAAGACTTGGACGAACCCCTCCCCCTATGGAATCTTACGTAAGATCAGTATATACCAACAATGCAAAGAAGAAGTAGCAAAAATATAAATAAAAAACGTTGGTTATGTCATAATATAGAAGTGACACTTGAACGTCAATCGCGTGTACTCATGTGCGCGTTGTATCGTATGAAATATCATAGTACATGGCACACCGCTTGCGTGGCGTGCACGTGCGTAGCGGTGTGTCATCTCTTATGGGTATTCGTACTTTACAACGCGCACGCCACTCACACGCATCTGGTGTGGCTTGGCCTTTTGTCGTCTTACGTAATAATTTAACAGCTAGGATAGTTTACAAAATATCTTTCATCATAAATTGAAAAGTCAACTCTTAGCGGTATGGCTGTTTACATCTCGCCTTCAAGGGATAGAGGTGACGTCATGTCAGCTCTTTTATAATCTTTTATCATGTAGTTTATCCCTGGTATTCCCCTTCGCTTGCCTTATCTCTATCAATATTGTACTTAAGTAAAGTAGTAATTGTTATTGTAGGCAGTCTACATAACTTTGTACCTGCCAAACAATGCGATTATCTTAATTGTTAATTAAGCCCGAAAGTAGTGCTCCCGTAAAACGGGACGCATAATAAGTGCAAACATTTTTTACAGAAATGCATCTTTGTCGAAGGATATAAGGGTTCACATTGAAACAGGGCATATGTGATGTTTCCATCAAGAGGGGTCCTTATGGCACTTTGTAGTTACGGAGTTTTAGCTGTTTCTCAAAATTGCACGTTCTAAAAAAAAGTATGGCGCTTATGGTCATGTTTTTTCTGTTTGTTTTAGGTAGCCTATATAATGTAGTTTATGAATCTATGCGTAACTCAATACCTACCATAAGGACGATTTTGCTATAGATCGTCACATATAGGTTTAAGACACGCTGTATTTAAAATAACTGTGAAATGTAGCGTGGATTGTTTTTTTTACGCGTTTCTTTTCACTAGAACACTGCGCCGCTTAGCTAACAATGCAGATAATGGGATTTTTTTTTTTCAGAGGGAAAAAGTACAAAACTCGCTGAAGTCGACAACTAGGAACTGCAACTTCAACAAGATATCGCCAATAAAATCCAAGTTCTCGATTCGTCGTGTGAACAAGGAACCTAAACAGATTAAAAAGAGTCAGCCGAAGCCAACGGGCTTGACGGCAGCGCTGCCCAAAGCCTTCGCTGAGGACTTGACGTACAAACCGCCCAAGAGGTTCCAGCCCGCCAACGCGCCGTGGATTACCAAGAGGCTGTATAAGTTTTTGGAAGCGAAGCTGGAACCTAAGTAAGTAATGTCGGTATTTTTTAAAAAAATAATATTATAAAATGGGTGAAAATAAAAAAAATACTGTACATAAAAAAAAAATCTTCGAATTTTTTTTTTGGCTTATCTTACCCAGAATCGTTCATACATCCGAACCTCATACAAGAAAGTGTCCGAAATCTCCATCTCAGTTTCGTTTCATTTTAGTATGAATGAATTTTTATTTCTATAAACTTAACGAAAGTGAGGGAAATATGTTTACATAATTTTGGACACATTTCTCACTTTCGTTACCATCATAGTAATTAAAAAAATATTCATACTAAATTGTATAACGAAACTGAGATGGAGATTTTGGACACTTTCTTGTATGGGGTTCGAATGTATGAATGATTCTGAGTAAGATAAGCCCCAAAAATAAATATTTAGTTTTTTTTACATACACTTTTTTGATTTTCACCCAAATAGCCTGTTGACAACTAGGGCAGGTCCCGAGAAATTGACAACAGTTCATTTTTAAACAAGGTTTTTTCCGATGAAATAAAGTAGAGAATAAAAAAGTAATAATTTTAAAAGTTTCGGATGTATTCCGAATTCATATAAAAAAAATCGAGATGATAAATTGAGCGTAGATGACAGTCACAGCGTAGATAAATCATAAATCGCTTCACTAAAGTTAAAATACGCCAATACTTAGTAGGACTAATATCTAAAATACTTATTCTCAAATCAAAACGAATGAATCCGAAATCGACTTATTTCCAAGAAGAGCTATTTCCCGATATACGCTATCTCTAAACGACTCAATTTCAAATGGAATAAAACTCATAATAACTAATTCATAAAATGAACCAGTCTCAAAATATCGTAAATTTTAATATCAAAATACTTTATTACAGTACGATTACTTTGAGTTTACCACAGACATATGCTTTTATTCCATTGGATATTCGACATTAAAACTAATACAAAAGAATTTAACGGATTATGTCGCGTATATTATCTCATTTTAAAGGAAAGCTGGAAAGCTTCCGAAACGTCGGGAACTAAAATGAGATAATATACGCGATATATCCGTTAAATTGTTTTATTTCAATAATACAAAAGAGTTTTTATTACAAACAAACGACGTTTAGACAGTGTGTAAGTAATATAAACTCTTTTACATTAGTGTTAAAATGTACTGTACTGCTGTTTTTCTTGTGCGCTGTGATCGTATCAATTTCGCTAAATAGAAACAAAAGATTACCTCGATTGGCGGAATGACGTAGTTTTTCTGTTTACCTTTTCTTTAATACCTAAAGAAAGGACTATAGTTCCATGTGAGATAAACGCCCGGACCGTTAAGCCGACGGTCCTGGGTTTAAATATCGGTAATTGCGAATATTTGGGTGACCAGCATAAAATATTCGTTCTGAAATCTCGGACGTTTCCCATTAAATACTAGAAGACGCCCGCAACTTCGTTCGCGAAGAAGAAAAAGTCATAACTTCTTTTTTTTTTATCGTAGTCGGGTAAAAACAATCATAAAACCATCCGCGGATACCCGGCGGTGTACCGAAATAAATATTGCGACCTCCAAATGGTCCGTTATATATTTTTTAAGTATCCTCAACGTACAGACAGTTTATTTTTACAACTTTATAATAGTATAGACACAGTCTAGAAATCGATACAGTCATCCGACGAAGCCGTCTAGACAGAGCAATCGTGCGGGGTGCGAGGGGCGAGACGCGGGCGGGGCGAGCCCGAGCCGCATAGTGCGTATTAGTTAGTAGCTCGGGACATATAATTGTCATTTACGCAAACATCAAAGGCGTCGGCCCACTGCATGCTTTTTACACTACGGTATAGATGTGGTGGACGATATAACAAGTCGACCTCGAACTCGACCTGGCCAGTGTTAGCTCCCGGCTCACGTGCCGCCGGTTGCAGATACGACTACCTGGCGCGCATGCGCGCGGAGCAGCTGGTGCGCGCGCTGCACGTGTTCGCGGGTGCCGTGCGGCGCCGCCGCGAGCCCGCGCCGCGCGCCGCCGTCGACCGGCTCAAGCAGGAGATGGCGCGCCTGCGCGTCGTGCACACGCACTTCGACTTCTATGACTTCTTCTACGAGTTCATGCCCAAGGAGGTCCGGATTAAGGTAGGTGCCGGTGGCGGCTCCCGCTCCCTTCCGAGTCGGACGCTCTTGTCGGGTGGTTCCCATTTGTACTATGGAACGTGACGTCATCGAACAAAGTGACAGATTTCCTTCCTATTGTTTCCATAGAACTACATCCTACCCGTAGCTTTTCGAGTAGTTCCCGTATGTTCTATGGAAAAAAAGGGAAGAAAATGTGTCATTTCGTTCCGTGACGTCCCGTTGTATAGAACGAATGAGAACTACCCCTCTCGTCGACATGGGCGCGATTGCGCAGGCGAACTACACGGAGAGATGTTCTGCGAGTCGTAGTTTTTCCACGACGTCTGCTCACTCGGCGATGTGCTTCGATTTCCGCCGGTTAGACGCGTTACGAGTACACTGAACCGTGATGGACCGGTAGCTTTTTGAATCGGCTCGGTCCCTCTCGCCTTCCCCCTGGCCCCGAATCACCGGTCTCTCCGTCGAGTTCTCATTCCTGCATACTGGTATCGTGAACACCGCAGGACTTTATTATTTGAGATTTCACCGTTGAAAGTCTGCCTTAAGACGGAAGTATTTTAGGATGGAAGTATTACGGCCCGGCCACGACATCGAGCAGCGGCAGCAGCGGTTTTTCTAATTCATTGCGTGTGATTCCGCGCAATGAATAGATAAACGCTTGCCGCGCCACAATTCGCTCAATGTCGTTGCCGGGCCGTTAGAGCGAATCGCCGTCCACGAGATCTTTTTAGGAGGCGGCTCCGGCATCCCTAATGCATCGATATTACGGAAATCCTACAACCTCGGGGACCAAGTTTCGACACCATAGAGAAAGATTGGAAAGACGACCTACCTACCACTATTATAGAGCAAAACCGATCATAAAATTGAGGCCCTTTCACCGAGTTTACCCTACATTTGGATGCGTATTGCATAGGTCGGTTAGTGAAGGGACGTTTAGTTTAAAATTAATTACTCTACATTTATAGTTATTTGTTATGCAAGGCTGCAAATTTGTTATTTGGCGCGAGTGCTGGAATTGAAAACCGAGTAAACGAGAGAGGAATCTAAAATGGTTCAAATATAGATTCCTGAGCGTAGCGAGGCACGAGAAGCCAAATAATTTTGCAGCTGTGCGAAACACGCAACTTTTCACATCACTACAGCGAGGAAATGTGAGATGTAAGGAATACTATGAAATTATAACGAACCGAATATTTTTTCATTTAAAACTAGTCATAATGAACCTACGAAATAGACAAATTTACAGCGCCAAATCTGCGTGGAAAAGTTCGTTTTATCCGCTAGCGTGGAACAGTCATCTGAAGTTCGAATTTATATTTTTTGATATGTTTATTTGTTTGTTATGTTTTGTGGGGTCATTATCACTAGTTTATCACATTTCGTTATATTTTCATACTACTTGCATCTCAGTTTCCTCGCTCTAGTGGGGTAAAAAGTTGTGTTTACGGCTGCAAAAATATTTGGCTTCTGCCTTGAAAGCCTCGCTACGCTCAGGAATCTATATTTGAACCACTCGTTTCGTCCAACGTTACATTTCAAACGAAGATACTAAGTGTTTTTTTTTTTATTTGCAGGTTAATCCCGACGTGGTAAACATGATACCTCTGCCAAGAAACGGAATATTCGCGGAAATTCTACCGTCTCGCTCGGCGGGCGAGTGATCTCGAATATTTGGGCGTTAGGGTTTAACACTTTGAACCCGCCACCCTGGGAACCCGCCAAGTGGGCGCTCGTAGTAAGTTTTCGCTAAATATGAATTTTCGCATGTCGCGCGTAGTGCTACGAAAATCTTGGTCGTGAACGTGTTAAATAGATGGACTGCGTGCCTACTGCAACTTGCATTGGAATTGCAAACTGACTGCTCAGTTGCCGTACGGATCCCGTATAAGTGGCAGATCAAAGCCTGCATAGACCCCTAGTAATTTGAATCATAAAGTATTTTGAAATTCACCCCAATTAACTCTTTCTGTAAATTAAGTGACATTGTGCCAGATTTTTTAAGTTTTTTTATTATATATCTGTATTTTTTATTTAAGTAGCATTTATTATGTTTTAAGTATTAGATAAATTACACAAAACATTTGGTTTTATTTTACAATAGATTCAACTAGAAGATGCCAATGGAGGAAATAATCATAACTCTTTTTTTTCGTTGATACGGATAAAAAGTATCTGATATAACCATCTGTGGTGGACGAGGTCCCGTGTTTCAAAAATGGTTGAAATCCATTCAGCTGTTTTGACTATGACGTGATGAAGCCCCTACGACACATACGGCAGAAATAGTACATTATACTGCAGAGGCTGCGAAGTAGGGGATGGCCGGCCGAGTAGTTATAGATGGCAGAGTGTCAACGAGGCCATCTAGAGATACGAGGCCGACAATCCCTGTTCGCGCCGAGGCTTGTATAGTGCTTTTCTCAAACATGCAATGAAATATAAACCGGTATTTTTTAAATAATAAACGTTTTTTTTTCCACTAAAACGTTATTTTAATATACATAGTGTATCGTTCTCTTCGCCGCGCCGGCGCGGTGCGCGGCGCTCGGATGTAAACAAAAGAAGGTCGCTTTGCTGGCCTTGGCCCGCAATTTCATATGAAATTATCATTATGTGCCCCTCGTTGCGCCGCACCCGGAATGTGAGACTTCGGGGTCTATTACAAGGAACACAACGTCAATATTCCATTGCATGTATGAAAAATATTTTTTTGAATATTATTAAGTGTGACACAAGAATCGATGGCTGGCAAAAAGGTTCTCGAGTGGAGACCGCGTACCGGTAAGCACAGCGTGGAAAGGCCACCCGCAAGGTGGTCGGACGACATCGTTAGGGTTGCGGGGACTCACTGGGTGCGGGTCGCCTCTAACCGGCCCATGTGGAAATCTATTGAGGACGCCAGTGTCTAGCAGTGAACGTCCTATGGCTGAAGCGATGATGATAATTAAGTGTGAAGCTATGTTGTAGACTATGAATAAATGCTGGTGTAACGAATTTGCCCTGCAAGACAAGCCACGGGCATGTTGGTATGAAAATAAAATGCAACTTCGAACTGTGGGACTTGTTTATTCCGAAAGTCGTAGGATACAAATCTAAACCTATGTTACAATGGAGCACCATACACAAAACTATATTGCGATACATACTACGGCAGTGCCACACAATGCGGTTCGCTAGATTAACTGTACAGTTAGCATTAAATAGTCTATAACAGCCAAAGCCCCCAATATATCATCTCACATCTTTGTGGCTATGGTCCTAATGATGTTTTGCGATATACAGGATGGAAAGGAGTATACAGACAGACTTTAACTATAGACTGTAGAGCCAAATTGGGGCATATGAAGTGGTATAATATGTAGTCTGAAAAAGGGTAATTTTTGAGATATTAATTATTTTATAAATTCATAATCTCGAAATTTCATGACTAACACGCCTTAATGATTTGATGTAGCCTGTTATTTAATACTTTTATATACAGAAGCAGTGCCTGCATGCCTTTTGGCTAGTTTGTATTAAATTTAACAATACGTTGGGTATCCATTTTTTTTATTGAGGATAATTCGTATCGGATAGGTAATCTCCAGCTTTCAGTCACATCTTCATTACACGCGAATTCATAAAAAATAAATAAAAAATAAACTTTGTTTTTTTAACTTAACGCTATACCAATGTACTCCAATGTGGCACTGAACTCGATGGTTAAAGTCTGTTAGTATTCTCGTTCCCACCCTGTATGTGGCGCTTCGGATGCTACAGATTCTTTGAAGCTGGCAGTTAATTTGTTTAGTCTATTATTTTAAGTATTTAAAAGGTAAACAAAAAGACTACTCGCGTCATTCCGCCAATCAAGTTGATCTTCAGTATCTGTGGTACAAAATCTCTAGCTGAATGACCTCGAGTCACGTGTTTGTTTTTTAACCTTTTTTTAAGTGCCTAAAAGAACAGACTATAGAAGTTTATAGATCGATGACTAAATAATTCCAAAATTCTTTCGGCCGAATTTGTCAGTTTTAGTTATTTGTTACTATTGCGCGCTGTTGCTGTGCTGTGCTGATTTAGTATTATTATTGTTTATTTGTGGGCCTTCTGTATGCCGGCTCGACCAGATTTGATCTATTGTGGCAGCCCTTTATTAGAGTTCACTACTGAGGCCCGTTGAGTCGAGGAATTCCCAAATTCTTTGGGCAGTGAAATGTTGTATCTCTTCCGGGGGCACGACATGTTGCCCTAGGTAGATACGCTACTTTTCTTTCTTTATTTGCGCTGATTTTCGTGGACATTTATCAACTCATATGTAGAATACTTATAGCCCGGTCAGTAACCAGCGACATAGACGAAGATAAAGGATAAGGCAAATGTTATTTCAAATAACCCCGATTATTGTACGCGAAGCGCATTCTGTGGCAACCTACCATCGGGTACAATATAAAGGGCATTACCAACTTAATACGAAAAATACATCTCACTTACGACTATGTGTGTATATGGATCAAAGGCAAAGCTTAGTCTTCAGGATTCCAACTCATTGGGGCTATTAAAATAATACTTTATTTTAATAATAACGTCTAAATGGGCCGCCGATCTTTTTCTATCACCGTGCCATCTACTTATTCGTTTAACTAAATGGAGAACTGTGCAACATACGGCCAAGTAATTATGGTACAGTCAGCATCAAATACCAAATATATATAATAAAAATCTTTATTACTATATACAGGACGGAAAAAAACAAGGGCCTTGGAAGGGAACTACCATAGATCCTTAAGATTATTTTAGCTTATTTTACTTACCGGAATAATTATTTTTATATTCCAAAAATGAATAACTGCTTTCACAGATTTTGTGAAAAGCATAGCTGAACCGGGAATCCAACTAACTAAACGTACAAAAAGTGAATAATTCTACCAATCGATAAAATGATAAAATATTGCCAATAAACACTTGTACATAGAAATAAAAAAGTCTATGAAATGTAACAGTAATATGTTTTTTGCACTTTTACTTCGATTCCCGGTTCAGGTAAGCTATTCACAAAATCTGTGAACGCACTGAATGCAGTTACTTACCTCAGGAAAATTAAAAGTGTTATGTTTATGTAAAATGAGCTATCTTAAAGATTTAATGTAGTTTCCGTCCATAGCCGCATTTTTTTTCCACCCTGTATAGGAACAAAGCTGTGTGACGAGATATTTAACGTCCTTGCTATTATAGACTATGTGATGCTGACTGTACCGCCATTAGACGATGTGATAATTTTACTTTTGGTCAATAATTACAATTTTATTTATTCATGAAATTAATCAACTAGACTCTAGATTGTGTGTTACATAGTAAACAAAAGATCGTTCACCCCCCCATTTTTGCTTCATATATGCTAATTTCTCAGACAGCTATCTCTAAATCTCTCTTTACATTAATTTAATAAACTTACACGATTTTCACTCATTATCTCAAAACAAAACGGGGCTTAATAGTTCCTTCGAGAATGTTCACGTAACGCAACGTCCGAAACGTCGAAGAATTAACTAAAAGTAATTAAATAAATCATATTTATATGCGATTAAGCTCCATTTTGTTGTGTTGTGATAATGAGCAATCTGCTTTTATCTAGAAAAGAGAGAATAAGATAGCATGTCCGACGAACATTAGTTTTTCATTTCGACATAGACCAAGGACCATCAAAAGACGAGGACTGACCAATCTCCATACAAAAAGCCGTTCCCCGATATGTACAACGCCATCTATGTATGTGTTTTTTTTACAAGTATTCAATTAAATAACAAGTATAAAATTAGATTAGCTATTTGCGAACTAATTGTTGCTATACTATGTTTCTTTATTCAATTATAACATCGTTAAATGTTTAGTTTTAAAGCGCCATCTAGTTTTTGCCAGAATATCTTCTTGCGATCGGAACACGATCCAAAGTATGGCAACTGTCAGTCCTCTTGTTTTAATGGTCCTTGCTTGAACGAAAACAAAAAGGAAAATAGCACGTGGCTAAATTCTCAAAAGTGGGCCATATTAAGGATACGTACGACTCCTAAATTCAAATACTGACGTGTCGAAAAGGACAATATAGACGGACCATATTTTTATCACCTTTATGTCCGTTACGCATCTATTCCTTTTTGCTTTGGGGCCGTTCATAAATTACGTCATCTATTTCTGACGATTTGAAATGACGTAATTTATGAATAGCCCGTTTCGACCAAGACTAAAACTCGTTTTATAATAGTACATTATGAGAGTAAATTACAGAAAAAACGTGGCAGTGCAACCGTGGTTGTCGAATGTTGTATTAAAATGCTGTACATAATAATTATTGATAAAAGCTATAACATATAATCTCTTCCTTATATTGTGACATTTATACGGCCAGATACCCCAACCAACGAAGTTCGCTTCAACAATAATTCGCCCGCCCGCAGAATACTTACTATCGAACATGAAGATTACCCCCATCAACGAGGAAATTCGTTTCAATAAAAATTCTTCATCTGCACACTACATTTGTCGAAATTCAATGCCAAATGATTGTCTGTTGTTATTAAATAATTAGAAATATTTAATCTGTAAGTATGTTCCTCTTTAAAATATGAATATCGGGGTGCTGGTATAGTAATGGTTCTAGTAATTACTCACTGAACTCAAAATAAGTTTTAGATTATTGAAAATGTTGACAGTAGCTAGACAATTTTTTTTTATGGTTGCGGATGACAGAAGAGTGAATGGAATTTATATGTATGTCGATTATATTTCAGAGTATTTGTACGCTTACACACGTTGTCTACGCTACTGTAGATATGAAATGATAAAAATTAACTAATACAAATAATAGCTATTCGTTTTATTTTCAAGTTCAAATGTTTGAATAACTCAAGCATGCTAGCTTCAGGGAGTAGTCAATTCGAAATCTGGCTCAACTCACGCTTGACCCTAATTTTATCGATAACATATTTACGACATTTTGCAACACTAGAGACAACTTTTAATTTCGAGTTCAGTGTACTGTGGTATACCCAATGATAAATACGTTTCATTGACCGGGGTATAAGACTAATCGCTTAATGGCGTACTTAAATAACAGCAATTCATTATGTAACGCCCAATATAAGGGCAATAAGATCGTTAATAGTTTCTGTAGGACGCAATCATCTGCGTTGCCATGGAAACTGGAACTCTAACTGTAATAAATACATTGAGGGTAACTAGAACACGTACCTTTAAAGTCCTTATTGTTATTGTGTTAAGACCGAAAATGATACGTGTTTCAATTTCACTTATTTATTGTAATTAATACAAAGTGTCACTTTTATGGCATTACTATTATATTGCTTATATATTGAGGAATGATACTATATTATTCGTGCAAGCGTTGCTAATTTATTTTCCTTGGAGGAGAGTTATAAGGACTGTCACACACCATATTTTTGAGTTTTTTGCAGTTGGTGCATTACATATCATATTCAAGTACAAAGTTACCACTTTCACGACCAGAGAGACGAAGACCAGTTTCACGAAAACCAGGACGTGGAAGACCTCCTGCCACTTGGCTGACGACAGTCGAAAAAGACTTGAACGATGCTAATTTTGCAAATAAACAATTTGAATTTGAACAATATAGACGCTGAAATAGCTAAAAATCGTGTACTATGGAGGAAAAGGACAAGGCCGACCCCAAGTAAATGGGAATGGTCAAGGAAGAAGAAGTTACTCCGAAGTTCGTATCGTGCCGTCCCTCTTGCTCTCGTGTTATAGTGTGTTCGAGTGAGTGGGACGGCGCCATACGAATTTGCGACCTCTCAGGAACCCGCTGGGTGGGCGCTCTGCACATAGTAAGTGCATAGACGTACGCGCGTAGACGATGTCATGCGAAAATGCGTCTGTTTCAACACACACGCATTTTCGCATGACATCGTCTACGCGCGTAGCGCTACGAAAATCTTGGTAGTGAAAATGTTACATTACGTATAATATTCTACTCAAAACAATATAGGGGCCTCATTTGCGCGGAGAATTTCTGTTCAGATTTTTTGGTAACAATAAACTAATCTTATCTCAATTAAAACTAATAAAACAATAGACTATTTAATTAATCGATTATTAGCTAAATAAAAACAATGGCGGAGGAAATGGAGAGTATAACGCTTGTATATTTTTACGTAACGATCAAAAAATTTAGTGGCCCCTATATTGTTTTGAGCAGTATATAATTAAAAAAAACAAAGAGTTATTGTAAAGACCATATACGTAATGTAATTTTCTAACAATTCTGCCGTCCTATTATTAACCGTACTAATCACCAGTGGCGTGGCGTCCATTTAAGCCGATTCCCACCGGGTTGCCCAAGGAAAGGCTTATAAAATCACCTTTACTTTTCAATGTAAGTTAACGCATCGGCTTCCCTTGTAACTTTCCTGACGCTAATCACTAATAAATGAAAATTAGTTTGGTTATAGCCATAGTACAGCAGAATTAGGGGCTGTTCATAAATTACGTTTTTTACTCTGCAAGCACTTTTTATAGTTGCGAAAGATGATGTCTACTTGGGACTGACCCCCCCCCCCCCACCGTCATGCTACCATGATCCGATGTCTAGACCCTTCCCCCCAAATTTCAAATGACGTAATTTATGAATAGCCCCTTAGTCCCTAGTTTTTTTTTTTTCATTATGTTGCGACAACAACTGGTAAAGTTGTATAACAGAAGTAAAAAAAGTTGTAGATTCAAATGCAAGCTTTGAAGCGAAAATACGAAAAGAACAGAAGCGTGTTGTCATTTATTAGACAACAGATGGCGTTGAGCTTTCAGTAGAGGCTATTCAATATGTAGAATGGCAGTCCTTATATTTCGTCCATACCGATAAAATAATATATGAAAATAGTTAAGATTTCTATTGAAATATGCGTAGTGTAT
The DNA here is from genome assembly GCA_905404275.2 of Hedya salicella. NCBI lineage: Eukaryota > Metazoa > Arthropoda > Insecta > Lepidoptera > Tortricidae > Hedya > Hedya salicella. The sequence goes on along the minus strand of FR990106.1, from coordinate 6,198,056 downwards.
AGAAAAATATACAAACTGTGTTAGGATGTGCCTTGTAATAAAGTGCAGTATTAGAAAGTGAATTATGTGCTTCGTATTTCTGCTAGCATCGGCACTCGATGTCTGCCTTTTGTCCTGCTTAGAAGGCTAATTTCAAAATGCTGTATATGCGCATCAGTTGATTGTTATGAAGGGAAAAAGGAAATTATATTAAGCCACGCCCACACTAGGAAGGAGAAATTTCCTTTCTTCGAGATTTTTTAAATTAGTTCAAACAAGGTGACCTTTGAAGTCAATAATGTGTAGAAAAAACAAATCGATTAAAAAACTTCAAAATGCATGAACTACGAAAAAAAACTTTATTATCTTTTTTTGATCATATTTCTTTTTTATAGAACCATAAACAAAATATACACTTCATACTCCTCATCAAATATGGATATTTGCATACTTAACTTAGATGGATGCGGGCGCAGATAAACTTCAATCAAAACACAATTTTAAATCTTATTAATGCCCTCATTAGGACCATTTTTTGCATCTAGCCGATGTAGAAAAGTTCGTCCAGTACTAAACTTTCACATATATTTTAGTATCTATTACATGTTTAGATCAAACGACTAAGTAAAAGTGTCAATAATAGTAGTTTAATGTAGTTTATTTTAATTGGTTAATATAAGGCTTTTATTGCAGAAAAAATGGGCTCTTAAAAACTATTGTCCAAGTCAAATTGTGGTCTCCAACAGCACTTCTCGACTCATATGGGCTCGAAACAGAACTGTCAGCATATAGCTCTGCTGTGTCGCTTTCCCTAGTAATCGCCCTTTTTACGCCTGTTGAATTCGTAACCGAAATAGAAAAACAAAATTGGGTGTCTGTAAAGTCGGTTTACGGACGATAATTTTACGTGAAAACGTGGAAAAGAAGCCGCTTAGGCCGAACGTGCCTCTCCATCGCTTGTTCCGCGACAATGAGTGATGCTTTTTCGTTATCACGAAAAAGCAATTTTCCGCTCATAAAAGTGTTATCCTTATGTATTAATTTTGTTAATGTGAAATATATTCGTGCACACAAAATTGAACTATTATAACACATTATTTTCTTACAAATTGGAGAACCTAAAAAACTGCTCTTACTACACGAAATCTTATGCATCGAGTTTGTTCTAGTATTACCAAAATGAAAAAAGATTTTTATTCCTCAGCATACAGTGTTCCCTAACCCACAGCCCGCAAAGAATATTCCGAAGACGACCGATGGTTTCGAAGCGCATAATTCAAATCTTAACAATGCACTTCTACGTGCCTGTAAATATAGATTTCTTAACTTGGATAAATGGATAACGGGGCATTTACATTTGGCACCATAACACTATCCCGGGGGCACTTTTACATTCCCATTGCACTACACTAGTGTATTGGGGCGTAAATATACGAAACGGAGTACCTATTTAATTAATTATTCTTGTGACAAAAAATCATTTAATTTTCAACATAATTTTCATTATACACAATTTAAATCTTAATGGAATAAATAAAAAATATTTTTAAACCTAAAAGATATGACTAAAACAGTCCAAATAAAGTCAATATACAACCTTTATGCCCGCTAGGGTTAATACATTAATACTAAATTGTTATATGCCTTGGTCTTTACAATTCTAATCTACAATATACAATAATAAATTTGTATAAAATGACATCATTAAAAACATTAAAATTAGGTCATAAAATTATAATCTAGGTAAATAAAATATAAGGTACCTAAAATAAAAATAGGACAGAGTTAAAATCATTTGTGACTGATTATATAAATGCGTAAGCGCGAGACAAAAATATTGGTCAATTATATGGTAAAAAAACTATTTACTCAGTATAGTTAGCATAAAATTTCATTTCATTTAATTTCAAAATATTCTGTAACATCTTAAGTGCCAAAGACACTATTTTATTTATATCGATAAATTTGGCACTTTTGATGTTACATACTATTTGATGCCTGTATAAAGAAAAATAATGACGAATCTCAGTACGGCTAACTGTAATTATATACGTTTTTAACCTTTCAACCTGGATTATCTGACGTATGTACATATACATCAGATGATTGGTAACATTTAGTTTCCCAGAAGTCTATTTATTGTATTTTTTCTGGATAATGCACGTTATTTGGAGTCCGAAAACACAACTTCTTAATTTTTACGTTGTGTTGTTTTTTTAGATATATATATTTTAACCTAGTCGAGCCACTAATGTCACATTTTTACTTTGGTCTAATCCGATTAGTAATAATAATAATAAAAAGGGTGAGTGTCAATGTTATGACTATTTTTTAAATCTTCTGACAAAACCACATAGGGTAAATCGTCAATAAACGGCCACCTCCTACTAAAATGAATTATCTTTAGCTATAAATAGAATTCATTTTTAGTTAAGGTAAAACTGGCTAGTTTTACCTTAGAGATTGACGATTTACCCTAGACCAAAGTAAAAACGTATACAGTCGAGTCAACTGCATAGATATCATATCGCGGTTAAACATATATTTATATCTAAAAACAACGCACCTTAAAAATAAACATTCGGAGTCCAAATAAGGTGCATAATCAAAAAAAAAATAAGCACCTCTGGAGAACTTAATGTTCCCAAATGACGAACAAATGTTGTAAGCATCCGATTTTAATAGATCTCGGTAATATATCATAGTTAAAAGGTTAATGATTACCAACAAATATACGATTACATTTACCATGGCGATTTTTTTTTTATAAAAAGCTTTTCAGCCTGAATTTTATTACCAATCATTACAAAATGGCCTTAAAGTATTCAACATAAGAGTCTCTTACATTGTCAATACCGTAGGTATACTTACATGCCTTAAATTAAGTATACTATTAGCAAAACGACGAGATCTCAATGTATACTAAATCGAGATCACATTTCGTGCAGTCGTTGATATTATTGTTAGAATATTTCAGACTCTGATACAATTTCAATTTATTTGAAACGTATTTCATATATAAATTTTGTGACTGAAAAAAAAAACAACGTTTATTAAAAATTACCTCCTTTGTCCATTTTTAAATGGAAAGTCAAGTCAAGATTCATATAAAAGGGCTTACAAAGTGTTAAAATGGACAAAGAAAATTGGTAGACATTTTGATATATGACGGGTCAGTCTAGGGGATAAATGTTTTCTTTAAAAACTATAAGAAAACGAATAAGTCACTACACTATGACGCATTTTCGCCACGCTATACGCAAATTACTTGCTTTTTTTTCTTGGCTGAATAGTACACTATATTAATCCCGCTGTGGCAAAGACGCTGTTGTATATATCTATTCTACATTACTCTACAAAGGCTGAGCAGATCGTAGAGTATTTACGTGTGGAGACCGGAATCATCGTGAGGGTCTCCACACGTAAATACTCTAATGAAAATGGTATGGTATACTACTTAAGTTCCGAACAATTAGTCTAGCTTATTTTGTTAAGTCCTTAACAAAATTAGCTAGACTAATAAGTTCGGAACTTAAGTCGTATACCATTCAGCCATAACGTAGCGATATTTAGAGTTAATGCCTGGGATGTGCGGGAAGCAGTTCGACGTAGCAGACGCCGAAGACTGCTCAAGGTTCAACGCCCTGTTCTCGCGTCGATCGGGATATTGATGAAAGTAATTAAGTTCTTAACAAATAGAGTTAAGTACTTAACAAAATTAGCTAGACTTAATAATTGTTCGGAACTTAAGTCGTGTACCATTCAGCCATAATGTTGCGATATTTAGCGTGGATGCCTAGGATGTGCAAGCAGGAGTGCTACGTAGTTGGCGGGGAAGAATCCGAAGACTCCTCAAGGGTCAACACCCTGTTTTCGCGTCGATCATGCTATAGGTGAAAGGAATTCGATTAAGTCCCTAACGAATCGAGTTCAGTACTTAACAAAATGAGCTAGACTTAATAATTGTTCCAAACTTAAGTCGTGTACCATTCAGCCATAACGTAGTGATATTTAGCGTGGCTGCCGTGGGTGCGCGGGTAGAAGTTCGACGTAGTTGGCGGGGAAGAGGCCGAAGACCCCGCGAGGCCCGACGCCCTGCCACCAGCCCGCGTCGATCTGCTCGATGTGGGTGATAATGTCGCCGGGGTCGAATGTGATCTCGGAATCGTCCGCTGCAAACGGAGCATTCTTGATTAGTAACAATTCGGGCACACATTCATAATAATATGAGGTAACTCAATTATCTTCGACTCTGTGGCTATTAATCGTAACAATAAAATACTTTCTACCCTAGGGATGGAAAAGTCCATCCGGCTATATACCCATGAAAATTTAACTTTCCGAAAAGGAGAGATGATTTTTTTGTACGATTTTTATGTAAACCAATCTCCTTAACAAACACATTTTATTTTTCGCAACCGAAGTTCTATTTTCGAAATTATTATAGTGCATCCGAAATGTTGGCTTATGAATATGTCAGTTCAGTCGGAAGTGCCATAGAGTATCGAAATTGTAAAGTATGCTATTAAAGTTTAGTCTATGAAATCCTTATTGAAAGACTAAAGTCGACGAGTAGAAAAAGTATTTTTGTCTACTGTTTGTTACAAAGCTTTGAATAAAGCAAAAATAAAAATGCATGCATATTCCATATTGTTTGTAAAATAAATTTATATATTGTCTTCTTATATTTTAGCTACACTTAAAACCGTAACGTGACTAGGAATTCATAATGTAATTACAATTAAATTAAATCTAAAGTAAAGGTTGCGTAAGGTCCTAAACGAGATTCCGGTAGGTGCCTGGCTCAAAGATGCCTAGAATACTGGCGGAATTGCCGCGTTGTATTGCCAGGGACAGCCTTTGAGTCAGGTACTCACCGGAAATGGATGAACTAACTAACCGGCTTGATAGTCGTACAGCGCCCTCGCGGTGAGCCCCGGGTCGTCGTCCAGGTCCTCGTATATCGTGCCCTCGTCCTCCAGGCCCTCGGGCGACACGTCTGTCAACATTAAATATAACATTATAATATATTTGTTACCGGATGGATGGTCATAATGAAATGTCAATGTTTGTCCGAAAACTTGATGTATGTGAAACCAACTTTGGGTTCATCCAGAAATCACGCGAGGTTTTTGGGCCACATTTAGCGAGATATTTCAAGTATGTCATATGCACTTGATAACCCTTTTAATGTTTTCAGTGTTTTAAAAAAAAACAGTAAATCCAGGAAAAACACCAATTTGGAAAAGTGGCGAATTTGGCAATTGGCATACATGATTTAATTAGAAAGATGACAAATAAGGAACAAATCGTTTCAATTTAGTTTAGGACGTTATTTATAGTTACTATTTGTGTATTTGTTCTGTAATAAACTTAACTAATCTTATAGAATAGAGTTACGGAATAAAAACTTACCATCACTAGTATTAGTACCATTGGAGTCTTTCTTATAATTAACATTCTCTATAACAGTATTCTGCCTACTCAGCTCCGCCTTCCCATTCTCCTCCGCAATATTATTCTTGCTATACGGCGATCGTTTAATCGTACTGAACTTATTATCGCTGTCGTCATCGTCATTTTCATTGGAACTAGAATATGACGCGTCGAACATATCGTTTTCTAGAATATTCTGCTTGATCATAGGTTCGCTCTGTTTTAGAGAATCGACAGTAATGTCTCTGTAATCCTCGTTTTCTTTAATTTCTGAGTAGTTAATGGCACTGAAAGATGTTGGGTCGTTTTCGGTACTTGGACTTAAATCGACTGTTGGGTCGATGATAGGTTCGTATTGTATCTGTGAAGGGGATTCTAGGCTCAGTTTGATTTTGTCTATGTTTTTGAGAGGGCTCGTTTTTGGTTGTTCCTGGGGTTCGTCGGTGAGGGAGATCTTTTTGGGGGAGCGGTTGGAGGGGGACAGAGGTGGGAGGGAGGTGGGTAGGGGTTGGGTGAACGTGTTGATGCGTTGCGCTATGACGGAGCTGCGGACCGGTTTTTCTGGTATGCTCGAGTTTGATCTGAAAAAAGGGACAAAATAATTAGACGTTATGCTTGGCAGTATTTGTGAATAACTATGGAACTATATAGCGTGGTAAAATGTATTTTAACGCATTCACGACCGACATTTTTGTAGCGCTATCAGCAAACGAAAAAAGCATAGAAGCAGAACTAGCGTCGTAAAATGACCCCACGAAAACTGTGTCGAAAAAGGCGGTGCGTATAAACTGGGTCAAACGGGCTGTCAGTTGCATATGGCGGCGCTGCATGACTTGTATTATTTCAATTCCCGAAGTGAAAAAAACGGCTTATTTATCTGTAAAATAGTGTATTAATCATTCTAGAAAATATAAAAATAAAGATGGAATCACTTTTCACATGTAAAAAATACCGTAAACATAATTATTATTATTTTTTTGTCGGAAGAGATTTTGTATAGGGATGGTGTTATGCCTCCTTACACCATCAAAATGTTAATATGTAAATGAAAAGGTATTATGCTACCTATTGAACATTTGATATATTATGTGTTGAGATACATGTATTCATGCACATAACTATTTTATATACAGTGTTCGAAAAAGGTGCAATTTGATTTAAAAGTTATCATACACTAAAGAGCTCAAACTCGGTAGGATTGCGGTAACTTATTACAGAGTTCCTATGCCCACCTCCGTCTCCATAATCATACAAACATACTAACACGGCAACAAAAAAAGTACGCAAGCTCCATTTTTGCGTTGTCTTAACGTACAACAAAAGTTATGATTATGATTGCTACAGTCTGGCAAATGAAAGATGAGAATGAAATCAACCGCGAAATTTAAAAATGTAGCTGCAGTGTGCCTGTTTAAGCTAGAGTTACACAAATTCATTGCTTTTGTCATTTATTATTAAGTTATTAGTTACTGAGAAAAGCATTTAAATTTGTTTATATCTAGCTCATACAGGCACACTGCAGCTACAATTTTAAATTTCGCGATTGATTTCATTCTCATCCTTCATTTGCCAGACTCTAGTGGCTGATTGTCTGTTTGTATTTAAGTATTTAGCAAGCTAAGGACTATATCGTTAATTATGGGTACACATGTAACTGGCTAGAAAAAGAGGTTTAGTGATGAAAAGAGAATATATGTCATCTGTCAAATTTTAGTACGTTATTAAATAACAGGATTGTTGTGTAAAGTTGTATAATTAGCATATAGTTTTTAAAATGAAAGGCCTTTCAATCGAAAAGCGAAAATCTATTGTTTCCAAATGGTGCACTGAAAGTGGTATATCATACAGAAAGTTGGCTAAAGAGGAAGGTGTTAGCGTTCATGCTGTTCAAAACGCTATCCAAAGATTCGGCGACCACTACTCGTTAAGTGATCTTCCTGGTCGCGGCAGAAAACCAGGTCCTTCGATGCCTAATTTGGACCAAAAGATATGTAAGCTGTTTGCCGCAAAAAAAGGGCTTTCAGTTCGTGATTGTGCCAAAAAAGCGGGAACTAGTATTGGTATGGTACAACGAGCTAAGAAACGTAATAACTTAAAGAGCTATAAAAAGCAAAAACAGCCGAAACGGACAGCTTTACAGTCATCTACCGTAAAAACTAGGGCCCGCAAGTTATATGAAGAGATTTTGAGTAAAAAGAAGCAGTGCATTGTGATGGATGATGAAACCTACGTAAAGTTGGATTACAAAACTTTACCCGGAGCACAATATTATACGGTGAAGGAAGGAACAGCCGTTAGTAAGACCGAAAAAGCAATTTTTTGCAAAAAAATTGGTAAAAAGATCTTAGTTTGGCAAGCAATTTGTCAATGTGGAATGACCTCAACACCTTTTTTCACTGACAAAAAATTAAATGCAAAGATCTATGAGAAGGAATGTCTCCAGAAGAGATTGTTGCCACTCATAAGGAAGCATAAAGGTCAAACTTTGTTTTGGCCTGACTTGGCCAGCTGCCATTATGCTAAGCCAGTACTGAAGTGGTACGCCAAAGAAAAAATTGACTTTGTGGGCAAAAAGCACAATCCACCAAACTGCCCAGAGATTCGGCCCATAGAAAAATTTAGGGCATTGATGAAGAGGGATCTGCGTAAAAAAGATCGTTCTGCCACTTCGTTAGAAAAATTCAAGCGAGACTGGAATCTGGTGGCCAAAAACCTCGGTGTTAGCGTTGTCCAAAACCTTATGCGAAACATTAAAAGCAAAGTGCGAAAAATTGGAAAAGGTCAATAAGTAGATGTAGTTTTTTTTTATTTCTTCGTTTTCAAATATATTTTACATTATAAATATTAAATCAAATTTAATAAATGTTTTAAAACAAGTCAATTCTGTAACTTTTATTGTGTACCCATAATTAACGATACGGTCCTTATAATATATGCATACTCGTATGGTCGTCTAGTATTCACAGTATAAGTATGCTACATCTTAATTGGAGACTAGTTTGATTTGCGTAAGGTTATTCTATGATTATATAAATATAAAATAAAACTAAAAATTCAATTTAAATAATACGACAATTCTGCCTACAAAATTACTCTTTATTGCATATGACCATCTACTACGTATGCGTTTTCATAGTCGCCGTCATGTTGATACTATAAAACGTCATCGGTAGAAGCCAATCACAGCCAGTTATTATGAAATTGGCTAATCACAATTATTTTTTTTTTGAGTAATAGAAAGTAGACTGATATTTTGGCCAACTCTCATTGGTCACACAACGCGCATGCGGATTTAGAATATTTACCCCGTTTTGAACTGCAATTTTGTATGAAGCTCGCGTTCTATGTTTTTTTTCGTTCACTGAGCGCTATGGGATTAGCAGATAACATGGGAAAATGCGTATGTAGCGAAAAGTTAGTAAGAGCAGAGCGCCCACCTAGCAGGTCCCGGTCGTGAATGTGTTAAGAACTGATTATGCTAATGAACATAATTTGATAAAAAAATTAAATAGTAAGTCATTTGAGTCAAGCGAGAGCTGCCGCCGCAGGGCGTCGCTGGCCGACACGGCCGGCGGGCTGCGGGCTCCGGTACGACAGGCGACTCACTTGGGGCTGTGCATCTGTCCCTGCGCCAGGCTGTGCTGGACCGTCGCTGGCCGACACGGCCGGCGGGCTGCGGGCTCCGGTACGACAGGCGACTCACTTGGGGCTGTGCATCTGTCCCTGCGCCAGGCTGTGCTGGACCGTCGCTGGCCGACACGGCCGGCGGGCTGCGGGCTCCGGGTACGACAGGCGACTCACTTGGGGCTGTGCATCTGTCCCTGCGCCAGGCTGTGCTGGACCGTCGCTGGCCGACACGGCCGGCGGGCTGCGGGCTCCGGTACGACAGGCGACTCACTTGGGGCTGTGCATCTGTCCCTGCGCCAGGCTGTGCTGGACCGTCGCTGGCCGACACGGCCGGCGGGCTGCGGGCTCCGGTACGACAGGCGACTCACTTGGGGCTGTGCATCTGTCCCTGCGCCAGGCTGTGCTGGACCGTCGCTGGCCGACACGGCCGGCGGGCTGCGGGCTCCGGTACGACAGGCGACTCACTTGGGGCTGTGCATCTGTCCCTGCGCGAGGCTGTGCTGGACCGTCGCTGGCCGACACGGCCGGCGGGCTGCGGGCTCCGGTACGACAGGCGACTCACTTGGGGCTGTGCATCTGTCCCTGCGCCAGGCTGTGCTGGACCGTCGCTGGCCGACACGGCCGGCGGGCTGCGGGCTCCGGTACGACAGGCGACTCACTTGGGGCTGTGCATCTGTCCCTGCGCCAGGCTGTGCTGGACCGTCGCTGGCCGACACGGCCGGCGGGCTGCGGGCTCCGGTACGACAGGCGACTCACTTGGGGCTGTGCATCTGTCCCTGCGCCAGGCTGTGCTGGACCGTCGCTGGCCGACACGGCCGGCGGGCTGCGGGCTCCGGTACGACAGGCGACTCACTTGGGGCTGTGCATCTGTCCCTGCGCCAGGCTGTGCTGGACCGTCGCTGGCCGACACGGCCGGCGGGCTGCGGGCTCCGGTACGACAGGCGACTCACTTGGGGCTGTGCATCTGTCCCTGCACCAGGCTGTGCTGGACCGTCGCTGGCCGACACGGCCTGCGGGCTGCGGGCTCGGGTACGACAGGCGACTCACTTGGGGCTGTGCATCTGTCCCTGCGCCAGGCTGTGCTGGACCGTCGCTGGCCGACACGGCCGGCGGGCTGCGGGCTCCGGTACGACAGGCGACTCACTTGGGGCTGTGCATCTGTCCCTGCGCCAGGCTGTGCTGGACCGTCGCTGGCCGACACGGCCGGCGGGCTGCGGGCTCCGGTACGACAGGCGACTCACTTGGGGCTGTGCATCTGTCCCTGCGCCAGGCTGTGCTGGACCGTCGCTGGCCGACACGGCCGGCGGGCTGCGGGCTCCGGTACGACAGGCGACTCACTTGGGGCTGTGCATCTGTCCCTGCGCCAGGCTGTGCTGGACCGTCGCTGGCCGACACGGCCGGCGGGCTGCGGGCTCCGGTACGACAGGCGACTCACTTGGGGCTGTGCATCTGTCCCTGCGCCAGGCTGTGCTGGACCGTCGCTGGCCGACACGGCCGGCGGGCTGCGGGCTCCGGTACGACAGGCGACTCACTTGGGGCTGTGCATCTGTCCCTGCGCCAGGCTGTGCTGGACCGTCGCTGGCCGACACGGCCGGCGGGCTGCGGGCTCCGGTACGACAGGCGACTCACTTGGGGCTGTGCATCTGTCCCTGCGCCAGGCTGTGCTGGACCGTCGCTGGCCGACACGGCCGGCGGGCTGCGGGCTCCGGTACGACAGGCGACTCACTTGGGGCTGTGCATCTGTCCCTGCGCCAGGCTGTGCTGGACCGTCGCTGGCCGACACGGCCGGCGGGCTGCGGGCTCCGGTACGACAGGCGACTCACTTGGGGCTGTGCATCTGTCCCTGCGCCAGGCTGTGCTGGACCGTCGCTGGCCGACACGGCCGGCGGGCTGCGGGCTCCGGTACGACAGGCGACTCACTTGGGGCTGTGCATCTGTCCCTGCGCCAGGCTGTGCTGGACCGTCGCTGGCCGACACGGCCGGCGGGCTGCGGGCTCCGGTACGACAGGCGACTCACTTGGGGCTGTGCATCTGTCCCTGCGCCAGGCTGTGCTGGACCGTCGCTGGCCGACACGGCCGGCGGGCTGCGGGCTCCGGTACGACAGGCGACTCACTTGGGGCTGTGCATCTGTCCCTGCGCCAGGCTGTGCTGGACCGTCGCTGGCCGACACGGCCGGCGGGCTGCGGGCTCCGGTACGACAGGCGACTCACTTGGGGCTGTGCATCTGTCCCTGCGCCAGGCTGTGCTGGACCGTCGCTGGCCGACACGGCCGGCGGGCTGCGGGCTCCGGTACGACAGGCGACTCACTTGGGGCTGTGCATCTGTCCCTGCGCCAGGCTGTGCTGGACCGTCGCTGGCCGACACGGCCGGCGGGCTGCGGGCTCCGGTACGACAGGCGACTCACTTGGGGCTGTGCATCTGTCCCTGCGCCAGGCTGTGCTGGACCGTCGCTGGCCGACACGCCCGGCGGGCTGCGGGCTCCGGTACGACAGGCGACTCACTTGGGGCTGTGCATCTGTCCCTGCGCCAGGCTGTGCTGGACCGTCGCTGGCCGACACGGCCGGCGGGCTGCGGGCTCCGGTACGACAGGCGACTCACTTGGGGCTGTGCATCTGTCCCTGCGCCAGGCTGTGCTGGAACAGCGCGCGCGCGGCGGCGGTGGAGGCCCCGATCAGCTGTCGCGCCTCCTGCGAGCGCTGCCGCCGCAGGGCGTCGCTGGCCGACACGCCCGGCGGGCTGCGGGCTCCGGTACGACAGGCGACTCACTTGGGGCTGTGCATCTGTCCCTGCGCCAGGCTGTGCTGGACCGTCGCTGGCCGACACGGCCGGCGGGCTGCGGGCTCCGGTACGACAGGCGACTCACTTGGGGCTGTGCATCTGTCCCTGCGCCAGGCTGTGCTGGACCGTCGCTGGCCGACACGGCCGGCGGGCTGCGGGCTCCGGTACGACAGGCGACTCACTTGGGGCTGTGCATCTGTCCCTGCGCCAGGCTGTGCTGGACCGTCGCTGGCCGACACGGCCGGCGGGCTGCGGGCTCCGGTACGACAGGCGACTCACTTGGGGCTGTGCATCTGTCCCTGCGCCAGGCTGTGCTGGACCGTCGCTGGCCGACACGCCCGGCGGGCTGCGGGCTCCGGTACGACAGGCGACTCACTTGGGGCTGTGCATCTGTCCCTGCGCCAGGCTGTGCTGGACCGTCGCTGGCCGACACGGCCGGCGGGCTGCGGGCTCCGGTACGACAGGCGACTCACTTGGGGCTGTGCATCTGTCCCTGCGCCAGGCTGTGCTGGACCGTCGCTGGCCGACACGGCCGGCGGGCTGCGGGCTCCGGTACGACAGGCGACTCACTTGGGGCTGTGCATCTGTCCCTGCGCCAGGCTGTGCTGGACCGTCGCTGGCCGACACGGCCGGCGGGCTGCGGGCTCCGGTACGACAGGCGACTCACTTGGGGCTGTGCATCTGTCCCTGCGCCAGGCTGTGCTGGACCGTCGCTGGCCGACACGCCCGGCGGGCTGCGGGCTCCGGTACGACAGGCGACTCACTTGGGGCTGTGCATCTGTCCCTGCGCCAGGCTGTGCTGGACCGTCGCTGGCCGACACGGCCGGCGGGCTGCGGGCTCCGGTACGACAGGCGACTCACTTGGGGCTGTGCATCTGTCCCTGCGCCAGGCTGTGCTGGACCGTCGCTGGCCGACACGGCCGGCGGGCTGCGGGCTCCGGTACGACAGGCGACTCACTTGGGGCTGTGCATCTGTCCCTGCGCCAGGCTGTGCTGGACCGTCGCTGGCCGACACGGCCGGCGGGCTGCGGGCTCCGGTACGACAGGCGACTCACTTGGGGCTGTGCATCTGTCCCTGCGCCAGGCTGTGCTGGAACAGCGCGCGCGCGGCGGCGGTGGAGGCCCCGATCAGCTGTCGCGCCTCCTGCGAGCGCTGCCGCCGCAGGGCGTCGCTGGCCGACACGCCCGGCGGGCTGCGGGCTCCGGTACGACAGGCGACTCACTTGGGGCTGTGCATCTGTCCCTGCGCCAGGCTGTGCTGGACCGTCGCTGGCCGACACGGCCGGCGGGCTGCGGGCTCCGGTACGACAGGCGACTCACTTGGGGCTGTGCATCTGTCCCTGCGCCAGGCTGTGCTGGACCGTCGCTGGCCGACACGGCCGGCGGGCTGCGGGCTCCGGTACGACAGGCGACTCACTTGGGGCTGTGCATCTGTCCCTGCGCCAGGCTGTGCTGAAACAGCGCGCGCGCGGCGGCGGTGGAGGCCCCGATCAGCTGTCGCGCCTCCTGCGAGCGCTGCCGCCGCAGGGCGTCGCTGGCCGACACGCCCGGCGGGCTGCGGGTTCCGGTACGACAGGCGACTCACTTGGGGCTGTGCATCTGTCCCTGCGCCAGGCTGTGCTGGAACAGCGCGCGCGCGGCGGCGGTGGAGGCCCCGATCAGCTGTCGCGCCTCCTGCGAGCGCTGCCGCCGCAGGGCGTCGCTGGCCGACACGCCCGGCGGGCTGCGGGCTCCGGTACGACAGGCGACTCACTTGGGGCTGTGCATCTGTCCCTGCGCCAGGCTGTGCTGGACCGTCGCTGGCCGACACGCCCGGCGGGCTGCGGGCTCCGGTACGACAGGCGACTCACTTGGGGCTGTGCATCTGTCCCTGCGCCAGGCTGTGCTGGACCGTCGCTGGCCGACACGGCCGGCGGGCTGCGGGCTCCGGTACGACAGGCGACTCACTTGGGGCTGTGCATCTGTCCCTGCGCCAGGCTGTGCTGGACCGTCGCTGGCCGACACGGCCGGCGGGCTGCGGGCTCCGGTACGACAGGCGACTCACTTGGGGCTGTGCATCTGTCCCTGCGCCAGGCTGTGCTGGACCGTCGCTGGCCGACACGGCCGGCGGGCTGCGGGCTCCGGTACGACAGGCGACTCACTTGGGGCTGTGCATCTGTCCCTGCGCCAGGCTGTGCTGGACCGTCGCTGGCCGACACGGCCGGCGGGCTGCGGGCTCCGGTACGACAGGCGACTCACTTGGGGCTGTGCATCTGTCCCTGCGCCAGGCTGTGCTGGACCGTCGCTGGCCGACACGGCCGGCGGGCTGCGGGCTCCGGTACGACAGGCGACTCACTTGGGGCTGTGCATCTGTCCCTGCGCCAGGCTGTGCTGGACCGTCGCTGGCCGACACGGCCGGCGGGCTGCGGGCTCCGGTACGACAGGCGACTCACTTGGGGCTGTGCATCTGTCCCTGCGCCAGGCTGTGCTGGAACAGCGCGCGCGCGGCGGCGGTGGAGGCCCCGATCAGCTGTCGCGCCTCCTGCGAGCGCTGCCGCCGCAGGGCGTCGCTGGCCGACACGCCCGGCGGGCTGCGGGCTCCGGTACGACAGGCGACTCACTTGGGGCTGTGCATCTGTCCCTGCGCCAGGCTGTGCTGGACCGTCGCTGGCCGACACGGCCGGCGGGCTGCGGGCTCCGGTACGACAGGCGACTCACTTGGGGCTGTGCATCTGTCCCTGCGCCAGGCTGTGCTGGAACAGCGCGCGCGCGGCGGCGGTGGAGGCCCCGATCAGCTGTCGCGCCTCCTGCGAGCGCTGCCGCCGCAGGGCGTCGCTGGCCGACACGCCCGGCGGGCTGCGGGCTCCGGTACGACAGGCGACTCACTTTGGGCTGTGCATCTGTCCCTGCGCCAGGCTGTGCTGGAACAGCGCGCGCGCGGCGGCGGTGGAGGCCCCGATCAGCTGTCGCGCCTCCTGCGAGCGCTGCCGCCGCAGGGCGTCGCTGGCCGACACGCCCGGCGGGCTGCGGGCTCCGGTACGACAGGCGACTCACTTGGGGCTGTGCATCTGTCCCTGCGCCAGGCTGTGCTGGAACAGCGCGCGCGCGGCGGCGGTGGAGGCCCCGATCAGCTGTCGCGCCTCCTGCGAGCGCTGCCGCCGCAGGGCGTCGCTGGCCGACACGCCCGGCGGGCTGCGGGCTCCGGTACGACAGGCGACTCACTTGGGGCTGTGCATCTGTCCCTGCGCCAGGCTGTGCTGGACCGTCGCTGGCCGACACGGCCGGCGGGCTGCGGGCTCCGGTACGACAGGCGACTCACTTGGGGCTGTGCATCTGTCCCTGCGCCAGGCTGTGCTGGAACAGCGCGCGCGCGGCGGCGGTGGAGGCCCCGATCAGCTGTCGCGCCTCCTGCGAGCGCTGCCGCCGCAGGGCGTCGCTGGCCGACACGCCCGGCGGGCTGCGGGCTCCGGTACGACAGGCGACTCACTTTGGGCTGTGCATCTGTCCCTGCGCCAGGCTGTGCTGGAACAGCGCGCGCGCGGCGGCGGTGGAGGCCCCGATCAGCTGTCGCGCCTCCTGCGAGCGCTGCCGCCGCAGGGCGTCGCTGGCCGACACGCCCGGCGGGCTGCGGGCTCCGGTACGACAGGCGACTCACTTGGGGCTGTGCATCTGTCCCTGCGCCAGGCTGTGCTGGACCGTCGCTGGCCGACACGGCCGGCGGGCTGCGGGCTCCGGTACGACAGGCGACTCACTTGGGGCTGTGCATCTGTCCCTGCGCCAGGCTGTGCTGGACCGTCGCTGGCCGACACGCCCGGCGGGCTGCGGGCTCCGGTACGACAGGCGACTCACTTGGGGCTGTGCATCTGTCCCTGCGCCAGGCTGTGCTGGACCGTCGCTGGCCGACACGGCCGGCGGGCTGCGGGCTCCGGTACGACAGGCGACTCACTTGGGGCTGTGCATCTGTCCCTGCGCCAGGCTGTGCTGGACCGTCGCTGGCCGACACGGCCGGCGGGCTGCGGGCTCCGGTACGACAGGCGACTCACTTGGGGCTGTGCATCTGTCCCTGCGCCAGGCTGTGCTGGAACAGCGCGCGCGCGGCGGCGGTGGAGGCCCCGATCAGCTGTCGCGCCTCCTGCGAGCGCTGCCGCCGCAGGGCGTCGCTGGCCGACACGCCCGGCGGGCTGCGGGCTCCGGTACGACAGGCGACTCACTTGGGGCTGTGCATCTGTCCCTGCGCCAGGCTGTGCTGGACCGTCGCTGGCCGACACGCCCGGCGGGCTGCGGGCTCCGGTACGACAGGCGACTCACTTGGGGCTGTGCATCTGTCCCTGCGCCAGGCTGTGCTGGACCGTCGCTGGCCGACACGGCCGGCGGGCTGCGGGCTCCGGTACGACAGGCGACTCACTTGGGGCTGTGCATCTGTCCCTGCGCCAGGCTGTGCTGGACCGTCGCTGGCCGACACGGCCGGCGGGCTGCGGGCTCCGGTACGACAGGCGACTCACTTGGGGCTGTGCATCTGTCCCTGCGCCAGGCTGTGCTGGACCGTCGCTGGCCGACACGGCCGGCGGGCTGCGGGCTCCGGTACGACAGGCGACTCACTTGGGGCTGTGCATCTGTCCCTGCGCCAGGCTGTGCTGGACCGTCGCTGGCCGACACGCCCGGCGGGCTGCGGGCTCCGGTACGACAGGCGACTCACTTGGGGCTGTGCATCTGTCCCTGCGCCAGGCTGTGCTGGACCGTCGCTGGCCGACACGGCCGGCGGGCTGCGGGCTCCGGTACGACAGGCGACTCACTTGGGGCTGTGCATCTGTCCCTGCGCCAGGCTGTGCTGGAACAGCGCGCGCGCGGCGGCGGTGGAGGCCCCGATCAGCTGTCGCGCCTCCTGCGAGCGCTGCCGCCGCAGGGCGTCGCTGGCCGACACGCCCGGCGGGCTGCGGGCTCCGGTACGACAGGCGACTCACTTTGGGCTGTGCATCTGTCCCTGCGCCAGGCTGTGCTGGAACAGCGCGCGCGCGGCGGCGGTGGAGGCCCCGATCAGCTGTCGCGCCTCCTGCGAGCGCTGCCGCCGCAGGGCGTCGCTGGCCGACACGCCCGGCGGGCTGCGGGCTCCGGTACGACAGGCGACTCACTTGGGGCTGTGCATCTGTCCCTGCGCCAGGCTGTGCTGGACCGTCGCTGGCCGACACGGCCGGCGGGCTGCGGGCTCCGGTACGACAGGCGACTCACTTGGGGCTGTGCATCTGTCCCTGCGCCAGGCTGTGCTGGACCGTCGCTGGCCGACACGCCCGGCGGGCTGCGGGCTCCGGTACGACAGGCGACTCACTTGGGGCTGTGCATCTGTCCCTGCGCCAGGCTGTGCTGGACCGTCGCTGGCCGACACGGCCGGCGGGCTGCGGGCTCCGGTACGACAGGCGACTCACTTGGGGCTGTGCATCTGTCCCTGCGCCAGGCTGTGCTGGACCGTCGCTGGCCGACACGGCCGGCGGGCTGCGGGCTCCGGTACGACAGGCGACTCACTTGGGGCTGTGCATCTGTCCCTGCGCCAGGCTGTGCTGGACCGTCGCTGGCCGACACGGCCGGCGGGCTGCGGGCTCCGGTACGACAGGCGACTCACTTGGGGCTGTGCATCTGTCCCTGCGCCAGGCTGTGCTGGACCGTCGCTGGCCGACACGGCCGGCGGGCTGCGGGCTCCGGTACGACAGGCGACTCACTTGGGGCTGTGCATCTGTCCCTGCGCCAGGCTGTGCTGGAACAGCGCGCGCGCGGCGGCGGTGGAGGCCCCGATCAGCTGTCGCGCCTCCTGCGAGCGCTGCCGCCGCAGGGCGTCGCTGGCCGACACGCCCGGCGGGCTGCGGGCTCCGGTACGACAGGCGACTCACTTGGGGCTGTGCATCTGTCCCTGCGCCAGGCTGTGCTGGACCGTCGCTGGCCGACACGGCCGGCGGGCTGCGGGCTCCGGTACGACAGGCGACTCACTTGGGGCTGTGCATCTGTCCCTGCGCCAGGCTGTGCTGGAACAGCGCGCGCGCGGCGGCGGTGGAGGCCCCGATCAGCTGTCGCGCCTCCTGCGAGCGCTGCCGCCGCAGGGCGTCGCTGGCCGACACGCCCGGCGGGCTGCGGGCTCCGGTACGACAGGCGACTCACTTTGGGCTGTGCATCTGTCCCTGCGCCAGGCTGTGCTGGAACAGCGCGCGCGCGGCGGCGGTGGAGGCCCCGATCAGCTGTCGCGCCTCCTGCGAGCGCTGCCGCCGCAGGGCGTCGCTGGCCGACACGCCCGGCGGGCTGCGGGCTCCGGTACGACAGGCGACTCACTTGGGGCTGTGCATCTGTCCCTGCGCCAGGCTGTGCTGGAACAGCGCGCGCGCGGCGGCGGTGGAGGCCCCGATCAGCTGTCGCGCCTCCTGCGAGCGCTGCCGCCGCAGGGCGTCGCTGGCCGACACGCCCGGCGGGCTGCGGGCTCCGGTACGACAGGCGACTCACTTGGGGCTGTGCATCTGTCCCTGCGCCAGGCTGTGCTGGACCGTCGCTGGCCGACACGGCCGGCGGGCTGCGGGCTCCGGTACGACAGGCGACTCACTTGGGGCTGTGCATCTGTCCCTGCGCCAGGCTGTGCTGGACCGTCGCTGGCCGACACGCCCGGCGGGCTGCGGGCTCCGGTACGACAGGCGACTCACTTGGGGCTGTGCATCTGTCCCTGCGCCAGGCTGTGCTGGACCGTCGCTGGCCGACACGGCCGGCGGGCTGCGGGCTCCGGTACGACAGGCGACTCACTTGGGGCTGTGCATCTGTCCCTGCGCCAGGCTGTGCTGGACCGTCGCTGGCCGACACGGCCGGCGGGCTGCGGGCTCCGGTACGACAGGCGACTCACTTGGGGCTGTGCATCTGTCCCTGCGCCAGGCTGTGCTGGAACAGCGCGCGCGCGGCGGCGGTGGAGGCCCCGATCAGCTGTCGCGCCTCCTGCGAGCGCTGCCGCCGCAGGGCGTCGCTGGCCGACACGCCCGGCGGGCTGCGGGCTCCGGTACGACAGGCGACTCACTTGGGGCTGTGCATCTGTCCCTGCGCCAGGCTGTGCTGGACCGTCGCTGGCCGACACGCCCGGCGGGCTGCGGGCTCCGGTACGACAGGCGACTCACTTGGGGCTGTGCATCTGTCCCTGCGCCAGGCTGTGCTGGACCGTCGCTGGCCGACACGGCCGGCGGGCTGCGGGCTCCGGTACGACAGGCGACTCACTTGGGGCTGTGCATCTGTCCCTGCGCCAGGCTGTGCTGGACCGTCGCTGGCCGACACGGCCGGCGGGCTGCGGGCTCCGGTACGACAGGCGACTCACTTGGGGCTGTGCATCTGTCCCTGCGCCAGGCTGTGCTGGACCGTCGCTGGCCGACACGGCCGGCGGGCTGCGGGCTCCGGTACGACAGGCGACTCACTTGGGGCTGTGCATCTGTCCCTGCGCCAGGCTGTGCTGGACCGTCGCTGGCCGACACGCCCGGCGGGCTGCGGGCTCCGGTACGACAGGCGACTCACTTGGGGCTGTGCATCTGTCCCTGCGCCAGGCTGTGCTGGACCGTCGCTGGCCGACACGCCCGGCGGGCTGCGGGCTCCGGTACGACAGGCGACTCACTTGGGGCTGTGCATCTGTCCCTGCGCCAGGCTGTGCTGGAACAGCGCGCGCGCGGCGGCGGTGGAGGCCCCGATCAGCTGTCGCGCCTCCTGCGAGCGCTGCCGCCGCAGGGCGTCGCTGGCCGACACGCCCGGCGGGCTGCGGGCTCCGGTACGACAGGCGACTCACTTGGGGCTGTGCATCTGTCCCTGCGCCAGGCTGTGCTGGACCGTCGCTGGCCGACACGCCCGGCGGGCTGCGGGCTCCGGTACGACAGGCGACTCACTTGGGGCTGTGCATCTGTCCCTGCGCCAGGCTGTGCTGGACCGTCGCTGGCCGACACGGCCGGCGGGCTGCGGGCTCCGGTACGACAGGCGACTCACTTGGGGCTGTGCATCTGTCCCTGCGCCAGGCTGTGCTGGACCGTCGCTGGCCGACACGGCCGGCGGGCTGCGGGCTCCGGTACGACAGGCGACTCACTTGGGGCTGTGCATCTGTCCCTGCGCCAGGCTGTGCTGGACCGTCGCTGGCCGACACGGCCGGCGGGCTGCGGGCTCCGGTACGACAGGCGACTCACTTGGGGCTGTGCATCTGTCCCTGCGCCAGGCTGTGCTGGACCGTCGCTGGCCGACACGGCCGGCGGGCTGCGGGCTCCGGTACGACAGGCGACTCACTTGGGGCTGTGCATCTGTCCCTGCGCCAGGCTGTGCTGGACCGTCGCTGGCCGACACGGCCGGCGGGCTGCGGGCTCCGGTACGACAGGCGACTCACTTGGGGCTGTGCATCTGTCCCTGCGCCAGGCTGTGCTGGACCGTCGCTGGCCGACACGGCCGGCGGGCTGCGGGCTCCGGTACGACAGGCGACTCACTTGGGGCTGTGCATCTGTCCCTGCGCCAGGCTGTGCTGGACCGTCGCTGGCCGACACGGCCGGCGGGCTGCGGGCTCCGGTACGACAGGCGACTCACTTGGGGCTGTGCATCTGTCCCTGCGCCAGGCTGTGCTGGACCGTCGCTGGCCGACACGGCCGGCGGGCTGCGGGCTCCGGTACGACAGGCGACTCACTTGGGGCTGTGCATCTGTCCCTGCGCCAGGCTGTGCTGGACCGTCGCTGGCCGACACGGCCGGCGGGCTGCGGGCTCCGGTACGACAGGCGACTCACTTGGGGCTGTGCATCTGTCCCTGCGCCAGGCTGTGCTGGAACAGCGCGCGCGCGGCGGCGGTGGAGGCCCCGATCAGCTGTCGCGCCTCCTGCGAGCGCTGCCGCCGCAGGGCGTCGCTGGCCGACACGCCCGGCGGGCTGCGGGCTCCGGTACGACAGGCGACTCACTTGGGGCTGTGCATCTGTCCCTGCGCCAGGCTGTGCTGGACCGTCGCTGGCCGACACGCCCGGCGGGCTGCGGGCTCCGGTACGACAGGCGACTCACTTGGGGCTGTGCATCTGTCCCTGCGCCAGGCTGTGCTGGACCGTCGCTGGCCGACACGGCCGGCGGGCTGCGGGCTCCGGTACGACAGGCGACTCACTTGGGGCTGTGCATCTGTCCCTGCGCCAGGCTGTGCTGGACCGTCGCTGGCCGACACGCCCGGCGGGCTGCGGGCTCCGGTACGACAGGCGACTCACTTGGGGCTGTGCATCTGTCCCTGCGCCAGGCTGTGCTGGACCGTCGCTGGCCGACACGGCCGGCGGGCTGCGGGCTCCGGTACGACAGGCGACTCACTTGGGGCTGTGCATCTGTCCCTGCGCCAGGCTGTGCTGGAACAGCGCGCGCGCGGCGGCGGTGGAGGCCCCGATCAGCTGTCGCGCCTCCTGCGAGCGCTGCCGCCGCAGGGCGTCGCTGGCCGACACGCCCGGCGGGCTGCTGGGCTCCGGCCCAGACACCCTAACAATAATACCATAAATATAGGATACGAATCTTTGTTCCTGAGTCTTGGATGTTTTCTATATACTTAAGTACTAGCAACTGCCCGTGACTTCGTCCGCCTTAGTTTGTTTATCGCGGATAAAAGGTATTTTTCCGGAACAAAAACTAGTTTATGTCTTTCCCACAAACTCGATATTTTACTAATTTAAATGTAAAGCATATTACCAAAATTTCAAGTTCCTAGCGTAAACAAATATTTACTGTCCATAAAAATTTTAATACCCTTTTTCGTCCCTAAGAGAAATGAAATTTGACATACATTATAGCGTAAGTCCTATTCTGATATATAAGGTACATAACTGGAAAGTTTCATAAAAATTCGTCCAGTAGTTTTTGAAATTAAGTGAAACATACATACATAGTATCACGTTTATAATATAGTAAGGAAGTAAATATAAGGATTTAAGTATTATAATTTATCTGTATATTATGTATATCGTCGCCTGGTACCCATAGTACAAGCTTTGCTTAGTTTGGGACTAGGTTTATTTGTGTAAAATTGTCCCTGTGTTATAAATTTAAATCCCGGCACATTTGACTCTTCAGACGATATCTTCAACCAACGTTGTCAACCCTGCCGACGGAGGCGCCCAGTCGAAAGCCTCATCCTCTCCCCTATGATTCTTTAGTTCTCCTTTCCCACGCTTTAAATTCTCGCTTTGGATTCTCCATACAAGAAATCCCGGGATTAGAAGCTCTACCCCCTACACCATATCATATCATGACCGGATTATGAACGAGTCAGACAAAATATAAATATTCTTTGTATTGATAAGTATGAGACTATGCTAGCACGTCTCGCATAGAAAGATTATAAATTAACATGAAAAATTCTAGTCTCTAAAGACAATCTAAGGTAACTTTCACAACCAGAGGCTAGATTCAGAAAAGCTTGTAACTTGTATCGCAAGCGGAAGCCTCTTTCCGACAATATGAATTAAAAAAAGACTTCCGCTCGTAATACAAGTTACAAGCGTTAATGAAACGGCTCCCAGGAACCCGCTAGGCGGGCGCTCTGCTCGTAGCAAGTGTTCGCTGGATACTCATTTCCCTATATTATTGGTTAAGCGTAGTACTACAAAAATGTTGGTACTAAAAGTGTTAGAGGACTTTGTAAAATGGTGACGTGACCGTGTGTGACTCACTTTACAATACTTACATGCAAATATTATTTAAGGTGTAACTTTTTTTTGGTGTGTCGATAAAATGAAAACGTAAATCAAACCTAAAGGTACAAGTAAACGGCGATAAAGTTCGCACATCGGCAATCATCGCATTTCCGAATACAAACGAATGCTAATTTCCATGTACATCAATTATTAGATTAATCGTTCATCAGAATTTGAATTTAGAACTAAGTATTGTATTTAACATTATATTTATTGTTGTTTTGTTTTGATTTCACGTGGAATATAGCTGTAAAACACGATGTAATTATATTTAATTATTGCTATGTTCTTGTTGGTGAAACATAATATACATACATATATATATATACATATATTCACGCCCATATTTCTAAAAAAAAAATACGGAAATACAATTAAAATAAAATCATATATATTCAATTCCTTCCATTTCACTATCTGTGTTCTCAGTGAGGTCAATGTCACTGTCACTGTCAGCTGTATTTATTACTAGTCTATCTAATCGATTTATTTTGTCGTCCATAGCCTGTCGAATCCCTCGATATTCATTCTCGCATTTGACCGCATGATTGCAAACCTTTTTCCACTCATCAGCCCCGATCATGTTTACTTTTTCAGTTAATCATTTCTTTATTGAAGTTAAATTCATATCCACGTTTCTCGCGGCTATATGCCTTTCAGTTGAGAACATATATTTTCAATTGGATTAAAATCCGGATGGTATGGTGGCAATCGCAACACAGTGTGCCCATGTTCGGCTAGTATCTTGTCCACGGAAAACTCTGTAAATCTCTCCTTGTCCTGACATATAATATCATATATCTGGGGTTTTGTCAATTTATGATCAACTGGAATTTCGTGTCTTTGTAACCAGTTCATTTCTGGTTTATTGGTGTTTGAGTTGGGGGGTCTTTCAACATATTTATAGGGTGCGTTGTCGATAACCAGAACAGAATCACTGGGTATATTTGGAATTAATTGATTAACCAGCCATTTCTCGTAGTTGTCGTTATTCATTTCGTTGTGATAATCACCTTTAGTGTCCGTGGATTTATACGTTAAAAAGGCTCCTGGTACAAAGCCTTTTTCGTTTCCTGCGTGAACAATAATCAGTTGAAATCAGCTTTTTTACTCCTATTTGCTTATCATCACTCCAAGTTTTTCCTTAAGTGTGGATTGTATGTATGTAGGACTTGTCCATATAGATAACTAGCTTCTGCCCGCGACTTCGTCCGCCTTAAATTCGTTTATCGCGGATAAGAGTATTTTTCCGGGATAAAAAGTAGCCTATGTCCTTCCCCGGGACTCAAACTATCTCCATACCAAATTTCATCCAAATCGGTTCAGCGGTTTAAGCGTGAAGAGGTAACAGACAGACAGACACACTTTCGCATTTATAATATTAGTATGGATGTTGTTTCCTGCTTCGCGAAATTCGCGTATTTTGTCCAGATATTCAATTCGTTTGAGAGCTACATCTTGCTTTCCATCAGAATTTTTCTGTTGTCTTTCATTTTAGTGAACTCAAATCCCATCTCATGAAGAATTTTCTCAACGTCTTTTCAGACCCATTGTAATTAATAGCATCAGATAATTTAGCTTTTAATGATTTTACTGTCGGCAGTTCTTTGTAACGCAGATGAAAATCGTACACCATTCTTCGAACAACATCATAATCAAAATCGTCCATATCTAAACGAAATTGCTTCTTTTGGTCTTCCATTTTTCGGAGAGCTGAACTTTGTTCCACCAGAATGTGTATCAGTGCCAGTGCCGACTTCGTGGAATAAATTGTTCAAAGTTCTTCTTCAAATTCCAGTGGCATCTGCAACTCTCTGTTGAACCTTCTTAAAATAATTACTTACATTAACATCCTCATGTTTTTTAAGTTAGTCGGCTTCAGATAAACAATATTTATAAACATTGTAGATAATTTTGGACAACGGGAACTGGCAAAGTAACGGCTTACCTTTTTTTCCTATGGCATCTATAGTACAAATTTAATTTTGTAAAAGTTTTAGCAACTCTATATATATATATATATTGACTTAGATATACGACTGCACTCTCTCGAATTTGAACCATGACTGACAAAACAAACGTCATGGTGTGTGCGACACAGATATCGCTATACGAAGTCGAAATTAGCCGATTGCCTCTTTCCAAAGATCGATGTGCATTCTTTATCACCGTTTACTGTACAAAGGTACATCTTTACAATAAAAATTACTAGTTATAATGCTTACAACTAGGTAAAACCAGCGTGGTCCAGTCATCCTGACGCTCACGTTAAATGTTGTCCAAATAAACTCTACTTACTTCTGTTCTTCAGCTTTAGCTCTCCTCTGAGCGGCTAATTCGTCTTTCCTTCTGGCATCCTCTTCCGCTTTCTTTTTCTCCTGGAAAATATTATATATTAAACAACATTAATAGTCACTTTAAAGCATAGGTATTATTGGGATATTGACTGTTCTCAAGTAAAAATAAAATTCTGGTGTTATTTTCTGTGTTTTCTCTCTGAATAAGATTTAAAAATCCCAAAATGTAAATAAAAAAGAAGGTGCCTGCAACATTGTTCGCGGATGAGGACACATTTCGGATTTCTTTTTTATTCCGTGGCCTATAAAAAAGCATGACGAACTTTTTTTATATATTTAAGGTACAGATATTAAATTTTTACAACTTTAGAATATTATAAACAAAGATCAGAAACAAATGAAAAAATTTTTCGACGATACTGGACTTGAACCAGTACCTTGAGCCAGACCGGGGCAGCACGCTCTACCATCTGAGCTAATCGTCCACACCAGCAGTCGACGAATTTTGTCATCTGTTCTTGCTTATGGATCTCTGTATGGTGCATCCGACTCTTTAGCCGTTAGCGCCGCCTAGTGCAGAACTATGAAGTTACTTTCACCCCAAGCAGATACCTTTACAGGTACCATTGCTCGGCGAGAGGTGGCGCTGCTTTTTTTCATTTGTTTCTGATCTTTGTTTATAATAATAACGCTAGTGGAGTGATCCACTAATAAATTGCAAAAATTGTGATTATTATCATGATATTTGTAAAACAAAAAAAAAAGAACTTTAGAATAGTATAGACGATGTGAGTGCAAAACCATGTTTTATCAAGTAACCACTAAATGGTGATAGCTTCACCAAGAGCATGGCGCTTAAATTAAAAAGAGAATTGTATTAAGACAGAAATGATTGTTAACTTATATTACCTCCTCTCTTCTTTTCCTTTCTGCTTCGACTCGCTTTTTCTCCTCCTGTTCCTCTTTCAACCAAAACTGATCTCGCTCTGAAGAATTTATTTCTTGCACTGAAACAAAACAGTATCAATTGACTTTTTTAACACGACTTTTTTCCGATGATATCGAATAGAGGGTAAAAAACATTTCATTTACTTTTTTACATCACAATACATATATGAACAATGACTTTTTAATATTACGACACATTTTATTCTCCCAATCCATCAAACTGACTATTCTATCTTTGTCGAGATACCTTCATATGTCATCACGTCCAATCTGACGATTTTCCAAAAGGTTTCCTGGTTTTATTTTTGCCCTTCTGAATCCTTAGTTATTTTTAGATCCTACCTGCTACCATATGCTTATCATGTCTACGGATATTAAAACGCTAAAATAATTTTACTATAACAAACCTCGTCGCAAACTCTTTCTTCTTCTAATGATTTCATTATTAACTTTAGTTGTTGCCAAACTGTATCGATTGTTAACCAAAATTCCCGCCATGTAGGCAAAATTACAGTCAACAAAAGAAGTCTTTACTAACTGACGCAGGAAAGTAAAATGAGTCAATCAAATGTTTACATTTCAATATTACGAGTGCTAAAGTTACGTTACGTATTGTTGGTAAATAAAGAATTGTTGTTTTTGTTAACTGTAAATATCATTGCGATATACACGGATGGATGACATGAGAATTGGCATTGATCACACGAAAAAAAGGTTTTTCAGATTATTTTTATTACCAAATAAAAATATTCTGAAAAACCTTTTTTCAATAGACTCCCAAAACGGAAAAGGGTTATTATCACAACACAACAAAACGGGACTTAATCGCGTATAAAAACGCGAGAAAACCCAAGGAAATTCTTCAGTCCTAGATGACACAAGAAATATTAAAATATAATAGCCACCCACTTTTATTCGAGATTTAACCGTGAAAATTATTCCATTTATTCAACATTCCAATTTTTTATTAATTAATTTATTCATGGTTACATTATTCTACGGTATTTTTGGGACGAATAGGTTAATTTCGGATGATAGGGTACATGCATGAAATTTTTTTACCGCTTTTCTTAACTAAATATCAAAATACCGTAAAAATTATTTCAATATGTGAAATTAAAATTAAAATCGGCCATGAAATACGCATAATATAGGCATTTTAAACTACTAATTAGACAGAGAGGTCCGATGTGCACTGTTACGTCACAGTGCACTCTGGCCATATAAACTCCATATTAAATTCTGTTTTGCAAGAAAGAGATGAAATGTTTGATGTCTTGGTTATTTTTATAGCTATTCGAAAAATATTTTTGTCTACTGTTTCTTACATGAATGAGCTTTTAATAAGGCAACAATAAAAATTCATGCATATTCCCCATTAGTTAGTTAATGAAAAAAATATTCGATTAATGTGCATCTCCGTTTGCGATTTATTTCATTTAAAGACAGCTTCAACTAACCTGGATTCACCTTCTGATAGACAGTTCCAACCGGACCGCTCGGCGGCAGCTCTTCAGTCCTGGACTTGAAGTTGAAGGCCGACCCAGCCTTCGCCAACTTCTCCAGGATCATGTGTTCCTCCAAGTCGTCCTCAGTGCGCGCGTGCATCGTCAGGTGGAAGCCGGTAAAGAACTGTGCCACGTGTTTGGCGTGGTTCGCGCAGGTGCCTTTTCGGACGGTTGGGGCGCCTTCACCCTATTAAAAATAAATTAATAGTGTTAAAAACTCTAGAAAAACACGCTTTACAAGACTTTTCTAACGAATCCAAACACAGATATGATACGATGTTCTATCATGAAGTTCCAGTTCATATGTTCCAGACTTCCAGCTCCATTTGACAGTACCATATCATTGTATTGTTATCAGAACTACATACATCTGCCAATTTTCATGACGCTACGATCCTTGGAAGATAGTTAAATTAGTTACCTTAGATTCCATTACATAGTTAGTTACATACAGGTCGACCTAATAAAAGCGTGTTAAAAAGATCAACATTAACCATATCATCAATCAATGTCCTGTCTCTCAATTTTATAATATGACCTAAAACTGATTTACGGTGTACAGGAGATTTCCGATTGCGTATCACTCCAGAATGATATCAACAGAGTGTATGAGTGGAGTAGCAGAAACAGACTTGCTTTCAATGTGGCGAAATGTGCCGTCATAAGTTTCAGTAGGGCTCGAAATCCTCTTTGTTACAATTATCTTCTGGGTTCTGAACCAATACTTCGCGTCAACTCCATTC
This sequence comes from Hedya salicella, assembly GCA_905404275.2. NCBI lineage: Eukaryota > Metazoa > Arthropoda > Insecta > Lepidoptera > Tortricidae > Hedya > Hedya salicella. The sequence goes on along the minus strand of FR990106.1, from coordinate 6,170,075 downwards.
GGGACCTAGGTGTTACTCTCGACACCCACCTAAACTTCCATGAGCACTTAAACGCGTTGACCCGTGACTGCTATAAGAGGCTGGGGTTTGTTGTACGGAACGCTAGGGACTTTCAGGATGCCAGAACCATAAAACTCCTATACACAGCTCTGGTTAGAAGTAAGCTCGAGGCTGCCTCAGCTGTTTGGAACCCCTATGAAGTGACATACGTGTTGCTTCTGGAGCGAGTACAAAAAGTGTTCTTGCGGTTTTTGTACAAAAAAATGTACGGGTACTACCCGTATTTATACCCAACCAAATTTCTTCTTGGCGTCTTGGGTTTTAACTCTCTGGAGGTCAGACGCAATTTTGCGCTTCTCACTTTAGCCTGTGGCATCTTACGGGGAGACTCTGGCTGTAGTGAATTGGTGGCGCAACTTGTGCGTCTATTCGTTCCCTCCCAGATCAAATTTGATTTTCGGCCGCGTGATCGCCATTTGCTAGCGGTGCCAACATCGCGAACAGTGTCTCGTCGAAATTCCCCTCTGGTTCGTGCCTTGCTCCTTTTAAATGGGCTCCTCGCATCAGCACCCGAGTGTGATGTATTTGCTAGTAGATGGGTAGTACTGCGTGATGAATGTTTGAGGTTCTGCGAGGCGATGGATGTGCGTGCCTCCTCAATTTAACTTAATTCTTGTTTAAATGTAATTTTATGTCATAAGTAACTTATCTGTAACTTCACAGTGCTTTAGTTCTAACTGTTATGCTGTGAAATTAAATTGTAAAAAATAAATAAATAAATAATAATACACAATTAAATTTAAATTGTATATACCTGAACCAGGGTTCCCCCTGTGTTTCAGGTAAAAGGAAAGCCTAATATTACATTATTTACTTTAAATTAAATATTCAAAAAGAAAATTCAAACACAAACATTTATTTCACAACAGTGAGTAAATTCTCTGTATCTTCGTTCGTGTTGTGTAGTGAAGTAAATAACGTAACGTTTTCTTGCATTGACAGTAGCTAAGTGGATATAGGTCCAATTTCGCATTTAATCTATTGTTAATTGTAATTATAATGTCTAATCTGATGGATACTGATTTTTACGCAATCTATCTTTAATTAAAGTTGATTTATGTTGGATATTAAATTAAAATCTTTATATGTATTTATTTCTTTTTGTTAGAATTTGTTATGAAACAATATAACACATGAATTTCTTACACTGGTGATAATAGGCTTAGTTCCTAAAAAAATATAATTAGTCTGTCAGTTCGATTATCAGAAAATATTGGACACGTATTTTCTTGTCAATTAAACAAAAAATGATGAAGATATAGCCCGTTAAAGTTCCGCGTGACGTTGTGACGTCAAGTGGTGTGCCGTATTTTCGGCGTGACGTGATGCGCCCCCACTCCCAAACTTTGACGCACTTTATCTTTGTCTTTTTTTTCTCTGATTGACAAAAGAAAAAATACGTGTCTATTTTTTGATAATTTATCTGACGGACTAATTAGTTTTTTTTTTTACAAAAAAACTATGTACCCTATTATCAGATAATTATCAAGAAGCGCAATTATCTTGATAATTTCGAACCCTGAACCTTTTTGTTTCTTGCCTTCCCCTCACTGCTTTTGATTAAATATCTCGGTTTTTCACCTGGTTTTTAAGATCTGCGTAGTTCGTAATCGGATTTGATAACATTTCAATTAACATCTGCTGATCGAGAACTTTCTGTGTTAAATCTTGAACCATGCTCATAATGTGTACATGTTCCCTTTTTACAGTGAGCAACATATTCTTATATTTTTTTAACATCTCGTCCCTTTCTGGACTAAACGCTGCTTTCCGGAAGCAGCAGATGCATTTCATGCATCCGTTACTCATGTTTTTTTAGTTCACGCTTATTCATTAATCGTCAAACACTACTAGCTTTTTTTATAATATAAAAAAGACTAAACCTACTCCGATCAGAAAAACAGACACAGTGAAGTGCATTTATAATGCGCATGGTTGGAGACGGAATTATATTACACAATAGCTTTTAATGTTTACCAATATTAAGAATCATATAATAGTAATGTTTATCGTTAACGCATTCTACTATCTCAATCTAACAAGTATGTAAACGTAGGTGACTCAATAGGCAGGCACGATGACCGAATGATTAGATAATGGACATGATTCACGGCAGAGTATGGACATATTAGAGTAACACTATCTGAGATACGTGCTTTTGGAAGAACTACTAATGGTGGCGTTATCGTGACGTATTTTGGTTACAATAGTTATAGTGGGAATAAATTAATAGTTTAAAAAACACTAGAAAAACACGCTTTACAAGACGTTTGTAAGAAATCCAAACACTGCTATGATACGATGCATGTTCCTTCATGAAGTTCATGTCCATATCTTCCGGCTCCATCATCAGATCAGATCGACAGTACCATATTATTGTATTGTCATCAGAACTACATACAGCTGCAAATTTTTTTGATTTAGTGCATGTTTTCGGAAATAATCGTGCCCCCCCCCCGTAAACTCTAAACGGTATGTCCTTAAAGTATTAAAATAATTACAAAGATAAAGCTAATGAATACTTTCAATGAAAATTGTTTTGAACATGATCGCATATAGCGTTTTTGAGTTATTGCCAAAACACTGCGCTCCTCAGCAAAAGGAGCCGTGGAGATACGCGCTTTTGCTAGTGCACTTTTTCATATCGTATTTTTTCATCTATAGTGCATTTTTGAGGATAAACGGCTGCGGAACCGTACACTGAGCATGGCCCGACATGCTCTCGGCCGATTTTTTTTTGTTTTGCTTGTAATTGTCAGGACTAGGTTTGTATGTACGATAATATACAAAAAAGTGCATGGTAAAGGGACAATATTGGGTTTGAAAATCTCCATATATAAGAAGTGAGTGAATGAGACCAGAGATATAAGTACACCCGTGCGAAGCCAGGACGGGCAGCTAATTATCATAATAAAATAAATAACAATATTATATTTCAACAGCATTGCGTAATGTAAAATCATAAATAAAAGGCCTAGGCCTAAATAATGAAAGAAAAATAGGTAATTATATATTACTAGCTTCTGCCCGCGACTTCGTCCGCCTTAATTTCGTTTATCGCGGATAAGGGTATTTTTCCGGGAGAAAAAGTAACCTATGTCCATCCCCGGGACTCAAACTATCTCCATACCAAATTTCATCCAAATCGTTTCAGCGGTTTAAGCGTCAGATAGACACACTTTCGCATTTATAATATTAGTATATGGATTAGTCTGGATTGATCTTATGAGGAAATATAAAACTATATGTTTTCCGATAAATTATAAATACGGTTGTAAATGTATATTATTATGCGATACCATTAACCTAGTCAGGATTGAAGAGTAATGTAATTTCCAGTATTTAAATAATCAAAGGAAAATTATTGTTACGTTATTGAAGTGATGAGGAAATATAAAATTATAATGTATCCTGATAATTAATTATTGATGCTAATTGCAACGCCAGCAGTCTTGAGTTTGATTGGAATTGATAAGTATGAGTAAATTTTTGGTTGAGCATGAGTACCATTTGTCATAAAGTCCTGGGATTTACCTATTGGAGTATTATTTTTCTATGTACCTATTATATATAGATATCCGTTTTTCAAAGTCTAGGACTTGGTTTAGAATTACGGCGAATTGTGTAAGACTGTCCTTGATATTGTGTTTATTACATTATTTTCAAGCAGTTTTCCATCAACTGGTACATTTTCCCAATCAATTTTGTAACAGATAAGTGCAAAACCATAGCATGTACAATTGTGTTTGTTAAACACTAAGAAGTCTTTGTTGAAGCTATAACAATTTAATTCTAATCAACCAAATGAACATCACATGAGCATCTACGTAACAATGTGTAACACTTCAAACACTCATTACAAATTTATTACCAACTTTAAAATTCTTAACCAGACACCATTACTAAAAAAACATTCACAAACAGAGCCTTATCTCTTATCACTTACCTGCCAGTTGATAAGCACATATTTAGATATACTGCTGTCAGGTACTTCCAATTTAAGGAATGCGTATTGTATTTTGCCGCTGTTGAAGTCATCTATCAGCTCTGTTAGGCCTCCATCCCCTTTGCCTACGAATTTTAAGTCGTTTGATAAGCCATCATAGCCAAACAATGCCCTGTAAAAGAAAAAAATAATAAAATTATGCATGGAACAATTTTGTGATTGACCTCAAGATGAACCATGAATTTTGGAACACATCATCATCCATGTTGAACTTATGAATGAGTAATGGCTAACTTGGACTTTACATCTAATATTGTATAAAATAACAGCATTCATTTGCATTAGTCAAAATTACAAGTATTTATTTGCATCATGACTGTCAAATAAAAATAAAGTAAAATAATAACAACTCTTACAATGTCAAACAAGAGAAAAGGTAATTATGTTCATAATAATAATAATAATAAATGATTTTTTACACAAATCAAAGTAGTCCCATGGTAAGCTCAATAAGACTTGTGTTATCAGTACTAGATGACAATATATTTAATAGATATATTGACTTACATACATAGAATGGTCGGGCTGCTGAGCATTTCAACCTCTACTTTTATGTAACAAATTACTGGTGAATAAAATGTCAAACGCATGAAAGTGTTAGGAATAAGGTAGATGCAAGGCATCATTTTCTATTTCTATTTTTTTTTATCAAATTTACATGTATGAAGTAAAAGAATCGGTACACAAAATTGCAGCAGTTGAAATACTCCATGGCCCGACCCAGAAACATCCAAGACTCAGGAACAAATATGACTGCTCATCACACAAATATTTGCCCTTACCAGGATTTGAACCTAGGACAGTTAGCTTCGCAGGCAACATTACTCCTGTTAAGCTAAACCAGTTGATTGATTGGTCGTAATAAGAGATGATTGGCACTATTGGAGCAAAACTTTAATAAAACTTGCCAAGTGGATATAAAAGAGTGCTAACAGCCTCGAAAATACTAATATCCCAAGTATTTAAAATCGGAAATTTGCTTCAGATATAGAGTTAAATTGAACACTAATCTACCAATAACATTCTTATTTTCCTTGGTTCTCCTTTATTTAACTTTACAAGCTCTGTTAAAATTTAGCACCGATAGAGCCAATCACTGACAATAAGCTATGGCATGTGCCAAAAAGAACTATCATCACAATTTAAAAAAATATAGAATCAAAGAAAACAAACATTATCAAAAAACCATGATTAGCATGTAATACATATAAGGAAAATGAGTGAACTGGGTCATTATCGGACAAAAGTTAATTAATTATTCTTTTAGTGATTTTTGAGTATATAGAGACTACAGGTATATATGGAAGAATAAGATGAAGCAAATGATGATGTGAATATTGTGAGCCAATATTCTTTATTCAACATCTCATGAAAAAAAAGGTAACAGCAATACAGTTTTCTTCTAGACTACCTTGTAAAGAAAACTAATTACCTATACCAATCAATAAATACTGAGCTATAGAAATTTTATTTTAAAAATAGTGCCAAATAGTGGCAGCACTCTACTATGTATGTCCAATAAACCTTATTCACAGGCCCTGGAGAAGGTTCAAATATATAATGAAAATTTAACATAGAGCCTTGTAATTTTGAGCCAGGGATTTATGGCATAGACAAGATTAATAATTATATTAATGTTGTTCAGCTTCGTTTTTGTTTTTGCAAATTATTGCAAAAACAAAAACGATGCTGTTTTTAAGCGTATTTTTTTCTACTGATAATGTCCTAGTTACGATGTAGATAAATTTCTAGTTTAAATGAACTGAAGCACGATAAAACAGCAACTAACAGCAATGTCTAAGGAAAGCCGCAGAACATGTTTATAACATGATCTCCGCATAATGCGAATTTTAAGTACACGTAGTGAAAGGAGTGCGAAAACCGTATCTCCTTGTTTGAATGCAATTATCCATGCAAGCATTGTCACCACAAATATGGGCGCATTCTGGACACGACACTAATTGATTCAGTTGATTAAAGCCCGGGCTCGTGTTTTATTAAATCCGACGGCAAGTAGGTCGCTATTCTGCAAAACTATAACTTACCAGTCAGTGTCGGTTTTCTCGTCTAATACGTCTTTCCATGCAGCGATTAACGCGTCCTTATGTTTATTCAAGTTTATAGCCATTTTACATTCTTCGTATTAACGAAATTTAATATTGTAAACAGCAAAATCACTTCGGAATAAAGCCGACGGGCGGCCTGACTCACAACAATTTCGACCGACAACAGCCAGAGACTAGATAGACCATTAATGACGATGTTCGACGACAGCTAGAATTTAATGTTACCATATGTTAATTAAATAATAGACTATAGAATATTTTTTTTTACAAACTTCCAAAAGTATAGAATCACGTCGGGTAAAACACATTGAAGTAGAAACCTCTTTTCTCATTTTGATCATTCATTCAGCAGTGTTGCTAACTTTAGAGTTTACTTTAAAGCTAGATTTATAGCAAAAAATTTGCTTAAATGAGGTAGTTCAAAATTTAAAAACTGCTCTATTAACTGATATGAAAGGCATTTATTTTTCATACACTTAAGGGCAAAATACTAAACAATAAGACTCTTTGCGCTACTAACCATAACATTTGAACCCCTAATATGTATTTATTTATTTAAAAATTTTTAACTTGATGATTGATGATTTCGTCTATGATATATCATGATGATCGAGTGCCTCTCTTGAATGCTATTTTCAAGCTGCGTACACAGCAAGCCGACGAATGCCAACGAAAGATATTCGGCGTTGGCTACCCGCACGTTCGTTGGTTTTCAAAGATACATACATGTAAAGAAAACCACTACAGTTATATTGTAGCATTATAATGTCGTTTTCTTTAAATATGAATTTGCCGCGTTATAGACCGAGCCAACTTGACAGTGACAGCTCAACCTGACAGTTGTGACATTTTGGATGAGATACGAAATAATTACTCTGATAGATAAACGTTTCCAACAAATAACTAAACCTGAAATAAAGTCTTTAAACGTTGTTTCTTTTGTATTTACAGGTGAGTGAATAGTTTGTTTACGTTAAGGATAATATAATCGGTAAAATGTTTAAAGAACACATCTTAAATAAATCTTTTGTATTTACAGAGAAACTCTTTCGTCTTTATTTCATCGAATTAAGTAAGATAAGCCAAACATCATTATATACATTTAGTGATGATCAATGAACGTAAAGCCGGAACCGTTTGTTTGATGATCGAACATCCGTTAGTTGGTACCTGAATCTGGCTCCATTGATCCTAGCTATTTTAAAAATGACAAATATGAGGGAATCAAAAATTAGCCTAGCTTTAGTCTACCAGATCAATAAGGGACATAAAAAATAATAATCATAATAATTAATGTGGTTATATTTAGATTTATGAAGAAAAATTAGAAAAAAATACTACTACCCCCCTTATCTCTTAAGTATAGCAACCGAAAATTTTGATGTTTTTCAAATCACATGAATTAACATAAATATTATGGGAAGATTACAAAAATGTTGTTGGATTGTTTTTATACGACCATGAAAACGCGCGTCTCATCCCTGGTGCGCCAGATGCGTCACAGTCTCAACAGCATTCTGCGCATGATACCGGACAGGGTTAACGGTCCCTACGCAACATGTAGGTACCGTTAACTGTGAGTGATTGCAGTGCCCTGTCAGTGTTGTTTTGTTTTAAATGTAAGTTTTGTTGTACCCCTTAGTTTGTAAGATCTACACGAAATAAAGATGAATAAATATTATATATGCTTATTAATTTTTCGGCGTTAAATGTTCCCTAAAGTATCATATCGCAAACTATTTATTCCAAATATCATTTTGCCGGATAACCAAATGGCATTACACCATTTTGCATCTTTGTCGTTTGGCAAAAAATTGTTTTGTCAAATATTGTTTCATGTCTTTAGTAATTTGAAGGTATTTTACACGAGGTGAATTCGCCCCTCGCCCTATCGTTGTAGCTAGTTAGTTAAGTTGTTAATTTTATGGTAATGCAGAAAGTTAGGAGCATGCTCTACTTCACGGGGCTTTTGTTTCCTTTCTGAGGCACGCAAGATAACTAACGAACCTAATCAGGATAAGGTTATTTTTTGGTCAACACAAAATATTTTAAATCTAATTTCCCTGAAAATTCTCTTCTGTTTCCGCGATTATCACTTATTTAAATAAAACAATTTTAATGGAATAAATATATCACACATATTATCTTATTTGCACTCACGGGGCACGCTGGGAAGAAAATCTGTGTTAAAAGTTATAAGTTTTGTAAACTACCCACTCTGAGAAAACAAATAAAAGCATACATGCCAGATGGGCCTAATGTGTTAAATTACACATTTGTACTAATTTCACTTTCCAACTTATTTCATACCGACATACATACATTGTAAGTAGAGCAGAAGAGCGACCTTTACAGTTGCCGTAATGTTAGCTAGATATTTTGCTGTAGTGTTTTTCATTATTTAGATGTTTCTATTTATAAGAATATAGTTTCTTAGTGAAGAAATTCACTTTAAAACCACGAAGATTATGACGGTAAAACATCAAAAATCTATATTTACACTACAGCGACAACTTTCTATAAATATGTGGCAACTGTAAAGTTAGCTCTGTTAGGCTGAGAATTTAGTTTCATAATGCTAACCATGGCAGAAAAAACCGGTTAAAATGCAAAGATCTTGTAACAAATGGTGTCAAAATTTGAAGGCAAGCTGACTGGACTCAATAGTCAGTTGGAAGAGCGTGTGCCTCAGCAAGGCACTGGTTCAAATCCAGTTTGATTCTTGAATCTTTTTCATGATATACATCTTTGTATTTATAAGAATATAGTTAACTTAACTTGCTAGGTTAGGTTAAGTAAAAGTTCGGTGCGTGAGTGAGCCTCACACTTGGGCGATTTTTAGTTTTGAGTGCTCATTACCTCAACAACAACTTGCACATAGTGCGAGAAACCCATTCAAACTTTTGTCAATATTAGAATTTGAATTTTTATTTAAGTTATTGTAAATCAAAGAAAATACTAAAGAATGCTAAGTGCAAATAATTGTAAAATTTTAACATAGCAGATTAGTGCTAAATTTAGCTTTAAAAGTGAAAAGCTGACAACACTGTCATTCAGTAAGTATCAATCTCATTCGACTGTCACTGTCATTGTCTTGAACTCATTCATTTTTTATAATAAATAAATATTTTCGTTTACGTTCTGTCTCCGATCAATGCTGTGTCAACTCAACTCAGGAGAAAAGCCGTTTTCATAACGTCGAAATACATTATTTTCGTTAAAAATGTCCTCACCGCTAGAAAACCTAGAGACTCAACTGGAGATGTTCATTGAGAACGTGCGACAAATCCGGATCATTGTCAGCGACTTTCAACCGCAGGGTCAAAGCGTTTTGAACCAAAAGATGTTAGTACATGTACATATACGTTTTAGCTCTACCTTCTTGGCCGCTTATAAACTATAGATACATTTTACTACGACATAATTAAGAATGTCATGAATATCTCTTTCAGTCAATCACTCGTCACTGGTCTGCAAGAAGTTGATAAACTGAAGTCTCAAGTCCAGGATATCCATGTTCCTACTGAAGTGTTTGAGTAAGTAATTTGTGATATTTTATTCTTACACAATGTACTGAAACCTTGATGAGAATCAATGAGCATTGATAGGGACAAATAGTTGGGTATTCCCACTAGCCACTTTGACACCTTCAACTGTTATGACTTCAATGGTGCTATTATTGCTGGTATCGCGAAATTAGCATAATTTAACTATTTGCATATACTCTAAAACAGTGTTTTCAACCTGTGAGTTGAAATCCCCTAACTAGAGCAGCGGTCTGCAACCTTTTAGCAGCCAAGGGCCACACAGTAGCTAACGAAATTGATACAGAGTGCACTTAGTTAATAATTTAAGACTTTACCAGGCAAAAGATACCACATTGTTAGCCAGAAGCCAGGGAGGCTTGTGGCCCGCAAGTGAGCCGGGCCACCTGTTGCTGACTGCTGCCCTGAGTGTGCGTTGCAAGGTGTCTGAGTCAATATTTGTAACATCTTCATCATCAGCGATTATTGCGAAATATTATTTTCCATTAAAGAGGTCATGTCATGGAAACATATATTGCCACAACTAAAGCTCTAAAAATGCATTGTTGTCTGTATCTTGTTTTGTAAGAAAATAAAGGGAAAAGCTATGAATAGTTGAATTAAACGCAATATAAATGCTAAAGATTTAGGGTATATATTGAACATCCCTGTAAAATTCATTCAAATACCACAAAATAATGAAGCAAAACAAATAACATGTGTTGCCAGTTAAGCAGGTATAAACGTTCTTAATTCTTACAAAGAAATAATTCTGATCCATTTCACAGTTTCTCATATATATCAGAAATATTTTAATGATCTATGGTCTAATTTTATTGTTATTTTTCCAGCTACATAGACCAAGGCCGAAATCCTCAGCTGTACACAAAGGACTGCATTGACAAGGCTCTGGCCAAGAATGAGGAGGTCAAGGGCAAGATTGATTCCTACAAGCGTTTCAAGAGCCACCTATTAGGAGAACTCGGGAAAACATTCCCGAATGAAATAGCTAAATACAAAGCTATCAGGGGTGGAGAATAGATTTAAAATTTCAGTAGGAAACAATAAAGTTAAAATTAAGATTAAGCCCAAATAAGTGTCTATGTTAAACTTACCACTTTCACGGCTAAGCTTCCCAGTCCCAAAAAGTTAACCTCCACTTCCTTATTTTGGTTGGGCCACATTGCTGCAGAACCATTAGCCGCTGGGGCACATAGATTCTCGAGTGGCGACTGTGTACGGGATGAAGTAGTGTGGGAAGGCCTCCAACAAATTGGATCCATGATCTGGTGAAGATCCTGGGTAACTGCAGGATGAGTCGAGAGTAAACCGTTTGTTATGAAATCTTTGGAGGAGGCCTCTGTCCAGCAGTGGACGTCCTTGGACTGATACAATAACATGGTTTTTCTCTTTTCTTGGCAGTAAAAGTGTTAAGTAAGAAGCTATAAATTATAAGGGAGTGATTAGGTTTATAATCTCGATTTTTTTTTATAGAAGCATCATTGTGATGTACATTATATCTATAAGTGTGGAAAATTGTGAACACTGCCCACACACTGAACTTAATGAATCGATTATTTCAAAAACCACATTAGTTGATGATATTAACTTATTTTTACACAGACTCATCTGTTGACACCCAGAGCAGAATAGAAAAATAAATTGGATTTCGGAATCTTTTTTTGAAATAATAGATTCAAATTTATTTTGACCAACTTTTTACAGTTTTTAATGAATCACTCTAAATCTGTGTTATCTTTGTTGAATTATGATGGGAGTTGTAAGGCTTAACTAGTTTTTATAAAGTGTGCGCAAATACATGGATATTATATAAAGGCTGTTTGACTATTCACTGTTCATGAAAACTCATTAAGTATTAAAATCTCCTTTAATTAATTTCTTACAATATAAATTTAGCCAACCATAAAATTGAAATAAGATAGTTTTGAGTATACATTGAAAATAGAATGATATAAAAATATAGAAATGAAGAAGCACTTTCCTCTAAAAGTGTTTTCAATATTGAAAAGTAAAATTATAGACAAGCTTTAAGTACATCAGAAATTGAAACAATGGCTAAGGCCAGCCCTTACCTTAAAATTATAAATCATCAGTTATCATTATTATTTCATTTATCAATAAAAACATTATTAAATTTCAGTTTAAAGTCTCTTACATAAAATATAAATAAATTATTAAATATGGAATTAAAATTGAAAATATTGCCAGTTATTTAGTCTACTAAACAGCAATTACATTGATCGTAACTGTCGCAGTACACGTTTAGGGTTGCCAGTTCACGAGCATTTGTGTACTATTCTGATCGAAGTGTCAAAAATAGTTGAATTGATACTTTGGCCCGAAGTGTCACATGTAAACGTCACGTTGACGTTTTATATTAATACACAAATGCTCTTAAACCGACCTTAATACTATTGCTGTAATGTTTTATTTATACCGCACATAACTCCGGCGTGACCTGAGTCTCTCTGTCCACTCTAATAACGTTCCTAACTTCAATTACGTCATTGCTTTCAACATTTTCGTTACCTAAGTGGTCTAAGGTTCCGTTTACTGTGGGTTCTTCGTTTGTTTCAGTGTCACTGTCCAAGATTTCAGTTGGATAGTCAAGTTTCAAATCACCCGAAAAATCATTCCACATTAGGTAGAACTCTGATTTCACCGGATTTACTAGCTGCTGTTTGCTGGTTATGTAGACATAGTTCCAATGGTCGAAAGAGCGGTCATTTCCCCAGTTCAGGGTCCCGGTCATCAGAATGCTATCATCGACTAAGCAAAACTTGTGCTGCATTTTAAAATTGACCGGTTCGTTAATTTTGTACTTTATTTCTGCACCTGAAAATATTGGCAACACTCATTAAATATAAAAACAACATTATCCCATGGGCACTCGTATCTGGTACAAAATAATGTCTGCGACTAAATTCTGATGCAATAAAGTGATCTTGTATCAAAATACATGGGTGTCGGAAAATCATCCGGGTTGGTAAAGCCAACACACACATGAACACCTACTTCCGCACAAAAATCGCGTAAAGTTTTCGTACCTTTCATATTTACTGACTTAACTGTAAGAGTAAAGTATCCAGCACTTTAAAAAGAAAATCGTAGTAGCTATGTAATGATAAGGAAAAGTGCGTATGAAATTCACCAAAATAAGATATAACGATAAGTAAGGTTACGGTTCGTTTGTATGTTATTACTTACCGACATCAATTAATTCCCGGAGAAAAACCTCGGTAGATTCATTGTATCCCGTCCGGTCAATTATAATTCGAATTTTGATATTCTTCTTTTTTATTAATCTCACCAAACGGCCTTGTATTGCCGGATTGTGGATGCTAGGCATGCATACATTTACGCTTTTCGTCGCGGATTCAATGAAGCTTAGTAATTTGTCGAAGTAATTGTAAACGTTGTATTGCAGTTTACAGAACACCATCACTTCATTGATCTCGGTTTTCCGACTTCTGTAATACAAGGCCGTGGCGGACACAACACAAGTCACTACGATTGCAGCAGCCGATGAAATGAAACGTGGAGTAAATCTCATTTTAGTTGAATTTGAATCATAAAGAAAACTTTTATAGCACAAAACGACCGGTCTTAAAATTTTATACTTTGAAATAAAATAAAGAGGTCAATTTGTGCTGTTATACATGGCTGGGAAAATGGCGACTGATTGTGAACTACCCTCCATAAGGAAAATAATCCTTTAGGTAAATTAATAACGCTGGTTGAACTTCAAATAGTACTAATAAATAATTTTATATTTTAATCAGACAAAAGTTTTATACATAACAGTTTTACGAACTTACTGTACTATAATATTAGGTAAATTTGCTACTTCAAGCTACTTCATATCAGAATGTAGTTAAAACGTATTGTGCTCGGTAAACGCATTTATTTAATGGCGGGATTTCTGTTTTGACAATAGCTGTCAATGTCAAATTTCCAAAGAATCTAAATGAATTCAATCTCAGAACACGATTCAATGTTGTTGGGAATTTGGGCTATTATCCCAAATATTCCGCTTGCGATAGTATTATGACTGCATTTATTAGTTAGATGCTAATATAATTATGTCTTGACGACGGCATTATAATCGTTATTATAAGTAAATCGTGTTTAGAAAAAAATTGAAGTCAGCAATATGGGTATCACGGGTTTGATCCCATTTTTGGAAAAAGCTTCACGGCGGGCCAATGTGAGTGAGTTCAGTGGATGCACCGTCGTTATAGACTCGTACTGCTGGCTTCACAAAGGTGCCTTCGCATGTGCTGATAAGTTGGTCCGTGGGGAAGAGACTGACATGTAAGTATCAAAAACCTTCTATGTTTCTAAATATCTGACAAAAAATCTACCTCTAATAATTTTCTAAGCTCCCGGATGTTATATCTTCTCTAGAGTTGTATAAATAAACTTAAACTAAACTTCACAGTGTAGGATATTTCCAAATGAATTCAATGCATGTGTTAAAATTAATGACATAATATTTTCATTGTTTTCAGAGATGGACTATCTATATGTAAAAATGATGATGTAGCAATAAAATTACTAAACAATCATGCAGTGCTAAGAAAATATTGTAACAAATATGTTCTTTGTTTCAGACATATCAAATACTGCCTCAAGTATGTGACTATGCTGCTGTCAAAGAATATCAAGCCAATATTGGTGTTTGATGGGCGGCATTTGCCGGCCAAAGCAATGACTGAAGCCAAGAGGAGAGAGTATGTCATAATTTAAATTTTTAATAGCTAGTAAATGTATGGTTACCTGCAGAGTTATGTGACCCCCTTACCATATATGTTTGTATGGCAGAGGTGAGGTTTTAGCCATAGTGACCTGAACAAAACCGACTGATAATGTCAACAACATAGGTTGGGTAATGAAAAGGAAGGGGGAGGGAGGCCTTCAAATTCTTGCAAAAATATCCAGTTATGACAATTAGTTGCCAAAGTTCACCTGCTAAAATATCGGTCAGTCTAGAAACATATGTTTGTATCTGTGTAGTATTGTTAGATGTTATTGCACTTTTTCTGTCATAAGTATGTCATGCTAGAGATATCTGCAATTATCTCATGTCATCAAGATTGGCTTTGAAATCAGTTGCCACCCAGTATATTTCCCAACATCATTATATAGATTCTCCTACTTATTAACAACTAGCTTCGGCCCAGGACTTCGTCCGCCTTAAATTCGTTTATCGTGGATCAGGTTATTTTTCCGGTATAAAAAGTAGCCTATGTTCTTCCCCGGGACTCAAACTATCTCCATACCAAATTTTATCCAAATCGGTTCAGCGGTTTAAGCGTGAAGAGGTAACAGACAGACACATTTTCGCATTTATAATATTAGTATGGATGATACTAAAATAATATGAAATTTAGTAGAAGCTTATAGAGCTATGTGCATAACCAATATCTTACATAAAATTTTATGTCATCCTGACGCCGAGTGATTTATACATTTTTGAATTTCGAACCTTCTTGAATTTTATGAGAGCTCAAAACTCGATTTCATTTTGTCCTTTTAAAAGGACATGAGGACTCAGGATGATATAGCGAAAAACTTCCAACGTGCAGAGCACCCACTGAATGGGTTCCTGGAATTAAAAATGATAATGTAAACATTATTGATTATCACAACACAACAAAACGGGGTTAATCGCATATAATTATGATTTATTTAATTACCTTTCGTTGGTAACGTTATGATAATGAGTGAAGATCGTGTAAGTTTAAATCAATGTTAACATTATTGGTTATACCAATTATCGCCTAATCCTAAAACAACTGTAATTCAATGTGTTTGAGATTATTATAAACAGTTTTTTAGTATAACACAAATTTGAATCTAACAATAAAAAAATGTTCTTTATAAGACGAGTTGTAAATATTTTCAGATCCCGAGATATATCAAAGAAAAGGGCAGCTGAACTATTGAGTCTGGGGAAGGTAAATTAATTAATTTTAACATATAGCGTTAATCTCCAGTATTTGGCCGCTTGAGAAATGTCATTCAGTTACTTGCCATCAATTTCGTAGTCTGAAATCGGAGTAGGAATATGTTTACAATACTCTAATACCAAGGTCTAGATCTAGGGATTTACACTGTTTGCAGTAATATCACTATGATATCGGCTATTAAACATATTTCTGAAATGAAAAATGGCCAGTTATTGGCAATTTACCCACAATTGATACCAAATTTTTGAAAAATAAACAAAACTGAATCAATATAATTATTTAATCTCTATAAATTGAAAATTTTCGTTGTCTGAACTGTAGAAGACGTACTGAACTCTAAGATCCCATTATGAATTTAGATTATTTTAAGGATTGTATGCATATATAAAGGAAAATGTCATGTAGTGAAGACGAATAACTAAAAGCCTTAACTAGGTACATCCCTTACATAAAACAATTGCCCTATAATCACAGGAATAACACAGAAATAAAAAAATCGAATGGCCAAGCAGATTACCTTTCATTATAGTTAAGAGATTTCTCATAATATATTCTTTTAGATCGAGGAAGCTCGCTCCTACATGCGCCGAAGCGTAGACATCACTCACGCCATGGCGCTGAGCCTCATCAAGGCGTGCAGGAGTCGCAATGTGGACTGCATAGTGGCTCCCTACGAAGCTGACTCCCAACTGGCTTATTTGAACATCAAGAATATTGCCCAGTTGGTTATTACTGAGGATTCGGATTTGATACTTTTCGGTTGTACTAAGGTCAGTTGAAATAATTTTAATAAGTAATAATATGAGGGACAATCTTACACAAATCGACCTAGCCCCGTACTAAGCAAAGCTTGTACTATGGGTACCAGGCGAAGATATACATAATATATTTATAGATAAATTACAATACATACAAAACATCCAAGACCCAGAAACAAATAATCGTGCTCAACACACAAACACTTGTCCTGGCCGGGATTCGAACCCGGGATCGCCGTGCAACCAACTGAGTCAGACGTGTCGTCAAAAGTTTCTTTTAAAAACTTCATTTTGTGACAAGTTTTTATTGCCGACTGTACTTTTCTTGGAACGTCCATCAACTACTCACCGATACCATTCTAAAGAGCGCAAACTCGGTAGGATTGCGTTATTTTACATACAATCCGGCTTGATCCGGTCGATGGTACCATATTATTGCATTGTCACCAAAGATACGCAAGATATCAAATATGACGAACGCCAGAAAGTGGTTCTAATTCAGCTCGCAAGAAATGACCCTCAGATACTATCACGGCAAGTTTAATACAAATATATATCGAAGTTGGAACTTGGTACCCTGCAAGACCAGTCTTAAAGCTACATGCACTGCATATTAAATTACATTTATTTTTTATTAAAATTCACTTTAATGCTATTATTTTATAAATAAGTTCAGATCCGCAACGCAGGCTTCGTCAGGTGGGTTACAACAACAAATCAGCAATAGGCTTCGTCCCATACAAACTAATGATGTAATCAGCAACAGGCTTCGTCCCATACAAACTAATGATGTAATCAGCAACAGGCTTCGTCCCATACAAACTAATGATGTAATCCGCAATATGCTTCGTCATTTTCGCTATAAAGGCCCGCCCGGACCGTAGCCGGGCCCTAAAATTATATTAGCGGTTACTCACTTCGTAAAAACCGAGTACTGCTCGACATGTTTTGATCTATCCCTAGGATTCTAGTCATGAGATAGCGGACCTGGACGCTGCCCTTCTCGCACTACGTGAGTAACCGCTAATCTATACTATTATAAAGTTGTAAAAATGAAATGTCTGTACATTGAAGATATTAATTTTCTTTTTTTTTATATATGATTGTATGTGTCATTGTGGTTTCATCACGCTGAAACGGGTATTCACAGATGGTTATAGGATACTTTTTACCCGACTACGCTGAAGAAAATTAGAGTGGTTATGACTTTTCTCCTCTGCGAACGAAGTTGTGGACACCTAGTACAATATAAACATGTGGCTTTGCTATAGCATAAACATAGATAGCATTTCCTCTGCTACCACTCTGATTCGGCCTTCTAGGATATTTTATGTAGTTCCATTTTTGTAGCACCTCAACGGCCTGCTTCTCCAGCTCCATTAATCAAATTCCTCATAATAACCAAATCCTTCTCTGTCAAGTCTTGTCACCAATGCACTGGGGCTTTCCAAAGTTTCGTATCCGCTTGCTCTGAAAATATTATCCATCTATTTTAAAACTGTAGAATATTATAAAACTGTATTCAGGAGTAAATATCTTTGGAAACACCTGATTCAATTTCTGAAATTGTCAGTTACAAAAATATTACCATTTTTTTTAGGTGCTCTTCAAAATGGACCTCGACGGTACGGGCACGCTAGTGGAAACGGCCAAGCTCCCACTCGTAATGCGCTGTCCCATCGAGCACTACAGATTCGATAAGTTCCGGCAGATGTGCATCATGTCCGGTTGCGATTACCTCGCTTCTTTGCCAGGCATTGGACTGGCCAAGGCGAGACAGTTCGTTACCGCCACACAGGATAATAACTTCGCTAACGTATGTATCAAGCGCATAAAATTAGTTTTTAGTGAATTAACATTTTTAGCGCTTAAGTATAAATCTTCTATAGCGGAACTAGTGGCCTTACGAGCAAGGTGAGAACCGTCCGGACCAATCACAGCGCGCATTCAGCTCAATCAAGCCCGGGGAGTGGTCCAAACCCTTGCAAGCAGGGCTTGTAACCCGGTTTATTTTCCGTACCGGTTAAAGCCACACTATGTGAGCCTAACCCATAATAAAGGTTACGCTCGCATGAACATCGCTCTAACCGGTTAATATCTCGGAGCGCAAAACAGGGAGCGAAATCCATTTACCGGTTAGAGTGTGAGCAGAGTCTATAATCTATATATCTTATAGGGTGAATAACCGCTCGCTTAGACAGGATTGGTTTGCTTACTTTGGTATAACGTAACCTAATTATTAACCGGTATAACCTAAATAAATACCGGTTTATTTGTAACTGGTTACAAGCACTGCTTGCAAGATTTGTAAAAATTACACATATTTCACCCAAAACCCTTTGTCGCCAGGCGCTCAAAAAGCTACCAAGCTTCTTCAACCGTTCGACCCTCACCGTGACGGATGAGTATCGGGAAAACTTTCTGAAAGCAGAGGCGACTTTCAAACACCAATACGTGTACGATCCCATACACAGACAGATGGTCAGGCTCACGGAACCTGACGATGAAGGTAAGCACATTTAAACTCTTGTTTCTTAACTATATAGTATTACACCATACAATTTATAAGTATACTAGAAGGATCCTCCGTTTAGTTGATTTGGCGCGATGAAGCCACAACAATACATACAAACATACGAACATGTTATTTTTACAACTTTATAATAGTATAGATGTGATGTGATGTGATTAATGCGGAGACTGGTAAATCGAGGCACGCAATTAGTGATCTAGAATTAAAAATTGATGGCAAAATTATAGATTCTAGTTTAGATGTAGCAACAGAATTTGAAAATGTCTTCACCGATATACCAGTATCCACAACAAAGTGTTTAAATTCATCACCTTCGTCTGCCATTTTGTTGTTAAAAGAAAACGTCCCAGAATGTAGTAAGGACTTATTTAGAACATGTCAGTCCTTCAGATGTAGTAAAGGCATTTAAATCAATTAATATCAAAAAAACCAATGACCTATGGGGGGTCTCAGTCCATGCTGTGAAATCCCTAATAGAAGTCATAGCGCCTGACTCGGCAGATATATTCAATAACAGTGTTGACTGCGGTGAGTTTCCTGATCTGATGAAACATAGCAAAATAACTCCTTTATTTAAATCAGGTAGTACCTCTGATTCCACTAACTTTAGACCAATATCTGTACTACCTACATTTAGTAAAATTTTTGAAAAGCTTATTCTATATCAATTGTTAAAACATTTTAATTTGAATAAATTGATGCATAGTAAGCAATTCGGTTTTACGCGGGGTCGCTCGACATCCAACGCCGGAGTTGAGCTCGTAAAACACATTTTCGATGCCTGGGAGGAATCGCGAGATGCTTTAGGTATCTTCTGTGATTTATCTAAGGCCTTCGATTGCGTTAATCATGAGACATTGATCAGGAAGCTACACCACTACGGAGTTAAAGGATCAGCACTAAATTTATTAGTCTTATTTAAATGGTAGAATACAAAGGCTTGACGTGAATGGAAAGCGTTCACCGGGGTCATTAGTCTCTATGGGTGTGCCGCAGGGATCAATATTGGGACCTTTCCTGTTCCTTATCTATATAAACCACTTGCCACACCTCGTAAAGACCCACCATGAGATAGTTTTGTTTGCAGATGATACGTCTCTAAGTTTCAAAGTCGTACGAAATCAACGATCCTACAATGACGTAAACAACGCTATCTGTGACGTAGTAAATTGGTTTAATGTAAATAATTTATTGATGAATGAGAAACTAAATGTGTTAAGTTTGTCACGAGTGACGTAAAACACGCGCAAGCAAGCGTTATGGTTAAAGGTGAGGAACTGGAACTAGTTAATAGTACAGTCTTTCTCGGTATAACATTAGATTCTAAGCTCCAATGGTGTCCCCATATTGCTAATCTCTCGAATAGACTGAGTTCTGCAGCTTTTGCAGTAAGTAAGATTCGTCAATTAACAGACGTGATAACGGCTCGATTAGTGTATTTCAGTTATTTCCACAGTATTATGTCGTATGGCATCTTACTATGGGGCAGTGCTTCCGACATTAATACTATATTCGTTCTGCAGAAGCGGGCTGTTCGTGCGATATATAAAATGAACCATAGAGACTCGCTTAGAGATAAGTTTAAGGACATTAATATAATGACTGAATTCTCATAAATGCATTGTCAATACATTTATGAGAATATTATGTATGTACATGAAAATATTACCCACTTTAAGAAGAACTGTGATAAACATAATATTAATACTAGAAATACGCATAAGCTCGCAGTGCCTGCTACTAGGCTCCATAAAATAAGGAGATCATTCATGGATAACTATGTGAGATATTATAATAAACTTCCTAGTAGCATAAGTGAGTTGTCTATTGGTAAATTCAAAAATATTGTGAAACGAAAATTATTTTCTAAAGCTTATTATAGCACACAAGACTACATGAATGATGAAGCCGCGTGGGATTAATGTAAATTATAGCGTCATGTAGGTATATGAATAATTATTTTAACGAATACTTAAGGTATTATTATTATTTTAATCTTAATTGTTTTATATACTCTGACATTTAGAATTTTATTCTAGACACATTCTAGATTATTTATTTTTTATTGACAATCCTTTTGGGATTTATCTTATTGATTATTTAAATTTTTAAAATGATGATTTTATCAATAATATTATACTTAAGTTAAATGATCTGATTAGGTTTTTCTGGGTTTCCCTAATCCTTGCAGCAAATATTGGATCATATTGTATTTCTCCCAGAAAACATTCACTCTCATGTAACTGACATTTCGAAAGTGCTTGTAACTAGGCCTACTTGAATAAAGAATATGTTGATTTGATTTGATTATCTGTGTATCCACGTTTTTCTTGGTGTGTCTTTGTTTTTACTAACCTAGGTTCTTATGCATACTAACATACTATCGATTTCATGTGGTCCGGAATAAATAAGTTATTATTATTCTCTTTATTTATCTTCTATCTTAAGCTAGGTCTTTTATAATACGCATATAAAAAGTAAAATACAAAAATCAAATACAAAATACAAACACATTATAAAAAAACTAATCTAAGGTGCCGCCGGCAGCGGGGCAGGGCTCAAGCTACCGGTGGTTAGGGCTGCACAGAGAGGAACCTCCCTCCTGATGATGCGGGTCGTGTCCAGGATTACTGCCTTCTGCATCTGACCCTTGATCCAGCCTTGAGCCCTTGATCTCTTGAGGTGTTGGTCGAGACTCTTCGCTATAAGACCGTTTACCGAAACGACTATCGGGACAATAATCGTCGAATCAACATCCCACACGGACACCTTGTGCTAAGTCAAGGTACTTGCTGAGTTTGTCCTTCTCGGCCTTCACCCCTTACTCCTTACAGATAACCGTGGCTAGATAACTAGTGAACTGTAAAGATTTTTTTTCCTAAGAGATAACTGGTTACCTCCAAGGACTTTATATTCTTCGCAGATAACTATTATTTTTTTAAGTTTTTTTTGATGAAATTGTATTCCTCGTAGATAACTAGCTATCTTCAAGGAATTTAAAATCTTCGCAGATAACTATTTCTTTTTATAGTTTTCTTTGAGGACAATGTATTCCTCGGAGATAACTAGCTATCTCCAAGGAATTTAAAATCTTCGCAAATAACTGTCTTTTCTAATAGTTATCTGTGAGGAAATTTAAATTTCCCTACTTAGCATAGTGTTTTGTAAACTCCATTTTTGTGGCATGCTGTTTATTATAGGTGGAAGAGTATATATAGAATATGAAGCATAAAGATCTCGATCTAATACGGCGGAAATAAATAATTGTATGGACCCTAAATCCGACCAAATTTAGACTTCATTTCCTAAAAAAATATTTTAGAGTTTTAATCTTATGCTTAATATATTTTTTGACGTGTTTAAAGGAAGACAATTTTAATTTTGGTATTTTTAAGTTTAAAATAAAATTAATTTATTTGTAAATTTGGGTTTTATTTTAAACGTTTTAAAAATAGTAAGCTGTTAGTATTTTTTAATCTTTGTTTTTCTTTGTGACAATTACTTGCAGATAACTGTTAGAAAAGACAGTTATTTGCGAAGATTTTAAATTCCTTGGAGATAGCTAGTTATCTCCGAGGAATACAATTTACTCAAAGAAAATAAAAAAAAAATATAGTTATCGGCGAAGCATATAAAATCCTTGGAGGTAACCAGTTATCTACAAGGATTGGATCTTCCTCACAGAAAACGGTTAAAAAAAAAGTTATCTGCGAAGAATATAAAATCCTCGGAGATAACTAGTTATCTCCTAGGAAAAAAAATCTTCACTGTTCACTAGTTATCTAGCCACGGTTATCTGTAAGGAGTAAGGGGCCTTCACGAGGTTCTCATTTATTATTATTACTTATCATTATCATGATTCTTTGTTTCGTTGCGTGAATATCTCACAATCACAAGACATAAACGGTCACAATTCTGTTTCTATTTTTAGTTCATTCTTTCCTATTCGTTTGCAGATGTGGAGAAAGCGTTATGCGTGAACGCCGGTGAGCTGCTAGACCCCAAAACCGCGTTCCAGCTGGCCCTGGGTAACTTGGACCCGTTTTCTTTGAAGAGAATGGACGATTGGCACCCCGACAACAGACCTGTAGTGAGTATCATCGAACCTCGCCTATGTCTGTCTCTTTCGCTCTCTCTTCCACGCCTTAAATACGGAAAAACCTGTAGAAGATCATAGCAGCCATCGAAGTCATCATCATGATTACAACAGCTCAATTACGTCAACTGCTGAACAAATGCTCCCCCCTTTCCTACGGGGGGGGCCACGACCACGACTACAGACGATCTGAGGGGTTACTACGAAACGCAAAAATCGAAGTTCGTAACGTGCTGTCTCTCGCTGTCATGATATGCTGCATTTGAGTGAGCGGGATGGCGCCCTACGAACTTCGTTTTTCGGATTTCGGAGTAGCTCCTCTGGTCTAGATCGCGAGAAACCGTAGGATGAGTGGGTTTGGACACAATTGTAACTGACAGGGCAATTCTTTTTTCTCAGTTTACCCCGTGAATATGGAAGCTGTAAAGCTTTCAAAATGTCGGGAACTCTAATGAGGGAACATACGCGATATAGTCCGTTTAATTTGTTTTATTTAAATTACTGATAATCGCTGAAACAGAAAAGAACATTATATAAGTTATAATAGGGAATATGCATGAATTTTTATTTTTGCTTTATTAAAAGCTCATTCATGTAAAAAACAGTAGACAAACATAATTTTTCGTATAGCTATAAAAATAACCAAGATATAAGCCATCAAACATTTCATTCTATCTCTTTTTTGCAAAACAGAATTTAATATGGAGTTTATATGGCCGGAGTGCACTGTGACGTAACAGTGCATATCCGACCTCTCTGTCTAATTACTAGTTTAAAATGCATATATTATGCGTATTTCTTGGCCGATTTTAATTTTAATTTCACATTTTGAAATAGTTTTTACGGTATTTTGATATCTAGTTAAGAAAAGCGATAAAAAAATGTCATGCATGTACCCTATTATAAGTTTTCACATTTTTAAAACGGTTAATTTTATATTTCAGGAGAATGGCATTAAAACGGACAGTTGGAAGGAGAAAGGCGCCGCTCCCCACCCCAGTATTTGGAGCAAAGAGTTCTCGCAATATTTACAAGAGACCAGCCCTTGGAAGAAGAAGGTGAAAAAGGTGGAACCGATCATAGCAGTGCCGACCATCAGGGCTAGGAAGGTCATCAATCTGGTGGCGAAAGTTGTGCCCGAGACTCAGGATGAAAGGTGATTTATAACAACTGATAATCAATAACCGCCTTAACAGATTAACCTGAATGGCTACTCGGCCAAGTCACCGTTCAAACTGGATTCATCCGTTTAGAAGCTATGATGCTACAGTTAGACATTTTTCACAAGAGCTGGTACGATTCGATGTACGGAAGCAATCAGAAAACATCGCTTTCTTCATAATATTCACGTATCTATGACATATTTTATTGGGCACTCATGTATTATAGTTAATCAAATATGCGAACTTCAAGCCTTTAAGAAAAGTGCGTACTCCTTACCTGAAAGGCAACGCACTTGTGACTCCTCTGGTGTTGCAGGTCTTTATGGACGACGGTTATCTTACAATCAGCCAATATGTCTGCTCGTATGCCCTCTATAACATAAAAAAACAACAATAAATTGTGTGGTTATCTATACTATTATAAAGTTGTAAAAATGAAATGTTTGTATGTGTCATTGTGACTTCATCACGCTAAATTGGCTAAACGGATTTCTCTCGGATCTCCAGATGGTTATAGGATACTCTTTACCCGACTATGCTAAAGAAAAAAAAGAGGGGTTATGACTTTTTCTCCTCCGCAAACGAAGTTACGGGCGCCTTCTAGTAAATAGTTGTGGTTATTTCTCAGCCTTGACTTAAAAAAATACTATAAAAGTCGATTACACCACGTAATATAAGTCTTATTCCAATAATAAATCATTAATTACTCGTGGGTAAACTCATTTTACGTTTCACCAATAATTAACCTATGGATAAAATCTCTAAATTAGAGAAAAATCTTACACTGCTTTTATTAGTATTGTCATTGTCACTGTCAAGTGAATTTCACTAATTTCACAATTGATCGATTTCATTCAATTCATTCGTTCGACGTTACTAAGTTACTATGCGAGAGTATGTTATCCGTAGACTAGCGTGGTGAAATGAAAATGAAGTTAACCGTCGAGTACCTAAATCGTTAGATTAAAGTTATACTGGGTTACTCACTCTCGTGTAAGTCGATTGTTGGTGAAATCGGCCCTAAGTAATATATCTATTAGAATATTTCAGTAAAACTTTTATGTGAAAATATCTCCACTCAATTTACAGATTAATTATTACAAACTTCGTAATTTGTATAATACCAAATTCGTTTATTTCATTCCAGTTTATCAATAGAAACTCTAAGCAACATGTACTGCATAGAACCAGCACTGAAGAAACCCAAATTAGATCCAGACGCAACTCTAGACCTAAGCGATACCTACACCCAGGACTCACAAGACCCTAACCAAGCCTTCCAAGAAATCGAAAGAGTACCCCAAAACAAATCACCAATCTTAGAAAATAAGCAGAGATCGTTCAAGAAAAGCTTAAGTAAAACATATTCTGTATTAAAAAGACTTAGCAAATTCCCTAGAACAACCATAGATAATGATAATGTGGTTGAAAGTAAGTTTTTCAACGGACCAAGTGTTACTGTTGAAGAATCTCCCGAACGAGTCAGCAAAAATCCCTTTAAAATTGAGAATAAAATCGAAATTGATTCACAATGTTCACAGATTGAGGATAGTCAGAGAAATCCGTGCATAATTGAGAATGTCTTGGAGATAGATACTCAATGTTCTCAAATTGTAGATAGTCAGCTAGAAAATTCTCAGAAGGAGAATTCGTCAAACAATAGTCCTCTGAAGTTGCCTAGTCCTGTGTTAGAGCCTAGTCCTAGGAGTAAGAATCCGTTTAGATTGAGAATTGAGAATGAATTGTCCAAGGAAGTTTTGACTCATGATTCAGTGATAGAGAACACTTATCCTTTGGAGAATTTGGTTACGCCAGTGGATTCTCAGGTATGGACATAGAATATGTAAAACCGCTTAGATTATTTCCAATAATATAAAGCTGAGATTTCCGTAATTTGAGCCCACAAAATTACTTAGTTAATTAAATAGTACGGAATATTTTTTCCCATATGCTTGTACCTTTTCCGGTGTTCGAAAGGTTTTTACCTTAGTGCCCTCTATCAGATCATGTATAATGTTTTAAGGTGCTTTGGGATGATTTCGAAAACTTATCCATAATTTCATCGTAGAGGTCTTTATCATAGATCACCAACTTTTAGCCATCAACCGTGGCGTGTATAGCCAAGGTAGGCAATTTCTCTGTGCCTGTATGGAGCCATGATCGTTCAGGGTACGCAGTGCCTTTGTGCCTATATGGACCTCACGCCACTGGCCGTCAAAAGCTTAGTGGTAGAACCTTTGTATTTGATTTATGGTAAAATAAAATGGAAATTATGTCGTATTAGAAATCATTTGCGTTTTTTTTTATACCTGTATTTTTTACAGGGTTCCTTTGGCGATTCCCCTCCGAAGTCAGCTTGGAACGGTACCATAAGACCATTACCATTGAGCCAGCCAGCCAGAACGAACGGTTTCAAGAAATCAACCTGCAGGGTCCCAGGGTTGAAGCGAACAGCCTCCGTACCGAGCAACCAGCCCACTTTGTTGAGCAAATTCGGATTCCAGAAAAAGTAAGTACACATATGAAATGTCATCCGTAACTCGCTCTGGCTTTATTCCCACGAGCGCTTTTTCAACGGGCGATAAAAGAACGTTTAAACTAAGTACACAAATTGAGAATGTATTTATTGATATTGGTGGTTTCGTTGAAAGGCGTTTTTTTTATCATACGACGCTTATTTATCAAAAGCTTGGATTTTCGACGTTTGATCGAATGGAGTGAGAACTCCGTGTTTCTGTTTTAACATCCACTCTCGCACGTGGTCACACCAAGAATCGAACGGGACCTTTAACGTGTCAGCCCTCCTTTATTAAAGATTATCAGTTTGTCGTATTGAAGAGTAAGAAAACTCAAACATGATCGAAGAGTTTGTATACTACATTGAAAAAACATCGACTGAATACAGAACTTGGCCACACATTTTGCTGAGTTTTGGTAGGAAGTACCGCATGGAATTTTTTTATTTTTAGGCAAGTAGTAGGCCAATGTATAATCTATTTTAAGAAAAAAAAATCTAGAGGTGTCACTACTTCACAACCACATAAAAATGTGTTTTTTTTTAATGGCCTTTTTTTTCTTTCTTTTATACGATAACTAGTTTTCGTTTTTTGGGTGTCGATGCAAATCGATCTATAGAACATCATTATATCAAATACTAGAAGGCGCCCGCGACTCCGTTCGCGGAGGAGAAAAAGTCAAAACCCTTAGTATTTTCTTCAGCGTAGTCGGGTAAAAAGTATCCTATAACCATCTGGAGATACCCAGCTACCCGTGCACCAAAAATAGTTGAAATCCGTTTAGCCGATTTTGCGTGATGAAGCCACAACGACACATACAAACATACATAAAATCCAAAAAAAATATTTTTCGTTTTAGTGACCTGCAATAAGTCCATAACAAACATTTATTTGAAAATATCTTTAATGTACAGACATTTCATTTTTACAACTTTATAATAATATAGATGAAGCACATCGCTTGAATACATCCTGAAAAACAATACATAAATGAACATCCATAAAAAAAAAAAAAACCGTCAAATTGAGAACCTCCTTTTTTTGGAACTCGGTTAAAAAGAATTTTGAAAGTCGAAGAAAGTCAAATACTATAACAAATAGAATATTCATACTCAGCAAAAATATTCTTGACTGTAAGAGGTACTTACACAAAAAAACCCGAGCCCATTTGATGCAAGGTATGGAAACCCGAATATGGCTTTGATGGTAACTTGTTATGAAACCGTTTCGATAAACGCAAGTTTAAACATAGCTGCAGAACCAATTTTTTGATTTCCCCATTCACGTTAGGAACGTGTGACATCATCACGTCTAGTAGGCTTTAGTATGGAGCGCTTTTAGGGAAAGTCCAAAGATGTGATTTTAACATTATTGTATCTCAGCGATGTTTATGATATTGAAGTACTTTTTTTCACCAATGCTTCTATTATTGAGAGGTAGTTCTATAACCATAGAAAAAAATTGACAACATCCCAATTTTGCTGATCATTGTACATCAAAGGCAGGGAACTGTAATATGTGTCCTCACCCTTATAACGATGATTTATGCGATCGTAATAAGGGCGTGGTCACATCTTAATGAGAATTTACGTCTACAGTGTGAATTGGTGTTTGGTGTATGGTTAGACACTTTATGGCATGTATTAAGTTAAAATAAATAAAACGTCGGGAATTCAAATTACATAATATACGCGATATTATCCGTTGTAATTTGTTTTACTTAAATAAATAAAATGTGTTTGCAATTTTGTTCGCTAGGGTGAAATGTTCTTACAGTCCATGAGTGTTTATAAGGGAATTCGGTCTCTAGAGTATGTTTCGGCTATTGTCGGAAGCACGCGAATGTGATACGTAGTACTGTCCTCTGTATTAACTTTTTACAATTAATTTAAAAAGAAGGCGTCCGCAACTTCATTCGCGGAGGAGAAAAAGTCATTACCCCTTTTTTTTTAATGTATCATGTAACCATCTGGATAGCCAGCTAACCGTGAACCAAAAATTAGTTTAGCCGATTTGGCGTGCTGAAGTGAGGATGCAACGATACATATAAGCATACAAAATAAAAATATTTTTCGATTCGGTGACCTCCAAATATTCAATTACAATCATTATTTTGAAAATATCTTCTAATTACGGACATTTCATATTTACAACTTTATAGAAGTATAGAAGTTAAGTCAAAGTTGAACGTCAATGCAAAATAAGCCTTAACGCATTGCATTAGAATTATTTTCCTATTTTTTACGTTGTTTACATAGGACTTTATGTTAGAGTGACAATGTCAAGTACGTCGATTCAAACATTGAAAATTGAATACCTTCATTTATTTGTTTTATCACGGAGGTGTAAAATCTCCTTCTCGACAATAATAGCTACGAGGGTTGCTACTTATATATCCGGAAACAAAAAAACAAACAAACGTACACGGCTGAAAATAGTTTTATTGTTTTTCAAAGTATTCCCCTTGATGATCTATGCACTTTTGCATTCGCGTGAACCAATTTTTAAAGCACTTCTGCCACTCCGCCTGAGGTACCTCCATAACGTGTTGTTTGAATGCGTCGACAGCATCTTCAGCGGTCGAAAATCGTTGACCGCGTAATTTATTCTTTATATTTGGAAATAAATAAAAATCGTTGGGTGCCAAGTCAGGGCTGTACGGCGGATGACCCGTTAATTCCACATTTTGACCCTCCAAAAATAGAGTTGTTTCGCGTGACGTATGACAGCTGGCATTGTCATGATGAAGAATGATTCTTCGTCGCTGGTTAGTTTTACGAATTTGTTCAAATACTTCCGGTAAGCAAATGGTCGTGTACCACTCTGAATTAACCGTTCTACGGTTTTCTAGTGGCACTGTAGCTACATGGCCATTAATACCGAAGAAGCAGGCCACCATTTGTTTCAATGTACTTTTTGCACGAGTAACTTTCGTAGGGTTCGGCTCATTTTGAAACACCCATACCGTTGATTGTTGCTTCGTTTCGGGATCGTATGCATAGATCCAGGATTCGTCACCTGTATAGATGTTATAAACGGCTTTTGAGTCACCACGGTTATATTTTTTTAACATTTTATTGCACCATTCGACGCGAGCATGTTTTTGCTCATTTGTTAAGTTGTGGGGTATCCAACGCGAACAAATTTTTTTTACAGCCAAATAATTATGTAATATGCTATTAATGCTGGTCATAGAAATACCCAGAGTCGCCTCTATCTCGCGGTACGTAACATGTCGGTCGTCCATTATAAGTTTTCGCACAGCCTCGATATTTTGTTGTACAACGACCGATTTCGGGCGACCTGCCTTAACTTCGTCCGTAAGCATACTACGTCCACGATTGAACTCACTAAACCAGTGATACACAGTAGTTTTAGATGGGGCTTCATCACCAAAAGTTGAAGTTAGTTGATCTATGCACTGTTGTTGCGTTAAACCACGCCGAAAATGATAATAAATCATAGCACGAATATTTTCACGAGTGAGTTCCATTCTTGCTGCGAGATGACATTTAAAACCCGTCAAAAACAAAACACGAGCGTTAATAAGGAAGAAAAAATATACCTTATATACTTAAAAAAGTTCAAATTTTACCATGGCGGTCAAATATGCTATTTAAGAAGATTGTAATCCCGGTTTCCGGATATATAAATAGCAGCCCTCGTATGAACCTCGGTAAAATAATCACCGGGTATTAACTGTAATTTACTTTACATGGATTCCCTTTCATTAAAATATTTCGCGGAATAGCAAAGGAACTACAATCCAATAATCGAATAGGATTTAGTGTACAAGTTAAGCACGCCAGTGTTACAGTGCGACTGAAAATAGTAGAAATTAAATGAGGGTGCCACTTTCTACGTAACTGTCACATTTCTGACGCAAAATGCTTAAACATGGCAACAATTTAGTATGGAATTATTTAGTAGAATTTTCTTTAATTTCTACTCTTTTATGACGCGCTGTACTGTCGTGGGTACAAATTTTCCTACCTCTAAAAGTTGTACCATCCGCCACACACTTGAGTGACCATTAGTAGACCTTATTGACATTGACATAAGGTCTGTGTTGAAGTTTGTACTGACCATTCAGATTGCTCACCCTGTACACGTACTAATAAAATTGTATTTTTGTCGCAGACCGGTATTGAAGAGATGAAGACATGACCGAAGGTGCAAGGTTCGAATTTAACCCGAATGTATCCATCCTCCTCTAACTTCATAAGGAAGAAAAGGCTCAATTTAAGCACTGCCGATACTGCCAGTTTATAATGGTTGCGTTTTTCAACAAAGATGATGCAACTCTCTTTCTAACACTTGCTTAAGTGCAAAAAAGATAGATGCTTCATCAATGGTGATAAACGTATCGTCGTTTGGTGTCCAGTTTCACAAACATCCATTAAAGTGAATGCCCAATAACTGATGCTACTAACATAACACTGAAGAAATGCATAAAAAATTGTTAGATATATTTTGTACCAAAGTGTAATTATGCGACCGGTTAGACCTACTCTGTTCGAGGGAAATATTTATCAACCGGTCACACCAAAATACTGTTCAGACAGCAAATATGTCTGTGTGTCTGATATACTCTATCAATACCGGCTTTTCGGTCCGTATTGACTTTAACTTTTATAAGACTTCTTGTTAAATACTTGTGACTGAACGTGTTATTAGAGTTAATGGTTGTATGTGCAGCTGGGTACGAAAGTATTAGCATAAAATAAAGTATGGAATTACTAGATAAGATATGTACCTATGTACAGTCAAGGGCACCAATATGTATACACCACAAAGTTTCAAAGATACGTATACGTGTCTTATTATTATGGCAGTTAGGTTTATGTATACATATTTTGGAACTTTGAGTGGATATTTATCTTCGCCCTTGACTGTACCTATGGACACATCACAAAATATGTATGTATACTATTTTGAGATGTGACCGCAAGCCATTTTAGAGATACAATATCTTTTTTTAATTTAATACTCTGGTATTAGATATAAGATTAACAGTTTAATTTTGCTTTAAGTATCTAGTAGCATTTATTTTTATTTGTTGATTTTGTAATGGACAAGGCACGTGGCCTAATCTTGTGAGCGTTGTTAATAATATATATTTAATTACGTGATATTATGATTTAAATGAACTATATCAAGTACACAGCGTTTCATTGTAAAAGTTTTCATATTTTTTTAATAATGGGTCCCAGAATTTTGTTGGCGGAAAAGAAAAAGGCATAATACAATACAATAACTCTTTATTGCCCACCTCATTAAAAAAGAGTATAGAAAACAATACATTATGGAGAGGTAAACAACGGGCGGTCTTATCGCTAAACAGCGATTTCTTCACAACCTTTGGGTAGTGGGAGACGTTGAGATAAATAAACTGTTCGTATAAAGGTGCGTCCACATTTTTATCATTTTCCCGTATCAGATCATCGTCGCGTAGC
This sequence comes from Hedya salicella, assembly GCA_905404275.2. Taxonomy (NCBI): domain Eukaryota; kingdom Metazoa; phylum Arthropoda; class Insecta; order Lepidoptera; family Tortricidae; genus Hedya; species Hedya salicella. The sequence continues at coordinate 6,137,904 of FR990106.1, read as the reverse complement.
ATGATCGCGTGTCACGATCACGCGTTTGGACGTTGCGCCGATCCGATTACTCGAAATCCATTTGCTACGCGTATCACACACTTGTATCGGAAGAGTGCGGCATTATCGGCGCGCCGACAGTAAGCGTCCAAGCAGCGCGATACGCAGTCATGCTACGGCACGGTGATCGGATACGAGCAAATGTTACAAGTGTGGACGCACCTTTAGTAGGTGGCGCAAAGCAGTTATCCAAGCAAATCCTATTGTATACTTCAGCTTATTTCGGGTATAAAATATCCTATAACTCAGGGATTCCCCAACTTTACACTGCGATTCCCTTTACAGGCAGAGCTACACCCGATGCGTGTGCGTGACGTGCAAGTAGACTTGCGCGTGGCGTATGCGTTGTATAGTACGAATCCTCAGAAGAGATTTGTTTTTTTATTATACAAAGTACATATTTCTTATTTCTAAAACAGTTTCCTGCAAAACTGCATTGTACAGTTTGACTGCAGGCACACAAGATGACACAGCACTGCGCACGCACACGTCTACGTGCACTCCACGCATACGCATCCGGTGTGACTCGGCCTTAAAGGTTGTAAATTAATCGCAACGCCCTTATTATCAACCACCGACTTATAATCCCATGGACTACATACCTTCAAATTGGCGACTTATTGCTGATTAGTCTACCTACCCCTATAGTCAACCATCCCTGGTCTTCACCTTATCTGGCACTCAATATGGCGGCTACTTCCGTGCATTTTCCGTGCACCACAATACTTATAACACAATATTTACGACACTTAATGTGCACGCAATAAAACTTACTGTAAAAAGATGTTTTAAACACCAAAAATCACTTGTTAATTTGGAAGATGTTGTTCAAGGCTGCGGCTCTTAAAATGGTAAACTCAGCTAACTGGCAGTCGGAAATAGGCATTTCTTAATTATGACAAAACGTATCTGATTATAGAGTTGTTAAATATCATGCCATCTCTTTCACCACACGCAACTTAAAACTAACCTTTTGTGCGCCGCTGTCATGTCATCAAAAATTCATGCCACTGACGCCATTGTCGACCGAATTTCATTGTTCTGACTCCGAATAAAATATCAATACCGTAACCTCGGGTTCCTTTGACCCAATGCGGGGTAACTTTGACCCACGTGAAAACCTTATTTAAAAGGGTCTAATAAAAAACACAAAAACGTTAAAGGCTAGCTAAAACCAACCCTATGGCATATGTCCAAAATTACAGTGCAATAATAAAATCTGGACCGAGTAAATTTCAATGGCCAAAATTACCCTCCAGGGCTAAGTAACCCGACTTTACGGTACCTCGTTCTCGTTCTATTTCTATCTCGTTCTATCCTCGTTCTATTTTATTTTTGCAGGTTCGTTTTATTTTATTGCCGTGGCGTCTAGATTACGTCGTATTACTTCGCTGCTTGACGCTCAAAGGGTTAATAGAAAAGAAATAAAGTTAGAAAGAAAGAAAGAAAACTATATTTTCTTATTTCTATGTAGATTTCATATAAGTGTATTTGTATAACCAAAGTGTCTATTGTAGAATAGAATGTCTCCATTTGTTAAATCACTCCTTGATACAAACGGGGCACGGTGACAATCCGATTGTAACGCCCCTGGGACAGTGCTACACTACACCGCCCCGGGGCGTCGCGACGTATAGTTTGAGAACCCCTGCTATACCAACCTCAGATGACCTATGACCCTGTATCAAAAATGGTTAATATCCGTCTCTCTATTCCTACTCAACGCAAAACGAAATGGCGACTGAGATCATAATATTATTATCTTGTTCACACTTGCGTGGTCTTAACAGGTGTGAAAGAGATAGCCAGTTCGTTTTGCGTTTAGTATAGTAGTTATGGCGTGATGAAGCCATATTGTCTGAGAGATGGCTCTGTTGTCAATGGACATAGCTTTCCCGGTAAAAAAAACCGGCCAACTGCGAGTCGGACTCGCGCACCGAGGGGTTCGTACAAATTTTTACTTGCCCTAACTTTATTACCCGGTACCGGTTGAGTTAAGTTTGCACCTGATATCTATAGCATTGCATACAAATCAGGTACAAACTTAACGCAACCGTGTTGTTCAAATAGGTTTTTGCAAATTAAAAAAAAATGGCTAGTTACAGACATGGCTATAATTTTCGTGTAATATTAATGTTTATTAATACAAATTGTGAAAATTTAAAAATTTTCGATTGGTAAACTTCGAAGATTAAGGGGGGAACGGTGTTTTTTTTCACATTTTCCTGAAAAATAAACAAAAACTATCCACAATAAAAAAATTAAAAAAAAAGTTCAAAAATTTGCATGTCCAGCCCTTTCATATGATACCCCATTTGACCCAGTAGCTAGACTTTTAATTTTTACCCCCCCTCATAATCGTCGTTTTTTTAGAAAATAAAAATATATTTTTAAATATTTCCTGTGAAATACATGTGGGCTGACCATGTTTATAAATATTCCAAATTTCAAATAGTTAGCATTAGTAGTTTTTGAGATATGGCGCTTTAATAGTCGGACAGACAGACAAACAGAGTCGCACCATAAGGGTTCCTTTTGTACCTTTTTGTTACGGAACCCTAAAAATAGGGTTAAACTGGAACACTAGCTTTTGTCCTGCTCGTGACTTCGCTTCCGTGGGAATGTTGAATTTCTTATACATCTTAAAGGGAACATTACTGCGTAAAATTTCAGTCATCATTTTTTTGCGTCACAGGTTATGATGCCAGAAGTGAGAGGACGTGTTAAAGAGATCAGAAAAAGCATGACAGGAAGGGGCAGTAATATTTTTGCGTTACGTAATATATGGACGGCCTATTTATTCAAATAACCATCGGGTCCCCAAATATCTCCGAATGATGATATAATTACCCCTCTTAAATTGTTTCTGTGGTTTTTTGGTTGCTTCTGCTATAAACACAGCAACGAGCAACATCGACACGATCTTTTAAGACACCTCCCTCTTTATTTCGGAAACTTTACATAAGTAAATAAATAGGTATCCTTCCCTCGCATCTCGCATGCGGAGGCCCATAAATTTTTTTATCGGTTCAACCTATGTATCTAGTTAAAATATTATGTACAAATAATACGTTTAGTTAGGGCACGTGTGCAATATAATATATTTAATTAAGTTACGAGTACAATTGAGCTTATCATATTATCTTATCGCACCCGCATTACGCTCCACCGGGACACGTATTGGGCAGTAATTATATTAGTATATCCTATAGTTCATATTTAAATTCCGGTAAGTCTAAAATGAGGGTGGTGAGATGTAGGTAAACTTTTTACCTCAGACCAAGAAAAAAAGATAGACATGACACCGGGAACAATCTTATGAGGCCACTTTTTTAAAGGTGTGTGCGTGTAAGTGTTACCATCTGAAAGAAAAGCTCCCTATAATTTGGGTAATTTGTTATAAGTTCTCTATCTTGTCTATGATTTCTTCTTAAATATTAAATCGAATGATATTTTGAGCTTGTAAATCATAATGGACGGTATTAGGCACAACAACATCAAAATAGGCCAATAATGATAATAACTAGTGAGTATTAGTGACCAAAGATTATTTGGTAAGAATTTTGGAAATTTGTAAAAAATATTTTAGCTTCGGCAACAAAATTGGACTATCCGGCGTATTATGTGTGAATTTATATGCACATTTCTTTTTTAAAAGTGAAGAAAGAATACGTCATTTAACATGCTCCGATAACAACTAACAGCGTACGTATTACAAGCCTAGCTTAGTTTGGGACTAAATTGATTGATGTATATTTATGAAAAAAATAATATTTATTTATTTACATCTCGAGCCCAGTTTACGACGCTACAAGTTAAAAGGAAAAGTCTCTTTCTAATGCTTTTTGATAGAAAGAGACTTCTGCTTGTAATTTGGAACTTGTAGCTACGTGAAACAGGCCACAGGTGTTGAAAAATTCATGGAGAAAATAAAAAGGCAATCCAGTATTTTAATTTTGATCATTATTGTCTAAATGATTCGAACAAACGACGCTATTTTTATTTGGTTCCCATTGTGAATCGTTTCGGCTCTTTCTTACAAAATTTATCCATACCTATATTTTTTCTTTCAACATTAGTTGGGAACCTTAAATGTTAATAATTGTCAAACTTTAAAGTAGGTACAGGGATAGCAAATCAAAGAGGGTAGTATAGATGGCGCTGACGACGACTTCATGTACGGTCCGTAATGGGGTCGTTAGAAATCTTACCCTGGTAACACTCATGCTTTGCCACTTTGACAGACTGTTGAGGTTTTGAGTGTTTTTATTAAAAATGTTTTTAATTTATTATTTTGATACTTACAAGCGAAAAGTTACTCCGTCAGACTATTTGGTTGACGCACTGTGTTTTGTACACCCTTTTACAGCGCAGGAGACCATTTTTCCTACAGTAATTAATGACGTTAACTTCACCGCAGCGCGACGCGTACTAAGGAGCAGATAGCATGGTTTTGATTGTATTTGTGTGCGTGAGCCGTGTAAGTACAAACTTAGCATGGTTTTAAGTGGCCTCATTAGATTGTTCCCGGTGTCATGTCTATCTTTTTTTCTTGGTCTGAGCCTTTTACTTGACAATTCTAAACTAGTCTATTTAGGTAGCTATCATTTTATCGAAATTTCTTACGTCGATTTTCATTTCATCGAAAACTATTCCGCGAATATCATTAAAAAAAAAATCTGACCGCATAATCATCAAGTCATTGCTTTTTATATATTCGAACAACTTTTTATCGTTAATCGTTCCGAAATTGTCTCAAATCGTAGCGTAACGATTCATCGAATTTACCTGTCATCGCAACAACACAGATGGTACGTTCCATATTATTATTATTGCCACATTGTTTTTGACCCATTTCGACGCCCCGCTATATCATATTTGTGCCTGTTTTAGGAAAAAAAATCTACTTTGTCGATATAGAGTTATGAGGAGTATGTAATATAACAAAGCATAAGCTATCTTTCGGTGAAAAAATTATGTCTCTAAGTGCTATAGTTATTTTTTTTAATTCTTCAATTTTGTATAAGTGAAAAGCGACAATTGAGAAAACGTTGGTTAAAGTTTGGGACCGCAGAAAAACACACTTGTACTTTGAAGTTATGGAGTGGTTAGTATTAGTATCAAATGAATTGGCATACTTTAAGGATTTCAAATTAGTCAAAATCATGTATGTAACCTTAGTAGTTTGAATGTTACGGAGGCTTGAACATAAAAACAGAAAGAAAATATGTCAATCCTGCCATATTCAGGATTGACATACTTGAACAAACCAACCTGATCAGATTGGCCAAACTTTCTGTTAGAATTGCTTAAAACTTTACTTTTAGTTTTTCATGAAATATACAATTTTAATGTTGTCTTTTTTATTTTCTCGCAGTCTAAGTGAAAAGCTGAGTGTTTAACACGTGGCTAAAAGCCATTAGATGACACTCAGATATAATTGTCCTCGCTCACTTCGTGAGCTCGTCCAAATAATCACTTCGTGTCAATCGTGTCATAATGGCTTATTCTAGCCCCTTGTCAAACAAACTACTATTTTTTATTCGTATTATTCAATTCATTTTTTATTAACTTTTTGACATAATAACTAACTAAAGGCATCCATAGAATTATTTCTGTCTTTTTTAGCATGAAAATACTTTTATAAATACAACTTGATGAATCTGCGTGCCGTGTTATAAATATAGAAAATAAACCCATATTCAGGATTGGCATATTTTCGTTCTGTTTTTATGTTCAAGCCTCCGTAAAATTCAAACTACTAAGGTTACATACATGATTGTGACTAATTTGAAATCCTTAAAGTATTCCAATTCATTTGATACATACCACTCAAAGTACAAGTTTGTTTTTTGCGGTCCCAAACTTTAACCAACGTTTTCTCAATTGTCACTTTTTCCCTTTTGCAAGTTTGAAGAATTTTTAAAAAATAACTTTAGCACTTAGAGACATATATGTTTCACCAAAAGATAGCGTATGATCTGTAGTATTAGGAACTACTCATAACTCCATATCCACCAAATGGGACGTTTTCCCAAAAACAGTCACATTTTCTTGAGCAGACGAACGCCTTTAAAGGTGTTGAAATAAAGACGACCTTTCGAACTTTCCTTGTGTAAATGATTAAATATGATTTGATTTGATTTGTGAGAAATGGCTTGAGGTCATGAAAGAGTTAAGATCTCGCCATAAAAATAAGTTTTTTTAATATATGTAATATATATTTAAAAACAAAAACGAATCCGGTTAAGTTCACACCTATGTTACTTATCGTTATCGGAATTTAAATATTAACTGTACATTATTAACTGCCCAACTGGCTGATCACACTATATTAAGTCGTCCAAATATGTAAATTAAGAGGTAGTTTTCATTAAAACAAAGTTTTCATTAAATAAGTCACTTTATTAAATAAGTCACTTCATATTATTAATAAAATACCGTCCGAAACCCATTTTATTACGGTTCAATTGTCATTTAAACCTATATCATTTTACTGAAGCCGCTATTTAAGCGCTAAGCCCGACTGGCCCAAATTAAATTGGATTCTGAATGAATTTCGCTATTGTTTAGCGTCTGGTTAATTTGAATATTTTCCAGTTACTTAGCTTGTAATTAAAATATCTCGCGCGGGCTACCGAAATACGATACTGATTGGAGTTTTCTCGGCAATCTTGGAATTTGATTAGAGTTACGAGTACCTATATAGGTAGGCATTCCAGCACAAACCAATGGAATACTTCGCTTTATAAAGACTGCTAATCAGGAAGGTTAATTGCTTTTCCATAAGGTTAAATCACGAAGTATAGAAAAGGTAAGGAGGGCAATCTTATATAGGAAAACAGATGAAAGATTTCCAGTGGTAGGTAGATGGTAGCATTTGAGTTTGGACGGCAGCAAGTCACGGGCATCCTCGGCACCTAACGAGTGGGACTGGGGGCTGCCGCGCACGGGCGCACGGAGCAGCGATAGCGTGTGTACTATTACTGGGTGGGTCTAGGAAGTCTTTAAAAAAAACAATTGACACTAAAGAGTTTTACAGGGAATTTTGAACAGAAATCGAGCGTAGTGTCCGTTAGAATAAAATCAGACTATTTTAAATCTATATTTAGTAAAGAATACAATTCCAGTTGCTACGTATGCAAAAACGGAGTACTAAGCATTGATGATGCATCAGCGAAAATAGTTTTTTCTACTCGTGAACTATAATTTGTGAATAAGAACTCCGCGAATCATACTGAAAAGGCATACTTTTTAGATTGGACCATCACTCTATACTCTATGGTTTATATTATATGTTACTGAACTATAATAATTATATTATACAACTCCACACAGAACTATAATGAATTTCAAATAAAGAACGCAGTGTTTTTGCAATTATTTTTTTAGTTATGTTTCATTTACTGTAGTTTATGGATTACTCGTAGAAAAAGTATTGTATACAATAGTCATATAATTAGCTTTTTAAGTCTCGTTCCTTAATTAGTCTACTCATCAAGCTTTGTGACCTGAACGCGGTACTCGACTGGAAAAAATGTGCCCGCTGGTTGGTCTCGCAGCGTGAGTTCTAACCGAGAAGCAAGCGAGCATCGCTGAGCAAGTACCGCTGAGCTAGTTTTATCTTATCGCTCTTATCGCTGCGACAAACTAGTAGAGAGAGAGTTCTCGCCGGCAGTGTGAACAGCCAGCGAAGAGCTATTAATATATATTTTTTTCGTCTGTTTCCGCGATTATTACTCATTTAAATAAACCATACATTTTCAGCTTTCCATGGTCCACCCGTGACCATGGAAAGCTGAAAAGCTTCCGAAACGTCGGGAACTCAAATGAGATAATATAAGCGATATAATATAAAATTTTGTCTTTTACTAACACAGGATATATCAGGTATAAAGTTGTATGACTGTACCTTTTGTTCGTTTCTTGGGTGAGAAAATCGCCGATAGCTAATGGCTTTCTCGCCCTTGGTGGGACCAGTGCCTTAGTTATCTGTACAGTCAGCGCCAAATAGTCTGTAGCATCCAAAGCGCCAAATATATCGTCACACAACTATATGCCCATAAGGATAAAGATGTGTTGCGATATTTTTGGCACTTTGGACGCTACAGACTATTTGACACCAAGAAAAAAAGATAGACATGACACCGGGAACAATCTTATGAGGCCACTTTTTTAAAGGTGTGTGCGTGTAAGTGTTACCATCTGAAAGAAGAGCTCCCTATAATTTGGGTAATTTGTTATAAGTTCTCTATCTTGTCTATGATTTCTTCTTAAATATTAAATCGAATGATATTTTCAGCTTGTAAACCATAATGGACGGTATTAGGCACAACAACATCAAAATAGGCCAATAATGATAATAACTAGTGATTATTAGTGACCAAAGATTATTTGGTAAGAATTTTGGAAATTCGTAAAAAATATTTTAGCTCCGGCAACAAAATTGGACTATCCGGCGTATTTTGTGTGAATTTATATGCACATTTCTTTTTTAAAAGTGAAAAAAGAATACGTCATTTAACATGCTCCGATAACAACTAACAGCGTACGTATTACAAGCCTAGCTTAGTTTGGGACTAAATTGATTGATATATATTTATGAAAAAAAAAAAATAAAAAAATTTACATCTCGAGCCCAGTTTACGACGCTACAAGTTAAAAGGAAAAGTCTCTTTCTAATGCCTTTTGGTAGAAAGAGACTTCTGCTTGTAATTTGGAACTTGTAGCTACGTGAAACAGGCCACAGGTGTTGAAAAAATCATGGAGAAAATAAAAAGGCAATCCAGTATTTTAATTTTGATCATTATTGTCAAAATGATTCGAACAAACGACGCTATTTTTATTTCGTTCCCATTGTGAATCGTTTCGGCTCTTTCTTACAAAATCTATCCATACCTATATTTTTTCTTTCAACATTAGTTGGGAACCTTAAATGTTAAAAATTGTCAAACTTTAAAGTAGGTACAGGGATAGCAAATCAAAGAGGGTAGTATAGATGGCGCCGACGACGACTTCATGTACGGTCCGTAATGGGGTCGTTAGAAATCTTACTCTGGTAACACTCATGCTTTGCCACTTTGACAGTTGAGGTTTTGAGTGTTTTTATTAAAAAGGTTTTTGATTTATTATTTTGATACTTACAAGCGAAAAGTTACTCCGTCAGACTTTTTGGTTGACGCACTGTGTTCTGTACACCCTTTTACAGCGCAGGAGACCATTTTTCCTACAGTAATTAATGACGTTAACTTCACCGCAGCGCGACGCGTACTGAGGAGCAGATAGCATGGTTTTGATTATATTTGTGTGCGTGAGCCGTGTAAGTACAAACTTAGCATGGTTTTAAGTGGCCTCATTAGATTGTTCCCGGTGTCATGTCTATCTTTTTTTCTTGGTCTGAGCGCTGACTGTACTACATAGATAAAATTCTACTCGTACGTATTTATTATTACAGTTTTTTTTTAACTGACAACTTATTTCTGAAATATTTATATACATGCGCCATACGATTAAATGAAAATTACAAAGAAAACATACAATACATACTATACATACATGTATCTACTATTCGTATCGTTAGCCTGAAAGTGTTGCAGTCCGATTATTTTAACTGACAATTATGCGTACTTGACTGACACCCTTTTATGAACTGTTAAAACGCTCAGAGTAAGGAGTTTCAAAGAAAGATAGTTCTATGACGTCATAATATGCGTCAAAATAAGTGGTCACATAATTTTAAAATCATCAAAAACGTAAATATGAGTGTTTATGGATGTTTTCTGCCTATTTCCAGAAATAGCATATAACTGCAAGCGTGACATAATTTATAATAACTTAATATAACGCCCCATTCAAGCTAAGATCAAGCGCAAACGACTGTTTTTTGTAGAAAAAAAAATGTTGACCGAACAAAATTACACATGTGGCAGGCTGAAAAAACAGGATGCCTGTTTTTAAAGGATACGTTGGATTTAAAATAAGCCCCGGAATTAATTTACCGGAACGTATGCGCGTGTGCGATAATATTGCTTTTATTGTGGCCTTCGCTACCTAGCCAGAGTTACAGGCTTTCCTCTCCGTAAATAATAATTTAAGACCAAATCAAAATTGTAATTTAAGGTTATATTTATTCTAGCATTTACTTCGGCTTCGGTTGCGTTATGGCTCATTCATAAATCACGCGAGGTTTTTTGGGCCACATTCACATGCCCTGGCTCACTCCCCTTGGTGATGTTTGGTGAGCTTCTAGGCGACCCCCCTCCCCCACGTAATCTCACGTGTATTGTTTTGAACTACCTACTTTAGTTTTAAAGTAAATGATATTGTATTTAGTTGACCTTGGGTTTATTTCCGTTTTTTCGTACATAAATGCGTCATGCAAACATTGGTACAAAAAAACACACGTAAGGTCACCTTGTACCCGAACCCCCTCCCCCAACGTGATCAGTCGTGAGGTTTTCGTAAGCCCTTCGGAGCCTTGCGTGATTTCTGTATGAGCCCTTACCAATTAAGTGCCCTAAGTCGTACCAAGGGCCATTAAAACAAGAGGAGTGTATGTGTAGGAATTATTATTTGCAATTATCCAACTTTGCAAGCCTGACGCAGTATTTAACTTTTGAGCGCCAAGCAGCCAAGTAATACGACTGGATCCAGACGTCACAGCGAAAAATGAACCTTCAAATATAAAATAGTGATTACAGAACTAGGTATTGATATCATATTTGTAGTCTTTGAGCAATGAAATTTGGTCGGTATGTGCCGACAGTGACGGTCAAAATGTTAAATGTTACGATTTATTTATTATTAGCTTTACTATGTTTCTTGGTTCAATTATAACATCGATAAATGTTTAGTTTTAAAGCGTCATCTAGTCTTTGCCTGATATATCTCTTTGCAGTCGGCGAACGATCCAAAGTGTGGCAATTGACAGTCCTCTTGTTTTAATGATCCTTGGTGGTACCAATTTTGATGTAAAGCCGGCTTAGATGGCTTACGCGTATTAAATCCAAATATTCTGAAATCACAAACTTTGATATTTTTGATATTAGGTAAAGTCAATTTGGGTAATTTCGAATTTGGAAAAAATTCGAAAAAGTACTCATAATTCCATAATACCAAGTGGCATATCAGCGCACAATCTCTTATAGCCATATGGATACTTAATAGCCTAACAGAGCCCTTTGTATTTGATTTATAGTAAAAAAAAGTAAATTTCGAAAATACACCAATGCACCTTATTATCCTAAGATGAGATGAGATTTTCAGAAGTAGATTTGAATAGCGTTGTGGAATAATCCCTCTAAATCTGCCATGCTGGTTTAAGAAGCCTTCTTTTGATAGAAGTTTATATATTTACGTCTTTTTTCATTACCAAAGCGGTTCAAGGGAATTTCTGTCGAGCCTCTTTGCCCACTTTGCACAAACCTGATGACTCACTGGCCCATTCCGCAAAGGAGAAAGCAGATCTGCTATGCTCTACATTTGCGTCGAATTCATCTCTTGACGACGGGGGTAGCACACCACCTACTATCCTGTGTTTTGGGTACGTCATGCCAGAAGTTCGAATCACGCAAAGCGTGGTAAGGCGTGCTTTATTTACCCTCGATGTCAACAAGTCCAGTGGGCCAGACGGCTGAGTTGACTCCGGTTCTAAGGCGCATATTCTCTCTCTCCTACTACTCGGGGAAAGTCCCGACTTCGTGGAAAGTAGCCAATGTTCACCCTGTCCCGAAAAAGGGTGACCGCACAGACCCGTCCAACTATCAGCCTATTGCGATCACATCCTTGCTCTTCAAAGTGATGGAGCGCGTGGTAAATAACCAGCTCTTAGATTACCTTGAAGAGCACCAGCTTATTAGCGACCGACAGTATGGCTTTCGTCACGGTCGTGGCGCTGGTGATCTTCTTGCGTGTCTCACTCATCACTGGGCTGCTGCCATCGAGAACAAGGGGGAGGCACTAGCAGTTGGTTTGGACATCTCAAAGGCCTTTGATCGGGTCTGGCATAAAGCTCTTCTGTCGAAGCTCCCATCATACGGGCTACCTAAGGGGTTATGCACGTGGATCGCTAGCTTTCTTTCCGGGCGTAGCATACAAGTCGTTGTCGATGGGGTATGCTCGGACTCCTTATCCGTTAATGCTGGCGTTCCCCAAGGATGTATCTTGTCACCCACCCTGTTCATCCTGCATATCAATGACATATTACAGACCTGTGATATTCACTGCTATGCGGATGACAGCACGTGTCATAGTCACTACACAGGCCGTGTTAACATGTCCCCCGAGCAGCTGGAAGATTGCATAGTGAAACTTGTGTCTAAAATTGAGAACACCCTAGCGGAAGTCTCAAATTGGGGCAAACGCAACCTCGTCCAGTTTAACCCCAGAAAGACACAAGTCTGCGCGTTCTCCGCAAAGAAAAAACCCTTCGTTTTAGCGCCAAAGTTTCAGAGCATTCCTCTTACTATCTCCAAAAGTATCGGGATACTCGGTGTCGACATTACGAATGAAGTCCAATTTCGAGGCCACCTGGAGAACAAAGCCAAACTGGCTTCTAAAAAGCTCGGGGTGCTCAACAGAGCGAGATAGTACTTCACACCGAGTCACCGGTTTTTACTCTACAAAGCTCAGGTTCGACCCCATATGGAGTACTGCTCTCATCTCTGGGCCGGAGCACCCCAATATCAACTTCTCCCCTTGGACTCCATCCAACGTAGGGCAGTTCGTATTGTCGATGATCCCGAACCGACAGACGGCCTAGAACCACTTAGCTTCCGGAGAGATGTTGGCTCTCTGTGTTTGTTCTACCGTTTGTACAATGGGGAATGTTCTGAAGAACTTTTTGAGTTGGTGCTACCGTCACGTTTCTATCATCGCACCTCCCGCCTCAGAAACAAAGTACATCCCCACTATCTGGATGCTTGGCATCCAAAAAATAAACGGACATCACGCTCATTTTTACCACGCACTTGCAAGTTGTGGAATAATCTTCCCCCTGAGGTATTTCCAGAGCGCTATAACATTTTTTACAAATAAAATGTGTACATGGTAATTGCATTGAATTAAAGTCAATACGTAATATCTGTATACAGACAGAGGGTTCTGTCAAACTGAACCTAATTATAGGAAACGTAGTGTTTAGTCTTTTCTTATAATTGAACATGACCATTATCATTTCTAAAATCCTTTGTGACACGACAGAGCGCTGTTTCCTTCTCTTCAGGAAAAAGAACCGTCATTTTCGTGATAAATGTCATTCTTGTCACCACTGACTTGTTTTTGGCAACTATAGTTATAGGTATCGCCACGAGAGTTGAGGTGAATGGTTACACACACTGCTACATAGAGTACTAATAGCAAAAAAGGTAGCGAATGAACGAATGAGTGAATGAACACCAGTTACTTCTGCCGTAACATCATATAATTCTGTCATTGATAAATGTTGGCCGTTATTTTTTAAGTTATACCTAAAATGAGAGAATACTCTGAATATAATTTCCCGACTTTGACCATTTAATGTTTTCCCACGACCCATCGTTTCGCTAAAAAAGAACTTGTTTCCGTAGTTATTTAAATGACCACCCGTTTTCTTACTCGTGGAGAATGCAAATGTCAATGTATATGACAACGATAAAACAAGTGCCACATAATGCAATAGATAATTGTCTGAAGAGGTTTGATAACGAAATGACGAAGTGAAAATGTATGTAAAAACAACAAAATACATAAATAATTTTAAAGTAAAAAATAATTTACATTTAATATATCCTTTACCTATTCATTCAAATAAATATTCATTTAAATAAAACTATTTTATTTTAAAAACGTTTTAGCCGTTTAGATGTGAAGAGATAACAAACGTACACACTCACAAAGTTTCGCCTTTATAATATTAGTAGGATTATGATCTATTTTAATTCAATGGGATATTTTTGTCAAAAAAATAATTGTAACTAAATAAATTGGAAAAATCTTTAGTCAATCTTGCAATTTGCTATCGGTACGAAAAAAGAACACTAATTTCAAAACCTCGCTATCATTACATGCAATGTTGAATGTGTGCGTGGCCTCAACTCTCGTGCCGATACCTATACCTGTCACTATTATTATTCTAATATAAATAGAATCCTATATTTCAAGCAGGTGAGGGGATAATTTATCTCTATGGGATAGACACATTTTTGATAAGTCCGTTACTTTCGTACAGCGTGATATATAGATCAACAAACACACTTACGTATGAATAATACCTGTTGAAGTTACGTAGTACATACGACAAAACCTACACTACTTATAGAAGTAAGAAAGAGAAATGCCGAAAAGAGTATTATCATTATCAGTTTTTCCTCGTACGGTCGGCCATGATATTGGTGTACCACTTTTCGTCTTTAGTTCATGTGAATCATGAGTTCAAAAGTGGTATACCAATTTCTTTGCCCACCGTACCGTATACCCACAATTTATTTATTACCAATCTGCGCTAGATTAGTGTACCAACCCATGTTTGGCTATTATAAATCAACGCGCCAGTGGAAAGGTTGAATGTGGACAATAAATCTCAATCAAGCTGAAAAGTTGTTCGCGAGTGACTTATTTTTCAATTTCGTTCGATGGCACCCTATTCCAGTAATTGATAAATGTGCGTTTCAAATAAGTTATACTACCTACGGCATTTTTGGCGCCACGTGAGTTTCAGAACGTGACGCGGTTGGGTGAAGTTTTAAATTTCGAATAAGCTATAACTATGCCCACAGATTATAATGAGGTTTGACAAAGGAATCTTGAAACTGATTTAAAAAGTTCGATAAATTTCATCTATGAAATACCGAACCTTATTTCATAGTCATTTCGTTGATCATGTCACTCATATACACAATAACACTTGTGTTTTTAGTAATTCACTATTTACCGTAGGTACGGTCAGCTGCAAAAAAAACGCGACCCTCTGCCATACCTATATGTTTCTATGGCAGAAATATCACTTTAATCTGCAGCTCACTGTACATAATTGGAAAGCATGCATCCCAATTACAATATAATGTAGAAAAACATTATATTGTTAATTGGGATGAGCCAATATTTTACAAAGTATGGTCATTCAATAACCATTTCGAGGAATAGGTTGAATAAACCGCTTGCAATTATCAGATTTCAAAAATATGATTTCTGGGGTACGTTATTCATGTTTTTAATTTTGACTTTTAGTTGTCCTCGACAAATCCTAGTAGTGACATCAGTCAGTAGTGACGTCACACGAAATATCTCCTAGGCAATAAAAAAATGCATGAAATTAGTATCTTAGTACTTATAGCCTGTAAAAACGATAAAAATATAAAAACAGAGGCATTTTTTTGGCTGATTGCTTCAATTGTACTCGTATATTTCTAAATCGAAATCATAGAAAATTCTAAATACAAAAAATCAAACTGTAGTAGAATCTTTTACTTAAATTACATTACATTGAATACCAAATTTATCGCAATAGGGTACATGCATGAATTTGTTTTATCGCTTTTCTTAACTAAATATCTAAATACCGTAAAAATTATTTCAAATGTGAAATTAAAATTAAAATCGGCCAAGAAATACGCGTAATATAGGCATTTTAAACTAGCAATTAGACAGAGAGGTCCGATGTGCACTGTTACTGCACAGTGCACTCCGGCCATATAAACTCCATATTATATTCTGTTTTGCAAGAAAGAGATGGAATGAAATGTTTGATGGCTTATATCTTGGTTATTTTTAAAGCTATTTGAAAAATTATTTTTGTCTACTGTTTGTTACATGGATGAGCTTCTAATAAAGTAAAAATAAAAATTTATGCCTATTCCCTATTGCAAGCTGCACTTGTATCACATCTGTGATACGCGACTCTGTCTCGCGATGAAGATTGGCCGTCCCTTTCCTTTCAAAATAATGCGAGTAAGACGGGTGATACTATCTAGCAAGACAAGCGTAGTCGCGGGGACATGTATTAGACCGTCTGCAGTACATTATTCCAATGAAAATTAGTTTACTTATCTCTAAGGTTGGATCAGATTTAGTTATCGTCAAAGTACAACACAAACTAATAATTACGTGGTTAACGGCACATTACACCGACTCGAAGATTAAGATTCAGCTAAGGCTAATAATTTGAACGTCAATGTTTGCGTCAAGTTCGCGATATGAACTAAATCCTAATAATATACAAGTTATAATAGATATGAGTTAGTTTATTTGTAGCTAGTTAGTTATTCAGTACGTGTATAATGTGGTACAGATCCTTATAAAGTTCAACATTCATGCTTTGGTATATGCTAATCTGGGAGTGGAATAACAGGCGACGGCACTGGAACGTCTCCAAAGGCACGGTCTTGATTTCGCTAAAGTGATTTTTAACTGTTACCACTATGAGAGCAGGGGCCGATGTCCTGCGGCTCTTTTGGTGTAAAGTTGCAGTTCTAGCTAATATGTACATTATTACGATTATGAATGTAAATTTGAAGGGAGAAAATAAAAAAGAGGAAGAATCTAGTTAAGTTAAAAACTTTAAATTAACTTTGAATTTATTTCATTATTTGAATCTTTGTATTTCAAGAATATAGATTCTTAGTGAAGAAATTCATCACTTTAAAAATCACGAAGATCATGGTGGTAAAACATCAAGATTTTCGTAAAAAAACAATGTTTACACTACAGCGACATCTCTAGCTACCATGTGGCGACTGTAATTCAGTCAAATTATTATATTTAATTTTATCGCATGTCGTGACATCTAGAGACCATATACATCTCTAAAAAAAAAAAAAAGATTATATTTTATATTAACATTGATCTGGAGAATTTGTACATCTCCTCTGCGTTTTAAGTATAATTAAGACAATATTGTAATAGTTAATTGGTACACGCATATTAATTGTTTTATATACTCTGACATTTAGAATTTTATTCTAGACACATTCTAGATTTACTAATTATTTTAATTTTTAAAATGATGATTTTATCAATAATAAGTAAGTATTATACTTAAGTTAAATGATCTGATTAGGTTTTTCTGGGTTTCCCTAATCCTTGCAACAAATGTTGGATCATATTGTATGTTTCCCAGCAAAGACTTCTCTCATTGTAACTGACAATTCGAAAGTGCTTGTATCTAAGCCTACTTGAATAAAGGATATTTTGATTTGATTTGATTTGTAAAGTTTGCTCTGTTAGAGTGAACATTTAGTTTCATAGATGCTCACCAGGTGCGCTGACGGCGAAAAGCCGGTTTGAAAATACAAAGATCTTGTAACAAGTAGTGACAAAATTTGAAGACAAGCTGACTGGGCTCTGTAGCTCCATTGGCAGAGCGTGCGCCTCGGCAAGGCACAAGGCACTGGTTCAAATCCGGTCGGTCTTGAAATTTTTTCATTATTTGGATCTTTGTATTTCAAGAATTTAAATTAACTACCAAAGATTCAATATGTGAGCTAAAGCCTCGACTCCCCGTAGTTACTTTACCATCAGGGGATACTGGGATCAGTCGGTATTCAAAGTCAAACATTTATTTGCTTTAAGTAGGTACATGTACATGCAAATACAATTTTAGAATATTACAATAGCACAATGTTATTTCCTTAATATACTAAAAGAAAAAACTAAAAGTCAGTCAGTAGTCAATTCATGAATAAAAAAAAAACCATACTGTTAACAGAGTTCACAGAACATTTATTACCTACACGTATATTTTGCACACTAAATAATCTGGAAAATCTATCTTAAGCAACGTTGCTAAAATATATATTTCGGTGTATTAAATTATATTATCATGTGACGCGCTTGGGAAGCAGTGGAAAGCTATGGTTAGGGTCCTATGCTCCTTGAGGCATCAAAGAATTAGAGATGAGCGAATCATATCACTGGATTGAAAAGATTCATTCATATCTTTCGCTCACTGAGATATGTATCACTCATTTAGCTCATTTAGCTCATTTCGCTCAGTCGTTCTGTATAAGGCTATAATAGTTCACGAGTGAGTAGAGATAGATAATTATGTCAATCAATCAGATTGGTTGTTTTTTCTTTTCGGTTAATTAACCCTCCCACTGAAATGATTGCAATCATTTGAGTGGAAGGGTTACAGCGAGTACCTTAGGATACATAAATTGAGTTTTGTATAAACATATTGGTTATAAAAGATATGGAAACTGTTTTTTTATAGTATTTTTGTAAAATGTATCGTATTCGATAATATAATACATTTTATAAAAAAAATGCTTATATTATTTTATTATCCTCGTATCATTCGTTTGGCTCTGCCGGCTCGGTACATTGATTTGAATTATGAGCGAGAGCGAGCAAGTAACTGACGTAGATGAGATATTGAGCGACTTGTATCTTCAGTTAGCGAAAGAGCGATTGAGCTAAGTAAACCACATGATTTAGTTCATTTGAACCACTCACTCGAGAGGTACACATCTCTACAAATAATTTGGAAGAAGAAAGAGTATTACTGAATCCATTTTTGTTTACAGGACTTTTACCTTTGTCGGTGAGATTCTTTGTCTTGACGATAAGTACCCGATGACGATTAGGTACGGTCAACCAAGAAATTGATAGCACTTTTCGACTCTATTTCATAAGTGGTAGACCAACTTCTTGGCCGACAGACTGTACAGGAGTCTTTCGACCAACGCTAATCTAATTTCAGGCGTAACAACGCCTAGGAAGAGATCTTCGTATTACTATCTTCCAATAACAAACTTCAGAATCCCTGACACCTTGAATCCTGAAGTACCCGATTGTAGGGTACAACCCTTAATTTAAGCGACGTGCTTCCATGCACCTTAAAATTAATAACCACTTTTCCCCCGCTTTAGAAAATCAAATGCAGTGAGTTTAGGCTCTCAGCGGTTCGTACGATTTAATTTACATATGATATGGAAGGGTGGTGCGGCGAAATTAATTCTTGTTTAACAATGGGAAGGCACTGCTTTCGTCGCGATGGATTACTTTTAATTACCCATTTAATCTTTGTTGTCGGCCCTTTGTAACTATATGATCACCGTTAAAACTGGCGGTACTAGCGAAGACAATAGACATACCCTGTTACTGTCTAAGAGAATTTTAGGGCATCTTTCCATTTCATTGACAAACGTTTCCTAAACCTATTCCCCTGAAACTATACAATTTCCTCGATTTTTGAAAAGATTATCATTTAGAAGCCGTTAATAATTTATACCACAAACCTTACCTTTGTTGTATATATTATTAACGGTTTCAGAGAAAAGTACGCTTGATTATATGAAACGTTTATTCGATTAATAATTTTTCGATAAAACAAGGTACAACCGAATTTGAGGCTTGTTTCAAATCGAATTAAAGTCACGCTCTCACGCTCAACGAGATAGCGACTGTGAAATTTTGACATCGTAGTCGCCTTGTTCCCATGTAATTTTGATAACTCTGCTGTTTGTCGATAAATGGCAGTTAAAGCTCAGCATTTCTACCTAAGCTTAATTTATTTTCTAATTGGAGATACTTAGGTCACTTTCTAGTGTCTATGTTAGTTCATTGAGAACTTTAGAAGCTACACAATTTTGTGAATGTACATATAGCTTTTTTTTAAGTAATGTGTTTTTTTTACCTCGATATGACATCTGTACAGTTGACTCGTCTGAAAAAGGTTGTAAGAAAATTTAAAAAGTAGTCATGACATTGACACTTACCTTTTTTTATTTTTCTTACACAAATGTCATCGAAGTAAAATATATACCTACATCTAAAAAACAACACAACTTAACAATAAGCCATTTGTACATTCGGAGTCCAAAAAACGTTCATTAAGTATGTTATTAAAAAATCCAATATCTGGGAAACTTAAAGTTCCCAATTGGTAATAAAAGCACGATCAAAGCACGATGATAAATTAAGTTGAGGGGCTGGGGCAGTAATCCAGAGGAACTAGTTCAAATCGTGATAATCAGTGAGGATGGACTTTGAAAAAAGAAATCGTATCTCATTTAAATCAAACGAAAAATGTAGCAATTCTATATGGCGCTGGCGCTAGTATGCACTTATTGTCTTTTTCCAAGCTGGGTTTATAAAGAAGCTGTTTTCAGAGTAGTGAGTAGTGACGATATATATTATGTACTCGTACTTATATTAGTGATTATATTAAACGATTCTTATAAGATTACCTGCTCTTGTAGAATATCGAAAAACATTTACTTCCAATATTCTGGACATAAATGTGGCCCTTTGATGTATATTAACACTTACGTTGACGTGTTTCCTAACGTTCTTGCCTTCAGAAGTGATTTTGTTATCAAGTTATTCCGTTTGATTAGATTTATACTAGACTAGAAGGTACCCGCAACTTCGTTCGCGGAGGAAAGACAGTCATAAACATAAATGCATTGAATCCTAATATGTTAGATATTTGTGTTTTTTCAAAGTAATGGCTGCACCTTAGTCAACAGAAGCTAAAACAGTATATATCTGTTTGTATTATAGAGTATTTAAATCGGTATATCGACAATGCCTAAGTATTGTAACAATCTAGGTTAAGTTACAATGGGGCATCTATAAAGATTGATTAAATACCTCAAAATAATACAGAGAAAAAAAATAACAAAAAAAAAAACTTATAAAAATTAAGGGTAGGCACACTATATACGGCATTTTTATTACACTTGTACTTAATATCAAAAGAAAATATTTTAATTTTAATACGACACCGGCTGGTTAATGTACAGGCCGTCGTTTAATTATATAAAAAAAATAAGAGAAAATTTAACCTTTAATTTGCACCTTGAGGGAGAAATATGCAATTTGCTAAGGCAAGTAATTATGGCGAGGCATTCTACTTAATTCTTAAACAAGAGAGGCAAACGGTGTCACGCAGAATAAGGCTTAATTTGGCTAAAGTAATGGATATTGCCAGCAAGCGCCATTTTCTTAAAATGTAAGATAAGTAGTACTATTCCTACCGGCCGCGCGTTCCTTATTCCACATTTTTACTTTTTTAAAACAAAATGGCGTTTCAGCGTCATTGTTTCTTCCGCCGGATCTTAGATTAAATTAAATTGGCTCGACAAATTGTCTCAAAACCAACAGTACGGATATTATGGCGTTTCACGGGGGTACTCCTAAAGTTATTAATCTTCATTCTTACGGTAAAGTTAACCGGGTGGAGATTTCTCACGAATCCCATTATATTCATCGCACCGTAATCTTGGTTTTATTCATCCGATCGTAGGAGTAGTAGGTTGTTAGAGATTATTTTTTTGATGTCAATTTGAGGTTTATGATTTTATAATGAACTTTTCACGTCTCCTGCTCAAAAAGTACGTCATATTAGCTTCGCCAAGCGAGACTAAAATAGTACATTTAGCCCCTAATGTTTAAAAGAAAGTCATATAATCCCATACAAATTCCTATGACACTGGAAAAAAAAACTTGCGGCCAGTTACATACTCCTTACGAATAATTAAAAACAAACAAACCAACCTGATCAGATTGGCCGAACTTTCTGATACAATTGCTCAAACTGTACTTTTAGTTTTTCATGAAACATACAATTTTAATGTTAAGTCTTTTTTATTTTCTCGCAGTCGAAGTGAAAAGCAAAGTGTTTAACACGTGGCTAAAAGCCATTATGACACTCAGACATATTTCTCCTCGCTCACTTCGTGAGCTCGTCCAAATAATCACTTACTGTCATAATGGCTTATTTTAGCCCCTTGTCAAACAATCTACTTGTATACAACTATCGGCAATTATCGAATCGGCAATTAAAGTGTAAATGAAGTGTACTCAAAACATAAAATAACTTTGAAAACCGGTTTGGCTCAGTGGGAGTAACGTTGCCTGCGAAGCTAATGTCCTGGGTTCCAATCCCGGTAAGGGCAAATATTTGTGTGATGAGCATAAATATTTGTTCCTGAGTCTTGGATGTTTTCTATGTATATAAGTAATATATCTATTAAATATATCGTCGTCTAGTACCCATAACACAAGCCTTATTGAGCTTACCATGGGACTAGTTCGAATTGTGTAAAATTGTCCCGTAATATTTATTTATTTATTTATTTAATAATTCACTATAAGACGCATATGATGCACGCATGGGTCGAAGAGCAGAAAGAAGTATAAGAGCTTTAATAAAATCGATTTGCGGTTCTCTTTTAAAAACTCTCCGTTGAAAACAATTCGTAGTGCATTTTGGTAGAATTAGAGAAATAACAGACATATTTTACCTCAGAGGCAGTTTACTTACTCGTAGGATACATAGTCGGTACAAACTGTCCTCTTGTTATCATTTCAGTGTATTCTTTGCCGCCCCTATATCTCGCCGTGAGAGGCGGAATACGATTTTCGTTGCTTTTGACAATGTCTGTTTAGTTAGAAGAATATAGGTAAACAAACATAAGAATATACCTTTTGCATGTGGTAGTAACTTGTTTGTACAGAAAATGTCACGCTCCATATTAGAAAAATGCAATGCAAGATGGGTATTTAAGTAGTATATACAGTATTTAGTTGTAAATGTTTTGTCTTTTCTTGGTTTCCGCGTTTGATTAACGTAATTTTATAGAAATTCCCGAATATTTCACTTAGCCCTGGACGTAGTCAGTCTTATCGGAAATCCAATCCAAACTAGGAATAAATATTTCAAAAAAAATGTCGGCTACCTAGACTTACCATTATCAACTAAGAAAAGGAGCTAGCATAAATGTTGGCAGACAATAAATGGAAATACGAAAATTCATCGCTTTATTTTGGCGTAAATTATTTATTAGTTAACTCTTTCTCCGTTGGGTGGAGATCTTTATTAAGTGACACAATTCATTCGCAGGAAAGATTAATGGCAGCACTTATAATAACCGCCTGTAGAAGAAGAACGAGAATTACCTTTTACCTACCTATCTAAATAAAATGGAGTTTGTTAGCTTTTTGGGAGGAAATATTATAATAATGATTTTACAGCGCTTGTGCATTAATGCGGAAATTACTTCATGTACTTTATTAATAAATTTAATTATAAAATAGAAGCACTGTTTAATGTCAACCTACCAACCTAGATTAAGGTATCAGTTCTTATAGTTTATCTTGCGTACAGACTCTTTTCCGTAGTCTCAAAACAAAAATGTATAAACAAATAAAATTGGTCAAAATAGACTTGTCCTTTATTTTAGTATATTTTTTTAGGTACGCCTAAAAAATTATACAGCTAGCTAAGTACTACTTGCCTACTTTAAAGGCGTAAAACAAATAAAGAATTTGTGAAATAAACTTTTATTCGGACTAATTATTTAGTTGTTTAACCTTTTTGTTTTGACACTATGGGAAAGAGTATGTAGGTATGCAATATACACTAAGAACTGATATCGTAATCTAGGTACGATACGATGAAATGTCGCGTTTGTTGAGATTATACACCTTATTTTATAATTAAATGAAATAATTAGTACAAGTCTAATTATTATAACCTTAATCTTCAGTTCTATAGACAGAACTCTTTGCCTAACCATAGACAAGTGTCAGTCAGTTATTTATGGCCGGATTAGCGCGCCTGCCCAATATGGCGGCTAAGCCGATGATTTAAGCCGCGAGCCCGTCGATTTGGTAAAACGCGAAACGCATTAATCATATTTTTAGCCCCTTTTAGGAGACTTAGCGTAAGTACGGTATAAAAAAGGCGAAAGTGAAATCATGAAACAATCCAGGTACGTTTTTATGGAGTTTTGGGAATTCTTAATATATCGGGTTGATAAATTTATAGCAGGTGGATTAATAAATACCCTCTATGATAAAAGCTTTGACGTAGGCAAAATTCGTTAATTTTTTTCGTCCTCAAAGTACTTAATTTTTTTTTATAGTTATTAGTCTTGTAACGAGGCCCATTACGACTCGTTGCTAACGAACTGTCTGTCTATACGCAGCTTTTTAAAATTATTCTTCTGCCAGCAAGTTCAAAATTATTTAAAATTCCACACTCGAACGCACACTCGAGATTCATTAAATTCTAAACTTCGGACCTGATCAGATGTTGGTCTAAGTCTCTCACTCATGAACAATGTTTTTTAAATTCTCAAGCTTAAGCATAAGTCTTTTATTCCTGAATACTGATTCTAGTACTTTGAGTGACCATTATTTAATACATATAAATTTTAATTTGAATCTAAAACGATACTGTTGATCCGTCGCTGACAACACGTCTTAATTTAATACATAGGCATGAAAACGCAAGTTCATATTTATTTTGTAATTGATTACTAACTGTTTAAAAATGTAAATAATACTATGTAGGGACTGTCTGTTTTGTCCTCATGTGCCTTTCTTTTCCTTTAATAAATAATACAATAGATATCCTGTCTGTGGTCTCGTGCTCCTTTTTTCCGGCTTCCGTGATAGTCTGACTCCTCTCGGTCGTGCAAGTGAGAAGTATGAGAAGACCAAACTGTTTTTTTAAAGGCACGGCAGCACGCCCGTGATGCTTCAGGCGTTTGCAAGCATCCATGGGCTGACTGCTTACAATTAGATAGGCGATACGTGTTCGTCACTGTCGTAATTAACAATTTCACTAGTAAGATGTTCGTAGCGCATCTTGCGTAGCCGATAGCATAGCGAAATACGTATATAGTGAAAACTAGCTATGAGCCAAGCGCCCACTTATCGGTTTCCTGTTAGTAATTTGTTAAAAACAAGGACCATTAAAACATGAGGACCGACCATCTCCATACAAAAGACTATTCCCCGATATGTACAACACTATCTATGTATAAGAATTTTTTCTTACAATTATTCAACTTTGCAAGCGTGACACGGTATTTTAATGTTACGATGTATTTATTATTAGCTATTTGCGAACTAATTGTTACTATACTATGTTTCATTATTCAATTATAACATCGTTAAGTGTTTAGTTTTTAAGCGCCATCTAGTTTTTGCCAGAATATCTCCTTGCGGTCGGAACACGATCCAAAGTATGGAAATGAGGGATTTCTCAATTGGAAATATCACCGATCGGCGCCACCGTGACGTAAGGTCTAAGTGACAAGAAGTGTCAACATCCACCAATCACAGCACAAAAGCTTGACACTTCTTGTCAATTAAACCTTACGTCACGGTGGCGCCAACTGGTGCTATTTCCATTTGAGAAAACCCTCATTGCCAGTGCTCTTGTTATAATGGTCCTTGGTTAAAAAGAAAGAAAAAACATCAGGTATCTCTGTGGCTGGAGCTCATTTTCAATTTAAATTCGTTGCCTTGTCCCGACGTCATGGACTGAGGGTTAGAACAGCCCCTCAGCTCAGGTAATCTGTTCAATAGTCACCACGGAGTGTCCACGTCCGATTGATATGCTAACTCAAGTCGGTTTTGTAAATCTAAATCCATATTCTCGGGCAGTACGAGTCGCATATTGAGAAGCGTTCAAAGGCGGCCGGCTTGCTTCGATTCACAATGACGTGAGGGTTTAGATTAGCTGGAACGGCCTGTTACGTTTTATCCTATTAGGCGTGTTTTTTTACAGGATAACATAGTAATAAATTATAAGAATAAAATCACACTCCAGCAGTAGAACGTATTTTATTTCACTTTATCCACTTATACTAACAATAGGTTGTCTACCTCGGTAATGGCACTCAACTTAAAACTCATTTCGTTACAAGCATATAATAGAGAACTCCCCCTTGTCGGCCAAGTGACGGTCCGTTTATCCCCTTTCATGTGGCTTCAGTCAAAATGGCAGTGAGTAACCATTTTTTCTCAACCCATAACTACATTAACCTTAAAATCACAAAATATTGCCAGTTATTAAATATCAAAAACCCTACAAAATATGACGTGCAAAATTATCGCTGGAGTCAGGTGACTCTACAAACACTTGATGTTGTGCGCCAACAGCTCTGGTAATTAATCAGGTTATCGTGGGTTCTTGGCTGTTGAGGTAAAGTTAAATGAAGCTAAAATTACAGCTTACACAATGATGAGTTGGGCTATAACAAATAGTAATTCAGAAAATCTATGACTTAACACTTTCACTAACTGAACCCGCTAGGTGGGCGCTCTACTCGTAGCAAGTCGGCTACGGGTGACTGATAAATGAGCAATTAATGTTTCGCAATCTGTTACATTTCTCAAATATTTCATTGCCCAACCTTAATTTATTTCGGAAACCGTACAATTTTCAGATTTTCTATAAGACAACCCTAACCTGTTGGCTTCTTCACAACGGCTTAAAAAAAAACCAAATTTTCTTTCGGTTTCAAGGGAAACGTGAGTTGCCTAATGAAACAGTTGGGAGCTGTGGCAGTTTGGGAGAAATTGTTTGGCGAAAACAAAAGATCGGTTTCGCTTCAAGTACGCATTTTCCTATGTTATCGGCTACGCGTGAAGCGTTACAAAAATCTTGCTAGTAAAAGCGTTAATATGATTAGACGGTTTACTCTCATCTGGCATAAACTTTCTTGTCATAATCATGGTTTGGCATACTGCATTTTTTTCTGAAGACGTAAACTTTTTATAAAACGAACCTAACCTAACCGAATGTATTTAACACAATGACGCCTTTAAAAGGCCTGGAAATTCTGCAGTTTCTGAAAAAAATGCATTATGCCAAATGATGTTTATGACATAAAAGTTTATCCCAGATCAGGGTAACCGATTATTAGACATTTGAAGTACCGGTACATGTTCGATATCAGCAGAGATATACCTAGATTTTTGCTACTATTGCAAGGATGGCCCTGTATTCGCACCTTACAAGAAGCCCTCACGATGACCGCGACTGCTCTGCCAAGAAAGAAATGCAGAAGAAGCAAAGGATTGCTTCTATTCTTACCCGACTACGGCAAAGCCAAAAGGAAGGGTTATGATTTTAGCAGTCTATATATGAACTTATATATGTATGTTTATATTTAGGTATGTTACACGATACCGCTTGAAGTACTCAAACGATTTTGATAAGTTAGGTGCCAATCGATTCGTTATTACGGCCCGGGTGAAAGGAGACGATACAGCGAAAATTCTTTACCAATAGAATCCCGATTTCATTAATTTTCTTTTGGTTGAAAAGGTAATTAGTTAACTTATAATTCTAGGCATCCTATCTAGCTTTTGGTCGGGGTGTGTTTGTTGTTTCAAAGCTGACTTGTTAAATAAAACGGTTATGTAAAACAGGTCTCTTCTAGTGCTTTATAAGCATCTCAATTGGAGCTCCAGTGAATAGCCTGCAGCATACAATGACCGGCCAATCTCGAGGCACCAAGGTATTATAATTAATATCACGACATACGTAGTCATATTTGCATCCCTTTCATTTGTCAGCAAATAAAGATCGATTAGCATAGAAATAGAAACCGAAATCGACGGCGTTCGGCCAACTGGTGTCCTTAATTTTGCACTGCGTATAAGTGACATAATATTAATAGTCAGGTTTAGATATTGCTTAGGGGATGCATCGAAAATGTAAGCTATTTTTTAGTGAGATTTTTGTCAAATCTAGTATATGAAATAGGCTGGTTTTTAAATATGTGTTTTATGACTATATAACCTATTCAGTGATTAACGCAGAAACAAGTTTGTTGAAAATTTCCTCGATATTTTTTTTTATCCGAAAACGCGCCTTCATTTTCCGTTTTTTGTCTAGTTTGTACAAACGACGGATTAATAAACGACTAAATTATGTAAAAATATCATTCTTCCCTTTATTATTAACTTAAATGTTAACAAAACATAAGATATTATTATGTTAACATTTAACATTTAAGTTCATTACGTATTTTCGATTCGATATCAATGTACTTTTACATCTGGCGCTTACTCCAAAAAAACCCAAGCATGTAGTGTATTAGCTTTCTCTTTCTTTGATGCGCACGAGCAATAAATCGTCCCTTATTACAAACTCCGCTCATTGGCCCGCTCGGCGTTTGGGGCGTGGTTTACGAATGATAATGCAGCCCCTTAATACGGTTTCTATATTTCTAGTTATGTGGTCTGTGTGTCGTCGCATCACAAATGTGTCTTATAAATACTTTTTTATTTAAAACTCCTCCACAAGTGTCAAACCATCAGCCTAAGCATCTTCAGATTGACAGGTAAACATGTCTTGTGTAATTTTTAAATTTTAATATATATTTATTAACGTTTCGCTGTAGGTACCTACACGTACTTTTCAGTTTTCTATACCCAAGCTCATTTTTAATTATTTTTAAATTTTAACATACTTTAATTATTAATATATAGTGTTAGTATATTCGTATTCGGTGTATGCAGTGTTTTTCCCTTCCTAGTTTTATTTGTTTGAAATGTAAAAAATGGATGCATTAAATATGTCGTAAGACTAATTGAAATAAATCGTAAGACTAATCGAAATGATATTATTAAAAAGATTCCGACGAAATGAGAACCTTCATCTTTGTTGAAGTCGGTTTAAAACTAAACTAAGTCTAAACTAAAATAAATAAAACTAAAGTAGAAAGATTAAGACTGGCGACATTTTCACGCTGAATTGCGATTGTAATTCTTTGGCACAAGTATGAGCCAGCCTTATGGTCACGGGGGTTATTGCCTAGCGAAATTTTGACACTTGGTATCGGAATCAACTGTCATAGCCCATACAAAATCATGACACTTGATTCTGATTACGAGCGTCAAACGCGTTAGGCAATGCGGGGGCCCCGTTGCCTGTATTCGGTTTTTAACACATTCACTGCCATGAACCCGCCTAGCGGGCGCTCTGCTCGTAGACGCGTAGCCGATACCATGCGTTTCTCCGTATGAAGAGGAGAGTGCGAAGCGCTACGAAAACCTTGGCAGCGAAAGTGTTAAAACAAATAGAAGGTACCCGTAACTACGTTTGTGGAAGAGAAAAAGTCATAACCCCTCTTTTTTCAACAGCGCAATCGGATAAAAAGAAACCTATAACCATCTGTGGATAGCTACCCGTGTACGTTTTTGTATGTTTGTAATTTGGTATGTGTCGTGGCTTCATCACGCCAAAACGGCTAAACAGATTTTTACTTTATTTCGTACAGTTTATAGGATAATTTTTACTCGACTAAGCTGACGAAAAAAAGGAGGGTTACGATTATTTTCTCTGCCGACGAAGTTGCGGGCGCGGGGACTAGTTATATAAATATTTACAAACTCGACGTAATGGTACTTACACAATAAGTACACTGGCACTTTATCAAATTGTTATTACGCGCAAGTTTTTATTTTTAAAATGTTCTGTGGCGAGGAAAATATATAAGTGGCATTAATCCAATCGCATTTTCTTAAGTGCAATAAGCTTAAGTACCTATTCTTGAGGATTATTTGGATAGTATATTACCCGTAATTTTATGAGAATCTCAAGTTTTCTCGAAGCAAGACTGCTTAGACGTTTTTATTCTAAATTCGAATAGGGGAAAGGTGGACGAGTTGATCCCAATAGGTAAGAACTAGGTAAGGAACAGTGGAATTCTATGTCATTGCATAGCCCTTCATGTACCCCCGCATCAGTCCTTGCGTAATGGCGGCATGAGTGATGTGTTGAATTTCACGGAAAAAATATAAATTTTGATCGGTTGACTTTAATGGGCTGCATAGAAAATTTAAGCAATTTTTTAGTGAGATTTTGATCAAATCTAGTGTATAAAACAGGCTGGTTTTCAGATATGTGTTTTGGCTATATAACCTATTCAGCGCCTAACGCAGAAAAATGTTTGCTTAAAATTTCCTAGATAGAAAAGTTTACCGAAAACGCGTCTTCATTTTCCGTTTTTTGTCTAGTTTGTCCAAACGACAGATTATTAAACAGCAAAATTATGTAAAAGTGTCAGTCTTCCCTTTATCTTTTACGTCACTAACTTAAATGTTAACAAAACATAATAGCGGCCAAGAGCATGTCGGACCATGCTCACAGTAGGGTTCTGCAGCCGTTCAGTACATACAAAAAATGCACTATGGATGAAAAAAAAAAATACGAAAAAAAAACAGTTTCGGTTACATGCATGGAGTGCCCCCCTAGAAATATATTTTTTTGTTACTTATAATTTAACTATCAAACTAGGTAGCGGCTTATACAAGAAACCTATACTTACTCCAAATTTCATCAATATACATCCCGTAGTTTTTGACTATAAATGCCTGTGACATACGGACGGACAGACGGACGGACATAACGAAACTATAGGGGTTCCGTTTTTGCCATTTTGTCTACGGAACCCTAATTAACTCTGGGCGCAGTCAAATATCTAGGGGAATTAAAACCTAAAAACATGTAACTAAATAAATAAAAATATTTTAACAAAAAAATTACAAGAAAACAATTGTTCTTGGCTATGGGGTAAGATGTTCACTGGAATCACCTTACCCGTACCACAGGGATCATCTTAAATACCGCGGTGTATATGATAATCACTATGTAAGGTTTAAAAAAACGAAAATATTATATAATTAACCCATAATTAATTTAATATTTTAACTATGACGATAGAAAGTTAGATACATCTGAGAGTAGTAAACGACTTCACTTTTGCTCTACACAGAAAAACATAGATACAACCATTCTCGCTTAAATCTTGTACACCTTTCCTCTACCAATGGAAAGTCTGAAACCCTGTGACCAATCTCACATCACCAACTATAATTAATATTATCCTGTTCGATTCATTGGTCCGATTTACCGATAATATTTGCTTTTAATGGGATTACTAGGGTATTAGACATGCTGGTTGAATAATTACTTACCGGACCTATTGTTGATGTAATCCTTTGTTAAAATGGTTTTCCAGTTATTGGATTATTTGGGTAATTATTTATGTCGATTGGTTCGGACGCGATTCGGGATAAGTATGATGTATTGGTTTCGTTAGGTAATCTAAGAGCAAATTCTGTTTTGTTAATAAAATATGTACTGTCAGCATCAAAGAGCCTGTAGCACCCAAGCGCCATAATATCATATAGTCACCTTTTTGCCTAACATAAATAAAGATGTGTTACGATATATTTGGCCGGCCGATTTTCAGCGTTTCTACGGCGTTTATTTTTCGTCATTTTCGTCTCTCTAAACACTTTTTATCAAACCGAAGAGCAATCACGAGGCTGAGTTTACTTTGGTCGAAGTTATCACGACATTTTTCCGTCGTGATGATAATCATGAAACAATAATGGCGAATGAACCGCGCGTTTAAAATGTTCGGAGATTCGCCCTTTTAGATGCTACAGAATATTCCAGTACGTTATCTATACTATTATAAAATTGTCAAAATTTTATGTCTGTACATTGTAGATGATAAAAAAAAAAAAAATTGTAACGGCCTTGGAGGTCACCGAATCAATATTTTTTTTTGGATGTTCATGTGTCGTTGTGGCTTTATCACGCCAAATCTAAACCGATTTCAATTATTTTTTGTACACGGGTAGCTTGGTATCTCCAGATGGTTATAGGATACTTTTTACCCAACTACGCTGAAGAAAAAAAGAGGGATTATGAATTTTTCTCCTCCGTGAACGAAATTGCGGGCTCGTCTTAGAGGTCTGTGGAAATTCTGGATATCGATGGCAAAAAGCGGAAACGTAGTAATCGCCTACTGACTCCATTGTCGGTTACTACGTTTCCGCTTTTTGCCGTCGATATGCTGATGAAATACTTCTGTGACGATTAGTCAAGCACGTTCTTTATGTATTTTTTTAAATATCCATATGTGTATGTATACTATTATAATATTGTAAAAACGAAATCACGACTTTACATTGAAAATACTTGCAAAAATAAATATAACGGGCTATTTATAGGTCACTGAATCGACAATTACATTTTTTAAATGTTTATATATTATGTATCTTTATTTCATCACGCTAAAACGACGGCACAGACCGGTGATGTTGACGGTGATACATAGGATGGGTTGTGTTATAATCTTTGCCAGTTGCAGCAGAAATTTCACGGAACGTTTGGCTTCATCTTGCCTCTATTGCTCTGACGGATTGGGACCACATTGAGAGTAACATTTACATATTCGGGCTGTCTTTGATTATTTCAATGAATTTGCTATTTCTGATATTTCTCGTTTCTATTGATTTGGTTGTCTAGTTTTCTCTATGGAAAGTATTGTATCCGAACTTAGTCAATGCAAAAACGGTTAGCTACCTTTCTGATTTTTTTCATCGATATTTATTAAATTAATTGATTTAAACTTAGTACATAATTTTCACTTATTATCACAAAACAACAAATCGGGGCTTAGTTGCGTATAAAATATAGGTATGTCGCGTTGATATTCCTAGACGTTCTGGACGACGCGTTACGTCCACCGTTTTGGAGGAACCTGTAGACTTGGGAAATGAAATCCTCATGATATGGTCTCACATAATTTATTTGTTCATATACATATGTATAATTTTGCGAATCCACTGTGCCCGAGACTTAGCGCGGGAATCTTTACAAAATAAACATCGCCTACAAACTTACAGCTACATTTACACATTTTCCCGCCAGCCATTTGCAATATTGCGTCCGCCATTTTAATTGCACTAAAATAATTACTTTTTAAAGCGAAGGCAATAAATCTCGTGCCTTGCCCAAGCACAGATAGCATGCAATGCGTTGAATTCAATACACAATTAGTTTTGAAAAAATATAAAAAATGAGATGTAAGGACAATTTTCATTACAGTGGTAATTATTTAGTTACTAAAACATTGGACAGCATTTGAACAAATTTCTGCTAGGTATTTAAGCAAAATTCGGCATTACATACAAAAAAAATAACACTAATATTAAAATTGAAACACTGTGAAATCACCAGGAAGATTACAATCAAATAATTTATATTACGAACACACCGAAAATATTAAATCAGTCTTTTACGTTACGACAAACGAAATGATTGAAAACATACAAAATGGCTTTTTAGTTCGTGATTTGAATGAAAATTGATCTATACAAAACAATACCGTATCTTATGGCTTTACGTATGCAACAATCACAGTAACATAATTGGCTACAAAAACATTATTAACAATATTTGGTTACTTAAGCTTATGGATATTGTACAAGAGATCGTTAATGTGCGTTGGGAACCTTACAGTTAACAGCTGCCATTACGAAAAGGTAAGAAAAGATGCCTTAAGCCAAAATAATCACTGTTCATCCGAAAGAGGCGAAGATGTAGATGAGAGTGAGATATAAAACATCTCATCGCTCAAATGTAATTACTGCCTTTCCGGACGAACTGCAAAATGTATGCAGCGGGGGTAAGTAAAACACGGAATGGACGTCTTTTCATAACATAAATGCCTATTTTTCTCATCTAAATATACGGTAAGACATAGAAAAATAGTTAAAGAAATACATATCAATATTGGAATGGACAATACAAAACAAATTTCAGATACCAACGTAACGAAAAAGTAAAATAAAACTATGCTTCCCATTCCAGTGGCATTCTGATGCAATGCCTCGGTCCTCGACAAGTGATTCTTCAACGAGTATTAAAATTTCGCTATAACCTCAATTTAACAATTATCTCATTAACTCTACGTACGTTTCGTAATTTATTGTTGTATTATAGCTAAGAGAAACGATTGGCAGTTACAAAACGACCCCATTGACGCCGGCAAGTTATCTTCGGAAATCACTCGAGTCCTCATAGTTCGATTCTTAGACGCGTCGTATTTCCTAAGTTAAAAGCTCAACTTTAACACTAACTTATACGTATATTGATAGGTATAAGTAGGTAGTAGGTATATTGTATAAAATGAGTGAAAAACCTAAAAATCTTACACGATACTAGGCAAGGGATTACGGTAAAAGATTAAACAACGTACTACACTTAGAGATAGCTTAAAGTAGGGTTATAGAGGCATCGGAACTTTCAGTTAGTCCTTATTCGGGAAGTTCATTTTACGTAATATTTTAAAAGTAATACCTAAATGAAGACATTAAATTACCGCAACTTTGTGGTTTGCGCATGTCGAGTCACACGCTCAATACATTAACCAATTTATCTTTTTTTCATTCGCATTGTCGATCCGCATACGCTCAAAATTATGCAAATCAATTTTAACTACCCTCATATTCATTATAACGTTACCACACCGACAAAACATTTTTTCTACCTAAATATAGATATGTCATCGAATCACGTTCATCTAAAAGCAAGCAGTGATAAAAAAAACTACCAATAATATTAATTGTTATAAGAGAAAAAGCTAGGATGGAAATCTGAACATACAAAAAATTTAGGTACGTATAGGTACATTAGCTTGCATAAAATTTAAGGGGTCACAATAGGTAACTTTCATTGCTATATTTTAATGATATATTTGAATTCATCCAACAGTAAGTACACTAAATCCTACTTTAACCATTAAAGTCGAAACTTCAATTTCATTCTTAAATTGACACATCCAAGTTTACCGATTGCGGACCCTTAATAAAAAAAAAACAAATACTGGCTGATTATTATATAAAATTGGTTGTACAAACATAAAAGCAACTTAACGTTACATACAACTATGTACACAAAATGATTATGTACTACGCACAGGACTGACACATAACTTCATTTCACACGACACAGCCGATTCGTCTAAAGATTAACGTGTATTGCAGAAATGACGTGTTCCCGTCATTTACACTACTTAACATATTTAACACACGATATGAAAAATAAACTTCTAAATTACAGCTGCAATAACTATTTATACATTTTACAATATAATGTAGTATATGTGACGACCGGAATTGATTATTATTAATATCGCGTAAAGTCATCTAGCTGTCTGTTGCAGGAACGCTCTTTACATTTCAAGGGAAAATTAAAAAGGTGTCGCGTTGGACATCTAATTTTAATTAAGTCTGCATTTAATCCATTGCCCCTGTAAAAAATGTAAAAAACCTTCCTGCGAAGACCGTAGTCTCTAAGCGCACTGTTTTCATTTACTAATTACTTTATCCGATGGCAAATTATACTTTTGGCGTAATATTTCACTGACTTTATATACCAACCTTTTGAAACTCTGTCGTAATATTTTAAATGCATCTATACTTCAACTGTTTTATATGGAATTTAACATTAACTGTTCCTATTCGAAGACAAAAATAGCATGAACAGCTTCGTATAAGTTATCATAAGGAGATACGGGATAGTTAAGTATTAATAGTTATTACCCTTCCGACTCACAATCATGTTTGTTAGTGGTCACATTCGTTAAATATACGTCATAAGTAGCGTTCCTAGGCACTCATACATATGTTTAGCCTCATAATTGTATGCTACAACATTGAATTAACAATATTATGGTTGTCGAACATCACTACGAGAGTTGGCAGAGCGAACGAGACAGAACGCGCTAACTTTCACGAACAACATATTGGACTCGGAACAACTTTGACGAAACATGTCAATAAAAGTTTCCGAAAGTATAATAAATTCACGTTCCCAAACTCAATTTTGGCTGACCCTTAGATAACTCTGAACTTGTACAACGTCAGATAAATGACCGCGACGACGTCGAGAAGCAATACTAAAAAAACTAAAGATGACACCAGTCGGGGACCAAAGTTAGACCACTGTCAAATTAACCTTTCTCAAAGTACGAGCTACTTTAATAAAATGTCATGTTGTCTTGATGTGATATAGATACAATGAAAAGAAATGTGATGTTGATTTACCCATATTAAAACATAGAAATATACATTTGTGTCAGCTTTTTTGCTGACAGAACTTGTGATGTTTCGTAGAACTAACAAAATGACATTCTGTCTCGCTTACCCGCCCGGCTCCTAATTCAGAGTAAATGCAATACAGTTAAGTACATACGTAGTGCTAAGCGTGCGTTCGACTATACGAGTATGTCTCATCGTCAGTTGGCGTAGTGGTCGAACGACCCGAGGTATTCGAGCGCCGCGCGATAACAGAACTCGTACTGGTCCTGTAAAAGAAAATATCTTTTCCTCAAACATGCAATGAAATGTCGTCATTACGTGCGGTAAACCAGGCTTCAAAGTATCCCGTTTCGGGCGGAGCAACTTGAGAGAACTGTAAAGGAATTTCATACAAAATTGAAGGCCTAGGCCGGGAAGTAATTTTTTTTTAATTTTAATGTAAACATGGCGTCTGTGTCATGAACAGGCTAAACAGCTGAATTATAATTTTTAAAAAATTTTGTTTGGCTGAATGGTTATCGGACCAAAAATATCCGCGTTAATGCCTATTACACACGAACTGCTATTAAGAACTCAAATCTGTATGATTAATATATTAATGAATAAATTTAAAATATTGTCTATACGTAAGTCACCAGAGACCATAGACAATATTTAAAATCCTTTGTATTGTTTTTTTTTTAATAGTAATTAAGATTCTTATTACAAAGGTTGTGTATAACGGCCCTAATAGGGTCTACTCGAACACTACACCCGCGAAATACGGACGCCTTCCGTAAAAAAAAACATTACGGAGGGATTGAAGGGAAAATTTCAAAAACTTTTGTCGTGTAGTTTTTTGAGTGGTGTATTTTTTTATTTCATTGCATATGTTTGAGAAAAGCTCTATACATGCCTCTGGCCGTGTAAAGTGCTTGCCGGCTTCGTATCACTATCTATACCTACTCACCCGGCAAGCCCTTCTTTCCCGGCGTCTGCAGTAATGTACTATTTAACACACTTGCTCGTAAAGTGTCTCTTATTACACCGTTTTGTGGCTCTAATGCACTCCATTAAACACGCGTGTGTGAGTGCCTTTCCATTATAGTTTTTTTAAACGTGAGCAAAGAGTTTTTATGTACTCAAAAAAAAAGGTTTATTTAGCAGTCTGACAAGATTTGAACGTTATACCAATATACTCCAATGAGACACTAAATTCGAGGGTTAAAGTCTGTCGAATCACTCGTTCCCGCCGTGTATTCGAATTTATCTGATATTCTAAGTGTTCACGGGCAGAAATTTATCTTCTAAAGTCATTATACAAATATTTGTTATCTGACAAGTTAGTTAACGTTAGCTCAAATATAATTGTAGAAGTTCCGGTAAGATCTTGGTTATTTTATATTGTGACGGTAGTCTGAGGAGAGTCATCCTTAAATATTTTAACACAACGATATAAAACGTCAAAGACCAAATTGACATTCTCCAAATGCGTCTCCTTCGGAATCCCTAATGTATCGTTTGCCAAATGTATCATTTGCCATAACGCATTTTTTTCAGAATCCGTAAATTTTTCAGGATTTTTAAAAGAACATGTAGAGATTAGGTTTGTTTAGGTTAGGTTTGTTTTATAACAAAGTTTACGGTTTCTGAAAAAAATGCGTTATGGCAAATGATACATTAGGACAAACGATACATTATGACAAATGACGTTAGGGATTCCGATATAGATCCTCTCCAAATGTCTGTGTACTGTGTCAGTTACCTCAGTTTGCACCATGGCGGGGCGCTGCGTGCGCAGCGTGCGCACGGTCTGGAACACGTCGACGACACCCTCGTACTGCATGCGCTCGAGCACCGTCGACAGCGTGATGAACACGCCGGTGCGGCCGACGCCGGCGCTGTAACAATCGTGCATCTTTCACAAGCCCGTCTTTATACATGCGCCCTCAGGCACTCAAAACCGTGGAGCCTTGGGGCACTGAATTATAAAATTTGAAACCTTGAACTGTAAAAAAAAAACTCGTTAAAGATCTTTCGGGGCCCCCGTGGGGTTGGCGGCCCTGGGCACGTGCCCAGAGTGCCCAGTGGGAAAGAGGGGCCTGATCATTCAATACCTGACCCTACTAAGTAATCGTCTTTATGCCATGACTTCCAGTCTTTGAACTACCTGATCTTTATCAAGTGAGAATAATCAAAATAAACTTGAGGTCTAATAAAAGGCACATTGACCTCACGTTGATCCTCACGCTAAAGACACTTAAACGATTTTCAAACATACGAGCATAACTTTAGCAAGAGGCAAATGTTTTGAAAGGCGGTGCCCTTCGGATTGCCTAATTTTGATTGACCTAAAATGTTTTGAAAAAAAAAGACAATCGATAGTATGCAGAATAAATTCAGCTAAAAGAAATTATGCCCAATAAATAATATTTTCTTCTGTTTCCGCGATTATTACTCATTGAAATAAAACAATTTAACGGATTATATCGCGTATATTATCTCATTTTAGTTCCCGACGTTTCGGAAGCTTTCCAGCTTTCCATGGTCACGGGAGGACCATGACCCTCCCGCTTCTATGCCCAATAAAGTTTATGCTACACGTTAGCCGGCGTGAAGTTGTTATGCGTAAAAAAAACGATTCAACATGCCACTCTATATAGACCTGTTTTGAATATAGTTTCAGAAAACAAGTTGGGAAATGAAACCTATCCGTTAACAAATAAAAAAAATTACCTGCAATGCACTGTGATGGGCCCATCCTGCCCGAATTGCTCCTTGGTCTTGTGCACTTGTCCAAGGAAGTCGATGAAGCCTTCCCCGCTCTTCGGGACCCCCTGCTCCGGCCAGTCCGTGAACTGAAACTGACGCACCGTCCTGGACGCTCCATCGCGGGCATCTGTTACCTAAAAATTACAAAAAAGAGAAGGGGTTGTATGAAATCCCCTAATTTTGGATGGACTTTTTATTTGAACATTTTATTGCAGGGTTACCTTGAATTCCCTCAAGATGTACTGCGGCATGTTGTATTCAGCAATGGGATCCACTACGAAGCATTGGTAACGCACAGAACGGTCCGACGGCCAGTACTGATGGCATTTTTCCTGTAAATCATAATAAGATTTAAGCAAGAAATAACCAACATTAATAAAGTCAGATAAATACAGTATAAGCAAGGAATAACCGAGATTAATCTGAGAAACAAAAGTATGGAGAAGAACTGACAACTTACCCTCCCCATTTCCTTTAGTTTCGTTAGCATGACGACGATTGTAGAGTTGTGTTCCCAAAGCATACGCCAGAAGTCGTCCGTAGTATCAGGCAGAGGACCCTGAGTGGCGATGTAAGCTGCTCTGTACCTGTACCCGTCCACGAATGAAGCGTTTATGTAATCAGACCCGTCTCTTGGCGTCAGGCAGACCCGAGTTGACTCAAATGGCAAGATATGGACCAGTCTGTTTTTATGCTTATTACAAGGCAAGCTGGCAGATACAAAACGAGTGGAGTCCGCTTTCATATTAGCGAGCTTCTTGAATTCCAATTCCATACCCGTGATATTCTCAATAGTATCAATACGCATAAGTTTTTGAATGTGCCCGTGTAAGTTGCGGGCCGGCACTTCAGTATCACCGCAGACTACAGCCTCGACTAGAGCATCGTGAATGAAGATATACTGGTCTTCGGTTTGAACCATGTAGTTACGCTGCGCTCGCAAGCAGGTGACGTGACCGTAGATGTCCACAGTGCGTTCATGTCTTGCTCTCTCAAGCATCGAGTCGATGACGATGAAGCAGCCAGTTCGACCAACGCCAGCAGAGCAATGAACGACAAGCGGGCCGGCATCGGGTAGGTTGAGAGCTCGCACGCGGCGTAAGAACTGTAGGAACGGAGCTGGGTGGTCTGGTACACCATGGTCAGGCCAAGCTGTGAACTGCAACTGTTTGATCTCCCGACGTTCAGCACCTCCATTTCTCGTGACTTGGAAAGTTCGAATGCAATAAGTGGCGAGTTCCTGAACTTCCGCGATGGTTACGGTCATCATGCCATACGTTTCACTGCCGCGGCTCGGCCAGTACTGATCGCATTTGATCCTCGTGCGCTCCTCAAGTTTGGTCATCATTACTATCGTGGACGTTCGTAGTTCCCAGCACATCCGCCAGAAATCTGCAAACGTTTCTTGCAAGGGTCCTTGAGTAGCAACGTAGGCATTATGCTTGCGGTAACCATCACAGTAGTTAGCATTGATATAGTCGCTTCCAAGTATTCCGTCTATGGGCTGAAGAATTACGCGGCTGTGGTCGTATGCGATGACATTTGCGTATCGATTCTTAGGCTTATTAACTTCCATGTTGGAATGATCCCATGTGAACTGCTGACCTGGTTCGATACTTTCGTATTCTTGTGAAAACTTCAGGTTGTCATTAGACTTTAATCTATCGATATGCTCAGCCAGCTCTGAGATGGGAATAGGTGGGTGAGAAATCATAGCAGGGGTTTGGAAATTGATTCGTCTCATTTCCACGGGGTCAGATGGTGCTCCAAAGCCAACATCGGCGGCCATGAGAGGCCTTGTGACGGCTGCTTGGTCAGGTGTTTTGCATGGTTGCCTTCGTTTCTTTACAAAGAACAGCGTTACTAAGCAGAGAGAAAGCATCAACGCCGCGATAATAGGGCCGATTACCCAAACCATACCCGCTTCTTTTCTGTTTTCCTCTATTCTAATTTCTGGATCTCCATTTATATCTTTATCGGGACCAGGTCTGCTTGGTTCCTCACCAGGTGGGGCTTCACGCATATCGAGAGACAAGTATTCTGAAAATGGACTTGATGTGTACAAATGTTTCTGAGGTGTGTCGACTACAGCCCTGACAAAAACACGATACTTTTTCGTCGGGTTTAATTTTCTATTCAAGAAACCCTCATAATTTTCATCATTTCCAAGATGAAAAGTGTACAAAATATTTCTTTGCAAGAATTTGGCAGCTATATATGGAGCGTTTTCATCGTCTGTACGAGCATTATTTTTTATTAACTCGTCTGTTAGGAACTGATCCGGATTCTTATGATTATGGGTCTTATCATCGGGTACTACAACTAGATAATAATGCGATATAGGGCCATATTCTTCGGAAGCTTGAGGTAGAATAACTAGTATTTCATTTTCAACAACGCCGTAAAAATCTGGTTTTACCATGGGCTTTGGTGCCGCCATTTGGGTAGTGACAGTGATTTTCGTCGGCGGTCTATAAGAGTCGTCATTTGGTATGGCACTTACATTAACACTATAAGTCGTGAACGGTGATAAATCGTTAATTGAGTAGGATGTTCTATCATGCTTCACAATGATTTCTCTTCGAGGAATTTCTTGTGTTTGGGTCATACCTAGAGAATCGACGAATTCTTTAATGGCGTTGTATGAAATCTTATAGCTAACAGGGTTTAATCGTAACGGCGGAGCCCAGGATAGCGTCATGGAGTGCGTGGACACGTCTTGGGCTCTCAAGTATAAAGGCACTTCTTCCGGTTTCACTTTAACCGTTACCTTTTCAGATAACCTTCCAAGACCTTCAGCCGTTTTCGCAGCTACAGCAATGGCGTATTCTGCGAACTTTTCTAAATTTTCCAAATCAGCAGAATGCGTCACGTGCACAGTTTTTTGTTGCCACTCGTCTAAATCATCAACCGGTGTCATAGTGTAGAATATGACGTATCCTAAAATCTTCTTTCTCCAAGGGACGGTTTCCCACCATACTTCCACACCAGATTCCGAAGTAGCGACCGCTTTCACTGACATGGGAGCTCTACCGATGTCCCGTTCAGTGTGTGCTGTAATCTCCTTGCTGTATGGCCCTGGGCCTTGATCGGTATACGCGCGAACCTTAAAGATGTAATGAGCATCCTCTTCCAGACCAGTAAACACAGCCTTAGTCTTTTCCGAAGTTCTTTCGATAAGTGATGACTGATCACCTTTCTTCAAGAACTGGACGTCGTATTTCTTTATTTGACCACTTCGATCAGCCCGCGTAGGCGGATCCCAAGTGACACTAATGACGTCAGGCGTTTGGAAATGATATGTAACGTTTGCCGGAGGTCCTTTAGGAGCACCTTCAGGCGTAAGCCAATACTTAATAGTCTCCTGACCGATGCCAATATGGTTACGACCAGCTATTCTAAATTCATATTGAACACCTCTTTCTAAGTCTGTTATTTTATGCGAAGTAACTTTAGTAGCAAAATTTTCTTCTTCCAACGTTTGATCTTTTATACCATATCTTAGTCGATAACCTAATAAGTCTCCATAGGTGTGCGTAGGTTTAGCCCACTCCAGCTCAATTGATACAATCGGTTCACGCTCTAAAACTCTGAAACAAAGACGGAAACTTAGAATCCTGCTGCGATATTGATACCGTAATAACATGCTGATTATCTTCTCCTTACTTCAGGGTAACGGTGGGCCTATTTGGCACACCGCCGGGCGTCTTGACTGACACCGGCGCACTTCGGTCCCCGTCTCCCTTCCTCGTCAGAGCAGCCACCTGCACGTTGTATCTTGAGTCGGGCTGCAACCCTGATATGTTTAATTCCAGTGTCGTGTCGTCCATCACGTTGAAACGCATCGGGTCGTTTAGAAGACCCTTGCCCTACAAGAATAGAACAAAAGTACAGTTTTTTGTCGGTACACACTTGTTAGGATGTATCCATTGAATGACACAAACGAAGAATAGCCTTCGGGAGAAAAAATTACAAAATCACGATATACATATTCTTACCTCTTCTCGAACTTCTTGTACATGGACATGGTAGCCTCTTATGATTCCATTCTTCTCTTTTTCTGTAGGTGGTTTCCAGGTAACGTGCAACGAGGTCGAGTTGATGGCAGTGACCTTCACGTCTTGGGGCTCCCCCGGCACTGTGAGCACACAAATAGAATGTTTCACATCCGCTCCGGACCTGTTCTAATACAGACCTAAATGCCCTATCAGCATCTACGGGAGCGTGCTAGAAAACTACCTAAAGCTTAAACTTTTAAGGGCCTAAACTGAATTAAGCATCGATTCAAAGATCGTCAAGCACTGCGAAATCGGAAACAAGTTTGATCGCAGTGAGTGCGGTCGGTAATCGCCGTCGCAATGCTGATAGAGTATTCCGGTCCAGGCGAGTGTCTACACAAGCCTTTCAGCATCTCGATCGGGCATTTGAATACCAACACACACTTAGATATCATTTACGCCCTTTTACATCACCATAACCAATTAAAATCCATTACCTTCCAATCCACATCGTTAAGAACAACTAAAATTGTCAAGCAGTTCACAAAGAGTCAACATTTAGTAAGTTTTCATCTATAGTTTTCCAAAAGCAGCATTTGGTTTTCAAAAATTCACACACTGCAAGGGATTCATGCTTGGGGGCGTAAGACTTGGGAGTATCGGTTGGAAGTTACACAAGGGGACACACCAAGTCTTTATCAACCCATCAAGAACACTAAAAGTAGACATGCGTCTCTCAAATGGTTACCACTTGCAGTCTGCGTTGAAGAATTCGTTAGGTTTACACCATAGGAAGGTCAATCTACATAAAGCTTAGGCACAAGCACAAACGCACATCTATACAAGCACTATAGTAATGTGTACTCACTCCTTACGGCTGTACGGGTTACCAGCGGCCCATACAAAGTCAGTGACGAGAGAAAAAAGAGAAAAACGCATTCAAATACATTTAAGACAAATTGTGCGAACATTGCAGGGCGAACGGAACTACTAAGTGAGAGATTACGAGTAGAACGCTTGTCGGCAAAATGGGGGGCGCTCTTATTTCCTTGTGTATTTTGAGCTCTTTAGGAGGCGCATTCAGGTTAAGCCGCTTGGGACACCGGCGTCAGTCTAGGTTCGCGTGCATTGCCTTTTTCTGTTCACGGCTACGTCGAACAAATGCGAGTGGGAATTCATTTCTCGCATGGAGCTAAAATGTCTTTGGAAATGCGCGCAACATTTTCTTGTCACGATGAATATTCTTTGTGTGTGTAGGTAACTGAATTATGCGGCAAACATTTTCAAACGATTGTACGGCTCCGTACTCCCCGAGGAGTTGTTCGAATAGAAAAAGGCTTTGCACTTGAAGTTAATTGTTGGTCGTCCCTCGGCGCTGAGAAGTCACTCACACGCACATGTATTGATTATCGCGAGGGCG
Organism: Hedya salicella; assembly: GCA_905404275.2. Taxonomy (NCBI): domain Eukaryota; kingdom Metazoa; phylum Arthropoda; class Insecta; order Lepidoptera; family Tortricidae; genus Hedya; species Hedya salicella. The sequence continues at coordinate 6,094,065 of FR990106.1, read as the reverse complement.
CGGCGCTAGTCTGAGTGTGGTGGTCGCGGCGAGTGCGCCGCTTGCTCCCGTGTGTGTGGTGCCTCGTACCTTGTGTTGGTATCTTCTGTGATGTTTGTGGCAGTGTCAGAGTGTCATTGTCTCTCGGCTGTGCTCCTTAACAATGTTCAGTATAGGGTCAGCGATGTACGTTACTGGAGTGATCGTTGCCGAAATGTCTCGCAGCGTTCTTTAGACCGGCTCGTGCGTAGTTTACGGCGATAGCGAACTTTAAGGCATAGTAACTTGTATGTCACAATATCTAGTGTGCATGCACGACAGAAAGTCTGATAGAGAATACAGAAGAAGGAAGGAAGAGACAGAAATCGCTACTTGCAAGAAGTCGTAGCTCCAGAGCGAGCGAGATAGATAGAGACAGAGAAAGACAAGAAAGTGTGCGAAGTCTAGTCACCGAGCTGAGCAGTCGAATACAGGCGAAGAGCGTGGCGCGGATCTATCCTTCGGATTCCGCTAAAGTTCAGCCAATAGGTAAGAAAGTGAAAATTTGGTCGGATCCTCGGGACTCGGGTCGCTTCGATCCGCGGCCGTTCGACTAATAGTATACAGTAGTCAGATAGAGAGTATAGTGAGTAGAGAAGTTGTGAGTAGTAGAACATGCGCGCGTGTGGTGTGGGGACGGTATTGGTATTCAAATGCGGCGCTCGGGCCGTGGTGCGTGTCAGCGGGGGAGCGTGCGGGCGGCGCGCGCGCGGCCTTGGCCGGACCGGCGGCCGGCGGCGCGGGACCGGCGGCCGTCGGCGCCGGACACGGCCGCGTGCGCCGGGGCCCATGCGCCCTCGGGCTGTTGTGGTGTCACGCACTCGTTCTCTCACCTTGTGTCGTCGCTAAGTTGTGCTGAGTGCTTCCTAAAAGTGCAGTCGTCACCGCACGCAACCGAACTTAAAACTAGCACTAACGTTCGATTGCGCGCGGTGAGACGTACCTATCTGGTGCCCAGTGAAATAAACTGAACGAAAACGGTGCTGTGTGGGTAAATAAAGCATGCAAAATTGTGTCCATCGCTAAATACTCAACAATAAGTGTGCGCCAAAATCAATATATAACGGTGCCGTCGAAATACCAGGTGCAGTATAAACTTTGCATTTCAGTGAGTGCCATCTTATGCGATCGAATACGGATCAACGCGGCAAAGGAATCATTACATGTGACAGTGAGTGGAGATATCGATTCTACGCCACTCGCGAGCGGCTAGAAAACGGTGAATTCGACATGGTCGGCTGTGACATGATAAGTATACATGGAAATTTATCGGCAAGCATAGTAAAACATTGTTACGAGATTAAACCTCCTTGTTTAGTTTCCTGCTATGTGCTCTCAAAAAAGGAACAAAAGAAAGAATGACATTAGTAATTTTGATAGTAGTAGCGCTTAGGATTTGGAATAAGTGATAATGAAATTGTTTTCGAACAGAATTGTTAATGAATTTCATTACATTAGCCCACCACCAATATTAAATATAAACATTTTCATAAAACATTAAACAGATCTAATGGAAACTATATTGATTTCGTTGCGTATTATATGTATAAAGTAGATAATTGGGTAAGTAGCTCATACTTTCCATTTAGTCTGTTTAACTCAAACAAGTCAAAATCGAAACCATCCATAACCCTTAATTTAATATTTTGCGTTTATTTCAGTAGGTACATTACTTATTAGCATTCGATTAATGAATGATTTTGCTGAAGTTAACCCATACCATGAACCTCCAAATTAGAACCAGAAAATAGCAATATTAGTACTTAATTCATTATCCTTGTATGAAGAGAACATTTCAGCTTAGTCAAAATGATATTAGTAATGAAAATGCAACGTCAGGAAAACAGTTTTTTTAAATATTTAACACATACAAAACTTCATGCAGTATACAAATTAAAGTAATTTTGTTTTAATATATATAAGTAAAAGTTTTTATCCCTTAGTTTTTTCTTTGTCCTGAAGTTGCACGACCAGAGGCATATTAAAAATAAGACGAAACAGAAAAGTAACCAGTTTTGCCTGTTGGTCTAAGATCCCGCAATTCAACAACTTCCGTCTTATACCCAAAGTTTGCATTTCTTTAATAAATAATCAAGTTGATTTGAACGACGTCTGTGAAATTAAAAATCACTTCTACGCAATATGAAGAGGGATAAGAAATATCTATGTTAACATCTAGAATCAATTTACTTATGATACGAGTACACTGTAAGATAAGGGAGCAAGATAATATTTTTTTCAGATTTCCTTACATCATTTGGTACAAGAGAAAGTAAAGTCAAATTGGGTGATCCTTTTAAAACAGCAAACATAAATAAACTCCGATATGATTTTGGAGTAGTTATATCATTGGTTAAAATGTAGGCATATTTTAAAGACATCCTTTACAATACGTTACATTATTTCAGAAATATCCCACATATTTTATTAGCTGTGATTGTGCAGTTCAGACGAATTGCTGTTGTTTCATTGCATCTGAGGACATATCATGATATTTGTAAAACAAAAAAATGCTTCTGAGGAGTTAAGTGAAGCAAGGAGTTTATTTATGTTCCGCAAAATAAAACCAAAATATCATAGTTATAACCATCGAGTATAGACACGTACCGTCTTCGTGCGTGCGCACGGTCACGGGGTAAGAGGCGGGCCCGTCGCCCACGCTGGTGCCCGCCAGCACCCAGATGCGGTATTCCGTCCAGCGGCGAAGCTCGTCCAACTCGAAGGACGTTTGGTTCAGTCTGACGACTGTTGCCTCCGAATCCCCCCTCCCGCTCTCCACGCAAAGCAGCTTGTAATACGCGATTCGGCCGTTCGCGCGTTCGGCCGGCGGCGGTTGCCACGACACCCGAATAGCCGTGGGCGACACTGCCACGGCCGTCACATTCATCGGCGGCGCTCCAGGAACTAAAATGCTCAATAATAAACAACAATCCCTGAAACTCAAACGGGCGACGGCCCATTAGACCCGACCTAACCGATGCAATCACTGAATGCGATTGAAAAGAAATTGTGCCCAGAAATAAAATGAAAGACGACGTAAGTCGTTAAAATAAACAATCGAGCATGCACATTTTGTCAGTGTGTGTGTGTGGTCCGCTCGCCCATACATCTCTATGTGTCATCCCTCCCACTTACTCCTGTTGGAAGAAAATTGTGCTTATTATGTTGGCTCACGACACGAAAATATGTTTCACAGTTCCTGGGAAACTGGCTGATGATGTTTCCGATCGTATGTGATATAAAGCTTTTCCTCGCGTCTGATACTCCATGTTTTCGTGTCATTAGCAGTTGGATTTAAATAAAAAATAATATAAAATAACTCGAGGTGTACACCTCCGATTAAATTCGGACCTACAAACGACATAAAGCTACTACTGCGGTAAGGTGAACGCACTTGTGAAACTCAACTTTGTACTCGGTTTGAAATGTGTGCGTACACTTTACCGTTTCGACAGATTTACAATTACAAAACACATATTGTGATAAAACTTGGTGCTTGTGCTGTATTACTGGCAGCGTGCCGGGCAGGTGCTTTATGTGAAATTACATTACAATTTACCTGTAAAACTTAGCTTATAGTGACGGATAGAAAACCATTCCTTTAGAGTAATGAGAGGAGCTTTTACATCCTTGAACTCGTCGTCTATAGTAATGACTCTAAAGAAAACCGAGGTATAATAAAGGTTACTTAGCTAAAGTAGTTACAAACACAATCAAAAGGAGTAAGTATATTAACTTAGGGCTTGGAAATACTCTTGGGCTACTCCCATTACTCGTGGAAATGGATTTCTCACTGCCACTACACACTCTCACACTGTCAAAGCAACGGAACGGGGCTCGAAACACGTCACATATATTATCTTTGTGACTAAAATCTGTCTCTAAAGGCAACATGTTGCGGGGAGCGTTATTTCTATTTTCCCCAGCTACGGACGTTTTTGCTTGTCAGCGAAGTTAATCAGTTCTTTTGCTAGAAGTAATTTTATTTCTGCACCTAGCGAGTGTGTTTGCAAATAAAGCAATTGGTTTACGTTGAGGGCTTTGCTGCCGTTCGTGTGGAAGGCTGCAACGTCGCTTACAGAAGGAATAATCAAGGGTTACGTGTGCTGTCACTAGAAAAAGGAGTAGTGAAGCTATTGTCTATTATGGAAAACTTTTATATCCGAGCTTATCTTGAAAGCATCAGAATGGAATTGAATTTGAATAAAAAGACGAATTGCCTTTAATTAATCCGCGCTTCTCGGTACACAAATTAACATGATAGAAGAGGCGAGGTAATTCCTCGCGTAATTCCTTCTTGGGCTCCTTTTGTTCCTCGTCTTTGCATTCAATGGAATATTACTCGTACGTTTGCTTACTTGTATTGTGCTTAACCATTTAAGTGCACTGCAAAATTTGTACAACTTATGATTACACTGTTAGATTGTACCTTCCTATTACTTTTTATTTTTTAACAAATAGCCTGAGTCTAATTCTGCTACATAATACCAAAAATTGTAAAACCATTCTAGGATTTATGAGGACGAGCATCTCAGTAACACCAAACTTTTCACGGAGCGTTTGTAAACATATTTATTAACAACAGTTTAGTTCTGACCACACTACCATATGCCTATATAAAAACAACCGAAGACAGATTACCTTCACGGTTCCGCACCAGATCTATATTCTCATAGGTACTTACTATTCTCAAGTGCTGGAAATCTGATGACATTATAGGTATGAATACTTAATACACTTATTATCTAACAGTATCAGTAACGGCACAGTATAAAGCTTCTTCAAAGTTAGTCGTTAAGAATTTTACTAAATGTTAGTATGATTAATCCCTGTGATATTGTACATGATTAAATGCGATTGAATATGATTGACTAGTTAGTATAATCTGATTGATTAGTAATATGAACTGACTGGCCTGTCCTATCTTCCGCCTTAGGGCCATGCACACCATGTTTATTAAAGTTAGTATACAGCTCAATGGAATAATAAATGCGCTGTCGACGCGCGTTCCTAAAACTTAAAAAACGCGGTGTGCAAAGGCCCTTAAATCTGCAGTATACAGCCAAGAATTCTCCCTCAAAAAACGCTCCCAGCAGTGATCAAAGCATTTAAACATGTGACGTCACAAGCCCGTTCCCCACGTTCACGTCACACGCTCGTCCGAGGCACCAGCATACCATATTGCTTCGTCCGCACGGCGATCGGCGGTGTGGTGGCGCCCTCCCCGCGCTGCGAGCGCGCTGCCAGCCAGATGTAGTACAGCGTGTTGGGATACAGTCCGTTCAGGGTGTATGTCTCCGTTATTGGGATGCGTCTATGAAAACAAGTTAAAATTTAAAACATGAAAGAGTTTAAACGTCTAAAAACCATTACGTTTCGACCAGGGACCCGCTAGGCTAGGCTCTGCTCGTACAAGTTTTCGCTACATACACGTCGGCGTAGCGAGTACTGCTACGAAAATCTTGGTCGTGAAAGTGATACAAGTAATCCAGGATACAATCAATGAAATGTGAACGATTTGGTTACTTTCGGGGATATAGAGACCTGAAGAGGAGGGTGTTATCCGAATCGTATTGTCTGCAAAACATACATTTTGCCCGTGTCTAATTATCAACTTGAAGACTTCATTTGGTTAAGTATTAAGTATATTAAAAACAAATATCAACAAGTTTGCCGTCAAGTGGGATTTCCCGATAAAATGGCAATCAATTATATTATTCTAGATAGTCTTGTAGATAGCAAAATGAAATGTAACAAAAGAATCTTCTTTAAGGCACATTTAAACGTTAAAATATGCTACAAGCTTTGTTAATTCAAGTCGTACACCATGACTAAGATTAAAAATAAGTCTCAAAAACAAATTGCGTCACTTAAAAACATTTCCACGCAAAATTCGTGTCATCACGGAGAGCGCTCAAGTCACTTCAACTCATCAAACTCAAAAACCGCTATTAAAGTACTCATTAAGTTAAGGATGCTTTTAGATAGAAGGGCCTGTTAATTTTAATGCATCTCGACATAGTTTCATAGCCCGTCAGTTTAATAGAGGCATCAATCTGCTGAATACGTTACATAAAATTTTATATAAATTGCATATGAGTTTGTTCCGTCTGAACCGGAGCCATTAAGTTGAGTTAAAAATTGCACAAGTTATCAGATACATAAGGATGAAGTCTACCTCATCTCGTTGGCATCGGAGCTCAAAGTTGAGGATTCTTCGCCAATGTCTACGAAAATTTTTGTGACAAGAACATGTAAGCCGACTCGTTTGTCAAAAAGTATCGCAGAGTGGGAACCATTTCTGGTGCACATCCTCTCGTTTGCGTTGTAGGTCTGTTTTGTCATTGCACATTTGTCTTCTTCTTGGTCGTATTCATCATGTCTGATGATGGTGGTTGGTGGTTCTCCATCACATTCCTCATCATGACATAAAAGTTTTGCGACGGTTCCTCGCCTTTAAGCTGGTCAGTCCATCGTGCTGGGGATCGGCCACGTGATCTCTTGCTTTCAGTACTACCACAACGATTAACCTCTTCAAACATTCGTCTCCCTTCCTCACTATATAACCGAAATAGCTTAAGAAGCATTGCAAATTTGTAATCATGAGTATTTGTGTATTCGTGAATAAAGCTTATTCTATTTTATTCTAGAATCAGCGTTTGTTATACTCACTTCCTATGATGCTGCTTCGCGTAAGTGTCGTTCCAATAGAGTTCATATGACACTATATTGTCGCCTGCATGCGCTGGTCGACGCCACGACAAGGTCACCGAAGTCTCCCCCGCCTCCACTGCCACCAGATTCGATGGTTGCGATGGTACCCCTAAAACAAACGAAACAAAGTCATGTATCATTTATGTTTTCTTTTTGTTCCATAAATTTTCGTTTCATTTCATTTTAATTCATGAGTGTGCACCTAGCCGAGAAGACAAGAGTCCGTTACCGCCATAAAAACGCGTGCAATTTAATTTTATAATGGCGATGAATCAAAACACACAACTCGTGTTCTAGTGGGACATTAACGCTAGTAAAAATTTTGGCAGCCACTAATTGATTGTGATAATTTCAAATTTGGAATATTTCGAAAAAGTATTCACTATCCCATCATATCAGTGGCCATATCAACGCTTACAGTCTTTAGTCAGTAGTCAACATTATATTTATACGTTAGACAATTAGTAGTACAGCCTTCCAGTATTGGAGCATTCTGTAGTTGATTTATAGTAAAAAAAAGTGTCGTTTTCGAAATGACATCGCTTTAAAACCAGCCGAAATTACCCCATGGACCTTACAGGTACTTTCATCTATAGTAAGTTTATCACGTTTGAATCGAATAGTCGTTGAAAGAAATGATCAGAGCGCATGGGCAATACGGTGTTTGTAATGACTAGTCACTATTAAAAAAAATGCCGAAAGAAACTCAACCGTCAATTATTTTCTAGTCGCCACTCAAGCTTAGCTTAACTTAGTGTAAGTTTAAATGCTAATACAAGTGAATTTGAGAATCATTGAAATTTTCCATTTTTAGGGTTCCGTACTAAAAAGGTAAAAAAGGAATCCTTATGCTGCGACTCTGTCTGTCTGTCTGTCCGACTATTAGAGCGCCATATCTCAAACACTACTTATGCTATCTATTTGAAATTTAGAATATTTATAAACATGGTCAGCTCACATGTATTGCAAAGGAAACATTATAAAATATATTTTTAATATTTTTATTATCCTTAAATTTCGTTCTATTAAGGAAAATATGGAAAAAAAATACCGTCTGGAATTATGTTATTTAATATGAATATTACACGAAAATTATAACCATATATCTGTCTGTGTTACTTTTTTTTAATCACCAAAAAACCTTTTTGAGTAACCCGCTTTGGTTAAGTTGGCCCCTCATTTGCATGTGACACCATAGATACCAGAGGCAAACTTAACTCAAGCGGCAAGTCAAGTCGAAATAAGTGAAAGTTTGTACGGAACCCACGGCACGCGAGCCAGACTTGCACTTAACCGGTTTTTTTTAAACCTACGTCCGTACTACCGAGTACGATCTGTGAGTGGTCGAACGAATGCGTTAAATGCGGTTAGTGCAAACCATGCATTCTTTGCCTTCGATCTTGATGATTGACATACAACAAACGAATCCTTAACAACATAAATGTATCGTAGTAATTCTGTAATATGTGAAGTGTTTCGATTATATTTGACTTCGATGCTCCTTGTGCTATAAGATTAAGGACAGGCACATATCAAGCATGAGACTCAGATACTCAGTACTCGGCGGTTACGACGTGAGTAACTGTTAATGTACCTAATCTAAACGGTGCTTTTCCGTTGCTTCTCTAACCAGTTTTTCCAGCACTTACCTTGCTGCGTTTTGACCTGGACGGGCGGGGAGATGGGCCCAGGACCGACTGACGTGAACGCCTGCACGCGAATTGTGTACACGGTGTGCGGAGTCAGCTCACTTATGGTCGTCAGGTGGCTGTTGTCCATCTGTGGAGACATTGTAGGTGTAAGCTCTGAGGAAAGGAACATAGATCGGAAGATACAAGGGTGGTGATCGTAGAACCGAGGGCCGCTGGAGCATTCTAACAGAATAAGAACTTTCTCAGACGGCTGTGGTCTGACTGCCAATCAGAACTCAAGGTATGAAATATTATTATACACAAAATCAGCTCCCCTCAGCATGATCAGCCCTAGCATTGTTATAAGTATTTAAAAAATGTCATTACGCAGCCGAAATTTTGGTGGAACGCCCTTGGACTCGACGAGTTCTTGAGTGGCAACCAAGAACCGAAAGACGCAGCGTGGATAGACTGATGACCTAGTAAAGGTCGCCTGAGTCCAATGGATGCGGGCGGCGCAGAACCAGCCATGGTGGCGGTCATTAAAAGAGGTCTATGTCCAGCATTGAGACAGTTATTTGGCTGATGATGATGGAAGGAAGGATATCTAGAAAGCGTATTTTTTAGCCCATTTAAGCTACCCTCCAATATGCTTCGGTTGCTTATGAATAATCGATCTATCTTTCTGAATAATCGAGTTCTTTGGGACAGATACTACGTATAACAAACAAGATACTTATACTAACCATTTGCGAATGCCACGACTGCAGCGATTGCGAAGGGTCTGTGGTGTAGTAGATCTTGTAACCCTGAGAAACAAAACAAAAAGGTGGGCATGTGAAACAAAATCCACAAAAAAATATCCCCCAAACATGTTACCTATAATGTCATTTTCAGTGTGCACATTCGTGGGCGCTGCGCTCGTAGTAACGACCGACATTTTCGTACCGCTACGCACGTAGCCGATAACATGGAAAAATGCGTATGTAGTGAAAACTTACTACGAGCAGAGCGCCCACCTAGCGGTTTCCCGGACGTCAAAGTGTTAATGAAATTTTGTCGTTATCACCCAGCCACGCACATATGTATCTTGGCATACCTACCAAGAGCTTTATAATGATTTTGACGTGATAACGTATTATAAATCGATGAACGCTGGCTGCACGCACGAAAACGCATGACTCATTGTCACGTTCTGCCTGAGCCGAGCGTGCAAGCGAGAGCGCGGAACAAGCGATAGAGAGGCACGATTGGCCTAAGCGTTCGGCTTGTGAATTCATAAAAGTATGCAATTTTTCATCGATGTTTTCTTATGACCTTATCACGTAAAATTATCGTCCGTAATCCGACTTTACAGACAACCAATTTTTATTTAGTCTGTAGCGTGAGAATGCCTTTGCCTTTTATTCATGGAAGAACGGAGGCGAATGCGTTTTTGTAAAGGCCAATAAGTTAACAAGCTGCTAAGAAACGAGGCAAACTATTATTCGTAGTCTGAAGTTGCAACGAGTAATTGTTCGTCTGTTCGTTTCACTTGGAATGTTTATAAGTTTTCTTCTAGGTCAATTGTAAATTGAGCGGTTATTTATTCCATGATCATTATGTATTTAGTTTCTACTAAATACAAAAAGACTTATTGATTTAAACTTAAAGGATTTTTACAACAGAACTTGACTTAATCGCATAATCCTGTAAGGTACGTGAATTATTATTGTATCTGTTTTGTAATAGGTGCTTGATTTTACCTCATTGATAAAGGTAAAAAATAATTTTATCAAGTAGGATTATCACAATCGTCATAGCCTAAGTAAAGATCTTAAATAATTTACAAGCATTCATAATTTAGAAAAAAAAACATGGTTCTAAGTAGGTGACATTTCACTAGCTAACAGTTGAATATGCTTTCGTAAAGAAACCGTGTCATCTTATACTAATACAAATAAAAGTAACACAAGAATATTTTCTTCTGTTTCCGCGATTATTACTCATTGAAATAAAACAATTTAACGGATTATATCGCGTATATTATCTCATTTTAGTTCCTTAAACTACGAACTAAAATGAGATAATATACGCGATATAATCCGTTAAATTGTTTTATTTCAATGAGTAACACAAGAACTTTTGTTTTGGAATAAAAAGACAACAGTTAACAGGGGAGTCAATAGGTTCTTAAACGTAATGCCCCTGGCGTTGCAAGCGCTCATAGGCTGCGGTGACTGCTTAACATCAGGCAGGCCGTAGGCTTGTTTGCCATCTTAGTAGTATAAAAAAACATATATATATCAACTATAAGGCTGGTTCGTTTCTTCTCGCTGAGCGCATAGGCATTGGTATCCAAAGATAGCATCCACCTTCAGCGACATTGGATTTTTTATTTTATTTTCCTCTGTGATCTCTTTTGGCCAGTGAGGCCATTTTAGAAGAAGAAGAAGAAGAAGACTATGTTTATTTGCAGAATACTTATTTCTAGTTACAGGGTGTTATTGTTGTTAATGGTAGGTACAGTATTCAATCGTAATTAAACGATATGCAAATATTATGGTAGCTTACAACAAGTACATGCAATTTCTACCTTATTCCTAACAAGATTCATGCTGATTCTTATAATCTATAAATTCCTTGACACTATAAAAAAAATTAGAGTTACTGTAGTGAGTCAGCGACATTGGAAACATATGTAATAGTAATTTACGATACAAGTGCGGTAACTAGGTTATTAACAACAATTACCTACACACACGTGTATGGAAAGTTTTACAATGCATATGTTCAGAAAATGCCTCTTTGTATAGGTTATTTACTCTGACTTGTCCTAAATAGTAAACAATATTCTAACCTAAAAGTACACCTTTTTTGTCTTATAGCCTCATTTTCTCCTAAACAAAGTAACAGAAATTAATATTTTTAGTGCCACATTGCCAATTTCATACATTAAATTTATTTCCTTGCGAGAAAACAGCTGGTATTGGCATTAAATGCATATTTTTAGGTTAGAATATTGTTTACTATTGAGGACAAGTAAGGATAAATAGCCTATATGAGTAAGAAGCACTTTAAGCATATGCATTGGATAGTGGAGGTCCCAATTAGGTTAGTTAGGTTTATCTAATTCATTAAGTTTTTTTCCTTTTTATGTGTTTGTTAATAAAATGATAAGCTGGCAACACTAAATCTTATATGTTTTATTGTACTTACAGTGACCTGTCCATTGGGCGTTTCGGGTTCGTCCCACTGAATGACCATAGTGCTTGAGCTGAGCGGCCGGACTTGCACGTTCCTGGGCGCTGACCCCGGTTCTAGAAAGAAAGACAGTTTTAAAACATCATACACAGCCATAAAAACGCCCCTATTTGTTAGATGTGCCAAAAGGACGATGGAGTTATTAAAACCTGCATGGAGTTAAAATTGGCAAAACGCCCAAGGTTAAGTATGTCGGTTTAAAATGCTTCAACGTACGAGTATGATTACATTGATATTGATTTAGGTAACACATTCAGTGCCGGGAACCCGCCTAGCGGGCGCTATGCTCGTTGACGGGTAGCCGATACCATGCTTTTCCCCGTATGTAGAATTGCGTAGCACTACGAAAAGCTTGGCAGCGAAAGTGTTAAAGGAATCGAATCCACAATCATTGAAAAAACGAATGGCGTAAAGACGTGGTATTCAAGTTTTAAATATTAAATAGCAATTGTTAATTAACATGGTTTTAAAATTGAATAAAATTATAATTATAGAAAACATTGAAATAAAACAATTTAACGGATTATATCGCGTATATTATCTCATTTTAGTTCCCGACGTTTCGGAAGCTTTCCAGCTTTCCATGGTCACGGGAGGACCATGGAAAGCTGGAAAGCTTCCGAAACGTCGGGAACTAAAATGAGATAATATACGCGATATAATCCGTTAAATTGTTTTATTTCAATGAGTAATAATCGCGGAAACAGAAGAAAATATTATATAGAAAACATGTCAAAACCAATTTACATTAAAGTAAGTACAATGATAACACTAAGCAATTACTCCATTTTTGTATATACCAGTATCATAGCCATAAAACAAAATTTCGATTTCAATTTCAAAGCTATCAAGTTTCTTTTCATTTAACTAGAAAAATCTTATGCATACGTATCTGCATTTATGTTGGATGGATTCAAAAGAAAAACAAATGCCAGTAAATACGTTTTTGTGTCGTTACTATCACTCTGCACGAAATTTCAAAGAATATAGTTCTTTAAAGTTAAGTCTGCAAATAAATAATTTAAAAAAAAATAGTAACTTTACAATAAGTATTAAAAATCGGAGTTAATATTTTTTTTTGTCTGACTATAACATTTGAATCCATTATTTATATTAAACTATAACTATAAAAGTAAGTAAGAACGCATAATGGGTGCTTCATAACCCTATTAATTATAATATAACCACTAGATAATGACTATATAAATATGTAACCAAACCCAACCAAAGCGATGCTTGCTATGGGTAGGTACTAAGCGATAATTCACAATACATTGCATGCATCCTCTAAAATCCACTAACAATTATTCGCGTTTTTAGGGTTCCGTAGCCAAAATGGCAAAAACGGAACCCTTATAGATTCGTCATGTCTGTCTGTCTGTCTGTCTGTCTGCCTGTCTGTCAGTCCGTCCGTATGTCACAGGCATTTTATTCAAAAACTATAAGATGTACATTAATCAAATTTGGAGCATAGATGTCGCGTGTAAACCGCTACTTAGATTGATAGTTAAATAAAAAATATATATATTTCTAGGGGATTTTTTTTTCAGCAAATATAAATGTGTGGCACATATTTCGACATTACTTTTAAAAAACACTTTGAGGTTTCTAAGACAAATTTTTGATTTAGTGAATATTTTTCGAAATATTCTCTACGAAAGTAGCAAAAATTGTAAACTAAATAAAATTAAATTATAATCGGTATGTTCAAAAAATATGAAAACATTTACAAATATAAAGCTTTATAAATACTTTCAACGAAAATTGTTTTCAACATGATACCGTTTTTAAGTTATTGCCAAAAAACTGCGCTTCTCAGCAAAAGGACGTAAGTGCCGGGGAGATACGCTCTTTTGTTAGTGTTTTTTTTTCATATCGTTTTTTTTCATCTGTAGTGCATTTTTTTGTATTGCTGTAATGGCTGCGGAACCCTTCATGGGCGAGTCCGACTCGCACTTGGCCGCTTTTATCAGAAAAATTTGCCCTTGTCGGTCGGGGTCGAACTCGAGAGCGCTATTTTCGAAGGCAGTTGCTACTACTATGCAAAAAAATGTCTATTACCTAAAAAATATGATACATCACGGTGGCATTAATAAGGTAGGTTAGGTCCTGATTATGGAGTATAGAAAACTAAGGAGAACAATCTCAACATATACAAAGTGTCCGTCAAAAGCGCAAAAATGGTAGTGCCACAGTGAGTAAAATAAATAACTATAATAGTACCAGATATCCACAACGCAAGAAAAATAATTTAGAACACGATTATATATTTATATCGGAAGAAAAACGAAGGATTGTGTAGCATTACTGAAAAATATTATTTAATTGGTTTTTGACTTCATACTATCTTGCTATTCTAGCGACATTCTGGACGGATTTGGAACTTTCCGTTTTCCGCTGGACACTTTTCATCTGTTTTCCTGTATCTTCTATATCTGTGCTTCATTCACATATAGACGGAATAGTTGATTCGTGCCAGCCATTGTCTAAATAATATGACAAAAGAGCTAGAAATTGATATTGACAGTATCAATATCTAGCTGCTCAATTTATTCTGTGCGGCGTAAATTGGCGAGAAGCTGTTCTGAATGAAACTATTCCAATTTATCTTTTAGTTTTCTTACATTTAATTTTGTTCTTCAATAAACGATGTTTACGATCGTATTTTTATCCAACTAGTTACAGACTGTTTGTTTCCATTAACTTACGTTTTCTATGTTTTGTATATGGTATTTAGTGCATAGGTAATAAATGTGTAACGTAACGTTTGTGCGTATTTTTTAACTTAATGTTAAATACGAACATGATACTGTAAGTGAGATACTGTAATTGGCTCTCCATTACTATATAAAACATAGTTTAAGCTGTCGGTTCTCCATGTAAATAAATAAATTAATGGGTCGGGCTGCGGAGCGTTTCAACTACTGCACTTTTATGTAACGAATTCTTTACATCATACATGTAATTCGACAAAAAAATGAAATAGAAATAGAAAATGATGCTTTATGTCTAAAACTCTGATGCGTTTGACATTTTATTTACACGTAATTTGTTATATAAAAGTAGTGGCTTCGCGGCCCGACCCAAATATGAGATTGGCCCCCTTACCTTTTCTATACTCCATGGTTATTCACGGTTAAAGCGATCGCTATTTCGATGATGGACTTATAGATACCCAGTGAATTAATAATAATTGTTAATTTAATGTTTTCTGGACTATTAAAGTTTATATGATTGCAGCCATGCGAACTGTATACAAAAGCACATTTAATACCCGAATCAATCATAGTTACTAGTTCCGGCATATTTCGTTGCTCATAATGATTATTACAAAAGTTACCGAGCTAAGAACTTCGTCCGTTTTAAGGTATCTTTGAAACCAACTCAGAGCTAAGTAATTTCGTCGGCATTAATATGACAAAGTCCTTCGCAAGTCTTCCCCATTGAGCCCTAATAATTAAAAGCCCATTGTCGTAAAAGTAATAATACGCAAACAACGCAATATCAAATTAAGATGAGACAGGGATGCTGTCAATTACGAACAAAATTGAAATAAAAACACGGCAATAAACGAGGGTACAATACCGCGGTCTGTAATCGCTCCGCGACACGGAAAAGGGGCGTCACTTAATGAAAAATCTCTTTCTGCTTATAATACTCGGAAAGGACAAAACAATAAAAGTTTTTCGGCCACGGTGCAATATTAAAACGACATAATCTCGTCTCGGGGCCCCCCGACGTCCGCATAAACTTTCCCTTTATTACAAATGTAAAGAAACAAAAACTGCGAGAATTTTCGTATGACAACGTTGTTATTAGCATCTCATCAGGGTTCCATTATTGTTTTGCCTCGTCACAGCAATCGAGACGAGTCGAGTGGGAATTTAAAAAAAACCGAATTTAATATTTAAGGTCGATAAATTTGATATGATAGCTGCTTGTCAGAGACGAGAAAATGTTCCATTATTTCATTGTACCTGATGTTGTTTCCTACAAGGGGGAATCTTGTTACGAGATTATTTGAAAGCCATCCGACAAAGAAGTACTACAGAAGAATAATAAAGTAATAGATATTTTAGAATTCAGTTAAAAGACATTTTATGTTATGTACTGTATACTATCGAGAAACCCTGTTAGGATCATAAACTATTTTCACAATTTTAATGGAAGGATACCACCATGCAAAATAGGGATGATGAATATATTTTAATAATTCGTCCGTCTTGTAGGTTAAGAAAAAATAATGGACACGTATTTTTTCTTTTTTTACGTAATCTAAAAATAAAGGCGATATATTCAGTCAAAGTCGTCAGGGACCTAGACATCCGTAACTGGCGCGAGCTGGCGCAGGATCGCGAAGCTTGGCGTAAACTGGTGTCGGAAGCCAAGATCCACTTTGGGTCACTGCGCTCAGCTAGTTAATTAGTTAGTTTAGTTATTCAGTCAAAGTCACGAGCCCCCACTCCTAAACTTTAATGCGATTTATCTGAGTATTTTTTTAATATTTTGAAAAAGCAAAAAATACGTGTCCTATATTTATTTATTATCTAACTGACGGCCTAATTACAATTTTGATTTTCATACCCCGCCATCATGTGTGACGCCACAATAACAGAACATGCAATTAGATAACCCCGTTAATTCTTTTACATATAGATATTTTGAGTTTCTCATATACTTACTGGCACCTCCAAACAAGGAATCCACTGCAAGGATGCACGAAAAAAGATAGCATTAGTCAGCAGAATATATAGTGGTTATCGAAAAACATCACACAAACGGTGCAAAAAACGGGGAACAAAGTGTATAACGACCCTAAAATTGTCGATAAAATTGTAATGGTGCATGAATAAACAAATGAAACAGGTCACGCACTACGTCTACTCTCTAATACAAATAAAAATATATGTGCAAATGAAATAAATAAAAGTATCATTGAAGGAAATCACTCAAAACCGAACTTACATGAAGCGGCGGCGATAGTCGTACGTCGCGTTAGCGAGGGCATGAAAGACGATCAAAACAAATATCTTAAACTGAGAACTCAGCGCAAGAAAACAAAATTCTCTATTTACTATATACTCCGAAGCAAATAAATACCTACAAAACCGAAAGCGATACAGTTGAAAAGAAACTAAATAAGCGAATGGATGATTGCGTACACCGTCCAAACGTTCGAGAAATGAAATTACTTCGATATCCGTAATGATATGTCAACTTCAAAATGTTTTCCCAACTGTTCGTATCACAGGTTTGATTTAGGTAAACGTAATACCATATTTTGCTAACTGAATTTCTTGGAAACAAATGTGTATATACTGGAAAAAACAATAATGAAGTTTGTAATAAATGGTCCATTTTGGGATTCTCATAGCCTAAGAACCAGGATTGACGTATACATAGGAAACGAACTTATTTGATTTTTTGCCCACAAATTGTTGAAACGGAATAATTTTAATATGCTTTTATCCCTGCTGCTGAGATAACTGCAAATATGCCATGTATTGAGTGAATGTAAACCTGTGTAAATAATTATGAAAATTAACCGAATTTACCTGAATTTTTCTTGATAGTAATAATTTGTGTTCATAAAATTTTGTCTCATATTCTTCACTGATAATGACAGTTATAATAATTTTGTATAAATGGTCCTTAGCTTACTACATTTTTAAACGTATATTCTCTTCTCGTGGAACTATTTCTAATCGACGGAACGGAGAATTTTGAAGCAAACAGGCGAACATTGTGTTATCATACATTTCAAATAGGCTTAACATATATAGTTTTGCACTCGAAGACAGACAGAACAAGATTCTACACTCGAGTTCGCGTCGACTACCTTCAGTATCAAGGATAAAACTATATTGAGTGATAAACGTACCGGTTTCCCCTGTAGTGATGACGGCAGGAGCCGACGGCGGGCCGCGACCTATGTTATTGACGGCGATTACAAACATCTCGTACTCGGTGTAAGGCGACAGGTTCGTCACTGAGTAGTACTGAGTGATAACGCCGGAGATCTCACTGAAGGCCTGTGAAGAGAAAAATAATCGAAATCCAGCTACAAGGCAAAAACTGGTCATCGAATTTAGTGGGGGGAGCGGGACACAACGCACATACACAGCGTGATGTCTTACTTATATCCTGTTCTGGGTCTACGGAAGATCAGGATCATGGCTCTCATGAGCGCTCTGACTCCATTTTGTTAAACAAAAGTATGATTCCTTATGGCCTCTAGGTTTAGCTTTAAGTCTAGTTATAAATGTCAAATGTATAATTATTATTTGTTAGTGAAATAATAAATGTATCTCTTCTTCAATGCACAAAAACTGCGGGGGTGGGTTGAACCGGTTCAACCCTACTTAAGGCGTGGAAGAGAGAGTGAAAGAATCGGACTCTTTCCTATGAGAGAATGCGACGATGGACTGGTGGCCCCGCCGGCGGGATCGACGCTAAAGGTCCACCGGATCGTCGATATAAATAAAAATTGCCTTTATTCCACATTTGAAATTAAAATATTCCTTTTTTATAGCTTATAATACAACAACATGGGGACCTTCCATTTTTGGATGAAGCCCTCCTTCATCTCATCATACTAGTCTTTCCGATTCTGAGCCCGCCGGACCCAGAGATTACCGGCTACTGAAATAACATCGTCTCTCCACCAGCGAAGGGGACGGCCTCATTCTCGTTTGCCGTCTATTAAACACCAGTGTAGAACGAGCTGGCTCCATCGGCTGTCCTTTAATCTCACGATGTATCCGGCCCATTTCCACTTTAGTTTAGAGATTATTGCGAGCGCGTCGATAATTTGTGTTTTATTTCTTATGTCGCTGCTCCTAATACGATCTTTTAATTTAATTCCCAGCAAAGTATAAGAGGGTAGATAATTTTTGTAAGCTTACCTGGTTGGCGTATTTGGGTTTGTACTGGATGACATAGTACTGTGGCTCCTCGGGCCCACTGTAAGACCAGGCGAGGCGGACGTTGGTGGCGGTGATCTCTGACGCTCTGACGTCCGTGGGTGGACCTGGGAGAGCTGTGGAATACAATTCAGTGAAATTAAGGTGAATTATTGTTAATTATTAAAAAATACCTCTGGTGACCGATGAGCTGGCAGGTTGTTTAACCCTGGCAAAAAATGGCGATATACGTTTGACGTGTGTATCTTCCTGTGGTATCGTTGTGCGGCAAGTAATCGGTGAACCGATGCACAAAATCTCCCGACACGAAAAAAAAGCTGATAGTTCTCAAACATATTTTTTTATCTGAAAGGTGACCTCTTCGCGGGTGCTCTTGGTTGGAGTTAAAAGTGACCAGCTTTTTCTTAGACGAGCCAGAAGTTTTCCATCGGTACACCGATTACTTGTCACACAACGCACTAGCCCTGTGACACGACGAAAATGCTTCTAACACCTTCAAAATTTTACTGAGGGCGCACAATTACTTAAAAGGTTACTATCTATATCTTCGTATTTAGATCGTTGTAACTTTAGTTTTAGATATTATTTGATATATATATAGTTAATAGCTAGTAAAGTTACATTATAAATAATTATACTTTAATACATTTTTATAGAAGTATATTGGAATATAGTATTTGGAAGGCTAGTAAGAGTATGGTTGCTGATGAAAATCAATCAGCATTGTTGCAATGTGCATGCGCAAAACTTTGACACAATCATGAAATACCTAACATTCATATTATTTCTAAAAAAATTGAATTTAAGGTATCACCAACCAAGTGTAAATAATGGGTGTTGGAGCAAAAAAACAAGATGATTGTCTAAGGAATTACTTCCGCCTACAAAACCGCAAAGGACACTTGCCCTAAACTCTTTAAGCCAATTTAAAAGGACATTGTTTTATTCCATCTCGTAAACATAAGTCTTTCATCTCGGCCTCAAAGGACTCGCGTAACTATTGGAGTGTATCAATGACAAAGACAGACATATTTTTATGACACCTCTTTATAATAACTGTTCTGATGCTTATTGTTTTTTATTTATATATTTTTGGACTTCGTTCCCGAAGACTCTTTTGATTCAGTGTAGTCGGGTAAAAAATATCCTATAACCTATCCTAGTACCAAAAATCAACCCAGCCGTATGATGATGTCGCAAAGATATTCCGAATGAGGTGATAAATTAACAAATATCAGGGAAATCTTAAACAAATCGGCCCAGTCCCTAACTAAGCAAAGCTTGTACTATACCCATAGTACTATACTAGGCGACGATGTCTATGTAATATATAGATAAATTATAATACTTAAATACATAGAAAAAATCCAAGACCCAGGAACAAACATTTTCTGCTCATCAACTTGCCCAGGCCGGGTTTTGAACCCGGGACCACTAGCTTCGTAGGCCGTTGTGCAATCAACTTAGCCAAACGAGTCGTCTCATGATGCTGTTATTGGACACACTTGACATTCGAGGATCGCGAAGTTGAGTTTTTCTTCGGAATCATGGCCCCGTAAGGCAACTGGATTAGATAGATACTTAAAGTGTAATACGATGGTTGGCTTGGCTTCCAAGTAAAGACAAATTCAACACATGTAACGAAGTATTGGTCTGTATGTCACACACAGTACAGTAGACCATTTTGGGACCGTCCACCAGCTCACAATTATTCAACAAGCACTTCTGATAATTTATAAATAAATAATTTAAAGCAAAGTCCGTGTATGTACTTACAAAGAGCAAACCATGTCGTATAAGTTTTTGCAAGTTTCATTTCACTGTAGTGCTAGATTCGTGATACACGGAGACACTGAACTGCAGGACAGACTAAATTAAAGAAAAACATCTTATAGTTGACGTAACCCGTTTACAGCAGAATGAATGAATTGTATAATGAACAATGCTGAATGTCGCCCAGTTTTTTGTTTGTTTGGTGTAATGCGTAATATCTATTCAAGAAAAAAAGTTATTTTTACATCGAAAACGTATTGATTACATTAGGCAGTACAGCAGTCGTAAGTGGGGGTTCGAATGAGATTGAACGATGGGAATGGAAGTGAGCAAAATTTAGCTCAGAATAATAAAAATCGATGGTCAATGAGGACGCCGGAGGATCGAGGGAATCGTCAACTGGAAGACACCAGGGCTTGTAACCCGGTTATTTTTCCGTACCGGTTAGAGCCCCACTCGGAGAGCCTAACCCATAATAATGGTTACGCTCGCAAGAACATCGCTCTAACCGAATATCTCGGAGCGCAAAACAGGGAGTGAAATCCATTTACCGGTTAGAGAGCGGTTCCTCCGTGTGACCGGAGTCTAGGGTATTCACCGCTCGCTTAAACAGAATTGGTTTGCTTGCTACATGAAAAATTGAATCTAATACCGAGATTAAATTTTTCATGTAGTTGAATGTCGTTGCGCCACTATCGGCGCGACAGCGGTCATTGATCCCGTATCCGAACATGGAGTAACCGGTTAGACAGCGTTTCGAAATAAAGCTACTAAATCAATTCGTTCGAACGTAACCTAAATAATTTTCCGTTATAACCTAAATAAATACCGGTTTATTTGTAACCGGTTACAAGCCCTGGAGACACCATCATATTATATATATATCATCATCTAAAGCTACCCCCTTGTAATTAATTCTGAACAATTAGCTATAACATCAGTTCTCCAGTTAATAATCAAAAAATACACTTAGATCTACAATAGGTAAGACTCTCGAAATGTACACATTAGCCTTCAATTATTAACGGTAAGGTAATTTAAGACCATAAAAATAAAAACAAATAAGGTCAAAACTGCGGGAAAACATATTGAATTCCGTCTCCGAGAGCTCGTTAATAACTTTAATTTGTCGAATACTGGTGTGGATTATGAACGTAGATTTGCATTGAGATTGCAACGTTTTTTTATGCTTGCAATGTTTTCTTTCAAACTCTGGTTTTAATAATCATATCCACATATTGCCTGCTACTATTTTTCTGAATCACTTCTTAGTCTTAATTGGTTTATGGTGGCACGGGATTGACATCAATCCAGAGTTTGGAGGAGGCATATATTCGAATTTTGATGGTAGTAAAGGTGTCTCATCAATCTCATCATCGCTATTGATGCGATCAGACAGATCGCTATTCGGGCTAAAGTAAACAGTACAAAGGTTTCTGGAAGGTTTGCACCACTATTAGCGTAAGCAAATAACATTTACCAGCCGATCACAGCCCACAACATATTTACACTTTCATACTTCGGATCCCAAATCCATTACAATGACTCCGAAGCGACTCAATCAAATTATATTCATAATTTCTTTGAGTAACAGTTGCAAATTTATGGTAATAACCCCTCGGAGGTACAAAGAGGGATTTAAGGGAATCAAATTGATAAATTGCGCCAAGTCGCAGACATTGATTATGAATTAGTGTTATAATTCATTAATTGAAAGGGCTGCGAAGTTGTCCCCAGACAAACGAGTGTCACGCTGATTAATGATTAATTATTGTTCGGCGAGGTTTAATTTAATTCGGATTTTAAGGTTAGTTGACTGTTGGATTTAGTATTTATTAATTACTCCTTTGTTCAGTTCCGATGGGTTATAATTTGATTTATCCGCGCACCGTCTTTGTGGATTCATAGATATAACATCCCTACTATTTGGAAGACATCCTAAAATTTAACAGCTATTGCATTCACAAAATGTGCGTAAACATCGAATGAAACGCTGACAGACACGTCGCTTCTATAATATGACCCGTACGATACGATACGATACGTATAAATTATTTGATTTCATAGGTCCCGCCTTTGGCTTCATTTTCTTAAGTCAGTCTTGACAACCTGCTTGAGGGATCAAGATATTTTGACCTGTGATCTAGAACATGTACCATTACTTCACGTATCTAGTTATATTAGGGATTTATGTAACGAGTAAACGGGGCAGTTAACCGTCGGCAAGATATGGACAGTTTTTCTGATCATGCGCATATCTGCCAACTCCTCATCCGCTCGTCTGCACGTTCGCCACATTACATAAAAAATAATCAATGGGCACTTCAGATTGTTATGTCAAGAAAGACGCACTTATATGGCACCTACAGTTAATGAGTGGTAATGATAAATGACAGCATTTTAAAGGCATGCCTTTCTCAACAGTCTTTCAAAGTATAGTACCATTATTTTTATATAAGCACGTTAAATCTTATTTCAATGGTGTCAATAAGTATGTTGTTTACCTTATAACCCTTTGTCTTTGGCAGCTAAAAGAATTTTATTTATAGAAACGAAGATTGAGTTGGTATTGATCCCTTCCTTGAAAGATAGTGAATTAACGCTGAGGAGCCAATTTTGTACAGCTTACTTAGTTTTATCCAATTATTATCGGAACTACTCTACATATTTTTTATTAGGAGAATGCTTGCGATAGAGTCGCTCTTGCCACTTAAATATTTAATTTATCAGGTATTTATAGCAACCACTAGCTCGAAAATAAATATTTCAATTTAAATTATTTATCATCAATACCATTATTCTTTCAAAGCGTTGATTGATGTGTTTTTCTACATATTTAATTCTATGTTACGTTATATATTAGCTGTCGTAAAGTGTACCAATAATGCATTATTTAGTTTCGTATTTATTTAATACTAGCTTCTGCCCGCGACTTCGTCCGCCTTAAATTCGTTTATCGCGGATGAGGGTATTTTTCCGGGATAAAAAGTAGCCTATGTCCTTCCCCGGGACTCAAACTATCTCCATACCAAATTTCATCCAAATCGGTTCAGCGGTTTAAACATGAAGAGGTAACAGACAGACAGACAGACAGACAGACAGACAGACAGACAGACAGACAAACAGACAGACAGACAGACGGACACACTTTCGCATTTATAACATTAGTATGGAAGTATGGATTTAAGTATGAATAAGGTACCTCTTTGAAAAATTACTTAAGCATAGGTCGATTCATAATAGCTGACGGGGATTTAATATGAAACAAGGACCATTAAAACATGAGGACTGACACTCGCCATACTTTGGATCGTGTTCCGATCGCAAAGAGGTATTTCAGCGAAAATCTAGATGGCGCTATAAAACTAAACATTTAACGATATTAATGATATTATAATTGAACAAAGAAACACAGTATAGTAACAATTAGCTGGCAAATAGTTAATAATAAATAAATCGTGTCACGCTTGCAATGTTGTTTAATTGTAAAAAAAAAACTTATACATAGATGGCGTTGTACATATCGGGGAACGGCTTTTTGTATAGAGACGGTCAGTCCTCTTGTTTTAATGGTTCTTGATATGAAATAACCACTCGTTGTATACACAATCCGCGCCAGCTCTACGAATCGTCATACAGCACATTTTTAAAGGCAAACAAAGTAAATTACAGAAAAACATAAACTCCAAGTAAAGTAAGTTGTTGAAAGCAATTTTGAAACAACTCATTTAAATATGATTTGATGTTAAAGTTAAGTTTTTAATTAGGGTCTCTGAAGCGTAAATTTCAATACAAAATAAAGAATACACTTTCTAATTGGATTTTTCAAATTTATTAGTTTTACTTAGCCGCGCAAAAGTTAATTTGAATTACCTTTGAAACTTTTGAACTTTATCTTGACAAAAATACCGAAAATATATACTTAATTAAAGCAAACCTCGGCAAAAGGGACTTTTATTTTTTTATTTTGCCCGAAGGACAAAATAAAGGAGAATAAAAAAGGGATTCCATATGTATTTGTAGCGGGAGCAACATAATTATTTAAAGCACGTACTAATGCAATAGCGTATATCTACGTTCCATCTCCACGCATTGGTCTTACAATATGTGAGAATGGGAGCGCAATATAAAATGAGTCGTAAATTAAAACACAGACATTGAAACTGTGTAATTTTCTACCCTTCTAGAACAGAACACCAGAGCGGAAAACACGAGCTTCACAGCTGAGTCATACTCGTAATCCAGGTTTGCGAAAAACCTATCACAACGTTAGGCTTGGCTAGATTCCATATTGGCAAAACAAGAGAGTTCTACTAATGTCTATTTCCTCGTTTGATCATTATAGGTATCCGTTTGAGACTGAAGTTCACCATATGAGGCAACTGGATATATTTCATTATAAATTCATCATTATCGCAGCCAAATGACCTTCACAGCTCCTCATACCCAAGGCGACAATCTCCTATGACTGATTTTGGGCTACCCGCATCCAATGGATTGCCGCGATCCAAACGGGATTCTTCTTCACCATACGTTCCTGGGCAGAGGGGTCACAGTCATGGATTGCCAGCAAGGGTTTCCTGCATGTGCCCACAATTTGACTCCTTATAGGTTGGTTGAGACTTCTGCGAGACTTCATCTGTCTCAGTCCGTATACAATGTACATTCAATAAAGGAACACTTTGGACGCGATTTAATGATGTCTGTGCATCTTGTAGTGTAGATAATCAGCAAGAACGCTAGTTTTCTACTCATGAGATGGATGCATTTAATTGATCGGAATGGAGTACTTACTCACAGAGCAAAGCCATCTCTTCTGCTCTCTGGATGACCGAGTCTTCTTTTAAGGCACACCGTGAGCGACCAGGGTTCAGTGCCGTAAGTCATCGCTGGCAATACTGGTCAAAGACTGCGACACCCAGAGCGTACCATGGCAGTACCAGTCTTGTGGGGGGGGGCTCCCCATAAGACTGTTACCACTAGACGCTTGTCGCGCAGGACCGGTCATGGTGGTGTTCTTTGGGGCTAGCTATGTAAGTATGCAATGGACGTATTTTGACTGATGATGGTGGAGTACTTACACTGCACTTTGACTTCAGCGGTTTTTTCGATGACGCCGAGCACGCTGGCGGCCTCGCAGGTGTAGTTGGCGGACTCCCTGATGTCTTCCAGCTTAAGGTTATTGAGGCCGAGTGGCGGGTTGTCTTCGGGCGTTAACCACTTCGTTAGACCTGAGAATAAATCAAAGTATGAGTCCTAGGCTTAACATAAAATACGCGCCTAAACAAATCATGGGCAGCAGCTTCATCTTGGCGCACACGCTCAAGCTTTTTCATGAGTGGTACGATGAATATTGCCATTGCCAATCTGCCTGCCAAGTGTGGAGATTATAAAAAAAACTTCAGCATCGCTGGGTTCAACCGTGGTAAGTATTAACTGCACAAAAGAGTTTAATAGCCTTTTACTTTGCTGACATATTGTATCAATGGATGGGGATTACGTTTGCAATTCCCACTTCATCGAAGCCTGTTCTGAATTACATTGTAATCATGAACCCATGACTATATTGTTCTAATGATAATGATTTGAACTTACCTTTCCTCCACTTGACCGTAGGCATAGGAGAGCCGAAGGCCACGCATTTCAGCGTGACGTTGCCACCGAGCATGACTTCGGTGCGTGGCGGCGGCGGAATCGAGAACTGGGGTGCCACGCGTCTCACTGTTGACAACAACATATTACGTTAGTGAGAGACATTTCAGTGTAATCTTGTCACCGAGCACTTCGGTGCGAGGATCAAGCACTGGGGAGCCACGAGTCGCACTGTTGACAATAACATTTACTTTGGAGATTTGGAAAATATCTATTTACTTATTCCAGGTTATTCATTTCTCATGATGACTGCCGAATGGGCACAGGGTGACAATTCATCTACTCTTTTACATTACAGGCTAAATGTCAACAGAAAACATCATCTCACTTTCATTAAATTGGTAATAATACGCACTATCAGAAAATTTAGACGAAGGCACAAAGAGAAACAGTCGGCATTTGTATCTATAGGAAATTATCAATATACAGGTGAGTGGTAATTGGTCACCCGACCAATTTCTCTTCGATATTTCGACAATGATCAAACTAAACCGCCTCTCTTCAACATCACAGCATAAGTCAAAATAACTCACAGATACGAGACAATACAGAGATGTCATTATATCTTAATAATCTCATACACGAGCTACGCATTTGCCAATAGCATTTTCCGAAATGACACAAATCTCATTATGCTAAATACGTTGTTAATGAGAAAGGCGGTGCGGCCATTTTGCAGACGTCAAAGTAACGGAAAGACAAAGGTGGAAAAACATTTACCCGACTTCCCATTATGTTAATTAAGTGGCCTGCGCTCCTGGTTACTCCTCGGTTCCAAAAGGCATATGAGCTTTCTTCATTTTAACGCACATAAGACTGTTTAGAGTTGTGGTAGTGTTTGCGGGCCACACCGTTACCTCAAGCTAACCTATGGGTCTTGTAGTTGGTTGTCGGACGTGGAAGCTATATTGGTGCTGCTGATGGTACTTCAAGGTAACTTATGTGCGAATAGTCGCGGGAATGTTGAAGTACGTAAGAGGCTTTTTCTGTTTATGGAGTTTGCTGCAGTAGGCGTGTTTAGTGGTTCAGTGGTATTGTGGTAAAGGTAATTTAAGCGTAATGGATCATAGTTGCTTTGTAACTACTACTACTTACTTACTTGTATACTAATGGGAATTTTATTTCAAACTTTAAGTACTGTTTGCCGCAGAAAATATTGTTTCAAGGTCGAAGGCGTTCATTTGTCTACAGTCAGCATCAAATACATCGTAACACATCTTTGTGGCTAAAGTAATACTTAGAGATGTGTTGCAATATGTCGCTTAGGATGTGTCACACAATTTCATGGTGACTACACATTACAAGGAAAATCGCCGATTCTATGTTTATCGCAGTCGCCTTCGGCTCTTGTGAAATTTACCGACATCAACGCGACATTCTTTTAATCAGAATATTTAGAGAAAATGTAAAATTCTAAGACAGCAATAAAAAAGTACTTAGACCGTTAAAAAAAATAGATTTTAGTAGGTAGGCAGTACGCAGTACCTACGTTTTCGAGAAAATATTGATACTAAAATGATTAATGCTTAAGTGAATTGTAAAAATTTAAATTAACTAAAAATTGGGAAAATTACACCGATGGGTGACATTCTAAGCAACGTGAGACGAAAGCGGCAAACAAATTGCTTCTCAGCTCAAAATACCTACACCAGCGAAAGAATTTTCAATTTAAAACAAGGTTAAGGGTTTTTCTGAATTTAACAGGCGAGTTTGTATCAACGAATTAACAATATGTATTGATTCAGGTACTAAAGAGACTTAAAAGATAATCATTTGTGGGATTAGTTAATTTGATTTTGTGTAGAGTATTCATGTTTTTTACTGATCGCAACATACTCGTAGGATGTGATGTTTCCACGCACACATCTGGCATTCATTTATGAGTGTTCAGTTCATCTAGTAATTTATTTGGTCAGGCTTAGAATTACGCAAACGGGAGTATCTGTTTCAAACAGAGACTATAGTACTGATTATTAATATTAATAATCTATGAACGAACAGATTCATTTGTTAATAATTATAATAAGGCGTAGGGATGTGACGACCCCACCGCCCGCTGGTTCACCGGGGCAATCAGCCAACGCAGGGCAGTTTGTGGCGAGCTGTTGGGGAGTAGCGACCCCACGTACCTGATTGCTCCTGGGGGACCCTGACGGAAGGTGTTAGGTCAGGACCCCTACCTCTGGCTTGCCTTCACCGGCCGGTCAGAGTGGAGTCGCTAGAGCTGCGGCTCGAGGGTGGATGTGGAACGTAAGTGGCTTCGGCAGAAAATCCAGTTACACTACTCCACCCTTAGCCCTCCGCACCAATGTTGCCCTCAGGCCACTATATGTGTTGCTATTTACGGGAGCCCATCTAGCAGTGGGCAAGACATCATCTACCAGTGCCTTTAGCCATGGGACACTTTTCCTGGTAGACGTCCGACTGTCTCAATCAATAGCCCAATATTTATAGTCCATCATTTCAATCCCATAACCCAGCATATTTAGATCTCATCACTCTCCAATAGTTCTTGCATCTAGCGAGTGCTGTCTCTGTGCGCGTCCCATGATACGGGCAGGAACAGCACCCGCGCGGTGAACACCTTACATTTCATTAAATTGTCGAAAGGGCCTCTACGCGTTGGCTTCGGCTCCGCGCACGCCTCCCAAAGGTCCGGGACACCATTGTCCCGTGAGCGGGTGTGACATACAATTAATAATAATATTATAATCTTCTTTCTATGGGTAATGTATAGCAATTTTTCCCTGATTTAATGAGTAACATCTCGCAGATCGCTCCTTGGGAATCAAAGGGGTTATTCCGAAGTTTGGAATTCGTATCGTGCCGTTTCCCTCGCTTTCGTGTTAAACTGTATTTGAGTGAGTGGGACGCCGTCGTACAAACTTCGAATTTCCAGCTACAGAGTAGCTTCAGGAAGATCAAACGCAATTGCCCTCTATGCCGTTTGATTCTTAATTAATTGCATCGTATGACACATTGCATTTAGCAGACTTTGCGTCTTGTTTTCATCGCTCCAACGCACTGGAATTTTCCCTGTGTCACTTTCGCTCTAGATACGATTTTGGTTCTGTATCAATCAGATGCTTGATAGACAGGTGACACAGGTGTTGACGAGATCCTCTTTCGATGTGCATGCGATTAGACTAGAAACGAATTTAGGACACCTCTTCCTTTTA
Organism: Hedya salicella; assembly: GCA_905404275.2. NCBI lineage: Eukaryota > Metazoa > Arthropoda > Insecta > Lepidoptera > Tortricidae > Hedya > Hedya salicella. Next base: position 6,064,932 of record FR990106.1, on the reverse strand, counting down.
AAATTCTATTAATGAAATTAGTGAATGTGCATCTTTTTAGATGAATCTCCAATTGTGAAATAGATACAAGTAAAAGCGCAAAGAAAAATACGATTGCTTTCGCATGTGGTCACACCAGCTTTGACTTGTATCTATATCACATTAGATAGTAATGTGGTGTTAGTTTTCCCACATTAAAAACACAGAAACTCAAAAAATTGTGTTTCATAGAAATGAATCTTCAAGCTAAAACACACATACCAATACCCTAAAGCGCAGTCGTGCCATTTACGAAAAATACGTTTATACATTTAATTTTGTATGTGTTTTTTTTTTTAATATTTCTATTACTCATTTCTTGATATTTTTGTCATTTTCCGCTACAAAAGGTTGTCTAAAAGATATTCTTTAGCTACAAGACCCTCTATTCTCTATCTTACTTTATGTTCAGGCTCAATATGTAATGTTTCTCTTGTTAGAGTGGAATAAATAAACGTTCTATTACTTTTATTTCAGACAACTGCAGTCCATAAATATTAGTAACAGTAAGGCTTATTTTCTCGTCTACTATGTTAAGTTATTATTAATAATTAGTAACTCAGAAAGGACACACTTACGTCATTTATATGGTTTTGCTGTACGTTTTGTAAAACTTGGAAGAATGACCTAGAATTGCTCGACTTTGATCTAAGTTTGCCGGTAGAAAATACCTTCGGATTAAGTTCGTCTTTTGCACGATAAGTTTTCTTTTGTGCAATAAAGACTAAATATTTATATACGTTATTTATTATGACTAAAATTTCACTTGGCGAAATGGCACTGGTGATTAAAACTATTGTGTTTTAGGGTACCTATCGATATAAACGTAGGTACGAATACTTGCCAGTTTACAGTTTTAATTCGCTACCAGAATAGAAACCCTAGTTAGTACTGCTGATTGCGTTTTTCCGGCTATTGAATTATTAACAAATCCCGCCCAATTAAGCCTCGACCTCCCCTTCTAAAATACAAATGTGTCTTGGAATCCCTATGACGATACGTCGTTTTACTGTGGCCATATGAGCCTTCAGGGAGTGTTTTTAAAGCTATATTGGCGTTTGGACCGTTGTCAATGTCAAGCGGACAGTGCCGTTTCTTTTCACGGGAAACACTCGTTTTTACGTCCACCTGACGCCACAAAAGAACATGTACTGTACAGCGCACCGTCTGGTCTCTGGGGGACGCAAATTGCGGAATTACTTTTGCGATTCTGCCGTGCAAATAGATGTATACATAGTTTAGTTCCCAAAACACGCATTGTCTTTGTGCACTGGTTTATATTGTAACTTTTACTTGGATTGTAACCCACAATATTGATGATAATCAGTCAATAGAATCACTTTAACCTTCTGAGGTCTCTTGTACTAATACTAGTTCAGATTAAAATCGAGTATGGAACTCTCGTCAAATTCAAGAAGGTTCCAAGTTTAAAAATGCATATATATATATATATATATCGTACTTCTGGGCCGTAGGAGGTAAGAATATACGTTAGATCTGCTTGTGGTTAATATAAGGTACTTGAAACCAATAACTAAACACTAATTTCGAAACTACACGAAAACACTAGTTTAGATGATTTTTATTAATAATTTGTAATTAGTTAAGATTTCGTTTATGTGTAATTAACCAAAATTTGCGACTCTGTCAAAACATATCGTTGGGTAACGACAGTTATACATTTTAAGTCTCATCTGACGGAAAGTGTAAGAACGTAGGCACTCAGTCAGCGGCAAAACATGCTTATAAGGCAAAAATAAAACTTTCGAAGTATAACAGGAAGAGTGTTTCAATATGTAAACATTAAACTTTTACGTATAATAAAGCAACATTTTACTTATATCTTCAGCTGCGTCAGAGATATCTAAGTACGAGTACCTACTAGGTTTTTCTTGTGGCTACATCCGCATAGCAAAAGTATATTGCTTATTTCGTCGAGATCTCCGAATTTTTCTAGTATTGATTCGGTTACTATCTAAAGGAAATACATCAGTTCGTTGTTCCGTGGTTACGTATATCATGACAAACGAATAAATATGTACTCGTATTTAGTACTCAGAAGAAGTGTCTAGGCACGCGGGCAAAGCGGCCACGTTGGTGACACTCTCATAGAAAAATCAGGAATTGTATAATAAACAAATATTACGGGACAGTTTTTACATCAATCGAGAACGTCCCGTGATAAGCTCAATAAGGCTTGTGTTATGTTGGTGCTTGTACTAAACGACGATATATTTAATTATATACATAGAACGCATCTAACACACGGGAACAAATATTGATGCGCATCCCACAAATATTTGCCTTTACCAGGATTTGAACCTAGGACCGTCAGCTTCGTAGGCAACGTTACTCCCGCTGAGCCAAATCGGTCGTATGTATGAAATGTGTTGTCATTTTAATGGCATCTGCTGTCCATTTCATACAAATACTGGTGTCCTGTCAATTTATTAAACGTAGAGCTTATATATCTCTTGAGATCGGTCAGGCGTGGCTATCGCTGTGGAAAGCATAGCGTTCAGGCTGAACCTGACCATCAGCGAGTATGCGGCCATACAAAACATGCCCGACCGACCGTACGCGCGTACCATTGGTTGAGAACTGTTTCTAGGCTACAGACGACCCTCCATAGCCCCTAGTCTGGAAACAGTTTTCGACCGATGGTACGCACGTATAGGGGAGGGTCACCCTAATAGTTTAACACCGGCACTATAGTGAGATACATTGTCGTTTTCATGTGCATGGCATTAAAGACTGCAACACTTTCAAAACAACGTCAATGTATCTCAGCCTCGCCGGACTCATGTCAATGTGTATTGGTTAGTATTAGCAAGATTCCTTATACTCAATAATTCGGTTTACTCGGTTTATTTTCAACCCAGCCTACTGGTCCTCGTCGACTTTATTCCCATCCCGCGTTGGCCGGAAAGCCCAATTTGCGACAGTTATCGTGCCCGCTATGAGGCTATTGGCTTTGATCTACCCTTTTGTCTTTTTCTTGTAGGTTGCAGATGAAATCCTTTGAGAAGGGATTTGAAATTATTAGTTTTCTATCCTTATATTGACTAACTAGAAGGTGACAGTATTTTGTGAAATAAACGATTGAGACTCCAACCATAACTTAACACATTCACGACAGAGGTGTTCGTAGCGCTACGTAACGCTACGCGCGTAGCCGATACCATGGGAAAATGCGTATGTAGCGAAAGCTTACTACGAGCAGAGCACCCGCCTAGCGGGTCGCGAACTAGCGCAATGTTAACACATTAATGGCCGGGATTGTCGTTGCGCTAGGCGCGTAGCCGATAACATGAGGAAATTTGTATGTAGCGAAACTTTACAGCGAGCAGAGCGCCCACCTAGCGGGTTCCCAGTCATGAAACTGAAACGTACTTAACATATTCACGGCCGCTCTGCTCGCAGCAAGTTTCCGCTGCATACGGTTTTTCCCATGTATACACATGACGACTACGAGCTTAGCGCTACAAAACCAGGCATTTCGTAGCGCTACGCGCTGACCTCTACATACGGGGTAACGCATGGTATCGGCTACGCGTCTACGAGCAGAGCGCCCGCTAAGCGGGTTCCTGGCAGTAAATTAGTTAATACTAAAATATCAGTCAGTACGCACTATCAGGAACTGTCAGAATGCTCTTATCAAGTTAAAGGGTTGAACGCAGTGCGAAAATTCCTTTATGACGTCAACCTTACAAACTCTGAACTTTGATACGAACTATGAGAGCGTTATCGCATAACGCTAACCGTGACGCAAACATACGAAGTTGCGTTCCCGTATATCAAAAGTTACAAGACAAACGCAAACTCAGGTTTAGTTACAGGTCGATAATCTCTAGTTGTGATATAAATAAAAAAGTAAAATTGAAAACCTTCACTATGAGTACATACATATACATAATCTTAGTGACGACATTATGAATTACTAGAAAGTGCTCGCAACTTCGTTCGCGGAGGAGAAAAAATCATAACCCCTCAATTTTTCGTCAGCATAGTAGCGTAAAAAGTATACAGCGTAGTTAGGTAAAAAATAGTTCATATCCATTCAGCCGATTTGCCATGATGTAACAACGATACATACAAACATACAAAAAATAAACATATTTTTCGTTTCGGTGACCTCCAAATAGTCCGTTACAATTTTTTCTTTAAATATCTGCCATATGCAGCATTTCATTTTTACAACTACCTAATATGTTCTGAAAACTCAGTCTGATTATATTTTGAAAGGGTCTCTATTGGTTCCCATAAAGTTTGAAGTTCGATTTTTGAAGTGAATAACGTTGTACGTCAGAATATTTTTTAGTCATATTGTCATAAGTCATAAAAATGAACAGTATAAATCGGTGGTCAGATTTTTGTAGGTCATAATTATTGATAGTCATAAAAGTCGATGCCCATAACATTTAAAATCCATACAGCATCATTTCCAGAATGTTAGAAGCAATAACATTCCTTATTATAACTGTTACAACGTCTATATTCGCAAGTTGTAATGATTGGTTGTCGCGTGATTACGTCAATGTAATGATGTTGCTAGACTTATAAATGTTGAAGTAGCAATTCAAATTATAATTACCTCCGTACCTGACCTGAACCTGGTAGTAGTTCGTATTAATATAGTCCTACATTTGTGCCTATAAAGCTACCGCGCGGCTCGCTCGCTTCGCTCGCTCGTTAGGGTCACAACTCAACCTAACACTCCTCCTCGCTTCGCTCGTCGCCGTACCTAACCTAACCGAAGTCGGACTTGGTAGCAGTCGGTGTTATGGTTTTATGATAGGGCTCGCTCGGCTCGCGCGCTGTAAGGTCACAGTTCAACCTAACACTCCTCCTCGCTTCGCTCATCGTCGTACCTACACTGACCTGCCTTAGAGTCGAGTAGGTAGGGAAGTTTTCTAAGTTGCATCATAGTCCATAAATTTGTTAAGTTTAACTAAGGAAAGTCATAACTTCGTAATGAATATTCAGTTTTTTAGATGTAATTCGGTTAGTTATTAAAACGATATGAGTAAGAACCATTAGTAGGTTAAAATATATGCCTTTAAATATTTCTGAAAAATGATTGATAGACCTTTGAATGTTATAGTCAGCAATTTTATAACTTTTGTGATTAGAGTATTTAATGTTATAGGTTATTAATGTTAGATCTATTAAGCGTTATACTTAACAAAAATTATGACTATTGATGCTTATGTCAGTAAATGATATGGATATCAATTTCTGACTAACGAAATTCGGAATAATAAATATATGGGAAAGAAAGGGATCCCATTTTGAATGCAACCGAATTCCTAACTGTCTATTATGAATTCGGTTGCTAATAATAGTACTTTATGTCAAATAAAATTATAGGGTAAAAATTCGGAAGCGTGATGATTCTGGCTACAAAAAAAAATCAGAGAAGGATTTTATGCGAGTCAATATAATATGTATTATTGGGTCCACCCAAAACATTAACATAACGTGTAATGAACATGCAAAATAAAATCGATCTGAATATATATCTATACTTCAAAAGATGGTAAAGTAATAAAATAAAATTAGCCAAATCCATTCCCCGGTTGCAAATACAATCCGACTTTAATTTATTTCCTTCACTCGGTTCTTTTGTTCTGCAATAGGCGTTTTAATCAATCATTCTATAATTTGAAACAATTACAAATGAAATTACTTTGAAAGTCGTAGCGTGCTGTTGCTACAGGCGGCGCTATGCCGTAGCGGCGTAGCCACGTGTAGCCGTGAGAAGTTAAATGCGAGTCCATAAAATCAAGTATGTAAGTATGCAAAGAAAACGTATTCACCAACATGGTTGGTATGGCAGGGTGCATAATTCTGTTCTGTTTAGTTCAGTTCAGTGTTCATTTAATTCACGAGTTGTTTCTTTTGTTTGTCTCTTATGGTAATAAATAAAAGTAAAAGCTCAATAATAATATTAAAAATAATTCAATACTATAGTTTAACCAGTTCTTTCGTGACACTCCCATGGTCGCAACATTTCAAATGTCCCAACATCTGTGTTGTAATTTATCTATCAGCAGAGACGTCTACTGGTCCTATAGCTCGCCACCGAATGCGATTCTGCGCAGACCACTTTCCGTCGTTTCCCCAAAACCCTCACGAGTTCATCCGTATCTAGCCGGGGGCCGCCCACGCTGCGCTTTCCTAAGCGTGGTCACCGCTCCAGGACTTTACTGCCCCAACGGCCGTCCATTTCTCCAGGCCACATACCACTTCAACCATGCAATCCTGCAAACTGTCGGTTACTTTCGATATCCTCATTTCAGATTCTATAACGCAAAGAAAGCTGTGTTGGTATGTTTCTTATAAATACTTCATAGCAACTAAATATTTTATAGCTTCGCGATAAAACATTTCTAATAATTTCCTATGATCAAATCCCTGCAAGCGAGGTGGGCTGTTAATAGTTAATCTATCAATATACTCTGCATCCGAAAGACCGTATGTTACATGAAATTTCTCGTCTTTTCCGCCGTTCCGTATACAGAGAGTTATAAGCTGGTATGTTTGAACTAAAAGGACGTAACTACCATGGTAATCCTATTATAATGAAGCTTTCTGCGTAGCGTAGGCTAAGCAGGAGCTACTTGCCCTTAGTATAGTTCTGTAGCAAACTATCCGCCTAAGTATATCTACAACAAGGCTGTTCGAAGGTCAAACCCAGTGGCTTCGTTCCACGTACATTTCTTACACATCTATACTATTATAAAATAAGTGAAAAGGACTCGTTGAAAGTCACTGATATATTTTTTTTATTTTTTGTATGTTTGTATGTATCGTTGCGGCTTCATGACGCCATAACGGCTAAACAGATTTCAACTATTTTTGGTACACGGGTGGCTTGGTATCATAGGCGTGACGTCAGGACAATTACAAGGAAGCCGAAGCGTATTCATTTACTCATATTTAAAGAAAAAGGTTGTTATAAGCCTTTCCTTGGGCAACCCAGTGGGAATCGGCTTATATGGACGCCACACTGGGTATTCACATATAGTCATAGGATACTTTTTACCCGACTACACTGAAGCAAAAAATATGGTTATGGCTTTTTACTCCTCCGCGAACGAAGTTCACGATCGCGTTCTTCGTGATTTTTAAAGTGAATTTCTTCACTAAGAAACTATATTCTTATAAATACACACATCTAAATAATGAAAAATAACAACAATTTTAAGACTCCGAAGACAAGCAATTTGAGGTCAAGTAATTTGAAGACAAGCTGACTGAACACTGTAGCTCAATTGACAGAGCGTGCGCCCCGGCAAGGCATAAGGCACTGATTCAAATCTAGTCGGAGTCTTGAATTTTTTTAATTATTTAGATATTTGTATTTATAAGAATATCGAAATTATTGTTAGTAAAATTTTTGGAAAGCACGATTTTCTGCCATGAGAATTAATTCCTGCTCATCAACGCCAAATTGAACGAATGAATTAATGATTGAATGAATGATTTATTCGATGTATTTGGAAGATGGGTTACATTTGCAGGTTGAGTTACATAACACATAATCACCAAACCCTACCTTTACAGACGTACATACATGTTGGCATATACATAATTTAATTACATAATTTACTATCTTATATCTTAAAGATTTACAATAAACTACACATTACGATATGGGCGTAAGTATTCCTCAGATATTTCTCTAAAGATCGCAATTTAATTACAAAATAAATTGGAAGAGGTCATAGTAGTTTATTAACACTCCGTATAAATAACATAACCGAAAAGGAATTCGAGGCCAAAGAAATATGGGTAGTTTCCTATGGGAAAGACACGTGAACAGGCGGCTTGGTTTTTAAATCGAGATAGGCTACTAAAAAATTTACCAGCCTCGCTGGGCATGTAATTATAGTGTGGGTATTAAAAACAGCTGAATTGTATTTCGGCTTACGTGGTCGTAAAATTTTCCAAAATCAGAGACTATTTACTGGTATTCGCACGATTGGTGCTCGAGAAAATATGATTCTAATTTGTTACAGTGTAAACGAACTAAATTTCATTTTTGATCCGGCAGCACGATAGCAAAGACCCTGTTATTTCAAGAAATAACTGGGTCTTTGCTTTGTTTTTGTTTTCGCTACGCACTTTCCTCTACCTACAAACAGTTTATGACATATAGAAAAAAATAACTTAACTCTTAGATACTAGATGGATTGTAATGATCTGCCCGGTTTTGTATATATAAAGCACTAACCACGCACCGGAAGACGCAGCGTGAGCCCACAAGGTGGACTGATGACCTGATGAAGGACGTTAGAGAATGCAGGATCGCTCTTGGTGACATTCTTAGGGAGAGGCCTATGTCCAACAGTGGACTTCTTTTGATTAATGATGATGATATTCATATAGAAGAGGTAGAAGAAATCTTTCAGTAAATAGGATAACAGCCAAATTGAGAGAAGGCATTTAAATCTAACTCTTTATATATGGATAAGCGAGCTTTTCCGGATTTCAGATTTATAACCGGAGAAAATTTGAAAAATCAGTGGAAATAATCCGTGTAGTTTTCAAAATTGGTAGAGGGCTTTCTGGAGGTGTTTTGATAAACCTCCTAAAAGTCCTCGGTTGTGAGGGCAGTGCTGACGCCAGAATTTTGGTTTAAATGGCTTTTTTTTTTCAGTTATTTGCTTTTATCTCGAAAACGTTTAAAAATACTGGCACAATTGCTTTTACAAAAATAAACAACAGTACATTTACTACAAATTCAGTTATATATTTTTTTATTGTTGGTATAATACTTCCAGAGACAGAGCGTCGAATTTTATAAAAACTCGAATTTTATAAAAGTTGAGGTACTCATTGACCTGCTATATTTGCCATGCACTATAAGATCTGGAATTAAGTTTTGGTCAAGTTATTTATCAGATAGTCAGTTGTAGATTAACACCGATAACCATCGAGGACCATCGCAAGGGTACTGGGGGGAGAGGAAGAAGCTCGATTAGGACGTGCATTATTTAGAACTCCAAAACTATACTTAAAAAAGCTTAGAGGACATTGCCGAATAATTTAAAAATGACCTATCTATTTCTTCCACAAAAATTATATACTTTCATACAAACAAATAAATAAATTAAAACGATCACAGAATATAAACGTTTTTTTTTAGTAGCTAACATTTCTGAAACTCATAATAGAAAGTTGAAATAAAATAACTGCTACTGAATCGATCAAGAAGCTACTCTCTTAGTGTTGGTCAGTTGTAATTTGTAATAGAGGGAACAACAGACTGCGTCTATCGCAGCACTGACGGACTCATCACTACTATAATATGATCCCTAGACACGTTATAAACTATTCGTTTTCATAGGTATCACTCTTGGCTTCGTTTTCTTAAGTCAGTTTTACCAATATATTTTGACCTGTGATCTGGAGACGGAGAGGGTTGGGACAAACTGAAGGCAGTCGTGTGCGAAGGAGTGACACCACCGGCAAATGTTGCACTTCAAGTGTATCATTTGACGATGACCACGTTTCTCATCTCATGATAGGCAGACAAGGAGGCAAGGGACAGCTTACTAAATCCATACTATATACTATAATATTATAAATGCGAAAGTGTGTCTGTCTGTCTGTCTGTTACCTCTTCACGCTTAAACCGCTGAACTGATTTCGATGAAATTTGGAATGGAGATAGTTTGAGTCCCAGGAAAGGCCATAGGCTATTTTTTATCCCGGAAAAATACCCTTACCCGCGATAAACGAATTTAAGGCGGACGAAGTCGCGGACAGAAGCTAGTATCCATATAAAAACATCCTAACGAAGTCTCATTCATTTGTAATTTGCCCCAGTATTTCGCAGAAGTAAAAAGTATATGGTGTAAATTGTAAGTAGAGACAGCAAAGAAAAGTTAACAAATATGTCCGAGGGAGTTGAAACCGTTTGAAGAGGGGCATAATCGCGTCCCTTTCGCAACTTGGGAACTAATTCAATAAGACTCCGGCAAGTTTTATAACTTCGTTACTTGGTTTAAATCGGACGATGTAAAATGTACGTCATTGGGTGAAGACTAGTTTTCCGGTGACAAATTGGAAACATTATTCGTATTGGTAGCTATACGTATATCAAAGCGTAAACAAAAAACTCAACGTCTCAACCAATCCACCCGGCGAGCACTACCTTTATAAATAAAATATAACCTTTAACAAAAAATGGGCGTGGAAAATTATTCTGTAAAGGCGAAGAGTGTAATTGTCCTCATTGAAATGAAACATAGTCAGTACCCTGGAAAAATTGCAACACTCCAGACCAATGTCACCTCATAAATATGTCAAACTCCATCAAGCTCTATGCTTCAGAGCGTACCAAAGAAATAAATATACATACACACGTATCTACTTAAATACATAAATAATTAAATTGCCTTATCTTGATAATACTACCAGTAAAAATACTTTAAACCTATAACATGTATTTAAACGCTCACCGCATTCAAAAGTATATTAAACGAAGCAACTTTTGCACAATATTTAGTGCTTCTAAGTTAGAACTAATTTAAAGTATTCGCTCATATGGTATCGTAATGTGGCGCAGTTACAGAAGATGCACTCCAGTGCGCGGCGCTATCAGAACGAAATGTGTTGGAAAGTTTTGTTAGTGTATAAACATGTGCTAATATAAAGTGACTCAAATTGCTTTAGAAAATTTGAACATGAGTCTCTATTTAAACATTTAATTGAAGAAGTATTTACACGAATAAGAAGCTTAGACTTGATTATAATTGCCCAAAGATCTACATTATTTTTTGCAACGATGTTTGTGCCGGTGTACTTTGCACTAACCCCAAATAACGTCATTAAACCGGTACACGCATCGTTCAACCTAATAACATTTTATTTTTCTTCAGCGTACGATTGACTGTAGGATTTATAATATCTCCAATTACACGCAGACCTTTACTTTTTTCTCTCGGCACTCATTGACGTTTATTACATCCTTATACAATAATATAATAAGGACATTTATTGTACAAAAACGTGCAATTAGAACTATGGTGCGCAATGCGCATCACAAACAGAATCCTGCATAAAATACTTTAAGAAGTCTCGAGGGGCAAGTCAGTCTTTAGACGATGAGATACTTTTTCCTGGTAGACGTTCGGTAGTCTAATAGCTATAATGTAATGGACCCGGAAACAATATACATCTCCCTGTAAAGTGTGCCCAGGTGTTTGTCTGTTGCATTAATAATGCTATGCACTATAATGTCATTAAATAGATTGTGAATGTTTTTTTCTGTTAATGTAAAATCAGATATGTAAAAGTGCCCATGCGGCCTACTTGCAGAATAAAGGTTTGAATTCGAATAACCCAGTATTTAGTCCATCATTGCAATCCCATAACCCAGTTTATTTAGGCAGGAACAGCACCCGCGTGACGTGGTGTACCCCTCACATTTCATTAAATTGTCGAAAGGGTATCTACGCGTTAGCTTCGGTTCCGCGTACGCCTACAAAAGCTCCCGGACACCATTGTCTCGTGAGCGGATGCGAGATACAAAATAATACAGAGTAAAATAATCATATAGTGTTTGAAACGTTTTTTGCCTTAAAACCAAACTTACACTAGAGCCTCTGACGTGTTATTTTTAAGGGCCTGCAAAGCCTTTCGTAAACCACGCCCCAAACGCGGAGCCGGCCAATAAGCGTAATTTTTATCAAAGAAAGAGACTGCTAATACACTAAATGCTTGGGTTTTTTTGACGTAAGCGCCAGATGTAAAAGTACAATGAAATCAAAGATATTATTATGTTTTGTTAACATTTCAGTTAGTGAAGTAAAAGATAAAGCGAAGAATGATTTTTCACATAATTTAGCCGTTTATTAATCTCTCGTTTATACAAACTAGACAAAAAACGGAAAATGAAGACGCGTTTTCGGATAACTTTACTATCGAGAAAATTTTTAGCAAACATGTTTCTGCGTTAGGAGCCTAATAGTTTATTTAGTCAAAAAAACATATCTGAAAACCAGCCTGTTTCATATACTAGATTTGAAAAATAGCTTAAATTTTTGATGCACCCCCTTAAATCTATGTCCTACGTTTACGGGTCTCGCCACACCGGCGGGGTGAATGACTAATTGATCAGTATTAACGCGAGTACTCATGATGCATGGAACAGACTTTTGTGGATGTTCCGTTTCACAGGCGATGGATGTTTCATAATGGATATTGCGAATATTTCATTATCAGTCCATTAAATAAACCGAAGGACAGAAATCGCACGATTCTTTGTAGTGGAAGGCCTTTTGAATGGTCTATGTTTAACTGAACTGAACATCTCTGTTGGGTTTAAATGATGGGTTGATTGGAATCATATATATTTATAACAAAAAGGTTCGCTGTGATTTATTATGGGTTTATCACGATCGAACCTAAATTAATCTTATTAAAATCTAATGCCAAGATTTGACTAAACAAAACTAACAAACGAATTCATAAAAAGTTTTTATTGACCGTATTATTTCATTATTATAGTATCTCAATTCGCAAATTGTCTAAAAGATCACGCAATATTTTTCAAACGATCCCATCATCGTCTCTATGTTACTCCATCAATGAAATGTGTATATATATTCAGTTGGAAAACTGGGCGCGAATCATAATAGATGTATAAGATTTTACCCAACCATAGTAATTAACAATTGAAGCTACGTAAAAGCGCTAATTATATGCTTTTAATAGATTTATCGCCCTCGTAAATTCGCTTCCAGCTAAATTCATGGAAAAAGTCACAGAGTTAACGAAACTAAAACAAACCTTTGACGTATAGCGAAGTGGGTTTGGAAAATTCGGTTCCAATGGAGTTTTCGGCGACGCACTCAAACTTGCCCTGGTCCTCCTCTTCGCTCTTTACTATTTGCAGAGTACCTAGAAGGAGACAGAAAATGTAAAATATAACCTCAAAGCGTCGGTTTACACCCGTATATAAAATGTACAATTTGTTCTTAAATGTTAGTAGAAAAAAGTTTGTGAATTTGTTGTTCAATGTACAGTTCTAGTTAAAACTATTATTCTAGGAATTATTCCCTTAGAATTGTTGTAAAAAAGGTACGCGCTGTATTAATCTATTAAACTGGCAATAAACTAACCTGTATCTAAATATGCAAATACTTGATTGTAAAAACGGATAACATTAAATTAAAAAACATAACCTTTAAAGTTCAAACGTTTTTCTTTTTCTAGCTGACAGTTCGAAAACCGGTAGTTTCGTAGAATTCTTGTAAACGGAATACAATATATTTACTATTATGTATTACATTTTCATTAAACTAAGTGACCTACTTGAGTTAAAATACTTGACGAAATGGGGTTACAGAATAATGAAAAACATAATCGTAAAGTGATTGTAAATTTTTTAACGTTCCTTACGTTCCAAAACGGGTAGTTTCGTTGAATTCTCGTTCTACATTACACACTAAATTTTTCTATTGTAAACGATCGCGCTAAAATATCTAAGAGAAGTTCAATGTTTAAGTATCAAAGTTGATGGTAGGTGAATAAAAAACATTATAGTTTGATTCGTGATAAGCGAAAAAGAAGAAATATATTATGTTATTATGGCGGACATGATGGCGGTCATGGGATTGGACGTAAATGTGAATGTGTGTGTGTGTTGTTATTCAAGTCTGTAATGCTTTCATTTATATTATTACTATTACATTGTAATTAATTAAGTGACCTTCGCACGCAACAAACACTTGACAATTAATTGAAAAACAACCTTAAAGCATTTGTCATCTTGCTATGGAAGGGACCGTTCCAAAACGTTCAGAGTGGCACGTTCTAACATTATCTACTAATTCATCGGCAATAAACTAAGTGACCTACATACGCAAATACTCGATGATATACTGGAACTTATTTGAGTTAGTTTGTGTTCCGAACATGTTCCGGCATGTAAATAGATAAAGATTTATGACTTAATAACACCCGCCTCCAGAGATCCATTAGGAGGCTGGCCAGCGGCCATGCGTCACACCACGGGGTGTTTATAGAGCTTTCATACAGGCTAAGGGGTTATTAAGCCAGTATTATAGCTTCTAAAAGATTTAGTGAACCAACGGTGTATTCTCGCCTCAATTATGTTTTGATTAACATTTCATAAATTATTAGCAAGGTAAGTTTTGATAAAAATCGTTTTATCTGGCTAATAGTACTTTATCTTGTTTCGCACTGATATGACTTTACTAATTTCTTCATATGATTTAAAAAATATGTAAAAAATCAGGAATTAAATCAATAAATTGTGCATCAATCAATGTCAGAACTTTTATCATTCCGCAATTTCAATTACTTATATATACCTATTAAATTATCTGGATGCTTGGCATCCCAAAATTAAACGGGTATCACGCTCATTTTTACAACCAGAGTTGGGCATTATTCGAATATTTTTTTATTCGAAAATCATTCGCATAAAAAATTATTCGTCGTAATTTTAATCGCGAATAAATTATTTGCGTGCATTTTCGATTAACGAATGATTTATTCGTTATTTTATTCGAATAAAATTACGAATAAATTACGAATGATATTTATATTTATAAGCAACTCGAGCGTGTTAAGGGTCAATGGATGGTAATAGGGAATATTCATGAATTTAATTTTTTGCTTTATTAAAAGCTCGTTCATGTAACAAACAGTAGACAAAAATATTTTTTCGAATAACTATAAATATAACCAACATATAGGCCACCAAACATTTCATTCTATCTCTTTCTAGCAAAACAAAATTTAATATGGAGTTAATATGGCCGGAGTGTACAATGACGTAACAGTGCGCGTCATTGTAGATTACAACGAACTTGTAAGTTGTGGAATGAGCTTGCCCTGAGGTATTTCCGAAGCGCTATAACATAGGATTCCTCTAGAAGTGAGTTAACAGGGCACTCAAAAGTTGGCACGTATGGGCGACTCCTCCAATGATGCACATTCCATGAGCGACGATGACGATGACCACTATTCATCAGATGGTTCATCTGCCCGTTTGCCACTTATTACATAAAAATAAAGAAAACATCCTGATTGACGATTCTATCACAATGAATTGCAGGCGTTTACTATTGGGACAGTGTTCAGCGCTATTTACTTTATCTTGCAAATGTGTGTTCATAATGTCCTTGGTAGGCCTTTTTTTGGAATATATTATAAGCCGATCTAAATACTTGGGTTATAATGTAAACAAATAGACAAGAACCACTTCGTCATTTCATATTGTGGCCTAATTTGGACGCTACTTGCAAATCAGCCCTTAAATTGAGGCGAACACGATTGCAAATTTATAATAGCTACAGTTCTGGACCTTTATATAGGCTTTATATAGGGTTGCCAATCAACTGGAAACAATTTCTAAAGCCGGATGATTCCGGCGATGCTCAGTCAAAGAGTACATGCCAAGAGTTGCGGGCATTCTGCAGTGAACATTCTAAATATAAGTGGCTATTCATCAGCTTCATGTGGAGTTCTACAATTATATGAAATTGAGAAATATTTTCATCGATACATTTCAGAGATATCTTCACAAATAATAAAAAGATACAACACGAGTCTGTTATGATATTTGCTATACTTACTGACAAGTATACAGTTCATGTCAGTGCAGCTGAAGATGAATGAATGAATGAATGAAAGAATAGTATTTATTTCAAACTGAAAATTGCAATCTTAATTGGTTAACAACAGTTTAAATTTGTTAGTAAACAATCTTATACTAAAAATGTTATATTAATTAATAACGAACTAAATAAACGTAGTATATTATCTTCTGTTTCCGCGATTATTACTTATTTAATAAAAAAAAAATAACGGATTATATCGCGTATATTATCTTAAAAGCTGAACGTCAGGAACTCAAATGAGATAATATACGCCATAAAATCCGTTAAAATTGTTTTATTTAATCGTAGTATTGTGCAAAATTGAAACAGCGTCACAATTTACCGAAACAAGGTGAAATCCCCGAAAAACTGTCAACGGAAAAAATAATCTGCCGCGTCCGAGAAACAAAGAAAATGTAATTACTATGAAACATGGAGGACTGGACACAAACATAGTTTTAAAAAAACCATCAAAGCGCTGGAGCATCCGACGATATTACTTTGCCCGGAGGATTAAAACTTGGTACGATTTTGTCTTTGAAAGTAAATTGGCACTTCGCGGCTGGCTATCATGGTAATGTTAAAAAAAATGGAAGGGTTCCCTTTGTCGAAGTTTTGCATGTTTTTATTTAAAAAAAAACACTTGAAGAATGCAACGGTACTTAGGCATCCATAATATATGTTAATTTTCGTATAAGATATCTTTTTTTGCCATCAGAGCACGCCATGTACATTTAGGTGACACTGAAGTCTAAAAAGTATGTTTCATATTATGACTTTGAAGTCAGTAGGTACGAGAAATAGAAGTGAAATGATAAGATAACGTCACTGCGGCCAGTGAAGTGATTTCGGATGCGGAATATTTTGCACGTTTGGTACGTTCTCATAGTAGCAGTGCAAATTTATATTATTTTAACTTACCCGTTACCTACAAAACCATGTTCAGAGGCAGTTTATTAACTATTATTTAAAAGAATAACGCCATATTCTTATAAGTCATACGCACTAACATTACGAAGACATGTACAAAAAAAATGTTCCTCATAGCAGTATAACCATTTATAATAATTTACCACATGAATTACGATTATTATCGGGATCAATATTTAAGCGAAGATTGACGGAATGGTTGCTGGAAAAATGCTTTTACAGTGTCAGGCATTATTTAAATTATAAAAATGTTTGACATGTGCAATTATTACAATAATTAATTAATGATACCAAATTGAAATGTTATTTTAAATATTTGTACGCATGCTTGCATGCTAAATACGAGCACTTTTATATTATACCTTAAGACCATGTATAAAACTGTATTTTGACAAATAAACAATTTTGAATTTGAAGAAAATACGGAATAAGAAAACAGGAATAGATGGAGATAGAGCACTGTTGCATATAAACAGTGGTCGTGGGTTCGAATCCCACATACTTTGTTGTGGAACACATTGATTTTTTTCCTTTGAAATTGATCTTTGTATCTATATTTTTATAAATAATAAATGTGATCCAAACATAAAAATCAGTCAATAGATTATATACACTGACATATAGACACTGTTCTAATTGTAATGGTATAGACTCTGTTACAAATATAATAAATGTACAGTTTATTAAAACCATCTCGACTTAAATCCCGACAGACGCGAAAATATTCAAACATTGACGGCAGCTTTGTGTGCGATATTTTTCTTCATAAAGTTAACATCGTCATGGGAAGCAGGAAATATGATCGCGGCGGGCTTGCGAGCGGGCAGTTTATGGCTATCAATTTCTACGGCAATACGACAAATTGAAATTTAATGCTTCCTAGAAATTGTAAAGTTTATAAACTTTTGTGAGATATATACAACTGCTTACTAACCATGCAGCGACGTGAGGTTCTTTAAGGGTTCGGCAACGAGATACTATGCCGACTTAGTATAGGTAGTTTCTGTGATGGTATCCATATCCATAGGTGGTGATGATCAGTGGCGTATGGTCCAAATAAGCTCAAATGCACTGCCTATCCTGAACGACCATGGCTCCAAATAGGCACGGAAAAACCGCCTACCTCGACTAAAAACCCTGTATACGCCTCTGGCGATGATAACTATGCGTCAAATGGCACGACCGCTCATTTTAGTAGTTAGGTACATAAAATTAAAATAACTATAGTATAAAATACGGTCGTATACACGCTTCATAAACTGATTGCATATATCCTTTCATTTTTGCTATAGCTGGTTTGTTTTGTCTATCACGTTTACGTAGGATGCCTCTTCGTAGGCTCACGCCTAAATTTTGTTTAGGCAATAAATAGTAATAAAAATAATACTCATAAAGCGTAAGTATCAACGATGATTAGCCTGTCGCATTATACCAGCTTAATAGAACACCGCTTTACTATTCCATTTCGTTAACTCATTAACATTTAGTAACCCTTATAAAAATGTTTGGCTCAATACTGTATATGACTCATTCTGTAAGAGAATGTGGTTTACGTGTGACGGCAATATGTTTTTATTGTTCACTAATGGGTTGAAAATACGACTACCACTCTCAAATGTAGGGTGTATTATGTTGCCCTGGAGACACTTCAAGCATAGCAGACTACGGCTAAATATCGTTTGTTTTCCACTCCATGCAATTTCATGATGCAGAAAACGATATCAAAATTCAAAGTTATTACTTTTATTTCCAACCGTTTCACTGCATTCTCGGTTCAAGTTTCTTGTTTCATTTTCAACCCGCAAACAAAGTTACGAGTGCAATCCCACTGCAGTAAAGTAATAAACTGGATTGTGGAAACTAGTGATGACAGTTAAAATAAAAATGAGGATCATCGTCGCCAACGTAAAGCCCCACGTTGGGCGCCAAATAATTTAACTACTGGAATATTTTACTCCACCATCTCGCAACAAAAAATGTTCCCTCAAACAATGTCAGTAAATTTTACGTCTCGTGATGACAGTTAAAATAAAAAATAATCGTCGCCACAAAGTTAAGAGCCATGCTGAGCGCTAAAAATTATTCTACACACCATCGAAACACTTATTCCTCGCAGACAATACCTTGATGCCCGAAGATGTTACTTTTCTTTTATCATATGAAAAAAAGAGACGCAGAATATGAAATTCAAGCGAAGACAAATTCGAGCACCAAAATCGCGGCGGTCCCTTGCGGTGCGCGAGTAATAAAATGAAACTACCGACCCCTACGTGGCCGGGGCCAGGGGATGCCGTGACAGCCCCGACGATAGGTTAGGGCGTTTCTGACGAAGGTTTTCGCTTTTTGAATTGAAGACAAAAGGCAACAGTTAAAGAGTTTTTGCAGATGATATTTCACAGCTGGGACACTAAAAAATATATATTTTTAAACAATTGCTTCTACATTGGCAATTATAAATTATCTAATCAATATAACCAACCAAGTGAACATTTGATAACGTTAATTTAACGCTGCGATGTTTCCTGGTTCGTAATATCTTAATACTGGCAAAACTCAAGGAAGACCGTTCTATGTTGTGGATTATGCGGCTTAGAGGTGGTTGGGACGTTGCCTCGTCGCCTTCTAGTCGTGATTTATCAGGTTCTAGCGCAACCTGAGGTTAAACTTTCAAAAAGGTGCTGAGGTACTCATACAGAGAGTACAAGCTATTTCACAAATAATTATCAATAGTAAAACTTGAATTTTTCACTGTTATGACCAAAATATACATACTTTACTTAAGTATGTTTAATTTGATTAGTAACAAATTTAAAAGTCATATAGGGAAACAAATTAAAATTTCAGTCACGAAACAAACGATTGAATTTATGAGCTTCTTTGAAACTACTACTACTGTTTGAAACATAACACTGTATATACAAATTTAAAATTCAAATCCTTTTGTTTCGAATAACATAATCCGTACACATTCCGCCGATCCATTATCCATGATTCGTTTTCTGATTTTTTTGTTAAAACAAAAGGTTACGCTCTTATCACGAGGCGTATGTCACTTAAATAAATATCCATCAAACTAAAAGAATTATTCCGACAAACAACGTCAAATCAGTTTCGTCGCTTCTTTGTAACCATTATCAAAGTATAAGTTCAATTCATGATATTGTAACAAGATAGACATTCAATCCGGGGATCGTTGAATCAAAGCGATGAAATAAAAAATATGGCGCGCCTGATCCTGGGCTTCTCGATTTATATCTTACTTTTGGCGCAAGTATTACGATGACGCGAGTTGAAGAAAATCCTCCTTTTTCATCTTTGCTATCGCAATAATCGTTACCGTCGTATGTTTACTATATATCTCTTTCTCAAGTGTGAGAGAGATTGATGATTTAGCTACGAAGCTAACAGCGTCGATAGGCGTCTTTGGTTAAAACTTATTTAGACAAAGTATTAATTACTTTAACAAGTTTAGTGTGAAGGTAGTAGTTAAGAGGCGTTTGTTGAGGATGTTTGATAGATTAGCTAAGGTCAGATAAAAGAAGCCCATGAAGTATTTATTGCATTTTGCCTCGGTTAAAAACCAGAATCTCTAAGTAAATAAATAAACTAATCATATTTGGTATCTCACCACACGCAGGTCTAAGTCCAGTGTTTCTCAAAATGAGACTGTTGAAATGAAAGGCCGAAAGAAACTCAGCAATAAATACACTCATACTCAATAGTGTATGGACACCTGTCAGATCCCCCACGATCGCTCCCGGGACAGAGGTGAAGCAGGTGATGGAATGGTCGGTATATTTGAAATCAGTTCCAAGAGCTTACACTATCGTCATCCTCAGTAAAAAGACGCCTGCTGCTGGAGAAAGACCTTTCCCAAAGAACACCACCATGACCAGTGCGCCGCTCGCATCCATCGGACTCCAGCAACATGTCATCAGTCCACCTTGTGGGGCCTATTCAGGTTGCACGGTCGTCAGATAAGAACTCGTAAACAGTCAACTCAGGAGCATGCATGTGAATCGGTTGAAGATAAAAGTGATCTTTGCCCAATACATGTTCTTCGTCGTTCTTGCATCGCCGAAAATCATAACCAAAAATATACTATATTGCAGGATAGTTACTTTACTTTCCCTTTAATTGACGCGCTCAAGGGCCAATAGTCTGCCTTCGAATGAACCATAAAACCTGGTTGAAAAATTCGAAGTTTGAAATCGGGAAGGACCAAATAGTAGGTCACACTCACACGTGGGTTCGAATCCCGCTCGAAGCATGCATTTTTCATTTTTTCCGTTTAATATTTACATTAATAAACCACAAGCGTTTCTCATCGCGGTCACTACCTTGTTGTGATTTGTCTTCAGGTGCGTTTGCGTTCAATTTGGCTCAGTAAGATACGAGAATCCTCTCCTAGCAGTCGAGAGCCGAGGTGTTTTCGAGTTACTTTAATATGCCGTGAGTTGACAATGTGCCCAGGCCACATACATAAACTAAAAAAAACCAGCTAACGTTTGCGCCGCACGGCAGGTGTCCTGGCTCAATGGAGCCTCTCTCTAGCCAGCCCTTGTTCCGAGCCCTTTGATATGTCAGTTTCGGACGTGACCCGATAGCTTTAAACAGACACGATGGTTTATGTGAACTTGGGTGGAAGGCGTGGGGATTAATAATAATGTTATTTATTTCAGGTAAATAAGGCCCATATCAATGTTACAAACATACAAGTAGAATAAAATAAAATCAAAAATCTCTAAAAATAAAAAGTAAAAACTAGACAATCACAATACATTCACTTATTATTCTTGTCACGGTGCACAGTCAGCCAGCACTTCAACATTTGGCAGTCCAGGCGCTCAGACAAGGTTCTGAGGATCTCATTCTCAGATGAGAGAATGCGTTTCCTGAAGTAGGCTATGCGCGACCTCACTATGGCGAAAAAATTTAGAACACGGGTTTCTGCGAACTTGCTTGATGCACTGCAGTACCGAGGTAGTTTCATCAGGATGCGAAAAGCATCATTGTATTGATTATAAGAATTATATTTAAGCCCATGTTTCGACGCGTAAAAATCGCAGATTTTCAGGAGCCTACGGAGACCCTTGACTGAGGGGCTAAGAAGCACCATATTATCTGCATAACTGAAGTTATTCAGGCAGCTAGTACCAATATGGCAACTTACTCTTGCGCTTCTTAGCTCCTCAGTCAGATAGTTTACATAAAGGCTGAAGAGATCCGGAGAGGTCAGCCCTCCTTGACGAACTCCGCAATCTAGCCTATACTCACTAGAGGTGGAGTTGCCCCATCTCACTACGTTAGATTGGTTCTCGTACCAGTATCTCAAGATATTAGTGGTTTGTCTTGGTACATTGGACCCATCGAGCTTTTCCCTCATAATAATAAACAGTCATTAATTTATTAGAAAATACTTTATCATAATAGTTTTGAATTAGAGGAAAAGGAACTATTTTTTAATACTAGAGGTAAAAATGGAGCTGATGAGTAACCTGATAATAATAACATACCAGAGGAACTAGTTACACACGTTACCGTCCCTTTGTGACCCCTGTTTGTTCATTACAAAGAACCTCACGTGAAAGCGCATTTTATAGTACAGGTACAAGTTAAATTGTCAGCAGATGCCATGCAAAGTCATAAATTAATGTACGAGTATCGCTTTTGCGTGTTCAGTTGCAGATAACCTAAGCTAAGGTCGGTATGTGCGCGAACCTTCTATTGACCAGATAGGCTTCTAGAAGGATTGATCCCATATTTTATTTGTATTAATAACGGTTAATGTTTTTATATCAAAGAACTCTACAAAATCTTGCAAGCTTTATTTTCTCACTTTTTCCTTACATTTCCTACTTTATATCTCCTTTTCTTTTGTACGACCATCTATCTACTCTAATTCCCTTGCTTCCACTGACCACCCAATTTATTTACTTAATATATGACCTCACAAATTATTCTTTATGCGCCGTTCATTAAGACAGCTTCAGATGTCCTCATATAAGTCCGGGAAATAACATTACCTCATACTTAATCAACCAAGGCGGGCGTTAAGTAAATCGACCGTTTCCTGTCTTGCTAAGAGCTAGATTAAACGGGACCCCGTGATAAAGCTATCTTAGCCACTCAGAGATGACCCCCGAGCACGTACAGGGGGCACTATCTTGAAACATTTCCGTAAAGTCAGACAGAGGGAGAGAGGTCGCGGTTTGTTGGTTGTAATATAATGCCGCGACGACCTGGCTATTCTGTCGGACGTTTATGAATAACGCTTATTTTTCTTTTAATTACGCCTCGTGTTCGGGCTCTGTTGACACATTTCGTTATCACACGGAATGAAGCTTACACTTACTCGGTTGAGTTGGAATTGCTTCGCATTGAGATGCCTGGAATTTTGTTCACTTTGTTGGAACTGACGGCCATTGTGCGAAAATTTAAGAAGCTGTCTCCACCGACAGGTGGTTGATCGGGGGCGCAAGATTCGCTTTTGATAACCGATTGATAAAAGTATCAACTATTTCGGAATCTATTTTGGGAGTCCAACCTGTGAAATATCTTATTCGTGTCTAATTAACTGAATTAATGCCTATTTAAGAAGATGTATTTTCCGTTACGTTTAGTCGACCGAATCGTTTACGTATAGTATCAGCTTGACAGAGTTTTTTGATGAGAGCTGTCTCTCCTAGATCTCCACTCAAATGATGTCTACCTGAAACATGATATTTAGATGAGATAACATACTCGTATTTCATATGCCTAATCTTAGTAGCTATTACATGAGTGCATCAGAATGTTGGATGAGGGCAGCACGGCCGGTTGTTATGGAAATCTTTGGGGGAGGCCTTTGCCCAGTAGTGGCCGTCCTTGGGCTGATATGATGATGATGATTAGAATGTCTACAAATGATGAATTGACGGCATGAGTGACTTATAGTACTAATTGATCACGACGGCTCTGTAACGACTGAGTAGAGAATGTTACGAATTGTTCCGTTTCGATGGAAACGGTGAAGAAACAATCCTGAGACCGTAAATTGGGTCGCTAGCTCGCATTGTGTATAAATTCATGTCAATCTTCTCATTAAAGTAGGTAAACAATATTTATAAGTTTTATCGACCCATTAATTTGTCGTTGATTATTACTAAGCAAGCATCGAGCAGATACGGTAAATGAATAATGTAGAATTCTTCTTACGGTCGATATTGTTCGACCCATGTAGGTACTGAACTTCAAAATTCAATATAATTTAAAACGCATTTATAAAATAAATGCTTGAAATTAGCAGCTCCAATTAGTCTATTTTACCAAATAAAATAGATATAAAATCCTTATTTACTTGTGATCAATGCGTATAAAACCTGAGAGGACATTACCCCACTTTACATAGAAACCAGAGCATCTACCAAACCCCTCGATCACTCAATATTCCTATACCTTAATGCATCTTGTACACAAGCTTATGTAGATTTTATACAATAGTTGTACCGTAGCGGAGTTCCACGTTCTAGTTTATTCCACGGGGCGATGCATCGGCAACTCGAGAAGCAAGACACCATGTTTATCGGTGCACTTTGTTTTAACCTGCAACGAAGTGTTTACGATACTTGACTTCGTGAATCTTGGAACTGTGGGTTGGCAAGCGCGTTGAAGATGCAACTGGGGGCTTGGACATATATGGGCCATATATTCAGTGTGCGGACTCCTATACAAGTCGATTTTCACACAATTTTTATGTGTTTACAGCGTGGGTTGAATTTCCACTTGTTGAAGCACATTTTGTGTATGTGTTAACTCGAACATTTGCTAATCTATCTAACACACTGTTACGAGTATTTTCTTCAATATTTTACAAGTACTTGGACAAAGCCAAACGGGTGGTCCGATTTGAAATTTGAATACGACGTCTGAAAGTGCTCGCTTTATTTCGCCCACATCTAGATTAGTCGTCACTTTCATAGTTTAGACTAGTCTAGTCGTAGGCGAATACGCATAAGCGAATCCCTCTAAGTAGATACCGACTCCATATTATGTCTATATAGCAAGTTTTGCTCGAGGCTAGGCTCCCATAATCGCAAAGCCGTGGGCGACTACCCGTTTTGCCCTCGCCTCTGTATATACCCAATTACAATGGATTGATAAAGTATGTATAACCAACAAAGAAGCGTGATAAATGACAACAAACAAAAACCAATTCCCTGAATAAAATAGCAGGTTCTTACGAGCCACCAACACATGGCTTAGCCAGGCTTATTTTGACGCGACTCTTTTGTATAAAGTGCATACCGAAGAAGCAGAAAAACGGGCACGCTGGAAGTGACACGAGGTCCGGCCCTAATCCCGGCACGCCCACCAATGTTATTGTTGTTCGAATTAAACCCGGCTTTTTGCTATAACAACAACCAACCGTTGCGCCCCATTCAAACTTCCCTGGATTCAGCATTTGTATGTAAATTAGTCCTAATCTGGCGTAGGTCGCAATCACGGCAGTGTATCTGCGTCCCTCAGGGCGAGAGGTGAACACAGAACATAATATTAAACTGGAAGGGGCGGCTCAGGACATAATCTCTGCCATTGTTTTAAGGTTATAAAGCATGAACACACGTGTTGTGATGTAATTTATATTCTGTGGCGACCTTTTCGTTTATGAGTCTTAGTTAATGCTGGTGGATTTAATAAGCTTCACAGAGTTCGCTAATAAACTATCCTTGAATTGTGGCAGTTTTAAGGACCTTTAAATCTGGGGTCGCGTAGAAGTACCTCTCCCATTAACATTTTGGTGTCGGTATAAAAGTAAGTACCAGTTCAGTGGAAACCCCATATCAGTAATATCTCCCTATCTTGTGTGTTCCTTCTCCGTGTATGCTCAAAACTATCTAAAAACTTTCCCCGGCAATTCTGCTAACTCCTCGTCGAATATGGTTGAAATCCGATTGGCTTAACATAACAGACTAACGTAGGCACAATAAACTAAAATCTGTTCAGTAACAATCCGAGACACAACGCTTATGCCCTGCGATTCGAATCAAGGTTAAAAAAGTAATCAAAAATCTCATTCACTTTATTATTTCACTATGTAACATAAAACCATTATTTCTTCGGTATAATAAAAATGCTAGAAATATTAACGTTTAAATCTCGCTACCTCCTATCAACATGATCATGTCGGTATGTAACAAACTTGTGTCGTTGTAGCTTCATCACGCCAAATTGGCTTAACGGTTTTCAACTATTTTTGGCACACAGGTAGCTGGGTATCCAAAGATGGCTATATGATACTTTTTACCCAACTGCGCTGACATAAAATAGAGGTTATGACTTTTTCTCCTCCGCGAACGAATTTGAAATGAATTATTTTAAATAACACTAGAAGGTGCTCTAGAAATAAATAAAGGTGAAACAATGAATTTCAAATTTGAGAGCAATATACTACTTTTGTAATATTTTTGGTAATGATGCAGTAACAAATTAAAATTGTTGCTGCAATCATTGCCCTTGATATGCTCTGAAATATCTGAAAACAAGTTGCATTATCAAATTGAATAACATCTTGTTTGTTCCAATTTATTTTGTGTAATAATTGAGTTAAGTATTTGCATTATATCACTCACGTATCTAATGTTACTTAAATTACCTTTTACCTTTGAAGGATTAAAACATCGAACTACTGGATTTTTACTAAAGTGTAGCATTGTTTCTGTATTCCGTATTTCTTTGCCGTGGTCCTGGAGGAAAAATTATTCAGTTTTCCTTTCCTCAATAAATAACATATAGTTACCAAAAAGTTTAAAAATCGGCCAGTCGGCGAGAAGTAACTCAATTATAAATTAATTTTCTTTAGTAAACCAAAATTACAAAAGAAAATGCAGCATTTTATACAGTGGTAGAAGATATACTTAATTAAATAAATAATATGCGCTGAACGAAACTTTATAAATTTATTTCTACCTCAACAAGACTTATGGCGATCCGAAACGATCTAGTTATTTAATTAACTCCCAAATTTTCATTGCTATCACGAAATGTATTTATAATCAGCGTAACCAAAAAGTTACGAAACAAACGCAACGAAGGAGAAATAATCCAAGGGAATAAATTAAAATTAATGAGATTTGGAGCCCACGGTCTTGCTTTAACTGAATTTAAAGTGGTTCGCACCTCCCGCCAAGTGCATAATGGCATTATTAGTGAAATTATTAGCATATCGGCCGCCGGCAGCCGGGCGGTTGGAACGTAAGTCGCGATTTACCAGTAATTTAAAACGATTTTTAGTGGCAATTGTTATTAAACCGATTTTAATGGGTTTTCAATAGGCCATTGCAATTTTCAATAGGCCGCTGGCAGATGGAAGGTTGGAACGTAAGAGCTATTCACTCGTAATTGAAAACTAATGTTAGTGCTGGTTGTTATTAATCCGAATCTAATAGTATTATCAATAAGATAGCTAATTATACAGGTGCATAGTATAGGCCGCTGGCAGCTGGACATTCGGAACGTAGCTAAGTCGCGATTTACTCGTAATTAAAAACAATTTTTAGTGGAAATTCCATACATGTTAACGCAAACATAATATAACATATAAAACATGTCATTATAGAGAAGTCTTATATCTATTTTTACAATAAAACTAATACATTATGTTATAAATTAATAAGTGGAATAAATTATTAGTAAATTAAATTAAAACTAAAATAAATCTAAAAAGTTGTGCCCCCGCGGCATGGTGCCGAAGATGCTGGCAGCATTTCCACGCTGTATAGCAATACTAATACGTTGTGCAAGGTAGCTGCCAGCTCTTCGGTCACCAGTCGATTCGGACACTCTTTTTTGAACATAAACATGCAAAAATCACGTTGATTTTTGCAATGTTGAGTTGCAAAAATCAACGCGATTACGAGTATTTCGATAGTTCTTGTAAAAAGACTTTAGTGGTTTCTAAAATATTTTTGATATTTATTATTTACTTTCAACAAAAAATATTTTCAATATACTAGGATATACCGTTTCTGAGTTATTGGCGAAAAACTGCACTTCTCAGCAAAAGAACGAAGATACGCTCTTTTGCTAGTGCACTTTTTCACATCGTATTTTTTTCATCAGTAGTGCATTTCTTTGTAGTAAAGGTTACGGAAGTCAGTGTAGGGCACTGAGCATGGTCCGACATGTTTCTAGCCGGTTTTTTAAATAACATGCGAGTTTGCAATTACGTCATTAAGTAATACCAGATTTTAAATAGCTGATTTTGCCGTTTTCTTTAATTTCTTCATAAATCTTGCAATAACTGCATTTTGGTACATAAATCCCTCATCGCTTAAATCACCGGCTTCTCAACCGCCCGCCGGCCGCCGCCCTAAATCGCTTATAATTAACATTTCGTCGTCTTCCAACAGCTTATCATATCTCGGGCACAACAGGGCATGCGCCAAACTTTCATTAAGTTTCCCTAATTGTATTCTGCGCGCGACCGTTTTTTAATCACCCACCATCTTTAATAATTAAACTCGATTACGGGACGTTTCGAACAGACTTTAGTCGGTATAGTTTAGTTTAGTCGTTACAAAGTCACAACATGCCTATGTTTTAGTTTTTCTTGATTATTTTGAAAACTATGAATGTAACATGAACATGTTTTTAATAAATTCATTACGTTTTTGGTAGTTAAGCTGGCACAATGTAAAACTTCACGATATTGTCACAACTAAAGCTCGTGAATGAATTCACGTTTATATCTTGTTTTTTAAGAAAATAAAGGGAAAAGCGATGAATAATTGAATTAAACGCAATATAAATTCTCAAGATGTACGGTATTGAGGAGATTGTAAAGCACATTGAGAGTATTGCAATTGCAACCTCCATGCTACTATACGAGACAAATTGGCGAGTATTTTAAAAGTAGAAGATCTATTTTAATTAATAACAACGCCTGTCTCGTTCTATCATGTCAATTGAATCTTAGTCTTAAGTCAGATTCGGAATAGAAAAGTCTTCTTCTAGATAAAAAGTATTTTATTAGCAAACCCCGTACCAATTTGGTGAGGTACACTCCCACCACAAAATTATGAAGCGAAACGAAAAAATATGATGGATAAATGAAAAATCATTTGTTACTTTCTGCCAAGTGTGTGCTCGGGAGAATGTCGGATGCTTTTATCATTTATATCGAAATAAAAATGACCATTTAGGTCATAATTTTTTTCTTATTTTTATTGCCAACCGTGCAATTTTTTAATTAAAACAATTTCGCGAAACTGCAAGGCAGTTTGTTGGCATTTAACATTATAAATTCGATAATATTGTAAAAAAAGACTCCCCTGGGCAAAAATATCATGTATTTTTAGTTAAGGTCAATTATATAAAATAACAATAAAAAATCTTCTTTTTTCCTCGCCAAAATTACTTCTAGTTTCATCGTAATTCCTTTGTACACATTTATGAGGGGCGCCTTGCCCTAGTACCTATATCCAAATAGGTTCGTCCGTATAGGAGCTATTATGCCAAAGACATCCACACATCTATAATATTATAAACTTGTAAAAATAGAATGTCTGTAAATTGAAGATATGTTAAAAAACATAAGTGTTACTTAAAGGTCACTGAATCGAAAAGTATATTTTTTGGATTTTATTGTATGTTTTTATGTGTCGTTGTGGCTTCATCACGAAAAAACGGTTTAACAGATTTCCTCTATTTTTGGTACACGGATAGCTTGGCATCCACATATGGTTATAGGATACTTTTTACTCAACTACACCGAAGAAAACATGAGGGGTACGATTTTTTTCTCCCCCGCTGACGAAGGGGCACCTTTTAGTAACATATACATACAGTGTACAATGTGATCAAAATCTAGATAATGCAAAAAAAACTGGGTTACCTTTTTATATTGCTTAATAAATTGTTTTCAGAGCACTATCTTCTAAGTACATACTAAAGCGGCTAATAAACTAGGGTATCGTAATGAAGCCCTAAGCACTGTTTCGGGATAAGCGCGTAAGTCCCGCAAATCCCGTAATTCCCAACCTTTGACAGCCGCCGGTGCTAACTCCGCGTTAATGTGATGACGCATTATGAGATTAGTGCGATACTTGGTTCTAAATCTAGATAGTACTTAGAATGATACCGGTATACCGGGAAAGAGAGGACGTTGAGTTTCTCACGCGCACTATTATCGCGATCTCTTTATATCGAGTACAAACGAAAGAGACGGCAACGCTATTCCAGCTGGTATACTAGCAAGAGAAGGATATAGCCGGTACCATGATGCTAATTGAAGAGTTTCTTACGCGCACTATTCTCGCAATTTGTTTCTGTCGAGCGTAGTCCGAATGAGACGACGACCAGAAAGAGAAGGATATAGCCTGTACTGCGACGCTTATTGAAGGGTTTCTTAATTCATCTATAATGTATAATATTGGTTTTACCATAAAATTGATGCAAGAGCGGGATCTTCTGTCACTAGTATTGACATACTTACTAGGGAGATACCAAACCTTTCTAATTGAACAATAAAGCATTTTTCATTTGATTTTTCGATTCACTACTTTATATATTTTATAAATTTTTACATTTATTGAAATAAATATCATTAGTGAAATATAGATACATATTCGTCCTCCTAAAATTGTGATTTATTATACCCTGACATCGTGACATTAAGCAGAACTGTAATGAAACATAATATCAATAGATTGGAAACTTGTCCAATAAATCACAGGATCACTGCTCTGACTTGCCGCAGACCTAGGGCAGACCTGAGTACACCAATTACATTTAACGTCAGTTCTAATTACATGACGTATAGCTTCTGCCCTAGCTTATGCCAGCGACTTCGTCCGAGTACAATTCAAATTTTAGGAAAAATCCCAAGTGCGTTTACTCGTTTCTAAGAGAATGTATATTCCAAATTTAAAATTGGTACCTTTAGCAGTATTAGCTGCACGTTGAGATGCAGTGTTTGTTTTTTCTTTTAATAGTTACTGTCCAAGAGCACAGTTATCAATCAATCAATTAATTTATTTACAGACAACTACAAAGGTCCATCTGGTGTTAGTAAACTTACTGGTCTATGTTAGTACTTAATTAACAATGATTTTGTCTTCATATTATTCTTATTTGTTATGCCAGCGTCAAGGTTTTAAGCAAGGCACGGTTTTACATTTAAAACTAGATGGTACCTGTAACTTCGTTTGCGGCGGAAAAAAAACATAACCCCCCCCTTTTTCTCGACAACGTAGTCGGGTAAAAATTATCTTATAACCATCTGGGGATGCCCAGCTACCTGTGTCCCAAAAATAGTTGAAATCTGTTTCGCCGTTTTGATGTGATGAAGTCATAACGACAGAAAAAAATATATACAAAAAGACGATTCAGTAACCTTAAAATAGTCCGTATCTTATTTGAAAAATATCTCTAATGTACAGACTAAAGACTTTAAATTTTTAACCGACTTCCAAAAAAAGAGGAGGTTCTACGTTCGACTGTTTGTATTTTTTTCTTATGTATGTTCTCACTAATATCAGTAACCTAAAGAGGTCAATAAGTTGTTGTGTGATTAGGTATCTATAATCTAGATCAAAATACTCTGTATTTAGCTTGACGTCATAAGTCTCTGTCATCGGCACCATAGTTTCGCTCTTGGGTACAAAACGTCACTTCTTTGCTATCATTTCTTACTCGTATCATCAACCGTCATTAGAACATGACTAGCCACCGCATTCAAGGCACTTAGTTTCCTCGTGTCAATAATGACTGAGATATGATTTGACGGCGCTTTCACCTTTGATTGATGTAAAGATCTCATTTTAGATACACGTCGCGGTCGGGCGAAAACGTTTCACAGAGTGTGTGGCAGTTTCATTAAAAAGGAAAAGTTGTCTTCTCGTAGCCAAAAGGACATACAAACTTAATATTACAACGACAATCCCCTTTTGAATAAGACCTGAGAGGCGTCGCTTAAAGAATGTACAAGTTACATCGTAAAATAAGAAATGAGTATAGAGCTAATATTTTAAACAGACTTCAAAAGAGAGGAGGTTATGTATTATTTTATGTATGTTCACCGATTTTTCTGTCAATTGTGAAACGGATAGTCAAAATTCCTTGTTTTTTGGAAGAGTTTACTCAGGAGTATACTGCTCAGGAGCAGGCCCCATTGTCCACCAAGTCAAAATCTAGTGATGGGACTCCAGGAAAATCGAGGGCAACCCACAAATTTTATAGGCATTTATTTATATAGCGATTTCAGTATTCTAAGAAACAAGTCAGGCATTTGAATTCAAAAATGAGAAGTGGGACTCACAAAGAAGGCCAGAGAAGGCCACCAGAACTCCTCAATGATTAGTGATGGCGGGTCAATGACTAGGGGTGGCGATAAGATAAGTGACTTCATAGTCACAATTTTAAATGTTCCTGGTGAGAATATAGGTATGGAAGGGTAGCTGCGTGCCTGGGCGCTGTGTTTATTCACTTTAACTTAGTGGGTTCCACAACGGCCTACGAAGCTGGCGGTCCCGGATGCAAATCCCGGCCAAGGCAAATGTTTGTTTGATGAGCACGAATGTTTGCTCCTGGGTCTTGGATGCTTTTTTTATGTATTTAAGTATTATAATTTATCTTAATCAATGATGATTGTTTTTATTAATTTTAGACTTCATGTTTGATAGTAAAATTTACTGCTTAAGACCTACACAATCGAAATCTAAATAGAAATAGTGTTAGTTTTATTTCCAAAACGTTCGGGTTCGATTTCCGAGCTGTTTTTTTTTAAATGTATGTATGCAGTTTTCCTTATTACTAAAACCTATGACATAGTTCCTAAGAAGAAATTTTCGTATGTCTTAAAGTTTCAGACTTTCCCATACTGACCGATCTAAATGTGTCACTCTTTATAATGTATATCGTTGCCTATTACCCATAGTTCAAGCTTTAGTTTGAAACTAGGTCGATTTGTGTAAGATTGTCCCTGATTATTTATTTTATTTTATTACTTTAGCGTATCGTGTTCAAAGTGCATCATTAAAACTTACCAAGCATCTTATCGTTGAGTAGCGCGTATCGCGGGTTGGAGGCGATGTCGAGCGGCAGCGAGTTCCACAGCCACCGCACCCTGGGCGTGGGCGAGCCCGTGGCCTGACACGGCAGAGTGGCCGTGTGCCCTACCTCCACGACCATCGTGGACGACGGAGGCGCAATGCTCGGGAAACCAGGCGGAACTTTGTCGGCTGAAACAAGGAGATGATATGTTAGACCAGGGCCGGATTTAGATGAAACAAAGGAGTGGAGGCCTCCTGCCTGGCACCTAATTATTTTCCAAAAAATAAATTAATAGTTTAAAAAACACTAGAAAAACACGCTTTTATAAATGCACGTGAAAACAAAAACTATGATACGATGTTTCATCATGAAGTTCCAGCTCATATCTTCCGGCTCCATCATCAGATCAGTTCGACAATACCATATTATTGTATTGTCATCAGAACTACATATAGCTGCCAATTTTCATGACGCTACGATCCTTGGAAGATGGATAAATTAGTTTCCTTAGATTCTATTACATAGTTAGATAGATACAGGTTGACCTAATAAAATCGTGTTAATAAAACGAACAATTTGTTTCAGTCGTTCTTCAGTAAATAATTTATTGTGAAACCAAATAAATTCCTATAAGATATATACATAAATATAATCAAAAATAAGAAAATCCAGTAACGGAGTAAATCACTTTCAATGCTCAGGAGAGAATGCTTCAATAGACGGTTTTATCCCATCGTCGCTAAGGTTTTTCAAAAAACTGGCTGCCCCTTTTTGTCCAATAATTTGTCAGTCAGAATTCGGTATCGCTCTGTACTTGCTATGAAGTCTCTTGTGGGGGCCCCTTTTTTGTGGAGGCCCAGAGCTCTAGCCCCGGATGCCCTCCCCTAAATCCGGCCCTGTGTTAGATACAGACAAACAATTGAATTCTCGAACGGTGTAAAAATATGTTATTTGTTCAAAAGTTGTTTAGCAGAGGCAGAGGTAGTCTTTGACTTTTCTTTGCGGCGTTTCTTTGTCTTTAGTAAGCCTCATTTTGAGAAACGCTGGTTTTTATTTTAAAATAAAATAATTAAGCTATTTTAGATATTTTGTAACTGTCTTTACACATTACATGTGCATGTATTTGTTTTCACAAAGGATAGTTTGCACAAATTGTAACTTTGACATAGAAATATATTTTTTTTCTCAGTCGACCCCGTGAGCACGGTAGCTGTAAAGCTTCCGAAACTTCGGGGACTCAAATGAATAAATTATTTTATTTAAAATTTTCAATACTTAGATCCTTCAGTTGACTGGTTCTTAACATAGAAAATATGAATGCTTCCCTAAGTAAATAAACGACACTCGCCATTCTCACCAGTTGAGGTCATCCTTGTACAAAGCTAAGTATTTACGACATCCCACATAGTTCTTAAATGCCTGTCTTGGTGAGTTTTATCTAGCTCGGCTAACGTTATATGTTTCACCATTGTCACAATTTTCCGTCTCCAACCTCTTTCTTTTTAAACAATTCCGACCCCGACGTGAACAGCCTAATCCTAAATTGAAAACAAAAGCCGAGACAAAAATCTCAGGTAAGTTCGAGCGAAGTTAATATCCCTTTGAAGACTAATTCAATGTCGAATTGGAACGGAAATACCTTCAGTAAATCTTAAAACGCCCGTAAAATGTATATAGAGAAATGTTAATTTACAAAATGAAATCTCATCCGAAAGGAGGTGAAATTTGATTATGTTCGTAAGACTGACATTATTTCGGGAAGTTCCAACAGTTTTGTTAAGGGGTTTCTCAGCCTGTACTGAAATTGGGGAGTTTAAATAAATTGCATTATTCCGTTGCGGATTCGAAATTGTGTCGGAGATTCGGTGATGAATTTTTGATTTGCATGTTTGGTACAAACGTTTAATAGTAAGGAAATTGTATACAAGTGATGACATAACTTTTTGGTACTTGCACAACGTAATACACAGTTTTACTTACTTTGATATGATGGTAAATCATATCAGTATAAGTAAAATGTCTACTTGTGATCGAAGTCGAATTGACTAAATTTTTAATGAAAGATATACATATGTTTGAAATAATTATAATGTAATTTTTTTTATTCACTAATAAATTTTTGAGTGACCTCCCATTTGCCGTAATATAATATATGAAAATTTTAAGAATGATTTGCGAAATGATAATGATAAGTTTGAAAAACTGCCAACTACAAGCAAAAAAGTCAATGACTTTATTGCGTGAAC
Organism: Hedya salicella; assembly: GCA_905404275.2. Classification (NCBI taxonomy): domain Eukaryota; kingdom Metazoa; phylum Arthropoda; class Insecta; order Lepidoptera; family Tortricidae; genus Hedya; species Hedya salicella. The sequence continues at coordinate 6,030,062 of FR990106.1, read as the reverse complement.
TTACTCAACAGTCTGCAACTTTAATAGCTATCAGAAAAGTAAATCTCATTCGTTGAAATAAAACAATTAAACGGATTATATCGCGTATATTATCGCGGAAACAGAAGAAAATAGTATCTCATTCGTTGTTTAAAACTTTATCTTTGAAAACAGTTTTGTCTTACCTTGTATTTTAAGAGTAAAATTTCTAAATACTCTAATAATATATACCCTATAGTATTAAAATAGAATAAAAACTTACGTCTAAACATCTGCTATTAAGAATTCTACTAAACTCAAAGTTCCAAACACAACTAAGAAGACTGATAATATTCTACTAAAATATTCGGTCTGAAAGCTAATTACGTAAAAGATAACTTATCTCAGGTCAGTTTTATTAGCGAGAGTCCTACAGAAACCGAATAAAACTGAAAGAGTACATTTCAAATTCATCTCACCTCTGAATTCTGAACTTGAACAAGCGATTTCTTGGATAAATAAAATAGGGCTCTAGTGCTAAAAAATAAGGCAGTAAATTGTGGCGAATGGCGGCGTGCCTTCATAAATTTGCCGCAAACTTGATATTAATTACAGAGCTGTAGAGAGCCCGCAAATTGTAATATATTGTACGTTCGTTATAGGTTTTGCTACAGTTTTCAGCTTTCATTTTGCCCGTGTTTCATTAAAAGTTGCTTTGAAATGTCTGCTAACACGGGCCTGTTATTACGCCTATGACTCAAGGAAACCATTGAGTGGTTAAAATTGCTGGTCAATAAATTAAAAAAAAACACTAAAACTTAAATTTATGGCTATTAACCGACTGCGTGAGAAGGGTGGTTGTTTTTCGACTATATTTCTATTTATTTGGCATGCTTGAAGTTTAAACGGCATGATGGATTTTAATGTAATGAGGTATCCAACATGCGTCTTGGTTATGGGAGTGAGATTCTATGCAACGTGTTTTACTACCATCCCCGTCACATTTAGTGGAGCTGGTGAGCTCACTCTCACAATACCCGGACACACAGACACACAAACACACACGTGAAACTTATATCACCCCTCGCTTTTCGTTTTAAGAAAAAGACTTTCTTCACACTTACAACATATGTTACGAATATACTTTTATATATTGTGTATATATAAATACACGTTGAGTTTTTTTCTCTTATGACGTCACATAAAAGGACCCTTTGCCGTTAAGTAGGATGAATTCAATAATCCTTCAAAGCGACGGATGTTTTATCCGATGTATGGTAAATGGATTGGGGGATATTTTTGAAGATTAAAGTAATATGATATGTGTTTATGTGTTTCTAATCAAATATGTTTTTTTAATGTTTTGTGACACGATTATTTCGTTTTATTTTTTGGAACATCACATTTGTCAATGGCTTTGCTAATGAGATCATAATGATCATGGTCCTTAATTGTTTACCATCCACAAAACTCAAAATAATACTTACTTATAAACATATATATAGCAGTCATTGACAGATCCAGGGCTAAAACTAAATCTTTGCTAAGAAGTAACGTATAGTTTCCCAGGTAACCGGTATTTAAGGAGTTTTCTTCGCCCAAAAGAGTTAAATAAGAGACCGAAATTTTGTTTGTGAACCATATAGGGCATAATATGTATATTATTATAAAGTTGTCGAAATGAAATATCTGTACATTGAAGACATTAAAAAAAAACTATTGGAAGGGACTACTACTTGGAGGTCACTAAAGGGAAAAATATTTTATTTTTTTATTTTTTGTATGTGTCGTTGCGGCATCATCACGCCAAATCGGCTAAACGGATTTCAGCTATTTTTGGTACACGGGTAGCTGGGTATCTCCAGATGGTTATAGGGTACTTTTTAACCGACTATATTGAAGAAAAAAAAACGGGTTATGACTTTTTCTCCTCCGCCAACGAAGTTGCGGGCGCTTTTTTGTCTTTATTGTACAAAAGGCGGACTTAATGCCATAGGGCATTCTGTACCAATCAACTTTGGGGCAAAGCAGATAAATTATATATAACCTGGATATAGAAATATAAATTCTTACAACTGACATTTTACCATACAATTAAATGAATAGGGCATACAATTTATCAAGACAGAAAATACCTAGCTTCGCTCGCTCACGGCGCGCTTTCTACGACCCTAACCGTTTCTGGAATTAAGTTATCCCGATTCCTATCCTTTGGTACAGATGGCCGTTTGAGTGAAATCGCATTTGGAATGTAACTTTTCTGGGTTCCCAACGTCGGGTAATTGAGTTTGTTTCTTCGTCGACTAGATATGATATCATTACGGACGTTATCTTTAACAAATCAAATGGAAAGGCACCAAACCCTTTTAAATGACGATTTGATGGACACGTGTAAGCGAGACTGGAATGGAAGTGGAATGAAGCGAAGTTTCGATTACATAAACCTCCTTGTGAGAATTTATTTCATAAATAAATTAATAGTTTTAAAAAACACTAGAAAAGCACGCTTCACAAGACTTTTCTAACAAATCCAAACACAGCTATGATACGATCCATCGTGAAGTTCCAGTTCATACCTTTCGGCTACATCATCAGATCAGCTCGACAGTACCATATTATTACATTGTCATCAGAACTACATACAGCTGCCAATTTTCATGACGCTACAATCCTTGCAAGATGGTTAAATTAGTTACCTATACAGGTATATACGCTAAGAACGGCTGTATTTATGAAAATCTAGTGTTAGCAGAGCCCCATTCTTGAGTAATGCTAACACTGGATTTTATACATTATGCTTAGGCAAAATGTACGCGGTATGGGGTCATTTCATATTAGTTTTGGTTACTGACATAGAGATATATTTCGTGAGTTGTGCTATAAGAGCTACCTTCATAGCAAATTTCAAGTTACTTTTACAACTGCATGTACCCTACAGGTTTTCCATGGACGACAATTTGTATGGAAACACCTTTTTTAATGACTGTATCTTTCAATTGAGTTGGCGTTACAAGCTTGACTTTGACGTGATAACGTCTTATAAATCGATGAACGCAAGCCGCGCGTACGTTAACGCATGACTCATTGTCACGTTCCGCTGTCACGTTCCGCCTAAGCTGAGCGTGCAAGCGAGAGCGCGGAACAAGCGATAGAGACACGATCGGCCCAAGCGTTCGGCTTGTCAATTCATAAAAGTATGCAATTTTTCAACGATTTCTTATGGTGTTTATCAATAAAAATTTTCGTCCGTAATCCGAATTTATAGACAACCAATTTTTTACAGCTTCAAGGGACCGCAGACATAAGTATTTGATGTTGATTTCCACTTGATACCACGCGTTCCTGACAAAAAGGCTCTTGACGTACAGACAGACAAATGGACAACAAAGTGTTCCTATAAGGGTTCTGTTTTTCTCTTTTGAGGTACGTAACCCTAAAAATGGCCGATCTGACAATAACATAAAACAGAGGACCGTTCCGACTTTTTAACGTGAAACACAATCATGAAAAGTTGCAGAAAAAGACAATTTCGGCGGCCAAAAGCGGAAACGTAGTAAACGCCAACTGAATCCATTAGCGGTTACTACGTTTCCGCTTTTTGCCGTTGATTTTATTTTAATAAATATTGTGTTCGTTAATTTCCATTACTAATTTGCTTAATCATAGCATCACTTACTTCACTATTACTGTTAGTTTAAAAGTTATGGTCTTATTAACATGATATGATTATGATAATTATCTCTTTTAACAATTTAATTTAATTTGATTTGGATAATCAAAATAATAATGAATTTACAGTTAAATTTTAAGCGTTTTGGGGAAATTTGCATGCTGATATAATTAAGATATATTATACATTCAACATTAATATTTATTATTTTTATTTAATGGCGCCTGTATAGTATATTTATATGGGTTGAGTGAAATTAGTTTTTGTTTACAGTTAGCAATGCTCTGTTGTGTCTGATTTATTACGGGTAGAATCTTCTTGTAAGTGATTCAACAGTTGAATTTCACATGAAACACTATTTTCCTATTTAAGTTATTTCAAAATTCAGTCTCAATAGCTCCCGTACAATGATTTTCATGTAAATAAATGTAAAGATCTCAAATTAACTAAACAGTCAATATATCTCGTGTTACTCAAATTGAAAATATGTTAAAATGTTATCTCAGATTCTACACGTGTTGTGTTTATTGCAGCCCATTCTAAATCTAATCCGCCAATAACCCGTGAGGGCTCGAGTGACGTCATCAGTGCCGCCATTTTTCAGGGCGGCGGCGTCGGGTGGCACGGGACATCCGACACGATGCTCGACGTCGGTACTGTTGAGAACAGTGTTTTTCAACTTGGGAGGCAAGGGCCTCTTAAGGGCCCTTACTGTACTTGGAAAATTTCGGTAAATTTCACTGTTTTTAATGTGATATAAATTATTTCTCTTGCTGCAAACCACGTAATATATATATATTGTAGCTTGGTATTTGGCCTATATTTTTGTCAATTGGAATGTTATAATACTTAATAAATCATGAGAAAAAAATCGTAAAGTCCTTTTTGTATCTTCAAATTGTATAGGCGCCTCGTCAAGCGACGCTTAGACATAGGACTAAAACCAATAAAATAAATAAATTAAAATTGTCAACTGGTTGTTATTTAATAGTAACAAGAAAAGTATCAAAAATTTTTTTTTTGTCGGAAAAATAACAAATTTTGATGGTGTTTATCTTGGTTTCGGTGACTCGTGAAGATAATCTGAAACTGTATATTGGTAACAACGGTGGTTGTCAACACGATGAGACGAACTACAGATCGAAGGTTATTCGCGTATGGTAGCAAGGTGACGTAGGTTCATGGTCTTCTCTCCCTCTTACTGAGCATAAGCGTGAGCGAGATGAAAGTGCGTGCTTGAGAGCGCGGATATCATGTTTTTTCATTTTAATTTTTTGTGCGTTTAAATAAATAAAAAGTAATATCTGAGTTATCTCTATCATGATATTGCCGATTTTTAAAAACAATTTTCGTATTTTTAGCTTTTGTACGTAACTTGTTACGAATGTTTTAAGTGTATTTTAGACCTATGTTCGTGGTTTTTTTCTATCAAGTTAAAGTCAAAAACTCATGATTCGAGTAGCTGTTGTCTCTCAAGAAAGGCCTCAAGATTGTTAATTAAATTCATGGCAGCTGTATTATGATAAAAAGCGATACGATTTTTTTTAAACTCGTTTTTTGAACTTACGTTACCTTAAGGGTACACAAGGTGACATTTTTGTTTGAATCAGCGCGATATATTAGTTTTCCATAAAAGGGGGTCGCTCATAAATAAGGTTGAAACACAGTGGCGTGCGACTAACTAGGCAATTAACGCCCACTTAACTTTAACACTTTCGCTGCCAAGCTTTTCGTAGCGCTACATACGGGGAAACGCATGGTATCGGCTACGCGTCTACGAGCAGAGAGCCCGCTAGGTAAGTTCCTGGCAGTGAATGTGTTAAATTGTTATTTTTTTCAACAAATATTATATGAAATGGACACACTTTCTTTTACGCAAGGCGCGTTCCTTTTGGTGTAGTCTATGTGTGCGTGAACTGTGACGATGCTCACTTGAATAGGGATGTTGACTGTACGAGTACTCAAATAACAATACAATTTTGATGCGAAATGGCAGTTTTATTTATGTAAATCAAAAATAAAAGTATAATATTTGACTAATGATATTCATATATTTTTTAATTGGGTTTCTTAATTAGTGCGTTATTATTGATGTAAACGTTTAATACAATAAAAACAAGTTTAAACCTTCATTGGACTTGAATTTGTGCAATATGCCTGCGAAGCTGAAGGTCCTGGGTTCAAATCCCAGTAAGGGCAAATATTTGTGTGATTAGCATGAATATTTGTTAATATCTATTACATAGTATATCGTCGTCTAGTACCCATAACACAAGCGTTATTGACCTTACCATGGGATTAGTTCGATTTGTGTAAGATTGTCCTGTAATATTTATTTATTTAAATTTATATGACTAACAAACTGAACTAAAGTCAGTCAGCGTTTTATAGTCTATCATCCGAACTGCCGAAGCCTTTTAAACTGAAATCAACCAATAACCTCGGCTCGGGTGAAGTCATCAGCGTCGCCATTTTTCAGCGCGGTGACGGGCTTCGAGTGACGCGGGACATTGTCAATGTCGGACCTGTTTAGTGTCGAGCGGCAAGTGAAATTACTTCGATATGAAAATTTGGTATGCGCCTGATTTTTACACTTAACCCAGGTAGCACATAAGCTGTATTAGGGCTTACACGGCCATTATACACCCAGTTGGGGCGTTATAAAGGCTGTATGTATAAGCTCTAATACAGCTTCCGTGCTACTTGGGAATAAATAAAGAAATAAATAAATAACACAGGGACATCTTACACAAATCGACCTAGTCCCAAACTAAGCAAAGCTTGTACTATGGGTACCAGGCGACGATATACATAATATATAGATAAATTATAATACTTAAATACATAGAAAACATCCAAGACCCACCCAAGTAACAAAACACTCCTGTAAGACCCGCCTTATAAGATTAACAATCTTATAGTAGTTTTATAGTCGTTTTGACTATGACCATTATCTTAAATAGTCTTATAGGATTCTTATAAACGTTATGAATATGACCAAGTATCTTATAACAACATCGTACATGACTATATGAGGTGCAAGACGTATTGATCCTATTACTTAGTCTCACAAACGTTTATAGGATAACTTTATAAGTGTATTATGAGCTCATGCATGCTTTTAAGCACATTTCATAAAACTGTTACCAGTGTGTATATTTAGGTCCTATAAACGCATTTAGTAAAATGTTTACTCCTTTACTGTCTGACTTCTTGCTTCTACAGGATGTATAATCCTATAAATGTTATAGAAAAAGTTGCTAAATGGTAAAATTGTATAGGACTGATATAACCTGAACGCTACTTTTAAAAGATTATTCGCACCGGCTAAGTATCTGGGAATACTTCTCTATATAATAGTCTAAATCTCACTCAGTCACATTTTGGAAATATTTGTAATATGGTTAATACTTACACTTTTCAATGCTTTACTTATTTCTTTTTACGAACACACCACGCGACACGAAGTAAAAACAAACGTCATCGTTAAGTCATCCGGCTGGCCACAATAGGATCAATTACTCCAGTAAAAGCACGCACCAGATCGTTATAGGACTAATTGCGCTTATTGAGTGTGTTTACCGGATACTTATAGGAACATTTTATTCTGTAAGTGCACCTAGCAAGATGTCTTAAAAATTGAATTGCACTCTTCAGGAGTATTATAAGACTGCTATAAGACGTAATAGCACTATAAACTGCGCCAAAAAACGGTCTTGTAGTAGTTTATTGGAGTTCTATAGAACTAAAAAATACACAGTCCTAGAACGTTTACATGACAAAATTTTGCTACTTGGGCAGGAACAAACATTCGTGCTCATCACACAAACACTTGCCCTGGCCGGGATTCGAACCCGGCACCGCCAGCTTCGTAGGCCGTTGTGCAGCCCACTGAGCCAAACGTGTCGTCCGATGCGAATCTTTTAACTATAAATAGAAAACTAAGTTTACAAGTTTTATACCTTTTTTAATTTATTTGAACAATAACAGTCTTAGTAGCTTCTTATAATATTATTACTATATATTATAAAAGGAAGTCGCCCCCCGCCGCGTCTGCCCGTAGGTCTGTTCGCGATAAACTCAAAAAGTATAGAACGGATATCGATATAGTTTTCACCAATGGACGGAGTGATTTTTGAGAGAGGTTTAGGTGTATAATTGATTGAGGTTTTATGTAAATTGGCTAAAATGTGATGACAATAGTTGAAGAAATCGGAAAAATCCTACCGTTTGAAAGCTATCTCGGCGTACGCTACGGAAACCGTTGTTACACATATAATGCATAGTAGGATTGTTACTTTTATATGCGTCTATAAAAACTCCGCGATAGTTTATGTCTACCTATATACCTATCATACCTTTTGCTCTGCTAACTGTGAGAAGCCAGGGTGGGTCGCTAGTTGTCGTATAAATATTTATGAGCGTAGGTATAGGTACTCGTGCGCACAAAAAGATTTATTTATTTATTGGGTTACACAGCATTACAGTTTCACTGTGGAACTTTAGTTCCACAGTGAATTAGTGTCAATACAAATGTGTATATAAACAAATAGCATAAAATAACTGTTCATCATATACATTAGAGAAGATATAACAGATAACATAAAATGCATTATATTAAAACACTACACTGTCTTTTTATCCATCATCTCACAAAACTTCAAGCATTCATAACACACAGCCGCCCATCGCCACGCAAGCAAGTCACATTCCGGTGCTGATACCATCAGCGCATTGAAAAGGTTCAGAGTGCGAAGGAGTGGCGAGTTTTTTAATTTAACACATTCATTCATTATAATCTCCTTATGTGAAACTTCTCGAAATAATATCTTAGGAAATGTTTATCCAAGACCATTTCGCCAATAACTCGTCGCGTCGGCGTCGGGACGTCATCAGCGCCGCCATGTTTCAGCGCGGCGCGGCGTCAGATGGCGCGCGACACCCGACACGATTCCAACGTCACTGCTGTGTAGTGTCGTGCGACTATTGGAATTACTTTGGCTTAAAAGCTATCAGTTTTGTATAGCGATTTGACGATTCAAAATGACGTACAGTCGCGGAATGAAAAGGTTGACCACCTTAAGATCTGTTTTTGCTTGCTCAGTATAAGTTATCAGTAACTCCTTTATCAACCGAATAGGTATGACACATTCCGTCATAATGCATGTCATTTCACTACATAGCCCACATAGTGAACTTTAAGAATTGACTTTTTGGAAAGCCGAATTAAAATTAAACTATTTATCTTTTTCATTCTTCAGTCATTATCATTATAGGAAGGAGAAAAGAGGACCGCACATATTTGACTTTGATTTTGGGACCTCTTTCTTGAATACTTAAATTTCTCGGCATTACAAGAACTATAAATGATGACATTGACAGGAACTGTTACTCAAATTTAATAGTTTTAATCATTATTAGCGAAGAGGATGTATTCATTACACTTATCAAACTTGACATAAGTGTTATGGCAAGATCAATCTAATAAAAAATTTTAGTTCAAATATTTAGGTATACTCCAGGAAAGTTCGCCTAAGCAAAATTGAACTTTTTTGTCAAACATAATTTGCAATGCTTCACTCTCGTATGTTACACAGTTGAAAAAGGTAACATGTACGCGTAAATGACTTTGTTTGAAACTGGTCAACCTTTTCATTCCGCGACTGTACATAGGTCGTTTTTCTTTTTACTTACAATGGAATAGATGATGCCCGTGTGCCCGTGTCACGCAAATTTTGAGAAAACGATTAATGATATAAATGCATAGCACATTAAGTTTTATAATGATAATTTAAAGTCTATACTATTAAGTCGTAAAAATATATTACGCTTCATAATATAATATATTACGGGGGTGCAGATGATGCCCGTGTCACGCTAATTTTGAAAAAAAAAAATATCTATTTATTTATTTATTTAGTATTTATTTATTCATTCTGAACAATAATTATTGTGCCGAAGATTGGAATATTATTAATTACAAAAGTACAGTAAAAGTAAATATTACATTAGCGTCAATAACAAAACAATATGAATGAATCTATTACAATTTAACAGTAGGATTATACTAAATGCACATTATGAAACATAAAAATCATATAATCACTGATATAATAATGAATCAAATAATGATAATCATAATAATCATAATAATCATAATCATAATTTATTAATAATATAAAATTACATAGATATAAATGCATAGCACATTAAGTATTATAAAATCTATACTATTATAAAGTCGTAAAATTGAAATGTTATATATTGCATAGATTGAATTGAAAAAAGGTTAATTAGTTAATTTAACGTAAATTTAAGGAATTAAATTACTTTATTTAGTTTTTTTTTTTTTTTTTTTTTTATTAACAAAAAAAATGGGAAAAAGGACAGTGATGTTATTATTATTTTACAGCATCTAAAATAATAAGACGGGTGCGTGTCTATTTTTCGGGGTTTTAATAAAATACCCCAGATATCATTATAAATAATTCCGCACAAAAACAATCTGTCGTAGTTTTCTCTAGTTATGCAAATTACGTTATAAATAGGATTATACTGTACATGTCTCGATTAGTTTCTAAATAACCATTAACGTTTTCAATCGCGAAAAATATTTGCATATTCACGTTGCCAAAATACCATAAATACAGCGAAATCATTTTTTACCGCTACAATACACTCTTCATTCTGGACTTAATTAACTTGCCATAATTGTACAGTATTCAACATAAACAAATTAAGAATTAACAATAGAAGCTGAAAATTAGAACCTTCTAAAAGAGCTTTGAAATGTTAATTAAAGCCAAGATAGTACGCGCCGCAACACAGATTGGAGCAATTAAAATTGCTGTATACTGAAGCTATTAGAAAATAATAACTGTTTCTTGTAAGTTTTTGGTTTATAGGGGAGACCGAGTAAGGTTGTTTCACGGGTTGGTTTTCACACCACCGCCATGACAGAAAACTGAATGAACGAATAAGTTGATGAATTAAGTCATAAGTCATATGTTTATTTATTTGCTCAAGATAGGGTACATTTATGGTCTTATAAATTAACATTGAGATCCATGTGCCATCTACTATGACATTTCATACGCGCACGTGCACGTGCTGCGCACGCATCCGATGTGTTTCGGTCTTAAAATAAACACAGAATTATCTATTTAAATATTATTATTAATGTGAGCCCGTTTTGTCCCACTGCTGGGCAAAGGACTACCCCTCTTTCTCCAATCCTCCCTATTTTGGGCAATTTCCGGCCATTCCTTCAAAAAGGGGCCAGTTCATCCCGCCATCGCCTATGTGGTCTGCCGCGTCTCCGTTTTGAGCTTTTAGGTTTCTATTCAAATAATTACATTAAATTCGTGGCACGACGCGGCGTAGATTAAAAACACAAACTAGCACTTTACCGATTAATTATAGGCCCAATTGTAAACAGGTTTAATATATAATTAACTTGATGGCCAGGCAAATAACGGGTTAATTTCGGACGACGCCCATTTTATTTCATTACGGTTTAATGGGCATACTTAGTTGTGTCATTCGTGGTATTAAAAATGCAAATGTCCACTTTAGATCAAAACTTTAGAGGAAATAATATAAATTAATTGGTGAGTTTCTGCCGATGTCATTTTGTCGATAACTAACTTCTATAACCATGTGAAATTTAATAGTACATTTTAAAATGTCCTTCTTTCAAATTATCACGTCATTTACCTAAACTAAACTTGAGATGAGAAGTTAATTCTGACACATTGCATAACCATAACGTTTTCGATTGTTAAAATGTTGACAGTAGCTAGACAATGATATTGTTATTTAAGTGATAAGTTCGCCATTGTACTTTTATCATCGGCCTTGACTATATTTTAAACCGGTAAAAATGTGCAGTAGGGGAGACCGGGGAAGGTTCTCTAACGGATCGGTTGTCACAGCGGCCATAATGGACTATGAACCGGCATCAAAAGATCGCAAGAGCTATATTTCTCTCCTAGATTAAGCTCTCACGGTCTTTCGACAACGGCCAATGAACTTATTCGTTCGTTCAGTTTTCTGTTAAGGGCGTCGTGTGACAACCAACCCGTGAGTCAACCTTACTCGGGCTCCCCTAGTGTTCCATACATACAAAGCTGTTATACTTTAAGTGAATTATACTGCAACTGCATATTAGGATTAACCCACACAAGAGTGCGGTACGAACAATATCACGAAGAACGGTACTTTGATTAGTGATATATAAAGTTATGCCCCGAAGGCTTTTAAGCCAGCCTCCTAGTTCATAAATAGACATTAATATCTCAGAGTTGGTTTTAAAATAAACCACCTCGTTGGTTTAATGGCGAAAATCTGTACGGACCGAGTAGGGTTGGCAATGGCTCCACTCCATAATACGAAAACGCAATATTTAATTACTAGATGTTGCCCGCATCATCTTTCTCATAGGACAGAAAAGTCATAACCATTTTCTATGGATATTTCTATGGAGGGCTAGCTACACGTGTGCCAAAAATGGTTAATACCCATTCAGATGTTTTGACGTGATAAAGCCTTATACTTATCGCCTCAGTGACCTTCAAATAGCCCGTTTAACTTATTTCTTTTGAAAATATGTTCAAGATTTCAAGGCCAGCAACGCACTTGTGACTCCTCTGGTGTTACAGGTGTCTGTGGGCGACGGTGGTCGCTTACGAAAGCGATCCGTCTGCTCGTTTGCCGCCTATAAAAAAAAATGTACAGAAATTGCTCTGCTTGCATAAGATTGTCGGCTCTAAAACCGATTTGAGCATCAAAAAATAACAAAACAAAAAAAAAACAAATAGGCACTTTTCAAGTAAAAATCTACAAGCGCTTAACATACTCAAATTCTCACAGTGACAACCCTACCCAACTTCACGCTCCTGAAACGAGAGTGCGCTAAACTTGATATTAATATTTGCTACCTCAGACAAAATGTGGAAGTAAACCTGTTCCCATATCATCGGTATAAGGCAGCGTTATAACTTCAGGGAAAGGCGAAATGTCCTTAAGACAGGAATGATGTATGAAGTTCATAAGCTCACCCCGTTTTGGTATAGAAGCATGCTCGGTGCAGCGTGCTTATTAATGTACCGTTCTTGGATGCCTTGAAATGAACTTATGAAATTGGGTACCGATGTGAGGAAATGTTTAGTTGAATTGATTGAATGTGAAGAGCCCACTCGTATTTTTGGTAAAAAGCGACATAAACAGAGCGCACGCATTCATAAGTTTGGTCCCTTGAAACTTAATGATGTTATATGAAAATCTAGTTGTGTAAGTGGTTTTTCACAACCGCAATATCCTTTTTTACACTGCAGCCTGATTTTTTTTTTTAATTTTGTGCACACAAAAAAGGTATAATTAAAACGTTTTTATTTATACCTTTTTTTCAAACAAAACCTCATTGGAAACACAGCGATTTAATCATTAACGTTGAATATTCATATTATAATTCATATTTGTAGCAACACAATTAATTTAAATTATCAATTAAAAATACTAAAAACCATAGCCATGAGCGTGTTTCGTGAAAGGGTTCTTAAAGATGGTACACTCAATCTACATTATGGGCATAATACACGAAAAGGATAATAATTGAACTTACTTATTTATTGAAGTGGGCAATATTGAAAACTGTATAAATAGGAATGAAATTAAATGAATATATCTTTTTTTTATTATATTCGCACATACTGTAAAACAGTTTATCTACCCACATATCATTAGTGCTCTAAAATGCGTTCAGAAACCGTAGGAAATGACCAGCATTACTACAACCAATTTTACTATGAGAACTTTCTTGTCTGTGGTAGTAGGTAAAATCTGTAATGTGTATTTTAGTATAGATTTTTGCGATTTTTGTAACGTTATGAGTTTAAATTTGGAACAGCTGTCATAACTCAAGTAGATCTCTATTAGGGATGTCACGAATGACGTTTTCGTCACATTCGCGAAAGCGAATGCGAATGCGAATATTAAGGATGCAAACCCATTAAAAAACTCAGTAAATCAGTCAGTTTTTTATTTCTCTAATTACCAATTTAACATAATATGGCAGTAGAAAGAAAAAAAATAGATCATACATAGGTTACAGTCTGTAACTGTACTGTACCATATAATGTCATTACGCAACACAACAATCACAGTAAAGCAAATTAGTGAAAACTAAAAATGCTCCCTCCCTATTGGTCAAAATGAATCACGTCATGCGGCTAGTGCGCTCTGCGCATGCGCGAGTCGGCAGCGGGCAGCCAGGGCGGGCGAAACTTGTCACGACCTGCACACATTCGCATTCGCCAATAATTCGCATCGTTTGATGCGAATGCGAATGTCGATGCGAATGTTTCAAATGATACGAATCATTCGCATATGCGAATGCGAATGCGAATATTCGTGACATCCCTAATCTCTATACTAGTATCCATAGATATTAAAACAGTTATCGATATGAAACGTCAATTCAGTATGATTTTTATATAAAGCGCACGAAATCTGATCTCAAGTGATATGAGAATAAAGACTTCATTCGTTTGTCTATGATTTTTTTAAAATATATTCGTTTTGACGGAGGACCGAATTTGCCGCCATTAATGTTGTTATTTATTTGTTTTTTTGGTGTTACGAAAGTAGAATTGTGAAAAGTTGTTTTTAATTTACATTTAAGTTGAAAATATGAGTAGAAGTGACTCCGAGAGCTATATGAATACTCCGCCGGATATTGGAAATGCAGCCACGATTGCAACAAATAACTTGTCAGAAAAATCGATAGCCAAATTTAGTACTAGTAAAAAAGTATAAAGATTTTTTAGATTGGATGATGAACAAACGCACGAATTTATTTGAATAAATATTTTTTTTCCTTCTGTATTTGTTCAAGTTTATTTTTTATTGCATTATTTTAGTATCTATGGCCTATTGATATTTTACAGGTAAGCACTAGTCACAATGCAGATCATTTCCCTACGGCTATTTCTGAACCCATCTTAGAGTACTTATGATATGTGTGTAGATAAAGTAGTGTATGCATCTGTACATAATTAGGCCTTAAAACACTCGTGTGATCCTATTACGAAACTCGCTGACGCTCGTTTTATAAAACCACACTCGTACTTTAAGGCCTCTCATTATGTAGCAGTTGCATAAACTACTATTGTTGGTGTCGCGTTTTGACAATAACATTCTTGTGCAACGTGATGCTTACTATTACTAAACTAAAGATAGATACAAACAATGTACAAATGAGGACTCAGTCACCATCCCGTGTTATTTTATTACCTACTTTGCTAAAGTCAAGTTTACATCCGTTTACCAATGGCTAGTTATTGACGTCCTCGTTGGTTCGACACAAGACATTACAGGTGCAATAGGGTCATTTTACATCTGACATAGTTTGTGTAAGCTTCTCCCTGTTGTATTTATATTTATTTGTGCTATTTATAGTTTTTAATTTCTGTGATTTATTATTACTGCTAAACGTAGTTTGCGTATCCTTCAGAAACCGTACGAGTACATTTTTCCGGGACAAATAGTAAGCTAATGCCACTCTCCCGTATTCCCGTTTATGGGTTTACGCTGTCCCCAATGAATCCGATTACTGCTAATGAAGGTTAGCTAGACCTACTTATTTCAAAGTTAGGTTCTAAAAATAACCATTGAACCCCTTCTATAACTATAAACAGCTTGCTCCGACTGGGACACAAAAATTACACAAAATACATAATTTGAGGTCAAATGTAACTGTGTAGAAAAAAACATACAAACAGTTTATAACTTATTATGCTTAGCATTTCAAAATAAAAACGACTCATAGGGTTAACTAGATTGTGTTCAAAAATTTAAAGCTACTTACGTAAAATTGTAACTTTGACACAGGAAAATACATATGTTCTCAGTCTACCCGTGACCATGGAAAGCTGGAAAGCTTCCGAAACGTCGGGAACTAAAATGAGATAATATACGCGATATAATCCGTTAAATTGTTTTATTTCAATGAGTAATAATCGCGGAAACAGAAGAAAATACTACGTACGTAAAGTTGCGATAGCTCAATTGGTCAGACACTTCTGCGTTGAGAAGGTCGCAGGTTCAAATCCTGCTTGCAATTTAGTAGGTACAATTGATTTTTTCCTTTAAAATCGAACTCTGTGTTATAATATTAATATAGTTTAGTAACTGTCAGTTGGAACTGTATTCAACTAACACGAGATTTCAGAGAAGGAGCCCGATGACGGATTACAAGGCAAATTCACCACAAATGTGTAATCCTAATGGCCTCGACTGACATAGGGCAACTTTAATATTGAAGTAGCTTTGCTTTGAGTTTATCCGCCATCCATTTTTTGATACGAATTTTGACTCGTTTCATCTTAAGAAGAAAAATTAAGTATATCCTTCCATAGAACACTTCTATAGCCCCAAAAATAATTAACCTTTGCAGTCCTCGTGCCGTGCGCACTGCGTCTCAATGCAACTCTAAGTGGCCGCGGATTGCATTCCAGTTGTTCCCCCGCCCCCCCCCTATAAATCCGATTATTACTAAGGAGGCCTATCAAGACCTAAGCAGTAAGTCAGGTTATAAATAAAAATACCAAAAGATCGGTTTTCATATTTTCCACATGACTAAATTCATTCGTGGTTCATTATAATAACAAGGTTACCGATGAAAACCTATATTTGTTTGTAAATTCGTAAATGAAATACGATAGTACACCAAACATGATAACAACAGCAGTCCAACGTCTCAACAATACACCATTGTCCACGCATAATAACCTTTTGTAAACTACTCATGCGACTGCGACATCTAAACCCAACTTAAGGCTGACCTAATGACGTCAGAATAACGAGGGCTATAATAACACGAAGATTCGTGAAAGCCTGAAAGTTCTTAACGTTACAAAAGGAGCTCATATTTTGCACGACGCCCATTAGAGGCGACGCGGTAAAAATCGCGACACGTGTAACTTTACGCCACAGATGGCCTGCCATTTACTGTTCTGTCTTACTTACCTGAAGCAGCGTTTGAACGTGTATGATTTACTCGACTAAGTGACTCAACTAAGAGAACTCGTGACACGTGTTACTTTACGCCACAGATGCCTGCCATTTGCTGCTCTTTCTTATTTACCTGGAGTGGCGTCGGAACGTAGATAATTTACCCGTCCAAATAGCTCGACTGATAGACTTTACAGGCAAAAATTGTGAATCAGGTAACTAGCCTTAGATGATGTGCTCTTAGCTGTTCTTTCGATTTTATCTGGGGCAGCGTTTGAACGTGTGTGGGCATTTTACTAGCACAAATAACTCGACGGATAGAAGTCACGAGATGTAACTTTATTCCACAGATAATAACGATATTTACAAAGCTAATAAAAAAACAAGGTATAATTTTACAAAAATATCGATATACATTCATGTTTTAGATTTCCCTAAGTTAAGCTCAGCGTCACAACCGCTAAGCTAAACAGATCATCAAATAAGTAGAGACCGCCGATTGGTAACCGTTAATTAATCCCCGTCGAAATTAGTTCGAAGTGTATGTTCTGTGACAAGCTTATCGCTTGTTCGTATGAGGCAATTTCCATATTTTTTTTGTTTTTCAAAGGTTTTAGGGTTGTGTTCAAGGAAATTGGTTCAACCGGTTGAAAATAATTAACTAAATAAATCTCCTAAATATGTGAGGTTTTTATCGTTCCACCGATTAGTTGTTCTACTTAGTGATAAGTAAGCGAGTCACTCGCCCCAGTACTCGCAAAAAAGAACGCAGCACAAAGCAATTCAGTGTCGTTCCACACAATGGGTGTCGGTTCAAATCTCGGCGTAACCGCACGATGGCGGGTTATATTTTTGAATCCCAACCCAACTAGTTGAAGAGTTTTTTCTGAATACGGTGTTGAGAATGTACAATGATCCATATTTTCACTGGGTTTTTCTTGAGGAAATTCTGTAGTTATACGTCATAATGAAATGTGTGTAAGTACATTGAACATATTCTCAAAAAAGTTGGTGACAATAATTACATTTTTGTGACAAGCTTTTATGGCCAACTGTACTTTTGTTTGAAGACCCGTCAACTACTTATTAAGAAGTTTTTAAAGAGCCCAAACTCGGTAGGATTGCATTCTTTTGTTACACAGTTCCTATGACCACCTTCTGGCTTCATCATCAGATCAGCTCGATGGTATCATGATATTGCATTGTCACCAAACTTACGTAAGTACGTAATATTTTCGTCTGTTTCCGCGATTATTACTCATTGAAACAAAACAATTTAAGCTTGGGATCCTGTAATACATCTCGTCAAGGAAAAAGCGATACACAGGACTGCAAAACCTTAATTTCCGAACGGTGTAAAATATCTTATCTGTTAAAAAGTAGTCTCTGTTTTTAAAATATTATAATTAGTAATGAGGTAGCCTGGGAGTTTTTCTTTGCAGCGTTTCTTTTCTCCTCAGTACGCCTCATTTGTGAAATGCTGTTTGGTAAATTATTAAAATAAAATAATTAAGCACTTCTGGCACATGTGTAGCTTAGGCCCATCTGGCATGTATGTACACCTTTATTTGTTTTTTCAAAAATGGGTAGTTCGCACAAATTGTAACTTTGACAGAGGAAAATACATCTTTTCTCAGTCCACCCGTGACCACGGAAAGCTGAAAAGCTTCCGAAACGTCGGGAGCTAAACTTGTTTTATTTCAATTACACGTAAGTATGCTTGCATAATTTTGGCTCAATCAGAAACCAGGAAATGGGTCAAATTTAACGTGCAAGATTTGACCCAAATAGCTAAACAGGGCAAGTTAAATAAAACCTTGTAAATTATATAATAATTTACAAGGTTTTATTTATTTAATAGCAGTATTTTACAGGAGTTAGCGGATAGGTACAATTGTCCCATCCTCTGTCACTGGATGGCACAGATCAGGACATTAGAGAGGTAATTAAATAATTGTGATCTGTGTCACACCACTCAAATAAAAAAGGGGGTTATGACTTTTTTTCTCCCGAGAACGATATTGCGGGCACCTTCTACTAACAAGATGAAATAGGTAGTGATACCTTTTGAAATAAATTGATGGATATATCAATATCCAATTAACACAATTTGCGCGGATATATATTAGAATAGTATGTAATATCAATTTTGACTCCAAAACGTGGTCCGATATTCTGGTACAATTAGTTCAAATTAAATTACACATCTGAAGTGAGTTTTTGCCTTGTAGTTTTTTCATTTAATAAAGATTAACGATTCGACACGATTGAATATTTACATCACTAGAAGAACGAAGGATTGAGTAGCATTTCGATAAAAATGGTTTGTAATTGGTTGCTGACTTCATTCTATCTTGCTCCTCCAGTGCCATTATGGCGGATTTAGAAATATTATTTACTTGCCGGGGACGCTGTGGCGTCCTACCGCTTAGCACACCGAAGATGGTAAAAACAGACATGCTTCCGTCAAAATTAAAAATTACGCTAGGCTACGCGCCTCTCGACACATTTTTCATCTGTTTTCCTGTATGAGACTGGCCTCCTCACCTTTTCTTTACTCCACGACACGTTACTACTATATACAACAAAGGCCTTCTAAAGTTCTTTACCTACATATACATCCAGTGTTACCTACGTAAATGTGTGTATAAACCTTCTTCTGTATCGTTGTTTAATTTGCCAAAGTGTATTCGGTGTAGGCACATCGCTGCGACAGACAGAACTAAGCGTACCCGAGTAGGTAACTCAGCTCAAATCCCAGCTTATTTCACGCATGCGAAAAGTCTAATTAACTTCATATATTAACATATAAGTGTATGAATGCGGGTTATATGAGGCTGCCGAGATTATACGGAGATACTTTTTTGTAGGAAATAACGCCGCAGTCTCAAGCCGCATTTTCGTAAGATTAAGCCGGCGTAGGTTTCTTAAGTTGATATTTTGTCATCTATTTTGTTATGTTTGCGGTATCTTTTATATGTCGAGTCATAAGTGTTGAGATGTTTGTAGTGATGAGGCACAGATTTATAGTCATACATCCGAGGAAATGGAAAGATCCTTTACAGGAACACCTTCGTTATTTTGTGTGCTTAGTAATTTTCGACCTGCTATTATATTGTATAGAATACATACATAATTATAAAAAGCCCGCCAAGTGTGAGTCGGAGTCGCGCAACGAGGGTTCCGTACAAAATATCTATGAAAATACTGTGTTGGCAGAGCACTCCTAAGTAAGATGTACGCGGTGTACGATCATTTTATATTGTAAACGGTCATAAAATTATACTGTTTTTAGTATTTGTTATTATAGCGTCAACAAAAATACATCACCTGTAAAAATTTCAACTGTCTAGCTATCACGGTTCATGATATACAGCGAATTATGTACCAATAGAAGAAATGAAAGACACATATCTACATCAAAGGTTAAGATCGTCATCATCATCAGCCTAAAGACATCCAATGCTGGACATAGGCCTTCCCCAAAAGCGCCAACATGACCGGTCCTAAGCCACCTACGTCCAGTGGACTGCAGCGACTTTCACCAGGACAGGGTGAAGTCTGTGTCTTCCAGTGCGTGGTCGGTACTCAAGAACTCGTTGACCCCAGCGGCCATGGGTTCTTAGAGCAATGTGCCTTTCCCATTGCCACTTAAATTTTGCTATCCTTCGGTCTGTTTCCCTGGTTTTTCTACGGTTGAAATGCGGAGTTTGAAGGATGAGGTGGCGGAAAGACATAGAAGCGACTCTTGACAACTGGTCGAAGAAGCATGGCATCTAAACGGGAGTTGTGGAAATCTAGAGAAGTTTTTGACCAACAGCGGGGCACTAATATAGGCCAACGTTAACACTAACGATGATCAAGTTGATTAAGGGCTACATGCGTAGTCCAGAGTTAACAAATTTAACTCCGAGTTAGATTTTAACTCCTGTCAGATTCATACCAGAACTGTCAAATTAACTATAGATTAAGTCTTAACTCTAGGTTAAAATTTTGGTGTAAGCCCGCCTAAGGTGTTAATGATTGTTTCTTTCACGCGCAACTAAATACAAAAGCTTGTTAAAATGAAAAAGCATAGCATTTAACCCTCTTTCCAGCCGAAAGAGGCTCACATAAATTCGGTTTCGAAAGCTTTATATCATGTAAACAGCATTGTTTATATTTGATTTGCAGATGAGAGGTGTGGGCGGATAACAGCAGCGTGCGGCAAACAGGCTTACCTTGCCGTGTGGGATATTAATGAAAAATAAAGGGTGTGTTGTGCATTTTTTACAAGCTTTATAATTTTACAGGAGCAGGCGACAATCTTACGAATAGACATTGCATTAGGGCAGGGGCCGGTAACCTTTTGAGTCGGAAAAGTTAAAAATTACAATTAACAAAATTACAAAGTTTTTACAGTCATAATTTCTTGCCAACAATAAATAGTACTTTTTGATTAAAAAAAAACTTTATAGCAGCAGCTTCACGTCCATAGATCCGCATGTGGCTCGGGAGCCGCAGGTTGCTGACCCCTGCCTTAGAGTGTTTCCACACCAATCGATCGATCTTCGATCGATGGTAGAATCGAATAATCGACGTCGATCGTTATTTTTTACAACACTACTCGATCCATGGCATCGGTCTATAATAGAATCGATTAGTCGATGTCGATCGATTGATTTACTACATCAAATGATCGACACTCATCTAACAGCCGGACGACATGTTTATTCGACGTTATAGCGATCTGTGGTTGATCAATCCGATGTCCGTCGATCAGACAAAGCTACTACACCAATTGATCAACGTCGATCGATGGCATCGATCAGAGGTTAATCAATCCGGTATCCATCGATCAGAAAAAGCTAGCGCACCAACTAATCTACGTTGCTCCATGCCATCAATCGACGAAGTTACTGCAAGTATAGGTACGGACAGACGTGCTAAAAAAAGCATGCTCATAGGCTTGCTTAAAATTGGCATTTGCAACTGTTCACATTTGCCAGCAATAAGCATGCTTGTTTTAAGCGTCATAAATAAGTATGCTCAAAGCAAACCTACGGACTGTTCAGACGCGCTCGGAGCACGCCCGCTCCTACCCGCGCCTCAGGTAGCATGCTCGAAAATCAAGCGGTGATTTTTTAGCACGCTCTACATAAGCATGCTCATTACTAGCAAGCAAGGTTCTTACACACGTGCTACTAATGAGCACTTGCTCAATAAAAGCATGATTTCGTGCTAGTAATGAGCACGTCTTTCTGTTATCTTATAGCTATAATTATACTGGCATGTAAGCATGGTTATACAATATTATTATCTGCTTATGGTTGGTAAAACAAAAAAGAGGGTTATGAGTTTTTTTAATTTGATTTGCAGGTAAGAGGTGTCAACGGATTACAGCAGCGAGCGGCAAACAGGCTTACCTTGCCGTGTAGGTGGTATTAATCAAAGGTGTGTGTTGTGGATTTAACGCCCTTTATATATACTTAAATAAAAAGGGACAGGGGACAATCTATATAAAAATGGACCTTGACTTCAATTTGAACATGCTTTTACTACGGGTAGCATCAATGATGTAACATTAAAAGAGGTAGATACGTTATACGGGCTCCGAAAATGGCACACCAAAATGACGCCAATTGGTAATCCTTAATTCAGTCTCGCGCACAGAGTACTTTGTTTTATATTGGATTATGCGTCAAATAAACAAAAATGCCGTCATGCATAATGAGATTTTGCATTAATTACTCAATAAAAGCGTCTAAAAGCATTTACAATTAATGTGTTAATGCAATATTATCTGATGTATGTGTGCATTTGGCGATTTTTACACTTGGATTATCGTGTAGGTAACCTATCTATTTCTTTTTTATATAATATCATTAGGTAGTATATGAATGGTAAGTTCTCTGGTTCACAGGAGGGAGCGTGGTTTCGTACCCTACACCTTACTACACAATGAAGTATTTTATAATAGGGAGCTCGTAATAAAAACATCATATCTAAATTACAACTGATTATCTAGAATATTATAAAGATCATATATTTTTTTGTATGTTTTTAGGTGTCGTTGTGGCTCCAACACGCCGAAACGGCTAAACGGATTTCAATTATTTTTAGAACACGGGTAGTTGGACATTCACAAATGGTATAGGATACTTTTTACTGGAGAGATTTGAAAAAAAAAAAGAAGACGTGTTATGACTTTTTCTCCTCCGCGAACGACACGCACGGTATCTTCCGGTTCGTGGTCGGCTGGTCGCTGTTTATGAACCCTTCAAGCATATAAAAGTCGTCACCATCGTCAGCTACAAGACGTTGACTGCTGGACATAGGCCTACCGTTAAGGACTCCACCGCAAGAGCGGTCGTGCAGCACCCGCATTCAGCGGACTTCAGTGCATCACAAACGAAAAAACGCATGCAGCGTATTTCCGTTGCCGTCGGTAGTTTAACAAATAAAACTAAGCGTTTTCATTTTCGCCAAGCGCAAAACGCCATTTTACTGTGAAATTAAAAACCTTTGTCTCCGTTTTTCCGTGAGTTATTCTAAACTTTACGCCGAGGTGAATCGTGCAGTTTAACCTTTCCAGACATTACTTTTCCGGAAAATCACGGAACTTCGCTGTTTAAACTCTCTGCACTTTCCCTACACCATAGCAAGATACTAGAAGGTGGCGTGAAAAAAGACATATCTCTCTTTTTTACTTCAGCGTTGAGTAAAAAGTATCCTATAACCGTCTGGTAACCCAGCTACCCGTGTACCAAAAATAGGAGAAATCCGTTTAGCCGTTTTGCCGTGATGAAGCCACAACAACACATACAAACATACAAAATAACAAAACAATGCGTTTCAGTGACGTTCAAATAGTCCGTAACAGTCATATTTTTGAAAATATCTTCAATGTACAGACATTACATTTGTAAAAGTTTATAATAGTACTACAAGGCGCCCGCAACTTCGTTCGCGGAGGAGAAAAAGGCATAAGCCGTCTTTTTTTTCTTCAACAAAATCAGGGAGAAAGTATTCTATAACTATCTGTGGATACCCAGCTAGGTACCCGTGTACCAAAAATAGTTGAAATCCGTTTAGCCGAATTGGCGTGATGAAGACACAACGACACGATATTTATTTTATTTCAGTCATCTTCAATGTACAGACATTCCAATTTTACAATTTTATAATAGTTTATATAAACATCATTATCATATCACACTGTTTTAACGAATCAAAAATCATTAGGCATCAATTACAGTATTCGTCAAGTTGATCAGATTGACGGTTAGTAATCACTTACATTAATTTAGCACTAACACTAATTATATAATGTTTGTATATATTTTTTAATGAGAAAACATCGCATATATTTTATACAATATTGATACAAAGATCTAAGCAGAAAAGAAAAATTAATTGCGTTCCACTGCAGTCTAAGCCGGTATATAACAGAGACGCTGGTTGGATTCCGGCTTAGATTGCAGTGGATCGCAATATTTTTGTCTTTTCGACTAATTATATACTTTGGCGTTTTATTATATCAATTCGTTATAATTAATTTTAGCTCTTATAAATTGTATTGTATAACGAAATGGACCTGGGGCTAGACCCTAAAGTTACTTAGTTAATCTCGGATGGGATTCAGTTAAGACAAGTCAAGTCACGTCAAGTCATGAAAAATTCATGCCATAACATATGTATATTTTTAATATTTGAATTCTAGAATTCAAATAAAAAGTTCAAAATTTCTGAATAAATGTATTCCGAATTTTTTATCACGAAAAGTCCCGACAAATAAAGCCTTTCAAAATAAACTCCATTCTTACGTTTGCATTCTTCTAAAATAACAGACAAAGATTTCCCAAGGCGTGTTTAATTTTTTTCTTTTAAAAAGAGACTAAGGCGAGGTAATGCAAGCTTCCATGTTCAGGAGAACACTTCTTTTCATTACCCATGAGACACTTCGGCAGGAGGTACTGGCCGGTAAGAAAATGCTGTTCATAATATTCAATAAAAGAAAATTAAAAAGTAGAAAATCGTTAAGATAACGTTTATATTAGCAAACTAAATACTTATACTTCGTTCCTTGAGGACAAAAAGTCACAATCCCTCCTTTTTTTCATCAGCGTAGTTGGGTAAAAGTATTCTATAACCATCTGTGGATATCAAGCTATCCGTGTGCCACAAATAGTTGCAATCCGTTTAGCTGATTTGACGTGATGAAGCCACAGCGATACATACAAAAAACCCAAAAAATATCGTTTCAGTGACCTAATAGTCAGTTACAATATGTTTTTTAAAATATCTATAATGATATTGAATTTTCACAACTTTATAGAAGAAAAGAAGTGGATATGTAGTCAGCTAAGCAATGGTTTCACTACAACCAAGAGCTTAGTTTGGGACTAAGTCGGTTGGCGTAAGGTCTCCTGATATTTATTACTTGAGCAGTTGTGTACGCAACAGTACGGCTGCACCTCGTGAGATAGTGTTAACTAGCGCACGTCGACAGGAGACATTTTTACACAAAACCGATTGCGCGCGACAGTACTAGAGAAATAGGTTTTATTTTACAAAAATAGGAGCTGCATTCAAGGAGTCTTTGATTGTTTCTCAAGTTAAATGGAGTTTCTTCGAAGTTAAAGTGTTGTAAACCCGAGTATCATAGTTTTTCATTATACGTTAGCGTTATAGTCAGAGAAATATTTTAAGTGTTCATAAAGTTATTCCTAGAAATATAGAGGGTGGGCCAAAATTTTTGCAAATAGCAACACTGACTATTTCGGAAACAGTCAGAATGAGCTGCGGGAAACTATAGGTCATTTCGTGCAATTTTATTTATAATGGAGCGTTTTACGGGAAAACAACGGGCTTTTTGTGTTAAATAGTTTTATAGAAAGATGATGTGATAACCGCGGTCCCTCGCAGCATGTGTCAGTGAGTTTTCCAAAGTTTGCGTAGTCAATTGCACGAGTAACATCGACGAGACGGAGGACATATGCATGATATAATTTTTAAAAAATAAATTGGAATTATTTGTTACTAGGTTAAATAAATAAAATATAGTAAAACATGTAAAGTTTAATATTAATCGATGTTTCAAATGTCCAAAAAATTTAAAGTACACCCTATATTAGTAGAAATAAACGATCCCTAGTCTTTATCGAGTGGCAATCGCGTTCAGGGCGACAAGGTCTCCTACAAGGTGGACCGATGATCTGGTGAAGATCGCGGGAAACAGTTGGATGAGGGCGGCGTATGCCTCGTCATTATGGAAATCCTTGGGGGAGGCATTTGTCCAGCAGTGGACGTCCTTGGGCTGATATGATGATGATCATGATG
This sequence comes from Hedya salicella, assembly GCA_905404275.2. Taxonomy (NCBI): domain Eukaryota; kingdom Metazoa; phylum Arthropoda; class Insecta; order Lepidoptera; family Tortricidae; genus Hedya; species Hedya salicella. The sequence goes on along the minus strand of FR990106.1, from coordinate 6,004,102 downwards.
AATCTTTCTATTTCGACCAACAGAATTTTTTAGTAGCTTCTGTGATTCATTAGCCAGAGGCCGGAATTCTCGTGGCACTTTGGAGCTGTCATAGGGATTTCTCAATTATCGACTTCCGATATTCATATTATATCGATCCATTATAGAACACAACGTATTAAAGAAGATAGAAAGTAAAGGTAAACAACAGGCGGGTAAAGAGCGATCTCCTAGAAATAACCTTTCGATACCAACTTTTTGGTAAAATTTTAAATTGGAATTATAATAATATCTTATGAGGTTTTCGTGATCATTACTCATTTAAATAAAACAAATTTAAACAGCTCGAAAATCGAATCGCTATGACAGCTCAAAAGTGCCACGAGAATTTCGGCCTCCGTTCATTCGTTAACAGCTCCTAATTCTATGACTATTATAAAGTTGTCATAATGAAATGTCTGTACAGTCGAGGAATGAAAAGGCTTATCACTTCTCATCCTTAATATCATCCCATAGAGTCAAAAAGTGATCAACCTTTCCATTTCTCGACTATACATTGAAGATATTTACACAAAAATGATTGTAATGGACTGTTTGGATGTCACTAATGGAATGGAAAAATATATTTTTTGGGTCTATTGTATGTTTGTGTCGTTGTAGCTTCATCATGCAAAATCGGCTTAACGGATTTCAACTATTTTAGGAATACGGGTACCTGGGTATTCACTGATGGTCATATGATACTTTTTACCCGAATACGTCGACAAAAATATAAGGGTTATGAGTTTTTTCTCCGCGAACGAAGTTGCGGGGACCTTGTAGTCTAGTATAATAATTATAAACGCAAAACCTTCTTGAAGATATGACATACCTCGTCTCCGTCTCCAGGTTTATTTTCGGAATTAGCTCAACAACTACAGATAAATAATCATTTTTGTCTGTTTGAAAAAAATATCTTTGGGTCAATTTCAGAGCGTTTCAACCGCACTCATTAGTATCACCGCATTAATGGTGCCTTCTATTGCAGATTCGAATGAGATACTATACCTTCTGTGTAGAGGTACTCTACAAAATATCTCAAAATGCTATTCGAATCTGTAATAGAAGGCACCATTAATGCGGTGACACTAATGAGTGCGGTTAATACGCTCTGAAATCGACCCTTTCGAGCCCAGCAACATTGACACTTCGAAGTGATGTTAATCTATGGTTTATCTATATTATCTGTGGCGTGTTTGTTTGTAACGCGGCAACACTGACACTTGCAGTGCCCTCTAATTAACGTCACGCGTCGCGCGAATGGACAGGCTGCCGACATAGCCAGTGATTTATTATCTTAGTTATCTATTTATTTTAAAATTTAGCAGTGTTTATGTTGCATGCATGAATGTTAGTGGCAAATAATTGAAACGAACGAACCCCTAACTACTTGCTTGAAATGTAGGATTGAACTCATTTATCATTTATCTTTGAAACAAAATTTTATATACTTAATTGATTGAAATTGTAACTGTATTCATTTGTGTACACCTGGAAAGGTAAGGTTTGGAGAAACTATATTTTGTGCAACTGTTATGACATCTGCACTTGACCCGAATTCCTCACGCCATAAATGATTATAACTTGAAGGTGCCCGTAATTCGTTTGCGGAGGAGAAAAAGTCATAACCCCTCTTTTTTGTGAGCGTAATACAATATAGCCTGTATGACCGATTTGGCGTGATGAAGCCACAACGACCCATACAAACATACAAAATATCCAAAAAAAACAGATTCAGTGACCTCGAAGTCTTCAGTTACAATATTTTTTTGAAAATCATAGAATGTTCAATTGTGCAAACATTTCAATTTAACACCTTTATCCTTACTATATTATAAACGTGAAAGTATGTATGTACGTTCCACTTAATCTCAAAAACTACAAAACAATTTTTTTATGAAACTTTCCAGTTATGTACCTTATGTATCAAAATTGGACAAAGGCTATAATTTGTGTCAAATTTCATCACTTCTAGGGACGACAAAGGGGGTGAGACTTTGTAATCTATAAATTGCATCTATATGCGGACGAACTCGCGGGCAACAGCTAGTATAAATTAAAATAAGAATGATGACAGGACAGAGAACAGGAGGTGGTAACAGGACAGTTACCAAAAGCAAGCGAGCGATTAGATGCATATCATAGTATACTTCTTATTTCTGAAATGGCTTAATTAGAAGTTCATGTCAATTTGAGACTCTGTGACAATATTACGAAGTCTCAAATTGACGTTGTTTGTACTTCTGTCATTTCAGTTGTATCATTTATAACATTGTGCAACGTATCAAGTTCGTATCCAAGGGTTAAAAACACATAAGTGTTGTTACACAAATGCTGATGTTATTCTAACAACTGAGCATATTATTTTGAATTATAGCCAAAAACATGTTCGATCAAGTCATATTTCAGGCGGAACAAAAAACATTTTCCTCAAATGAATTTAAGATCATCATCATCATCATTGCAGCCAATAGGACGTCCACTGCTGGACACAGGCCTCCTAAATAGATTTTCACATGGGCCGGATAGAGGCGACCCGCAACCCTAACCAGGTCGTCCAACCACTTTGCGGGTGGCCTTCCCACGCTGCGCTTTCCGGTACGCGGTCTACACTCGAGAACCGTTCTGCTCCAACAGCCATCGGTTCTTCGGACTATGTGCTCTGCAAATTGCCGCTTCAGTTTTCTAACCCTGTTTGCTATGTCGGTGACCTTGGTTCATCTACGAATTTCCTCATTTCTCATTCGATCTCGTAGAGATCCCGTGCATAGCCCTTTCCATAGCATACTTAAGATAGTAAACATTAATCCCAAGCCGTGTTAATTGTCTAACAACTCGTACCGAGCTGCAATAATTTCTGCGAACTATATTGACGCTTATTTATTACCGAAACCGATATGCCGATATGCCGTGTAATTAGTTATCGGCTGTGATTACTCGTATTTGGTGCGACTTTACGTCACATACTGTTAATCTGTAATCCTTGTTAAGAACAGCGCCATCTATCTACCTTCAATATAACTCGGTACCTAGATGGCTTGATTAGCATAGTAAGAAATATAGATTATAAGATAGTTAAGTTACTAATTCACGGCGTATCTCATAGGGGGTGGGGGGGGGGGGGCATCAATTATACTGATTAAATCTACTATTATAATCTATTAAAAATGAAAATGTCTGTACATTTAATATATGTTCGAAAAAAAAAGTGAAATTTATATACCATATAACCATCTGTTGAAACCCAGCTACCCGTGTATTAAAAATGGTTGAAATCCGTTAAGCAGATTAGGCGTGGTGAAGCCACAACGACACATACAAATATACAAAAAATATAAAATAACATTTTCGATTCTGTGACCTACAAATAGACCGTTTCACTTATTTTTTTGAAAATATCTTCAATGTACAGACATTTAATTTTAACAACTTTACAATAGTACTAGAAGGCGCCCGCAACTTCGTTTGCGGAGGAGAAAAAGTCATAACCCCCTTTTTTTTATTCAGCGTAGTCGGGTAAAAAGTATCCTATAACCATCTGGAGTTACCAGCTACGCGTGTACTAAAACAGTTATAATCAGTTTAGCCGATGTGGCGTGATGAAGCCAAAACGACACATACAAACATATAAACAATCTAAAAAAAAGAAACGATTTAGTGACTTCCAAATAGTTACATTTTTTTTTATATTTTCAATGTGCGGACTTTTCATGTTTACAACTTCATAATAGTATATATATGTCGTCAAAACACTGGCGTGTTTCAGGGATTTATCAAATCACTAAACAAATCTGGTGAAATGACAAAACGAGTTGCCTTTTGTCATTAAAAAAAGAGTCAAAAAGATTACATTAATTACTTTTTTTTTAATTATACACAAAACATAAAATCAGTAAAAGAGTTCTTCACTAACCTGAACGTCAATAAACAAAATTTTATATGAAGTAATAAATCATACTGTAGTGCTCTATCATTTCGCAAAATTGGGTATAAATATACTAAATCATGAGATGGTTATGATAAATATTACAAAAGGGAGAAAATACATATTTTGTATGCGATTAAAATATTATTAATAGAAAAAACAGGTCGATTGTCGTGAACACTCCATTGCAGAAACTTAACATGCAAACTACAACTTATCCGTCCAAGGGAACAAAATATAATATTACCTTATGTTAAAAAATGAGTGATTACCGCACATGTACATTTATACAATCAACTCAACCCTAAAAAGTTGAAAGCCTATAAGTTAGCTCATTACCGACCCAATTTCAATGCCCTTTGATCATCGAGTTTTAAACAAGCTCCACTTTTGTCCACGGACTTTCTTTTCCCCTCTAACTATTTATATATATTCGTCTGCTCGTTATGTGCTTCCGGATTTCAAAGAACTCTTTTAATTTATTTGACATATTTTGAAAGCCGCTTTAGGTGTCCCGAGTAAAGGCCTGCCCTTATATTTTACAACCGACTTTATGCGGGATCGCGATACTTTTTGTGAAAAACGTCCAGATCATTTCGTTATCAAGAATAAAGTATACGACTAAAACATTGATTGACTTAATGAAAATGTATTCGTAGCATCCGCATTAATCAAAAGGAGTTCACTATAATGGACAATAGCTTCGCCCAAATAACGCCACCACAGACGATTTTGTAATCAATATTAACTTATCTTTGTGGCAACCATATTTACAATAACTATTATGATTAATGAGAAATAATGCAAAGACAAGTAAATTTTATTTAAAATGGGTTTCATATAATGTAGGATACTTAAATGGGACATTACAAAAAAACCCTATTTCTTTTAAGAAATTGCAAAATGTTATGTTTTTTTTTCTACTCAGGATCATGAATACTATTTCATCCTGATAGAAGAAAAAAGTGTAAATTTTAATTCTATTTTCTTTTTAATTCTATTTCGTTTCTTCATTGTATATGATTTTCGACATATTCTATTGAAATAACGGAACAGAAAATATAAAACTCATATGAACTTTTTGGGATACTTTCGTTCTCCTACCAGGATAAATATACTCATAACTCTGACTAGAAAAAACATGAAATTTCCAAATTATGGAAAAAAAACGGAGGTAGGTTTTTTATACTATGTTCCAAATGGCACTATTGAAAACCTGGAGAGTAGTAGCCCATATACTATCGCCTCAAATCGATTCGTTGCTCAGTTGTTGCGTAAAAGGAAGAAAAGCGCGGAAAAAAGTAGGTGGCCGTGTTTTTTGGGTTTGAATTTTTTTTTGAGTGTTGAACTGGAAGAAAATAAGTATCCCAATATTTCCGATCCCACTGCTCCTTTTCTGTACACACTTTTATGAAAAGTCGAAAATAATTATTATATTAAGTTATAAGCTCAATACCTACACATTATAGTATTGTTTTTTCTTTTATTTAAATTATTTTAACAAAGACTTAATGCAAGTATTCAGAACGAATACTTCCAGAGTAATAAACCAATGTATGTCTTAGTGGAAACTGTTGAGGAGCTAGATGCACGTTTATTTGATAATTTCTATGTTTAATACGTGTCTATCTATGTTTGCTCTCCAAATAAAGATAATACTCAGAAAAAAAACATGTGACCTAACAACTTTTTCTGGAAACATCCAAACACCAACAAAAACAAATTCGCATTTACAATATACGAGTATGTGTGTGCTCTAAAAGCACTATGCACTTAATTTCCAGAAATACACAAGACTAATTAAAAGCACAAAGCTTTAACACAACGGCGGTTTTGCGAGCACAAGAGTGTCGGCGTACTCCGACACTACTCGAGAGCTAGTGATGTGCCAAATTCTTTGAGGCTGAGGTCCGAAAAGTGAGACGTGGCCTTGTGTTACGTAATTGTGAAGTGACGTAACAGTGTGATAAATTTAACTATACTATAAAGAAACTTTACTCGAGAGTTAGTGATGTCCCTAATTCTTTGAGGCTGAGGTCCGTAAAGTGAGAAGAGGCCTTGTGATACGGAATTGTGAAGTGACGTAACAGTGTGAAATATACTAAAAAGGAACTTTACTGTAGAGCTAGTGACCTCCCAAATTCTCCGCTCGTGGTTCAATTTTAGATTTCTTTGCTTATTCGGATTTCAATTAAAGCACCCTAGTAACAACTTTGCAGCCTTGCATAGCAAATGAATATTGTAGCGCTACCCACTAACATAGACAAATGCGGACACGGGTGAAAACTTGGTACGAGCAAATCGCCCACCTCGGGGGTTTCTGGTAGTGGAAGTGTTCAAATCTATCCTTCTACCTGTCTCGAAGTAACATCACTACTGTTTGTGTACATCCCTAAGAGGAGCTCGGAGAATTGAAGAGTCCTCGGCGAAGCCAAACGAGACGACGCCTCTGATCAAATGCTCTTCATCTTTTAATGACCACGCCATTGAGATGGTAATACAAAGATTGAAATGGACCAGTAATGAGATTAGGATTAAAGAGATGATTGAGGTTTTTATTATTGAAGGCTCTGAGGATTTTTTAGGTTACCTATTGAAATACGCTTCCTTAGCCTTCTAACTTTCTTCTACCTTTTGTACAAAGACCTAAATTATTTTTTCAAATGTTTTTGTATTACTGAAGGTTACTTTACCAACAACAAAAATGGTAACTTTAGGCTATTTCTAGTACGAGTTGTAAATAAATACATGATGTGCGCGGGACACAACATTTATCTTTTTCACTAACATAGAATAACATTGATTATCATCTTTGAATAACTATTGTTTTAATTGAAATAAAACAATTTAACGGATTATATCGCGTATATTATCTCATTTTAGTTCCCGACGTTTCGGAAGCTTTCCAGCTTTCCATGGTCACGGGTGGACTGAGAAAAGATGTATTTTCCTCTGTCAAAGTTACAATTTGTGCAAACTACCCTTTTTTTGAAGAAACACAAATAAAGGTGTACATACATGCCAGATGGGCCTAAGCTGTAAAGACAGTTACACATGTGCCAGAAGGGCTTAATTATTTTATTCCATAGAACTCGATTCCCACCGAGTTACCCATTTTCAGACAGCTAACTATAGTATAATGGAGTTAAATCGAGCCAAACTAGCTACGGTTTGTCTATGGCTAGTGTTTGACACCACGCCACTGGTATCTACATATTTATATTTTCTACTTTAACTGTCTTTCACTTTTTCTTCCTTCTTTTACATGATCAAAACCAAAAACTATTTCGACTAATTGAAATTGTATTCGATTACATCGGGCACTGCTAGCATTTTAAAGGTAACTAAACAATCGAAACAGAAGTTTAGATGTGGATATATTTCTCTATAAAACAGAATTCTATATTCGCTATGTAATCAGTGTTTGCTTGCTATGATTCTGTATTATTAAAACGCGACGTTTCCGGCAATGTTGTTTAGACATCAGAATAACACATTAATAAATTGCAGGTCTGTGGGGACGAAGTCGCTGTTAACAGCTAGTAAGTAAATAAAATAAACCATCATACATTTTTTAAGCTTCCTTAAAAATAATTTTAATGATTTTTGATGAACCGTATTTAAATATTATCTTGAACCGGATTTCCGCAAATGGTGTGACAACGACAAAATATTTTCAGAAATAGCCGCCTTTAACCTTAATTTGGCAAGAGTTAAAAAAATATAACAATTCAAGGCTCACTGAATCCGAAAAGTTATATAGATCTTATTAATTAAGACACTAAAAATCTGTGTAAAATTTGTTCATCTTGCCAAATTAAGGGTTTTGGGCTGAAGAAAATTCGACACTGGAAATCCAAGGAAAATAAAAACAATACCTAACTATACTTTTTGTTTTACAAATATCATGATAATAATCACAATATTTGCAATTTATTAGTGGATCACTCCTTTGTGTCTGATCTTTGTTTATAATACCTAACTATATTACAAGTTGAACACAAGTGCACGAATAATATTAACAAGTGAAAGCGCCACGAAACGAAGCAAAATAATACGAAGCGAAATTACACTTCGCAAGCAAACTGTGGTAATCGCAAACAATTTTGAAACAAAGAAGATTGCAGTGATTCGCAAAATTATGCAAGCTCACAAGTGAAAGCGGTTGTCAAAACAAATTCTTACAATTAGTTTGATCAAGGACAATTCAAACAAGAGGACTGTCAATTGCCATACTTTGCCATACTTTGGATTGTACCCCAGCCGTAAGGAGATATTTAGGCAGTTACAAACTATATGGCGCTTAAAAACTTTTTAAAGTTGTTATAATTGAACAAAGAAACATAGCACAATAACAATTAGTTCGTAAACAGTTAATCTATACTATTATAAAGTTGTAAAAATGAAATGTATCTACATTGAAGATATTTTCAAAAAATTGATTGTAACGCACTATTTGGAGGTCACTAAAACGAAAAATATTTTTTTTGGATTTTATGTAAGTTTGTATGTGTCGCTGTGGCTTCATCACGCAAAATAGGCTAAATAGATTTCAATAATTTTTGGTCTACGAGTAGCTGGGTATCTCCAGATGGTTATAGGATATTTTTTACCCGACTATGCTGAAGAAAAAACGACGGGTTATGACTTTTTCTCCTCCGCGAACGAAGTTGCGGGCATCTTTTAGTAATAAATACAAACGAAAACACATAAGGACAAGCTTTTTGATGAACATTGTATTGTCTTCAAAGAGGAAATGGAATGCAAATCAAGATAGCCTCAAAAAAACCTTACTTAGTCACCTAAAGAAGAATCAACGTAATATAAAAAACAGTGAGTTTACCAAATTGAACACTAGTGCAGGAATTTTAATAACAAACGAAAGCGAAATAATACGAAGCAAAATTACACCTCGCAAACCGTGGTAATCGCAAACAATTTCGAAACGAAGATTGCAGCAATCCTCCATATTGTCAGAAGCGGTGCAAGCCAGGAAATGTCAATGCAATAAAATTAATTAAGTGCCGGTATTACTGGGTACTTTGGTCTACATCTCGAAATTCAAGGCCAGAGGCAAGCTACATAAGTCGGTTTTATTCCAATTTATCCTGAGTGGCGGCATGATAGAAGACCAAAGGCTTCGTCGTGGATTAAATATTTAATACGCTTTTATGAAAATAAATAGCACATATACATAAGCAGTAGTAGTAGGGCCCAAGGCCCAAGGTGAACAACAAACTTCCCGTAGAAATAAAAAAGATAAATAGTAAGTATTATCAAGGAGACACGTTTTCAGAGTATGTTTGTAACAAAACTGATATTGGCTCCTCGAGCACTCATTATATGTTTTTTTTTTCGAAATAAGAATCAATTCAATATAACGGTAATAAATAAATTTAATATGACTTCACTACTAACTTCGTTCGCGTAGGAAATTTGTTTAGCCGTTTTCAGGTGATGAAGCCACAAAACACATACAAACATAAAAATATTAGTCTTTAAATAGTCCGTATCACCTTTTTTCTTAAATATCTTGAATGTCCAGACATTTCATTTTTACAACTTTATAATAGTATAGATAATGAAATATTTTGAATATCTACACTATTATAAAAATGAAATGTAGTATTGAAGATATTTTCAAAAAAAATATTGAAACGAACTATTTGGAGGTCACTGAATCAAATTTTAACTTTTCTTGGTACACGGGTAGCTGGGTAACTACAGATGGTTATAGGATACTTTTTACCCGACCACCCTCAAGACGAAACGAAGGGTTATGACTTTTTTCCTCCACAAATGAAGTTGTGGGCATCATCTATTAATCAATGAATAACTATGACTATGACGTTAGTGGGTGTAGTCAAGTGAATTTTACACAGCTCAGACAATAAGTGAATGGAATTTGACCCAAAGATACCAAATTACAAAGATAAAGGGCTCGACACCCAATAATGAAATAACTCGTGTATTACCAGGATCTAATCTATTCTAACCTAAAAAATATAGGACCTTTGTTTCGGTCACAACCCCGAAGAGTCCTACATTGTATTTTTCCTGATGACGGGATGGGATTTGGGCTCAGTCTTATATATACATTTATTAAATTTTACGTCTATATCTATGTAATAATATACCACGTGGTCCATCACCGATCCGCTGGACACACACTATCAAATCAATCACTAAGGGCTACTTGCACAGTCCAGAGTTAACGAATTTAACTGCAAGTTTCCTTTATTTTCATATAAATTTAGAAATAATGAGACAATTATATTACAGTAAAAATTAACCTAAAAATATAATTAAACTAAAACAAAATAATTCTAAACTAAATCTAATGGACTGAAAATGGACCCTGCGGTATTGTACCGAAGATGCTGGCGGTGATTCCTCGCTGAATCGCAAGACTGATTTTTTGAGCGAGGAAACCGCCAGCTCTCCGGCCGCCAGTGACTTCTGTAAGCCTCTTCGAAACGTCTTTGAAGATGCTCCAAGTTAGATTTTAAGTCCTGTCAGATTAATACCAGAACTGTCAGATTAACTCTAGGTTAAGTCTTAACTCTAGGTTAAAATTTATTTGCAAGCCCGCCTAAGGCTCCTGTTACAGAGTGCGCTCGCCATGTAACCAAAATAAACCGGTGGAGAAAAATCGCGAAAGCAGCAACTAAAGAAGTAGAAGACTCCACGACGAATTTATATAACTTACACGATGTGAATCCTTTGTTTAAAGAAGCAGGAAATTATAGTCATCGGGAAAATGCTAATAAAAATAGCGAATAATTAGCGCTAATGAACTTTTGTACCGTGGCTATACAAATCGCTCGCGTTTGCAGTTCGAACCAACATTGAAGTGAAAACAGGGATCTGTAAAAGTGAAGCTGGAGACGTAGATTGCGACTCACGAGTGTAAACCCTCCAAAATCCAAAGGACATACAAACATTCGTCGCTCAAAGTCTCTTACACCGTTTTACTTTCACAGGATTGTGTATACGTTGTAATTTGTAGGAAACTTCTCGAAATAAGCACGCGTGGGTGCCGCTCGTTACTTTGCATTGATAAGGGTTGATTCTGAGCCCGAGTATGGGAAATTTGCCATGAAAATTTCAACTGTATACAATATGTAATTTTAACGGATTCGAGCTAAACGTGACTTTGATGTGAGTTTTTTATTGCTTAAAAGGTGAAATTAGGTCAAAGTCAAAGTTGTAAAGTTGTTATTTAGTTTACTTCTGTGAAAGTTGAAAACCTATTAGGCCTAGAGTTTTTTGGCCTCGAATAGTATGGCCTAGATCAGTAATGAACCGATTTTACTGCGGCCTTAACATTGATTGATAATTATTTTATCAATTTATATGTATGTGGTTTTCGAAGACTGTGCACACTTATATATTTATTTTAGATTGAATATCCTGTCCAGTCTAAAGTTCTTTAAACATAAGTAGATGTCACATATTCTGCTAATAAACTTTGAGCACCTTTACACATTTAACAGATAAACAAAACTTTCGACACAGAAAATATGTTTTTCTCAATCTAATCATCAGCACGAGCGCTGTAAAACTTTGGACTCATCAAGAACTCAAATGAGATAATATGCGCGATATATATGCGTTTAATCATCATCATCGTTGTCATATCATCCAAAGGACGTCCAGTGCTGAACAAAAGCCTTACCCAAGGATTTAATATATATAAAATTAAAAAGGTTTCTTGCGATTTTCAATAGCTCATTAGTCCACCTTGTTGAGGGCCTTCACACGCTGCATCGTCCTATACGCGGTCACCACTCAGCCTCAGCAGCCAGCGGTTTTAAGAAAGTGCCCCGACAACTGCCACTTTCAATTGTTTTCTTTAACTGAGTGATAATCGGAAGCCGAAGAGAATATTTCGAGCATATTACGATTACATGAAAATACTTTATGTCAATTCCCTAAATTCTGCATAATAAAGCCAACGGAAATCGAGTTCCACGGAAGCTCCATTGCAAAAGACCAACCCGGCATGTCAACAACGAAGCCGCATTAAACCGCACTATGCATTTAAGATCCCTTTGTGCATTAATTGACTGCGCCAAATATTGGCTCAAACACACCAACATTGGCGACAAACAACCGCGCAAGTACGCAAACACGCCGCACTAGAATATGGAGCATTATTAAGCAGGACTGGAACACTGTCATTACGTACTGTTTGAACAGGGATTAAGGTATTTTCCCGATATACGAGTATGACGCTAAATTGGAAAGCAAAGAAAATCTTAATTTTGCCCGACAAGTGTGTCATTCCATTTTAGCTTCGCGTAGCGCGACACAGCATCGTCCGTCTTTCTCGCACTGCATTGAAAAAAAGAGACAGATATATGTGCGGCGCTACAGTCGTGTGTCATTATAAAGATTTAAGCTCATTACGGTAAATAACTTGAACGTGGGCTGAGGAACAGGCGGAACAAAGTCACAGTGATTTTTTTTAAACTGGTACGACAGTCACGCCGAATGAAAGGTAACGCTTTTCCCCATTGATATTACTGATAATAATTTAATTCTCTTATAATATCCTTCAAATGAGTCGAAAAAAGGCTTTGCCAACAACATGTCAGTCGTAACGAACCGAAATGTTTTACTCAATTAACTTCAAAAGGCTTTTATGTTCAGATGAAAAAGATCAAACATACCAAGCAAACCATAATACGGACGACTCTTGTCAAAATGCCACTGTTAATTGGTTTAAGATATTAAAATAATCACTAATTAGACGTTAAGGTAGAATTAGGGTTACCAGATATTCCGTATTTTGCCCCATATTTTGGGCATATATTGTTCCATGTCCCGTAATTTGGCGACACTAACACGAGACAGAATGATGTCCCGTAATATTATGATTAAATTTACAAATTGTTATATCTATATATAAATTTTACATAATGTTTTTCTTTCAATTCCTTCGCACCATAAATATTTCATAGGTATGATGACGGGGTATGATAATCAAAATTCTAATAAGTCAGACAGTTATATCATAAAAAATATTGGACGGGTACGTATTTATTGCTTATTCACAATAATAAAATAATACTCAGGTAAATCGTATTAAAGTATAGGAGTGGGACTCGCGACATTTTGACTCAATGTATCGCCTGCATTTTTGATTACGTAAAGAAAGAAAAAAATACGTCTCCAATATTTTTTATGAATCTGCATCACGGACTATTTATTAGAAATAAGTTATCATCCCTATTCTTTCGCTGTATGGGCAAGCTGTCTCTGAATTCGCTCCGTCTTTTCTATCAGACAAGTCACAAGCAAGGTAGTTTTCAAACGGATGCTACGTAGCCATCTGCTGAAACAATAACTCGAGTAGCGTCCGTCTTCCACGCAGTAGCTGGTATATATTTTGTATTTATATGTAAATACATATACAGGACTCCTAAGTTTTTTTCTACCTTCTGCCCGACATCATTTTTCTGCCCGACAGCAGCTTAGAGTGATAATTAGGACAAAAATATAAAGAAAGCTTTTTGCGGTGAAAAATATATTTTCTTTGTTTTTTTTTCATCACAACTCATGGTCACCCTATCTTTTTTTTACGCATTTGATACATGAATGACAAGTCACTACAAGCTTAATAGGGTAACCAAAAGAAAATGTGAGGGAGACCGGAAAGTCCTTTGATTGGTAAAACAATGTTATTTCATTGGCATTACAACTAGATAATTCAAAATCAGCATACAAAATTACATCGAAAAATAATATTTCTGTTCACGTCTTAGGATTCAACCTGCATACAGTGTATCATTACATGTATGCAGGTATATGTAATTATGAATGCATTATTTACTTGTGTGTCCTAAAGCTCTCAGTACTGATTGAATTTTACCACCGCACCAATTTCATGCATCTCTGTTTGGTCCTATGGTTGACTGGTAGAGACAGCCATTTGGCATAAAGTCGGCCTTTGTACTTACTTTTGTTTTATGCAATAAAGTTTAAATAAATAAATAAATATTCATGATTGTTTTAAGGGAAAGGTATCTCATTAAAAAAGTCAAAATATGTATGTATAGGTTATTTAGTTGATTATTCCACATAATCTTTTCCATATAATTTACAATTTGTCGTGTTTTTTTTAAACGGTTTTATTTAGCTCACCCCGTTTGTT